>OZ007494.1:15949411-17244264 GCA_963931815.1 Caenorhabditis plicata
TAAAAGTTTTTTGTCCGTCGCCGAAGCGCGTTTTGTTCTCAACCGACGCGTTCGGATTCACCAGTGATAAAAGGGCTGATTTTTATGCATTTGTTATTTTCCTGTTTTTAATCCTGTCCGTTCTATCATCTACCATGATAAACGTCGATAAAGTTGTGGACTATATTGATGCTCATTGGAAACGTCTTCCAAAAAAGCCCCGCTTGGATGGAGATGATTCGACATCAAAGAAAAAAAAGAAAAAAGGAAAGTGACAAAGACGGAATCACTCCACTACCAAGAAACCGTGCTGCATTGCAAAAGACTTCGCACTAATTGCAAACTCAAACTTTTCATTTATTATTCTTAATTTCACTATTTTATTTATCAGTTAACGTTTCATTCTGTCAAATCTTGATGAATTAATGAAAATAAATTCTTAGTAACTCAATTAATGGACCAGAAGAGTCTTCATCGTCAATATATTGAAAATTAAAAGATTGAGTTTACAATTGGTGCGAAGTGTTTTGCAAAGCGGCGCGGTTTCCTGGCAGTGGAGTGCGGAATCGAACCCCAAACTCTCAGCGGTGGCGCGACTGGGTTTTGCACGAAATTGTTATCAAATAACGTGCAAAACTGCCGCTAGAACATTCAATTCAAACCGAAAAAGTAACCAAAGTTTCATCAAAATTCCACGAAGCGTCCTCACTCCAAAAAACATCAAATTTTAACAAAGATGTGTTTACGCTATATAACAGGATGAGTCTGTTTTCATGCAAAAAGCACCTCGCGTCCTAACAGGAGCACTTTTCGTGCAAAACACAGTCAAGGAAGCGCCCAGCAGAAAGTGCAGAGTCATCCCCACTAGGCCTTTTTCACAGTAGGGAATGAATAGAGGAAAGGGGGAAAGTAGCATATTTTCAGATGGAATTTTCTCGACTTCTAGAAATTTATACAGAAAACCAAGTACACCACGAGAAAGCCCGTATTCGAAACTATAAATGAACAAATTTAGAAAAAATTCTGAGACGATGCGTAAACATGGTTCCCTAATTAGAAAACGAATTAAATTGATAGTCAAGTATTCAATTTAAAAAAAAGTTCATTCCAACTTACCCATCAAAGTTGCAATGCATATCGCGACGACAGCCAGGTTTTGATTATCTAAACACATCAGTTCAGGCAAGTTGTAGAAATTATCCGTTTTCTCATATAAATCCAAGCATTTCTTTGCTTTCTCCGTGCTTATCGTTAGATCATTTCCATACGCCGTACTATAATCAGAATCTTTCGGGTGCTCTATGCTATATATGAATGCTCTCAAGTTGAAGAACCATCTAAACAAACTCTATCAACTCAAAAGAAAAACATTGTTTCAAACGAGATCAGCTTATCGATTCGATCAAGTTTCCGCGTAATTTCCTCCGTATACGGTTCGGTATTATGTTCGAAATCCCAATCAATCGGACTGTAATGATTTCCGTAAATTATTTGATTAAACATTGGTACAAACCCTTTCTTTTTGCCTTTCTCATCGGATGGTGACAAGGAAATATTCGAGTTTAAGTATTCCAGTATAACTTCATCATCCTGATGGTCAATATCATCCAATGATACTGCAGTGCTAGTCGACTGTAATCACAATCTTGGTGGGATATTACGGAAAATGATTACCGGTTGTTTAGAAAATGATGAATTTTCTGAATCCATGTTGAATCCTCCAAAGTACACTGTTATTATTTGAATTAGTATTTTATGTCTGAAATATTTTTGAATTATATTCGCAAATATTGTTTATTTCAAAACAAGAGAGAGAGAGAGAGAGAGAGAGAGAGTAAAGTATGTCTAGAAGAATCTCAAATAGGCTTATATCCATTCTATTCGAGGACTCAACATCCTTCTCGATGAGACCGACAAGAATATTGTGGAAGAATCGTAAGGTATACGAGTATTGGAAGTTCCTAAGAAAAAGAAAATTCTAGAAATCGCGGTCTAGAAGTAATCCCGACTACGCTACCAAAAGACCCCGGCGGTTGGTTCCAAATACTAGTTTCATCGCGATCGACGGTTCTTTGAAGGAGAAGATTTCCAAAAGAATCAAGACAGCTTAGGCGGCATTCTACAAATGCAATCCTCTATTTCCTCACATGCCAGCAAAACGAAAAAGAGAGCTAGTACACCAGAACGTCGTTCCGGCCACGGTTGCGAAACTTGGCGCCCATCAAAGGACTCTGGCCATTATCTGCTTTCACGTCAATGTTTGCTAGTTGGGCTGGACATGTCGCAAGGCTGCCGGACACGAAGTGGAGCAGAATTCTTTCCGAATGGGATCCACGAGGCTGGTGGGAAACCCAAGGAAAGTTGGTCGGACACAGTCAATCTCTGTATCGCGAAATTCGTCCAGAGAAACACGAAGAATCGGTATTCTCGTGGAGAAGATGGCTTGGTCCACATTGGCAAGGGAAAGCCGAAAACTCTGAAGACAGTTGGTCCGCATCTTGACGCACTCGACGGACAATCAAGTAAATCGCAAATATTAATATTAGCAAATCTCGTTCCAGTAAAGCATACTCACAAAGATTTCTATTGTCCTTTTCAGAGAAAGGTGCTTAATGGAAGAAGAAATTAGGATGCAATGAGGTTCTCGTTTGGACTTGCGAAATTATGGGCAGCACACATTGAAGAGGAATAGACGAAAAGCCGTTTGTGGCCGTGTGGCCGTTTTTTCTTCTTTTTGCTCTTCCATTCGGCACCGATCTCTGAAAAGGACAATACTTACTCATTCCAAAACAATATTCCTCAAGAGTTCAAAGAGAATAAAACCAACTGCATTTTAAAGACACGGATTTTAAATAGTAACCAACTATCTTTAAATAAGCTCTACAGATATCATAACAAGACCATGTTCACGCCAAATCTAAATAGTGATTTTCCGAATTTTAAGAGTGTTTTAAAGATTTTACGGCTATTTCTAGAAAACTTTGTTATCGACTATTTGGAAAATCAATTCTTAAACTACCCAAAAACATTAATATCTTGCCAAAAAGTTAGATATGAGCACATTTACTGAGCTCATTTTATAACCATTCAATTTGGCGTGCCATGTTTGGTAAAATAACAAAATAAAACGAAATAAACAATAAAAAGAAGATAAAAAATAGTGTGGAAGAACTAGAAAAAACTCGGCCACTAATAATCGTACAAATTATTGAGATATTTCGAGTGTCCGTAAATAACAATAAATGCGCTGAGTCGAACAGTGGCGGTGTTTATGTATTGTCGTAAAATAAAATGTTCGCTTGTTTATTATTGACATAAACAAGCGAACATTTTAAACAAACAATCATTTTATTTTACGACAGTACGTAAACACCGCCACAGTTCGACTCAGCGCATTTATTGTTATTTACGGACACTCAGATATTTCCGACTAAATTTCACATATTTATCACATAAATAGTACAATTTTAAGCAAAATTTGCCGAATACGCCTAAAATATGCCTCTTTCGTTAAACTATATATGAGATGTCTGCATAAAAAACATTAATGACCGAAGATTTTACTATAAATTAATTAAATTAGTCCATTGTTGACAAATATGGTAAAATTGTTATATAAGGATAGAATAGTCCCTATAAATACATTTAAATACATTCTAGAAAGTTTTTTTACCTTATTTATTATTTTAATAAATTATGAACAAATTCATTTCAATAAGAAAATTTGAATAACGTTCGCAATATTTCGTGTTTGTTTCTACACGAAACATATTATTCTACGACGGGGAGGCAGGGAGAATCCTATCCGCCTATCCGTCTCATTGACTTTATAAATAATCCCCTTATTATCACTTTCATTTCTTTTTTTTAACTTACTTCATTACTAATCACGTAATCAAGTAAGGTAGGATCTTTGAGGTTTGAGTGATTAATGGAAGAATTTTCGCACTAGTCCATTATAAATTGCTACAGTTCTTAGACTATCGTTTATTTACTAGCGTTTATTTATGTATGTATGTGCTTATGTATTTTTATTTATTAAATAGGATGTTCTTTATTAAATTCAATAATATTTGTTATATTAGAAATAAGGTTTTAGATATTTAACAAATGCTTATTGTAAGAAGATATTCTCGGCCGTTATAATTAGGCCACTCATAATCTTTTAATTTTTTTTCTCTTAAAAAAACTTTCATTAATTCTAACAAATATATAAACTTTATAGATAATTACATCATTTTTAAAAATTCATATCGTAACAAATATTCATAATATATTGCTTTTATGGAACTGCGCTTAGACCTTGTTAAGATTGAGTGATTAATGGAAGAATTTTCGCACTAGTCCATTACAAATTACAACAGTTCTTTGACTATTACAAGCGTTTATTTATGTAGATAGGTGTTTCTGTATTTTTAATTATTAAATAGGATCGATTGTTCTTAATTAAATTCAATAACATTTGTTAAATTAGAAATAACGTTTTAGATATTCAAGAAATGTTTATTGTAAGAAGATATTCTCGGCCGTTATAATTAGGCCACTCATAATCTTTTTTAGTTTTTTCTCTCAAAAAGACTTTCATTAATTCTAACAAATATATAAACTTTATAGATAATTAAACCATTGTATATAATGTCTAACCGGGTTCAAATACCAGGAATATGCGATCCAGAGGCTGTAATCGAGGAAAAGAAAGAATCAGTAACGTGAAAATTAGAATTCATACAATCATTTTTTATTAAAGCATTTAAGGTAAGATACAAGATATGTGTTGACTTACGCGAAGGTGCCATCTCGATACAATGCTTGGAACACGGCCAGAAACTCGACTCGAAATTATTCACTGATATTCAGGACGTATCGGGTTGGGTTTGCCATTTATTGCGTGAACATATTATTAACGCTTTGCAGAAGAGGAGGTAACCAGCCTCGGGAGGCAAATAAACGATCGAGATTATGACGACGATCTGGATATTCGTAATAGATAACATTTTAAACCACATTCAGACACACTTCTTTTTCAGATTGCGACCGTTGCAATCAATTCTACCGACCATATTGTCGAATGCACCCTCTCTACCGCATCCCCGACAAGGTTCGCCAATTCCTTATTGCCAGCACATGCCTAGATTGCAGAATCCATCAGATGGCGACAAATCGGGAATGCCGCATGCAATGCGAACCCTGCCGCCTCTATTTAACATAAGCGACTCGAAGATTCCCAACGCCGGTCTTGGAGTGTTTGCTAGCGCGTTTATTCCGGTAAATTGATTCCTTATATGGGATATTTGGATTTGTTTGTAGATGGGAATGGTGTTCGGACCATATAAGGGAATCAAATGCATGCGAAAGAGCGAGTTCTTCATGGATGGCTATGCATGGGAGATCAATGGAAGAGAAAGTAATTTTATATTCTTATGCACTAACTAAATTCCTGGGGGCTTTGTCTTACACTTCCCATCGAAATTGTAATATTGAGAATTTTTGAGCACCGAATTGTTCGTTGTCTTATTAGATAGTCACAGATAATCTTCATTTCTTACCGACCCTGCTATCAAAATTTACCAAAATCGTTCAGAAACATTCTACATTGACGGATCGGATCAAGACAAATCCAACTGGCTTCGATACATCAACAGCCCGCGACGTATGAATGAAAACGTTCCTAAGAGACCTTACAATACATTTTCTAGACGAAGAAGAGCAAAACATGTTGGCATTTCAAATCAACGGCAAAGTCTTCTATCGCGTCATTAAGCCGATCCGCATCAATGACGAATTACTAGGTAAGACGAGTCTTCAGTTCCACAACTAAATCTTCAATGTTTGCAGTCTGGTACGGTGCGAAATTCGGCAACAGTCTTGTTCACAAATGCAAAGGACCAACGAAACGCTTACCGAACCCGTTTATTTGGTAAATTTTCATACGTGTAAAATATATTTGATAATGTCAACGCACAAAAAGCTTACTAACCACAGCATTCTCATTTTGATATTTTGTTTGAATTTGGTATTAATTGTTCACTCATATCATTTTTGTAAATAATAAATTATATTGATTTTATTTTAAGTTCGTCTTCTCAAACTACGATGATGGCCTGACGTTCACGACGCTTTATTTTTGTTACATTTAATTCACACATGTGTCTGTTTTTTATTGTTTTTGGATTGTAAACTCCCTTCTCAAATTGTGTCCGTTATAATATGACGTTATTGTAAATGCAGCGAATTGTTGCAATTGTTGAAACGGTGTATATCTGTATAATTTTATAATAAATTATTTGTTGGTTTGATTAGTGCAAAACAAATTGTCACTCAAGAAACGCTGAATATTGCTGCCACGATTTTGGAGTTACCAGTATTTGTTCATTATCTAAATTATTATATATTCTTTTCGTATTGATGTAGCCTGTATCACGAAATAAGAAAATATCCCTAAAAATAAAACGAAGAAATCTTGTGTGATAATTAAACCGATATGTAGGCCTATGATTTAAAGCATACCAATGTCAGAAACCACGCCTCATTGCAAAAGTTGAAAGTGTGTATAGTGTATTTCAAAATAGTTGACGACGCAATCACGCTGCAAATGCGGCATACTAATTAAAATTCATTTTCAAATCGATTATTTTAATAATTTTTAATTAATAAACGTGAAATATAAGCAATAACAATTAAAAAATGTCACAAAAATAAAATAAAATAATCGATTTGAAAATGATTTTGAATTAGTATGCCGTATTTGCAGCGTGATTGCGTCGTCAACTATTTTGAAATACACTATAAAGAATTAGCGGTGTTTACGCCCTGTCATTAAATAAAATTAAATTTTACAAGGCGCTAAAAAATAAACAAGACAATACTTGATATAGCGATTACCTGCCATTTAACTATTTCAATTTAATCAAAAACCTCAATCTGAAGACAAATTTTAAATATTATTTTTTATACTGAAGAAATGTTCCAAATTATCAAAAATGTCAAATCTTTAGTTTTAACGTTTTTGAAGATATTTTAAAATAGAAGTACCTTGTGCGATAATTGATGATAAATTATTAAATTAATTATAGACAATTGGGAAGCAAAGAGATCAAACCACATTTATGTAATTATATGAATCACGATTATTTAGGCCGAAATTTAAAAATGTATCGAAATTTTTTTTGATTTGAAATACCCAAAACGAAGTGTGTAATTGTACGTCAACGAAACACGCGACGTAAAAATACAGTGAGGCAAACTAGAAGCTTTGCCAGGCTGATATTAAATCTTAAATTTTCAAAAGAGAAAAACCTTGTGCTATGATTGAAGATGAATGAAACACCATTGGGAAGCATGGAGATCGATCCCACTAACTGACGTCGAAGATGGAGTTGTTACGTCCATTGAAATCGGTGAAGAAGGCGCGAGGTGTATAAAAATGAAACAAATTAATTGAAAATATTAAAAAGAGTTGAATTGAAATAGGTTTCATTCTATAAAAATGTCTAATCTATAAAACAAAAATTGCTTCACGTCAAATTTTAAGATTCTCGCTAGATGATTCCCCTCATAACCATCTAGCGAGTTTCTCCTATAGGAAGATGAGACCTTGCTGGTTGATGGAAATTAGTCAAGTACTTCGATATGAAAATGAAAAATTAATTAAACTTTCGAAGAAAAATATACATTCATATTATAGAATTTTTGTTATTTTTTTTTAGATAAAATAAAGCAGCTCCATATCAGAAGATTTTCGCTAAATGCTACCCCTCAATACCATCTAACGAAATTCTTCTAATAAATGTCAACCATCAAGCGAGTTTATGATGAGAATTGACCCTTTTTGAAATTAAATATATGTAAGAAGTCAATTTACGGACCTCAGCTTAAGAGCGAATTCAGCCTCAACCCAAGCATAGCGCAAGGGGAAATCGACTGCGCATAAGCATCCATTCAATGTATTTTCAGAAGGAAACCTTGTAATCGATGGAATAATAGTCAATCCTGAAAACAAGTCAATATAGATAGAACAACTACATAATCTCTTACCTTCTGTCATGATGGGAAATGTATTCTGTTCCTCATTCTACGAATCACCTCCGTGACCATTGAAGAAGCTATTTGAACGAGAAGATGGAAGTCGTGCGATTAACCATGAAAGATTATTGATTAGATTAATCTCACAATTGAATTTGTTTGAACTATAAACTTCTTATTTAATAATAACTATAATCAAAAGAAGTTTCTCTTCGAATAGGACGTTGCTCGCTTGATGATACCCCCTCAAATACCATCAAGCGAGTCTCCCATAAGAGATGATAATTATTTAACCATTTTGTGGAATTATTAATAATTGACTGATTCTCTGTATTTTTAAAATAAAAACAATTAAATTAAATCCTGCCTTTTGTTATAATTGAAGCTATATTGTTCCCATCACTCCGATTGTGCACGACATTGATCCATTTGAAGCTATTATTTGTCGTTTCCATTGTACTTGAGTTGCTTATGAAAAAATAAAAATTATAAAGAATATTTTTCAATAGAAATTATTTTATTAATTTATATTAGACAATTCAACTTGTTCGTAATTAGAGTCATCTGATACTCCGCTTGCTAAATAATACCCCTCAATACCATTTAGCAAGCTTTTCCAGATTAATATAAATTATAGATAGAATTCTCGCTAGATGATTCCCCTCATAACCATCTAGCGAGTTTCTCCTATAACAAGATAAAATTCCGCGGAATGACGTGAACATTTCATTGCTTTTTTGTAATGATTATTAGTATATTTTATAAAATGAAATCAATTAAAGGACCTCAGCTCATGTTGAAGGCGAAGCATCCATTCAATGTATTTTCAGAAGGAAAGCTAGTAATCGATGGAATAATAGTCAATCCTGAAAACAAGTCAATATAGTTAGAACAGCTACATAACCTCCTACCTTCTGTCATGATGGGAAATGTATTCTGTTCCTCGTTCTACGAATCAGCTCTGTGACCATTGAAGAAGCTATTTGAACGAGAAGATGGAAGTCGTGTGATGAACCATGAAAGATTATTGATTAGATTAATCTCATAATTGAATTCAATTGAACTATAAACGTCTTATTTAATAAAAATAATAATCAAAAGCAGTTCCTCTTCAAATAGGACGTTGCTCGCTTGATGATACCCCCTCAAATACCATCAAGCGAGTCTCCCATAAGAGATGATAATTATTTAACCATTTTGTGGAATTATTAATAGATTGACTGATTCTCTGTATTTTTAAAATAAAAACAATTAAATTAAATCCTGCCTTTTGTTATAATTGAAGCTATATTGTTCCCATCACTCCGATTGTGCACGGCATTGATCCATTTGAAGCTATTATTTGTCGTTTCCATTGTGGTTGAGTTGCTTATGAAAAAATAAAAATTATAAACAATATTTTTCCATTGAAATTATTTCATTAATTTATATTAGGGAATTAAACTTGTTCTTAATTAGAGTCATCTGATACTCCGCTTGCTAAATAATACCCCTCAATACCATTTAGCAAGCTTTTCCAGATTAATATAAATTCTAGATAGAATTCAAAGCTAAAGCTCGTGAAACTAATTGATTACAATACATTTTATTTTTTTTTGAATCATATTAGTTTAATTAACCCACCGCAGCTCATTTTTTGCCGACGAATCCATTCTTCATATCCTCCTGGAATTGAACGGAAGGAATAGTAGTTCGAACTTAAAATAAATAATTTAATAAATTCGCCAAGATTCTATAGAACGTACCTTATTGAAGATGACAACCTGATCCCATTGAGATGGCTCATTTGACTAACATCGGGATATTTTAAAATTAAAAAAATTGAAACTATTTGTATTCTAATAATATAAGAACAATGTACCACAGGAAGCTGCACTTTAAATGAGACGATACTTGCTAGATGATACCCCTCAATATCATCTAGCAAGTATATGCTATAAGAAGGCAACATTCCTGGAGTTCATCTTGCAAAACTATTAGAATATAAATTTTTATTAATGAATTGTAACGAAATCTTGCCAAAATTTTAATATTAATCAACAAATTTACTATATCCCTCTATGGAAGCACAATGGAGCCTAGAATATATAATAATTATTATACTTATACTTTTTAACGAAAAATATTCAAAATATGAATAAATTTGAAATCGGATGTTGACAAAATATGAACCCGCCAAAATGGAAGATCAAAAAAATTAAAGGACAAAGTCTGCACAACTGAAAAATAACAAAGTCCTATTAAATAAATGCATCAATTAGTTATATTTTAAAGCAATTTACTCATATTTTAATATAACAACTTCTAACTTGAAAATTTAAAAAAAAAAACATTTATTTATGCTTTGAAAATATCATCGAGATAATGAACACATTTTAAAGAAACAATGAAAATAAAAATTCAAATTATTTGTTTCAAAATTTTGAAAAATAATTATTTGATCTTCCTGATTGCCGCTTGAAACATTTTTAGATTTTCGAAAAATAACAATTCGAATTTGTTTGAATCACTTTCAAATTCAAATTTTATATAAAACATCATTCAAATATAAGACTTCTATTCTACTTCTAAAGAGCATCATTCTGAATTTACTGCTCAAGATATAAGCTATTTTTCAATTTTCGAAATTCATTCCACTATTCTTTTAGAAAAGAACTTCTAGATGATATTGAGGGGTATCATCTAGCGAGCATTTTTTTGATTTTAAGTTCAGCAAATTTTATATTCTAATAGTCTTGCAAGATGAACTCCAGGAATGTTGCCTTCTTATAACATATACTTGCTAGATGATATTGAGGGGTATCATCTAGCGAGTATCGTCTCATTTAAATTGCAGCTTCCTGTGGTACATTGTTGTTATATTATTAGAATTTCCATTTCGTTTAAAATATATCGGAGCTAATGAAGAATGAAGGAATGAATGTTAATGAAGAAGGGATTCGTCGGCAAAAATGAGCTGAGGTGGGTTAATTATTTAAACCAATATGATTTTAAGATAACATTAAAATAATTGCAATCAAGTAGTTTCACGAGCTTTAGCTTTGAATTCTATCTAGAATATATTCATCTGACAACGCTTGCTAAATGGTATTGAGGGGTATTATTTAGCAAGCGGTGTATCAGATTAATCTAATTAAGAACAAGTTAATTTTCTAATATAAATTAATAAAATAGTTTCTATATATTGAAAAATATTCTTTATAATTTTTATTTTTTCATAAGCAACTCAAGTACAATGGAAACGACAAATAATAGCTTCAAATGGATCAATGTCGTGCACAATCGGAGTGATGGGAGCAGTATAGCTTCAATTATAACAAAAGGCAGGATTTAATTTAATTGTTTTTATTTTAAAAATACAGAGAATCAGTCAATCTATTAATAATTCCACAAAATGGTTAAATAATTATCATCTCTTATGGGAGACTCGCTTGATGGTATTTGAGGGGGTATCATCAAGCGAGAAACGTCCTATTTGAAGAGAAATTGCTTTTGATTACAGTTATAATTAAATAAGATGTTTATAGTTCATACAAATTCAATTATTAGATTAATCTAATCAATAATCTTTCATGGTTCATCGCACGACTTCCATCTTCTCGTGAAAATAGCTTCTTCAATGGTCCCAAGCTGTTTTGAAGAATGAGGAAAGAATACATTTCCAATCATGACAGAAGGTAAGTGATTATGTAGTTGTTCTATCTATATTGACTTGTTTTCAGGATTGACTATTATTCCATCGATTACTAGCTTTCCTTCTGAAAATACATTGAATGGATGCTTCGCCTTCAACATGAGCTGAGGTCCTTTAATTGATTTCATTTTATAAAATATACTAATAATCATTACAAAAAAGCAATGAAATGTTCACGTCATTCCGCGGAATTTTGTCTTGTAATAGGAGAAACTCGCTAGATGGTTATGAGGGGAATCATCTAGCGAGAATTCCATCTAGAATTTATATTAATCTGACAACGCTTGCTAAATGGTATTGAGGGGTATTATTTAGCAAGCGGAGTATCAGATGAATCTAATTAAGAACAAGTTTAATTTTCTAATATAAATTAATAAAATAATTTCTATTGAAAAATATTCTTTATAATCTTTATTTTTTCATAAGCAACTCAAGTACAATGGAAAAGGCAAATAATAGCTTCAAATGGATCAATGTCATGCACACTCGGAGTGATGCGAACAATATAGCTTCAATTATGACAAAAGGCAGGATTTAATTTAATTGTTTTTATTTTTAAAAAATAGAGCATCAATCTATTAATAAATCCACAAAATTCTTAAATAATTATCATCTCTTATGGGAGACTCGCTTGATGGTATTTGAGGGGGTATCATCAAAATAGCTTCTTCAATGGTCCCAAGCTGATTCGTAGAATGAGGAACAGAATACATTTCCCATCATGACAGAAGGTAAGAGATTATGTAGTTGTTCTATCTATATTGACTTGTTTTCAGGATTGACTATTATTCCATCGATTACAAGGTTTCCTTCTGAAAATACATTGAATGGATGCTTATGCGCAGGCGTCCTTGCGCTATGCTTGGGTTGAGGCTGAATTCGCTCTTAAGCTGAGGTCCGTAAATTGACTTCTTACATATATTTAATTTCAAAAAGGTTCAATTCTCATCATAAACTCGCTTGATGGTTGACATTTATTAGAAGAATTTCGCTAGATGGTATTGAGGGGTAGCATTTAGCGAAAATATTCTGATATGGAGCTGCTTTATTTTATCTAACAAAAATAACAAAAATTCTATAATATGAATGCATATTTTTCTTCGAAAGTTTAATTAATTTTGCATTTTCATATCGAAGTACTTGACTAATTTCCATCAACCAGCAAGGTCTCATCTTCCTATAGGAGGAACTCGCTAGATGGTTATGAGGGGAATCATCTAGCGAGAATCTTAAAATTTTAAGTGAAGCAATTTTTGTTTTATAGATTAGACATTTTTATAGAATGAAACCTATTTCAATTCAACTCTTTTTATATTTTCAATTAATTTGTTTCATTTTTATACACCTCGCGCCTTCTTCACCGATTTCAATGGACGTCAGATAGTGGGATCGATCTCTATGCTTCCCAATGGTGTTTCATTCATCTTCAATCATAGCACAAGGTATTTCTCTTTTGAAAATTTAAGATTTAATATCAGCCTGGCAAAGCTTCTACCTTGCCTCACTGTATTTTTACGTCGCGTGTTTGGTTGGCGAACAATTACACAAATCGTTTTGTGTATTTCAAATCGGGTAATCGGGTGATTATAAACAAAAACCTAAATTTAGGCCTAAATAATCGTGAATCAGATAATTATATAATAGCTTGCTTCGAATCCTTCAACCGTCGAATTGGCAATGTGCCCATTTTTCATTTTAACAACCCAGAAAGTTGAAATTTTGTGAAAGCGCTTTAGTCAGAGGTTTATTGGATGTCTATTAGCTAATATATTCAGCTAAGACGTTTGTACCTTTAAAACCACATTAATATTTATTTACTAAGGGAAGTTCAAATAATGCGTAATATAAGAGAAAATGGGTTAATCCTTCAGAGATAGGGAAAGAACAGTGAGAAAATTATTTTTCAATACTTTAATTCTTTAGGAGATGTTTAATTTTAGTAAATTTATGAAAAATGATTGTTCTCCACTCATGCACGCGGGGCAAAAATACAGAGGCATTCTGAATTTAATACCATTCCTTGGCAAATTAATGTTGTCTTACTATTTATTCCCCACTATTTCGTCCACTAAAATTAATATTCTATCTTGCAGGAAGGGAATTGTTCAAAACGATGACCTAACTAGTTGGATTTCTCAATCAGTTGAGCCCGTGTCCAGAAGACACCAAGTTCAATCACAGTTTTAATCAAAACCGGCTTGAATCCGTTGGTTTCCCATTTGGAAATCTGTATGAAAATATAAAGCAAAATGAGTGACAAATTGAGAGGGAGTGAGTGGTCATCATTAAAGTGACCATGAATGTGCATTAATGACTCATTTTTCTCTGCACAGACGTAGTGAGATCTCCTCGTTGTTGTTGTTGTTTTCCTAGCATCCACACTTCCTCTTATAAACATTGAGCACGCTTCGTGCTTGTTATCGATCAATATATATTTATTCTTATTTATTACAAATTTTTATTACAAATATCCATTGATCATTATCACTTTAATTAAAGAATGGACTAATATTTTCTATTTAAATCATTTCTAGTCCATTTTATTTCGCGGTAACTCAAATTCAAATTTTTATTATTGTTTTTGTTGTCTTTTATTGTTTCTATCATGTGGAAAATTTTTAACGATTCATATAAATCACAATCGGAATGATTATCAATCGCAATGAATATCGTGTTGCCGAAATTTTATGCATTTATTGGTTATTCAAAGAATTTGATGATAATGGTTTTTTTTTGCGTTAATGGGAAAGCTAATTGATGTTGACGATCTTGTTAAATTAATGGGAATATTCTTTTGTGTTTTTATGGTTTGTTATTGAAACGTCTCAAATATGGTATTTTGTTAAATTCGAAATGATCGTCATTTAATTGGAGGAATTTGTGAATGAACAGCTCATATGAATGGTTTGCTCACTCAATTATGAGCAAATAGTTGGCGCTATATTTTTGTGAGCTATTCTATCTTGCTCAGTAATTCATGGTAATCTATTAGACGTGATATTGTGTGGATCAATTTTCTCTGAGCTGAGATAATCCAAGGACCCTGGAGGATGCTCAAAATCATCATCATTTAGTTCCAGTGTATTTTATATTGCTGGTGTAATCAATACGTGAGATATCTTCCATACTTTCATTGGCTTGTACTAGATGTTTTATTCAAATCTTGTTTTCTTATAACGCATATAATCAAAAATGGTATAATATGATAGCATTATGAGTCGTTATATGTTTCATATTAATATACCAAAATCGATAATAACACAAACCGTGTGTGGCCCGAATCGATCGCTCTGAAATAAATCGACGTGTCTTTTCGCGAACACCAAAACTGAGTTAGCAGCTCATTGCCAACAAAAAAAAACTCTGTCGTCTCTCGTGCCATTTTCCATCTCTGTTTCTTTGGCCGAGACACGTGAATTTCAGAAATAAATCTGAAAGTGTGTGATAATTGGCACCAAAACGTTGATATCAGTTGTTATTTTAAATTTGATTTTAAAATTGAAATAATACTTTCTATTTTGTTACTCTTTTTTTTTCAAATTGTATTTGTCTTATCAGTCAACGAGATGTGACAGCAGCAACAGGTTAAAGAGTATTTTCAGAACAATGTCATTTGATCGTTATTTTCATGTTTTGATTGTTGCCTATGAGGATTTTATTATTTTTTAAAACAATTTTTTAACGGCTCAAATAAATGGAGTGGAGGAGTGGGTTATGTTATCTTGCTCAGAAAGTCATGGAAAACTAGTAGACGTGATATTTTCATGATCCGCTTCATATGAGCGGAGATAATCCCCGAATCCTGGAGGATACTCATAATTGTCAAAATTAGCGTCATAGATTATGCGCAACTTTTGAGCACTTTACATCATAGGAATGGGGTTATTGGCTATGTTATCTTGTTCAGCAAGTCATGAACAACTAGTAGACGTGATATTTTCATGATCCGCTTCATATGAGCGGAGATAATCCACGGATCCTGGAGGGTACTCAAAATTATCGAAATTAGCGACATAGGTTTTGTACAATTTTTGAGCACTTTATATTGAAGGAATGGAGGGGTGAGCTATGTTATCTTGCTCAGCAAGTCATTGACAACTAGTAGACGTGATATTTTAATGATCCGCTTCATATGAGCTGAGATAATCCACGGATCCTGGAGGATACTCAAAATTGTCGAAATAATCTACGTGGAATTGGAGCAATTTTTGAGCACTTTACATCGTAGGAATGGAAGATTTAGCTATGTTATCTTTTTCAGCAAGTCATGGACAACTAGTAGACGTGATATTTTAATGATCCACTTCCTATGAGCGGAGATAATCCACGGATCCTGGAGGATACTCAAAATTGTCGAAATAATCTACGTGGAATTGGAGCAATTTTTGAGCACTTTATATTGAAGTAATGGAGCAGTGAGCTATTTTATCTTGTTCAGCAAGTCATGGACAACTAGTACACGTGGTATTTTCATTATCTACTTCCTATGAGCGGAGATAATCCACGGATCATGGAGGATACTCAAAATTGTCAAAATAAACGACGTGGAATTGGAGCAATTTTTGAGCACTTTACATCGTAGGAATGGAAGATTTAGCTATGTTATCTTTTTCAGCAAGTCATGGACAACTAGTAGACGTGATATTTTAATGATCCACTTCCTATGAGCGGAGATAATCCACGGATCCGGGACGATGCTCAAAATCGTCAAAATTAGCGTCATAGATTATGTGAAACTTTTGAGCACTTTACATTCAAGTAATGGAGGAGTGAGCTATTTTAACTTGTTCAGCAAGTCATGAACAACTAGTAGGTCGCTTCCTATGAGCCAAGAATTCCAAAATCATCAGAGAAAGTTATATGCCTGTGTTCTTTATTACGTAACAATATTAATATAAAATTAATATATTATATTATTAATATACATTGTAATAGTTTAAACAATCTCGAGGAAGACAACGACTACGTAGGAGGAGGAGGAAGAAAATTATCTTGATGAACTTAAAAATTAGAAAGCGAATGCAGTGTGCCTAATTGATTTCTTAATACTTGACATTGTTTATAATATTTCGTTGTTTATGTTTATTTATTTTCTCAGGTTTTGTTTTGCTTTTTTATGCAATTTCTTGATTGATTTTAATATTATGAGAAAGTTTAATATTATTTTCTCTGTTGGTTTAATAATGATTTAAGCTTTTTTTTGTTGTTTTGGACTATCGATTTATCGATTACTTGAGGTAGGGGATTATTCCGGTTATTCTTGAATAGCTTTTTGTGGTATTTATATATTTTTTTTTAATCTTATTAGGATTTAATATATTATAACTTTCATTTTTGCACGAAGACTTTTTCCGCGCTCGCATCCTAATTTAAATAGTGATTTTTGGATTTTTAAGAGTGCGTTAAAAATTGTATGGCTTTTCTAGATAATACTATTCTCGACAATTTAGTTAAGCATGTCTTAGACTATCTAAAAATGTTAATATCTTTCCAAAAAAGTTAGATTTGATAACATTTACTGAGATCATTTAATAACCATACAATTTGGTGTGCAGCCACGTCATTTTTTTTAAAAGATGATTGCATGAAATTTCTTTTTTTTTTTTAATTTAATCATGTTGTTGCTCATATTATTGCTCAGTTTATATAAATGTAATTGTAATTAAATCTAAAGAAGAACTCATTTCCAACAAGTTAATAGATTTTAATAATTTCATTAATCAGTTTATTATTAAATTCATCCTTTATAGCATTTTATTGATAATTATCATGATAATGGCCGAGTTCTCGTGGACGAGCTCGTCCATGTGTAAAATAACGTGACGATATTTGCGTAATCTCGTTAAATCAAATGTCGTCTTCACATCCGGACAATAACATTGAAATAGAGGAAACACATTTTTCTTGGCTATTTGCCAAAGGAGGGGGGGACGAGAAAACGAAAAGTTCGTCTTTTATTTTTAGCTATTTTCGAAGCGTTATTATTCGGATTCTAAATAAGGTAAGTTAATTATTTGTATATAAAATAACTGGGAAAAATTATCTGAATGTATTAAAATAATTTTAAAACAAATAATAATCATTTTTAATGGTTTTTTGCTACGTCGAAGTTTTTAGTTAAATTTGAATATAAATAATTAATGTATAATCATTTTTATTTAAGAAGCATTTCATCTGAATCAGCATAAAATTCTCTATAAGATGATACTTTACTTTTAAATGTCATTTTACTTTCAAATTTTTTATTCACTGGAAACAATGTAGTTTTATTAACAGAACAATTTTTGCTTTAAATTCAATATAAAAAAATTATTTTATCTTTTTTAAGTTTTAAGATACATTTAATCTGAATCAGCATTAATTTCTCTATAAGATGATATTTTAGTTGTAGCTTAAGTTCCAATAAAAGTGTTTTATTCACTGAAAACAATGTATTTTTTCTTTATCGCAGAGCATTTTTTTATTTTTAGATGGACAACCAACCATCATGCAGCAGTGATGTAACAAATGAAAAGGTATATATATATATATATATATATATATATATAAAATATTGATTCAATTAATATAATAATATTTTTCTCAGAAGCCACTTTGGAAGTTTGGTAACGAAGGGAAGAAAAGGAAGTTTGAGGCACGAAAGAGGAAAGGAAGATTGGTAGTTCTTAAGTAGTCGTAGGTAGTTTTTATATCATTTATAAACAAATAAATATTTTTTCTTTTCTGTGTTGTTATATTCTTGCACTTTAATTCGAATTAAAAGAAATGTTTTATTTGATTAATAAATAAAAAAAACAACTCAAAGCGTTAACAATTGTTGATACTCGACTCGATTCCATCATCTTCGTTTATCGATCTTATGGATATTCGTCTTGGAATCGTTTCATTCATCTTCGTTTATCGATCTTATGGATATTCGTCTTGGTCCGCAACATTGTGAAGCAGCAACCTATAATAGAATTTATGAATAAAACGTCTAATTTAAATTAACAAAATACCATTCAACAATTCCATAGTACATATATTCTTCGATTGACAAATTCGATTGACAAAAACCAATCGTTTCTTTATCTTACGAGTAAACCCAACTTCCAAGTTCTTTTCCATCATAAAAGTTTTTCATCGTCAATGATGATTATACCTTTAAAATCATGATTAAAACTATTAACTACACAAACTCACAATTGCCAGAACGAGTACGAGCACATACTTCTTTCCAACAATTCAGTTTCAGGAAGTTTGTAATGCATTGTTGTTGGTTACGTTCCGCAATTCATTATTTCCTTTGATATGAAATAAGATTCATCAATTGGACCTGAAATCTAACATTAGATTACTCAATGATATCACTATTATGATGTTGAATGTATCAAATTCACTCTCCAGAAGCCCCGAACGGCTGTGCGGCTAGAAAATTATGAACAAAAATTAGCATTGTCTCTAATAATAATTTTTATAACGACAAAAAACCATACTCTACCTATATCACCTATCCCGTTTATGTAGTAGTAAAATACTTACGATTTTCTTACTGCTTCACATGTTCTTACAATTGTTGATGAAAGCGGCATTGGAAAACATGATCAAGCAATGATTGACGAGCCATCGCATATTCCCGTTTCATCTGGCACTACTTCAACAATATTGTTGCAACAATTAAACTCATCTTTTCTGAAATTAATTAAGATAATTTTATTAAAGAAAGGAAATAATAATAATAAAAATATACATCCGCAATAGTGTGTTCAATGGTGCACTAGTTCACTGAATGCACTATCACGCCTGATATTTTTACATCCAAATCATGTATAAAAACTGTTATAAAAATTTTGAAAGTAAAATTACGGCGAAAAGTAAAACATCATCTTATAGAGAATTTTATGCTGATTCAGATGAAATGGTTCTTAAATAAAAATGATTATACATTAATTATTTATATTCAAATTAATATCAGAGCAAAAAATAAAACTATAGAGAATCATTATTTTTTGTCACCAATACGTTCAGATAATTATTCGAATTATTCTAATACAAATAAAAACTTTATTAAGCATGTATTCACCATGAAATCAGTATATTTTACAAAATAAAAAAAATATGACAACAATTGTGCCCGCATTGAAAAAAAGGCGTCAATACTTATGCTGTTGACGCCGTTTTCGAAGCGGTCCCTTTTTTCGTCCGGGTGTGTCGTCTTGTTTATTTTTTTTTGCAGGATTTGTTGCAAATATTTTCTTTATTTGTCTACGTTGGAAACATGACATTTGACCACATATCGTCAAATTATTTTACAACGTCGATTCTGTTTTTTGTCCATTTAATTAGACGCCAATTGGAAATTAACATTTTCTATTGTCCTTTTCAGAGATCGGTGCCTTATGGAAGAGCGATAAAAGAAGAGAAAACCACACGGCCACAAACAAAATTTTTCTCAATTCCTCTTAAATATGTGCTATCCATAATTTCGTAAAAAATAATGGACGTCCAAACGAGAACCTCATTCCATCCTAATTTTTTTCTCTTCCATTAGGCACCGATCTCTGAAAAGGACAATAATATTTGTATGATTCTTACAAGTTAATCTGTCCTAATTTCGAAATAACTTTCTCGTTTACTTACTTTGGATACTTTTGCAGTCCGAATCATTCCCGCAAAGAGAGGCGGATTAACTCTCTCCAATTCGCGACTTGTCTCCAGGAATCCTATCCGTCTTCTGGTGGATCTTGTCGTGGGTGAAATTTGAGATCCAGAGGCATCAGACCATGTCGTCCTGTTGGTCTAATTGATCCTCTGGGGTCCCATTCTGTTAGGCGTTTGCGCCAACGGTCCACCGGCATTCTGGAAATATCACCTGCCCATTGTAAGATCTTTCCGCGGACAATCATTTCAATTTTGATGGTCTCATTGAAGCAAATGGTGTCAATTGCTCTTTGCAGACGCTTGATGTGCTCAGAAAGGAGTGGCGATGAGGGAGGGCTGGAATAGCATTCTGCTTTTTGTTCATTTAATTACACGCCAATTGGAAATTAACATTTTCTAATATTTGAATGATTCTTACAGGTTAATCCGTCCTAATTTCGAAATAACTTTCTCGTTTCATAAAATATACAAGTAACCGCTGCGCATAACTTCTCTGAGCTCACTATTTAAAGGTTTCGTTTGGCGTGTTAGAAAAATTAGAATAGTTTTTAGCGTTTTCCCTAGCTAGTTTAGTGAGCTATGCTCTTATTTGCCAGGCGATTTGTTTGTTGATCTGGTTTTGTTGCTGAAAATCAATAATCAACTACAATACTTGTTATTTTTTATTCACTTTTAATTTGGTTGTTTGTTTGTTTTTTATATCTGCCACTTTTGATTTCGTCATTTCCGATTGTCAAAAATCAGCCAGCAGCTTCTCATTAGTTTTGTAATCAATGTCAGCTGTCTGATTCGAATTCGACTCATCACTCGAACCAGTTTCTTTTTCGTCATTTTGGAGAAAAAATTGCTAAACTTTGCCCGCAATTTTGATAATGTTTGTACCTTAGTCTCGTATTTTATCTTATCAATTCACGTAAATATCAATTTTGACCCGATTTGCAAAGACTCATCCATCTTCGTTGGTTGGTGAGCACGAAGCGCCGCCGCGTGCATTTGACAGTTTATTGTGTGATTTAAGGGAGGATGGGAGAATGATATTATCTTTTTTGTTAGTGGGAGAAATTATCTTTTCACAGTCCATAAATGAATGGAAAACATGTTATGGACACCAATTAGAAGCATTTGGAAAATAATTGATGGCTCAGAATGTGAGGGAGACATTCTTCTGCATTTTTACGTGCAAGTGTGTGTAGAGAGCTATTTGGTGTAGATTTACGCTCGTTTTTTCGTCATTTAAATTTTTTATTTTAAGCTTTTTCATGAGATTGTCAATTATTCTTAAAGTAATAACAAACTGTACTATTTGATTATTATTATTCTATGTTTTTAATTTAAATGCCACATATATTTAGCATCTTTGTTATTTTGTGAAATTATTATTGATTAGATTAGAAAACTTGTCTTCCATTGTAATTTACTAGTATTTGCTTTTTTTTTATCCACACGATCCTGCTTCCTGCTACTTTTTTAGGATCCGTTGTAATTATATTTTAGCAGCGCCTCGTTACTTTGGAGTTTCTGGAGGTGGACTTCTTTCCCATATTTAAACATGTCTTACTAACTTTCACGTAATAATTTCATAAGATTGACACGTCGATATTTATATAACCGTCTTAAACTATTAAACAATATGCACTTATTACCAAATTTCGCAAAATGAACACCATTTCTGAGCCGCCAACTTAACCATCTAATTTGGAGTGCCTTTTCACGCAAAATGAAATAATAAAAAACACAGGTCCACAGAAACGTCACGTATATCTGAAATTTCCTATAAATTTGAAACGTCAGAGATACTTTAAAGGATGTTTGTAAAATGTACGGTGAAATTAGTAGTTAACTTGTAGGTGGAAATTAACAAAATGCGGTTAAATATTGCAAAATCTTAATTTTGATTTGTCGTTCATTTTTTACGATCTAACTAGGATGCTTAGGAGTCCGTTATCATTCTCTTATAGAGAAGTGGACCAGCTCTCTCCAATCATCGCGGCTGCGCCTTGAAATAGTGGGCCAGGCAACCTTCTTCTCCAGGATTCCGATTCGCCTTCTTGAGTTTCTCGAGGTGGACTTCTCGTGCACATAATTTGAGACCCAAAATTTAATTGGATCTTGCCATCTTGCTTTCCGTCTTCCTTTTTGTTGTGTCCAACCTCGAGGAACCCAATCGTTTCGTTCACCGGTCACCTGGCAATCGAGCAGAGTGGCCAGCCCACTTCACTATCCTTCGTATTATTTGACGATGGACGTTTATTCGATCGCTACCTGCGTGGTCATAAATAATTTGAATCGTGAAAGTAGGAGCTCTAGTAGCATAAAGCTTTTTAGGAATAGCCGATTATATTGGCGTGAAAATTTACATGATTAAATATGGAAAATCGTCAATTTCGTTTTTGAGTCAGAGTAACTAAATCTGAAGCGTATAATGTGCCAGTTTTCATATTGTAAAGCGTTCATTCTGAATATTCACCATTAAATTACGATTAATTAATGTAAAAGCGCAAAAGTTTCAGCCGAGATGCATTTAAGCCTGCCAATAGGAATAAAATTGGTAATATTTTTGATGGTCTATAAAGTTTCTGTTATTTAATTCCATCAGAATATTCATGTGGAATTCTGGAATACGCTGTCAAAATTGAGAAATAAAACATTTCATTTGGCGTGAAACTGTAATATTACTAGACTAGAGCTGATTTATGATTTCAGTTTTTTTCACTAGTTTCTAAATCAATATTGAAGTTTTATAGTTTTATAATATAACCTTTAAATTTACCTTTATATTATTAACACCATTATAAGTCTCTCTTGTACCTTGTTTCTGCAATTATCTTATGATTTATGAAATAAATTCACCTGCAATCTCAAGTTATTTGGCCAAACATTCTTTTTGTCCCCTTATTATTTACACAATTTTGTACTATCGATCTAGTTTCAAATTTCAATATTTGTATTTTCTATTGAATCGAATTTAATTATAAGCTTTTTTAGGTGAATCAAATAGCCTGAAGGCAAAGATAGACGAGATTGAACTCCAATCGATTGCCAGTTGGCTTGCGAATGTGGCAGGGTCGCTGGCGACCATGGCCTCAATTGGCTTGGGGTTCATTCGCAAAGCGTTTTGGAGCATAGATGAGGAAGAAATACAAGGTATGGAATTGATTGATTCTATAAGGAATACAAAGAAAATTGTAGAAGTGGAAGAATCGATCCTGTCGAAGAAGCTCGTCGATAGAGAGCAAGAGTTTCATGATTTTGTTCGGCAACAAATTGTAAAGAAATAATTTGAAATTAGTTGAAATGAATCAATTGGTTTAGATTTGCATGTGGCTTTTCATGGCATTGTACCTGTTGGCGTATTGGGTGATATCTAGGTTGAAGCGGAAAACCGAACGCGAGGATCTCTATGCTGGAGAGGAGGATTATTTTGTTTATCGAGTATCGTGAGTTTGTTTTGTTTATCGATTATAGCTCGCGTGGTTTTTATTTGCAAACGAATTGTAAGATGAGGCACTGGATAAGAAAATTTGATGTAAACTATCAGAAAATTTCATTTTTACGATATTTAATCAAGTTTTGTTATTTTGTATTGTCCGTTTCAGAGATCGGTGCATAATGGAAGAGGAAAAACATGGGATGGAATGAGGTTCTCGTTTGGACGGACATCTTCTCCTATCTCATCAATGTGTGTTGTCTCAAAAAAAATGGGAAGCCGCATTGAAGAGGAATAGACGAAAAATTCACTCCGAGAATATAATTTTTCTTCTTTATTTTGCTCTTCCATTAGACACCGATCTCTGAAAAGGACAATAAATTACTGAATTTTTTAACCCAAATAATGCAAAGTTTAAAGAAATCTTATTGAGGGATATCTTTTCACAATTAAAATGTACTCACTTTTATTTTTCATGTATTGGAAACATTTATAGCTTTTATCAAATTTTTTTCTGCAGTAGCGGACCCTTCTGCGGCAAGACAATAATCACAGAATTTTGCTGCCACAGCCGCAACAACTTTAATGCGGGCCACACGTGAAAATTAAAAATACGTATAATCTATAACATGTAAGATATAAAATTAACATAAATGAGATACCTAAAAGTTTAAAAAAGGGAGTAGAAAAAGAGAAATAAAATTTAAAAAATAATTTTGTGGATACGATCAACAGCGATATGATTGCGGACAGTGTGAACACCCGACGTCCAAATGCACTCACATTTTTCCAAATTTTTTCCACGTAATGGAAGTGCACTTATATCAGTTATAAAATGAATTAAAACATTAAATAATGGAATTTCGGATCCCTAATAGAATGTAAAAAATGTGGAACCTAGAATCCAGCGATGGGAGGGACCCCGTTTTTTTTTAAGGAAAATACCCGAACCCGTGGGGGGGGAGTCCCTCCCATCACTTCTAGAATCCCATGAATCCCATGTGAATTTCTAAATTCTAAAAGCGTTATTTTTAAATTATAGACGAGAAACTCGCGCAAAATTTTATCGAAAGGTTAAAAATTATCAATTATTTCCCTGGAAAACAAAACGATATTAATTTTGGTGACATTTTAATTTGGAGATGGCGTGGGAGTTCATTGGTATTTTAATTGTTTCCTTTAAATAAAAACAAAATAGAATTTGTTTTCCTCAGTCTCAATGATTTAGAACAGAGATAAGCGGAGTTCCGGATTCTGTGTACCGTCCATTTTCCATTCGGGATTCCAAAATTTGTTTTTGATTCCGAACTTCGAAAATTCACTTATCATAAAAACGTTAACACCGGATATGTTAGAAATTCCGGATTACGGATTCCAAAATTCTAAAAATGACATTCCGCCCATCTCTGATTTAGACCCCAATGTATCCAAGCTAATTAAATTGTTTAATTAGTTGTCAAGCCTAGAGCAGTTCTGGTGATTATATTCCGCCTCTTTTTGATGGTAATAGTTTGAATTAATCTCTGGAAGCTTACTACGTGTGTTGTTTCCTTTCCTAGAATAAATTCAGCTTAAGAACGTACGATACTTTGCAGAGTATGGATGTGCAGCATTTCGATGGCAGTCTCAATCGGCTCACTACTTCTCTTGCCATTTTCTGTGATTGGAGTTGAGTTACTTCAGCTATATGAGAACAACTATTACCTTCAGGTTGGTTTAATGTGCAACAATTTTATTTATGATTATGAATTTCAGTGGCTCTCTTATTCGCTCATCGGCTCTCTCTGGAATTATGTGTTCACGTTATCCAATCTGTCGCTGTTTGTGCTTTTGCCATTCTCATACTTTTTCATCGAATCGCAGGGATTCTCGAATGCACAATCGCACAGTGTTTGAAAAATGGACAGCAAACGCTGTTTGATATAAATGAATGATTATAGGGAATCACGCAACGCGTTTACGAGACGCTCGCCATTTGCGCGCTCTTCATCGTGGTGGTGCTGTGTTTGGCGGAAATTGTGCTCACCATCATCAAGTATCCGGTATCGTTTCTGTCGATTACGTCCGTCAACCTGCCGCTGATTTATTCGTGCGTGTCGCTTAGTGGAGCACTACTGCTGCTCATTTCGACGCCGTATGGCTTCGCGAAGATGTTCTCGTTCTTTCGAGAATTGCTTGATGAGAAGAAGCTGAAGACGAATGATGAGGATGTTGTTGTGAAGCAGGAAGAGGCGGATGAAGCCGAAGAAGAAGAAGAAGAGGCGCGCAAGGACAGCGACAGCGGTATAGAGTCGGGATCGACGGAAGAAATGAAATTGGATTCTGAAGATGAGCGAATCCTGAAGGATGACGTAGCGCCGGAAGCGCTGAGACGACGCCGCAGGAAGCACGACTATGCGGACGGCGGAAGAGCAGAAGAGAGACGCACGCGCTTCCGATCGGAATGTGATGGTTTGTGACTATGATGTGCATGGTTAATTGGAGGATAATGTTTCAGTTGATTTTGATTGGAAAGGAATCACGCATCATTTGAGCGAAGCGGCGATTAATCGCAGCAGTATGGTTTCGCCGTTTGGAAGTACGATTGGAAGCCCGCTGTTCGCGTCCACGCCAATGGGGTAAGGAAATATTATTTTTTGATGCTTGGATGCTTAAAAATATCAATATATGATATTCTTATAACTAATAAACCTAGGATTGTTGAAAATCGTGTTTTGGTAGAGAAACGTCTCAAAGAAACACGAAATTCTATATTTGAACATCGGTATTTTGCATGTGAAAAATATTAAATATAATAACAAGAATAATTTCGTATTTATTCAAGAATGACATTGGGTTTGCCAAGAAAGCTCTCGGAACGACGCTCTCGATCGGAAGAAGCTCTTCACAAGATTTCCACATGCTATTCGAGCTCTCAACTGTGGCGACGAGCGGCTGACAAAGTGAAGAATGTGATGAAATTCTCAAAGGTTTGATCATTAAACGTTCAAATGAAACTATTAACGGCGGATTCTAGAATTCGAGAAGAGGAAGAATGTGGTCGCTGATCCTTGGCCTCAGACTGCCGACGATATTCGCAATATTACTGGTCTTCACGGTATACTTTGAGAATCGATTAAAATGACTGTTGCTTTTAAGTCTATCTCATTGGTGATGGTGGCGATCAACACACTCAAACTGTTGTTTGGCTATCGTAGTTTGCCGACGTACGCGCAGTATATTGAGGTGGGACGAATGGAGAGATGTGATTTGAAATTGGCTGGGTTCAGGTTCACACGAGACACTCATTTGGACTGTTTGGAGCAATAGTGGAAACGCTGATTATCGTATATGTGATGCTGACGTCGTTCGTTGGCATCTACTCGCTGCCGTTATTGCGATCGATCCGGCCGGTGCGCAACGAGACGTCGATGACGGCGATCATAATCAATTCGTCGTTGGTGCTCGTGGCGAGCTCGGCTCTTCCAGTCATCGTCAATACGCTGGGTGAGATTATGTTCGTTTGATATTTGTCGGAATTGGTATGGTTTAGGAATGACTACGTTTGACCTGCTCGGAGCGTATTCGTCGCTACAGTGGTTGAGCTCGTTTCGAGCCGTGCTCACGTATAACCTGCTGTTTGTGATATTGTCGGTGGCATTCTTGTTCAATTCGCTGACGGCATCGATGAGAAGAGAGATTTGGAAGAGGTAATTATATTGATAATATATGTGTAAAATGATAAATTTAAAATTATAAATATTGACTGACTTTAATTGACTGATCGTTGAAAAACCAAGTAGAGAGTAAAATCAAATTTTGAGGGTTTTCAAGGAATTTGACGTGAGGTTTAGCTTCTAGACCGTCGGCTATTGAGCTACCTAATTTGATTTTTAATTTTTTACTCAATTTCCTCCGATCGAGGGTATTTGTGATAATTTGATAAAATAAAATTATAGATTGTCGCAGCTGAGATATGGACGAAGGAAAAAGGTTTATGGAATTGCTGAGAACGACCAGCGGAATTATCTCGAATCACGGTAGATAAGATAATTAGAACGGATGAGAAAGTTTAAAATAAAATTGTATATTTAAGAATAGAAAATTAACAAGTTTTAGCCACGTTTTCCCTCTAAGGTTAATTTGTTTGTAAGTATTATGGATTGATCTCTTGATTGTTAATGAATAGGAAGTTATTGAATGTACCTATTTGTTTTGTGGGTAATATTTAATTGTATTATAACTGGAGCTTTTAATGTATTGTTTTGGATTGCTCATCGGGTCGATTTGTGTTTTTTAATGATTATTATATCGTCAATTTTTTGTTCCATATTGTTTTTTGTTTGATTGTTGAATAAATGATTGATTATTTTTAATTTACACCTGCACCTTTAATAGGGTTACGATACTTTGTTGATGCTTTTTTTGAAAAAGTGGACAGATTTGTGCAGAATGAAATTAATATTGGTGATTTTATTTTTAATATATCATTTGGTTTTAATTAAAACATCATCAAACAGACGAATGAATGAATTGAAACAATGATTGGCAGTGAAAATGAATGATAATGATGATGAGCAAGATGACATTTGGATGCTCATTATTGACAAAGTTGGAATGAAATGGTATTCATGGATTGAGTCATAAAAATGAGCCGAACTCACTAAAAAAGACAATAAAGTTGGCTGAAAATGAAGGAAAGAAAAGAGCCGCGTTGAATTGAGCAGAAGCGTGAGAAGATGATTGTTGCGCAACGATTCGATTGTAAATCATTGGGAACAAGTGTAAACAAGTAAACAAGAAAAAAGAAAACAAAAGAACCGACAGTTTGTGAGCAATTAAGTTGTATTCTCGTGAATATTTTACAGCCAACACAGGTAATTATGTGCTCTTTTGGATTGATCGATTATCGATTATGACGGGGAATGAAAGAAAAACAATTGATAATGGGATAGATATGATGCTCATTTTGTGGGCTCACAAATCAAGAATAACACAATTGTTGGCAGTCAGCTTTTGTAAATATTAAAATCGATGGTTAAATAATATAAAAATTAAATAATTAAAGTGGAAATTAGAAATGAGCCAAGTTATGAGGAGTCGAAATAGGAGGAAATACGACTTTAAAGGGAGCATTGTTTGAGGGCTCATTTCTCCCCTTCAGTTACGAATTTGTTCAAGCTTACTTTTGAATATTCAAATTTAATTTTAATAATAGTAAATACTTTTAAAATAGATTTGTAACTTCAAATTGAGCCAAGTTATAATGAGCCAAAATCTATTAAAATCCCCAAAATTTCAGTAGTTTGCTCATTTAAAGAGCTCAAAACTAAAATTGAAATAGTTCTGAAACAATTTCTTTGTAATTTTTGTCAAAAACAATGTTTGTTGCGTTAGAAAAACTTTAAAAGACAATTGTGAGTTCAAAATGAGCCATTTTATGTCGATCCAAATTTGGAAGAAAATTTACAATTCTTATTCTCAATCAATTCTCATTTTAAGATCTTATAACTAGAATAATATAAAGTTTTTAATAATTTGAAGGTATATTAAATAGAAACCTATTCAATATAGTTTAGTTTATTATTCTGGCTTTAAAATGAGCCGAGATAGAATTGAGCCAAAACTTGTAAAAATGAAAACATTTTTGTATTGATTGTATGCTCCGTTTAAGGGCTCATAACAGGAACAATATTAATACTAAAATAATTTTGTTATAAAATAATATAAAACTATGCTTGATTTGCATTATAAACGTTATTTTACCTCGATGGCTTAAAAATGAGCAAAGTTTTATTGAGCCAAATTTTGGCACATTTTTTTGGGTTCATTGTTAGTATGCTCATTTTAAGAGCACATAACATGAATGCTATTAGTACTTATCTGATTTTGTTTCATACAATTGTAAAAATAGGCTAGGTTTGTAAAATGCACTTGAGTTTATTCTAAAAGAGTTAAAATGAGCAAAATTATAATGAGCCAAAATTAGTAAAAATTTCAGGATGTTAAATTCGATAGCATGTCCGTTTGAAGAGGTCATAAATCATGTTATATTGATTTTTCCAAGTGATTTTATTAGGATATATTATAAATCTAGGCTGTTATTGTTACTAGAAAGTAGATTTAACTTTATGGCTAAAAATTGAGCCAAGTTGTGTTGACCAAAATCTTGGTTAAGAAATAGTGTTTTTTAAACTTACAGTATGCTCATTTTAAGAGCTTCTAACATGATTGACATTGATGATTAGCTGATTTGCCATTGTGGCAATATAGAGCTAGGTTAGATTTGTAAAATACACTTGAGTTTGTTCTTGCAGCGTTAAAATGAGCAAAGTTATAATGAGCCAAAATTAGTAAAAATTTCCGAATTTGAAATTTGATAGTATGCTCACTTTAAGAGCTCATAGTATGAAAGATATCAGTACTTATCTGATTTTGATTCATATAATTATAGAAATAGGCCAGATTGGTAGAATGCATTTGAGTATATTATTGCAGCGTTAAAATTAGCGAAGTTATGATGAGCCAAATCTTGCTCAAAATTTTTTACTTTTTATTTTACAGTATGCTCACTTTGAGAGCTCATAAGATAAATTCTATTAATTTTCAGATGATTTTGCTGAGTTATAATATGAATCTAGACTTGTTTTATTGCACAAAAGTAAAATTTACTTTGTAGATAAAAAATGAGCAAAGTTATGATGAGCCAAAATTAGTAAAAATTTCAGAATTTCAAATTTGATAGTATGCTCACTTTGAGAGCTCATAACAAGTATCTTCTCTTGAATTAGTAGCTTTTGCTTTAAACTGATATAAAACTAAGCTTGCGCTAACGGGAAAACGAAAGATTACCTAAATAGCTTAAAAATGAGCAAACTTGTGATGAGTCAAATTTTGAAAAAATTTTGGGACTTTAGTTTTGAATGTATGCTCTTTTTAAGAGCTCATAAAATTAGTGAAATTAATGAGTAGGTGATTTTGGTACAATCTGATATGAAGATAAGTTTGTTTTGTCTCATAAACTTTGGATTAACTCAGTAGCTGTAAAATGAGCAAAGTTTTGATGAGCCAAATTATACAAGAATCATTAGAAGAGCTGTTTCCCTAACATTCTACAATTGCTTGTCTTTGGATCAAACGAAGATCCTAAAAACGCGCTAATCTCCATTTACAAGCAGTCGGTCACTAATTAACCTGTCCATAAATGAAAACAAACCGCGCACATCATAAAACCGATCTTCGCGCACCTTTTCCGGCAACTAAATGCTCCCCGCAGTGTCGCTCGCTGCCACGTCTTGTCCTTATCCTGTCAGCCATCTCTCTCTCGCGAGTTTTATGATCATTTGCATATTGTTGCATTGTGCAATAAATAAGATTTGTATGTACTTGAAACTGACACCAACCATCGCGAATTAATATCGCATCAATGACAATTCTCGTTTGTTTTCGAGCCATCTCGCTGGTCTCGATATTCTGTTAAGTGGATGAGCAGCGCTCCCAATGGAATATTTATAATTCTTTACGAGGCACCGAAAATACTCAAAACTCTGCGTCAGAATTGAGGAGAATATCAATCAACAAAACTCGCTTTTTGGCTCGAAATTAGTTTTGCTCCGATTTTTCTTGTCTTAAAGTTGGTTAATCGTCTCTTAATTACGCAAATAATTGGAAAATTAATAATTCCAGCTGGAGATTTAATAAAATATCACATTTATCATAAAAAATATGAAATTTTAATTCGAAAAACTTGGAATTATTTTGTTCGAAAATTTGACAAATTTTGGGTGAAGTTTGACTCAACAAAACTTTGCTCATTTTAAAGCTTATAAGTTAAACTAAAAATAAATATACAAAACAAACGTAGCTTTATAATATATCAAACCAAAATAATCTTAAAATTAATAGAATTCTTGTTATGAGCTCTAAAATTGAGCATACTGTCAAATTTAAATTTGTGAAATTTTTACTAATTTTGGCTCATTATAACTATGCTCATTTTAAAGCTACAAAGCAGATTTTACTTTTGTGAAATAAAGCAAGTCTTGATTCATGTTATATCTTAACAAAATAATCTGAAAATTAATAAAATTTATCTTATGAGCTCTTAAAGTGAGCATACTATCGATTTTTAATTCGTGAAATTTTTACCAATTTTGGCTCATTATAACTATGCTCATTTTAAAGCTTATAAGTTAAACTAAAATTTAATACACAAAAAAAACGTAGTTTTATAATATATCAAACCAGAATTATCTTAAACTTAATATATATCTTGTTATGAGCTCTAAAAATGAGCATACTGTCAAATTTAAATTTGTGAAATTTTTACTAATTTTGGCTCATTATAACTTTGCTCATTTTTTAGCTACAAAGCAGATTTTACATTTTTGAAATAAAGCAAGCCTTAATTCATACTATAACAAAGCAAAAACGTCTGAAAATTAATAGAATTTATCTTATGAGCTCTTAAAGGGAGGATACTGTTAAATTTAAAATTCTAAAATTTTTACCAAGTTTGGCTCAAGATAACTTTGCTCATTTTAACGCTACAAAAAAAATTTAAGTGTATTAATTAATTAAACTAACCTAGATTAATATTTTCATAAAGGCAAATCACCTAATCATCAACGTCACCTATGTTATGTGCTCTTAAAATGAGCATACTAACAATGAACCCAAAAATATGTGTCAAAATTTGGCTCAATAAAACTTTGCTCATTTTTAAGCTATCGAGGTAAAATAACGTTTATATTGAAAATCAAGAACAGTTTTATACTATTTTATAACAAAATTATTTTAGTATTAATATTGTTCCTGTTATGAGCCCTTAAACGGAGCATACAATCAATACAAAAATGTTTTCATTTTTACAAGTTTTGGCTCCATATATCTCGGCTCATTTTAAAGCCTGAATAATAAACTAAACAATATTGAATAGGTTTTTATTTAAAATACCTTAAAATTATTAAAAACATTATAGTATTCTAGTTATAAGATCTTAAAATGAGAATTGATTGAGAATAAGAATTGTAAATTTTCTTCCAAATTTGGATCAACATAAAATGGCTCATTTTGAACTCACAATTGTCTTTTAAAGTTTTGTAACGCAACAATCATCGTTTTTGGCAAAAATTACAAAGAAATTGTTTCAGAACTATTTCAATTTTAGTTTTGAGCTCTTTAAATGAGCAAACTATTGAAAATTTGGGGATTTGAACAGATTTTGGCTCATTATAACTTGGCTCAATTTGAAGTTAAAAATCTATTTTAAAAGTATTTACTATTATTAAAATTCAATTTGAATATTCCACAAGTAAGCTTGAAGAAATTCGTAAGTGAAGGGGAGAAATGAGCCCTCAAACAATGCTCACTTTAAAGTCGTATTTCCTCCTATTTCGACTCTTCATAACTTGGCTCATTTCTAATTTCCACTTTAATTATTTAATTTTTATATTATTTAACCATCGATTTTAATATTTACAAAAGCTGACTGCCAACAAATGTGTTATTCTTGATTTGTGAGCCCACAAAATGAGCATCATATCTATCCCATTATCAATTGTTTTTCTTTTGTGCACCGTCATAATCGATAATCGATCAATCCAAAAGAGCACATAATTACGTGTGGTGGCTGTAAAATGTTCACGAGAATACAACTTAATTGCTCACAAACTGTCGGTTCTTTTGTTTTCCTTTTTCTTGTTTACTTGTTTACACTTGTTCCCAATGATTTACAATCGAATCGTTGCGCAACAATCATCTTCTCACGCTTCTGCTCAATTCAATGCGGCTCTTTTCTTTCCTTCATTTTCAGCCAACTTTATTGTCTTTTTAGTGAGTTCGGCTCATTTTTATGACTCAATCCATGAATATCACTTCATTCCATTCATGCAATATTAGGTAACTTTGTCAATAATGAGCATCCAAATGTCATCTTGCTCATCATCATTATAATTCATTTTCCCTGCCAATCATTGTTTCAATTCAGTCATTCGTCTGTTTGATTCTGAATTCACTCTGTCCTGGCCTGTTTGATTTCATGAGCGCGGAAATTGGAAATAACGGTTTTCCGATTTTTGAGCGTGTCTAACTATTTTTAAGTCATTGCAATAGAACATTTCACACGGAACTTTAATTAAGAATGTTTTAAGCTATCTAAAATTGTTAATATCTTGCCAAAATGTTAGGTTTTCCGATTTTAATTCCAGCACGTTTACCGAGCTCATTTTATAACCATACCAATTGGCGTTTTATTCAAAAGCTCCAATTTCGATAAACTTTGGCTTGATCTAAATCGATTCATTTTAAAGCTGGAATTAAAAACTTGAATTTTTATCAAGACTTAATTCTAGATGAATAGTTAAAGCAATGGTTTTCCATAAATTTCTCTGTAAAAATCCTGTAATGAGCTTTCAAAACGAGCATAGTTAAAAAATATGATTTTTTCGTTCAAAATTGTGCTCAATGTATCTTGGCTCATTTTTGAGTTATAGTTATAAAATAAAATATATTTATGCTCTCACATCTAGTAGCGTATTTTCTACAATTTATTTTGTATCTTGTCCTTGTTATGGAATCGCTAAGAGCTCTTGAAATGAGCACACTAACTTCCGGAATAAAAAAGTCTCATTTTGATTTTTCCTCAACCTTACTTGGCTCAAGTGAAAGTTATAATGATAATTACAGCACGAAACAAATAATCAAACTTTTAACTTGTAATTTTCGTGTCAAAACTTACGTAGCGCGCCTTAAACCCGAGCAAAGAGCTCTTGAAATGAGCATACCATCAAATTTAGAACCCTGAAATTTTTACAATGTTTGGCTCTTCATAACTTTGCTCATTTTGATTCTACAATAAGAATCTGAAGTATTCTTGTTAAATCTAATCTGGAATTATCATAATTTTATAGCATTTTTATCAAGAAAATTGTTCTATTCTAGATTTGAGCTCTGAAAGTGAGTATGGTCTGAAACTATAAATTCCAAAATTTCTTCAAGTTTTGGCTCTTCGTAACTTTGCTCATTTTGATGCTACAATTATAAACTAAAATTTATTTAATAACTAAAACTTTTATTAATTATAAATACAATAAAATTTAATATAAAAAACACATCTGGTCTAGATGTGTGCTCTTAAAATGAGCACACTTTCAAAATTAAAATATTGATATTTTTAAAAAATTTGGCTCATTATTGCGCTACCGCGGTAATCTAAAATTTAACAAATAAAGAAAGTATAGATATGCTGAAGCCGAAATTTCAAACTCTTGAAAATACACGTGTTATTTGCTTCTGAAATGAGCATACGGTGTAACTTTCAAAAACAAATTTCATCTAAATTATGGCTCGATAAAACTGTGCTCATTTTGCTATTATAATAGTAAATTAAAGCTTATTTAGTAAAACTAACTTTGCTTTATAATAATTAAATAACAATATTTCTGAAATCAGAAAGATCGTCGAGATTTGAGCTCTTAAAATGAGCATAATGTCAAAATAAAAAATATAAGATTTTTCCATGTTTTGGCTCCTTGTAACTTTGCTCATTTTGATGCTACAATAATAATCTAAAGTATTCTTGTCAAATCTAATCTGGTACTATCATAATTGTATAGCATTTTTATCAAGAAAATTGTTCTCTTCTAGATTTGAGCTCTGAAAGTGAGCATACTATGAAAACAAAATTTTGAAATTTTTTCTAATTTTGGCTCATCACAAGTTGGCTCATTATTGAGCTACCGCGTAAATCTAAAATTTATCTCATAACTCCAACATAGCTTTATATTGTGTAATTTCAAATATAGTTGTACTCGTTTGGAGAAACTTGTTATGAGCTCTATAAATGAGCATACTGTCAAAATAAAAATTATAAGATTCGTTCAAGATTTGGCTCTCTGTAACTTTGCTCATTTTGATGCTACAATAATAATTTAAAGTATTGTTATCAATACTAACCTGGAACTATTATAATTGTGTAGCATTCTTATTAAGAAATTTGGTTTCCTCTAGATTTGAGCTCTGAAAGTGAGCATGGTCTGAAAAGAAAAATTTCAATTTTTTTACAAATTTTGGCTCTTTGTAACTTTGCTCATTTTGATTCTACAATAAGAATCTAAAGTATTCTTGTTAAATATAATCTGGAATTATCATAATTTTATAGCATTTTCCCCAAGAAAACTGATCTGCTCTAGATTTGAGCTCTGAAAGTGAGCATGGTCTGAAACAAAAAATCCCAAAATTTCTTCAAGTTTTGGCTCCTTGTAGCTTCGCTCATTTTAGAGTTATTCAGGTAACCCAAGGATTTTCTACACATTCAAACACTAATTTATAATGAAAATGTAAAAAATGATTTTAAAATTGCTATAAAAGCTCGAAAAACCCTTCGATTGGAATGCTATGAGCTCAACGAGCTCAACAAAAATGTTGAAATGTAATATTTTGCAAGGATTTTATTGTAAGATAGTTTAAAAAGAATCTGAAAATCCTTGGGTTCTCTGAATAACTCTGAAATGAGCAAAGTTACAAAGAGCCAAAATTTTAAGAAATTTCGGGATTTTTTGTTTCAGACCATGCTCACTTTCAGAGCTCAAATCTAGAACAGAACAATTTTCTTGATAAAAATGCTATACAATTATGATAGTACCAGATTAGATTTGACAAGAATACTTTAGATTATTATTGTAGCATCAAAATGAGCAAAGTTACAAGGAGCCAAAAAATGAAGAAATTTTGGGATTTTTTGTTTCAGACCATGCTCACTTTCAGAGCTCAAATCTAGAGAAGGTCAATTTCCATGATAACAACGCTTTAACATTATGATAAACCTATGCTTAAATTATTACATAATCTTTATTTTATTAGTGTAGCATCAAAATGAGCAAAGTTACAAAGAGCCAAAACTTGTAGAAATTTTGGGGTTTTTTGTTTCAGACCATGCTCACTTTCAGAGCTCAAATCTAGAGAAGGCCAATTTCCATGATAACAACGCTCTAGCATTTTGTTCAATCTAGGCTTGAGTTAGTACATAAACTTTACAGCAAAGTTACAAAGAGCCAAAATTTTAAGAAATTTTGGGATTTTATGACTTAAATTAGGCAAAAGGGCTGGTGTCTTTCTCCATATCTATTCCGTTGTTTATTACAGGTAAAAATGAGAATAATAGTCAAGTTCACCCCCCCCCCCCTGATCCTTCATTTCCCTCCAATCACCATCATCATATCCACTAATCGGTCCCGCTGATAGAATATTTCCAATTAAACAACAACAACAAGCATCCACAAAAGAATCTGCCTTCAATTCCATCGGGATTGCTCAATAATATTGCTGCTCTGCCCCACAAACAGCTCAGCCCAAGACAGAAAAAAAAAACACTGAAAACAATAACACGCCGATGATGGTGCAATGAGTGAGTGAGCCGACTCAATAAAAGACCGACGAGCGGGCGTGGCAGCCAATCGCCACGCGCCGCTACCGTACACCCGCTGCCGGGCCATTCGCCACGCCCACAACTCGTCTCAATTATTATTCGTGTGCGCATCGTTATTGCGGCGATTTTAGTTTACAACTGGCATGCAGGCATTCGACATCGAATCGATCATCGGCGCCGCAAAGGTTTGAGATTGTTGGCTTGCTGGCTCGCAGATGCTCCGTGTTTCAGACGAAGAACGAAACGGCGCCGAGGTTCTCGCCGACCCCGCTCGATGAGCCCTCGTCGGCACGACAACAAACTCATCACCATCATCATCATCCGTACGGTAAGATTATGCTAATTTGAGTGGGGGAATCACTTGAGATAATTGATGAGCTCGCCGGCTGCGCTGTCTTCTGCCTGCCTATTGAATTAATTTGCAACTGATTGATGACTCTTATTTTGACTTTTTTCTTAAATTCTTACAAAAGATGATTTTTAAGCGAGAGGAAGCTTTAATTATGCACAGGCGTATTCCGCCTGCGCTATACTTGGGTTGAGGCTGAAATCTTTAAGCTTGGTTCTTGGATGAAGCTTGAAGTGAATGATTAAGTTGGGAGCTCAGTAAAGATGCTCAAATTGCAAGTTTGGCGTTGTTTAAGCGTTTTTTTATAATTTAAGCCTTGTTAGAAAAAATTACGTGAAAAAAGATTATAAGAAAATTATTTTGCTGAGAGCCAAAGCGCACACTTCACCAGCCACTCTTGAAAGTCACCGAACTTGTGTGGTAACAAAATGAGCTCAGTAAGCGTGCTCAAATTTAACTTTTTAGAAAGATATTAACATTTTTAGATAGATTAAGAAAAAACTGACAAAATGGTATAGACAATTTTTGTGTAAAGTTAAAGTAAAAGTTGTAAGCCGAGCGTAAAAAATAATAAAATCCAAGTTTCAATTTGGTGTGGGTATGTTGAGAGAATGAGCTCAGTAAGCGTACTCAAATTTAACTTTTTAGAAAGGTATCAATATTTTTAGACAGTTTAAGACATGCTTAATTAAATTGTAGTAAAAACTTTTTGGTTATAAACACGTGAAATTTTCGACGCACGTTTAAAAAAGCCAAACCGCTATATCGATTTGGAGTGCTTGTAAGACACGTTTAAATTTAAAATAATTTGGAAAATTGTCTTTTCTAGTAAATAATATGCATTTTTGTACTAGAATATTATTTCTTAAATTATATTATTCATATTTTCTTGTAGATTTTCCATCATCATTTATTAGATACATTCTTGCATACGAGCTTTTTTTTAAAGTTTCAGATTTGAGCTCTTGTAGCTATGCTCATAATTACTAAACTGTGCCTTCTTTATGTTTATATTGTAGAAAATTTGTATTTTTGTTAGTATTTAATCTTAAATTCTTGCCAAATTATTATTAAAGATTTTAAGCTTAAAATTTTCAAACCCTACGCATCAAAAATTTCAATATTTTAGCGTATCTTCTTAATTCAGGCAGCCATAACTTTGCTCATTTTAGATCGGTTGAATTTGTGTTTGGATATCTTTTAGAGCGACTTTAGAGCTTTTCTAAGCAACTAAACAATTTTTGTGAACTTTAAATTTAAGACGAAATTCTTAGCATTTCCCAACCCTACTTGACCCGAGTTTCATAATTTCAGCGTATCTTCTTAATTCAGGGCGCCATAACTTTGCTCATTGTGATTCGTACAAATTCTTGTTTGGATATGTTTTAGAGCAACTTAAGAACTTTTAGAAACATCTTAGAAAATTTTGTTAGATTGAAATTGTAGCCTAAAATACCCCAAGATTCGTACCCTACTACTTGACATTTTCCAATTATTCATCATATCTCCTCGATTTGTGGCTCCATAACTTTGCTCATTTTGATTCGGTCAAATTCTTGTTTTGATATGTTTTAGAGCAACTTAAGGGCTTTTATTAACAGTTGAGCAAATATTGTTAGATTGAAATTGTAGCCTAAAATACCCCAAGATTCACACTCCACTATTTGACATTTTCCAAGAATTCAAAATTTGTCCTCGATTTGTGGCTCCATAACTTGGCTTATTTTAGATCGGTTAAATTTCCGTTCGGATATGTTTTAGAGCAACTTTAGAGCTTTCCTAAGCAATTAAACAATTTGTGTGAACTTTGAATTTAGGCTGGAATTCTTAGCATGTCCCAGCCCTACTTATCCAAAATTTCTTGATTTCAGCGTATCTTCTTAATTCAGGGCGCCATAACTTGGCTAATTTAGATTGAGTGTCATTCTCCTTTAGATATGTTTTAGAAAAACTTAAGAGCTCTTAATACCAATTAGGCAATTTATGTGAACTTTGAATTTCAGCCTATAATACCAATACATTTACACCCTACTATTTGATATTTTCCAAGAACTCAAAATTTGTCCTCGATTTGTGGCTCCATAACTTGGCTCATTTTAATTCCATCTGACTCTTGTTTTGGTATGTTTTAGAGCAACTTTAAAATTACTGAAAATGTGAGTTAGGATAAACTAGATTGAAACAAAAAACAGAAATCTTAATATTTTTAAGACATTTGATTTCCAAATTTGTTTAGATTTTCTTCGTTTCTGGCTCCATAACTTTGCTCATTTTTTATCATATCTTGTTTTTCATTTTGGATATTTTAAAGCAATTTATATCACTATTAGAAACTTGAAACAATACTATTCTAGATATTAATTTTAGCCGGAAATCTTTAAATTTTCAGACCCACGAATTTAAAATTTCAACTTATATCCTCAGTTTGTGGCTCAATAACTTTGCTCATTTTTTAAGTGTCTCAATTTCCGTTTTATATGTTGTAGAAAAACTCTAAAACTATTAGAAGATGTAAACAAATTAATGGTTAGATACAGATAGTCAATAGAAATCGCACTTTTCTAACCCTACTATTCAAAATTTTTCACTTTTTTAGGAAAATTTGTCAATTCATGACTCCATAATTTGGCTCATTATGATTTGATCGAATTCTTCTTAAGATGTGTTTTAGAGCAACTTCAGAGCTCTAAAAAGAACTTTGCCAAATTAATTATAGGATGAATTTAAGCGAGAAATTGAAAAACTTCCAAACCCTACTATTCGAAATTTTCGATTTTTCATATTTTCTTCTCAGTTTATGGCTCCATAACTTGGCTCATTTTGATTTGGTCGAATCTTTCTTTGAATATGTTTTAGAGCAGCTTAAGAACTCTTAAAAATTTTCTGTCAAATTATGCATAATTTGTATTTGAGTAAGAAATCGAAAAACTTCCAAACCCTACTATTCAAAATTTTCGATTTTTCATAGTTTCGTTTTGGTTTAAAGCTCCACAACTTGGCTCATTTTATATAAACGTATATGTTCGTTAAATATCTTGTAGAGAATATTTAACTCTCTAGGAAACTGTAAAGAACCTTATATTTGGTTCCAATTTAAGTCGGAAATGTTAAGCCATTTATACCCTACTTATCAAAATTTTCCATATTTTAAATTTTAATCACACTTTGTGGCTCCACAACTTGGCTCATTTTGTGTGTATCTAGTTTCCTGTTTGATATGTTCTAGAGAAACTTTTAAACTATAAGAAACTGTAAGGAATATGAATATTAGTTTTAATTTTCAGTCAAATTTCTCCATTTTTCCAACCCTACTATCAGCATTTTCAACAAAGACTTCTAAAATTTTCTGGTGAAATTCCTGGGCTCATTTATAATTATAGACAGATTTTTCTTCAGAAGAGCTGAAAGGGAGATGATAAACTACTAAAAAATACTATAAATGCTGTGTTTAAAATAAATTTCTTGCCAAATTTGTCAAAAAATCCTAAAATTTCCAAATTTCCATCTTCAAGCTCGTCTAACTATGCTCGTTGGCTTTAATCTCTATTACGCTTTGTATACATTATAGAGCAAGTTTAGTAGTAAAAGAATTCATTTTTAGAATTTTAGCAATTTAATCCTTAAGCCAAATATCGGCGGAATTTCTTACCCAACATTTTTTAAAATTCATGAGATTTTTTTCTATTAATGGTCCCGTAGTGTTGCGCATTGCCTACGGATGGTTATTTCTTATGAATATATTCTAGAGAAAATTTTATTCTATGAGAATTGCAATTAATTTATTTATTAGACTGAAATTTTGGCAGAAAAATATTTAATTTACAAAACTCACGCAAGAATTCACTATTTTGCTCATTTATGGTCCCATAACTTTGCTCTTTTTTGTATTTATTCTTAATTGCTTTAGAAATGCGCCAGCAGGAAAGTTTAAAGCTTTAAATAGTTTTATACTTACATTGATTTTTAAGAAAAGTCTGCTGGAAATCTTTAATTTCTCTTATGCACACTTGAACGAGACTAAGATTTCCATCAAATTGTTTCCGTCATAATTCCTTCATCTTTCCACAGAATTTAATTTACTTTTGCTATATTCTAGAAGAGATCTTAAACTATTTCAGAAGCTATCTAATGAACAATCTGAAAATGATTTTAAGGCAAAAACTATAATTTTCCAAAACGCACTCGCAGAGGGGCTCTCTCCCAATCAACCAGCCAACATTCTTTTCCATTTCTCGCTTAATCAAACTGATTAACTTCGAACTGCTGCCCAAATTTAGGTAAATAATTCATAAGTGCCACAATGAATAATAAATGCTTTATTGTTTTTCCATGAGCACATAAATAAATACGATTGTTGCAATATAATCGCGCATAAAATTACCAATAAAACCGTTTTGTTTTCATAAATGATCAATTAATATGATTAAGGGCTTAATTAAATGGATCTGCGTGTTCAATTGCTTAATGGTCTTGTGATTAGAGTGCGATTATAGTGTTAGGACCCTTTTGATAGGGAATTTTCTTGCTTCAGGCAATTTTGACAAATTTTATGTAAAGTTTAGATGGTCCGTATAGAAAGATAAGTTAAATTGTTGGACAATTATGATTGATTTGTAATAGAGAAACTCTTATTTAAGTAGAATATTAAAAAATTTTATTGATTAAATGATTTGGGACCATCAAAATTGGCAAAATTCCACAGGCACTCTGACGATGAAATTTTGACAAAATTAGACTAATGTTTAGATGGTCCATATATTGCGAGAAATTACGTGAATAAGATTTTATCAATATAAATAGATAGAGTAACTTATTATTAACTAGAATACATAAGGTTTTATTGATTCAGTAATTTGGGACCATCAAATTTGGCGGACTTCCAAAGACACTCTAACGATGAAATTTTGACAAAATTAGACTAAAGTTTAGCAGGTCAGCATGAAGCGAGGAATTACGCATATAAAATTTTATTAAAATAAATAGATAAAATAACTCTATATTAACTAGAAACCATAAGGTTTATTGATTCAGTAATGTAGGACCATCCAAATTGGCAAAATTCCAAAGACACTTTAACGATGAAATTTTGTCAAAATTTGACTAAAGTTTTGATGGTCCGTATAAAGCGAGAAATTACGTGGATAAAATTTTATCAATATAAATAGATAGAATAACTCATTATTAACTAGAATACATAAGGTTTGATTGGTTCAGTTATTTTGGGACCATCAAATTTGGCAGAGTTCCAAGGGCACTAAGTTGACAAAATCTTGACAAAATTAGACTAAAGTTTTGATGGTCCGTATTCTGCGAGAAATTAAGTGGATAAAATTTTGTTAGTATAAATAGGTAGAGTAACTCATTATTAACTAGAATGCATAAGGTTTTTTTTATCCAATGCTTTGGGACCATCAAAATTGGCAAAGTTCCAAAGACACTCTGACGATGAAATTTTGTCAAAATTTGACTAAAGTTTAGAAGGTCCGTATTCCTTAATATATTGATTTTTTAAACTTTGTTAGGATTTATATTTAGACAAACTCATTATTAACCAGAATACTAAAGGTTTTATAGATCTAATAATTTGGGACCTTCAAAATTGGCAAAACTCCAAGGACACCCTGACGAAGAAATTTTCTCAAAATTTGACTAAAGTTTGGATGGTCCGTATTCCTCGATATATTAGTTTCTTATAATTTTGTTAGCATATATATTTAGAGCAACTCATTATTAACTAGAATACCAAAGGTTTTATTTATCCAATAATTTGGAACCTTCCAAATTGGCAAAACTCCAAGGACACTCTGACAATGAAATTTTGTCAAAATTTGTCAAAAAGTTTAGATGGTCCGTATTCCCTGATATATCGATTTTTAAAATTTTGTTAGAATTTATACTTAGACAAACTCATTATTAACCAGAAAACAAAAGGTTTTATTGGTCCAATAATTTGGGACCTTCCAAATCGGAAATTTTCAAAGGACACCCTGATGATTACATTTTGCCAATAATTTTCTAATGTTTAGATGGTCCGTGTGGGGAAACACGTATTTCTTATAATATAATCATTATTTGACAATATTCACAAAGTATTAATCAGCAATATATTCCATGGTTTCATTGAATAAACCAGTCTGGAACATCGAAATAATCGAATCGCCGAGCAAACGTCGAAATCTCGGCGTTAACAACCGAATGATGACAACCGAGAAAGCACTCAATCAAAACGCACAAGACATAATTCCAATTTGGGTGATTCATCTGGCCAATAATATATGTAAGCACGTGACAAATGACTGGATGAGATAATTAAACGGCTCCCTCTCGCACCTTCCATCATCCCACTACTACTAGTAGCCGACTAATTAGTCACTCATTCGCGATTAATAGCCATCATTCGTGCTCCTTTAATTGCAATTTATTGTTCTAATTAATGCTGCCTATAAAATGAGAACGTGGAGACGATTAAAAACACCCAAACCATATCATCGGGTTTTTGTTGCGAAATGACCGCCAAATAAACAAATAAACAACGCAAATTGACGGGAAGTGTTAAGAAAGATGAATTGAATCTTTCAAAGAGTGGAATTTATTTTCGAGGGTATCAATAGAATTTAAACTTTTTTGTTTTTAAGATTAGTAAAGTCGCAAATTTAAAATGTTGATTTTTTACAATTTTCTTTCATTCAATCTGGAATATTTCTGAAACTACTCGATAAAATTTGCTGAAAATTTGCTCACACGTAGAAAACAGACTATTTAAAATAAAACTGAAATTTTATTAAGTTCCTATGAGCCAATCACAAATTCGGACCATTTAAATTGGATAAATTATATTTTTTGATTTTGACATGTTTTAATTCCAGTTCGAATATTTCTGCAACTATTCGATAAAATTTGCTGAAATTTAGTCAATACGTAGCTTATAGTTTCGTTTTATAAATATGTAAAGCATATCAAGTTTCTATGAGCCAATCACAAATTCGGACCATTTAAATTGGAAAAATGATATTTCATGATTTTGTCATTTTCGATTCAAGCTGGAATTTTTCTGAAACTACTCCATAAAATTTGCTGAAATTTAGCTCACACGTAGAAAACAGACTATTTAAAATAATACTGAAATTTTTATTAAGATCCTATGAGCCAATTACAAATTCGGACCATTTAAATTAGAAAAATGATATTTTTTGATTTTGGCTTATTTTGATTCCAGTTCGAATATTTCTGCAACTATTCAATAAAATTTGCTGAAATTTTGTCAATACGTAGCCTATAGTCCATTTTTAGAAATATGTAAAGCATATTAAGTTCCAATGAGCCAATCACAAATTCGGACCATTTAAATTGGAAAAATGATATTTTTTGATTTTCACATTATTGATTGCAGTTTGAATATTTCTGAAAATACTCGATACAATTTGCTTAAATTTTGCTGACACGTAGAAAACAGACTATTTAAACAAATACTGACATTTTATTAAGATCCTATGAGCCAATTACAAATTCGGACCATTTAAATTAGAAAAATGATATTTTTTGATTTTGACATATTTTGATTCCAGTTCGAATATTTCTGAAACTATTCGATAAAATTTGCTGAAATTTAGTCAATACGTAGCTTATAGTTTTGTTTTATAAATATCTAAAGCATATCAAGTTTCTATGAGCCAATCACAAATTCGGACCATTTAAATTGGAAAAATGATATTTTTTGATTTTCACATTATTGATTGCAGTTTGAATATTTCTGAAAATACTCGATACAATTTGCTTAAATTTTGCTGACACGTAGAAAACAGACTATTTAAACAAATACTGACATTTTATTAAGATCCTATGAGCCAATTACAAATTCGGACCATTTAAATTAGAAAAATGATATTTTTTGATTTTGACATATTTTGATTCCAGTTCGAATATTTCTGAAACTATTCGATAAAATTTGCTGAAATTTAGTCAATACGTAGCTTATAGTTTTGTTTTATAAATATCTAAAGCATATCAAGTTTCTATGAGCCAATCACAAATTCGGACCATTTAAATTGGAAAAATGATATTTTTTGATTTTCACATTATTGATTGCAGTTTGAATATTTCTGAAAATACTCGATAGAATTTGCTGCAATTTAGTCAATACGCAGCTTATAGTTTATCTTAAATAGTGTTAAAATTATATTAAGTCATTATGAGTCATTCCTGAATGCGGACCATTCAAAACGAAAATTTCATTTTTTCACTTTTTCTATTTTTGATTCTAGTTTGGATATTTCTAAATCTATTCGATCAAATTGGCTGAAACTTCGCCTACACGTAGATAATATACTACTGCAAATAATGCCTAAACGAATTTTAGTTTCTATGAGCCAATTTTGATAAAATTTGATGAATGTTTAGATGGTCCGTATTAGAAGATAAATAACTTCGTAAGAATATTTTAGTTGTTGAGTAATTGAAAAACTTCTATTTAGCTTGTGTAAAAATAGGTTTTTTGATATTTCAATTTTGAATAATTAAAATTGGTAAAATCCCAAGGGCCCTTTGACGATGAAATTTTGATGAAATTTGATAAAAGTTTAGGTGGTCCGTGTTAGAAGATAAATGAATTAGTAAAAATATGCTAATTGTTATTTAATAGAGCAACTCTTATTCAACCATAATATCAAAGAATGTATTGTGCCAGTAGTTTGGGACCATCAAAATTGGCAAAATTCCATGGACACCCTGACGATGAAATTTTGTCAAAATTTGACTAATGTTTAGAAGGTCCGTATCAAAAAATAAAAAGAGGATATGAAGCGTCATAATTTTATTCAATAAACCAACTCATAATAAACCTGTATAGCAAAGGTTCTCCTGGTAACACAATGTTGGATCATTAAAATTGGCAAAATTCCAAAGTCACCCAGACGATGAAATTTCGATTCAATTTGTGTAAATTTTATTGGGCACCCATTTGGAGATATGGTGGTTTGGGGAAATATTTTAACTCACAAGTAATAGAGAAACTCTAATTCAATCTAAATACAAAAGATTTTCTTAATTCCACAATTTTGGACCATCAAAATTGGCAGTCATCCAAGCGCCCCCAATAAGCGAATTTTTCGCAAAGTTTGATTCATTTTTAGTTAGTCCGTATTAGAATATAAATTTATAGGTATGAATTTTCTAATCGTTAAGGAATATAGCAACTCTTATTCAATCTGAATATCCAAGATTTCGTTGGCCCCCTATTATTATGGACCCTCAAATTGGGCAGAGTTCCAAGTGCACTAATGATTGATTGCATTTGGACCATAAACCGTCAAACTTCGCAACAATCTTTATCAAAACCAGTCGGATGCAATTATCAGCCGATAAAAATGTGTCGATCATAAAAGCAAAACTCTACCGTATCCCCACCTAATTATCTTGTTGTTGTTGTTGTCGGAAAACAATTAAAAATGAATTATCCAGGCATCTTCGAATGAGTGATAATTAACTACCGTAATCCCTCACTAATATATATCCATTATTAATCATAATATTGTTGTCATCTTCGAAGAACGCTGAAATAATTGCAGACAAATCGAATGGCGACGAGGGACAACTCCGACGTTACCGGACGGCTTTCTCGCGCGAGCAGATCGGACGCCTCGAGAGGGAATTCGCAAAAGAGAATTATGTGAGCAGGAAGACGCGCGGAGAGCTCGCCAATGAGCTCAACCTGCCAGAGGGAACGATTAAGGTTGATAATTGTGTTGTTGAATGGGTTTTTGAAGATGTTTGTTGGCAGGTTTGGTTCCAGAATCGACGAATGAAAGATAAACGGCAGAGGATTGGAGGACTCGGATGGCCGTTTGGTGCGCAGATGGCTGCTGCGTATATGCTTAATCCGTTTGCTTATGAGATGTGGCTCAAATCGGCCGCCAATATTGCTATATACCCGTTAGTTTTTGTTTTAATTGAAAGATAACTCGAGACTATCGGAAAAGGTTTTTAGATTTTTAGTTTGAATTTTTCTGAAAATACTCGAAGAAATGGGCTGAAATTTTGTTTACACGTAGAAAACTCTCTGCTTTAAATAATAGATTTATTGCGTTACGTTCCTATGAGCCATTTCTGAAATCGGACCATTGAAATCGAAAAATTCCAAAATTTTCAATTTTTAGTAATTTATTCAAGCTGGAATATTTCTGAAAATACTGGATAAAATTGGCTGAAATTTTGTAAATATGTACTTTAAAATTTATTTTAAATAATCTATTAAGTATATCTTATTCTTATGAGCCATTTTTGAAAACGGACCATTTAAATCGAAAAATTTCAAAATTTTCATTTTTTAGTACTTTATTCAAGGTGGAACATTTCTGAAAATACTGGATAAAATTGGCTGAAATTTTGTAAATACGTACTTTAAAACTTATTTCAAATAATAAATAAAGCATATCTAATTCTTATGAGCCATCTTTGAAAACGGACCATTTAAATTTGAAAATGTCATTTTTTTTTTTATTTTTTTGGTTTTGATTCAATCGTGAATATTTCTGAAAATACTCGACGAAAATGGCTGAAAATTAGTTTACACGTAGCTTAAAATTTATTTTAATTAATATATTAAGCATATCGTATTCTTATGAGCCATTTTTGATAACGGACCATTTAAATCGAAAAATTCCAAAATTTTCAATTTTTAGTACTTTATTCAAGCTGGAATACTTCTGAAACTACTCGATGCAATTGGATGAAAATTTGTTTACACGTAGGAAATTCTCTGCTTTAAATAATATATTTATTGAGTTACGTTCCAATGAGCCATTCCTGAAATCGGACCATTGAAATCGAAAAATACCAAAATTTTCATTTTTTAATATTTTATTTAAGCTGAAATATTTCTGAAAATACTCGATGAAAATGGCTAAAATTTTGTAAATACGTAGATTTTAGTCCATTCTATATAATATATAAATTTTATCATGTCTCTATGAGCCATTCCTTAATTCGGACCATTTAAATCGAAAAATGGAAAAATTTTCATTTTCCTATTTTTGATGCAACTTTGAATATTTCGGAAACTACTCGATGAAATTGACTAAAATTTGTTTATACGTAGATGTGAATCCATTTAAACTAATATTTAAATCCTATAAACTTTCTATGAGCCATTCTTGAATTTGGACCATTTAAATCGCATATAACCAGTTTAACAAGAAAATAAAAATTAAATATATTACAACGATAAAAATCCACAAAATTACAGACAACAGTTCAACACGGAGCCCGACATAAAACAGGAAGAGCCTGAGCTTGACGTGAAGCCACTGAATTACTCATCGAATCAGTCGACGACGTCGTCAATATCGCCAAACCCGCCGCCAACCAACTGAGGAGCCTCAATTTACTTATAAATATTGATTTATTGATTGATTGATTGATTGTTGATCTCGCTTTAGCATTGAGAATACGGTGAATGGAAAATATTTTTTCAGATTTTATTTGCACGCTTTTCGTTTTAATGTTTACCTTAAATTGCATGGTATAGGTTATTTGATGGATATTGATTATAAATTTATTTTTATTCAATTTATTTTTTTGACATTCATAACTGAAAAAACTGAAACTGGTTTTATTGTGGGCTCCTGAAGCGAAATTTTTAGAGATTAATTTTAGAGAAATAAAATGAAAAATCGAGAGTCGCCAAGCAACGAAAGGAAAATTTGAAAATACTCCAAATGCAAGTCATTAACCATATTTTGTCCGACACACTAACACTATAAATGTAATACATCTAGATGAATAGATTTTTGGAGAGACCAGGGGCATCAATATGTGACATTCCTCATTTAGTCGGATCAAGGACGTTAACCATTTTTTGTCCGAAACAGTAACACTATAACTTGTGGTAGAGAAATAGCATGGGAACTTTCGAGGGACCATGGAGCCAAGATACCGGACTTCCCGCATCTAGCCGGATCCAGGACATTAATTATATTTTGTCCGACTCACTAACACTATTAGGATGACAGAAAAATAGTATGGAAATTTTGTAGGGACCACGCGGCCGAGGTATCGGACCTTCCGAATTTACTCGGATCAGAGTCGTTAACCATATTTTGTCCGACACAGAAATATTATAAAATCCATGGGGAAGGGCTCCAATAGCTTTCCTAACTAAATTCCTTTAATGAACATCTTATTAAGCAATAAATTCAATGAATCGTGTTTATCATCCACAGGAGGAGATAAATGAGCGATTCTTCATGCTCAAATCACAATTTATGGTTCATTGTATTTTGGAGCTGACAAATTGAATGTCAAACGAGCAATAATTCATTATTTTGTGCATATTTTGGTTGATTGGATGCGAATTAGTTTTGATGAGATTTTGGGATGATTTTCGAGGGATCTGAAATAATAAATGTTTGCGCCAAATTCGACGAGATTTTGCAGAAATTGTGGATGGGATGCGAAACGCGAAATAATCAATCAATAAGTGATTAGAAGATGATTTGAATGAATATTCGATCATCTCACTTGTTTATTGTTTATTTGTTGTTGTTGTTTATTGTCACTCAGTCGACTGATAAACAAGATTGAATCGGATCGGATGGGATCTGGTTTCTCGGCGAATCGACGCGCGCCATTATCAATATGGGTCAGGTTTTATCACTGGATTTTCGATGAGATTCTATTCTCGATGCAATCTCGATTACTGGTTTTTTTTCGATGCTTTTCGTTTCTGCTGAAAATGCCGTTTTGCGCAAATCTTGCACAAATTGCGGACTTGGCACTTTAATTGACGACATTTTATATTTTCACGTTTTTAATCGCTTCTTGAATTGTTTATTGATGAATATTTTGATATATCATTAATTTTCGTTTAGTTTTATATTAGAAAAATTCAGATTTTCGCAGAAAAATGTATTTTTTTCAAAGTTTAATGGCTGAAATCGGCTGAAATTCTCGATGAATTTTTCAGATGGGTAGTTTTTATAGAAGATAATTGCTTGTTTTGTTATAAACTTTAAACTTTTTGAATTCTATAAGAGGAAATCCAAGAATTTTGCTGAAAATTAGTCAAAATAAAGATTTTTAGTAGTTTATTGGCTGAAATTGACGATGGATTTTTTATTTAGTAACTTTTTTAAAAGATATTTGCTTATTCTATTATATAATCAAGGGTTTTTAAAATTCTACAAGAGAAAAATCGAGAAATTGGCTGAAAATGCATCAAAATAGTGGATTTCGAGGTTTAAGGGCTTAAATTGGCTGAAATTCACGATAGATTATTTAGTTCTTGTGTTTTTATAAAAGTACATGTTTTATTTTATTATATATCTGCCATTTTTTAAATTCTTTAATAGAAAAATTGAGAAATTTGCTGAAAATGCGTCAAAATAGTGAAATTCGAGGTTTAATGGCCGAAATTGACTGAATTTCACGATGGATTTTTCAGTTTTTTGCTTTTTATTAAAGAAAACTGTTTGTTGAATTATATGACCATAGCTTTTTAAATTCTACAAGAGAAAAATCGAGAAATATGCTGAAAATATCTGAAAATACTGGATTTCGAGGTTTAATGACTGAAATTGGCTGAAATTCACGATGGATTTTTTAGTTTCTTCTTTTTAATAAAGAACACGTTTTGTTCTATTATATGATCATAGCTTTTTAAATTCTACAAGAGAAAAATCGACAAATATGCTGAAAATGCCTGAAAATACTGGATTTCGAGGTTTAATGACTGAAATTGGCTAAAATTCACGATGGATTATTTAGTTTTTGTGTTGTTATTAAATAAAATTTTTAATTTTATTATATAACTTCTAGTTTTTAAATTCTACAAGAGATAAATCGAGAAATTTGCTGAAAAGGCGAAAAAATTATGGATTTCAAGGTTTAATGGCTAAAATTGACTGAAATTCACGATAGATTTTTTAGATTAGTTGTTTCAATTGTACACAATTGCTTGTTTTATTTTATAACTTCAAATTTTTAAATTCTACAATAAGAAAATCCAGAAATTTGCTGAAAATAATGGCGGAAATTGGCTGAAATTCACGATGGATTTTTTAGTTTCTTCTTTTTAATAAAGAACACGTTTTGTTCTATTATATGATCATAGCTTTTTAAATTCTACAAGAGAAAAATCGACAAATATGCTGAAAATATCTGAAAATACTGGATTTCGCGGTTTAATGACTGAAATTGGCTGAAATTCACGATGGATTTTTCAGTTTTTTGCTTTTTAATAAACAACACGTTTTGTTCTATTATATGATTATAGCTTTTTAAATTCTACAAAAGGAAAACCTAGAAATTTCCTCAAAATAAGACAAAACCTTGCATTTTGAAGCTGTTTTCCATCAAATTTCCAAGGATCATCAAATTCTGCAAATCACTGTCACTCAAATAAAATTCAAATTGATGTTTGATGTGTCGGCATAACTGATAAACAATGATACAACTAAACAATGGAAACGAGATCGCGTTCACGTCGTCGTCGTCAATTGCGATGTTTCATCCGCAACTCTTGATTATTTCATTGTTCATTCAAAATAGCGTCCACTTGAATGGAAAACAAGTAGATGTTGGTGGAAAAAAAAAACGAAGAAGCTTCATTCTTTCACAATTTCCAGTTTCATTCCATTCAATCGTTTTACAATTATAAATCATTGCGGTTTAATTGGCTATTTGTCTAGCTTGCTAATGATAATCATCTAGGTAATCTTTTTATTCGATTAACTTGATTCATATCATCGATAAAAGCTTCTTATTCTCTTCCAGATTCTTCCAGACAATGTTTTGTTTCTTTTATTATGATTATTGGCACTTTAAGTTTGTTCTTAATCGTTTTAAATATAAAAATCTTTTAAAACTACAGTATCACAATGAAAAATCGATAATTTTTTAAAATAATTTTTATAAAAGTTAAATTTCTATTCTCAAATTTTGATTTTGCAAAAAAATGTCTTGCTTATTGTTATTACACACTCAAAGCTATGTAAATATTGAGTTTGAGCACAGAAAATCTTAAAATGAGCAAGATATGAGCTCAAAAACCGAAAAATCGAAAAATTTTAATTTTTTTCAAGATTTCCAGATGATTATTCTGCGGTTTGCAGTGTTTTATATCTGGAATATTAATTGTTCTATTTTATTATCAATTTTCAGCTCGGTGGCTTTAAAAATGAGCAAGATATGAGCTCAAAAATAGAAAAGTCCAACAAATCAAAGAATTTTTCGATTTTTTCCAGATTTTCAGATATTTATATGACAAACTATTATGATTTTCATTTAGAATGACAATATTTCTAACTTTATACTAAATTTCAGCTCTGTTGCTCAAAAAATGAGCAAGATATGGGGCTTAAAAACTAAAAAAATCCCAAAATCAGGGAATTTTCAGACTTTTCAAGATTTAAAGCTGCTTATACGTCAATTTTTTTTGTTTTTAATTTAAAATAACAATTTTGCTATTTCATCAGCAGTTTTCAGCTCGGTGGCTTTAAAATTGAGCAAGATATGAGCTCAAAAATAGAAAAATCCAACATATTAATGAATTTTTCGATTTTTTCCAGATTTTCAGATATTTATATGACAAACTATTATGTTTTTTATTTAAAACGACAAATTTTCTATTTTCATACCAAGTTTCAGCTCTTTTGCTAAAAAAATGAACAAGATATGGGGCTAAAAACTTAAAAAATCCCAAAATCAGAGGATTTTCAGACTTTTCAAGATTTAAAGATATTTATATGACAAACTATTATGATTTTAATTTAGAATAACAATTTTGCTATTTGATCAGCAGTTTTCAGCCTGGTGGCTTTAACATTGAGAAAGATATGAGCTCAAAAATAGAAAAATCCAACATATTAATGAATTTTTCAATTTTTTCCAGATTTTCAGATATTTATATGACAAACTATTATGTTTTTTATTTAAAACGACAAATTTTCTACTTTCATACCAAGTTTCAGCTCTTTTGCTAAAAAAATGAACAAGATATGGGGCTCAAAACTAAAAAAATCCCAAAATCAGAGGATTTTCAGACTTTTTAAGATTTAAAGATATTTATATGACAAACTGTTATAATTTTAATTTAGAATGACAACTTTGCTGATTTCATGCCAAATTTCAGCCCTTTTGCTTTAAAACTGAGCAAGATATGGGCTCAAAAACCAAAATTATCCCATGAATCAGCGGAATTTCAGATTTTTCAGAGTTTCTTGATGGTTTTCTTGATATTTGTTATGTTTACCATATAAAGCTATTATTTATCTATTTTTCTACAAAATCTGAGCTCTATTACTTTAAAAATGAGCAAGATATTGGGCTCAAAACCAAAATTATCCCATAAATCAGCGGAATTTCAGATTGTTTCAGAGATTCTTGAGAGTTTTCTAGGTATTTGTTGTATTTACCATATAAAGCTATTGTCTATCTATTGTTGTGCAAAATCTGAGCATTGTTGCTTTAAAAATGAGCAAGATATGGGCTCAAAACCAAAATTATTCTGAATAATTCGCAAATTTTCAGATTTTTTCAGAGTTTCTTGCGAGTTTTCCAGGTATTTGTTATATTTACCATATAAAGCTTTTATTTATTCATTCTTCTGGAAAATTTGAACTGTTATGCTCTTCGCTTCAACAAGATATTGCTTCACAAATTTCCAAGAACTCATAAATTCATTCTAGGAGTATTAATCAATCAATAAATCAATTGGGAATCAGCTCAACGCAATGAAATGAGTCGAATGCTCAGCTTAATCGCACTTCTGCTCATTTTCACGTCCGACGTGATCTTGGCGAATCCCATCGACAACGGGCTCGTCGACTCGGAGCTCATCCACGGTTCGCCACTTTCTCCGCTTTCTCGCTGAAAATTCCATTTCAGAATGCGTGAGCCATAAAGCAGTCGATGTGCTCCTTCTGCTCGACGCCAGTGGCTCCATCGGCGATGAGACGTTTAAGAATCAGGTGAGCACGAGCGGAATAATGATTGAACAGTGACGAGCCATTTCCAGCTCTCCTTTGCTATGCACCTGGCGAGTCGATTGAACGTGTCCGACGATGGAACACACATCGGATTGATTCAGTTCGCCGAAACGCCCAAACTCGAGTTCAGCCTGGGACAGTTTAATCATCCGACGCAGGTTTGAGCCGATGCTCCTTCTCGTTGACGGTTGCTCGCATTTTGCAGTTGGAATGGGCCATTCAGAGGATCGAATACCAGTCGGGAGCCACGAACACTGGAATGGCGCTGAGATTGGCGCTTGAGAAGGGATTGAAGGGCTCGCGACAAGGAGTGCCAAAGGTTGCGATTGTTATAACGGATGGGCAGAGCCAGGTGAGCTCATTTTATCATTTCGGGTTTAGGGGTTGAGTTATTTGATTCAGAAGTGTGCTTACTTTAAAGGCTTCGAGCTCTGCGAGTATTTAAACACACAAAGAGTTATTTATATCATTCAACTCTAGTTAAACTGCTCTTTAATAAAATATTCAATATATTCCTGTAACTTGTCGATTTCCTTAGAAAAAATCAATAACTTACCCAAGTGCACGCTCTATTTTGAGCCATTAGAGGTGTACTCACTTTAAAGACTTCTAGTTCCTCGAGTATTGCAAAACACAGAGAGTTATGCACATTATTCAAATCCTCTATAGTTTTTCTGCAATTTAAGTACAATTATATACCTGTAACTTATCTACTTCGCCAGAAAAAATCAATAATTTACCCAAGTGCGCGCTCTATTTTGAGCCATTTGAGGTGTGCTTACTTTAAAGGCTTCGAGCTCTGCGAGTATTTAAACACACAAAGAGTTATTTATATCATTCAACTCTAGTTAAACTGCTATTTAATAAAATATTCAATATATTCCTGTAACTTATCTACTTCTCTAGAAAAAATCAATAATTTATCCAAGTGCGCGCTCTATTTTGAGGCATTTGAGGTGCACTCAATTTAAAGACTTCTAGGTCTTCGAATATTTTAGCACAAAACGTGTTTCTTATATCATTCAGCTCCTCTTAAATTGCTCTTTAATTTGATAATAAATATATACTTGTAACTTGTCGATTTCCTTAGAAAAAATCAATAATTTATCCAAGTGCGCGCTCTATTTTGAGCCATTTGAGGTGTACTCAATTTAAAGACTTCTAGTTCCTCGAGTATTGCAAAACACAGAGAGTTATGCATATTATTCAAATCCTCTATAGTTTTTCTGCAATTTAAGTACAATTATATACCTGTAACTTATCTACTTCGCCAGAAAAAATCAATAATTTACCCAAGTGCGCGCTCTATTTTGAGCCATTTGAGGTGTGCTTACTTTAAAGGCTTCGAGCTCTGCGAGTATTTAAACACACAAAGAGTTATTTATATCATTCAGCTCCTCTTAAACTGCTCTTTAATTTGATAATAAATATATACTTGTAACTTATCTACTTCCCCAGAAAAAATCAATAACTTACCCAAGTGCGCGCTCTATTTTGAGCCATTTGAGGTGTGCTTACTTTAAAGGTTTCTAGCTCTGCGAGTATTTAAGCACAAAACGAGTTCCTTATAAAATTCAGCTCTTCTTGAATTGTTCTTTAATTTGATAATAAATATATACTTGTAACTTATCTACTTCCGCAGAAAAAATCAATAATTCTTCAAAATAGGAGTGGAGGTGTTGCTCAGTGGTTACGTGTTCTCTTTAAGACCTTCTGGTTGCTTTAATAGATTTTATTTTTAAAAGTTGTATTTTCCAATCAACTCCTCTAGAACTGCTCTATACATTGATATTACTAACATATTAGGATTCTTTGAATTTCTGCTCAAAAAATCAATAATTCTTCAAAGTAGGCGCGGAGATGTTACTCACTGAGGGTGTTCTCTATTTAAGGCCTTCTGGTTGCTTCAATAGATTATATTTTTAATAGTTTCGTATATCAATCAACTCCTCTAAAACTGCTCTATACATTGATATAACTAACGTATTAGGATTCTCAAAATTTTGGCTCAAAAAATCAATAATACTTCAAAATAGGCGCGGAGATGTTACTCAGGTGGTGGCACGTTCTCTTTAAGGACTTTTCCTTGCTTCAATAGATTTTATTTTTAATAGGTTTGTATATCAAGCAACTCCTCTAGAACTGCTCTATACAGTGATATAACTTACAGATATAAACTCTTTAAATTTTAGCTCAAAAAATCAATAATACTCTGAAATAGACGAGGAGATGTTACTCAATGGTGGCGCATTCTCGTTAAGGTCTTCTGGTTGCTTCAATAGATTATATTTTTAATAGTTTCGTATATCAATCAACTCCTCTAAAACTGCTCTATACATTGATATAACTAACGTATTAGGATTCTCAAAATTTTGGCTCAAAAAATCAATAATACTTCAAAATAGGCGCGGAGATGTTACTCAGGTGGTGGCACGTTCTCTTTAAGACCTTCTGGTTTCTTCAATAGATTTTATTTTTAATAGTTTTATATATCAATCAACTCCACTAGAACTGCTCTATAAAGTGATATAACTAACTAATCGAAATTCTCAAACTTTTGGCTCAAAAAATCAATAATTCTTCAAAGTAGGCGCGGAGATGTTACTCAGTGGTGGCGTGTTCTCTTTAAGACCTTCTGGTTTCTTCAATAGATTTTATTTTTAATAGTTTTATATATCAATCAACTCCACTAGAACTGCTCTATAAAGTGATATAACTAACTAATCGAAATTCTCAAACTTTTGGCTCAAAAAATCAATAATTCTTCAAAGTAGGCGCGGAGATGTTACTCAGTGGTGGCGTGTTCTCTTTAAGACCTTCTGGTTTCTTCAATAGATTTTATTTTTAATAGTTTTATATATCAATCAACTCCACTAGAACTGCTCTATAAATTGATATAACTAACATATTAGGATTCTTTAAATTTTCGCTCAAAAAATCAATAATTCTTTGAAGTAAGCGCGTTACTAGCAATCGAACCTTGCAGGACGATGTCTCTGAGCCATCACAGATGCTGCGCGACGCCGACGTGATGGTGTACGCGATCGGCGTCACCGACCTCGTCAACGTGCACCAACTGCACCAGATGACCGGCAACCCGGTGCGCGTGTTCACCGTCGAATCGTTCGACCAACTGGACCGCGCGCTCGCCGACTCGCTCACGTGGAGCATGTGCAAGACCGAGTTCCGTGAGTGGCCCATCCATCACGCATCCTCTCACATGATTCTGCAGGCCCCGGCACGCCCGAGATCATCTGCGGTCCGGATCGCATCGGCGTCAAGGCGTCGACGAAACAGCCGTTCGAGGGCTACGTGTTCGTCGAGAACCAGTTCCACGACGAGGAGTGTCGTGCCGGTCCCGAGAGGTTGCCCACGCTCTCTCTGCGCTCAACGCAGCATTTTCAGATTCCCCGACCCGCAGAGCATCGGACTCACCGTGCCCTTCACCACCTGCAACGTGCATCGCTACAGATCGGTTTGTTTTGGCTCGCTAGAGCACAAATCGTAAATTGTTCAGCTGAACCCGAAGGGCATCTTCGTTGAAGTGACGATGGTGTTCATGTTCCACAACCTGTTCATGACCAAGACCGACCAGCGCGTCAAGGTGCAGTGCTTCTACATGGAAGCCGAGAAGCACGTCACGGTGCCTTTGTCAGTGAGCATGATCACCACCGTCTTCCGCGAGCAGGTCTACCAGATGCCGCAGTGCGCCTACACGCTGCGCCAGAACAGTCCCGATGGGCCGATCGTCAAGTACGCCACGCTTGGCCAGAGCGTGTACCACAGGTTTGCCAGCACTCACCTCGCACCCGCAAGCCACGAGAGCTCAGATGGGAATGCCTCGAAGTGGAAGGCGCCGACAAGGACACGTTCGGCATGCTCGTGCACTCGTGCTACGTCGACAACGGCTATGGCGACCGCGTGGACATTCTCGACGCCAACGGCTGCGGACTCGACGCCGTGCTCCTCTCCACGCCCGATTATGAGCCCAGTTTGCGGCTCGCCACCAAGCCCTACCACGTGTTCAAGTACGCCGACAGACCCGTGCTCCAGTTCCAGTGCCAGGTGCGTTCTTATTTCTATCCCCGGTTCTGGATAGTGCTTCTTAGATAACCCTATGCCTAAAGTATGACGGAGGATGCGATGATGTGACGCCGCCGAAGAACTGCAAGAAACTGCCCGGAGAAGAGCACCACCATCATGAGCATCAAAGGAAGTTGGTGAGACGGCTAGCTGATGGACTCGATACGATTGACGTGTTTACGAATGCGGTCACGGTGCTGGATGAAGAGCCTGTTTGCCAGGCACAGGTCAGCTTTTGGGAAAAATCGATAAATTCAATCAATAATTTGCTCACAAATGAGGACGGTTTTTGAGAGGATGAGTGGGTTGTCTTCCAACTTTGATAGCTCGCCAGATACTGCAACTATGACAGTGTTCGTACTATCATTCTACTCCTCGAGACTTGCTCTTTAATTTAGTTATAGAAAATGTTAGGTTTAACTAAGGAAAAACACTAAATTTAGACTAAAAATGTTATAAATTATGTGTTAGGGATGTGTGTCCACTTTCAGCAGTTATATTTCTGCAAATACTGAAACTACCTCTGAGTTTGTACTATCATTTAACTCATCTAGACTTGTTCTTTAACAATATTTAAATAGAATTTTAGATTAAACCTTGTTTAACTGAAAAAAATCAATAAATCCAAGTTATACTTGATAGACAATTTCTGTGTCAGACGGTGTGTCCACTTCCAACCGTTATATTTCTGCAAATACTCGAACTACTGCAGAGTTTGTACTATCATTCTACTCCTCCAGACTTGTTCTTTAACAATATCTAAAAAGAATTTTAGATTATGCCTTGTTTAACTAAAGAAAATCACTAAATTTAGACTAAACTTGCTACAAATTATGTGCTACGGATGTGCGTCTCCTTTCAGTCTTTGTATTTCTACAAATACTGGAACTACCGCTTAGTTTTTACTATCATTCTACTCCTCTAGACTTGTTCTTTAAAAACAGCTTAAGGGCATTTTACGTTTTTCCTTATTTAACTAAAAAAAATCAATAAATCCAAGTTATACTTGATAGAAAAATTCTGTGTTAGGGATGTGTGTCTCCTTTCAGCCGTTATATTTCTGCAAATACTCGAACTACCTCTGAGTTTGTACTATCATTCTACTCCTCTAGACTTAATCTTTAACAATATCTATAGAAAAGTTTACATTTTATCATATTTAACTGTATTTAACTGAAAAAATCAATAAATCCCCGTTATACTTGATAGACAAATTCTGTGTCAGACAGTGTGTCCACTTTCAGCCTCTATATTTCTGCAAATACTCAAACTAATGCAGAGTTTATACTATCATTCTCAGTGAGAAGTGTCAGAGTGTGTCATGTTTGAGGGCTTCTAGATTTCTGAATTTTAATTATTTTAATTAGTTGTTTATACCATTATACTCACCGAAACCTGTTCTTTAAAATGATACCAAACACTTATTATGTATTTTAATACTTTCATATGAAAAATCTGTAAATCCACCATAAGCAAATTCTTAGGAGCAGTCTCAAAGCGTGTCATGTTTGAGATCTTGTAGTTTATTAAATTTTAATAATTTTAATTAGTTGTTTATATCAATAAACTAAACGAGACTTGTTCTTTAAAATGATACCAAACATGTATCAAATCTTCTCATAATTATTTTTTAAAAATCAATAAATCCACCAGCAGCATATTCGCAGGGAGAAGTCTCAGAGTGTGTCATGTTTGACGTCTTCCAGATTTTTTAATTTTTATCATGTTAATAAGTTATTTAAACCATTATACTCACCGAAACCTGTTCTTTAAAATGATGCTATACACTTATTATGTTTTTTAATAATTTCATGAGAAAAATCAATAAATTCACCACCAGCGCATTCTCAGTGAGAAGTGTCAGAGTGTGTCATGTTTGAGGTCTACCAGATTTCTGAATTTTAATTTTTTAAATAATTTTTGTATATCATTACAATCCTCAAAACTTTTTCTTTAAAATGATACTAAACATGTTTTAGATCTAATCATAATTACATTTTAAAAATCAATAAATTCACCACCAGCGCATTCTCAGTGAGAAGTGTCAGGGTGTGTCATGTTTTAGGTCTTACTGCTTATTGAATTTTAATTATTTTAATAAGTTTTATATATCATTACACGCCTCGAGACTTATTCTTTAAAATTATACAAAACACTTATTATGTATTTTAATATTTTCCTTTAAAAAATCAATAAATATAAATCAATGAAAATTAAATAAACAGCTCAATTTCAGCCAAGCCCTCCGCGTGCTCAGCTGCTCTCCACAAGCTCAATGCTGGTGTTGACGATCGCCAACATTCTCGTCGCTTCAACCACCATCATCATCTGGACGCTTCAATCACTTCGACGGCGGAAACGACGAGACAAACTCGATTGTATCAGCTAATTATTGATTGATTGTTTTCACGTTGCGTGCAATTCATTTATATTGATCTTGAATACGGTGTATCGTTCCTTGTATAGTGTTTACATATAAGTTCTCATTTATTAATGAATAAATCCAAAAATTGAAGAATAAGAAGGACCCGAATTGATTTTTGTTTTTCAATTTGCCGCGTAATAGGAAACTTGTCGTCGTTTGCGCACCTCGCCGATGACGGGAATCGTTGTAATCCACGTGAATATTTCGAGAATGATGACGACGAGCATGCAAATCCCGAATATCATCATTGTAAAGTCGAGACGATCAACGACGGCGGATGTGCAAGTTGGCTGCTCGGCGAAGCATTCGATCCCGCGTGGAAGGTTCGCAGCACCGCAGCAGTTGTACTGAAATTAGATGGCGTTTCGTTGTAAGATATATGAGATAAAAATATTTTTCTTTAATTTAAAAGAAAAATTGTAAAAATCCGTCAAGATATACTTGAAAAAATCGATATTTTGTCAATGGAAATCGGATAATTATAGTATCCTTTAATTGCAAAACTTTTTCTTTAATTTAAGCGCAAGATAACAAAATTCCATCGAGAATTTCTTTAAATAATCAATACTTTTGCAAAATAACAAAAACTTGAGCAGTTGAAGTAAAGTGTGCGTCAGTTGCGCATGGATTTCTCGGCTATTTGTTTACGGAATTAAAATTTATGTTAATATCTAGTAAAACAAAACTTTCTCTTTAATTTAAGCGCAGGCTAGAAAAATTCTATCGAGAGATTCTTTAAATAAACGATATTTTCTCAAAATAATAAAAATTTGAAAATTTGCAATAAAGTGTGCGTCAGTTGCGCATGGATTTCTCGGCTATTTGTTTACAGAATTAAAATTCACGTCAATATCTAGTAAAATAAAACTTGTTCTTTAATTTAAGCGCAAGATAATAAAACTCTATCGAGAAATTCTTTAAATAATCAATACTATTTCAAAATAACAAAAACTTGAGCAGTTGAAGTAAAGTGTGCGTCAGTTGCGCATGGAATTCTCGGCTATTTGTTTACAGAATTAAAATTTATGTTAATATCTAGTAAAACAAAACTTTCTCTTTAATTTAAGCGCAGGCTAATAAAATTCTATCGAGAGATTCTTTAAATAAACTATATTTTCTCAAAATAATAAAAATTTGAAAGTTTGCAATAAAGTGTGCGTCAGTTGCGCATGGATTTCTCAGCTATTTGTTAACAGAATTAGAATTAACGTTAATATCTAATAAAAGAAAACTTTTTCTTTAATTTAAGCGCAAAATAACAAAATTCTATCGAGAAATTCTTTAAATAATCAATACTATTTCAAAATAACAAAAACTTGAGCAGTTGAAGTAAAGTGTGCGTCAGTTGCGCATGGAATTCTCGGCTATTTGTTTACAGAATTAAAATTTACGTTAACATCTAGTAAAAAAAGACATTTTCTTTAATTACATACAAAAATTAGAAAAATTAGTCGTGTAAGTTTTGCAAAAATCAATATTGTATCAACCTATTTTCCATAACTTCTAATATGCGTCGGTTACAAAGGGATTTCTCGATGATGTGTCAGCAGAATACATTTTTATAGTAATATCTAGTAGAACCGAATATGCTCTTTTATTTAAATGCAAAATGTAAAAAATCTGTCGAGTAATTGAAAATCTGTCGAGTAATAATTTGTTGCGATAGAAGTAATTTTTAGAAAATGTGTTTGTTGATTTGATCAATTTTATTGTAAGAACTATTCGATGGATTTTAAAATTATTGTAAGAAATAGTTAGAATAAAATTAGAGCATTAATAGAAGCTATAAATCAAAACAATTGTAAAACGGATTCTTGAGAAAAAGGTCAAGAAGCTGAGAATTACAACATTTCCCAAGAATTTTGTGAGTTTTTAAACGATTATATTTTGTGTATTTTTCGGTGGATTTTGGATTTGTTGCATTATTAAATTAGAATAAAAATAAAACTATAAAATAAGCTATAAACCATTAAAATTGTAAGAAAGATTCTCGAGAAACATAATGATAAGTTGAGAATGTTTAAAATTTGGTAAAAATGGTGTGCGTTATTCAATCAATTTTATTTTGATAATTTATCCATGGATATTGGATGTTTTATATTATTTTGTTAGAGTAAAAACAGAACAATAATATAAGCTTTAAATTATTAAAATTCTAAGACGCATTCTCGAGAAAGATAACGATAAAGTTGAGAATGTCAAAGATTTGCCAGATTTGTGTGCGTATTTAAACGATTATATTTTCTGTATTTCTCGATGGATTTTTAAAATTTAAAATTTATTTGTTATTTTAAAAATAGGGCCATCACATAAGCTACAAGTTTTTGAAATTGTAGGACGGATTCTCGAGAAAAACGATAAGAAGTTGTGATTGTTAAAATTTGTCAAAAATCATGTGCAATTTTTTAATCAATTTTATTTTGATAATTTATCGATGGATTTCCGATGTTTTACATTATTTTGTTAGAGTAAAAAAAGAGCATTAATATAAGCTATTAATCATTAAAATTGTAAGACGCATTCTCGAGAAAAATGACGGCAAGTTGAGAATGTCGAAATTTTGGAAACAATTATGTGCGTTTTTAAAGAATTATATTCTGTGTATTTTTCGATGGATTTTAGATGTTTAACAATATTTGATTACAGCAAAAAAAGAGCATTAATATGAAATATAAATCATTAAAATTGTAAGACGCATTCTCGAGAAAAATGACATTAAATAACGAGAATGACAAAATTTTGTCATTCTCGTTATTTAATCAATTTTATTTAGATAATTTATCGATGGATTTTAGAATTTCTGTATTATTTGGCTAGATTAAAAACAGGGCAATAATATAAGCTATAAATCATTAACATTCTAAAACGCATTCTCGCGAAAAACGAAAAGAAGTTGATGGCAAGTTCAGAATATCGAAAATTTGCCAAAAATAAGTGCGTTTTAAACAATTTTATTTTCTGTATTTTTCGATGGATTTTTTATATTTATTACTTATTTGTTAGCCAAAAAAAGAGCATTAATATAAGCTATAAATCATTAAAATTGTAAGACGGATTCTCGAGAAAAATGACGACTAGTTGAGAATGTCGAAAATTTGCCAAAATTATTGGCATTATTTAATCAATTTAATTTAGATTATTTATCGATGGAATTCTGACTTTTTGCATTAATTGGTTAGAACAAAAATAGAATAGTCATTTGAGCTATAAATCTTCTATATTTTAAAGCCCATTCTCGAGAAAACGTAAGTTTAACTATGCAACAGTTGGCAAACAAATCATGCACGTTCTTTACTCGGCTCTAATAAATTACCTATTCAACTAATATCAAATAAATTACTTGAATTATATAAACAATGTCTCTCTTAATAAAAAACAAATAACAACTAACCCTGTTCACAAATGCTTCAATATCCACGGTCGATTTCATATTATACGCATCGAAAACATAATCGCTGACATCTGATAAGAGCTGAAGCGGCAAGATTCATGTGAGTTTTGTTATGAGAAGGTTACCTGAGCTCTTTTGACAAGCACAGCAATGCCTGCACCAATTTCAAGAGTTACAAGCACAAAAAGAGCAATGTCAAATAGAATCAGAAGGACTCGCGATTTCACGATTGCTGCGATCATTCCGATGGCGCCGATGATCGTGGAAGCTATCGAGAATCCAATGATATTCCAATAGAAAACATTAATCTGAATTAGTTCTGTAATGCCTAGGAATTGGTCAACGAACCCATATTCGCAGATGGCGCTTGTCTGTCGCCATCGGCTCATTGTCGTCGATTCGGACGAGATTCGCGCGAATGTCCGCTTCAAATCCGTCATCGCATCGAATCCAAATCAAGAGTCCGATGATGGCCAGAGAAGTGAGCTGAAACGATGAATCGATCGAGGAGCTCGTCCAGACGAAGGCTTTACGGTCAACGCGAGCGAGGCGGTGAAGATGAAGATGCGGCACAAGAATGTGCAGAACGACATCGCGACAACGTCTGGAGCAAATGAGACAGCTTTATGAGTTTCGAGCGACTTGTTTGCCAAATGACTAAGTTTTCAATTTGATAGCGATTTGATATCATTTTGATAGGGGATGGTGCGTGAACGAGTAAACAAAGGTTAGGCACACAAATGTGACGGGGCAAACTGGAATGCTCATTGTGAAATAGGTGAATTGCTGGAAAGAATAGTGAGATCCCGATAATTGGATCTAATAAATGTTTCTTCAAGAAAATTATCATTTTATTTCTCAAATTTTGACAGCGTATTTTTCTGATAGCAAAATTTGAAATGACTGGATTCAATGTGGATTTTCTCGGCCAATACTCGATGGATTTTGCTATAATTTGGTTATGATACTACTCGAGTAAAATTCTAAATAATTTCAAAAGCTTATAAGAATCTACAAGAAATAAAAAGAGTTCTGACAAGAAAATCACGAACACGTTTTACAAAAAATCGAAATGACCGAGAATTCAATGTGGATTTTCTCGGCTATCCCTCGATGGATTTTGCTATAATTTGGATATGATCTCACTCAACTATTCTTCTAACTAGATTTTATATTATTTAAGAATCTGTAAGAAATTAAGAGTATTCTAACAAGAAAATCATGACCACTTTTTGCAAAAAATCAAAATGACCGAGGATTCAATGTGGATTTTCTCGGCCAATACTCGATGGATTTTGCTATAATTTGGATATAATCTTATCCAATTACTTTTCTAACTATATTTTAAATTATTTAAGAATCTGTAAGAAATTAAGAGAATTCTGACAAAAAATCATGACCACTTTTTGCAAAAAGTCGCAATAACCGAGAATTCCATGTGGATTTTCTCGGTCATCCCTCGATGGATTTTGCTATAATTTGGATATGATCTCACTCAACTATTCTTCTAACTATATATTAAATAATTTAAGAATCTGTAAAAAATTAAGGATGTTCTGACAAAAAATTATGACCACTTTATGCAAAAAGTCGCAATGACCGAGAATTCCATGTGGAATTTCTCGGTCATCCCTCGATGTATTTTGCTATAATTTGGATATGATCTCACACAACTATTCTTCTAACTATATTTTAAATCATTTGAGAATCTATAAAAAATTAAGGATGTTCTGACAAAAAATTATGACCACTTTATGCAAAAAGTCGCAATAACCGAGAATTCCATGTGGAATTTCGCGGCCATCTTTCGATGCATTTTGCTATAAATTGGATATGATCTTAATCAACTATACGGCTAACTATATTTTAAATCATTTGAGAATCTATAAAAAATTAAGGGTGTTCTGACAAGAAAATCATTACCACATTTTGCAAAAAGTCGCAATGACCGATAATTACATGTGGAATTTCTCGGTCATCCCTCGATGGATATTGCTATAATTTGGATATGATCTTAATCAACTTTTCTGCTAACTATATTATAAAAAATTAAAGAATCTGTAAGAAATTAAGGAAGTTATCATAAGAAAATCATGACCACTTTTAGCAAAAAGTCGCAATGACCGAGAATTCAATGTGGATTTTGTCGGTCATCCCTCGATGGATATTGCTATAATTTGGATATGATCTCACTCAACTATTCTTCTAACTATATTTTAAATAATTTAAGAATCTGTAAGAAATTAAGGTAATGCTGACAAGAAAATCATGACCACTTTTTGCAAAAAATCGCAATGACCGATAATTCCATGTGGAATTTCTCGGTCATCCCTCGATGGATATTGCTATAATGTGATAATGGTATTACTCGAGTAAAAGTCTCAATAATATACAAAACTTATTAGAATCTGTAAGAAATTAAGGGAGTTCTAACAAGAAAATCATGACCACATTTGCAAAAAATCTCAATGACCGAGAATTCAATGTGGATTTTCTCGGCCAATACTCGATGGATTTTGCTATAATTTGGATATGATCTTAATCAACTTTTCTGCTAACTATATTATAAAAAATTAAAGAATCTGTAAGATATTAAGGAAGTTATCATAAGAAAACCATGACCACGTTTTGCAAAAAATCGAAATGACCGAGAATTCAATGTGAATTTTCTCGGCCATCACTCGATGGATTTTTGTAAAACTAAGTTTTCCAAAATTATTATTTACTCTTCTACACAATATTTGTCAATTGTAATAATCCTAAAACTTGAAACATTTGTATGGACCTTTGAATTTAGTGTGGATTTTTTTCTCATTAATATTCATCATTTCCTGTCAAATCACTATATCAATTATTTGAACATTAGGGTTTTTAAACAAACAAATTACTCATTTAAACTATATAAAAACGTTTTTGAGATTTTATGAGTGAAATGTTTTTTTATGGACCATTGAACTTTGGGTTTTTTGGAAAACTGCCAAAAATGCATCATGGAAATTTTATTTTTTTGGGAATATTTATCGATGAATTTTTTAGTTTATAGATTTATTTTGAAGAACAAAGCTGTATCTTTCATAATGTGAAAAAACTTGAATATTTATAAACGACAAAAATTTATATGATCCCTCAAATTTTGAATATTTTGGAAAATTGCCAATGTGCGTTATGAAAATTTCAATATTTCAGAAAAATCCTTGTAACAATTATTTTGTTTTTAAGCTTATTTAATAGAACAATATTTTATTCACCTTATAGCAAATCAGCTAAATCAGATATTTATTGTAAAATAATTTATGAATCCTCAAAATTTGTGCTTTTTAGAAAATTGCCAAAAATGCATAATGGAATTGTAACTCTTTTGGATATTTATCGATGAAATGTTTAGATTTTATGTTTATTTGTAGAACAACATTGTTTCTATCATAAGGTAAAATATCTAAATTACTTATAGACGAAAAAAATTTATATGAGCCCTCAAAGTTTGAAAATTTTGGAAAATTGCCAATGTGCATCATGAAAATTTCAATATTTCAGAAAAATCCTTGTAACAATTATTTGTTTTTAAGCTTATTTAATAGAACAATATTTTATTCACCTTATAGCAAATCAGCTAAATCACATATTTATTGTAAAATAATTTATGAATCCTCAAAATTTGTGCTTTTTGGGAAATTGCCAAAAGTGCATCAGAGAAATTAATTATTTTTGGGATCATTTATCAATGAATTGTTTATTTGTTATATTTATTTTGTAGAACAGCAGTGTTTCTTTTATAATAAAAAATAACTAAATTAATTATAGACGAAAAAAATTTATATGAGCCCTCAAATTTGGGGATTTTTGGAATTTTGCCAAAAGTGGGTCAGAGAAATTACCCTATTTTACCGTTTTATTGGATTTCGTTCGTACACTATTTCGAATGTGGTGGGGGGTGGTGGGGGGAAAGATAGATTTCTCTCATTTCGTGTCTAATGTCTCCACACACTCGTCTGTCATCAGAATATTTAATGAAAACAGTTCTACTCAAAATAAAAGTTGGAATAGTTTATTGACTAATCGATAACAAGTTTTTGGATACATTAACTATCAAAACAATCAAAACCTATAAGAATAAAAAGCTTATATATCTAACAAGTTTAGCACATTAAAGACATTTTAATCTATCACATAAAAATTCCATAAAACTATCATAATCTTGGCTTAAAGATCTTCTAAATCCGTTAAAAATAACATCATCCGAAATGATATAAAAACTGTTGGATACCCAATATGTCACTGTTGCGTACGACGGTCTCTTTCGGTTCCCATTTCTAGGGAAAGTTGCTTGGCTCAAATCGGCCATCCAAGATTCCCAGCTACTCCTTAATCTATCCTTAAATGGTTTATTCACAGCAACGTCCAATGGTTGAAGATACTTAGTCAGTCCACCCGGTATAACTGCTAACGTGCACAGCTGATTAAGCGCCTATAGTAAAAAAATGTTTGACTAAGGAAAACTTCAGGAAACAGGCATATTTTTCCTAATCCACCTTTTCTCGTGAGCCCCACATTTGTTCCAATATCTTCCCTTAGGCAAATTAGAGTGTTGTCAGATAAGCATGCTCCATATTTGTCATCCTTCCGTTTTCCTAACACATTTTAGGGGTGGATTGATTCGGCACTTTTCATGTGCCTATATCGGTTTTGTCAGTTCACTGATCATAAAACTCCTTGTTAAGTTTTAATAAGATATCTCATCTTTATTCATCCCTCAAGTTGTTTATCTACTATACTTTCAAGAGTGTTTCATTTTCATTACCATTTCATTAGTTTAGAATTTATCTTTAAATGTAGCCATATATTCATTTTTAAATTCTTATATTCCTTGTATACTGATAAACATAAGAGCAACAACAACAAACAACCATTCCCCCCCCCCTCCTTCTCCCATCGGAGGAGGAGAAATTCTTCACTACTTTTGTGCATAACAACTTCTGTTATATTTTCTTTTTTGATCGAAATGATCGAAACATAACCGTCTGCGTCGAGGAATCCAATGAAACGGTAAAATAGGGTAATTTTTTTGAAATTATTTATCGATGAATTCGTTAGATTTTAGGTTTATTTTGTTGACTAACAGTATAACAATAATTAACCAATCAAACAAAACGATTCATAAACAAGAAATATTTTAATGAAGCCTCAAATTTGGGGATTTTTTGAAATTTGCCAAAAAAGAGCCAAGGAAATTTTATATTTCTAATAGATGTATCGATCGATTGCTTTAATTGTTGATTCATTTTGTAAAACAACAATCTTTTTTTTAATGTAATGAAGTAGCTTAAAGAAATATTAACAGCAAAAAATGTTATGAGTCCTCAAATGTTGTGGTTTTTTGAATTTTGTCAAAAGTGACACTTGTTAATTTAATTTTTCTAAAGAAATTTATCGAACACTTGTTTACATTTTGCGCTGATTTTGCAGAACAAATATCCATCTATTAAACAGCGATTCAGTTAAAATATGTACCGACGAACAAAAATTTTATGAACCTTCAAATTTGGGGATTTTTGGAAATTTGTCAAATGTAGTTTCGAGAAATTTCATATTTCTAATTAATTTCTAAACAGATTTTTTAGTTTTTGCGCTTATTTTAGAGGACGATAGTATGACTACGGTATAACAAATAGACAAATAAAGTTACAAACAAAAAACATTTTTATGAACTCTCAAAGATGGGAGGTTTTGGAAATTTGCCAAAAGTGGGTCAGGAAAATTAAATTTTTAAAGAAAAATTTAACGATCAATTTTTTAGTTTTACAATTATTTATAAAGATGAAATATTGTTCTGTATAATATTAAAGAGATTATTGATATTGTATGACTGTAAAAATAATTATGAGCCATTGAAGTTGGGATATTCCTTGTAGAAAATTTAAAAATAATTAATATATAAAGCGATGAGTTGTGAAGAATAAGCAAGTGAGATTCAAATTGATCATAAAATAAAATAAAACTACTATTTTTAGAAATAGACAAGCTCAAAAGGACCACCAATTGTGCACAAGTACAGAAAAGTGCTGAGTCAGACGAAACCCGAAATATCCAGTAGCAAAACAAACAATTACCTAAATGTAATATAAGAAGCACATAATTAATTATAGTGAATGAACAGAACCAAGAATCATTAACGTAACCATGGTGCTCGAAATATTCATCATATCATTTCGCTTGTTTTGGTAAAATATGAGATAAACAACAACAAGGACAACATGGAAGATTCTTCAAATTAGTAGAGCCTAATTGTTTTAGACTTATTGATTCAAATTTTGGCTTCATTATTTTTTTCATTCTCTATGAGAATTGATTGAATCCAACTGTGCAAACAGAAACGATTTTGAGGCTCAATTAATTCATATTGTTGGATGGATTTCTGAAAGAGAGTTGATTAGACTTTTGCAGGCGAATTATCTATGATTTTAAGAGGTTTTGACGTTTAGGATTTTGCTGAAACTGCAGATTCTAGTAAATAAAATGTTATTTTGTATTATATCAAAGTTTTAAAACATTTTATCGACAAATTTAAATTTTATCGGGCTCCAAACACATGTTACCGACGATAAAAGCCGTATAACTCAATGTGCATAAGAAAAATGAAAGGATTTTAGGGTTTTAGCATTTAGGATTTTGCTGAAATTGCAGATTCTAGTAAATAAAATGTTCTTTTTTATTATATCAAAGTTTTAAAACATTTCACCGACAAATTTTAATTTTATGAAGGTCTAAACCCAAGAGAATATTGATTTTCCCAAGTGTATTACAAAGATGCCAGGATTTTAGGATTTTGGCATTTAGGATTTTACTGGAACTGTTGATTCTAGTAAAATAAGCATTTTGTTAATATTATATTCAAATTTTAAAACATTTTATCGACAAATTTCCATTTTATAGGACTCCAAACACATGTTACTGACGATAAAAGCCTGATATTCCAGTGTGTATGTGAAGTATTGTCATATTTTAGGGTTTTGACATTTAGGATTTTGCTGAAACTGCTGATTCCAGCAAAATAAACATTATTTTATATTATATTCAAGTTTCAAAACATTTTATCGACAAATTTCCATTTTATAGGACTCCAAACACATGTTACCGACGATAAAAGCCGGATATTTCAATGCGCATGTTAGATACTGCTAGATTTTAGGTTTTTAACATTTAGGATATTACTGAAACAGTTGATTCTAGTAAAATAAGAATTGTTTTATATTATATCCAGGTTTTAAAACATTTCACCGACAAATTTCAAATTTATAGGACTCCAAACACATGTTACTGACGATAGAATCCTGATATTCCAATGTGTATGTGAAATATTGTCATATTTTAGGGTTTTGACATTTAAGATTTTGCTGAAACTGTTGATTCCAGTAAAATAACCATTGTTTTATATTATATCCAAATTTAAAAACATTTTATCGACAAATTTAAATTTTATCGGGGTCCAAATCCAAGAATACGCTTGATTTTCCACAGTGTCTTACAAAGATTCCAGGATTTTGAGGTTTTGACATTTAGGCCTTTGCTGGAACTATTGATTCTAGTGAAATAAACTTTGTTCTATATTATAACCAAGTTTCAAAACATTTTATCGACAAATTTTAATTTTATAGGACTCTAAACACATTGCACCGACGATAAAAGCTTGATATTTCAACTTGCATGTTAGATATTGCTAAATTTTAGGTTTTTAACATTTAGGATATTGCTGAAACCTTGGATTCTAGTAAGGTAAAAATATTTTAATATGATATCCAAGTTTTAAAAGATTCTATAGACAAATTTTAATTTTATCGGAGTTTAAACCCAAGAATACGCTTAATTTTCCACAGTGTCTTACAAAGATGACAGGATTTTAGGATTTTGACTTTCCGGATTTTACTGAAACTGTCAATTCTAGTGAATTAAACATTCTTTTTATTCTATCAATGTTTTAAAACATTTTACCGACGAATTTCAATTTTATAGGGCTCAAAACACATTGTACCGACCATAAAAGTCGGATATTCTACTGTGTATGTGAAAGATGACTGGATTTTAGGATTTTCACATTTAGGATTATGCTGAAACTGTTGATTCTAGTAAATTAAGCATTCTGTTTTTCATTATATTAAATTTTAAAAACATTTTATCGACAAATTTTATTTTTATAGAGGTTCAAACGCATTTTCAATGTTCACCAACCCCGAATCCCTGGGAATTGCAATCCGAATTGCAACCTACCTGTCCTGTCCAATACTCATCCCAATTATCTCCTACTTCCGGCTGCCTAAACATCCATTGACTTTTGCCGGCGCGAGCAGATGATCCGATTGTGCACGCGTGAGCAAGTTGAATGAGCACAAAAGATGACAGCCACCTGTCGATTCGATTTAGCAGCTTCACTAATTGCCGTACAACCGTATTTAGACAATCAATGAAATCCAGCCAACTATACGGCTAATCTTGGGATTAATTGCGCAACGCGATGTTTCAGCTGCAATGACGCAATAAAGATGAGCCGATGCGTCAAATATCTGGCTGGCCGTTGTTGTTTCGCTTGCTGACAAACGCACCACTTGTTTATCATCATTATTATGTGCTCAATCTTCTTAATTGGCTATTGTTGCGGATTTTCTTTGAGATCGAACGAAAAGATATGAGGAATTGATTGATGGAATTTTAATAAGTAATCAGGGGAGGAGAAGAAAGACTCAATTAGTGGAATCGTCGGGTTGAATACAGTTCTGAGAATTGAATTGTTAACATAAGAATGGTTTTGCTCAATGGTTTTGCTTCTCTTTTGGGTATGTTAGAATAAAATTCTTAATCTACTCATTTACTAAATAATAATAATACATTCATGGACTAGAAAACAAGTTATCACAAAATGTCTAACCCACACTTTTTAATATCTGACGCGAGTTCAATTCGCGAGTTCACTTAACTCTTATTTAAGAACCCCTCGATGGATTTATTTCCCTAAAAGGTATGTCAAACAAAAAGTTTTCATCTAACCATATTTCAAATGAAAATAATTTTCATGGACTGGAAAACAAGTTATTATCTAATTTTTAACCCTCACTTTTTTTTTAACTTTTGGGATTTTTCAAATATTTGGGTAAAATAAGAAAATTACTCGATAGATTGGTTTCTCTTGTAGATATTTTATAAAACAGGTTCTGTTTTATCATATAACTGTCACATATTTAAATCCTATGACGGAAAACCTTAAAATAACGTAATATTTGAGGCGTACTAGAAAATCAGTCAATTTTGGCATTTTTCCAATTTCGGGTTTAAGCGCTTGCAAAATTAGATTTTCTCGATAGATTTCTTTCCTTTATAGATATTTAATAATACAGATTCAGTTTTATTATATAATCGACAGATATCTAAATCCCATGACGAAAAACCTTCAAATAGCGTCGTTATTTCAGACCCACCTGGGTCAATTTTGGCATTTTTCCAATTTCGGAGTTAAGCGCTTGCAAAATTAGATTTTCTCGATAGATTTCTTTCTTTTGCAGATATTTTATAAAACAGGTTCTGTTTTATCATATAACTGTCAGATATTTAAATCCCATGACGAAAAACCTTAAAATAACGGATAAGTTGAGACGCACTAAGGATAGTCAATTTTGGCATTTTTCCAATTTCAGGTTTGATCGTATGTAAAATTATAATTACTCGATAGATTTTCTTGTTATTAAGATATTTTATAATACAAATTCTGTTTTATTGTATAGTCGACAAATTTCTAAATCCCATGATGAAAAACCTTAAAATAGCGTCACTATTTGAGACCCACTTGGGTCAATTTTGGCATTTTTCCAAGTTTTCGTTTGATCGCCTGTAGAATTATAATTTCTCGATAGATTTCTTTCTTTCATAGATATTTTATAATACAAATACTATTTTATTGTATAGTCGACAGATATCTAAATCCCATCATGAAAAACCTTAAAATTGTGCAATATTAAAGACCCACTTTGGTCAATTTTGGCATTTTTTTAGTGTCGGGCTTGAGCACTCGCAAAATTAGATTTTCTCGATAGATTTCTTTCTTTTATAGATATTTTATAATACAGATTCAGTTTCATTATATATTTGTCAGATATCTAAATCCCACGACGAAAAACCTTAAAATAGCGAACTATTTGAGACCCACCTGGGTCAATTTTGGCATTTTTCCAATTTCAGGTTTGATCGTATGTAAAATTATAATTACTCTATAGATTTCTTTCTTTTATAGATATTTTATAATAGAAATTCTGTTTTATTGTATAATCAGGAGATATGTAAATCCCATGATGAAAAACCTTAAAATTGTGCAATATTTGAGACCCACTTGGGTCAATTTTGGCATTTTTTCAGTGTCGGGTTTGAGCACTCGCAAAATTAGATTTTCTCGATAGATTTGTATATCCAGTGAATATGTTATAATACAGATTCCGTTTAATTATATTGTCGACAGATATTTACATCCCATGACGGAAAACCTTCAAATAGAGGATTATTTGAGGCGCGCTAGGTACAGTCAATTTTGGCATTTTTCCAAATATCGGCTTTTATCGAGAATTTTCCCAGAGCTTGTAACTCCCTCAAGAAAAAACTTGGAAGAACTCTATAAATTCCCCATATATCATCATCTTGGTCGTCGAAAAGTTGCAAGAATGACATGCAACCGATGAATATTTGAAAAGCTCCCCCTTTGGCAGGCTTGACGAGCAATAATTCGGTTTTCTTCCTTTTTTGGTCGACCATATGTTGCCGAACCATGAAGGCACCGGTTGAGGTAATTAATCAAAAACAATTTGTTCGGCCGGCGTACCATCAAACACACAAGAGGAGCGTTTAGGTGCGTGCCGAAGCTGAAAGCTCGAATATTAATGTTTTGGCTGGTGGGAGGGAGGGGAGACGAGACATAATTGTTGCGTAATTAATCGCCGCGATTAATGTGTTTATTGATGGAGCACCGATTGTTGCAGATTACGGTTTAGTATTTGTGTGTTTTATTAACAGCTGGATGAGATTTTCGATTATTAAGCAGTGAAGAACTTTCAATGTTTATTTATCGATGGATTCGTGAGACCTTCGAGTCTAGAAGTTTTATGGTTTGATGGATTATTGTAAAATTATGCTTTTTTGATTCAGCAAGTATTATTCTATTAAATATTAAAAGAAATCCTTAATTTATAAGCAACTTTTCGCAAAAATCACCAAAAAACACTCAAAATATGAATCTGATTTTGCCCCCATCTACAATTTGAATGATTCGACGAATTTTGGTATAACCTTGTATTCTAAATATTTGTATATCGAGAAATAGAATATTCTAAGGAAATCTTTTTCTTTAAGATTGTTTTCAAGAAAATCTTTATTATTTAAGATGCACCCAAACTCTTTTATCACTGCTAGATTTAAGTGACATTCCGGCGTACGTAAAATTTTAATGGTACGATGGATTTTGGTCAAAATTGGGATTTTTAATAGCAAGATTTTCATCTAGTAAACCACAAAACAAAAAATAAATCTATAAACTAGTTTTTAAGAAAATCGATAATTGCCAAAGTGCACCCAACTTCTTGTGCAACCACAAGATTTGAGTGACATTTGAGCTCACATAACTCTTAAATGGTTCGATGGATTTTTGTCAAATTTGATATTTTAGTCAATTTCATATCGATCTAATAAATATTTAAAGAAATCCTTAATCTATAGGCTAGTTTTGAAGAAAATCAAAAATATCTAGGATACACTCAAACTACAAACCAAACGCAGAATTAGGATGAAATTCAGGTGGGTCTGAAATTTTAATGGTCCGATGGATTTTTCTGAAAACTTACATTTCAAGTAATAATATAATCATCTATTATATATTTAAAGTAAACTTTAATCTATAAGCTAGTTTTTGAGAAAATCTTTATTATTTAAGGTACACTCAAGTCTTGACAAAACTAACTTAGCTAACCGAATAATTGAGAGTCTTCAAAATTTTAATGGTCCGACAGATTTTCTTCATACTTTATATTTAGATTAATCAAATAATAGACTAATAAATACTTGAAGCAAATCTTAATCTTTAAGCTAGTTTTCAAGAAAATCACCTATATCTAGGATGCACTCAAAAATTTTGCCCAAAGCGGAAGTAGGTTGAAATTCACGTTTGTCTAAAATTTTAATGGTCCGATGGATTTTGGTCAAAACTAGCATTTTGAATAATAACAAATTCATCTATTAAATACTTAAAGCACACTTTAACCTAGTTTTCAAGAAAATCACCTATATCTAGGATGCACTCAAAAATTTTACCCACTGCAAAGTTAGGAGGAAGTTCAGATGAGCCTGAAATGTTAATGGTCCGATGAATTTTTGTGAAAATTTGCATTTGAAATAATAACATGTTCATCTATGAAATATTTAAAGTAAATCCTAATCTATAAGCTAGTTTCGAAGAAAATCACTAATATCTAGGATGCACTCAAACTTTTGTCAAGCGCATAACTAGGATGAAATTCAGGGGAGTCTGAAATTTTAATGATCCGATGGATTTTTGTGAAAAGTCGCATTTTAAATAATAACATATTCATCTATTAAATACTTAAAGAAAATCGTTATCTATAAGGTAGTTTTTGAGAAAATCAGAAATATTTAAGACATACTAATATTAAGAGTCCTAAGAGTTGATGTCCGCGTACAAGATTAATGATCCGATGGATTTTTAGAATATTGTTACACTATTTTACCCGTTTTTACGGTAAACAAGTTATGCAAACCACATTTAAAATGATAAATTAGTTTTTGAGAAAATTTGAACTTTTTTGAGATAGCTGACCAGCGCGTCGCGACCTCAGGGCTTCATGGGACTTTGATGAATCCTAAAATGTTCATGGCTCGATGGATTTTTTTAAAATTATGCCGTTTGTTTAACAATTTATTGTTCTACAAGATACTCAAACAAAATTTTATTCTATAAAGTAGTTTTAGAGAAAATCAGTGATTTTTAAGACACACTAAATTCGTTGAAAATCAATTCCCTTGTTTGCTACTTGAGCGCTTCTACAATTTCAATGACTTAATGGATTTCTTTCTCTCTACACAATTTGATTACCCACTTCTTGATCTACAAGAAACTCTAACGACACCTTATTCTATAAACCAGTTTTCGAGATATTCACAATTCTTCAAGACACGCCTTTTGATAAAAATTCTCACATTTCTGTTGTCCTTCAATGAAGAAGAAGAAAAAATAAGAAAGCTGTATGAAGCTTTCAGAATAATTAATCAAGATTCCAAGCACATCCATTTATAGCTCAATTAATAATTCGCTCATATTCATCCTACTGTAGATAGACGAGTCGTGTGAAAACATTTGCCACGATTCTCACGTCAAGATTGTGAATCGGAACATGTGCAGCCAATTGTTATTAATATGATGAAATGAAGAGAATGGCTCATCTATCGGCTGTCACTAACAATGAGCTCCTTTAGAGTGTCGTGTCTTGCTCCATATGGTAACATTTGGATGAGTTGGCTTTGATGGTCACAATTGTGTTTTTGGTGCTCTGAAATATATATTGCTATAAACTTTTTAATTGTTTTAACAGACGAATAGCTTCAAAGTTGTAAGAATTTATAGTACACAAAATTTGAGAAAAATTCATAGAAGTAATCTCGTGTTTTGTGCTCAAATGTGCATGAAATTGTCAAAAATGTATTTTTTTCAAATTTCCGATGAGTTTTCTCGAACATTTGTCGATAGATTCGGCTCATATTTTATATATAAAGAAAATGACATATAAAAATATAATATGCGAAATTAGAGCAAAATCTGTAAGAAGATTCTCGAGTTCGGGGCTCATATGTGCATAAAAAACAAAAATTTTACTATTTTTTTTGAATTTCCGGTGCGTTTTCTTGAATGTTTGTCGATAGATTTGGCTCATATTTTATATAAAAGAAAGTAATATAAGAACATAAAGTTTACAGAATTTCAGCAAAATCCATAAGAAGATTTTCGAGTTTAGAGCTCAATTGTGCAGCTGAATTATTAAATTTATTCTTTTTTTTTCAAATTTCCGACAGATTTTCTCGAAAACTACTCGATGGATATGGCTAATATTTTGAATATAAATAAGGTAACGTATAAAATTATAATATACAAAATTTGAGCAAAATCGATAAGAAGATTCTCGAGTTTAGAGCTCAAAAGTGCATCAAAATTTAAAAATTTACTATTTTTTTGGATTTCTGATGCGTTTTCTCGAATGTTTGTCGATAGATTTGGCTCATATTGTGAATATAAATAAAGCAACATGTAAAATTATAATATACAAAATTTGAGCAAAATCGATAAGAAGATTCGAGAGTTTAGAGCTCAAAAGTGCATCAAAATTTAAAAATTTACTATTTTTTTGGATTTCTGATGCGTTTTCTCGAATGTTTGTCGATAGATTTGGCTCATATTGTGAATATAAATAAAGCAACATGTAAAATTATAATATACAAAATTTGAGCAAAATCGATAAGAAGATTCGAGAGTTTAGAGCTCAAAAGTGCATCAAAATTTAAAAATTTACTATTTTTTTGGATTTCTGATGCGTTTTCTCGAATGTTTGTCGATAGATTTGGCTCATATTGTGAATATAAATAAAGCAACATGTAAAATTATAATATAAAAAATTTGAGCAAAATCGATAAGAAGATTCGAGAGTTTAGAGCTCAAAAGTGCATCAAAATTTAAAAATTTACTATTTTTTTGGATTTCTGATGCGTTTTCTCGAATGTTTGTCGATAGATTTGGCTCATATTGTGAATATAAATAAAGCAACATGTAAAATTATAATATAAAAAATTTGAGCAAAATCGATAAGAAGATTCGAGAGTTTAGAGCTCAAAAGTGCATCAAAATTTAAAAATTTACTATTTTTTTGGATTTCTGATGCGTTTTCTCGAATGTTTGTCGATAGATTTGGCTCATATTGTGAATATAAATAAAGCAACATGTAAAATTATAATATAAAAAATTTGAGCAAAATCGATAAGAAGATTCGAGAGTTTAGAGCTCAAAAGTGCATCAAAATTTAAAAATTTACTATTTTTTTGGATTTCTGATGCGTTTTCTCGAATGTTTGTCGATAGATTTGGCTCATATTGTGAATATAAATAAAGCAACATGTAAAATTATAATATAAAAAATTTGAGCAAAATCGATAAGAAGATTCGAGAGTTTAGAGCTCAAAAGTGCATCAAAATTTAAAAATTTACTATTTTTTTGGATTTCTGATGCGTTTTCTCGAATGTTTGTCGATAGATTTGGCTCATATTGTGAATATAAATAAAGCAACATGTAAAATTATAATATAAAAAATTTGAGCAAAATCGATAAGAAGATTCGAGAGTTTAGAGCTCAAAAGTGCATCAAAATTTAAAAATTTACTATTTTTTTGGATTTCTGATGCGTTTTCTCGAATGTTTGTCGATAGATTTGGCTCATATTGTGAATATAAATAAAGCAACATGTAAAATTATAATATAAAAAATTTGAGCAAAATCGATAAGAAGATTCGAGAGTTTAGAGCTCAAAAGTGCATCAAAATTTAAAAATTTACTATTTTTTTGGATTTCTGATGCGTTTTCTCGAATGTTTGTCGATAGATTTGGCTCATATTGTGAATATAAATAAAGCAACATGTAAAATTATAATATAAAAAATTTGAGCAAAATCGATAAGAAGATTCGAGAGTTTAGAGCTCAAAAGTGCATCAAAATTTAAAAATTTACTATTTTTTTGGATTTCTGATGCGTTTTCTCGAATGTTTGTCGATAGATTTGGCTCATATTGTGAATATAAATAAAGCAACATGTAAAATTATAATATACAAAATTTGAGCAAAATCGATAAGAAGATTCTCGAGTTTAGAGCTCAAAAGTGCATCAAAATTTAAAAATTTACTATTTTTTTGGATTTCTGATGCGTTTTCTCGAATGTTTGTCGATAGATTTGGCTCATATTGTGAATATAAATAAAGCAACATGTAAAATTATAATATAAAAAATTTGAGCAAAATCGATAAGAAGATTCGAGAGTTTAGGGCTCAAATGAGGAGGAAAATTATTAAATTTAGTATTTTTTTCAAATTTCCTTTTGCATATCTCAAAAACTTCTCGATGGATTTGGCTCATATTTTATATATAAATTAATTAATATATGAAAATATAAAATACAAAATTTGAGCAAAATCGATAAGAAGATTCTCGAGTTTAGAGCTCAATTGTGTATCAAAATTTAAAAATTTAATATTTTTTGGATTTCTGATGCGGTTTCTCGAATGTTTGTCGATAGATTTGGCTCATATTTTAAATATAAATAATGTAGCATTTGAAAATATAATATACAAAGTTTCAGCCAGATCCATAAGAAAATTCGCGATTTATGGGTTCAAATATGCAAAGGGCTCAAATATTTGCCTTTTCATGTCTTTTCAATCAATATTTAGCTGTTATAACTTTGTTAATTTTATTAATTTATTATTGTCTTTCAGGGGACATCTATATATATATATATATATATATAACTCCTAAATATGTTTAATGCTCCTAATTAAGTTTTACAGAAAATAGTGGAAGAGGATTTACGGTACCACGGCCATCCGGCCATTGTTACAATTTTTTACTAATAAATTAATTTTTAATTCATTTCATATGATTGTTGAATTAATAAGCAAGTTACAAATCAAAATCAAGAGTAATTAGGCAATTAACGAGCTCGATGGAGCATATTCCAATTACTAATTATAAGATGGATAACATTGGCTGTCATTTAATGCACATTTCATTTTATGGATGCAACTAGTCCTCTCCTATTAAAAGAGCAAGCCCATTTGGATGAAACATATCTGTTTATGTCTCAAAATGTGTTTCTCTCTCTCTCTCTCTCTCTCTCTCATCAATTAATTAATAATTAATTTTTATACATATTTAATTGAATCTTCGTGCACTTTTCAAAGAAAAAACGATATAATGGTGGAGGATACAACGTTCAATGAGTTTGTACTTGAAATTGGGCTTAGTTTAATGTTGGTGATTCTAAGATCTTGCAGAAATTAAAGGATTTTTGGTTGGATATTGGATCAGATTTCTTATATGTGTCTGGTTTTAAACCGTACAATAAAGATAGTGCTATTAACATCTAGAGTATAAAATAAGCTTCAATTTGGTATAGATAACATAACGGTTTTGGAACACTTGCGGGACTTACGAGGATTTTCACGGATCAGAGCTTATAGAACTTTTGCACTTTATGCTACGGTTACGATGTTTAGTTTATCATTTAGAGCATAAAAAGTGCTTTAATTTGATATACATATCGCTTAGTTTTTCTCAAACCTAGAAGATTCAAGCGGATATTTATTAGATTTCAATGGATCAGGGATCATATATCCGTAGAAATTCAAAATCCAGATAATATAATTAGACCGTTGTATAGAGCATAAAACGAGCTTTAATTTGATATAAATAATATTAGGTTTTTCTAAAACCTAGCAGGATCAGGAGGATATTTATGGGACTTCAATGGTTCAGGCTTTGTATATCCGTTGAAATTGAAAATCCAGATAAGCTAGTTAGATCATTCTTAAGAGAATAAAAAGAGCTTTAATTTGATATAAATAATATTAAGTTTATCTCAAATCTAGAAGATTCAAGCGGACATTTATTGGATTTTTAGGGATCAGGGCTCATAAATCCGTTGAAATTGAAAATCCAAACAAGCTAGCTAGACCATTGTTTAGACCATAAAACGAGCTTTAATTTGATGTAAATAATATTAGGTTTTTCTAAAACCAAACAGGATCAGGAGGATATTTATGGGACTTCAATGGATCAGGGATCATATATCCGTTGAAATTGAAAATCCAATCAAGCTAGCAAGACCATTGTTTAGACCATAAAACGAGCTTTAATTTGATATAAATAATATTAGGTTTTTCTAAAACCTAGCAGGATCAGGAGGATATTTATGGGACTTCAATGGATCACGGCTCATATATCTGTTGAAATTAAAAATCCAGATAAGTTAGTTCGATTATTGTTTAGAGCATAAAAAGAGCTTTAATTTGATATAAGTAATATTAGGTGTTTCTCAAACCTAGAAGATTCAAGCGGATATTTATGAGATGTCAATGGATCAGGGATCATATATCTATTAAAATTTAAAATCCAGATAAGTTAATTAGATCATTGATTAGAGAATATATAGAGCTTTAATTTGATACAAATAATATATTGTTGTTCTCAAATCTAGCAGGATCAGAGGGATGTTTAGAAGATTTCAATGGATCAGGGCTCATAAATCCTCTGTGGATCACCATATAGAAAAGTTACGTACATCATTATAACGAGCGTGAAACGAGCTCTAATAAGATTGTAGTAACTCTACGTATTTCTTTAAATCTGAAACTATTCAGGCGTTATAAAGAGCAAAAGTTTAGAATAATCAAAATTTAGTGCTCACAATGAATGTTCCTAGCCAAGTCGATTTTCCCTCATAATAGAAAACAATCCGGCAATAAACAATAAAAACGGACCTGAACAAGTCGTCCCTGAAAATCACAAAAACATATGCTCTCATCAAATGCATTCAGGCGAGCCACCTTATTATTAATGTATGACTCTTTTTGAGAGCCGAGCGAGGCACGTCAAATGACATCCATTGATGGTCCGTTTTTGTTGTTTTTCGCATTGAAAAGGGGTACGGTAGGCTTGGTGGCACCCGGCGTGCGACCTGCATCGGATTAGAATCATCATCATTTTGTTGTTTACATGACGGATTAGTTGTTGATTTGAACACCTGTTATTCGATAATGTCATGATAGTGGATTAAGCTCAGTTACTTGTTTATTTACTGTTTCTTACTTAATGCCAATGGAGCAAATGGATATTTATTGGATTTGGGCTAATATATCCGTTAAAATTTAAAATCCAGAAGAAATGTTTAGCTTAACGTTTAGAGCATTAAGTGAGCTTTAATTTGATATAAATAACATTATGGGTTTCTTAAACTTGCGGGATTTAGGAGAATAGTTATCGGATTTTCACGGATCAGGGCTCATATATCCGTTAAAATTTAAAATCCAGAAGAGTTATTTAGCGTATCGTTTAGAGCATCAAGTGAGCTTCAATTTAATATAAATAACAATATAGTTTTTTGAAACGTGCGGGATTTAGGACGATATTTATTGGACTTTCACGGATCAGAACTCATATATCCGTTGAAAATTAAAATCCAGAAGAGATGTTTAGCTAATCGTTTAGAGCATGAAACGTGCTTTAATTTGATATAATTAACATTATAGTTTCCTTAAATTTACGGGATTTAGGAGGATATTTATTGGATTTTCACGGATCAGGGCTCATATATCCGTTGAAACTTAATAATTATATCAGTTAGTTGCACCATTGTTTAGAGCATAAAGTGAGCTTTAATTTGATATAAATAACATTATGGGTTTCTTAAACTTGCCGGATTTAGCAGGATACTAATCAAATTTTCACGGATCAGGGCTCATATATCCGTTGAAAATTAAAATCCAGAAGAGATATTTAACTTATCGTTTAGAGCATAAAGTAAGCTTCAATTTGATATCAATAGCATTATAGTTTCCTTAAATTTACGGGATTTAGGAGGATAGTTATCGGATTTTCACCGATCAGGGCTCATATATCTGGTGGAACCTAACATTTATATAAGTCGGTTACATCATTGTTTAGACCATGAAACGTGCTTCAATTTGATATAAATAACTTTATAGATTTCTGAAACGTACGGAATGTAGGAGAATATTATTGAATTTTCACGGATCAGGGCTCATATATCCATTGAAAATTAAAATCCAAATAAGTTAGTTTTACAACTGTTTAGAGCGCAAAACAAGCTTTAATTTGACGTACGTAATGTGCTAGTTTTCTCAGTAGAAATATTTCTACAGAGGATTAAATTTTAAATATTTGAGGATCATCTTGGATCAAAGCTCGTAGATTCGTTATATCTCAAGTTCTTACCAAATCATATTTATGATCAATTATAAAAGAATTTCAATTTTAATTGGAAAGAAATATTTTTAAATAAAAAAACCTAATAACCCTATTTGTAAGTACCATTCGGACTTGGAGAATAATAAAAATGTTTTAAGGGTCCCTAGTGGTATGGATTTTGTACAATATCAAAAAAGTGCTTATTAACTGTAATTACAAAGTTCTGTTGAATTCTCACAAAAATGAAGGGTTTTGCGGACCAGTGAATTCGAACTTAATTTTGAGCCAAAAGTGGGTTCTGGATCATGCCAATTTTAATGATCCCATAGTCGAAATTTTTTTAAATCCTTTATTTGATACAAAGATGTAAATATAATAACTGTGATATCCACGTTTCACAAGATTTGTTCAAAGATGAAGAATTCTACGGACCACTGAATTTGAACTTAATCTTGAGTCAAAAGCGGGTTCTGGATTATGTCAATTTTAATGGTCCCATAGTTGGATTAACTAAAAATTCTTATGCTATTTTAAATATACGTACATATTAATTGTGATATTCAAGTTTTATAAAAGTTCTTCAAAAATTAAAGATTCTACGGATCCCTGAAATTGTACATGAAATTGAGTCAAGAGTGTGTACTGGATCATTCCAATTTTAATAGTCCCATAGTTGGATTAATCAAAATTCCCTTTGCTATTTTAAATATACGTACATATTAATTGTGTTGCTCAAGTTTTATGAAAATCCTCCAAAAAATAAGAATTCTACTGACCACTGAAATTGAACGTAATCTTGAGTCAAAAGCGTGTTCCGAATGATGTCAATTTTAATGGTCCCAAAGTTGGATTAACTAAAAATCCTTGTGCTATTTTAAATATATGTACATATTAATGGTGATATTCAAGTTTTGTGAAAATCCTACAAAAATTAAGAATTCTACGGACCACTGAATTTGAACTTAATCTTGAGTCAAAAGCGGGTTCTGGATTATGTCAATTTTAATGGTCCCACAGTTAATAAAATTGAAAATCCTTTTGTTATTACAAAGATATATGTATATTGACTATGCTGGTCAAGTTTTATAATATTTATTTTAAAATGAAAGATTCTATGGATCATTGAATTTAAACGTAATCTTCAGTCAAAAGTGGGTACTGGATCATGCCAATTTTAATGGTCCCATTGTTGTCGGATTTGAACAAAAATTCAATCAAATTATAATACAGTACCATATTAGTTCAAAACACTTTGTTTTACAATAATCCAATAATAGCGCAGAGCTCAAAAGAGCATTGAAAATCAAAATAATTTCCGTTAATTTTCAAGTCCAACAAAAATGAAAATTTAAAAAATCAAAAAAAAAGCTTGAACTCAAAAAAGTCTAAATTAAATTTGAGCCACAAAAAACAACAAAATAAGCTCACGAATAAAATATATACATATATATGGGGGGACCCTGTATGAGTGTCGTTTTAATATTTCATCGATCGACCCTCCCTCGGATATTCTCCTCCTTACAACATTAATATTCCAGTAAGTGGAGAGTCGTCTGGAAATGAGCACAACACTGCTCATTAAAATTGAATTCAATCGATTAATTATTAACAAGTTGTTTGGTTTTTTTCCATAACGGATGGCTCGTGGGCGGAGCCAAGTACAGTAGGAAGCGAGGTGGGAGGGCGAGACCATCTGGCAGCGAGAGGAGGAGTGAAGCGGACCGAGCCGAGCCGAGCAGGAGCATGCGCAAGAAGGAAGCGAGGAATAACAACAAACAACATCATCATCATCATCCTCATCATCATCAAGAGCACCAAACGGCGGCAATAATTCACGAATATTCATTTTATTATTATCATCGTCTTCGTAACAACAACAACAACAAGAACGACGAATAATTGATATGCAAACTGTAAGTGGTTGACTTTTTATTCATTCTCGATTAAATAAACACACAAGCTACAACAAAACTCGGTCATTTTTTATGAGAAGCACATATTTAATGAATGAATGAATGATAATTAATTTTTAATCAATTTCGGCGCCGCGCAGTCAAGGTTCTGGAAAAATTCATGAGACGCATGCCAAATTATTTATAAGCCAATTATTATTATTTCATGCTTTTTCGTGTTGCACATACTTGTTGGCTCAAGTTGCTCTCAGTCTCTATTCTGCTTTTTTTTGGCAACTTTTGTAAGAATTTTTCTTTTATTTTTTAATTACAGTAAAATAAAGGTTCTCTTGTGGTATTGAGATTGAGGGCATCTTTTTGATGGTTTTTAGTAATAAGATGGCTAAATTTGCTAGTTTAGTTTGTAGGGAATTTTTTCTAGTATCACATATCTTAACAACATAAGAATTCATAGATAAGGACCATCATAATACCAACCTAACTGGAGGACACACATCAAATAGCTTGAAAACCCTTATCAATATTTGACGAAATTTTTCTGGATTTTTAGTCGTACGATCAGAATGTTGAACACGTTATTTTCTAGGAAATCTTTTCTAGTATTATATGTATAAGCTATATTAAAATTCTACAATAGGAACCATAATAATACCAACCTAACTGAGGCACACATCTAAAGGCGTGAAAACTCTTATCTATGTTTTACGTAATTTTTCTAGATTTCTAGTCGTACGATCAGAATGTTTAAAGCGTTATTTTGTAGAAAATCTTTTCTAGTATTACATATATAAGCTACATTAAAATTCTACAATAGGGACCATCATAATACCAACCTAACTGGAGGACCCACCTAAAAGCTTGAAAATCCTTATCTAGGTTTGACGTAATTTTTCTAGATTTCTTGTCGTAGGATCAAAACGTTTTACGCATCATTTTGTAGAGTAACTTTTCTAGTATTACATATCTTAACAACATAACAATTCATAAATAGGGACCATCATAATACCATCATATCAGCAAAACTGACTAGTGAACACATCTATGAGCTCAAAATCCTTTCTCTTAGTTTTATAGCAATTTTTTGTTTTCTAGTCATAGAATTGTATAATTTTAAAGTATTTATTATAAAATAGGTTTTTTACTATTACGTATTTGAACGACTAATGATTTCCATGACAGCGACCATCATAATACCAACCTAACTGAGGCACACTTCTAAAAGCATGAAATTCTGGTCTTTGTTTGAAGTCATTTTTCTGGATTTCTAGTCGTACAACCAGAATGTTGAACACGTTATTTTGTAGGAAATCTTTTCTAGTATTAGATATATAAGCTACACTAAAATTCAACAATAGGGACCATCATAATACCAACCTAAATGAGGCACACATAAAATAGCTTGAAAACTCTTATTAATGTTTAACGTGATTTTTCTAGATTTTTAGTCGTACGATCAGAATGTTTTAAGCATCATTTTGTAGGAAATCTTTTCTAGTATCACATATCTTAACAACATAACAATTCATAAATAGGGACCATCATAATACCAGCCTAACTGAGGCACACTTCTAAAGGCATGAAAACCTTTATCTATGTTTGAATTTATATTTGAAAAAATTTATTTTCTGAAATTCTAGTCGAAGAATTGTTTTGTTCTTAGCGTCACATTATAGTAAATCTTTTTAATATTGCATTTATTAAATCATTCCTCAAATGTCATGATAGGGACCATCATAATCCTAGCCGAACTAAATTATGCATTCCTCTCCTTCCGCTTTCGTCGAGTTTGGCATTGATTTTCTAGATTTCTAGTCGTACGATTTTTACATTGAGCATAATATTTTGTAGAAAATATTTATTTCATAGTTATATTCCAATATTATTAATATTCATAGCAAGGGACCATCATAATCCTAGGCGAACTGAATGCCACATTTGTCTGACTGCAGCGATTTTTTCCTACAAGTTTGCTAACGGGTTTCTCCATTTCTAGTCGTACGATTTCTACATTGAGCATAATATTTTGTAGAAAATCTTATTGTCTATCATATATCAAAACAATATAAATATTCATCACAAGGGACCATCATAATCCTGGGCGAACTGAATGACACATTTGTCTGCTTTCTACTTCGAGTTCCCTCAAGTTTGATATCGATTTTCTCGCCTTCTACTCGTAAAATTTTTAACATTTCTAGTTTTTCTAGTAGATAAACTATTCTAGTATTTACTAATAGAAAAGATTTTAAGGATTTATTATAAAGAAATCCAGAAATTTTACCAAAAGTCGATTCATCGTTCTTTACCGATAGAATATCCAACAAAATTAAATTGCTCCTCCTCCTCCTCTTTCATCACCAAATCGCGACGCTATTGTCATCTTCTTAAAATAAAACCGCTAATAAAAATGTCAATTTGTTGGCAACAGTGAGCTCATAAAAATAATGTGGGGGAATTGATGAGGGGAAGCCATTAATCGGACCATAAATGAGTGTTTCATTGAATTTTAAACGATCAATCGTTTTTTGCAGTTCAACAACAGTCTCTTCGGATCTTTTGATGACCCGTTACTTCATGCACGAGCTGCGCAGGCCGCACTGGCTGACATTGACGTGAAGAACGTGCAATTGGCGAATCCGTTGATGAGACCGCACGACATGTTCAGGTTGGTGTCGATCGATTTTGGCGTGAAAATCATTGATTTCGTTGTGGACTGAGTAAAGAAAATGTTTTATTCTTTTAAAGAAAAATAGATTTTCTAGATTTTTTAAATAGCACTACACAAAAAATCAATAAAACTGACAATTTTGTATTGAAACGTTCTGAAATTAATGAAATGCTAGATTTTAAGCGGGGGTTTAGCCTAGAGTAGAGTGTTGTAGAAATGTTCATTAAATGGTTTTTATAAAGAAAAAGACTTGTATTTTAACATAGTAAAAGAACTTTAATAATTATCAGGCAAATCCTGAGAAAACATCGAAAAAGTGAGCGAAAAATTGAAAATTTCCGATTTTCACCATTTTTACCTGAAATTTTCTCAACTTTAAATCAGAGCTGTATAGCTTATTTTTGGTTATTAATAAGAACTAAACTTGCATTTTAACATACTAAAAGAACTTTACAAATTCTTTAAAAATTCCCGAGAAAATAACGAAAAAGTGAGCGAAAAATTGAAAATTTTTCATTTTCACCAAGTTTACTTAAATTTTCTCAACTTTAAAACAAAGCTGTTTAGCTAATTTTTTTGTTATTATTAAGATCTTAACATGTATTTTAACATACTAAAAGAACTTTACAAATGCTTTAAAAATTTCCGAGAAAATATCGAAAAACTGGACGAAAAATTGAAAATTTCCGATTTTCACCATGTTTACCTGAAATTTTCTCAACTTTAAATCAGAGCTGTATAGCTTATTTTTGGTTATTAATAAGATCTTAACGTTTATTTTAACATACTAAGCGAACTTTACAAATGCTTTAAAAATTCCCGAGAAAATATTGAAAAAATATCTACGGAGCAATCAAAAATTTCATGTTTAGAATAAAACGTTTCCTATTTTAAACCGCTTTTTTGGTTTTCATTCAAAAATTCAAAAAAGTATATTATTTAATCGTTTTGGAAATTATAATTAAAACCTTAATATTCCTTGAAATCCGTCAGGAAAATCCATTAGACGGATCGGAAAGGAAGACACCTTAAAATGACAAAAATTTAAATTTTGAGATTTTTGACAATTTTAGTGGTCCCATTGGGAAGAGATTAAAATTCTAGAATAATATGGTAATCTACAGGTCAAGTATTATACAAAATATTAGCGTAACTAGTTAAAAACCCTTAAGAAGAGCTACTAGCCTAAAATGTGACAATTTCGATTTTCGACGATTTTAGTGGTCCCATTGGGAAGAGAGTGACATTCTAGAATAATATGTTAATATACAAGTCTGGTTCTATAGAAAACATATGCACAAATCTTCAAAATCCGCTAGGAAAATCCACTAGAATGAGCGGAAGTGAAGACACCTTGAAATTGTGAAATTTAAATTTCGACGCTTTCGCGGATTTTAGTGGTCCCATTGAGAAGATAAATAGAAAACAGAAAGCTAGGTGAATTGGCAAGTCTAGTTTTACACAAAACAACAGCCCATATATTCAAAACTCCTCAGGAAGAGCTACTAGACTGATCGAAAGGGAAGACACCTAAAAATGTGAAAATTCCAATTGTGACGATTTTCGACGATTTTAGTGGTCCCATTGGGAAGAGAGTGAATTTCTAGAAACATATGTTAAACTACAAGTCTGGTTCTATAAAAAACAAATACTCAAATCTTCAAAATACGCTAGCAAAATCCACTAGATTGAGCGGAAGTGAAGACACAATGAAATTGTGAAATTTAAATTTTGAGAAATTCGCGGATTTTCGTGGTCCCATTGGGAAGAGAAATAGAAAACAGAAAACTAGGTGAATTAGAAAGTCTATTTTTACACAAAACAACAGCCTATATATTCAAAACTTCTCAGGAAGAGCTACTAGACGGATTAGAACAAGACGTAGCTCAAAATACCTAAAAATCAATTTTTCAGCTACAATTATAGCAACTATTTCATGACGGGCGCTGGTGGGAGCAACAACAACACGAGCAGCCAACAAGAATCAAGCAATAGCACGTCGACGAGCACCGCCAACATCTACCAAGGCTTGCCGTCCTCCTCCGAGCCGTTCGACGCTTCGGTAGCCGTGCCCACCTCGTCCGACGATCAGATGACGCCGCTACAGCAGGTAGAGCCCGGCGAGAGGCGCACGCACTGATTGCTCAATTGCAGGTGATGGCGATGCAGACGTACGGAGCGCCGCCGCCCTTCCAATACAACATGGCGCACCCGTTCGCGGCGGCCACGTCGATCTCGAACGCGAACCGCTACCCGATCGCCGCGCCGACTTCCGAGCTCGAGACGGACCCGCGCGAGCTCGAGCGGTTCGCCGAGCACTTCAAGCAGCGGCGCATCAAGCTCGGCGTGACGCAAGCCGACGTGGGAAAGGCGCTGGCGCATCTCAAGATGCCCGGCGTCGGCAGTCTCTCGCAGTCGACGATCTGCCGCTTCGAGTCGCTGACGCTCTCGCACAACAACATGGTGGCGCTGAAGCCGATCCTGCACTCGTGGCTCGAGAAGGCCGAGGAAGCGATGAAGCAGAAGGACACGATGGGCGACATCAATGGCATTCTGCCGAACACGGACAAGAAGCGCAAGCGCACGAGCATCGCCGCGCCGGAGAAGCGCCTGCTCGAGGATTATTTCAAGTGAGCACTCGGCTCGAGGGCGCCGTTTGAGTATTTTGCTATTCCAGACAGCAGCCGAGACCCTCGGGGGAGAGAATCGCCGCCATTGCCGACAGACTCGACCTGAAGAAGAACGTCGTGCGGGTTTGGTTCTGCAATCAGCGCCAGAAGCAGAAGCGGTAAGCGAATGACAGCAATGCTCCTCAGTGATGTTCTTGTTTACAGCGACTTCCGCTCGCAGTTCAGATCGCGCAACTCGGCGGCGGCGGCTGTCATCGGCAACCGGCTCGTGAGCAGCAACTCGAATAACAATAACAACTCGAGCAGTGGAGCCAGCGCGAATAACAATAAATGTGCCACGTCGGCGTTTGGCGGATTGCCCTCGTTTTATGACTGAAAGTATTTGGTTTACTGTTTTTTTCTTGTTCTTATTATTGATTCGGTCCGGTTGCGTTTTGATTCTTTTTCCTTTTTTTACTTGTATATATTATTTTTTGGTTTTTTTGAGAATAAATTATTCTGTATTTAGCAAAGTGTGTATGGTTTAGTGGTTAATATTACGAGAACTATTCTATAGATTTCAACGAAAAATTAGTAGAGTGTACAAATAGAGTTGTTTAAACTAGATGTTTGATATTGAGCACTTCTATCGACAAATTATTGATTTATTGACGCGCAAATGCAGAAAACTACAATTTTCGGTCACCGCGTTTTGTTTGACGCTGGTTATCTTCATTATTTTCTTATAGAATTGCAAATTCTTGTGATATTTTGTTAAGCTAAAAATGTTTTATACTTTTCTATATTTAAATAAAAAATCTATCGACAAATTATTGATTTATTGACGCGCAAATGCACAAAACTACAATTTTTGCCACCGCGTTTGGTTTGACGCTGGTCATTTTAATTATTTTCTTATGAAATTGAACATTTTAATATTTTTCTTTATTAGCTTTGTGTGTTCTTTCCAATTATGCATTAAAATTGAAAATCTATCGACAAATTATTGATTTATTGACGCGCAAATGCAGAAAATCAAAGTTTTTGGATTCTTCGTTTTGTTTGACGCTAATTATCTTCATTATTTTCTTTCAAAATTAAAATTTTCATGTTTTTCGTAATCAGCTTTGGTTATTCTTCCAAATTATGCATTAAAATAAAAATCTATCGACAAATTATTGATTTATTGACGCGCAAATGCAGAAAATCACAATTTTGGTCACCGTGTTCTATTCGACGCTAGTTATTTTTAACATTTTCTTATAGAATTACAAATTGTCGTGATATTCTGTTAAACTAGAAATGTTTTATACTTTTCTATATTAAAATTTAAAATCTATCGACAAATTATCGATTTATTGACGCGCAAATGCAGAAAATCAAAGTTTTTGGACTCCGCGTTTTGTTTGACGCTGGTTATATTCATTATTTTCTTATAGAATTGCAAACTATCGTAATATTTTGATAAACTAGAATTGTTTTATCCTTTTCTATATTAAAATTAAAAATCTATCGACAAATAATTGATTTATTGACGCGCAAATGCAGAAAACTACAATTTTTTCTCACTGTGTTCTATTCGACGCTGGTTATTTTCATTATTTTCTTTCAAAATTAAACATTTGAATGTTTTTCTTTATCAACTTTGGTTGTTCTTCCAAATTATGCATAAAAATTTAAAATTTATCGACAAATTATTGATTTGTTGACGCGCAAACGCAGAAAACTACAATTTTCGGGCACCGCGTTTTGTTTGACGCTGGTTATCTTCATTATTTTCTTATAGAATTGCAAATTATCGTAATATTTTGTTAAACTAGAATTGCTTTATACTTTTCTATATTTAAATAAATAATCTATCGACAAATTATTGATTTATTCCCCTCTAAATGTATCTATGACCTTTCTGTAACATTCCACGTGACGTGTCTCAAAAATTAATTTTATTGCAATTTAAGACTTTATCAATGAAATGCACAAGTTTTCATTTGCCTTAATCAATTCCTTGCACAACTGACCGATACATTCATTATTAACAATGTTCATTAAATAAACATCAACCTGATGAATTATTTGAGAATTCGGCTGAATTATGGATGTTTGAGCATTGGAAGAACAGCCAGTGGTCAAGATAATAGGGAAATAAATATCTCATTAACAGGTATCTTTTTCGGTTTTTTTTTAGGAAACACGATGTTACACGTGAAAATAATCAATAAGCAAGATACACAACAAAGTCAAAAATGTGTAAAATTTAAGACAAATTTTGAGGTGGATTTCAGTCTTCCTTGAACTGTCTGAAAATTTTTGTTAAGCTTGTGATAAAGCTAAGGTCTTAATTTACATGTACCTTTTATAGCTTATTACCAAACAAAATATTTCACGTGAAAATCATTATTGAACGAGACTCACTCAAATCTAAAAAATGTGTAAAATTTAAAGCAAAGTTTGACGTGGATTTCAGCTTTACTTAAAATGGCTCTAATTAGCTATTATGTTTTTGATGAAGATAAGGTCTTAGTTTACACGTATCTTATATAGTTTTTCACCAAACACAATATTTCACGTGAAAATCATTATTGAACAAGGTACACAACAAAGTCAAAAATGTGCAAAATTTAACACAAAGTTTGAGGTGGATTTTAAGTTTGCCTTTAAATGTCTGAAAATTTTTGTTCAGCTTGTAATAAAGTTAAGGTCTTACTTTATATGTGACTTTTATAGTTTTTTACTAAACACAATATTTCACGTGAAAATCATTATTGAACAAGGTACACCACAAAGTCAAAAATGTGTAAAATTTAAAGCAAAGTTTGAGGTGGATTTTCAGTTTGCCTTTAAATGTCTGAAAATTTTTGTTAGGCTTGTGATAAAGTTAAGGTCTTACTTTATATGTGACTTCTATATTTTTTTTACCAAACACAATATTTCACGTGAAAATCATTATTGAACAAGGTACACCGCAATGTCAAAAATGTGTAAAATTTAAGACAAAGTTTGAGGTGGATTTTCAGTCTTCCTTGAAATTTCTCAAATTAGCTCTTATGTTTGTAATAAAGCTAAGGTCTTACTTTACACGTGTGTTTTATAGTTTTTTATCAAACACAATATTTCACGTGAAAATCATTATTGAACGAGACTCACTCAAATCTCAAAAATGTGTAAAATTTAAAGCAAAGTTTGAGATGTATTTTCAGCTTTACTTTATATGTCTCTAATTAGATGTTAGGTAATTAATAAAGCCCAGGTCTTACTTTATACGTGACGTTTACAGTTTTTAACAAAACACAATATTTCACGTGAAAATCATTATTGAACAAGGTACACCGCAATGTCAAAAATGTGTAAAATTTAAGACGAAGTTTGAGGTGGATTTTCAGTCTTCCTTGAAATTTCTCAAATTAGCTCTTATGTTTGTAATAAATCTAAGGTCTTACTTTACACGTGTGTTTTATAGTTTTTTATAAAACACAATATTTCACGTGAAAATCATTATTGAACGAGACTCACTCAAATCTCAAAAATGTGTAAAATTTAAAGCAAAGTTTGACGTTGATTTTCAGCTTTACTTTAAATGTCTGAAAATTTTTGTCAAGCACATCTTTAAGGTAACGTCTTAATTTACAGGCATCTTTGGCGGTTTTTTTAGGAAACCCGATATTACACGTGAAAATATTTCATGAATGAGACTCACTCAAATCTCGAAAATGTGTAAAACTTAACACAAAGTTTGAGGTGGATTTTCAGTCTTCCTTGAAATGTCTCAAATTTTTTGTTGAGCTCATATTTTAGGTAAAGTCTTATTTTACACGTATATTTTATTAATTGTCATGATACGTGATATTTCACGTGAAAATATTTCATAACCGAAGTACACTCAAATGTCAAAAAAAAGTTTCAGGTTTCAGGTGATTTTTCACAGCCAAATCTACATCAAGATTATTCCAAAAAGTTACCGTATTTTCACTCTTTATGAAAACAATGAACCGTATTATAGTTGTTATTGGATTTGAACTCAAACCGAGACGATTTGCCAATTGGAGCTCATTTAAAATTCGCGTTAACGATGTTCAAATAGAAAGACGACGACGAAGAAGGCAAAAAGAGAGGCTGTTTGAAAGTAAAGCAGTGCTATTTAGTACCGTATTTGGTGTGTTTGTTTGTCTCTCGTTTTTCCATGAAGGACAGCAGGTTAATAAATATTTCACAAGGTTCAATACCCAAACGCTTCTTTTTCTTCTTTTTCTTTTCTTTTATTTATCGTAGACGGGTTCTTCCTGTTCTGTTTGGTTGGAAATCTGAGGGATCGGCAATTGATTAACTGCTCTTGCTCCGAAAATTGTTTTCTTGTTTAAATAAAACATTCAAGGTTAGAATGAATCAGAAAAATCAATCGATTAAATTATGGAAATCTGCTCTCTTCATAAAGCTATAAAATTATTAATACTTTTATAAGAAAGCTAAAGTCTTCGTTTATAAATTATATAAAACAAATTCTCTTAAATATTGAATCTACACGTGAAAAAATTTGAAAATCCAGACTCACAACGATAGGTCGAACGAACGAAATTTAATGCAATTTTGCCTTCAATTTACAGAATTATCCTTGTTAGTAGAAAAATGATATAATGCTTAAAATAAAGCTAAAGTCTTAATTTACATTTTTTACATATCAACTTTTATGAACACGTTATGCTTTACGTGAAAAAAAATTAAAAACTGAGACACACTTCAATAGGTCAAACGAGCAAAATTTAACGCGATTTTGCCGTAAATTTGCAGAATTATAATTTTTAGTAGAAACATTATATGTTGCTTAAAATAACGTACAAGTCTTATTTTCTAAATCGAACATTATAACTATGCTGAAAACGTGATGCTTTACGTGAAACATTATTAAAAATCCAGACCCACTTTGAGAGGTCGAACGAACGAAATTTAATGAGACTTTGCCGTAAATCTACAGAATTATCCTTGTTAGTAGAAACATGATATGACGTTTAAAATAAAGCTAAAGTGTTAATTTATATTTTTTACATATCAACTTTTATGAAAACATGATGCTTTACGTGAAAAATTATTAAAAATTCAGACCCACTTTGATAGGTCGAATGAACGAAATTTAATGCGAGCTTGCCTACAATTTACAAAACTATCCTTTTTAGTATAAAAATGATTAAACGCTTAAAATAAAGTACAAGTATTATTTTATAAATTGAACATTATAACTTTGCTGAAAACGTGATGCTTTACGTGAAAAATTATTAAAAATCCAGACTCCCTTCTATAAGTCGAACGAACAAAATTTAATGCAATTTTTCCTTCAATTTACAGAATTATCCTTTTTAGTAGAAAAATGATATAACGCTTGAAATAAAGCTAAAGTCTCATTTTACATATTATACATAACAACTTTACTGAAAACGTGATGCTTTACGTGAAAAAAATAAAAAACCGAGACACACTTCCATAATCAAACGAACAAAATTTATGACGACTTTGCATTCAATTTCCAGAATTATCCTTTTCAGTAGAAAACTTATTTCACTCTTAAAATAAAGCTAAAGTCTTTATTTATAATAAACTTATAACAATTTTGCAGCTGACGTAAAACTTCACGTAAAAAAAGAAAACAATAAGATCCCCGTGATTTTTAACAAAAATTTTACATTTTTTTGTAGGATATTAGACTGATATATCGATTAATTTGAATTTAAAACAATTTATTCGCTTAAATAGCTTGAAAATATGTTTATTTTCCGAAAGAATTTCAATAAAAAAACATTGAAATTTAAGTTTTACATTTCTCTCCTGAATAATAAGAAAGAAGAAGAAGCACATATGTTAGTTGACACCAAATGGCACTCAAATCGATCCATACATTATATATATATATATAGAATATAATATAAAAATGTGCTACTTGAAGGAGCAGCGGACCACGGAGAGACGAAATGCACAAAAACAACAACAACACATTTTTCTCATTTCGTCTCGTTTTCATTTTGGTTGTCGATTTCCTGGAAGAGAGTATAGATAAGACTACGAGGTAGTTAATTTAGATTTTGTATAGGTTGGAATTGCAATTTGATGAGTATTGATTTCTAGGAAGAGCCTAATGAGTTTTTGCCGAGCCAAGTTGAAGGTGGATCGCCTTTGGATGTTTTTGTATTTTGCATCTTCTAGTTTTTCAATTATTTTTGGTGCAAGTCTACGTATTGAGAAAAGTCTAAGCATGTTTTTTGGTAGTTTAAGACTTTGTCTACAATATATTAAAAGGAATTTGTGATACTTATTCTGTGGAAATATTAATAAGATCATGAACATGGCGAAATTGTGTGTTTTATGCATTTTGTGTCATCTAGTTTTTCAATGATTTTAATAAGAAGCTTTAGTAATTTTAAAAACCTAAACACGTTTTTTGATAATTTAAGACTTTCTCTATAACATATTAAAAGGATTCAATGTTGCTCCGCAAGTTTGTTTATTTGTGGGATAATGAATATTAAAAACAAACTTTGCAAAATTTGAATTTGCATCTTCTAGTTTTTCAATGATTTTAATAGGAAGTTTGAGTAATTTTAAAAACCTAATAACGTTTTTAATAGTTTAAGACTTTCTCCACAACATATTAAAAGGATTTAAAGATTCTCCTCGTATTAGCTTATTTATGGGACCATAAAAACAAAAACATTTTTTCGCAAAATTTTAATTTTGCATTATCTTGTTTTTCAATTATTTTTTGCGCAAGACTAAGTAATTATAAAACTCTAAACAAGTTTTTTAATAGTTTAAGACTTTCTCTACAACATATTTTTATCGGATTTAATATGTCCCCACATATTAGACTATTTATCGGACCACGAAAATAAAAAATATTTTACGAAAAATTTGAACTTTGCGCCTTCTAGTTTTTCAATTATTTTTTGCGCAAGACTAAGTATTTATAAAACTCTAAACAAGTTTTTTTAATAGTTTAAGACTTTCTCTACAACATATTTTTATCGGATTTAATATGTCCCCACATATTAGACTATTTATCGGACCACGAAAATAAAAAATATTTTACGAAAAATTTGAACTTTGCGCCTTCTAGTTTTTCAATTATTTTTTGCGCAAGACTAAGTATTTATAAAACTCTAAACAAGTTTTTTTAATAGTTTAAGACTTTCTCTACAACATATTTAACGGATTTAATATGTCCCCACATATTAGACTATTTATCGGATCACGAAAAGAAAAAATATTTTACGAAAAATGTAAATTTTGCGTCATCTTGTTTTTCAATTATTTTTTGCGCAAGACTAAGTAATTATAAAACTCTAAACAAGTTTTTTAATAGTTTAAGACTTTCTCTATAACATATTAAAAGGATTTAATGATGCTTCACATATTAGCTTATTTATGGGACCATGAAAATAAAATATATTTTACGCAAAATTTGAATTTTGCATCTTCTAGTTTTTCAATTATTTTTTGCGCAAGACTAAGTATTTATAAAACTCTAAACAAGTTTTTTAATAGTTTAAGACTTTCTCTACAACATATTCAAAGGCTTTTTTTGTATCTTATTCTGTGGAAATATTTATAAGATTATGAACATGACGGAGAAATTGTGCGTTTTTTGCATTATGGGTCATCTAGTTTTTGATTTTTTAAGAACAATATTTGTGAAAATAGGAAAACCTAAATATGTTTTTGTATAGTTTAAGGCTTTCTTTATAACGTATTAATAGGATTTTGTGTCATTTCTTTTGTGAGAATGCTTATCGGACCATGAATATGAAACATTGTTTGTGGATGACTACCATCTAGGTTTTTAGTTTTTTTAAAATAGCATTATTCGGCAATTATAAGTAATTAATACACTATTGTGTAGTTTTAGATGTTTTTTATAACATATTGAAAGGATTTTGTGATGCTCAACATATGAGCTTAATTATGGGACCATAAAATTAAAAATAGTTTTTGCAAAATTTGAATTTTGCGTCTTCTAGTTTTTCAATTATTTTTTGCGCAAGACTAAGTATTTATAAGAATCTTAACACGATAGTTTAAGACTTTCTCTACAACATATTAAAAGGATTTTGGGTATCTTATTCTGTGGAAATATTAATAAGATCATGAACATGGCGAAGAAATTGTGTGTTTTATGCATTTTGTGTCATCTAGTTTTTCAATGATTTTAATAGGAAGTTTGAGTAATTTTAAAAACCTAATAACGTTTTTTAATAGTTTCAGACTTTCTCTATAACATATTAAAAGCATTTAATGATGCTCCACATATTAGCTTATTTATGGGACCATGAAATTAAAAAATAATTTTCGCAAAGTTTGAATTTTGCATCTTCTAGTTTTTCAATGATTTTTTGCGCAAGACTAACTATTTATAAGAATCTAAACACGTTGTTTGGTAGTTTAAGACTTTCTCTACAACATATTCAAAGGGTTTTGTGATACTTATTCTGTGGAAATATTTGTAAGATTATGAACATGACGGAGAAATTGTGCGTTTTTTGAATTTTGTGTCGTCTAGTTATTAAATTATTTTAAAAGGAAGGTTACGTAATTTTTAAAATCTAAAAATGTTTTTTAATAGTTTAAGACATTCTCTATAACATATTAAAATAATTTTGTGATTCTCCATCAATGAGCATCAAAATTGTGCTCTCAATGTGTGAATGGCCATTCGATTGAAATAGTTGGTAGGTAACTCTCAATTGCAATCAACTCGCGTTTCAATAAAGGAACAAACAGAAAAGATTGTTTGTGCGCGAGAAACGTGCATCCCTTTTGGGCTCGTGGTGCAGCACACGAAAATAAAAAAAAACCCACTCACTCACAAAACAGAAGTGAACAGATAAAAGTTTTGACAACACTCGAATTTCGATTCAATTTTCCATCCACTCGTCCATTGTCTTTATTATTCGCAGGTATAGATACTTACCTAATTGTTTGGCTCTTTTTTGTTTTGTTTATTAAGGATTTTATTATGATATGTGTGTTTATATTATTTTTTTGTGCTCAGTTTCCTCGAAAAGGTGCAAGATATTTTGAAATTTCTTCGATTATCTTTTGTAGGTTAAGGTAATGATGTTATGTTACCTGTTACTTCATAGTTATAGATTTTTTCTTATTTTTATAAAAGCAACTAGTGAAATTTTGTTAAATTGGGACCATAATAATTGTTTTTTTCATTAATTGTGCCTGATCAGAGAATTTCCGGGATTTTTTGAAGAAATCAATTTTATTTCGCTCGCTAAATCTGTTGTTTGTCGTAGATATCGTCTGATACTTTGGAATATCGTGAATTTAATTTAGTTCTATATATGATTCAAAGATTATTAAAATTCATCGAGAAATGGGACCATAAATTGCGGTCAAACAGGGGATTCCCTGCAATTTGTAAGAAAAATTTGAATTTCGCGCCAAAAAACAGTTTTTTGTCGTAGAATCCGCCTGATACTTTGGAATTTTGTAAATTTAATCTAGTTGTATGAATTATGCAAAAATTATCAAAATTCATCGAGAAGTGGGACCACAAATTGATCTCAAACATGAGATACCCGGCATTTTTTGAAGAAAAATTTGAATTTCGCGCCAAAAAACTGGTTTTTTGTCGTAGAATCCGTCTGATACCTTGGAATATAGTAAATTTAACCTAGTTTTATTAATTAATCAAAGATTATTAAAATTCATCGAGAAATGGGACCATAAATTGCGCTCAAACATGAGATACCCGGCATTTTTTGAAAAAAAATTGAATTTCGCGCGAAATAAACAGTTTTTGTCGTAGAATCCGTCTGATAATTTGGGATATAGTGAATTCAATCTAGATCTATTACTGAATCAAAAATTATTAAAATTCATGGAAAAATGGGACCATAAATTGCGCTCAAACATTAGATTCCCGGCATTTTTTGAAGAAAATTTGAATTTCGCGCCAAAAAACTGTTTTTTGTCGTATAATCCGCCTGATACCTTGGAAAATAGTAAATTTAGCCTAGTTTCACAAATTAATCAAAAACTATTAACATTCATCGATAAATAGGGTCATAAATTGTGCTCAAACATGGGACACCCTACATTTTTTGAAGAAAAATTTGAATTTCGCGCCATATCTCGATATTCCTCGACATAAGAAGTCAAATCGTTTAACATAATGATTTTAAATACTCGTAACCCCTTATTATAGCACGCTCATTTCCAGGCGACTCGCCATAAGGACCATTGAGCATGAATTAACATTTGTGCCATTGAAACATGCAAGAATAACCAAATTATTGTCTTGTTTACGTCAATGAGCATTTAATTTCATTTATCCCCAAGGGTAGCTGACTGACATATTCCATTCTTGTTTAATTGTTTTCTCATTTTGCCTCCATCATAATAGTTTTAAAACAAAATTGACTGTATTTGCTCGTTAATTTGACCAAAATTGGTTTTACGTAACTAAATCGTCAATGTTTGCTTGTTTGTGTACATTTGTAAGTTTTTGTTGGTTTACTCTTAGCTTGGTTTCTCATTTGCTCATTAATCGTTTAGATTGACCATTTACCTAAAAATTGTTTGGTTGTTAGGCTTGTTTTGATTCTTTTCTATAGGTGTAATCAGGGTTTGTGCTCTTTTTCGAGCTCTTCTCGATAAAAATAACATTTTCTTTATTTTATATGAATTAAATAGGATTTTTTGTGTTGTTTTTCAATATTCAACAAATTTCGAAAGAGGAATCTTCTTTTATGGACCATCAAACTTGGGAAAATATTTAGATTTTAGGGTGGCTCACGAGTTGGCTCATTTTTGGTATATTTCTCGATAGAATTTTATGTTCTTGTATTATAGTGATAAACTAGACTTTATTAAGGTGTGTACCAAAATTTGTAAAAATTTGAAAGATGAATCTTCTTTTACGGACCATCAAACTTGGGACAATATTTAGATTTTAGGGTGGCTCACGAGTTTGCTCATTTTAGGTATTTTTCTCGATAGAATTTTATATTCTTGTATTATAGTGATAAACTAGACTTTATTAAGGTCTGTATCAAAATTTATAAAAAATTGAAAGAGGAAACTTATTTTATGGACCATCAAAGTTGATGCAATATTTAAATTTTAGGGTGGCTCACGAGTTGGCTCATTTTTGTTATATTTCTCGATAGAATTTTATATTCTTGTATTATAGTGATAAAACAGATCTTATTAAGGTGGTTACCAAAAATTATAAAAATCTGAAAAGGGAAACTTATTTTATGAACCATCAAAGTTGGAAGAAATATTTTAGTATTACGTTTGCACACAACAAAGTTGGGGGCTCAGAAAAATATGCTCATATTCTAAATTTCGACAAGAAGCGCATGTTTTTAGATAGTTTAAGACGTGCTAGTAACAATAACGTGTCAAATTAAATGAAAATAATACGTGTAAATTAGTAATATACGTTTAAATATTGAAAAATATTCATTTTGATTTGGCGTGCATTTGTTTATATTTTCTATGTCCGTTAACACACTTGAACGCAAAAATCAACGTGATTAAAATGATCAGTTTGAGTCCTTTTAAAGTTCAATGTAATTTGAGATTGTCACTGAAAATTATTTTGTATAAATTGCAATTTGAATCAATTGTTTTATGGAAGTTAAATTTCCAGCTTTTCTTTTTTATTTGTTGTGCAATTAATATATTTTGAATTTTTTCGAATTATTGTCATAATTAATTTAATTTATTATAATTATTGAAGCTATAAACCAAGTTTTATTAAAATCCTTCGAGAAGTAACCATGATTTGGACCATTTAAACACGACTGTCATGAACATTTTGATTTGACTGCGTTATACATTTGCCCCTGGTTTAGCAGAACTACATTTAGGACTTTTGTGAAACTTGAAATTTATATAAAACTAGCATTATAGAAAATATTGACAAAGGTTTATTAAAATCCATCGAGAAATAATTAAGATTCGGACCATTGAAGACGGCTGTCATGAACATTTTAGTCTGACTTCATTGTTACATTTGCCCCTAGTTTAGCAGAACTACATTTAGGAATGAAGTTAAACTTAGGAATTATATAACACTAGAATTATAAAACATATTGACAAAGTTTCATTAAAATCCATCGAGAAATAATCAAGATTCGGACAATTGAAGACGACTGTCATGAACATTTTGGACTGACTGCGTTATACATTTGCCTCTGGTTTAGCAAAACTACATTTAGGACTTTTGTGAAACTTGGAGGTTATATAAAACTACAATTATAGAACATATTGACTAAGTTTTACTGAAATCCATGGAGAAATAACCAAGATTCGGACCATTGAAGACAACTGTCATGAACATTTTGGACACATTTGGCCCTGGTTTAGCAAAACTACATTTAGGAATGAGGTAGAAATTAGGAATTATGTAAAAATAGATTTATAGAAAATATTGGCAAAGTTTAATTAAAATCCATCGAGAAATAATTCTCCTTGTCAAAAAAGTAAAATATGACGTATAAAATTGGGTTAATTTGACCAATAAGACGTAATTATTAATAAATACGAGAAAACTTCACCTTGACAACCGTGTTTCACGGATTAGGTAATTGTATTTATCATAAAATAATCATAAAAAAAGTAGTAAAAGCTTTAGTCATAACAAGTTTGTGTGTGTCTGTTTTTCAGTTTTGTTTATTTGTTGTTTGATTGTTCGCTGTTTACCAGGCTTGCCTCCGTTTTTTAGTGCATTTTATTGAAAAACAATCGAAAGACGTTATTATTTTATTTGCTTAAATGAATGATTAAGTTGTATTGGATAATTGAATATAACAAGATGAATTATTTATTTGCTGATTTGTTATTGCCTTCGAATTAATCGATAATGTTTAATATTTTTATTCAGATTCTTTATTGTTCAGCTTGTCAATCGTGTGCCTTTTGCTTTGTATAAACAAATTGTTTTGGTGTAAATTAAGTAGCTCGAGATTCTTTCAATTATTAATATATCACCCAAATCTTGCTCAATTGTCAGTCTTTAATTCCAATTATTTGTAAATGAGTATCTCTAACAACTTTTACTCTGAATATGCAAATAATATCATTATTGTTATTGGACTCGTAGCAAAGTGGTTCTCGGTTGGATTTCCAGACTTTTCCCATTTTTCAATTTTATCAGTTCGACACCATATTCAATTTCTTTCTTTGTCATTTGGTATTAATTCTAAATATCCGTTAAACGTAATATTCTGTTAATTTAATTGTACCCAAAATGTGCTCTAAATATTTGATAATTGTTCTGAATGATAGACTTTATCTCCCATTTCATAACAATTTTTAATATCCAATAAGGGCCTTGGATGATGATACGGTTTGTTTTTAATATAATAAAAATATCATTGATTCGATAGAAATAAAAATATTTATTCATTTTTAGAAATGGTGCTTGTAAGGGACCATTAAAGTGAGCGCACTCGACTTAATTCTTGCGTTTATGTTTTCTCGTAATTTTAAATATCTCAAATATATTCGAAAAAACTTTCCTTTTGATATTATATAATAAAAATATCATTGATTCGATATAAATAAAAATATTTATTGATTTTTATCAATGGGGCTTGGAAGGGACCATTTAAGTGAGCGCACTCGACTTAATTCCTGATTTAATGTTTCCCCGTAATTTTAAATATCCCAATGATCTTCTATAAAGCTTTCCCGTGGATATTATATAATAAAAATATGGTTTATTCGATTAAAATAATAATATTGATCAGTTTTTACATTTGGAGCTTGTACGGGACCATGAAAGTGAGCGAACTCGGCTAAATTCCCGCATTCATGTTTCCCTGTAATTTTAAATATCTCAAATATCTTCTGCAAAACTTTGCTTTGGGTATTATATAATAAAAATATGGTTTATTCGATTAAAATAATAATATTTATCATTTTTTTACATTTGGGACTTGTAAGGGACCATCAAAGTAAGTGCACTCGACTAAATTCCCGCATTCATGTTTCCCTGTAATTTTAAATATCTCAAATATTTTCAGCAAAACTTTCCTTCGGGTATTATATAATAAAAATATGGTTTATTCGATTAAAATAATAATATTTATCATTTTTTACATTTGGGGCTTGTAAGGGACCATCAAAGTAAGTGCACTCGACTAAATTCCCGCATTCATGTTTCCCTGTAATTTTAAATATCTCAAATATCTTCTACAAAACTTTCCTTTGGCTATTATATAATAAAAACATTGCTGATACTATTTAAAAAATAATATCATTCAGTTTTTACATTTGACGCTTGCAAGGGACCATCAAAGTAAGCGAACTTCATTTTATTCCGAATTTCATGCATCCATTTTTTAATTTATTTTTTAGTTATCTCAATTATCAGATAGAAACTTTTTCCGTGGATATTATATGATTAAGACATTCTCAATTTACTTGACGTAAAAATAATCATGGATTTTTCCCAATTGGACTTGTAAGGGACCATCAACCTGAGCACCCTTGAATTTACTTCCTAAAATTATTTTGCGCGCATTTCCTATTCCAAATTTGTTCTTTTCCCTGTCCTTTATTGATGATAATTATATTAATTACATATACATTGAACAGTTTTGAATAAAATCATTATTCACGGAATGAGTCATTTTATAAAAGAGCAACAAAAATAATTAAAACAACAATATGATTCATTATTTATTTAAACGATTATTATCAATTTCAATTGAAATTGTGCTGAAATAAATACACCAAAATGGACCAATAATTAACTTGTTCCCAATTTTTCGACAGCTTAATATCATTGTGTGAGCAAATATTTAAACAGCTCAGCGGAAAATTTTTGGTCTTTCCAGGGTTTTTGAATTATTTATGATTGTTGGATAAATCATCATTCGAGACAGATTTTTTTGTCTCATTTTCTAAGAGGTTTCAATATTTATTTTTGTTTAAATATTCGTTTTCAGTCAGTGGTCCGATTGTATATTAGTATTTTACGATTTGTTGATGCACTTTAATTTGTATTCTATAAAAGGTAATAATTCTCATAAGACGTCATGGCTACATTATTCGTTTGAAAATGCGATTAATTTTTTAATATAATCATTGCTGATTTATGCCTCTTAATAATGTACTTTTAACGTATTTGCTTAGATGAATTGAAAACGCAAAACTCCTTAAAAAACTGGAAAAATCTATGAATTTTCAAGATTCATCTAGATTTTAGGGTTTTTCTTAATTTTAAATATCTAGTTTATATTATAGAAACTTTTTCCTGGAATATCATATAATTAAAACATTGCGGATTCAATAGAAGCAAAAACATTTATGGATTTTCATGATCCCAGCTCGTAACGGACCATCAAAGTAAGCACACTCGACAGAATTCCAGCTTCCTTGTTTCACGTAATTTTTAAATATCTAGATTATATTGTAGAAACTTTTTCCTGGAATATTATATAATTTAAACATTGCGGATTCAATAGAAGCAAAAAAATTTATTGATTTTCAAGATCCTGGCGTGTAACGGACCATCAAAGTAAGCGCACTCGATTTAATTCCTGCTTCCTTGTTTCACGTAATTTTTTAATATCTAGATTATATTGTAGAAACTTTTTCCTGGAATATTATATAATTTAAACATTGCGGATTCAATAGAAGCAAAAAAATTTATTGATTTTCAAGATCCTGGCGTGTAACGGACCATCAAAGTAAGCGCACTCGATTTAATTCCTGCTTCCTTGTTTCACGTAATTTTTTAATATCTATATTATATTGTAGAAACTCTTCCCGTAGATATTATAGAAATAAAATATCGTTGATTCAATAAAAGCAACAAGATTTATTCATTTTCAAGATCCCGGCTCGTAACGGACCATCAAAGTAAGCGAACTCGATTGAATTCCAGCTTCCATGTTTCACGTAATTTTTAAATATCTATATTATATTGTAGAAACTTTTTCCTGGAATATTATATAATTTAAACATTGCGGATTCAATAGAAGCAAAAAAATTTATTGATTTTCAAGATCCTGGCGTGTAACGGACCATCAAAGTAAGCGCACTCGATTTAATTCCTGCTTCCTTGTTTCACGTAATTTTTTAATATCTATATTATATTGTAGAAACTCTTCCCGTAGATATTATAGAAATAAAATATCGTTGATTCAATAAAAGCAACAAAATTTATTCATTTTCAAGATCCCGGCTCGTAACGGACCATCAAAGTAAGCGCACTCGATTATATTCCAGCTTCCATGTTTCACGTAATTTTTTAAAATCTAGATTATATTGTAGAAACTTTTCCCGTGGATATGATATAATTAAAGCATTGTTGATTCAATATAAGCAAAAACATTTATTCATTTTCAATATCCCAGCTCTTAACGGACCATCAAAGTAAGCGCACTCGATTATATTCCAGCTTCCTTGTTTCACGTAATTTTTAAATATCTAGATTATAATGTAGAAACTTTTTCCTGGAATATTATATAACTAAAACATTGTTGGTTCAACAGAAACACAAATATTTATTGATTTTAAAGATCCCAGCTCTTAACGGACCACCAAAGTAAGCGCACTCCATTGTAGAAAATTTATTTTTATCCATAAAATCTCTCACTTCCACACTTTCTAGATAGTTTCGATCAAAATGTGAAAAGAGACCAATTAAACGCAATTAAGTGAACAATTTGAGTCATCGAAACAAACTCACTTTCATTCAATTGATTCGAATCTTGCAGGATTTCCAATTTTTGGTTATTTCAGCGCCAATATTTTGCAGACAAGTTTAAACTTATCTGAATCATACTTTAAAAAATTGTTTTTCCGAGCGCCTGTTTTTACAATTTCAGTTGGCGTGATGATGAACATGATAAATTTCAATTTGTGATGTTACACGTGACTTGAGAAGTTTTGTCATAAATTATCTTGATGATTGTGTTCTTTTTCCACGCCAAATAATCTTTCATTTTCTATTAGACAACTCTTACACGTCTTAAACCAGAAATCTCCGAACATTTGAAATGATGCATTTCGTGAGCAAATCCTAAATTAAATAAAATAATGTGATATATCGCAGTTGCGAAATGACTCAATCATTATTGATCCACTGGCGGATCAATATCCATCGATCACATCTCTGTGGTCGTTTGAGGGTTAAATGACTGGTACAACAACAGAAACATAAATAATAATCATCATCATCATCATAAACAATTTTGTGGGAGAAATGCGAATGAAAATGGTTTCAATTTTGTGTCGATTCGGGGTTGGTTTCATTTTAAAATACTATTCTTTTTTATTATTATTATTATTGTTATTGTTGTGGAATGATAATAATTCATGTTTTCAATCGGGCTTCCCGCTTTATTGATTGCATTTGTTTTGTTTTTTTTATTACACAAATCCATCTGATTTATCTGTCAAAAATGTCGATGATGATAGTAATAAGGTTTTGTTGTTATGTTTGGCTTCGAAGCCATTCAGTTTTTGATTGCCGTTTTTTTGAATTTATTATTGTTTTAACTGAAAATAGAAATATTATTTTTTATTTTATATAAACTTCACCATGACGATTCCTCGGCACGCTGAATTGAAATTTCGCTGTTCAAACGTGTCTGAAAATTTTTTCATCTTTTTAAAAAATAAGTTTTTACTAGAATTAAGTTAACCTTGTCTTAAGCTATTGTCCTTTTAAGATATCGGTTCCTAATGGAAGAGCAAAAAAAGAAGAAAAAATGATGGGCGGCCACACGACCACAAACAACTTTTTCGTCAATGCCTCTTAAATGTGTGCTGCCCATAACTTGCAAGTCCAAACGAGAACCTCATTCCATCCTAATTTTTTCCTCTTCCATTAGGCACTGATCTCTGAAAAAGACTATCTAAAATTATTAATCTCCTTACAAAAAGTTAAATTTGAGCACGTTCTCATTTTATTAGCATACCAGTTGGCGTGGCCTCGTTCTTAATATTCTATCTAGCAGTTAATACATTTTCACGCCAAATGAAATTATAAAAATAAAAAGATCATAAACCCGCTTTAATAGAATATTTAGTAAAAAAAAATATTAATTTTATTTGATATTTTAGAGTAAGTCTGGTAAAGTTAAGTGAAAATTGACTTATAATTAAGACTTGCAACATCATAAGAAATTCAAATTTCCATTTGGTTACGTGGTTAAGTTACGTGAACTTAATGAGTACGTATAAAGCGTGAATTCTATCATTTTTATTTATTCTATTTACGTTTTTGTTTATCATTATTAACTATTTTATTGTATAGACTATTTCAAAGTTTTTGACGGCTGCGTTGCGACAATTATAAAAATAGAGAGTTGTCTTTGTTTCTCTCAATTTATAATGGTTTTACTGCGCAGCGGTTCGCAACGAAGCCGTCAAAAATTTTGAAATAGTCTATATTATCCGTTTCAGAGATCGGTGCCTAATGGAAGAGGAAAAAATTAGTACAAAATTAGGTTCTCATTTGGACGGCCACTCTTTTCTATCTCATCAATGTGTGTTTTCATTTTAACAATTTTAAGGTTTCTTGATAATTTAAGACACATTTATTCATTTTGCGTAAAAAACTTATTCGCACCAAATTGAATGGTTAAGTTGGGCTCTGAAATGATGAAACGCATGTTTTTTTTTAGATATTTGCAAAAATGACGAGTCCAATGACATGAAAATAATACCTGTAAATAAGCAATACATGTTTAAATATTGAAAAGTGTTCATTTGGCGTGCTTATTTGTGATTAGTACGTGGAAATTCAAAAATGACGCTTACAAACGCGAACAATTTTGGCGTGCACATAGAAGAGGAATAGGCGGAAAAGTCCTTTGTGGCCGTCCAAACGAGACTATCATTTTTTTGCTCTTCCAGTAGGCCTCGATCTCTGAAAAGGACAATACAAAGAATTTACACGTAAAAATGTTATCTTGCATACGTTTCTCTAAAATAACACGTCAAATGAATTAGTAAGAACAGGAGTTCAGAAAAGTATCTTAAACATAATATTTTGTAAAAATTTAAAGCTAAATAGACACTTTAAGAGAAGTCTTTAATATTGACGTAAAGTATAGTGCCAAATTTACACGTGGAAATTAGAATAATGTTTTTAAAGATTGTTAAATCGCTATTTTTATTTGTCGTGCTATAAATATTATCAAGTTGTGAGAAAATGGTAATTCCAATTTTATTTTAATAAAAAATAAAAGTAATTTTTCTAATTTGATCTTAAAATTTGAAGAAATATAATGAAATACAGAGAAATTATTAACATAAATTGAATAATCTCATTGAGACTATTTGAGAATAATTCTTAAAATTTGAAAATTAATTATCAATTTCTTATAAAAAAAATAAATAAAATTGAATGAAAAGTACAGTATCGGAAAATATTCAATCAATCCTTTAAGCGATACTGTACTTCCTTTCAATTTAAATTTTTTTTCAAAATTTTTATCATTTCTTGCTAATTTTGACTATTAGAAAGTTATCTTGTTTAATGAAAACGTGCTTAATAACATAATTAAACCATTTTCTGATCGATCACATTTGAAAATATTTATTGAGCTCTGTTCAAACGTTTTGCTTAATGTTCTGAAGCACCTCAAATGAAAATTAACATTTCTTCATATTTGAATGGTTATTACAAGTTTCTCCTTGTTAATCCTAAAATATTTTAACGTAATCTTGGCAAGCCTATTTTAAACTATAAGGAAAACCAATTCTCGCGCCGAATAGCACTTTCTGAGATTCATTTTTAAGCAAATCATTTGGCGCGCTGAATATTTTTCTCACAATAAAATCGTAGGTACAACATGTTTTCTGATTAAGCACATTTCAGCATATTTATTGGTCCATTAATATAAAAATGTATATTTTTTTAAAGACAATGTTAACACGCCAAATGAAAATTACGATTTTTCTAGATTTTAACGCGTTTTATTAATTATCACGTGGGAGATAAAATCTAATTTTTACAGAATTTCCTTAAAATACTTCCAATGCTTTAAATTTTTGTGCTAAAGCGACTCTTTGAAGGTCTGTTTTTACGAATTCATGTGACGTGCACGCCAAACGAAAATGGTAATTTTCCAGACTTTAAACGAGTATTATTAATTTCTACGCGTAATTTAAATTAAACCTTATACGTGACTTTACTAGGTTTTAATGAAACTGTCGGGAAATATTAAAATCTTTAGAAAATGTTATATTATAGCGGTTTTTTGAGCATTCAATTTTAAGGTTTCAGTTGGCGTGTGGCGTGTATACTATTTCAAATTTTTTGACGACGCATTGCGACGATTATAAAAATAGTGTCTTTTGTGTCTCTATTTAGAATAGTCTTACTGCGCAGCGGTTCGCAACGCGCCGTCAAAAATTGAAATAGGCTATATTAAGAAAAAAAACAATCTGTATTTTGTAGAATAATACTTCCTCACGCCAATTGTAATGCTCATAAAACGAGCTCAGAAAACGTATTGGAATTTAGAATCTCTGAAAGTTATTAATATCTTCAATTATTTAAGAAATAACTGAAAAACTGGCCTAAATTAGGTTTTTGTAATGAACGCGTAAAAATTGTATGAAGCGCATAAAAAGCATAAAATCGTTATTCCAAATTGACGTGCTTCCTTAATCATAGCGTTTGATTAGCTAGGAAATATACTCTTTTTTTTAATATTTTTGGCTAATCATGTTCATAACTCATTCATTCCCTGACAGAAAATGTGATCTTTCATTGATCTTCCATTCTACAAATCCCTATACAACTCCAAAGAGGATTTGAAGCGCTTTTCTGAAAATGCAACAGACCTTCAACAAAATATGATCTTCCATTGATCTTCCACACAAATTGTTTTTTTTTTGAAATCATCCCTCTCAGATGAATGAATCATTCGGCGACATAAGGTGTCATTAGACGAAAAAACATAGCAACAGCGACAATGAAAACATTGAGATTTGGGTATCATCATTGCGGTTTTGAAGTTGACCTTGATGGGAACATGTTTGAAATGTTGTATTCTTCTTCTTCCATTCTTCTTCTTCTTCCTTCTTCTCCACTGATTATTGATTGTACATCAATTGATTTTTTTTGCAGGAGGATAGGTAATGAACTGCGAGGTGAAGCATGCTTTGCACTGTGCCGTCTTGCTCACGTGGATCGGCAGCTTCGCCTACATGTGCGGCGTGTTCACAGAGCCGCCGGTGGGTTCGGTTCCCGAGAGTCCGATAGAAGCGTAAGTGTGAAGAGAACAATTCGCCGAAAACGTTGCATTTGAAGCTATGGTTACTTCTGGACGACGTTCCTCTACTTATTGAGGTTCACCGCTCTCCTCGTTTTACCACAGTGCATTTGCAACTTGTTCGGATTGGTGCTGTTTAATGCGTTCCGCGAGAAAGTTGGTGATGAATACATTCTTTAACGAAATGATTATGATGGCAGGTTCATCTGAAAGCGGCACCGCTGTTGTCGCCATTTGTCTGCTTCCGGGTCGTCACGAAGGGCAACTTTCCCTTATTGGTCAAGGTTGGTAATCCGAATTAACCATTCTCTTCAATACATCTTGTTAGGAGAATATTGAAGAGAACATGAAGAAATGCTTCGAGGCTGGAATGGAAAATTTTATGTTTGAAGTGGTAACCGATAAAGCGATCAATTTACCGCAACATCCGAGAGTCAGGGAAGTCGTGGTGCCGACGACGTACAAGACCAAGAGCGGAGCTCGGTTTAAAGCGAGAGCCTTGCAATATTGTCTGGAAGATGATGTTAATATCCTGCAGGTATGGATAGTTGTGAATGAAGTTTTATTGATTCTTGGCTAATTGTAGGCGAATGACTGGATTGTGCATTTGGATGAAGAAACGCTTCTGACGACAAATGCGGTATGTTTGATTACCTACAATTTATTGAATTATTAGAGTGGCAAGAAAATTTGTTTTAAAATAAATTTTGAAAAAAGGAGAAAATGATATTTTAAATTCAAAGTACAGTATCGGACAAAATTTAATTGAACCTTTAATTTATACTGTATTTTCTTACCATTTTCTTATTTTTTGTTGGCATTGTAATGCAAAATGCAAATTTTACTTCATTTAATCGTGTTTTACTGATTTCCACGTGGATTTTATTACGAATAGCTCGCGAATAGCTAATTCTGAAGATTTTAAGACAAACAATTATAAGAGTTTTAAATTAAGATTTATAGAAGCTTAAATAATACTGCCAGTTTCCACATATTATATAAGCTCAATTTATTATTTTATTAGTTGATTTTCTAAAATTTGGGAAATATACCGAGCGTTTAAACTGAAAGCTCAGAAAACGTCCTCAGACATAGTTTTTCGTTCAGAGAAGCAGTTTTTTATATACTTTAGAATGTGCGTGACAAGTTTACGTGAAAAGTATTCTGAAGTAAATACGGGATAATATAAATTAAAATATTTGAAAATGATCACTTCCACTTGGTGTGAATATATTTTAATTATTTTCTTTTTTTTTTTTAGTATCATTTATATTGTGAAGGCGTCATCTGGAATTTGGTGGATAGCCTATTGATATGTTAAAATTATTTCTTCTATTTTATTATTAATAATATTTGATTAGAAATGGAAATTTGCAAATATAAACATCAGTTTTTAATAAATAAAAATAATAATAAACTACAGTATCGCGAAAATAATTATCTGCGCCTTTAAAAGAAGCGACTGTAGTTTTCCTATCATTTTTTATTTTCTTTTTTTTAATGTTTCTAACCTAGTTTAATGAAAATATAAAATACTACTAACTGATCTCTGTATCGCCTAATAGGTTAAATACCAATATAAAAGCTTATATATATTAGTGCAAGGTATATATCGATGAATGGAAATTTTATACAGACGGAATTCCGTCTATCACTGGCATATATTCATTTTAACCGCTACTGTACTTTGTTTGTTACAAATTATATTTAGTGTAGGAAGTTTGTACCAAGAATATATTTAAAATTATTTATATCATATCATACCAACTGGAAAACTAATAAAAGAGCTCTGAAAACGTGCTCGAATCTAATATTTTGTGAAGATTTTAATATTTTTAGAGAGTTTGATTCTCTCAAGCTAGAGAATATCCGGGTAAAACAAGCGTGAAAGATGAAAGAGAAAAAATAAGAAAATCCATATTTCCATTTTACAAACTAAAAAGAGCTGGAAAATATAGAAATATTATTTGTCTTAATTATCCCTGTGCCTTTAAATGATACTGTACTTTTATTGTTTTAATTTTTTTCTTGATCTTCCTAAGAAATTATATTTTTATTCAGTGATTCATGAAACTTTAAACATATGAAATCATTGGTTGTAAGCTTAGAATTTGTCATTAGATATTTTTTCCATGTTTATATTACATTTTTGCTTTTAATTTTAGTTCTTTATTAAATCCTAGTTTTCTTCTTTTTAAAGTCATCATACGGGATTGAACTGGTAATAGAATATTAATATTATTGCAATAATTTTATTCTAATTGTTATAAACGAAACTAGGTTTTTGTTTTAAAAAAACCTATAAAAAAACGAGGTTTTCGTTAAAAAATATATTGGGACGGAATATTTCGTCAAATTTGTTGTGAAAAATGCATTTTATTTTACGCAAATTGTGTTTAATCCGAATATTAAATTTTGAGTTTAAAATCAACAAAACTGAATTTTTCCAGATTTGCGGTATTCTGAATTTCTGCGAAGATGGTAAGCATCAATTCGGCCAAGGCGTTATCACTTACGCCAGCGGTGAAATTGTCAACTGGCTAACCACTCTAAGTGACTCATTCCGGTTGGTTGAAAAAAGAAAACAAAATATTGTATGAATCATTTTGAAGCGTCGCCGATGACATGGGAAAACTGCGGTTCCAGTTTAAGTTCTTCCACAAGCCACTATTCGGCTGGAAGGGCTCGTACGTGGTCACGCAGCTTGAAGCGGAACGCGCAGTCTCGTATGACCATGGAATGGAGGGCTCGATTGCCGAAGACTGCTTCTTTTCAATGGTTGCCATGAAACATGATTATTCGTTCGACTTTATTGAAGGTTTTTTTGTGTGTGGGGGTGGACGTATGAATATTTATGAATGGTTTAAGGCGAAATGCACGAGAAGAGCCCGTTCACGATGTGGGATTTCTTGCAGCAGAGGAAACGATGGCTGCAGGGGATTTTGTTGACGGTGCACTCGTCGAAGATTTCCATTTTTCATAAGGTTGGTGTCGAGGGAACGCGATTTTGTATAGCAGAATAGTAGATTACAATTTTGATGATAGGAATATTGTGTAGATGTGTTGAAGAACTTTAGGCTGATTCTAGTTGGTGTGAGCTTTTCAAAATCAAATGTTACTCAATTTAATATCGTTTGTTTTACGTTTTTTATAGCTTCAGTCAAAGTTTGTTGCTGTCCAGCCTATGAACATAATAAATTTGCGAAATTGAAACCAACAAATCAAATTTACATATCAGTGGGACCTAAAAAAATTGAAAATTTCAAAACCCGGGGCCCGGGACAGGGACTTCTCTGTTCCCTACCCGCGACTCGGGACCGGGATCCATTTTTTTTAGGAAAATACCCGGGTCCGGGTGGAGTCCCTCCCATCACTGAACGGGAACGGTAATAGTGACAATTAAAGAGTGTTTTCTTTCAGTTTCTGCTATCACTCTCGCTGTACGCTTGGGCGACGATGCCATTGACATCGCTGCAAGTATTCCTCTGCCCGCTGTTCCCACTTCCGCGGTGCCTTCCATTTGACTTTTGTCTTTCGTTTGTTGGCGCCGTCAACCTTTACATGTACATATTTGGTGTTATCAAGTCATTTTCGCATAAATATAGGTAAGAATCAATTAAAATCTTCAAAACAAATTAATAAATTTGAAGGAATAGTATCCTTCGATTGGTAATTTACCTGACGGGTGCACTGATGACTATTCCGTTCAATATCCTCATCGAGAACTCGGCGGTGCTTGTCGGATTGTTTGGACGGAAAGACCAATTTTATATAGTGAATAAGGATATTCAAACGGTTTGAGATGGAAGCTCAATGAAATTGCTCCTCGTTGTCCGCCCGGTGTGACATTGATATATCGGCTCAATTTACCGGTTTTACCCACATATTATTGTTATATTTGACTAATCAAACCACATGTTTCTCACAATGCATTTTAAACTCGGTCTACTCATTCAAGTTGACGTTGATTTGTTATAAGCATAATTTTTAATATTTATATATGTATAATTTTTGTAGCTTTGCTCAAATTAGGTTGTCATTTTATAGTTGCATCCGAATTATTTTGAATGTTTAGTTTCGTTTTTTTGAATTGATCTCTTTAAGGAAACGAGTATGAATGAATGTGTTGTTAATTATCCCCACAGAAAGATGATGAAGCCCCACCCCTCAGCATGTTTTTCTGAAATTTTGTAGTTTAAATTTTAATATATCTGATATGTTTATGTCTTCTCATGATTTATAAAATATTCGTTGTGGATTTTGTGTTTTTTTTTTACAAGAAATATTTAAAATTATATTTAGCGGGATTAAATGGTCAAAATTGTATTTTTGATATTCTAAAGTGAAGACTTACTTGTAATGATATCTTGTGATGCATTAGAAAACAAAAAATAGAATTGAAAAACACATTTAATCAATAAAATAAGAAAATATTGCTAAAAATATTATTAAAAAGAAACTACAGTATCGGAAATCAGTATCTGCGCCTTTAAAGCGATACTGTACTCTACTAATGTATTTCCATAATTTTAATAGTCAAGATTTTATTTGCAATCTTTAAGGATTGTTTTTAATTTAAATAATTATTAATTGATATTAAATCAATAAAAAATAAGACTAATTATAGAGGATATAAAAATATTCGTTGTGGATTTTGTGTTTTTTTACAAGAAATATTTAAAATTATATTTATCGGTATTAAATGGTCGAAATGGTATTTTTGATATTCTAAAGTGAAGACTTACTTGTAATGATATCTTGTGATGCATTAGAAAACAAAAAATAGAATTGAAAAACACATTTAATCAATAAAATAAGAAAATATTGCTAAAAATATTATTAAAAAGAAACTACAGTATCGGAAATCAGTATCTGCGCCTTTAAAGCGATACTGTACTCTACTAATGTATTTCCATAATTTTAATAGTCAAGATTTTATTTGCAATCTTTAAGGATTATTTTTAATTTAAATAATTATTAATTGATATTAAATCAATAAAAAATAAGACTAATTATAGAGGATATAAAAATATTCGTTGTGGATTTTGTGTTTTTTTACAAGAAATATTTAAAATTATATTTATCGGTATTAAATGGTCGAAATGGTATTTTTGATATTCTAAAGTGAAGACTTACTTGTAATGATAAGTTTTGATGCATTAGAAAACAAAAATAGAATTGAAAAACATATTTAATGGATAAAAAATCAAAAGTGCTAAAAATATTTTTAAAAATAATAAAAAGAAACTACAGTATCGGAAATCAGTATCTGCGCCTTTAAAGCGATACTGTACTTTATTTATACATTTTCATCATTTTAATAATCAAGATTTTATTTGCAATCCTTATAATGCATCGTCAAAAATTGATATAGTCTATAAGATTAATTAACAAGAATATAAAAATACTTAATTTTTACGCAATGATTTTATTCAAACATAAATTCTTAAATATTTTCTAAAATGTTTCTTCTTTCGCATTGCTTCTTCATAATGTTTTTCACGTATCTGAAATCGTTTCGGGCAATTTTCACTTTTGCAGACGCAACCGATAACGTCGAAGTGACCGGGTTCCTTAAAATTAACATTAATCTGAAATCGTTCTTATTTCCAACCTTCAATTTTTCTTCGAGCGCTGAGCTGACGACATCCATGACGACTTCCTTGGCGAAAAAGGCGAGGAACATGCACGCATAGTCGTCATCCATTTCGGGGCTTCCAATCCATGTCAGCAAAGACGTCAAATTGTTTGGTAATTGTTTCGTCCTCTTGACTGTATCTATTTCGAGTTTGGATGTTTTTTGAAACGAGATTTGGCGGGTTTTTGAGAAGAATTCGTATTCTTCCGGATCCAATTCTTCGATCATCTCCATGATTGATTTGTTGTATTTATTTGGAATGTCCTATAACTTTTTTTTAAAATTTGGTATCATAATAATCGATGAGTTTTTACCAAATAGTCTTCGAACACAAGTCCGACTTGATCGAAAGCGGGTTTAATATTATCATATAGAAGAGCAAGGTTTTCGCTCAACTTCACTCGTTTGTTCTTCTTATTTTCCATTGTCGACTCGTCAGCAAATTCATCGTCGCTGAGCACCTCGTCGAACTCTTCATCCGAAAGAGCTCCGCTTTTCACGATCTTCATCGTCTCTGCACGATTCTGAAAAAAAAACAATTTTGTCGGTATTTTCTAAATCTTTTACTCGCAGGTATGTAATAAACCGGGATATTAGAAGTTTTTGACGATGAACGACGTATATCAAATCGCACAGATGGATTCTTTGCAAGTTTTGGTCTTCCAACCTGCAGGACATTTTATTTATATTTTTAATGATAAAGAAACCTGAATCTACCAATTTCAATGCAATCGTTGAGTAATCCGATGAGCTCATTCTTCAAAATGTCGATTATAAAGTCTTCATTGGATTTCAACGGCACCTGAAAAAAATAAAAATTAAATTAAAAAACAGTATCATCTTCATTTCATCTGCGCCTTTAAAATGATACTGTAGTTTGAATTTGAAAATTTATTTTTCAAAATTTTGCTTTGACTATTTAAATACCGATTTATATTTTTTAAAAAGGTTAAGCAGAGTAGATGTTTTATTATGTTTTTTAAACTTTTACAAAACTATTATCTTTTAAAATAATAGTAAAAAATCCCGAACAAGTCCTAAAAATCCTAAATTTTCTTCAAGGGCTACAGTATCATTTAAAGGCGCAGTTGAATTTTTCATATTCATTCATAGTTATTTTTATAATTTCTACGTCAAAAATATTTTCTTTATATTAAATTAAACGTACAATAGCTTCCCCCATTGAATGCATCATATGTCGCAATAATCTTCGAATATTTGGCTCCTCTTTGTTTGATAATTCAACTGAAAAAATGTTTTTTTTTTTAATTTATTTCGGCACGATCGGCACGATTACGTTTTTCCGAAAATGATTGTCCGCTGTTAGCGATTTCGGCAAATTTGCGTTTCTTTCCCATGTTGAATAGTTGAGACGGCCCTTGGCGGAAAATAAAATTTTAAAGAGTTCTGAAGATGAACAAAGAATTGCAAGAGGCCGCGATTGAAGAAAATCGTTGGATTTGTAGAGATGGTTATTTTACAAGCTTTAAATATTTACGAACGTTTTAGATTGTTTTAAATTAATGGTTATTGTGTGAAAAGTTGGAAATATGGAGCTGACGGATTCGGATAGCTATCCTCGGATAGTAGACGAGGATTTATGATGGAACTTTGTTCGTCCATTAATTATTTTAAGTTTTTTATTGTTTTTCAGTCAAAATTTGATTGTGATTTATTACGTTTTGTGTTGAATTAGTTATAATTATATTTTATTTGTGTTTTGTTGTTTTAAAATTTTAAATTTCTGCCTGTAAATTCTTGTTAATCCGATTTGGCTAATGGAAGAGTATGTGCGTTTTGTTTTCTAGGCCATTTTTAAATTTTTATTTTACTGATTTTGCTTTAAATTGAGATTGTTCCTTATATATCTCGTTTGTGACTTTGTGTATTAGAATAATATTCGTTTTAATATTGTATGGTTCTTCACAGTTTTTCGCGATGATCTTTGAATATCGAAAAAATAATATTTTGTTCCCGAAAAGTTAACAAATTCCCTTATTCAGCCAGATGGATAGCGATCAGCCCTTGCCTGATGAAATCGGAGTGAACGCCGAGGAAGTAGTTTTTGAAGAGGTTTTTGTTTTTAAATTTTCGAACCTTAATATTTATTTTGCAGTCAAATGAAGATTGCTCGTACTCATACGAATATGACAGCACATTCTGTTTGTCACAAGAACGAAATCTTTTATACGACGTATGTATCAAACGAATTTCAGCATAAATTCACATTATTTTCAGCTCTATCAGCCCGAGGAAACCGCAAATGGCACTTTTCTCTGCAAGATTTGTTTGCGAACAGGAAGGGTATAGAACATTCTCAGTCTTATTGGAATCTGAACGTTTTTAGGAAATGGAATTTCACGATCGTTTATCATTTTCAGCTCATCGTTACAAGTGCCATGGCTCTTTTAATGTAAACTCGTTTGAATTTTCAATTTACAAGAGTTGAAATGTTTTTCAGAATAATATAATATGTCCGATTTTAAATTGCCGCGAGGTTTTTGCATCCATGTCCGCATTGAGGAAGCATTTAATAGTGGGTTTTTCTTTCGGAGAGAACAGGAAGAACAGAATGGTAAACATGGGTTTCAGCTTCACCACAATCTCCCACTTGAAGTTCATCACCAAACATTTGCGAATATTAGCGATTTCGAAAGGTACAGGCACATGATTGAATCATCGACGGGTTGCAGGTTTATGATGCACACAAAACAACCAAAATTGCGGCGCCAGGTTTCAATAATGGCTATCTTTTTCATTCTAATATTCTCCTACAGGTGATGCATTGCTCGAAAAGTGAGCACAAGTTGGTAATGCAGACGAGCAAGTATAAACAATTATCAAATTGATAGTCCATAGCAAGTTTAGGCACAAGTTACCCAGAGTGCGAATGGAAAAGGAGGGCGCTTGTTGTCCAGCAAATATTTCGTTCCGAATTGATGGAAAAACTGGGTGAGACTAGAAGAATTTAGTCAGTGGTCCCGTTCATTGGTATCGTTTCAGGGAGGTTTCCAGCTTCTGCCAATTGTACCATGTGGGGCACGCGCCTAGCAATGAAGACAACGAAACGGCGACAGACCACAATTGGAAGCCGTTCGAAGTTCATTTCCCACAAAAGCCCAAGTTTTATGGCGAAAGGTCCATGCAATATCTGCAGGTTTTTTTTGGGAATAATTAGGAGCTTGGCTGATTTTTAGTTTTTAGATTGATATTTATGAGATGCCGACGTCGGTTTATGGACCGACTCTCTATGAAAACATTTTGTTTATTATGGATTTGAAGGTTTGTGTGTTTTCGATCTGAATGTTTAATAGGAACTCGTCGAACTAAAAAAAGATAATTGAAAGTTTCTTAGTGAGTCGCATTCGAGTAAGGTTAAGCTGACCATTGGTGAATCCGAACGCGCTTCGGCGACGGAAGAAAAAGCTTTTAATAAGAATTATTCCAATCTTGGCAGTCCAGGTTTCCTCGCGACTATTGGTATAAAATATAGAGCTAAATTAATGTCTAATACAGTAAACATGTTTCTTCTCTCTTAGCCTGCTTCTGAATACTTAAAATCGATGTTTTTAAGATTTCTCTCGTGAACGAAGCGTGTTTAGATGCGTTTGGATTGACCAGTGGACCAGACGCCGTATGCAAGAAATAATTGATCCGTTAAACGATGATTTGATAAACTACGTAACTAGTAAAATGTAAATAAATTTATGTACGAATTAGTATGGAAATTAGAAAATTAATAAAAATGCATATAATTTACTGGAAACGTTAATTTATCAATGATTATACACCACCATTTTACAGTTTTTGCATACGGTCTCTAGAATAGACAATATAGAATTGTAAAATAACGTACATCAGTCTAATAGAATGTAATTTTACGAGACAAACTTTTAAATTTCGACACTGTTCACTATTTCGAAAATATAATACTTTTGTATGAGTGGATTTTCTGTTAAATATTCTGAAATTTACGGTTTTAATTATAATAATGCTTTACGTAGGAAATTTAGTCTATTTAAATGGAAAATGCAAAAGAAAATTTTTAAAAATGACCTAAAAAATGGAAGAATATATTTAATTACACGTCCGCGGCCATTAATCGACATTTCTCTTCCATACGATTTTTTTGCAGTCTCGCTTCAAATGGGCTCGGCCGTTGGCTGAATCGAATCGTTTTGTGACAGTACGTCATCTCACGTCAATATTCCTGGAATATGGTGTTCCTGGTAGTCTAAAACAACCTATCGCTTATGAAAAATCGCACATTTCAGAAGGATTCGCCACCTCGTTTTCGTCTACCATCGTTCGCGATGCGATTAAATCAATTGAGCACGTGTTCGGATGCGAAATTCGCGAGGTTTGGAGTCAACCGCCCGAATACGAGAAGATCGAAATGATGGCGCTGGACAAAGCACAAGAAGAGCTCGGCAGCACGAATCGCTGGGCGGAAGCGGTTCCATTCGTGATGATGGAGCTGAACCAGATGGAAGACGCTGCCGAAATGACCAGCTTTCAACGAATGTTCCAGAGAAAGCCGCCGAAACTGTTTTCCAATGAGAAGCTGAGGGCTTATGAGGAAGACGACGGTTGTGAGCATGATGACCCGAGACATGTCGAATTCCAAGCCGGGGATAAAGTGTTTGTGCGTGGGGAGGGACTTGACACGTATCGAGAATGGTGTTGCAGTTGCGGAGATTGCTCAAGAAACCCGGAAGAGGTGCCGGGATGCCGTTCGTCTACGGGCTCGTAACGATGGTGGATAACAGCAAGCCGTATTTCCCATACAAAGTGCACTATTCGAAGAGTGAAAACCCGTGGCCGTCGGAGATGAACGCGTTCAGATGGTGCAGTCCGTTCGACCTGCTGCCAACCACTCACAAATTGCTCTCGTTTAACGAGAATGGTGAGTGTTTCTTTATTTAATATTGAGGACAATGGATTGCAGATCGTCGGAAGCATTATGAGAAGCTTTTTTGCACGTGTACGGGCGAGAGTCGCCAAAAATACGACATAGAGTTGATGGGAGCCGGCGACAAGTGCCCGCTCATCCGCAACGTGATGTGTTCTAATCGAATGTCGCGTGTGTGCTGTAAATTGGAAGGACAACTTGAATGCGGATATCATGCATTGTACCCGGTGCACGATGACTCATACGCAGTAGGAGGGAATTTTGATTGCGCTTGAATATTGAAATGAATTTAGAAACTTGAAACGGCAATGGCAAACTTTACTAAGTACCAGAAGCAGCCGTTTGAAGTGGAAGTGGAAAATGGAGCGGATGATGAGAAGGCGACGACGGCGCAAGTCGTGGAAATTGAGATGGTAGAGAAGGATAATGATGGAGAGAAAGAAAAGAAGGGAGAAGAATTGGAAGAGCAGTTGGTGGAAGCGCCTCACAGAAAGCGCAAGAGGACACAGGCACCATCGCCGACGCCGTCCGTCGAATCGACATCGTCGCAGTCAAGGCGACAGTCGAATAGGAAAGTCGTGAGACCCAAGACGTTTGATGATTATGTTTGAATGCATTGAATTGGAGAAATCATCGAAAAAATATTTTTGTTGTAAATATTTTGTTAATAAAAATTGCAATTCTTAAATTGCTTCCAAAATTAGAGCGCCATGACGGAAGTTGCAGTCACATTTTAATAGAATTAGGAGGCATTCCGCGCCTCACCTGAGCTCCCATACCAACGGATGATCTAATGAAATCTTCGTTTTTTTCCAGAGGCAAATTTCGTGAGGAGTTTTGAATTCTCAACTACCATTATAACGTTTTTACACTTCACTTTTGAATTATGGTGCTTGAGAATGAATGAAAGCGATCGAAATTGTCGTGCCTGAAATCGAGCATTGCTCAAAAGAAAATAAATGGTAAAAATGGAACAAAAAACCAAATCGAATCGAGCGGCAGCAATATGTGAAAATTGTTTTATTAGATCTCCTATGTACAATAATTTATAAATTAATTGTCGGCGACGGAAGAGAGAATGAAACAGGTTGAAGTTGTATTCCTGCGCGTCAATACTTTACTATTTGAATTTCCAACTAGATTTGTAGTGTCTTAGTGGTCTTAAAAAGCATCACATATGCTCTCCAGGACAAAACGTGTCCAAGGCTTCCTTGATTTTATCCATTTTCAGACTGTTTTATTTACTATTTATAAAATCAAGGCACACCTTTTCGCTAAATCGCATGCACGCGTGTGTGTTCGCCTTCAAATTGCTCGAATATTCGGGGCACAGTTTTACATTGTTTTGTCCTGGAATATGCATATTTTTCGATTTCGAGATTGTTTGAGGCACGTTTGCAAAATTGGTGTTACATTTTTTTATAAAATATGGGAAGTAGTATAATTTTCCCGTCGTCTAAAGTTCTCTATAAAAATTAATGAATCCTATCCCCAATTTGAATTATATCTTTTTAAGTCAAGCAAGATTCGACGCTTGGAATCATTTCAATCTAGCCATTCGTCCCAATATCGACTCAACAAGATTCTATTATCGATCAAATCATTCAACGAGAAAAAACAAAATGTACAATACTATTTGCTCATCGTTTCCAAAACTCTTTGCAATGAAATCAACTTTGCCAGCACTTTTGATTCACAATTCAAGCGATGCGATGTCGACGGGGCGCGTCTTTTCCGCAGCTCTTCTAAACGATTCACAATTGCTTGAAATAGCTGAAATAAATTGCGTCAATTGGCACAAGATTATTGCGAACCTGATCCAATTCAGCCAATAGAAGTTGTCTGTGGAAAACACTTGTCGTTGCCGTGCAAACCCTGCGAATCGTGCGATTAATATCGGTGCACGTCTCGATTATAGAGCTCAACGATTTCTCGCCATCACTTGATAGGCGCTTCAGTGAGCTCATTGCGGATTCCTTCTCACTTTGCACATCGTCCGCACTATCTTGTGGGATGTTCTTCAAGTTGCGGATTCTGCGTATTATTTGATGGGGGTCGTATTTCGAAATTGATACCTTTCGATGGCGATGTCAATGTCGTCGCCATTTCGCGGTGTTTCGATGGAGGAAACGCTCACGTTGGCAAATGCGGACCGGCGTCGTTTTGAAGAAGCGGCGAGTAGGGTCGAAGGGGACACGCTTCCGCAACGCCAAGATGGAGTCCGACCGAAATCGCTGAATGATCTCTTTTTGACGGATGACTCTATGACAAAGATTTACGCGGTATCGCATTGGCGGTGGATTCCATCGAGACCGGTGAACTCGGCAAGGCTCATCCGACGAACCTGGAAATAATACTGATGAGCGAAATGGTCTGCCGAAAATTAGCACTTTAACATTCAATATTTGGCCATATGCCGGCTCAGAAACGTTTCCCCTATTATGAATACATAAATAGTTTCAATTGACGTCAATATTTTCTTATCTGAAATTATAGCATATCACAAATCCGCTTACATTAAAATCACAAGAGAGTTTCGTATCAATGTCAATTTACTTTATTTCCGAATAATTTAAAAGAGAAAACTTTAAAATTGAACTTTAAAATCAATAAAATTTGAAAACAATGTTGAAAGTACAGTAACGCGTATATTTCAAACTGCGCCTTTAAAATCTACTGTTATTCTATACCAATTTTTAAAATTATTATGTTACCCAATACATGTTGTTTGTGCGTATTATTCGCCTAAAATAAATGATACAAAACAGTTTCAATTTTAAATATAAATATTAAGATAATTTAAGTATCATTAAAAAAACAATAATTTGAAATTTATGCTGAAATTACCCCTCGAATAAATTTTATACTAAAATATAAAATAAAATTAATATAAGAGCACTGAAATATTATTAAAAACGCCCATTAGAACAAAAATAAATTTTAAAGACAAATTTGTATCATTCAAAACAGTATCAACTTCTACTGTTAATCGTGCTTTTCAACTATACTATATTTTCTATGACCTTTTTTTTAAACTTATTCAGTTAAAATAAGAATTGAGTGTCTTTTCATTATCTAATAGGTAAAACCTAATGCAATGAGTAACATAAATATTGTCAAAGTGTAAGAAATTGCCAATTCATTTTCAACATTTTTGAATTAATTTCAAATGGTATCAATGAGAACGTGAAGCAAACTTCCAATTTATTTAAATAATTTCGCTTTATTTCATTATTTTTTGTTATATTTCGTCGGAATTTATAGTTCACGTCCTATTGGTTATTTTATTCTTTTATGAAATGAAAATTAGAATTATCAATTTCTCACAACTTGATAATATATTGTTATTAATTGCATTTTTGTAAAATTAATTTAACAAATATTTAAACATTTGAATATTAACACTACTTTCATATAATTCTTTTTAAGCATCTTCACAGATTTGTGATAGATTTTTAAAAGAACTGTGAATGAGCTTTGAAACAAATTCGAAATAAAACTTTTAAAAATTTGTAAAATAAGATTCCAAAGTACAGTATCGACGTATAGAGACATAGCTAATCATCAGAAAGAGTGATACTGTAGTTTATTACAATCTTTTGATTTTATTTTTATTGATTAATGAAATAACAAAATTCGACTTTCAGTATTAACCAACCTGAACGGGGCCTTGATTGACATCATCAATATCATTTTGTACATCCAATCTCGTCTGCAATCAATAATAATCAATTGAATCATAATTCGTCAACTTTCTGATTATCACAAATTGAATTCGATCGACGCCAGAACTCTTCAATATCTTTTCGATTGAAACTGGTGCTCATTTCATCAGAACTGATTATCAAAGAAGATGAACAAGTCAAAAGTTAGATACTGTAAATAAATTAATTGACTATATTTTATAGCACATTTCAAGTGTTTTGCAAATAAACCGCAAATGAAAACAATAATAGTAATAATAATCATCAAAATGACTTTGTTTATTGTCTTGTTTTCCATCATTTCATTCTGGTTTTTCTTTTATTTTTTTTAATGAGCTCGATTTTAAATATTTTCGATTTTTAGTGGCAATTATTTTCATCGGCTACCTTAGCAACCTAATTGTTTTCTTTTTTGATTAGGTTAAATTAACGAAACCAATTCCTATTTTCTAAATTGAAGTCAGCTGGTTATTCATCTACAGTATCGTTAAAATAGTTAATTTAAAAACGAATACTTAAAATGAATATAGTTTTACTATGAAAAATATTGGAATTAAAAAGTAAAAAAAGTATTATTCAAGTGCTACTGTAGATTGGAGGCTAAAATATTTTCTTTAAATTATCAAATTATAGCTATAATATTATAGTTAATTTTCAACATTTTTTGATTATTTTCAAATGGTTTCATTGAGAACGTGAAGAAAATATTCAATTTATTTTAATAAATGCTCTAAAGTTTTGTTATTTTTCTATAAAATTTATTTTAAAAAATTGACAAAATATAATTTCTACGATACTGTAGATTGTAATCAAATATTTTTACTTTTTATAAAAAGTTTTTTATTATAGTCGTCGCCAAATGCGATTACCGCCGCAAAGTGTGGCGCACTTTTTTAAATATTATTTTTTCATTTAATTTTCTTGATTATTTTCTTGTTTAGACTCGTTCTATACTGTTTTTTCTTAAATAAATTGACGAATATGTTTTAGATGTTGTTTCAATCGTGGAATAAACGAGGAAAATAATAAAAATCATAAAAACTAGATGAAAAAATAATATTTAAAAAAGTGCGCCACACTTTGCGGCGGTAATCGCATTTGGCGACGACTATATATAAATGATTATTTTAAATTAAAATAATTTACATCAAGATTTGATTACTAATTATTTATACAAATAACTATAGAATATTTAATTCATTTTAAGGGGTTATTTGAGATTCTATAAATTAAACTGTTGATTATCTGTTTAAGAGAGCAAAATCGTAGCTTACAGGTTATTATTGTATGAATAAAAATAATTTAATTAATAATAAATAGATTGGATATCTTTTGTTTTATTTTTGATAAATTGATCGATTATGCAAGTTTGTAAAAATAAATTTAAAAAAATTTTTTTGCAAGTGGTTCGTTGGATACTGTAGATGGCAAGCCACAATTTTTTACTTATTTTTTCTTATTTTTTACATTGATTTAAAAAATAAACCTATATGTGGTTATTTAACTATATTTTATTAAAAATATAATGGTATCAAAGATAAAATGAAACAAATATTCAATTTATGTTAATAATTTCTCTGTTTTTCATTATATTTCTTCAAAATTTCTAGATCAAATCAGATTTATAAATTTTATTTTTTATGAAAATAAAATTGGAATTGTCAATTTCTCAGATTTTGATAATACCTAAAATAGATTCTGTTAACTTGCCAGAAAAAGTAAAATATTTTAATTTTCACAAAGAAAAAGAATACAATTTCAACGATACTGTAGTTTGTTAACATTATTTTCATTTTCTAATTTTATTATTCTTTTTATTTTTAATTTATACAATATTCAAGCTTACATTTAGTTTCGATTTATGTATTTAATATATTACCATAAAACAGTTTCTGTTAACTTGCCAAAAAAATAATAAATAAAAAAAATATTTTAATTTTCACAAAGAAAAATAATAAAATTTCAACGATACTGTAGTTTGTTAACATTATTTTCATTTTCTAATTTTATTATTCTATTTATTTTTAATTTATACAATATTCAAGCTTACATTTAGTTTCGATTTATGTATTTAATATATTACCATAAAACAGTTTCTGTTAACTTGCCAAAAAAATAATAAATAAAAAAAAATATTTTAATTTTCACAAAGAAAAAGAATAAAATTTCAACGATACTGTAGTTTGTTAACATTATTTTCATTTTCTAATTTTATTATTCTATTTATTTTTAATTTATACAATATTCAAGCTTACATTTAGTTTCGATTTATTTATTTAATATATTACCATAAAACAGATTCTGTTAACTTGCCAGAAAAAATAATAAATAAAAAAAAATTTTTAATTTTCACAAAGAAAAAGAATAAAATTTCAACGATACTGTAGTTTGTTAACATCATTTTCATTTTCTATTCTTTTTATTTTTTTTAAATTTTACCTTATTCATTTAATCAAACCTAATCTCAAAACAATGAATAATGACGGTGCATTTATGAAAAAGAATCAAACAAAATGATATACACTCCACTTCAAATAACAAAACAAAACCAAAAACGATTATTTACACAATGGCTTAAAATGCGATTGAAAAATGATTGTTTCAGCAAATCCGCCCTCCCGCCAATTAGATTTTCAATATGGATACTCGAATGCAAATTGATGAGAGCTCAAATAACCAACAAACAAATGAAACGAGAGCACAATCGGAGAGATTGAATTTGACTAAAACTGCTAGCCAGTAGTGCTTCGGCTCTATTTTTTGCTATTTGCTCGAAGCAATAGTTTGTTTTCTTCATCTTCGTCTTCTTCTTGTTGTTGTTGTTTTGTGCACATTGTTTGGAATGGATGCCAGCAGAAAAAAAACATTTCCTTTTCGGGGAAAAGTTTTTTTTTACGACTTTCAGTTTAAATTAGATCATCTTCGACAAAATGCAACAACTCGTGCTTTTAAAAGAAACTGTAGTAGATTTGTTTTTTCTCTTAAATTCCACACTCTCGTATGCAACACAACTTGAAGTTCACCATTTGAATGAATAAGTATCAAATCTCCAGCTCTCCTTCGTATTTCACCTGAAAAAGTCTCTAACAGACAAATTATAAATAAACTAAAAGCAAATGTCCGAGCTATAAACCAAATATGTCTGGTTTAAAGATAAATTATGATTTTTATCGGCAACCACTTCGTTCATTGAATCCCCTAGTGGGTTTTCAAGCAACTATTCCCTTAATATTATCAATCAAAATGAGAAAAAACATCGATACTCCATTTTATATAAATACAGTATCGTTTAAAGGCACATATAACATATAGGCACTCCAATGCCACGAAACTGCGCGCGCCGAATTGCAAAATACTTCGCACCAATTGCACAAACACTACGTTTAAATTTATGAATAATTTTTTACCGAATCGTTAGTTTAATGGTTATATGTTGTTTCAAAAGTTATAGTAGATATAATAATTTTATTTATACTCTGCATTTAAACTTACACGTTCCCTTCAAACATTAAAAAAAATCCTTAAATTTAAACGTACTGTTCGCGCAATTGGAGCGGTTTCGTGGCATTTGAGTGTCGAGGCAATTTCTTCACAAAATATTTCCCTGAAGAAAACAAAGTAAAACAATTAACTGTAAAACAAATTCAAAACAACAACAAAATCAAAACGGTTCAATTAGAAACTCTACGAATCTCCACAATCCTTCTCGGCACCGATTCCTCAATACTCTTAATTTCCTTGGCGCTCATCGTTTTCCTCTTATTGACAAACTCGCAGAAACTCGGCACGCTTCCACCAACACCAAAGTAGAAAAACTTAGCCGCGAACCATCTACAAAAGACCACAAATTTATACTTTTTAAAACCCCTCGGTCATTACGCGACTCCATCATCCGCTAGCATCGATTCAATCGCCTGACAAAGTGATTCATAGTCATCTTCATTATAAATCGTCTCAGATGAGAGGATTATATCAAATCTAAAAACCAAAAAACCGATTGATTTCTTTCCCAACAACACACTTTTCCTCTCCGCTCAACTTCGACGGCACTTCTTTCCACGACATTGCTTCACATCGAACACGTTCCGCCGCAATCTCGTTCATTTCGAAATTCGGCTTTGTGAAAAACTCAATCACGCTTTCATTCTGAAATTTTTCACATTTTAATCGAGCAGAGGGGAAAGACTTACAAAATCCTGCGCGACAACCTTGGCAGCTCCATACGTGGCAGCAAGAATAGACGGAATCGCCGCACCGCATCCGAGCTAAAAAATGAATTAAAAATTAAGGCTAATCAATATGTTTGTTGTTGCACTGAAGCTCAGAAAAGTCATTTGAACCTAATACATCGTGAAAATCTAATTTCGATGAGGTATTTGAAGAGAAGCCTGTAACCTTGCCATAAAAATTAGTTCCTAACTTTTACGTGGAATCTAATAAAATGCAAAATTGTCACACGTTCCTCGCAATATTCTGAATTTTTTGAAAGGCAACATGACGTAGTTACGTGTATTTTATAGTATATAGTCGATTGAAAGTTTAAAATGTATAAAATCATAACATTGCTTAGAATTCGAATTAAATTTAAAGACAAGACTATTGACTGCCTTCGGCGAGCCGTTACTTGGTCAGACAATTATATACATCGAGACATTAAAGAAAATCTTCTCTGTTTATAATTGCAGATAAAGCCTCTAGGTTAGTGGACAAAATGATATTAATTTCTAGCGTTTTCTAACCTAAAACACAAGAATAACTAAATTGACTGAAAATTTCAAATTTTTAAAACAGTTAGGGGTTAATTGATATAATTTCAATAAATCCTGTATATCACAATTAAAATCAGTAACATCCTCCCACATAATAATAATAATAAACCTCACCTCAAGAACACGTTTATTGGTAAATAAAGATGCGTTCTCTTCAATAAACTCGCACAAGTCGACGGTGCATTCCCAAATCTGCAATAAAATAGTTTTTGCATGTTAAATATATTACTTATTCATTACAAGCATTTAATCATGCTTTTCTAGTTCTTATGTGAAACAAAAAATCCCAAAATAAAAAATTAATCATAAAAAATGTATTGTGATACTGTAGTTTCCCGATTCTGCCACCACATGTCGTCAATCATTGTATATAATACGCATTACTGTCGTAAACGTTATTACAGACAATTTATTCATTTTATTTTTAGATACCCAAAATAATTTTTTCTCCGTTTAACAGGTTCTCTACAGATTGTATCGGTATTCCTTCGGTACCGCAACCGCTACGAAGCAAGACAGTTATAAACACGCATACACAAATTGTCTTTTGTGCACTAAATAAAATTCACAGTTAATAACTGTCTTTCCCCGCTTCGAAAATTACGATACGAGCTATTATCGTAGTGCAGTTTTTTGATACACGAGACAAGATCATGTTGCTCTCAAAAGGACACAACACTTCTTCGAGACAGCCGAAATAATGGGAATCAGAGATGACAAACAGCGAGAGAACGAGAAGCACAAAATTTTTTCTTTTAAATTTAGTATAAATGTGGAAACCGCGATAATTCAGCAAAACCTAGTCATTATAGGAAATATCAGTTAAAGTTTCACGCAAAACGGAAACAACGGTTTTTAACCGTATTTTTACCAAAAAAATTTATCACGACAATTTAATTAACAAGTAAGCTTTTCTTAAATTATTGTCCTTTTCAGAGATCGGTGCCAGTGATGGGAGGGGCCCCGTTTTTTGGAATTCCGGGCGGGCGGGACTTTAAAAAAAATGAAAATTTCAAAACCCGGGACCCGGGATCCCGGTTTTTTAAGAAAAATACCCGGGTCGGGGGGGGGGGGGAGTCCACCATCACTTAACGGTAATAGTGACAATTAAAGAGGAGGAAGAGCGAGAACAGCCGACGAGCGAGCCTTTATCTTTTAAATTATGTAACAATACGTATCAAAAACACCACTTTGTCAATATAAACAGACTTCCCTTTCTCCCAACCCGGGACCCGGGACCGGGAATTCCCTTTTTCAATACGCGGGACCCGGGACTTGCCCTTTTCCGTACCCGGGACCCGGGATACCCATTTTTTAGAAAAATACCCGGGTCGGGGGGACCGGGGGGAGTCCCTCCCATCACTGATCGGTGCCTAATGGAAGAACAAAAAAGGAAGATAAATAATAGTCTCGGATGGGCCACAAACGACTTTTTCGTCTAATCCTCTTCAATGTGGGCTTCCCATATTTTTGAGACAACACACATGGATGAGATATAAAAGAGTGACCGTCTAAATGAGAACCTCTTCCATTAGGCACCGATCTCTGAAAAAGGACAATACAATAAGTTACATTTTAGCACGTTCTTTGGGCTCATCTTTCGCCATGTCAGTTGGCATGCATTTTTCGATTCGAATCAGCATAATTAGTCGTCTTATAGACAATAGAAAATCGATAGTTTATTTGATAATCATCTTAATTGAAACGCTGGAATAAGGACAAACTTACTTACTTTGGATACTTGGTCTACGTTGGCAAGGAAGAGCCGTTCGGAATGGAAGGAGTTAGTCCGCTTCTCCGCTGGAGAATGAGTCGGGCTCCAAAGTAAGTAAGTGTGCCCTTATTCCAGCGTTTCAATTATTTCCACCTCTAACACTTTCAACTTCTCTTCTTTATTGTAAACATTCCCGCACAACTCACCTTGAATCCTCCTTCGTACTTATTTCTGGTGATATCCGAGTGCTCGGTGCCTTCGAGCTCCAACCCGAACCTCTCCATTCCATCATTCTCATCCATCGCCATGCGTACTTCCACCTCATTCAAGTACGCATATTCTTTCCCGCTTTTCATCCGGAATACGTTCATCTCAAACAAAAATTGCAATTCAATCCACCAGACACAAAAAAAGGTAAAAGTTCAATTCAACTTTATCCAAACAATAAACATTTAATAATCCCATATTAATAGTACTTCTTTTATAAATTAGTATCTGAATCAATCACACATAATCACAGTGAACAAGTATAAGTAATTATTAATCTATGAAATTGGGTTCCCACGGCCTTGTAAAACCCCACGACCCCTATATATATATAACATAAACATTAATCTAATATACATTATGATCATCGTTTCAGCGCGTGGCTAACCGTTTCTCCCACGCTATTCGCCCAGTGCAACTGTCTCGCTTCCTCGCTGCTCAGCACATTCTTCATCTGCTCTTCGTCAAACTTGGCTACAGTTCCGATGACTCTTGCCAATGTCACCGATTCTTTTCCCAGCGCTTCGCGATTTGTCATGTACTGGTAAAGCACGTTCCTCAGGTATTCCGCATTCGCGATCGCGTGGCTCGTCGACGGCTCCCTTCCATGCACGTCCGCGTTCAGCTGCATCCTCAGCTCATCCGCTTCATTCAGCGAAACTTCGAGCTTCTTCTTCAATCCGTCGATTTCTTCCTTATACTAAAATTGTATTTTCTCAACAAAAGGGGCCACAACAATTACCAAGAATTCCGATCGTCTTTCATCCTCGTCATTTCCGCAATTCTTAAGATCGCTTAATTCCTTCGCCATCTTGTCAAATTGTTGGTTTTTCTCATTCAATTCCACGTACAGATTTTTCACCTCTTTTTGTAATTCCCTCACTACCTGCAACAACATTCTTCCCATTATCCCCATCCAGCCGTTTCTCACCCTCTTCGAGTCGTTTTCTTGCTTCATCGCCTTGGCGCGATTCACTTCATCCGCCTTCTTCTTCGCCTCATCCAACTGTTCTTCGAGCTTCTTCTTCTCTTCTTCCTTTATGCTCACCATGTTCTCCATTCTTTTCACGTCTTCCTTTAGCGATTCGTTCTTCTTTTCCGATTCATTCAATTTTCCTTCAATCATTTCCAGTTCCAGCTTCAACTTATTCTCCGCGTTTCCAATCGCTTTCAATTCTTCTTCCATCTTCTCTTTTGTCTTCTCCAAGTCTTCCATTTCATTCTTCTTGTCGTCGTTCATCTTTTGAAGCTTCTCTTCAAACTGTCCTTTCATTTTCGCCAATTTTCGCTCCGCTTTATTCTTGAGCTCATTGTATTCCTTTTCTTTTTCCTACAATTAAAATAATATTTTTTCAGAACTGACAGTTTTCACGTACCTCCACCGCCGTCCTCATCTTGTTCAATTCATCAGCGAACGTTTCGCGCAACTTCAGCTCCTCCTGCTTTTCTTTCTCGCGATCATTTAGTGCTCGCTTTTCCCTCGACTCCATTTCCACTCTCAATTGGCCAATCTCGTCCGCATGCTTCGTTCGCATCGCATCTATCTCGTCGCGCGCGTTCTTCAACAGCTTTTCCTGCAAATTAACATCATTTCCTCTCATTTTTCAAGACTTCTTCTTCTTCTTCTTCTTCCAAAACCTTGGCGATGAATTCGACGCGCATCTTTTCATTGAGCTCGCGCAACTCTCCCATCTTGGCTTCACATCGGCGGTTGAGGTCGGCCACCTTCAAGTAAAATAGGGGAAAAATAATGTCGCGTCGAGTCAACACCAACCACCAATGCCATTCACCACTCACCCACCACCACAAGATTCCCCAACTCACATTTTTCTCCAGCTCCTGTTTCACTTTCTCTCGCTCGACGATTAAATCCGTCTTCTGGATTTCTTGCGCGCTTATCCTCGACTTTAGGCTTTCCTGCAATCCCCGTGATTATTCCATTCTTCTCGATTCAATACCTTTTCGCTCATCGCTTCCTTCAGCTCATTTTCTTTCAATTTCAGCTTCTCTTCTAATTCGTCGCGACCGTTATTCTGCAATATCACCTATTTCAAATCTATTCAATTCCATTTTCATACCATTTCCGCTATTTTGACTTCGTATTCACTCTTCACTGAATTGAGCTCGTCAATCTGTAAATATTCATCTTTTATGATTCTATTTCTCATCATCCTCACCTTCTTCTCATATCCGTCAATCTTTTCCATCATCTCGTTTTCCATGCCATTCTTTTCCTTTAATTCCTGCATTTCTCGAGTCTAAAATCAAGATAATCTCTCTTCGAACCCTTTCAATCACCATTTCTTTCAACTTCGCTTCCAGTTTTCTTTCCGATTCCATTTGCGACTCATTTCTTTTGCTCATTTCTTCCACCTATTCGTAATAATTAATTAAAAATATGCTCTAGCGCCTACTTTTTCTTCCAAATTCTTCGCTTTCTCCTCATATTCCTGTCGATCGTTTGCACTCCTTTCCATCATTTCTTCTTTTTGCTTTTCCAATTCATCAATTCTGAGCTGGGCGTCAGTATTCTTCGATGAAGCTTCGTCAATCTTCAATGATCACGCTATTTGATTAGAAACATATTAACTCTAAATACCTTTTCATTCAATTCCTTACATTTCGCTTCGAGTTGTTCCTTCTGACTCGTTGCTTCTATCAATTTCTCATTGATGTTCTTTATCTGTTATAAATCATATTACACCTATCATATTATATTCTCTAACCTTTTCCTCATAATCCTCGGATTTCTGGGTGAAATCTTCTTCCAATTTCTTTTTAAGATCCTCAAACTTGTCATGCACATCTGAATCAGAAGCGATTTGATCTCTCATCTGTTCTATCTAATATTTTCTTGTTAATCTTTTCCAAATCTTGCTTCCATCAACGTACCTTCTTCTCATATTCTTCCACCTTCTTCCTCAATCCTTCTACTTCTTCCTTTTGCTTCTCCACCTTTTCCATCTTGCTCAGAGCTTCAGAATCCTCGGATATCTGCAAATATCTCGGCTTAATCATTCCAAATCTTGCTTCCATCAACGTACCTTCTTCTCATATTCTTCCAGCTTCTTCCTCAATCCTTCTACTTCTTCCTTTTGCTTCTCCAACTCTTCAATTTTACTAGAATCCTCGGATATCTAAATATATCCAGTCTTAATCATTCCAAATCTTGCTTCTGTCGACCCACCTTTTTCCTCAATCCTTCAATCTCATCCTTCTGCTTCTCCAGCTCTTCAATTTTACTAGAATCGTCGGATATCTGCAAATATCCAGTCTTAATCCCACAAAATCTTGCTTCTATCAACTCACCTTCTTCTCATATTCTTCCAGCTTCTTCCTTAATCCTTCTACTTCTTCCTTTTGCTTCTCCAGCTCTTCCATCTTGTTCAGAGCGTCAGAATCCTCGGATATCTTAAGATATCTCGGCTAAATCATTCCAAATCTTGCTTCCATCAACGTACCTTCTTCTCATATTCTTCCAGCTTCTTCCTCAATCCTTCTACTTCTTCCTTTTGCTTCTCCAACTCTTCAATTTTACTAGAATCCTCGGATATCTAAATATATCCAGTCTTAATCATTCCAAATCTTGCTTCTGTCGACCCACCTTTTTCCTCAATCCTTCAATCTCATCCTTCTGCTTCTCCAGCTCTTCAATTTTACTAGAATCGTCGGATATCTGCAAATATCCAGTCTTAATCCCACAAAATCTTGCTTCTATCAACTCACCTTCTTCTCATATTCTTCCAGCTTCTTCCTTAATCCTTCTACTTCTTCCTTTTGCTTCTCCAGCTCTTCCATCTTGTTCAGAGCGTCAGAATCCTCGGATATCTTAAGATATCTCGGCTAAATCATTCCAAATCTTGCTTCCATCAACGTACCTTCTTCTCATATTCTTCCAGCTTCTTCCTCAATCCTTCTACTTCTTCCTTTTGCTTCTCCAACTCTTCAATTTTACTAGAATCCTCGGATATCTAAATATATCCAGTCTTAATCATTCCAAATCTTGCTTCTGTCGACCCACCTTTTTCCTCAATCCTTCAATCTCATCCTTCTGCTTCTCCAGCTCTTCAATTTTACTAGAATCGTCGGATATCTGCAAATATCCAGTCTTAATCCCACAAAATCTTGCTTCTATCAACTCACCTTCTTCTCATATTCTTCCAGCTTCTTCCTTAATCCTTCTACTTCTTCCTTTTGCTTCTCCAGCTCTTCCATCTTGTTCAGAGCGTCAGAATCCTCGGATATCTTAAGATATCTCGGCTAAATCATTCCAAATCTTGCTTCCATCAACGTACCTTCTTCTCATATTCTTCCAGCTTCTTCCTCAATCCTTCTACTTCTTCCTTTTGCTTCTCCAACTCTTCAATTTTACTAGAATCCTCGGATATCTAAATATATCCAGTCTTAATCATTCCAAATCTTGCTTCTGTCGACCCACCTTTTTCCTCAATCCTTCAATCTCATCCTTCTGCTTCTCCAGCTCTTCAATTTTACTAGAATCGTCGGATATCTGCAAATATCCAGTCTTAATCCCACAAAATCTTGCTTCTATCAACTCACCTTCTTCTCATATTCTTCCAGCTTCTTCCTTAATCCTTCTACTTCTTCCTTTTGCTTCTCCAGCTCTTCCATCTTGTTCAGAGCGTCAGAATCCTCGGATATCTTAAGATATCTCGGCTAAATCATTCCAAATCTTGCTTCCATCAACGTACCTTCTTCTCATATTCTTCCACCTTCTTCCTCAATCCTTCTACTTCTTCCTTTTGCTTCTCCACCTTTTCCATCTTGCTCAGAGCTTCAGAATCCTCGGATATCTGCAAATATCCAGTCTTAATCCCACAAAATCTTGCTTCCATCAACGTACCTTCTTCTCATATTCTTCCACCTTCTTCCTCAATCCTTCTACTTCTTCCTTTTGCTTCTCCAACTCTTCAATCTTGCTCAGAGCTTCAGAATCCTCGAATATCTGCAAATATCCAGTCTTAATACAACAAAATCTTGTTTCTGTCGACTCACCTTCTTCCTCAATCCGTCAATCTCTTCCTTCTGCTTCTCCAGCTCTTCAATTTTACTAGAATCCTCGGATATCTGCAAATATCTTGGCTTAATCCTTCCAACTCTTGCTTCTGTCAACTCACCTTCTTCCTCAATCCCTCTACTTCTTCCTTTTGCTTCTCCAGCTCTTCCATCTTGCTCAGAGCTTCAGAATCCTCGGATATCTAAAATATCTTGGCTTAATCCATCCAAATCTTGCTTTTATCAACTCACCTTCTTCTTCAATCCTTCCACCTCTTCCTTTTGCTTCTACATGCATATTCAATTCCATTTCAATTCATTTCAAATGCCACTTACCTCCAACCCTTCGATGGCTTCTTGCTTTTCCCTTTTAATCTCATCCATAAGCTCATTCTAAAACACCAACTATTATCCCCTGAATCCCTAGATCCATCAAACCACACGACGCGCCTCCTCGTCTCTCTGTTTCAGCTCCGATTCACATTTCTCCAATTTCTCCCTGAGCTCCTACAATTTAAAACATCGCGCCAGTTCCGACCTCGCGACAAACCCGAATCGTCTCCAATCCATCATCGTTCGTCTGCTCTTCTTCAATCCGTTGTCGACTCTCTGTTTTCCAGCAATTAATCTCTTAATCCCATTAATCCCCACCATTCAGTTCCCGCTGATATTGTTTCGCGCGAGCCTCCAGTTCGCAGAAACGCTGCTCAATCTCATTGCGCATCGTCTTCACTTCATCGAGTTCATGCTTCAATCGCTGCATTTCATTCTAGACGAGCGTAAATCTTTCCGTCAACTCCTCTCCCATCTCACCTCTAACTCGTCCTTCTGTTGTCTGAGCTGCTCATTCTTCTCGACCAATTCCTTGCGTTGCGTTTCGAATCTTAAAAATTAAATATTTTTACTTGCATAGTGTGCATCAAGACGAGTGAATGAGCACATAAACAATAAACAACTCCCTCTCTCTCTCTCTCTTCTCATTTAATTAAAGACCTTCCCCCATCCGTCGTTTATTCAACATTCAGACAGCGCCACTCTTTCATGCAACAAATAAGGACGCGGACGGCACATGTTGGTGTGTCCAACAACAACAACAAGTGTGCATGTGCATTCGAAAACTTTCCACGTACTGATTCCTCTCAGTCGCCATCGTGCTCATCAGCTCTTCCACGTGCTCTTTCGTTTGCGTGCCGCATTCGGTGCTTTCAAACTCGCTGATCGCGATCGCGTCCAGATCGACACCGCTCCGCTCATATTTCTCTGTCAGCTGCTCGAATTCATCGCGCAGTGAAGTGTATCTGAAGCACACCAGATTCTCTGTTTAAAAAATCGTCTCCAATTTCACGCGGCATTTCCGGCTCGCTCGTTTCGTTTGGATATGCGAGCATCATTCAAGCACTTTATGTTGATATTGTGACTATCTGGGACGCACTCAAGCGGGATCCGGAGGATTGTGGTTCTAGGCTCCGCCCAAATTTACTATTAGAGTCCGTGGTTCTTTACGAAGGTCTACGGTGGTCCCTAATTGAGAATGGCTTCAACTAATAGAAATAATATTGGAATAACTACAGTAATAACTAAATTAAGTAGTTGGAATCATATATGAAGGAAATAAAGTAACATAAAGTATAGTATACTTGAGATACTTGAGAAGTACATTTGAGATAATTTCCTTAATCTATTATGGATAAAACCAGAAGCTCCGCGGATTTACAGCTAGAATCGCTTCAGGCTTTTATAGCTACGATCAAAGAACGTCCTCTTGAGGACAAATCATCAGCCCCCTTGTCCCCCCTTATCCATTGTTGAGATATTTTTGAGAGAATTAATTGAAAGAATTTGGATAATATATTATGGATACACACGCATTCAGTCGTAAGTTTAAGAAATAGAATCAATAGAAGCGATTAGAAACACTTCACAAACTAAAAAAGTTTGTTAAAAAATATAGTGTCAATACAAAATTGGCATAATTTTCCGAATAATAGCAATCATTTCGAAAATCGTTGTTAATTAAATAAAAAAAAAACACTCTTTCACTTTCTAATGCATTGCATATCACAAAAAAACCAAAAATATTAAGGAGGGACCCTATGATATAGTTTTAAAGCACAATAATCCAATAATAGGCGCGGCTTAGTTCTCGTAATATCTCGTCTAAATTAATCTTTTCTATGAAACACTACTGAATGGTTAAGTTGGAGGCTCATAAATTATGCTCATTTTGCCAATTTAGGTAAGAAGCGCATAGTTTTAGTTAATTTAAGACGGGCTAGTAACAATGACGTGTCAATTTGTATGAAAATAATACGTGTAAATTAGTAATACACGTTTAAACATTGACAAAATATTTATTTCGATTTGGCGTGCTGTTTGATTATTCTTACACGTGAGAAAGGAACGGACGCGCCAAATGGAAAAAATAAATGCATTTTAATCGCAAAGGTAAAATCGACCAAATGAGGGGGTTAAGTTCCGCCCATTTTTACAGTAACTAAGTTAAGCTCCGCCCATCATTCATGAATTTTCTTGCATGGCGACAGAGTTACGAATTTTAAACACAATTTATAATAGAATAGATGAATGGAGCCTACATTGATATTAGTCTCATTCTATTAAATTTTATTTTAGGAATGTAAAAAAGTTTTCTGGAGAAATGGGCGGGGGCTACACTCACGGGACGGTTCTACAAATTTGGTCTAAAATAAATTTACCTTTTGGAAATTGAAAGCACACAATGAACAGACGGAGCCGAATCCGCCAAAATTCTAGATAAATAATATAGGGCTATCACTGGAATGTTCAAATCATTCTGATTCCGGATATACTAATAAATTCCTGTAGAGGTGAACAAGAGACTTCTCCCTCTTCTATGAAAAGCATCGAGTCGATTGGAGCTTCAAATTGGAAGTTGTAATAGTGGGAAATCATAAAATAAATCTATTGCACTCCACTGCCGCAAGGTATGCGCAAATTGCAAAATACTGCGCAACAATTGCGGCAAACACACCCTCTCAATTTTATTTGTAAGGATAAATTAAAAGAGAACAAAGGAACAAAACTATGATATTTTTCCGTACACCATAATAAAATAAATTGAAAGGGCGTGTTTCATGCAATTTTCGAATATTTCTTGACAGCGGAGTGCTATAGTATTAACACTCTTCCAATATGAACTTAACGAAACCCTTATTAGTTCAAACAGGTAACACGGGATAATATATGTAAATTAATATTTAGAATGTATACTCGTTTGCAGCAATTTTTCAAATATTGGGCGGGGCCTAGTAAAACAACTCTGTCTACAAAGCAAAACAAACGCATCATGCTGCATCCCATATTAATAGTCTTCCATGCACATGCCAAATACAATCCAATGAAAAATCAACAAAGAAAAACCACCAACTTCTCATTCGCCTGCTGCCGATACCCATCAAACTCCTGCTCCAGCTTGCTCAGCGCCTTCTCCACCTCTGCCTTTTCATTCAAAACCTGTCAATCAGCAAACCATTCCAAAACCCACTACAAAACCTCCTCTTCCAACCTTTTCCATTTCCATTCCATCCTTGACCTCACTTTGCACCTTATATTGGTGCATTTCCAGGCGCAGGCGCTCGTTCTCTTCCCGCACCTTGTCCAACTCTTCGATCATCTCCGCTTCGAGCTCATCCTTCTTGCGCTGCTCTTCCTCAAGAACCGCCTTCACTCCCTGCTGCTTCGCCTCCGACAGCTTCTCCACCATCTCGTTCTTCTCCGCTTCCAACGCCTTGTTCGCCTCGAGCATTTGCTCAACCTTCTGCGACCAGCGCAGGTTCGCGTCCACGTCTTGCTGCTCAAGCACCGCGCATTTCTTGCGCCACTGTTCAATCTCAAATCACCACCATTCTCCCAATAAACAAGTATTTCCAAAACACAAACCTCCGCATCTTTGCCTTCAAGTGCCGCGTGCATCTCCGCCTTCGTCTTGGCAATATTGATCGCATACTGCTGCTCCGTCTGCAAATTTTATTCCCAATTATTAGATTAAAAGCGAGCAAACATTATTCATGCGATTCGTCCACTCTTCCTCAATCGTTCCAATCTTCCGGTTCAGCTCCTCAATCTTCCCATCGTCGCCCTTTTCCTCCTGCAGCATCTTGATCTTGGTGCGACACTGTTCGAGCAGCTTCTTATAGTCTTCGCATTTCTTCTCCAGTTCCTTATTGGTTTGCAATTTTTGCTCAAGCTCCTGCTGCTCTTTGCGAGTCTTTTCCAACTTTTTCAAGCTCTCGTCTTGCGTCTTTTCGAGCAACTTCTGTAATGCATTCTAGAAGTTTTATTTTATAAAATGTGCACTTTTGTGTTCACAGATCATCCCCCACACTAGAATAGATCCCACCAGACCTTTGCATTCTTCAGCTGATCGACCAGCTCATTGTGCTTCCCAACCGCGTCTCGATACTTGGCCTTATACGTCGACAGCTTCTGCTTAAGCCTCGCATTGACACTCTACAAGACCATTTCCAATCCGAAAATCTTTAACCAAAACAGTTCTTACAGATTCCGACGACGATCTGACCGAAAACGCTTCGCTGGCGACACTCTCCGAGTCCGACGGAATGCGCGACGGCTCCGCGAACGATCCAAACGATCTTCAAAGACAGAATACAAGATGCACAAACAGTCGCGCACAAACTCTTCGTCGATTCCGAGCCCGAGCAGATCGGCCTCCTTCACTTCTTGCATCATCGCGTTGCCATCGTCGTCCTCATCGTTCTTCGACGGCGACGCGGCGACGGCGTTCAGAAAGCGCTGCGAGATCGACGCTCCCGACTCGCTGCCATTCTCATTCTGAAAACCTCGCCCAATTCAAATCCCGTTCATGACCATTTTCCACCGACCGTCGACTGCCTCAGCTGATCCACATGCGCCTGAAGCTGTCCGCCGTACTGTTGCACCGACTGTTTGATCTTCTCCGCCTCATTGTCGAGTCTGCTCTTCAAGTTTTTGAACATGTGCTCGCTTCTTGTGCTCAACAACCGATTCCTTATGCCCCGCCCGAGGAATTTAATAGTATTTCATGGTGCTCTTGTCACCAATTTGGAAAAACAATGCAACAATTAAAACAAAACAATTTATTAGCAATCAGCAAATGGAACAAATCAATCGTTCAATGGCCGCTTCGTTCCGCGCGTCAGCCAGCTCTTGTTCTGAGCCAGTTTCAGAGCATTCAATGACAGCTCGCACATCTCCATCGCATTCGAGATCGACTTTTGAAGGGATTTCCGGTCTTTGCTCTTGAAATCTCTGCAATTCTGTGTTTCACGTCGGATATTTGGAAAAAAATCTGATATTTTTGCACTAACTCGATTATAAATATTAGATTTTATGAGCAAATAACTAAAGTACGCTGATTCTACCGTTCTTAAGCGATTCTGATCCCGGTTTTTTTAGGTAAGTTCTGACTGCTAGTATTTAATACTACCGAATAGACGCTGATTTTGTGGCTCTTACCGAATTCTGAGCCTGGTTTTCGTTGATTTTTTGGCTCTTACCGAATTCTGAGCCTAGGTTTCGCATATTATTGCCTCCTAGCATCTAATATTGACGAGTATACGCTGATTTTGTAGCTCTTACGCGTTTCTAAGCATTATTTTCGCCGATTACTGTCTGTTGGTATATAATATTGATGATTAGACGCTGATTCTGTGAATCTTACGGGATTCTGAGCCTAGTTTTCGGCGATTTTTGCCTTTTAGTATCTAACATTGACGCGTAAACGCTGATTCTGTGAATCTTACGGAATTATGGACCTGATTTTCACCGATTACTGACTGTTAATATCTAATATTGATGATTAGACGCTGATCCTGTGAATCTTGCGGGATTATGAGCCTAGTTTTCGGCGATTTTTGCCTTTTAGTATCTAACATTGACGCGTAAACGCTGATTCTGTGAATCTTACGGAATTATGGACCTGATTTTCACCGATTACTGACTGTTAATATCTAATATTGATGATTAGACGCTGATTCTGTGAATCTTCCAGAATTCTGGACCTAATTTTCACCTATTACTGACTTCTAGTATTTAATATTGATTATTAGACGCTGTTTCTGTGAATTTTCCAGAATTCTGGACCCAATTTTCACCTACTACTGACTTCTAGTATTTAATATTGATGATTACACGCTGATTCTGCGGCTCTTAGGGAATTCTGTGTCTAGTTTTCACCGATTATTGCCAGGTATTATTTAATATTGTATTTCATATAGAACTTTGCTAACTATTGTAGTATTTCGAATAAAATATAAGACAGTTTTCCTTATTATAATTGTGATTAACACAACAATATCGTTTTATGGATTATGTGGAAAATAATTGAAGCAGGATTCCAGGAAGATGCGTCAATTTCAATGAGAAAATTCTAGGAGCTCAGCTCAACTACTTTGCTTAATTAAAACAATTTACTGCATGATTCATTATTCTTAAACTATCCCATCATCTCATTTAGCACAAATTCTGTACGCTTAGATTATTCAGATTCCTAATCAGGAATTTCCTTATGAAAAAGTTTACAACCCAATTAGCCATTTCCATCCCTATTTGACCCATAATTAAACTGATCAAAAAACATTTTCACTATTTTGATCTACCTACCAACTACTATCATTATTGCAGAACAATTAGCCCAATGATCATGTAAACGAGATCATAAACTACTCACAATAACACGAATCTTCCATCACTGCTGACTTTTCTCGTGGCATTACTCCTACTCGGTTCCTTATCAACTGACAGCGTATTAACAATAATTAGTGCGTTCTCTTGCGAGTCGACATCCACCCTCACTGATCTGCAAGACAGATTTTTAAGGCAAAGAAAATATTTGACTGAATGAAACAACTCACGCCGAATGAATATATTGCTCGTCTACGACGTCGTTGGTCTCGTTGTCTGATGAGCTTGCAGAGCATGAGTCCACCTCCATTTCTTAAATAGCTTGAATTGTTTCATTTAGGTATAATATAGTTCGAGGACATGTTAGTTCTGAAATAAATTTTTTTTTCTTTTTTCCATCCAACACACGTTTGAAGGGGCACGTGTGGATTTACGATCGTGGTCTCGTAGAGACCCATTCGAAACTTATTTAAATTTGAAAAAGTTTGATTTGAATTTGATTTGAATTGGTTTGCGTTCTTAAAATTTTGCTGTAAATAATCGAATTAGCTATAATTATCATATTGTTTCAGGAGTTAAATGGGAGGAGTTCAAGAATTTACTAATTCGGTATGAATGGTTTTTGTGAACTTGTAAAAATTTATTATATTTTTAGAGTATTAATCGAGTTGTTGCAAATGTCGTTGACATTCAACAGGTCATTATTATGCAGTTTGATAATCTAACCAAAAGTCTTGACTCATTAAAGGTAAACATTTATATCGTTTGTGGTTTTAATGTTATTGAACGGTTAATCGATATTTGGTTGGCTGTCGCTATAGCAAAATCCCCTTCTGTGTGTTTATCATTGTTGGTGGTTATCAAAATTGTTACTGCCTTAATCACAAAACCCTGCGCGGAATGAATGCACAAAAGAAAACTTAATATTTGTCTCATCGCATAGTCGCGGTTGTGATACCAACTATTTTGTTTTAGCCTATATTTAATTTAACACGCAAGATTAGTATATATTATTCATTTCAGAGATCGATGCCTAATGGAAGAGTAATAAAAGTAGAGAAAATGATGGGGTCACAAAAAACATTTTTCTCAATTCCTCTTAAATATGTGCTGCCCATAATTTCGTAAAAAAGAATGGCCGTCTAAAAAGAGAGGCCGTCCAAACAAGAACCTCATTCCATCCTAATTTTTTTCCTCTTCCATTAGGCACCGATCTCTGAAAAAGACAATATTTAAATGCATTTTATAATCACGCTTATTTGATAATTTTGATAATTATTTTGCCCAGAAGTTTCATTTTATGAAAAAAAAGAACGTTTGTTTCGTTTTGACATAAAGATCGTTGCCTAATGGAAGAGAAAAAATTATAGTCTCGTTTGGACGATCAACACGGTCACAAAAGGATTTTTCATCTGTTCCTCTTCAATGTGTGCTGCCCCTTTCTTGTGAAACAACACACATTGATGACATACCAAAGAATGACCGTTTAAACGAGAATCTCTTTTTTTTCCTCTTTCATTAGGCACCGATCTTTGAAAAATACAATTTTTTAAAAATTTGCACAATAAATATTTCGGGCACATGTAAACAATATTTTAAGCGGTCATGTTTTAGTTTACCGAGAAAAATGTTAATTAATATTATTAGTATCATGGAGTACCTACTAGAAAATTGTTTTAAAATTTTAATATTCATGCAGTGGTTCGTCGTTGCGAGATAATTGACTTTGATCTAGGCAATTATTTTATATTCTGTTTCCAATTAACTCGATATCTGTATATTATCCCAATAAAGCTTTTCCGATGAAGATCTCTTCGGTGCGTTGTCTTTTGCAACATGTTTCGTGGCAGTGGAGTGTAACAGTTTCCACGCTAACTGGTATGATAATAAAAATGATCTCGTTAAACGAGCTCAAATCTAACTTTTTGGAAAGAATCATATTTTAGATAGTTTAAGGAAAGCGTAGTTAAATTGTCGTAAACAATTTTTAAACAAGCTTAAAAATCAGAAATAGTTGTATACAGTTGGCGTGGAGTTTTAAAGTTTAATTTGTTTTACTAGTTTTCAATTTAAAAAAAATTTTCATGTTTGTGTTTTTTTGTAAATCAGTGATGGGCCCTAATAAGGTATTTTTCAATTTTTATGGCATGTTTTTAACTATTAGTATTAATTTTGCATTGCTCAATCGAAATTGATTTTTTTCTAGCTTAGATCTCAAAAATAACAAAAAATAGAATTACGGATTCTTGACTTAAAATACTTCGTGAAAGTGAAATTTATGAGATCATTCTTTTTATGTGCGCGTATTAGAGACTTTAAAATATGTTAGTCTTTTAAAAAAGTTAAAATTAAATTCGCGTTTTATATTTTTTATTAATTAATTTTAGTTGGAACATCGTGATTCAATCAAAGATCTCAGAGATGATATAAAAAGGATTGCTGACAGAAGCCAGCAGCAACTTGACGATATCAGAAAATGTCACAAAGAAGAGCTTGATGAGATTCGTTCTAGTAACTCGAAACAAGTGGATAGACTCCTAGACCTCATTAAATCATTGACACTGCGGGAAAATGCAACGATACCGGCGGAGTCCACTCGAAATCCAGCTGTCCCCGCAATTCCACTTCCCATGCAGTTTGCGACTGGTCATGGCCCGGCATACCCACCTCAACCTCCAATGACAGCTCAGTGGCTACAGGAGAATGCTAACCGCATAATGTCGCAAATGTCTCAAATGCAAGCTGCGCATGCCGCACAACTTAATACAGCGCAACTCAATACAGCTTATGCTGCACAAATGCAGGCCGCAAAGGATCAAGCAAACTTAATATTGAGTTCCAAGTAATTTATAGTGTTATTAATGGTCTTACTCGGTTTTTTGAGGCATTTGAATGCGCAAGTTGCTCCACCGCCAACGGTTCCCAAGCCAGCTCCACCTCCAACGACTACAGCTACCGTTTCAGCACCAATAGCTACCTCCACTGAAAAAGTTTGTTCTTTGTAATAACGAATTTCAGTTTTTTTATTTAGGCTCAGGAAACTGTGAAACCACAAAATACGATTGAAAAGACGATCCCTACATCCACCACCACCAAAGTTCCAGAGACGAAACCATTCACCTCTACCACGAGCACTAGTAGTAGTTTCAGTTTTGGAAACGCGAAAAATATTTTGAACATTCCGTCTACCAATTCAGCAGCCAAAACTGAAAGCAAAACTCCGGAAAAGGAAAAGGATGATGACGTCGTGGAAGAGTATGAGCCTGTCGCTGACTTCAAACCCGTTATTCCTCTTCCTGATCTTGTCGAAGTGAAAACTGGAGAAGAAGATGATGATGTTGTTTTCAGTCACCGATGCAAGCTTTACATGTACGTAAATGAGACGAAGGAATTCAAAGAAAGAGGAATTGGAGAATTAAAAATTTTGATGAACAAGGATTCAAAGAAATATCGAGTAGTCATGAGAAGGGAACAAGTCCACAAAGTTTGCGCTAATTTTCCGATTGTTAGTTCAATGACTATTATGCAAATGGCTAAGAGTGAAACTGCATATACCTGGTTCTGCAAGGATTTCTCACTCGATGAACCGGATTACGTGAAATTTGCTGCCCGATTCCCTTCGGTTGAAGTTGCCAAATTGTTCAAGAAACAGTTTGAAGATGCAGTGAAATGTACGAAGAGCACGGGAGACTCGCCAATGAAGAAAGAGGTTAGTATTCCACCTGCACCGAAAGAAAGTCCGAAGAAGGAAGAAGAAGCGAAGGAAATTGAAATCCCGTTAGAATCGAAGAACAAGGAAAATGTCGGCTTTGGCGACAAGTTTAAGCCGGCTGCTGGAAGGTATGCTAGAAGATATAAAATATATATATTCGTTGTATTTATTAATATTTTTAAGCTGGGAATGCAAGGAATGCTATGTTCGAAATGAAGAGAAATCAGATAAGTGTGTGTCATGTGGAACAAATAAGGATGGATCTAAAGGAGATGGCGGACAAATATTCTCCAAATCAATTTTGCAGCCACCTGCTGGAACACCTAAGTTCTCATTTGGACTTAGCGCTGCTGCAAGCGCAAAGGAACCTCTCACTCCGCAGTTTGCAACATCATCTGCTAATCAATCGAAGTCGACCGTGTTTGGTGGAGGAAGCACTCCCAAGGCGAATGTGTTTGGCGGTGGAGCCCAGAAAGAAAGCGGAAGCACACCAATGTTTTCGTTTGGACAGAATAAAAGTAATGAATCGTCGACCCCTACGTTCAGCTTTTTGAAGTCGGGCGAACAAAGCACTACTAAGTCACTGTTCGGTGGATCTGTCAAGACTGACTCTCCTGTCAGTTTCTCGTTTTCCAAAGCTAGTGGTAATTGGAATCTTCCATTTGCAATGCTCATTTTTTAAAATTTAGAATCATCAAATACAACGGTTCCATCATTCTCATTTAACAATCCAGCTTCTACGAGCAACACCCCATCCAATGAAAATGAAAAGCCTGCTACAACAAAGGTATTGAAAGAAGAATATATTAATTAACTTGTTCTTTTCAGGTATTTGGAGGTGCAAGCAGCGAGCAGGTATCATTTGCCTCAATTGCCAACAAGGGTAACATTTTCGACAATGCTGATCAAACAAAGAAAGACGCTGTTATTATGAAGAAGGCCGAACCATTAGTCAAGAAAACGGAAGAGAATCAAGAAGATGAAAATGATGAGGAATACGAGCCTCAGGATGACTTTAAGCCGGTTGTTCCTTTACCGGATTTAGTTGAAGTGAAGACGGGAGAAGAGGACGAGGAAGTTGTGTTTGAGGAGAGATGCAAGCTTTACAAGTACTTTGATGACATTAAGGCTAATAAAGAACGCGGCATTGGTAACGTAAAGGTATTTGTTTTTGTTACTTGCGTATAGTATTATAATACATTTTTCAGATTTTGAAAAATAAAGAAACTAATAAGAGCCGTGTTGTGATGCGAAGGGAGCAGGTTCACAAATTGTGCGCCAACTTCAATATTGATAAGAACATAGCTCTCATGCCGAAGCCAAACCTTTCAACGGTTTATTCACTAGTGTGTATGGATTATTCTGGTGACGCCGAGGAAACGGAAGTGAAACCGTGCAAGTCTGTGTTCACTTTCAAATTCAAGACGGAAGAAATCGCGAATCAATTCAAGAAGAAGTATGATGAAGCTCGTGAGCAAATGGATTCATAATCGTCCCGTGTTTTGTTATCGTGGTTTATATATATATATACATATTTATTCATTTAATTGTTGTGCAGTTGAGACAGTGCTCCCCTCATTTTTAAGCCCATTGTAAATTGTCATTTAGTAACACGATTTTAAATTTCTCCCCATTTTGTGCTATTTGGTGAATAAAAAACATTTATCCAAGCCATAGTTATAACAATCAATAAATTAGTAATGAAACAGATGGATGGTTTAATCATCACTTGTCCCCGTAGGTTATAATCTTATTTTAAATATCTTTATCATTAACAACTCATCGTTTCTCCTGATCGTCAACATGAATGATGTCCATGTAGACGAGCGTCTGCGACGGAAACGAGTTCTGCGGGCACAGCACAGTCATCGTCTTCTTTTCCGGGTCGATCTCGTTGACGAGCAGGAATCCAAGTACGGGTGTGTGCAGGACGGGCGGTCCTATGGTGGAACACGGCGAGAAGGCGAACAGATGGTGTTTTATATCCTCGGTCGGCTCGAATTCGATGACCTGTGTTTCATGATTCTCGACTTCGGTTCCAAAGGGCACGCACGACTCGGGAAGCTAGAATAATTTTTAATTGGTTTCGCAAGGATTCGGACTTCTGGAAATGAGAGGAATTGACAAACCTTTTCAGCTCCAATTTTGCAAAACTTCAATGATTCCAATGAGACTTCATATGTGAACGGGAACATGTTATTGGTTCGAGTTCCGTAAAAATACTGCAAATAAATTAAATAAGAAATTGTCTAATTATTAGCTAAACAAACTCGATGAATGGCAGATGCTCTCGAAGCGGTTCTGGCTGCCGTCGATCGCTGTTCAACACCTCCCGATTTCGGCTGATGCAGGAGCTGAATCAATCAATTTCGTTTGAATAATACCGCAATTAAACCTTAACAAACTCTGGAAGGTCAATGCTGAGATCGTTGTAGAGGCGTTCATGGTCGAGCACCACCACCACATCCACTTCAAATGCGGCTGCGGCGGTGATAAGGCATTTGTACCTTAAAATACGCGTTCGTTTCCATTGTTTTTTCTGCCCGTTTATGGCAACAAACCCTTCATTATTGACCCATCCGCACGAGTTGATTACCACTCCCCCTATACGAGCTTCCGGATTCTCATCAATCTAAATAACCCATTCAAAGAAGGCATACAAAAAATTTAAAACCTGCGAATTAATAGCCGACGCCAGGTCCTTAATAATTTCCTCATAAAGAGACAAGTTGTCCTTCGGCGATAAGTGCCCAAAGTTATACACCAATGGGTTCGTGCGCTCGAATCCATCAACAACATCTGCTGTTTTCTGCACCAGCATGGCTCCAACCGTACCAGGCATGCTTATGTTATTCTACAATCATCAATCCTTTCTCATATCTCAATTAAATGAATAATTACCTGTCCAACATCAATATCCACATAAATCGGCGATCTTCCCTGTCTTACAGCATAATTGCACAAAATTCGCGACACCGTACTTTTTCCAACGTCCGTTGGTCCCACTAAATACATTCTTTTTACCTTATTCCAAATACGCATTAAATACCCAATAACAGCCGCGGGCCTTTTGGCTTGCTACCAGATATTTGATTCGCTTGATCTTCTCGGTGCTGTCGTAGCTGCTCCAATGCGGCGTGTGTGTTGAGGTAAACAACCTTAAAAATCATGCGAATTAAGTACAAAGTGGTCGTAAATATAAACCATTGGCGTATGCTCGGCGACATATGCGCTATCCGTAGGCCCGACAAGCTCAATTACTGCCTTTTTCCATGTGAAAACAGCTACCCGCGATTCTAAAATAAGAAATAACAAAAATACTAATTTTACACAAATTTCTTGTTTAATGTGGAAAATAAATCAATTGGTTTTGTTTCAGAGAAATCAAAAAATCAAGAAAAATAAACTACCGTATCCTCAATTAAAGGAACATTTCATTTTATACATTTTTATTCTAATTCCGAATAACTTACGATAAAAATAAATTATTTTTTAACTTAAATTCCTATTAAAATATTTGTAAGCACATAGGCTTGTTTTCTAGAGGAGCATTTTACTAAAACTAGTTATTCAACAAGTTAGGTTGAATTTAAAAAAAAAATATAGTTCAACTACAATCTACCGTAAGCAATTTAAAGGAACATTTCAATTTAAATAAATTATGTTTCATCACGAACTGCTTACGATACATTTTTTCTTTGAAAATTTAATTTGGTTTTTCTAATCTAAACATTTAAACTTCGTGGAATTCAGATGAGTTTCGTTAGAATCACACAATTTTTTACTCTTAATTACTTGGTGGAAACACATATTTCTTGTTCTCGAGTAGATCCGTGCCGAATATCTCCGCACACCCGCTAACCAACTCCAGCACCACGTCTTGCTCTCCAACCTTTAATCGTCATCAATATTATCAATTGCAAACGGTTTCTTTCCAAACCTCGAATCTCAATTCGCAATCCTCTTCCAGCTTAAATTCCTGCACTTCCGCTTCATCTGCCATCAATCTATTCAAATTCAAATCAAATCATTTCGCATTCAATTCCCGGATAAGCTATTATTAAAAGAAGTCTCACTTGTTTCGAAACAAACCAATTAACAAATTAACAATTTAGTTCAAAATTCATTTCCATCAATAACAAAAATTCAACAATCCTAAGCACTAATCAGAAGAAAAAAACAATTATTATTTAAGAGATGAACTTCTTAATCTTGTCCAAGAGACCAATGTATTGTGAATGTTCGTAATGGGTTGCGTATTGAACAAGATCCTTGCAGAATCGAGCATCCAATCCACGTTCCTCCAAATAGCGCACGAAAAGCAAATCATGGAGATCCTAAATGGGAATATTTTGTTCTTTTTTGATAAGTTTCAAAACAAACCGGGTCAATGTATTTTCCGCTGCTGGCATAGATTTCAGATGGAACATCTTCGTTTCCACCCTTAGCAGCTGGCGCAACGTAGAATTCTTCTACACGGAAGTCATCTGGAATTTATTTATACTTTTGATTATAAAAAATTTGCTCTGTTGCAGGATTAGCCAAATTGGTGGATAAACGTTAAAAATTCCAAGTATCTGATTCTTTCTAATTAACTAAAAATAAGCATCATTTCTTCGTATAGCTCAAACTGACGAGGTTCCCTCTATATTGAAAAAAAACATCAAAATTAGGTTTTTTTTTAGATTACATATATTATCATAAATTAAGGTTATTTAAAAAAAGGAAAAGATCACTCAAAAGACTAAAGGCGCATGTTTTTTTTCGAAAAAATGGCGATTACATAATCAAAAGTATTCGGATAAAATAGGTCGCCCCCTCCTCAATGATATTAAATAATAATTACATTCATCTGGCTGGTCATCAACCGGAACAAGTTCCAAATGGAAGCACAAACGATTCGCTCCCTTCGTAATCTCGACAGTGAATGGCGGCATGGCTACCGGCACTGGAGCAGCCTTAAAAACAAACAATCTAAAGCTGTTCGACAAGTATTCCTACATTCTGGGATGGATCCTCATCAAAATCATCCTCCATGTCGACAGAATGATTCACATTGAATACAACCAAGATTCTGAATAAATAAAATTTAGAAAAAAATATAACTCAAATAACGCACTCTTCATTTCCGACCTTCTTGGTAAGGCGAACTTCGGCTTCCTTGGTAGTTACAGAAAATCCAGGGAATCCTGGAGCAGCAGATCCTTGCAAATTCTCGCGGCTCAACTTCTGCTCAGCTTCGATTTCACGCGCCAGTGCTTGCTGGAGCTCTGGCGTGACAGACAAAACTAAAATAGCAGTTTTGTATTAATTAATTTTCATTCAATTACCCTTTGCAGAAGTGGTGAAATTTCTTGGCGCAGTTTTCATGAGATTGCCGGAGCGAACGCCAAATCGCTGCAAAGCGCGAAGAACAGCAGCTGAGTTCATTTTACCTGGAAAAACGTTTTTTCTTTCATAATGATGATGCAACAAAGGGTGAGTAAGCATTTTACAATTACACTCTGTCATAAATTGGAATGCCAAGATATATGTATTTAAATTGTAAAATTTTATCATGAAAAATTCCGTTGTAAATTTAAGGAAATGTTGCGTCGGGAGCCTGCCGACTCATACAAAAATCCCTTTAATTTGGAGCAATTTCATATAAATAATATAAGAATAATAATTCATTTAGATACTAAAATTTTTCAACGACCTTATATAATTTAATTTAAGGTAGAGGAAATGCAAATTAAACTCTAAAAAATTAATGGAAAATCTTTAAAATTTTTTATATATGGGCTAGTCATTTTTACAGTTTGTAGAAGATTCGGAAAAATAACATAATCGATTTTTTTTTTATTTAAAAATTGACAATCTCAATTGGTCCAAATTAATAAAAGATTTTATTCTATGCTTAGTGAATTACTGGACTTTTTATTGCTCAAAATAAATAATCGCCATGTAATCGCCAGTGTAACAATTAATGTTCGAAAATTTTATATAATATATTACATTGAACTGCGGTATATTTGTATCAAAACCACATTTTTACTATGAGCAATGCCGATAACAGAAATAATTCATTGCATTTATCAACAATGATGCAAGAGCAAAAAACAGAAAATTCTTGAATACAACAAAATGAAATCCGCGCTATTTTCGTAAATCAAAATGATCATCGTCGCGGGAGCCTAACGATTTTTACGAGAATGTTCCTTTAATTTTATTAAAATTTAAATTATTTTTTTTGAATTATAAGGGATAAAAACCTGTAGAATCGGTATGGTCCGACATGTTACATTTTTATGATTATTATTTTCCATAAAATGTAAAAAATAAAGTTTAGTGCATCTTTAAAGGTTTAAAAAGTATAAAGGACAGCATAACATTGATTTTGGCAAATATGATAATGAATTTATAATCAAATTTCATTAAGTTTTCTAGCGATGATGTATGATAAAATTAAAGAATTAATGACGAAAGAAATTTCAAAAAGAAAGGTAGCATTCTCGTAAATCGCGGGAGACGTCGTGTTGGGAACCTGCGGAATTAAAAGAGTCTGTGCCTTTAAATTTTTTTGAAATTTGTTGATTTTTTTTTTGAAATTTTGTTTGGAAAATATAGGGGACGGTAATTGTTAAATAATCATAAACCATCCACTCACAATAGTACAATGTTAATATAGTTTAACGTTTTAAATCTTTTTTCCCATATAATTGAATTTTACTGTATTAAATTTTTGATTGAAAATATCCATGAATAACTAAAAAAAACATATTTCGAAACGTTCACGCAGAATTAGAGGGTGTCATGCATAAGTTTATAACAATTAAATCTTATCATCTTCGTTAAATTGTCATGATTATTTTGTTTGTTTTTTGTTTTAAATAATTAAGTCTTGAATATTGAAACATTGCAATTTTTAATTATCAGGTTAATCTGTATGGAAATTAAACCTAATAATTAATTTCTGTAATCTATGCAAAATCTTTTATTGATTTGGTCACCGATGTACTATCTGACTATTATAACGTTCGCATCTCTTCAATAGATGGGAGGTTTCCCCTTGTTTGTACATGTATTATACCCGAGTCAATAACTGAATAAATCGATTTTAACACTATTTTCGTACGTTTTTTTTTTTACTAAAAATAAAAATAAAAATTAATTAATTTTTATTCGTATAATTGCATTTTGTTCTAATGCTTGTGAATATTTTGAAAAAAAAATCGATAAATGACTAATGCTTTTCAATTCTTTTTTATATTGATGACACACTCGTGATTATGTTTTCCCAAAAAATATTTATTTTTGTCGCATCAACGATTTTCATTTTACAGTGAAATATGGCATCAAGGAAGACCGTGAATCGTCGCCAGCGACCACAAAGAGCCACGTCGAATGTTTTCGCAATGTTTGATCAGGCTCAAATCCAAGAGTTCAAGGTTTTCTTTTCGCTTCATTTTATCATTCAATGCACATGTCTGTAGGAAGCCTTTAACATGATTGATCAAAACCGCGATGGTTTCATTGACCAAGATGATTTAAAGGACATGTTCGCCTCGCTCGGTAGGATTTATTATTGAGCAATTTATTGTTTGATTATTTAAGGAAAGGAAGTGACCGAGAGTTTCATCGACGGAATGATTAATGAAGCTCCAGGAGCTCAGCCAATCAATTTTACCATGTTTTTGACATTGTTTGGTGAAAAATTAACAGGTAAATTGTTTAAGAGAGTGCGTCTTAATACGTTATTTCTTATTTTTAAGGGGGGGGGGAGGAAAACAACATTTTTACAATTTAAAATTTGAAGAAGCTTAGGAACAATATTATACAATTAGTTTTGACAGTTGCACGTAGACGGAAAGTTAAAATCAGACAATCAATTGGCGTTCTACCAGACTAAATTTTGCCTTTTTTCGTGAAAATTCTAATGGTTGAAAGAATTTTTCTAAAACATTCTTCTCTTTTTAAAAATAAAACAATCTTTATAATAAATAAATCAAACTTATGTATGTAATTATAGGCACTGACCCTGAGGACGTAATAAAAAATGCCTTCCAATGCTTTGACGATGATAACAGCGGACAATTGAACGAAGAACACTTGCGTGAGCTTTTAACAACGATGGGAGATCGATACACGCACGAACAAGTCGACGAGCTGTTCAGAGATGCCCCGATAAAAGTGAGTCTGTCGGGGAATATTCCACTACAGTCCATTTATAAAAATAAAACGTGACGATGAATATAAGGCCAAACCATTCAAATTAAGGATGTTATTAAATCAAGAAAAAGCGGAAATTGCTCCCGTGTCTAATTTTAAATTTTGATTCTTTTTATTAAAAAAATTTTAAAAACATCTCAAAAGAATCGAATCAGCATAGATTTTTCGTGAATCAAATTCTCTACCAGGTATGCTACGCATTCTCTTCTATTCTAATTAATTAAAGCATTTAAGTTTTAAATTAGATGGTGCAATATTCCGTTATTTTTTTGCGGATAAGAATTTTATTTTACATAGGGAGCAATTTACGCTTTTCCTAGATTTAATAACATCCCAAATTAAGGCCGCCTTACTGTCCTTGCGACAATTGATATGCATATAATATTTATTATCGAAATTTTTGCTGCCCCAATGGAAATATAGAACTAGTAGATTAAAGAAACAATCCAATTATTAACAAAATACAAAAATGGACTAAATATATTATGTCACTCATATCTATCATTTGCAGAATGGTAAATTCGATTACGTTGAGTTCACCAGAATGCTCAAACATGGAACAAAGGACAAGGACGACAAATAAACCAAAAAACGAACTCGTTTAAAAGTATATATCGAACCCATAAGATTATGTATAATGTGTATTGCTTTATTTCACTTAACTTTCTCCTTATTGATAACTTATTATGCTTTTGATGTCCATAATTGAAATTTTGATTTCTTTGGAGCATATTTCCTATGAAACAACATAATATAAATTATCATTGTCCAGAAATGTTTGATCATTGAGAATGTAAGTTTATTTTTTGTGTGTTTCAGAGTGGAGTGTGACCATAATTCGAAGAAAAGAAGAGACATGATGGAACAAAAATCGAATAGAAATCTTAAAGTATCTTGGTATTCAACAAGCATTAAATACTTGAAGGTAGCTTTAGTCGGTTTAAGAATTAATGATACACAATTGACAATTTCAAATGTATTCTGCGTAATTTATTAATGACATATTAACCGCAATTTATCTGAAAACATTTTATTGTAAAGTGAAGTTCATATCACCAAACATTTGATGGAAAATTTTATTGATAATTGATACTTTTGCATTATAACTAACCTCCATGTATCAATGAAAAGTGAACTTTTACTCTAATTTAGGGAGGTTTTCTTAAATTATCAATTTAAAATTAAAGCGTCGTAATTATAAATTGACATTCTAGGCCGTTTGGTCTCGTTGGTGCAGACAGATAACAGTGTCAATTTATTTTTAAGTCAGTTGTTTTAGTATAATTTAATATCAATACCCCCCCCTTACATCTTAATCTAATTGATAGTTTGAGTTTACTTATACGGGCTGTTGTGGAGCTTCGATAGTTTATATGATAGGGTTAGCTACGGCCACTGTGAGGGCAAGTCCTATAATTAAAAATAGCAAATCGGATCCGACGATATCCAGCTGCTATCAAACAAATAAAACACATGATAATATTTTATATACAATAGTGGTAGTATTGATTTCCATCTCTTCTATCAATCACAGGAATGTACATTAAATTGTTTTCAAATAACCGGTAAAATACAATATTAGACAAATGCTTCAGTGAATTGTTCTCTCAAGGCTCTCACGTATTAAAATCATAACACCGGCGGCGGTTGATTGTTATCGTCATCGTCGCCATTACCCTACAATGAACTAGCAAAAGGTCCGCATTTTGAAATTACCCTTCGTCCATCACTTGTACTCGGCTTCTCCAAAAGCTCCTCGTTATTTCGTCGACCTTGCCTCATCGAATTGGGTCGTAGGTAGTACAAGCCGAGTGCCATTAAGCCCCACAGAAGCGACCACATGATTAGCGGATTGTTTGCCGATCCACCTGCAATTCACAACCATTTTCAGTTTCTACATTACGCCTACTTGGCAACCCATCCGTTAGGCATTCGGAATCATTGCACTCTTGCTGTGATTGCCGCAGCTACAAGAAAACATTGATCAACATACACAGTAAAGTGGTTCCCAACCAGTGCCAGAAGTCGACGCATCGCTGCTTCATGGTCGAACAGACAACGGCACGCGTCGTCCTCACCACCGCTCATCTTCAATTCAATCTTATTAAAATGATGGTCACAATATAATTGTTGTGGAAATGAGAATATTGATCAATAAAGGAAATAAACATTGTTGCTAGTCGACGTGTACTAGCGCTGGTTTCTCGTCAGCTCCGCTTATTGATTTTTTTTTTGGTAAATGCTAAATAAATTTTTACATTAAATATTGAAATGGTTTTCGAACATATGTTTGTTAAAATAAACATTTTTTCTTAAATGGCATTGAATCAAAGAACATTTTTCTCACGAACATTTAAAACTGTAATTATAAATTCTGGCTTATTAGATATTCCTTAGTTATAGCCCTTTTCAAGAAAAATATGCCGGATGGGAGAAAACTGTTGTTTCGTTATTGCCACAATAACATAAATTGATGAGACGAAAAAATTGCAACTATCCATATGAGACCATCCCTTTTTCCCCTTCCATTCGGCATCTTCTTGAAAAGAACATATTCACTATATAAATAAAAGGAAACTTTTCAACGTGGCCTAGTTTTATTTTAACATTTTATAGGTCACGGTGTAAAATATCGTGACAATATTTGCGTACTTTTGACTTGTTCAGTTGCCTGCGTCTCGTAAAATAGCATTTCATTCAACGCAAATCGGTTTAATCCTCATTTAACCAAAAACAGACAATTTAAAATACAAAAACAACTTTTATATATGCAATAAAATTCTGTGGGTGGATTATAAGTAAAATTGCACGCCAAATGGTATTGAGCTTATTAAACGCTCTCAAATCTAAAAATTGGCAAAGATTCAATGTTTTTAGATAGTTTAAGACAAGCTTAATTAAATAGTCGTAAAAAATCTTTCATTAAAAAGACGGCAAGCTCAACAACTGCAAAATCGCTATTTGAAAATGTGTTCACAAGTTTAAAATCAATCAATAGTTTCAGTTAAATATCAAATAGATTAATTATATTAAACACCAATATTCTCGATGGTTTCAATCAATTGATATATTCAATACAAACAATTTAAAAGTTTAAATTCGATTTTAAACAAAAAATTGATCCGATATTAAACCGACACAAAGTACCATATGTGCAGTGTGAAAAAATGTGACGGTGTTTACGTACTGTCGTCAAATAAAATGTAAAAATAAACAAGATAAGATAAACAAATCTTCAAAGGAAATTAAAAAAAAACGGGCACATTTTCCAACAATTCCATTCTGCGACTTTGTGTCGGCTTAATATCCATAGTGGCCGTGTGGTTGTTCTAGTCCACCGATGGTTATTCCAACTATTAAGTCTTCCGATCAGTTACGTCAGTTTAAAGATAAATATACTCATGAGCTCATGTATAAATATTATTGTAAGATTAAGACCTTAAAAAAAGTTAATATTATACAATCCATGTTAATGAATTTATTCAAGTACATTACAGAGCAGTGGCCGAGTGGATATTCCTAGGCCATGATGCTTAACATCTCTATTTTCTTCAAGCAAATAAGACCAAATATAAAATATAGTCATACAAAACTTTCTCTATTGGATTATTTTGTTACAATTATGATTAATCTATCGTATTATAAACCTAAAACCCCCTCTTAATGGATATCGATCGATCAGCTGGCGTGTGGGGGAACCAGACAAACAAACAAACAAAACTAGGTATTCGCAATAATTGTAAAACCAAAAGCAATTCCATTTTCGGCGCCACCAATCAATAATGCTCGTTGATTATTTCGATGGCATCGGTCGCTTCACTTTACACATCAATCCGCCCCCACGCGGTTTGCTCCAATCGATTCGCATTATTACATTGTTTCTGCTCCAAACAGCTTCATCAATCGATTTGCAGGCATGCCCAAGGATAGCAAGAAGAAGGATGATCAAACCGAAGTCGAGCACATCGATCGCAACATTAGCTCCATTTCCCAAATATCGCATTTGAGTACGATTCTGTTGTTTATTTTCTTTTCATTTGGTGTTCTTTCTTTAGTTGAAGCTGATGTGATCACCAGATTGACGCTGAGTCACAACAAGCTGACATCGGTTCCGCCAAATATAGCCGATCTTGTGAATTTACACGTAATCAGGAACTTGGTGGATTTGATTGTTGATTGATCGTTTTGCAGACACTCACATTATGGAATAATCACATCGAAGAATTGCCGTCATCCATCTCAAGCCTGCCGAAATTGCGAATCTTGAATGTTGGCATGAACCGACTCTCGATCCTGCCAAGGGGTTTCGGCTCATTTCCATCGCTTGAGGTTCTCGATTTGACCTACAACAATTTGAGTGAACGATCTCTCCCCGGCAACTTTTTCTTCATGCGTTAGTTCATTTTTTTATATCGATAATTATTATGTAGGTAAACAAGTTGTGGCCTAGAAATTAGAAATTAAACTTGCTCGGTATCATTTCGAGCTGAAATCAAGTATACTCGTTTTGGACTTAAGATGACCGAGAAGCGATAAAATTCAATTTTCTCGGAACAATTTTTTGCAAATATTATCTCCTCAAGCTCACATTCAAAATATATTCCAAAATCGGAATTATGAGAACATAATTGTGAGCATTTTATTTCGGAAATTTTGCTTCCAACAGCGCAAATTTCTAAAACGAATCATGAATAATTGTCCTTTTCAGAGATCGGTGCCTAATAGAAGAGCAATAAAATAAACAACTTTTTCGTCAATTTCTCTTAAATGTGTGCTGCCCATAATTTCGTAAAAAAGAATGGCCGTCCAAACGAGAACCTCATTCCCTCTTCCATTAGGCACCTATCTCTGAAAGGACAATAGCTGAAAATGCTTTTATAATATCAACTTTGAAGTGCTAAATAATTTAACTCAAATCTAACCTTTTAAAATGAAATTTCTTCTAGAAACGTTACGCGCGTTGTACCTCGGCGACAACGATTTTGAAATGCTTCCCGGTGACGTGCAGAATCTGGTCAATCTTCAGGTAAATCGTATAAATAAGCAAAACATTTATTAAACCTATTTCAGATCCTCGTCCTACGCGAAAACGACCTTCTAACGCTGCCCATCGAACTCGGCAAACTGAACCGACTGCGCGAACTTCACATCCAAGGCAATCGGCTCAGTATGTTACCGCCAGAACTTGGCCAATTGGACCTCGTCGGACCGAAGCAGACGCTACGACTCGAGCACAATCCATGGATTCCGAATATTCAGGTGAGAGATGCACTAGGAAACACCCAAGAACTCGTTGTAGGATCAATTCGAAGCGAATGGCTCTGCAGGCGTCTGGAATTATATAAAAACTGACGAATATCGCTACTTTTACGGAAGACAGGAGATCGCATCGACGCCGGTGCCACCGAAACGCAATAAGGACAAGAAGATTTCGAGGAAAGGTGTACAACATGCATAGAATTTTATTATGATGATAATTATGTTGCTAAACGTTTTATGGTGCTTGTTACTAATATTTAATGTATATAAAATGAAGTTTTTCATCAAAAAGATTCTGAAAATTCATTTGACTAAAAAATGGGCAATCTGTTAATCGGAATTATGTTGTAACAATAAAATCGTTCAATTTTAATTGCAATTGAAGTAGTATTAAATGAAAAAGCTGAAAATATACATAGCGAATCTGATTTAGAAGTGATTTCTCAAAAAAAAAACAAATTAAAATCAAGTAAGAAATCTACAGTATCTATTCAAAACCATCTGCTCCTTTAAATGTTACGATAGATTATTAAACAATTAATAACAATATTTTTTTACGATAGGGCTGAAACTTTTAAAAACGTGATGAAATGATCTTCAATGGATTAATCAATATATATGGCTTCATGAGATACCTTGGGTTTCTTGAGAAATTCGATAAACTTAAAAAAAAATTATAATTTATCGTAACATTTAAAGGAGCAGATGGTTTGAAACCTATTACAAGATACTGTAGAATTAAATTTTTTAAAACCTATTTTTAGACTTTCTATTATAGACTATTTTCAATTTTTTTTGACGACGCATTGTATAAATTTGCGACAATTATAAAACTAAAGTTGTCTTTTGTATCTCTCTATTTATAATGGTCTTGCTGCGCAGCGGTTCGCAACGCGTCGTCAAAAAATTTGAAATAGCCTATATAAAATATCATTTTTTATAGTTCGCGAACTATAGTTCGCTTAAAAGATCAAATTTAGCGGCTATCCTGGTCCGGATGTTTTCTTCTTCGCTTCTCATTGTTTTTAGGATTTGTGGTAAACGTTTTTCCCGCGACTATCAAAAATAATTAAACCGTCAATAATTTAAAAATCTTCTACAAACTTCAATGAATTAATTAACGAGAATATACATCGTATCAGCCCGCCAAATGGAACTATAAACATACACGATTATGAAAACGTTTTTAGCATAACATTCGGAGAATATTAAGCAATTTTGAGATATTTTACGGAAAAAAATTGAAAAATGAAGTTTAAAATAGGTTTTAGTTTACACGTAAAACATTTTCTATTTTCATTCGGCGTGTATAAGTTATTTCTCAATGTAAAAATAAACATAAATACAAGAAAAAAGCGAAAATTATGTAAGAAATCTACAGTATCTTATAAATATATTCATCTGCTCCTTTAAATGTTACGATAGATTATTTAACAAATATTTTTCTGCCAAAATAAAACTAACTTTTATACTTGTACACCTAATAATTATGGATTTTAAAGAAGCAATGGAATTTATCAAGGTTAGTTAGTATCATTTTTAAATAGAGGATAGTTTATTAATTTAGATAATTTAGGAAAACAAATGAATCAGAATATTTGTTTCGGTCGGAATCAGTATTGATCTCTGCAACTTTTGAATTTTAAAATGTTTCGAATCTATATAAGAATGTTTTTTTTCGTATAATTTTAATTACCTTTTCCCATATTTATTACCACTAACAAAATGAATACTTCCTCGAGCCTGTCAAGACTGCGCCGTCGAAGTGGACATGGCACCCTTCTGAAGCGTCAAACCCCGAATCAATCGTTTGCAAGGCCAACCGGTACGTGTTCCTATTTCACCTTCCTAACAAATTGTGTATTTAGCATCGTCCATTGGCAAAACCCCACTCCGAAGTAATGCGAGCACTGGGAAACCGATTGCTCCAAGTGGTTCGCAGCCAATCACTCGAAGTACTTCGATTAACCGTCCGCTCAATTCGCAGTTCAGCGTCGGGCGATCTACCATCATCGGGATTCCTGGTTCACGTGATCGCAATGCTACACCACCGGTGAATTCTCGTCCGCTGACTCCACGACAGTTGGAGATTCAGAAGAAGCAGCTTGAAAAGAAGCAGATGGAAGAGGAGCTCAGTATGCTTCGTGAGAAGCTGCAGGTGGCCGAATCGAAGGCGGAACTGCTCAGCCAGAAGAATGAATTGGCTGAGAAAACGCTGGCACAGGAAAAAGGCAGGGTCGAAATACTTGAGGCAAAGACGGAGATTCTTGAGACAAAGTTAACTCAAACGACAGATGAATTGACGTTGAAAAGGGATCAGTGCGAAAGGCTCGTCGAGAAACTGAAGGAAAACGACACGGAGCTGCGCTACTTACACAACCAAGTAATCGACCTAAAGGTAAACATAGTGAATTTTGTCGAAACGATGAATGAGACGATATTTTAGGGGAAGATTCGCGTGGCTGTGCGCGTCCGACCGCTTCTCGATGATGAGGACTGCTCGACGATGATTGGCTACCCAGAAATGAATGCGATCAGTATCTCACAAGGCGCCGCGGTTCCGTTTGAGAAGGTTTTCTCGCCTCGTGTCAGTCAGGGTCAGGTATTTGACAACGTCAAGGAATTGATCCAGGTTCGGATCATGTTTTTGAAAGCTTAATAAGCATAGGTTTAGTCGGTTCTTCATGGATACAACGTGTCTTTGATTGCATTTGGGCAGACGGGAGCGGGAAAGACGTTCACGATGCGTGGAGGCCAAGGAGAGCAGATGGGAGTGATTCCGCGGGCGGTGAAGCACTTGTTGGAGCAGCAGAGCGAGATGAAGATTCTCGGATGGAGTGTGACGTTTTCGGCCTCGTTCATCGAGATATACAACAATGAAGCATACGATTTGCTCAACAACAATGGCAAGCTCAAGGTGATGCTGTCGGGAAATGAAGTGAAGGTGGAGGGGCTTGTCCAAAAACCGATCGTTTATGAGTCGGATGTCGAGAAACTGCTCCAACTGTCTGACACGCATCGTAAGACTGCGGCGACGCGCTGCAACCAGCAGAGCTCGAGGTCGCACGCAATCTTCCAACTTGGAGTGCATGCGAAGCAAGAGGGAACAGAACTGCAAGTGACCTCGATGCTGAAGCTCGTTGACCTGGCCGGTTCTGAGCGCTGCAAGGAATCTGGAGCCACAGGCGATCGCTTCAAAGAGATGACCTTCATCAATCAGAGTCTGTCGGCGCTGCAAAAGTGCATCAACATGCAGAAGAAGAGCGTAAGTTGTTGACGATTGTAAAATGGGCGAAATGTTTGCGTTTCAGTCGGCTCATGTGCCGTACCGCGATACCAAGTTAACGTCATTGCTCAAGGACAGTTTGGGAGGCGGAAATTCGAAGACGATGGTGATCGTCAATCTTAACCCTTGCAATGAGCAAATCTCCGAAACGAAGAGGAGCATTGAGTTTGCCGCAAAGATGAGGGAGACAAGCATTGGAGCTGCACAGCAGCAAATTAATAACTAATTTTTTTTGTCAAATTTATATTGCTTGTGAATACAATTTATTTAATGGTTTAGTTTTGTGAAATAAATTTAGTGATTTTTCTATTTGTTTTCCATTTAGCTCGGAGTATTAGTATAGGAGAAAGTAAAAACTGACTTCTTCAGCAAACTTTTGTGATTTATCCAAGTCAATTCAATTGTCAGTGGAAAGATATCAATTGTCAGTGGAAAGAAATGGAAACACAACGTATCTGAGCCCATATGCAAGAATGCATTTATCTATTAAATGGTGATGGAAAATACGTTATTGCATACCGCCTCTGGTTTAGATGTGAACCTGCAATTTATCAAAAAAAAAAAAAAGAAAATTTAGTAAGAAATATACAGTAACACACATGCCTCTGGTTTCAAAACCATATGCTCCTTTAAATATTACGATAAATTATTTAATTTTTCTGTAGTGCAGAATTAAAAAAAATTAACATATATACTAGAAAACATCAAGAACACGTTGCAGGATAAATTCGAAGCGAATGGACCTGCAGGCGTCTGGAATTATATCCAAACTGACGAATATCGCTATTTTTACGAAAGACAAGCGACGTCGATTTTCTCGAAAGGATAAGAATATTTCGAGGAAAGGTGTACAACATGCATAGAATCTTATTATGATGATAATTATGTTGCTTGTTACTAATATTTAATGTATATAAAATGAAGTTTTTCATCAAAAGGATTCTGAAAATTCATTTGACTAAACAATGGGCAATCTGTTAATCGGAATTATGTTGTAACAATAAAATCGTTCAATTTTAATTGCAATTGAAGTAGAATTGAAAAATTAGGAACAAATATGTGAAATTGAGGATTTTATTAAATGTAAAAGCTGACAATATACATAGCGAATCTGATTTATAAGTGATTTCTCAAAAAAAAAACAAAAAAAATGAAGTAAGAAATCTACAGTATCTATTTAAAACCATCTGCTCCTTTAAATGTTACGATAGATTATTAAACAATATTATTTATTGCAACCTGCCAGCCATGAGTCAAACAAATAATTGGACTCCTAATAATTAAGGATTGGAACGGACAAAAGGAGATAAGAATTCGGAAAAATTGAACAACAATGTCTTTTCATTTATATTAAAAATCAAAAAAAAAATATTTCAAAAGCTTTTCCAAAAAATGGAATCGATTTTTCAGCAATCAAATACTCTATCGGAGGTCGTATGCAAGATTTAATAATAAAAGGCTAATCAATTGAAATTTAGTTTATTTTCGATATTGGGTTTCATTATTTTGCGGAAAAGCCATTTTTCCTTAACTTTAAGGAAGCATTTAAAAATCAAATTTTGGGTAAAATAAAAAGGCGTAAGTTCCACATCTTGTCCTAATATCACAAAAGAACTTGAATATTAATTGATCTCATCTAATCATCAATCTAATTTGCATAAATAATTTTGGTCTGGTGGCCGAGTGGTAGTGTTGTGGTGTTTGAGTTGAATCTATGGAGGTTCTAGCCGCGGCAGCGTTTATGCACTTTTTCTAATTACTGATTAAAAAGTTTTAGCTTTAAATTAAGCTCTTAAAATCTATAACCATTACTTATGCATGCCAAATGGAAATGGCAATATTACAATATTTAAACGTATTTTATTAATTTCCAAGTCTTCGTTAATTCTACAGGCTTCACTTGGAATGTTTCTGGCGCTTTAAACTTACAAAACCTTAAACAAAACGTTAGATTTAAAACATCTTTCAGAACTTTTGTTTTTTTAAGAATTCATTTGGCTTATGCTTATGTTGTAGAGTTATCTTAATTGTTATTTATTTAAGTTATTTTTTACAATTGGATCCATTGAAAAATAATACAATTAATAATCCGCATATATGCACAAAGTACGCAAATGCATTTTATTTTACGCGCAAGTTTTTTAAATTTCTTCCTAAATACTTACAAAGGATTTAAGCCTCCAAAATGGGAATGTGAATGGGAATTGCAATAAATTCAGATAAAATATAAAATAATAAAATTTATTACCCGGATGATAAATTCAAAAATGACGCGAGATAATGGAAAAACAAGAGAGCACACGCCTCAAACGGCTCTTTCGCTTCTTGACCGACACCGGAAGATGAGTGAGACTGTGCGATATCGATGGATAGTTATTATGCGAGAACATTGGGTTGATAAAGCTCTCCGGAGCGGCGCACTTGCTCGGCTGCCGGTGAATCATATTGCGGATCGACGAGCAAATCGAGCGTCGCGCGTTGAAATTCTGCAATTTGTGGTTTATACCAAATATCTTTTCCATTATGTTGTACCTCATATTTAAACAAATCGCTGACTTCTACGAAGCCAATGGAAGATGTTCGTTGGCTGCGATTATCATCGCCATCGTCGTTTACCTGCAAGCGAGCATTTAAAACGGAAGAATGGACGAGGAAACCGAGTTGAAGTGCAGATCGCAGAATATTCGTCGATTCCGCACGTGGATTGGATGCGTGCGCGGCGGAACAGCCGGCGGCTCATCGGAATTCATGAAATGCGAGCAGGTCTGCACTGAAAACGTGAAAAGCCTCGCCGAAATAATGTTAAATAAACTTGATTGATGACAAAGAAAAGCCCCGCGACCGGAAATTAAAACGGGCCCCCTCTTTATCAGCAAAATGATATTGATAATCGCACATTTCGCTGTTCTTACAATTAAAATACAACAAAATGTTTTATTTGCTTTAATATTTAATATTTAATAATGAAAATGAAAATGAAAATAAAAATATTATTCAATGGTTTTGTCAGGTAAACAATGATGACTGCCAGTACTCCAAGCAATCTATTGATTGATTGATTGAATGCACATTAGTACCCATTTCCGCTCAAATAATCGGTAGAATGGGAAAGCGATAGAATTGGGAGAAAACTAAAAAAGAAATTCCATTTCCTCCATATGATTATAACGAAATTGATGAGGCGTTTCAATTTGTATTTGATGGTTTTTTTTAAAGATTCCTGCCGATTGTTTATTTTATAACATCATTATTAAAAGATTATTATTATTATTGTTATTGATATGATTAATAACCCATTAAATATTACAATTTAATATACATATTTGAATAGAGGGCGTTATGTGCTTTTGAATGATAGCCATATTGTATGAGTTTTCATCAAATATCGATTTTTAGCAAAAAACCCTCACATTTTACCCAAAAACGTTTTCCTGTAGGTAAACCATCTAAATCTTGTCTGTTTTTGAGAAAACCTAGATTTTTGCAATTAGAAAGTTAAGGCAAGTCTAGTAAATCAAACAGATATTCATTATCTTGAAATTTTGAATTTTAGCACACCCGTTGGTCTTTAAAAAATGCATTTACAGCTTTTTTCGAAATTTCTTTGCAAAACAAGTACTATTTTTGTGTTAAGTATCTTATACGCTTTCAAATGATACCCATATTGTATGAGTTTCCATCAAATACCGATTTTTAGCAAAAAACCCTCACATTTTACCCAAAAACGTTTTCCTGTAGGTAAACCATGTAAATCATGTCTGTTTTTAACAAAACTTTGAATAGTTTGAACAGCGCATTCAGAAGAAGCAAATAATCTAAGAAACAACTTTATTTCTCGGAAATTAGAAATTCAACGTACTTTTAAAGATTTTCAGATTGAAAATTATAGTATAACTTCTTTTTTCAGGGAAACAGTTACTGAATTTGTACTCACCACATTGTCAGCTTTTGAATGATACCCATATTAACATACTTTGAATTAAATTCTCTAATACTCCAATTTTACCTAAAATCGTTTTTCGATGGGTAATGTGCATTAAATGCGTCAAATTAATAAACAAAAAATGTGATTCTATGAACTTTACATTTTTCTATCAAATGATTATAGTGAGATAATGAAGTTGTTGAAATTAAAGTTTCTAGAGCAATCTGAAATTTTCAGAAAAACTCCAATTTCAGAAAAGATGGTTGATAAGTAGATTGTTAAAAAGAGAATTCTTTGCTGATTTCAAAACTATTAGAAACTTTTTTATAGGTGCAATATAAGCTGTTTTATGCACTTATAAACATTTATGAACTATAAGCCACGCCCACTTTATTGTTTAAAAGCGAATAGGAACCAAAATTTAAGAGTTAATAGGTTTTTTTACATCTTTCGAATCAGCAAAACATTTCAAACTCTTCTATACCAAAATGGGCGATATAAGTGTTTATTTCAGAGTTACAGACAAATCTGAAATTTTCAGAAAAACTAAAAATATAAAAATCTATGAATAAGTATATCTTTGAAGAGTTCTTGTTGTGCTGATTTCAAAAATATATTAAACACCCTTAGAACTGAAATACAAGCTAAGTTATGAACTTTATAAATTATAAGCTCCGCCCATTTTTACGTTTAGCGACGATTATTGACCGAAATTTTAAAAATCGTGGGAGTTTTATACATCATTCGAAGGAGCAAAGTATTCTGAATTGAATAATAACAATAAAAACGCTATAAGAATTAATTTTTGATTTTTATGAAATCTTAAACAAGTCAGGAATCGACATTAAAAGAGAATGAATAAAAAATTTAAAAAAAACATTGAAATAAATAATATCACGTAAATTTTAAACTCTATTGTGAAATGAAAATCAAAAGATGAAACCATTTCTAGCATAAAATTCGAAAAACTCACTCACCTCATGTTTAGGTAAATTCACATTTCTTGAAAATTAAAAATAAAAATAAATTATTTCAAAGATTAATTGCGATTATTAACAAATTCAAGCCAAGAAGCTCTGCTCGGAGAGCGTCAACTATTGTAAACAAGCACGATAATGATAAAATTCACAAAAAGTTTGTGAGAACTTAATCGTTTCAACAAAATTGTGTGCGTTTTTTTGTTTGATTAGAATCAGAAAATCACTTTTTTCCACTAAATTGCCGCGAGGAATTAAGACAGACGAGGATGCAAAAATATTCTCGGAGGTTTTGCAGCCAGGAGAACGCAAGTTACTATTTAAGGCGTTACGCAAAATAAGTGAGTGTTTCATTTATTGGAAATTATGGGGATTTAATTGTGATAATAACCAAATCTATACATTCATTCGATGAAGATTTTTTTGCTCATTCGAATGATGTATAAAACTCCCACGATTTTTAAAATTTCGGTCAATAATCGTGGATAAACGTAAAAGTGGGCGTGGCTTATATTTTATAATGTGCATAACTTAGCTTGTATTTCAGTTCTAAGGGTGTTTAATATATTTTTGAAATCAGCACAACAAGATCTCTTCAACAATATACTTATTCATAAAAGTTTATATATTTTTAGTTTTTCTGAAAATTTCAGATTTGTCTGTAACTCTGAAATAAACGCTTACAGCGCCCATTTTGGAATAGAATTGTTTGAAATGTTTTGCTGATTTGAAAGATGTAAAAAACACCTATTAACTCTTAAATTTTGGTTCCTATTCGCTTTTAAACAACAAAGTGGGCGTGGCTTATGGTTCATAAATGTTTATAAGTCTATAAAACAGCTTCTATTGCACCTATAAAAAGTTTGTAACAGTTTTGAAATCAGTAAAAAACGCTCTTTCAGAAAAGCAACTCATCAATCATTTTTCTGAAATTGGAGTTTTTCTGAAAATTTCAGATCCCTCTAGAAATTTTAATTTCACCAAATGAATTATCTCACTATGCTCATTCGATAGAAAAGTTCAAAGTGCATAGAATCACATTTTTCCTTTATTAATTTGACGCATTTAAAGCACATTACCCATCGAAAAACCATTTTAGGTAAAATTGGAGTATTAGAGAATTTAATTCAAAGTATGTTAATATGGGTATCATTCAAAAGCTGACAATGTGGTGAGTACAAATTCAGTAACTGTTTCCCTGAAAAAAAGAAGTTATACTATAATTTTCAATCTGAAAATCTTTAAAAGTACGTTGAATTTCTAATTTCCGAGAAATAAAGTTGTTTCTTAGATTATTTGCTTCTTCTGAATGCGCTGTTCACACTATTCAAAGTTTTGTTAAAAACAGACATGATTTACATGGTTTACCTACAGGAAAACGTTTTTGGGTAAAATGTGAGGGTTAAAAGTTACAAATCGATATTTAACAGAAACTCATGCAATATGGGTATCATTCGAATGCGTTTAAGTTGGTGAATACAGAAATAGTACTAGTTTTACAAAGAAATTTCGAAAAAAGCTACAATTGCATTTTTTAAAAAGAAGGAATGCATTGAAATTCAAATTTTTAAGATAATTAATATCTAATTGATTTTCTAGATTTTCCTTAGTTTTATGATTAAAATAAGCTTAATTTTACTAAAAACAGACAAGATTAACATGGTTTACCTACAGGAAAACTATTTTGGGTAAAATGTGAGTGTTTTTGGCTAAAAATCGGTATTTGATGGAAACTCATACAATATGGGTATCATTCAAAAGCACATAACTTCCTCTATTCAATAATAACAACGAAATAATACCAAAATAACTTTTTTCCAGCCGCTGATCAATACAATGACCACAAAAAAGTGGAAAACATTGAAATCGATCATGACGATCTCATCAAAATGTGGTACGTGCATTTCACGCCAGCATTTGTTTACGGAATCCTTAACGAATCGTTTATAATCATTGGCGGGGATCAGATAAACAAGTTTGATTCTTTTATAAATTGCCTTTTCTATTAAATAGTTTACAGTATATTCTCAGTCTACAATGGAATGTCTATGATAGCGGCAGCAGCCGTAGCTAACGTGTTGTGCAATATACTATTGCAATATCCGTCACATCAGAGCATTGAATTCTTCCGACTCAAGTGAGGCTCGTAGTCGGTGAGAAGATCCAATCAAATTTTAAGGGAACCAAAGTTATCCGCTGATCAGATGAACACACCTGAAATAAAGAATGCTCAGTTGTTTGGAAGGGTGGTGACATGCCCCACCCATTGATTTAAGCAATCATTGTTGCAGATGATTGGATTGTGGCTCGGTTTGACGATCGGAATGACGCCGCTCTTCTTTATTGACGATAATGAGGATAATCGACTGTCGCGGTGGTCGAAATGTAGATGATTGGGTTGAGGGGAATCCGTTTAAGATTGATTTTCAGTCCTCGAAGTGCCGATTCAGAGGGATCTCGTCGCCAACGAATGCTGCGATTTGAAAGAGAATAAAATGGAGCATAAAGGATTCAAATCACATATTGTTGCAGATACACGAGCGCCTGTTGATTGAACTTGTTGTTGTTTTAATAAATGGTCTAATTTAGAAGAGCGTTGTGATTATTAGGCCACGGCCACTTAATTTAGGAGATTTTGTGTGAAAAGCAACCTGAACATTTGTGTTTGAAGCTATATGGATGGTCCGTACTATACTCGTTTGACTAGCTGCATTAATAATTAAATAGTACAGGTCTTGTTGAACATTCCACGTGATGGATTTCTTCCATAGTCTTTTCTCCTAGAAAATATAAGCATTTAAACTAGGCCAACCTGACTATTTGCGACAAAAGAAGGTTCATTTGTGTTTGAAGCTATTTTAATGGTCCCTACTATTTTGCATTGACTAGCTGCTATAATAATTAAATAGTACCGGTCTCGTTGAACATTTCACGAAAAGGATTTGTCATTTAAAATGTTGTCCTAGAAAATAAACGCTCGTAAACTAGGCCATCCCCTTGATTTCTTGGCTGAAAACAGCTTAGCTAAGGTTTTAACCAATTTTAATGGTCCCTACTATATTGGAGTGACAAGATTTTTGCCACGATTAGATAGTAAAAGTCTTGTTGAAAATTCCACACAAAGGATTTGCCAAATAGTCTTTTCTCCTAGAAAATATAAGCATTTAAACTAGGCCACCCGGTATATTTTCGTCAAAAGCAGGTTCATTAGAGTTTGAACCTATTTTAATGGTCCGTACTATCTTGCATTGACTATCTACTATGATAATTAAATAGTACAGGTCTTGTTTAACATTCCACGTGACGGATTTGCCAAATAGTCTTTTCTCCTAGAAAATATAAGCATTTAAACTAGGTCACCCGGTATATTTGCGTCAACAGAAGGTTCATTTGAGTTTGAACCTATTTTAATGGTCCCTACTACCTTGGATTGTCAAGGTGCTATAATAATTAAATAGTACAGATCTTGTTTAACATTCCACCTGACGGATTTACCAAATAGTATTTTCTTCTAGAAAATATAAGCATTTAAACTAGGCCACCCTCTAAATTTTCGTCAAAAGAAGGTACATTTAAGTTTGAAGCTACTTTAATGGTCCGTACTATCTTGGATTGACAAGATTTTTGCCACGATTAGATAGTAGAAGTCTTGTTGAACATTCCACACAAAGGATTTGCCAAATAGTCTTTTCTCCTAGAAAATATAAGCATTTAAACTAGGCCACCCGGTATATTTGCGTCAAAAGCAGGTTCATTAGAGTTTGAACCTATTTTAATGGTCCGTACTATACTCGTTTGACTAGCTGCATTAATAAATAAATAGTAAAGGTCTTGCTGAACATTCCACGTGACGGATTTGTTACATAGTCTTTTCCCCTAGAAAATATAACTATTTAAACTAGGCCACCCGGTATATTTGCGTTAATTTGAGTTTGAAGTTATTTTAATGGTCCCTACTACCTTTGACTGACTAGCTGCTGCGACAATTAAATAGTACAGGTCTTGTTTAACATTCCACGTGACGGATTCGTTACATAGTCATTTTTCCTAGAAAATACAAGCATTTAAACTAAGCCACCCTTTGATTTATGAGTAAAACTACATAAGTGCCGGGTTTAAGATACTTTAATGGTCCCTTATCGTAATTCACGGCAATTGAAAAATCAAAATCATTAGATTCAAATCGTTCAACCCAACCTGATATCATTCAACAGTTAAGTACATTCCCAAACAAACACGAAATCAATAACAAATTGGTCTGATTTGTGCTCGTTATCACACAAATCAAACAAAGCAAGCGAATGTCGATGATTTTCAATTTACTATCAGTTGCCATGATGCAATCATAACCTATAAATAATAAACTCTCATTTCCAGCTTCTCTACAAATGCCAATATGAAGTTTTTCCTCTTACTAGTGTCATGTTTACTGCCAATTTCCGCCTACAAAATGGGCATCTTTGTGCCGTGCATATCGAATAGCCAAGTGAGCCACAGAGTTGATGCTCCATTTGATTTCAGCTCATTTCAGGTGCAATTCTCGGTGAGAGTCGCTGAAACTCTTGCTAATGCTGGGCATGACGTCACACTTATTATGATGCAACACTTTAAACAGTTCACAATGAACGTGAAAATCCCGAAGAATGTCAAGGTTTATGACGCGGACGCTCACGTGGAAGGCTTCACGCAGAAACAGTTGGAGGAGGAACAAGCGAGAGTGATTTTTAAGGTTGTTTCTAAAAAAAATGGTGTTAGGGTAATTTTGTTGGTTTTAAGGTTTCGTCGATTTTTGATAGGGAACAGTTTGCACAAATGCAGCGTGGAATGGGATTGATTGCAGAAGCTTGTAGAAGTGAGTTTATTTGGAATTCTTTCATTTTCTACAAGAAACGATTATACGATAATTCCTTTGCGTAAAATATCATACAAAATCTATACTTTTTAATTATGATAATAACTAATTAATCAAATATAGTAGGAACCATCAAAATATGGAAAAGCTAGACGGATGATAATTTTTTCTCAAATGCGTATATTTTCTCAACAAAGCGACTATATGATAAACCCGTTAAGGAAATTGGTAAATAAGATCTTTACTATATAAATATAGTAATAACTTTAAGTTTCAGTATAGTAGAGAGTATAAAGATAGCACCAAACAGGAACTAGCCTACTTTTGACGCGGGCAGCAATGGCAGCCTAGTAGAAACGTTTACATACTCTAGGAGAAAAGACTATATGGCAAATCCATCACGTGAAATGTTCAACAAGACCTGTACTATATAATTATTATAGCAGCTTCGCAATCCAAGATAGTAGGGACCATTAAAATATGGGAAAAGTTTGTGTAAGCTCTTTCAGACACAAAAACTAAGTGGTGGCCTAGTTTAAATGCTTATATTTTCTAGGAGAAAAGACTATTTGGTAAATCCGTCACGTGGAATGTTAAACAAGACCTGTACTATTTAATTATTATAGCAGCTAGTCAATGGAGTATAGTAGGGACCATTAAAATAGGTTCAAACTCTAATGAACCTTCTTTTGACGAAAATATAGAGGGTGGCCTAGTTTAAATGCCTATATTTTTTAGGAGAAAAGACTATGTAAGAAATCCGTTACCTGGGATGTTAAACAAGACCTGTACTATTTATTTATTATAACAGCTTAACAATCCAAGGTAGTAGGGACCATTAAAATAGGTTCAAACTCTAATGAACCTTCTTTTGACGCAAATGTACTGGGTGGCCTAGTTTAAATGCTTCTATTTTCTAGGTCAAAGGACTATGTAACAAATCCGTCACGTGGAATGTTAAACAAGACCTGTACTACTTAATTATTATAGCATCTAGTCAATGGAATATAGTAGGGACCATTAAAATAGGTTCAAACTCTAATGAACCTTCTTTTGACGAAAATATAGAGGGTGACCTAGTTTAAATGCCTATTTTTTTAGGAGAAAAGACTATGTAAGAAATCCGTTACGTGGGATGTTAAACAAGACCTGTACTATTTATTTATTATAGCAGCTTAACAATCCAAGGTAGTAGGGACCATTAAAATAGGTTCAAACTCCAATGAACCTTCTTTTGACGAAAATATAGCGGGTGGCCTAGTTTAAATGCTTATATTTTCTAGGAGAAAAGACTATTTGACAAATCTGTTACGTGGAAATGTTTATAAAAACCTATACTATAGTTTTATTCAGCAAACACTATTTTCCTGCAGGCGCTGTTCGCAACAAACCCTTCCTCAACTGGCTCGCCTCGCAGAAATTCGACATCGCCTACGCTTACATGTACTCGTCGTGCCCGATTGGCCTAATCCATCACGCGAAAATCCCCACGTGGGTCTGGCTCAACAGGTAACCCTCATCATCTTTCCGGCAAAGCACGTTTGCGTTCGCAGCGGCGGACTGATGGACTTTGTGGCGCAAACCGTCGGCGTGCCGATCATTCCGAGCTACGTGCCGCCCATCATGATGGAATCGACCGACGAGCTGTCGTTCATCGAGCGCGTGAAGAGCGTCATCGGACACGGGCTCACCTACATGCTGCTGAATCGGATGGTCGCCAGCAAGGAGACGGAAATCTTCCGCGAGGAGCTGAACCAAACCGATTTCCCGCACACGTTCGCCGACTTGGCTGTTCAGTGCCCGCTGGTTGGTTTGTGCGTTTTCTGCTGATGGGAAGATGCTCTGTAGGTGATGGTGAACACGAATGAGCTCTACGATCTTCCGCGACCGACGCTGGCCAAGGTCGTCAACATCGGCGGGCTTGGCGTGAGCAGCGATGACGCGAAGCCGCTTCCGCAGGTGAGTTCGAATGAATAAAGCTCGCTGAACTCTTTGGGCAGGAATTCGAGTCGATCGTCTCGGCTGGCAAAGGAACCATCGTGTTCTCGTTTGGATCAGTCGCCCCGAGCCACTTGATGCCCTGGGAGTGGAAGATGGCCTTCCTTGACGCTTTCCGCCAGTTTCCCGATTATCAATTTGTTATGAAGTATTCGGAGCAAGATCTTAATGGTTTGGATTATTAATTAATTCGGAACCTAAGCGTCTTATTTAGAGCATCTGCCTAAAAATGTGCATTTGTTCAAATGGCTACCGCAAAAGGATTTGTTGCTTCACAAGAAGACAAAGGCGTTCATATCTCATGGTGGATACAACAGCTTGCAGGTGGGATTTTGCTTTTCTACTGTATTAAAATTCACGTCGTGCTGTTCACGTTGATTTGATAAGAAAACAATAATCACCATTAAAAAGTAAATCTAAAGAGCTTTCGAATGACACCCATATTCATATAGTTTCAAAGAATTTGAGGAAATTATTGATTGCTCCGCCCATTTTACCTAAATCAACTTTATATAGGTACATGGCGAAATTTATTTTTAAAAATCTATGGTTTTTACATTTTTAAAATTAACAGAACAAGATAAGGCCAATAATAGTAGGTTACTTCAATTTTAAACGAACTTTCAGCAAAAATAATTGGAGAAAATCTTTAATTTCTCGCCAAACGTAATCGATCTCATTCAAACGCTAGAAATATGATAAATATAGTTTTGGAATCAGCAGAACAAGAGAAATCTAATAATATAAAAATTTATGTGAAATACCGTGTTTCTATAATCCCCGCCCATTTTGCCTAAACAGTTTTTTGATGGTAATCGAGCTCTTTTAAAAGCTAGAAACATGTTAAATACATTTTTGGAATGCGCAGAACAAGAGGAATCGGCTGATATAAAAATGTATGTAAAATACCGTATTTTCCTAAGCCACGCCCATTTAACCTAAAACAGTTTTTTTGATGGTAATCGAGCTCATTTAAAAGCTAGAAACATGTTAAATAGGGTTTTGGAATGCGGAGAACGAGCTGAATCGATATGAACTAAAATTATGACGAAATACAGTAGTTTTAAAGCCACACCCATTTGACTTAAATTTGTATTTTCTACTAGAAGTCCCTGATTTGCCCATTAATTAAATTTTTAAATACACAATTAAAAATAATTAAACTATATTAATTTTTATAAAATCAAATTTATCTAGGTAAACTCTATTTGTCAGATTTCTTGTCAGAAATATAATGTTTAAATTTAAACCACGCCCATTTTTAACTAAACAACCAAATTGGCATTAATTATGAATTGGCCATGCGATAAGCTTTCGAATGACACCCATATTGCTATCCAAACCGTGGTTTACACGGTTTTACGAAAACCACGCCCATTTTACCTTAAACAGTTTTTGTACAGGTAAACGCATTAGTCGTTGAGCATTCACGGTGATTTTTATATTTTTAGAATCAGTAGAACAAGGGAAATCGACTAATATAAAAATGTATGTCAAATATTAACCTATAAATTGTTTCTGGTGGTAATCGAGCTCATTCAAAAGCTAGAAATATGTTAAATATAATTTTAGAATGAACAGAACGAAGGGAATCGACTGATATAAAAATGTATGTCAAATACCCAATTTCCTTAAACCACGCCCATTTCACGTAAAACAGTTTTTTGACGGTAATCGAGCTCATTTAATAGCTAGAAACAAGTTAAATAGAGTTTTGGAATCAGTAGAACAAGACAAATTCAATGATATAAAAATTTTCGCATATTACAGTACTCTCCATAGCCACGCCCATTTTACTGAAAACTGTTTTTAGTTGTAATTGACTTCATTTAAAAGCTAGAAAGTTGTTATATACTGTTTTTGAATCAGAAAAACGAGAGTAACCGACTGGATAAATCAATAAACCAAGAATATTTCAATTTCAGGAAACAATTTCTGCCGGTGTTCCCATCATCACAGTCGCTTTATTCGGGGATCAGCCAAGGAACTCGAAAATCGCCCTTAAACAAGGTTCAAAAATCTTATTCCCAGCCACTAGTGAAAATTGCAAATTTCAGGAATTGCGGTGAACATTGCGAAATCGGAAGTGAACCGCGACGCGATCCGCGCCGCAATCCAGCAAATCATCACCAACGACGAGTTCTCGCGGAACGCGCAACGCCTGCGAGCAATGGTGGCGCGCAAGCCGATCAAACCCGACGAGCTTCTCGTGCGCTGGTCGGAATTCGCCGCCGAATTCAAGACGCTCGACAACTTGCGGCCCGCCGGTCAGAAGCTCAACTTCCTACAGTATCATTCGATTGACGTGGTCGCGTTTCTCGGCTTCATCGTGTTGGTTATCCTGTTGATTGCATTCACAATCATTCGTTGCATTGTGCGACGATGTTGTTGTGCTCGTCGGGATTCCAATGAGAAAATTAAAGTTAATTGATTTTTCACAATTTGTACATTCATAAATTATTCAAACATATATATCTCTTCAGTCAAATCAATTGTTACATTTAAAATTCATTGAAAAAAACTTTGAAACGACACCAATAAAAATACAATTCCGGCAAATTCACATAAGCCACGCCCATTTTTATCGGTGCGGTCTAGATGGCATTATTATTGAATTGACGATATTATAAGCTTTCGAATGACACCCATATTATTATACTTCATGTGGTTATTACAGTTTTACTAAAACCACGCCCATTTTACCTAAAATAGTTTTTATGGAGGTAAAAACATTAGTCGTTTAGCAATCACAGTAATTTTTATATTTTTGGAACGAGCAGAACGAGAGGAATAGGCTGATATAAAAATGTATGTAAAATACGGTATTTTCCTAAGCCCCGCCCATTTTACCTAAAAATTGTTTCTGGTGGTAATCGAGCTCATTTAAAAGCTAGAAACATGTTAAATACATTTTTGGAATGCGCAGAACAAGAGGAATCGGCTGATATAAAAATGTATGTAACATACCGTGTTTCCCGAAACTCCGCCCATTTTACCTAAAAAAGTTTTTTGACGGTAATTGAGCTCATTTAAAAGCTAGAAACATGTTAAATACATTTTTGGAATCAGCAGAACCAGACGAATTCAATGATAATAAAATATTATTAACACTGACCCATTTAATTTTTAAAAAAACCATCTTGTTATAATCAAAACAAGCAGCACCCCTTTAAAAATCCTTCATTACAATATCACAGCAAAATAATAACCAAAATCACAAAATTAAATCCAATACTAATCCTCCTCGACAAAGAACGCTTTCACTAAATGTTAATTCGACACCTGTCCTTCCAGCAATCTCTTCGCCTTCTTTCCATATTCAAGCAAAGTCGGCACACACGTCAACTTCAGCTTCTCATCCACTCTAAAGTCGCATTTCTGATCCTTCCAGCTGAACAAAAAACCCATTAATCTTTGCCGCAAACAATTTTCCCACTATTCTCTCTCTCCAACAAAGCACAAAACATATTCCACATCCAATCCCTTCACGTCATCCATCTTCAAAACCTTCTCAACCACCGGCTCGGCCGTCACACAATCCGGACACCAGCTGACCCCTGTCGACGCGACTTTCGAGCCCGTGAACAGGCCAATTATTCTCTTCTTGCTTCCAATCTTGCTCACAACCTCCTACAAATGTTCCAATTAACTTCTCTTCTTCCCTCTTACCTGAAAGGCTTGGTATCCATTGACCACGTGGCAGTTGAGTGGCATCCTGTCAATTCCCTATCACAAGTCCCCCCAAAAACACACAAAGTATTCAACTGCTTCAAACAAGTTTTATAAACAAAAAATGCATTGATAAACCATTTATAAAAGAGTCAAAATAATCACTTAAGTATCAACAATCTTCCATATTCCGGCTTCGTCTTCGCATATTCCACGAGCGTTTGCTTGGCCGATGCTCCGATTCCCACCCTCACCGCCGTTCTCGACAACCAATGCGTGCTCAAATTCAATCATCACTTTCCCCCATCACCATAATAGCTCACTTTGAAATAATCCGCTCACATGACGATCCCGCGCATCTCAGCTTCCAAATCGACCATCCAATCAACAGGAATGACACGAAATGCAGCACCAGTGGGAACACAGCCGACAGAAGCAGCCAATCGCCAATCAACACTGTTTGCTAAATCCCCTCATATAACAACTCACTGCACCAAACAAAAAACTTACAAAGCACATTTTACAACTTTCGTAATGAAATAACTCACATATAATAGTTTTTTTTTAAATATTCTTTTCACGTTTGATTTTATTACGATTTCAGATTTAAATTCGAGATAAAAACAAAGTTCTAGCAATTAACAAAAATAACAATAAACAAAACAACCAATTATGCACATCATTTCCGCCACGTCACATTCACTTGATCCGTTCGGTATCGTTGAGTAAATGTCGCCTTCGATACATCCACCATCAAGCCATTTTCTCAAATAATCACTGTTTCATTCAAAAATCGACAAATCACAATGCACGTTTTTAAACAATTCTTTTTTCAATGTTTAAAAGGGTCTTGTAGTTAGCTTACACGAACTAATTGAAATATTTTATTCAGGTAATCTTGATTTGATTCTCTCCTCATCTATTTTCAAATCTAACTTTAGAGTATTTCAATCAGTGCCGAAAACACCAAATGCGTCAATTATACAACCACTGGCGCATTTAGTTTGGCGTAAATATTCAGGTCTGTGAGAATTCGTTAATCTTATTGCGGACCAAACATTTTAATTTTCTTGAAATATTTTAACCAATAAGTTTTTATTTATTTTTTGTTCTAGCTTGCACCAAAATTGTTTCTAACTTAAACCGTTTCTCTTTACGAAAAAAATAGACAGTACAAAATTCTCACTATATTTTTTCACGCGCGGCACAGTAAATCTTAAGGGTTACCAGCGCACTTCAATTTAATATCAATTGTATCGTTATAATCAATAGAAAGCCTCGTGCAACTTTCATTGCATTAAAATTAGCGCTCCAATCTCACCTAGCATCAATTCCCCAGCCCTCGCTATCATCGCACCATTGTCGATGCAAAACCGTTCATCAGTTGCGTACAAATACGCGCCCCTTTCTTCGCACATCGTCCTCGCCATTTCCTACAAAACTAACACCTTCTCATACCACTTCCTTCCCGCCAAAACCTGTAGTCTCAAATTGCAGCCGACACCACCAACAATCAGCAACTGCGTGCTGCCTGTGTGTGCCATCGCCCTTTCGGTTATCTCAATGAGCATCGCGAAGAGCGTCTCTTGCAGTGAGAAGCACAAGTCCTCTCCGCTGAATTCTCCCGACTCTATCAATTTCGGCGCCTTCTTCTCAATCTGCGACAATATCCCCGACAACGATATATCCATTCCCTTGACAACATACGGCAATTCAAACAATTTCTTCCCTAAATACCACAAAATTATCCCGCAACTAATAACACCGACAAACCCTTCTTCGCCATCTGCTCAATATTATATCCCGGACTTGGCTCATTCGGCAACTTCAGCACCCGCGCGAACCGATCGAGACAATTTCCCACCGCGATATCAATCGTTTCGCCAAATATTCGATACTTTCCATTCGAGTACGATATCACCTGCGTGTTGCCGCCGCTCACGTACAGAACCACCGGGTTGTCAGCGCCGGTGATGAGCCGGCCCATCTCAATGTGTCCCACACAGTGGTTCACCGGCACAATCGGAATCTTCCACGCCTGCGATAGGGTGCGCGCAACTATTGCTCCGACCTGCAGCGGCGCGCCCATCCCCGGCCCCTTCGTATAGGCGATGCCGTCGACCTGCGTCGATGGATCTTCAATTTTCGCCAACGCCAGGGCTTCACCAACGAGTCGGATGATCTTAACAAGGACAAGAATGACAAAGAAAACTTCCAATCAACCTGCAATCGATGGTGCTGGGCGGTTTCCGCCGGTCGGAAGCCTTCACCAGGCGGTGCGTTAAAAGTGGCTCGCGGGTTTGACAACACTTGGCCATCCTTGATGATTCCAACCTTCAAGTAAATATAGTTTTGGTTCGTTTTAATGAAAAATAAAAGCATGGTAATATCATGGGAATTGTCATTCATTCTAAAAATGAGCAAATCAATCTTCTTTCTCATTTTCTAACTAAACTCTATTAAAAATCACATATATTTCAATAGTTCGACAACGTAAGGAAGCTCGTTTCCCTCATTTTCCTCGTCAAACAACCAAGAAAACAAAGTTCACCTAATCCTTTATTTATAATTTTTTCGTGTCTCGTAAAATGTTATTTTTTCGGACGCACATCAGTGGCCGTATGCTTAATGGGTATCCGATTATGTGCATGAAACCTACACCAGGCGAACCAATGAAATTCTTGAGAAGACAGTGGCTTGGTCGACAATGGCGAGAAAGAGATGGTCCACAACCTTCACGGTTGATACGTTCTTGCATAAGGGATCTGATGTGCATCCAATAAAATAACATTTTACGGAACACTTATTGATTACTTGATTAGCCCGTATTTATCAGTAAAAAGATGATGGAAAATCATTGTTAAATTAATTTTATCTATAGTCGTCGCCAAATGCGATTACCACCGCAAAGTGTGGCGCAATTTTTAAATATTATTTTTTTCATTTAATTTTCATGATTATTTTCTTGTTTAGGCTTGTTCTATACTGTTTTTCCTTAAATAAATTGAAGAATATGTTTTAGATGTTGTTTCAATAGTGGCATAAATGTGAAAAATATTAAAAATCATAAAAATTAAATGAAAAAATAATATTTAAAAAAGTGCGCCGCACTTTGCGGCGGTAATCGCATTTGGCGACGACTATAAATTTTTAATTAATTTGGTGGTGGTTTTAATACTAATTCTTATATACCCTTGTTTACATTTCACCGAAACGAAATTTGACGACGACTATACAATATTTTACAATATAATTGTGACAATAAAATTAAATTCCAGAAAAGTATGCACAGTTTGCAATATAACATGCATACATTGCGAAACATGCCACGCCCTTATTTTTTTTTATTTTCAACGTGGGACCATCATTTCCATTGCACGCCAACAGAAAATGACTAATTTCCAATTTTTAGGAGTGTCTTACATTTTTTACGTCTTCCTTACAAGGAAATCTTCACGCCAATTTAGAAATGCGTTTATTAAGCTATGTAAAAATCTGAATATCCTCACAAAATAATAAATTTAAGCATGTTTATGGAGCTCGTTTTATTACTATACCAGTTGGCGTGTCATTGTTTTGTAATGAAAAAATAGAACAAACCCCAATCTTATTGGCGGATCCTTCAATTCCAATCACGCAAACCATTTCAAATGCACCGCTTCAGTCGAATTATGCTATTGCCCCACTGAAAATCACAAGCATTTTCTTTCTATTAAACCCTCATCTTGCAAGCGTTACGTCACCCGCTGAATTATATGCAAACAATTTAGTGGATACTAGAAATCAATTGCGGGTGCACATAAAAAAGCAAATCCCAACATTAATCAATTTCCGAGCCCTTTCTTCGCTCGCCGCGCGATTCCTCTCAAACTCGATTCGCACCCTCTTCCGGAATGCCAACTTGTCGGTAAGCCTAAGTTGCGTTGAATATCGTAGCAAGCCTTTGTACAATTCAAGCGCCTAAGCATTTCATTCTCCACTCCATCTTAATACACCCTACCTGACTATTTACCATCAATCCAATTCACCTAAAAACCATCTCTTCTAAAATGAACCACAAAAAACAGAAAAAAAGACCGGAAAACTTCAACCAACAAAATTCAAAACAAGAAAATCTTAATATTCACATTTATTGCTCTTATAAAATACATCTAAAAGCTATCGCCAAATAAAAAAAAACAAAGCACCTCGTCAATATGTATATATAGAATATTACAAATTCAATTACAATCAAATAATCAAAACGATAATAATAATAATGATAATAATGATAATAAATGCAATATGATCATAATAATCAAGAAATATTCCTCAGTTAATAAGTATCTTATCGACTTGCTCTTGTTAATTACCATAATCTTTTTTTCGTTTATATAAAAATACCAAAAGGAACAATCGATTATCACAGCATTTTCAATAACTTATCAAGACTCGCAGTTCAAATTCTTTTTTGGGGGATTGGAGGGGGGGTTTGGTTGTCATTTTCTTTGTACAGAGATTGTTGGATGTTCATCATATCCTCCTTATTTACATTATAATCCTTCTCTGAAAACATTTCAATTTATTATTCTAGAAAATAATATTGATAATAGCATGACAACAAACTGCACGCCATTTTTCCATTTCCACGTAGTAATCACATATAAGTTTTTTACGCAATATTAATAAACACGTCTTAAACTATCTAGAAACCTTAAAATTGTCATAGAAAATTTCCTTTGAAACCCTCAAACGAGCTTGCATTCCTCATTGGCGTGGCAAACTGATGAGACTTCTAAAGTGCGGTAAGGAATATAGAGATCAGTCTACGTGAAAATTTCCTATACTTGTTGCACGCCAATTGAAATTATAAAAAGGAATTCTCAGTTAAGATCAAATTAGCTCAAATTTTAGAGCGTTTTTTTAAAATTTAGACAGAATTTTATACCGCTATAATAATTTTGTGGCTACATAAATCCGTAACAAAGTCAAGTAAAATCGGGCATTTGATGATGGCGTGTATATACATTTAATATTGAATATTAAGTTTCTGTAGAATGTTCACATAGAACAATGACGCTGTCAAAATTTGTAAAATCAAACTTTTCATTTAGCGTGCTTGTTGGAACAATAAACATCAGTTTCAGTTGTCGTGTATATGAAGAGATTTTAATATTCAAAAGGTTAAAAACATTTTCACATCAAATTGAATGATTAAGTTGCGGCCACAGAAAAGATGCTCATTTTACAAATTTCGATAAGAAGCGCATGTTTTTAGATAGTTTAAGACGGGTTAGTAACAATGACGTGTTAATTTATATGAAAATAATTCGTGTAAATTAGTAATACACGTTTAAATATCGAAAAATAGGCATTTCCATTTAGCGTGCATTTGAATTTAATCGCAATTGTCATTAATATTCAAAAAAACTTATTTATATCATCAAGCTGGCTTGATTCAAAGCACTTAAATAATAAAACGAATTTAAAGCTAAATTGGTATAATTTCTGCAAGAAAACTCAGATGCACGTACGTGATAAACCATCACAGACAGATCTCATGGCTTCTGCATAGTCTACGCCACAGATGGGCGGAATTCCGGATTCCGTAATCCGTCAGCACTCCACTGGCACGACTACTGGAAGTTTTGCAAAAAAAGTGTGCACATAGTGCAAAACTACGCCCTTCACTTTTTATTTAGATTCTTTATATTTTTACAATCGTAAACTCTTCAAATTTGATTCAATTCGTTTTTAGAATCGTTTAGAATTATTGTTTAATGATGTTAATTTGTTTGAAGGTTCAAAGACGATTGTAGAAATTTTAAAAAACAAAGAATTCAAATAAAAATTGAAGGGCGTGGTTTTGCAATTTGTCCACACTTTTTTTGCAAGATACGCAGTTATTCTATTCCGAATTCCGAAATCTGGATTCGGTATTTAAAAATATGATTCCTGATTCCGGTTTCCAAATTTTCAATTTTCATCCCGACATTCCGCCCATCTCTACGCGCAAATTTGAAAACAATTTTTTCGTACAAAGTTTCTTGTCTATAAAAAATAGTCGCCATTATATCAAATATAAGTTGCAATATATTTAAATTGACGAATTTTGAAATGAAGAAAATACCCACATTGGTCCAATCACGTGGCTTCTGCGAATCATCCAATAACGAAGTGAACGATATCCGGTGAATATCGCTGATCCATACAATATTGCCCAAACCGGGATGATGATAAAATTGCTGTACCTCTGCAAAATAAAATGATTTATTTATATTATAGATTCTGTCCTAGGTCATATCCCTTCCTTTCCTTTTCCAAGAGCACACTAAAAAACAATTTCATTCCTTTTAAATAACTTTACCGCTATATTTTTTACGATATTTTGGATTTCAGTGACTTTTCTGATTATCTTTTTTTGAAAACTCATTTAGTGTGTCCTAGTAACTTTGACAATTTTACTATTTGGACTATACATCAAATAAAATAAACCTGGAGGCTAACAATGGTGAAAATTATCCTTATCCTACACCCCTAGTTCAGGTTCCCAAGGAACCAAAGGAGGATAATCGTAGTAACAGTGCCTGCGCCCGGGGTTGACCGGTCAGCAGAGTGTAAGCAGCTCTTTTGTGAGCACAAACTCATCAGTATTTCCTCATCATTCTCTCCTAATTCGAATAGTAGGTCATCGTCAGAGGTGATTGGACTACTAATCTTTGTGTATGCAGTGATGGATATTAAACATATAATTAGGTGGTAAATGAGTAGCAAAAACTCGTAGAAAGCAGCACGTCAACAAGGAATATAAATTTTCGCATTCTATAAGAATTTTAAAATACATTTTTAAAAGCAAATTTGACGAGAATGAAGCAAGACTATCCTAAAATGGCCATACTTTCCAGTAATATCAACAAAGAGCAAATTATTTGAAGTTTGCTTTTAATTTATTCAATTTACAGGAGCTTTCTTGGATCCTAATTAAATCATGGAAGATTCTAGATGCCCTTATTTGGGATGGAAACAGAGAAAGACTTATGGGATCTCTTTGTGGGTTCTTGAATATTGAAGCAAAACGTTGAACATAAGAGTAGGAGAATATTCTACAGAAGTTTAGATGGAAGCAAATGTTTCCACTCAAGCAGGTTATCTTCGTTAATGATCGTGAAGGCTACTGGAAGCTTTCATAATTGTTCAGGGAACCTAGGCCATATTTAAACTTATTAATAATTCTTGAAATTTAGCTGAAAATTTCTATAAATTAAAACAAGAGTATTATCAATAAAGAAGCTCCCTCGCGAAGCTCATGAACTCACCCCTTTTGTTAATAATGTTATCAGTACTGCAAAGATCAGCAATACCGCCGCTGAGACAAAGAAGAGAAGAGAACGACGCCTGGCAAATGTTCCTACTGTTGAGCTGAAATGAACACAACTATTAACACATAAAAAACTATCAAATTACTATTTCCTGCAATGCGGGCACGTCGCGAGCGAATTGGTTAAGGTGTTGAACAAGAATATCTCATTACAATAGACACACGAGACGCGACAGCTACCTGTGGGCGCGCGAATCGCGCTACCCGACGGGTCCCGTGGGCCAACACTTTGTCCCAGCGTGATAACCCGACGACAGTTATTGCGCGGACACGCGATTCGTGTGGATGATGCCTTGCAGATGAGCAGGCAGTTGCATGGACAGCGCACGTATTTTTTGCCGGCGGGGGCTGGTCGGATCGGCGTTGCCTCGACGCAGTTCTGGCACTTGACGACGTGCTGGTTCTTGTGGCCCTCGATGGAAATTGTCGTCTCGCAGACGCGGCACACCACGGAGGCGCCCTGTGGACGTTGCGCTCGCTTCGCTGACTCGGTCCCGTTAGCGTACTCGGTGATATACTCGGGCTCGCGGTTCACATCGTCGGTGTAGTAGGATGAATCCCCTCTGCAAGGAAAAATAGTGATATATTTTGCGTAAAATGAGTCGTACTCTTGTTGGGTGTTCGATAGAAGCGGCACATCCTCGTTATTCTCTTGGCCGTCCATGTTTCCTGAAAATCCTGATGGCAATTGGACAAAAAACGCAATTTGCTATCAGACGAAACTCCGTGGTGCACTGATAATTCACAAAATGAACGTTTCAACGAAATGAGAAAAGACAATGGGAGATAAATCAATTCAATGATTAGCTGGGCTTTAACTGTTTGATAGCAAATAATTAAAGCAAATCATTTTAGCGTATTTCTCGCATTTAAACATTTTCAGTCAAGGAACAATCATTTTCATGCTAAACTGAAAGAAAACCACAATTCTATGAGAACATCAAACAGTTGACTATTTTTTTATTATTTTGTATAGATCGATATGTTTATTGTAACTGTAAAAAACAACAAAAAACAAACAAATTTTCAGAAAAATTTTTTTTGAAAAAACGTGACTATTACGGTCGACAAAACGAATTGTGCATTTATGCGTCAAATGTGCCAATGAGTTCCGCTCACTTTGCGGACTTGAGAGTATCTTTTAGGCAAATTCTTATTTGTGCCCTTAAGGTTAATCCTTAGACTCTTTGATTGTTTTCAGCATTTCCCCATGTCTTTAAAATTATTTTGTCCATATTTTAATGCGAATATTTTTACAGAATAATCAATTTTGGGAAAAATCAACAATGCAAATTTTATCTCTCCTTTCACGCAACCTTCCAGGAGCTTTCAGTATGATGCAATATCCAGATAGGGCGGATAACTTTATTCCGACCATCTGCGAGTGACTGTGTTGAAAATTGTGGTTTTTCAGAGCAATCGTTGTGTGAACGACAATTGCAGCAGTTGGCGGTCGCGCAGGCGAGAAATTTGGCCGCTCCTGGTGGAAAAGCTGTTTTTAAGGTTTGTTTATTACTGATGATTACCGCCAGAATTAAAATATGGGAAATAATTGCGCGTTAAATTGAAAGGGAGTATTGGTATTTTTCAAATTCCTTTATAAAAATGTATTGTGCTTGTTTTCTAATAATTTCATTGTTAAAACTAATTGATTCCCCCTTTTTAGCAAAGCAAAGACGAAACCAATGTGCCAAAATTTTTATAAACTTTATAAACACTATTGACATTTTCAAGGCGTATATTAAAATTTCAACTTCAGGTTTTATCATTTAGCGAATATCATTTATTACAGAGAGATAAGCCACATTTGAATGTTGGAACAATTGGCCATGTTGATCACGGAAAGACCACATTGACTTCTGCCATCACCAAAGGTATGTAGATTCCAAAATTTCAACCAATACCTTATTCTCATTTTAGTTCTCGCTACTTCAAAAGGAGCCAAGTACCGTAAATACGAGGACATTGATAATGCGCCAGAAGAGAAGGCTCGAGGAATCACTATCAATGCTTTCCATTTGGAATATGAAACAAATAAGAGACACTACGCCCATATTGATTGTCCCGGACATGCGGATTACATCAAGAACATGATCACCGGAGCCGCTCAGATGGAAGGAGCTATTCTCGTCGTCGCCGCCACCGATGGACCAATGCCACAAACGAAAGAGCATCTTTTGTTGGCTCGCCAAGTTGGAGTGCCACAAGACAACATTGTTGTGTTCATGAACAAGGTCGACGAAGTGCCGGACGCTGAGACTCGTGAGCTCGTCGAGATGGATATTAGAGAACTCCTCAATGAGTTTGGATATCCGGGAGATACCTGCCCAGTCATTTTCGGATCCGCCTTGTGCGCCTTGGAATCGAAGCAGCCAGAAATTGGAGAGGAGGCAGTTAAGCAGCTCATCAGCGTTCTCGACGACAAGTTCGTTATCCCGGAGAGAAAGGTGAACGAGGAACCGATGTTTGCCGCAGAGCACGTCTACTCCATTGTTGGACGTGGAACGGTCATCACTGGAAAGCTGGAAAGAGGAGTTCTGAAGAGAGGAGACAAGATTGAAGTGGTTGGAGCTAGCAAAGACGGAAAGCCGATCAAGTCGGTTATCTCTGGTCTCGAATCGTTCCGTAAGACCGTCGACCAAGCCGAGCCAGGAGACCAATTAGGAATCTTGTTGAGAGGATTGGGACCAAATGATGTGAGAAGAGGATGCGTCCTCCTCCCACAAGGACATAAACACCAAGTCACCGACAAGGTCAAGGCTCAAGTAAGTTTCTGAATGTTTGGAACGTTTCTATTGATTCTTATTAAGCTCTACGTTTTGAAAGAAAGCGAGGGAGGAGCGAAGACTCCAATCGCTAATTACTTCAGTGAGCACGTGTTCTCACTTACCTGGGACAGTGGAGCGATGGTGAAAATCCTTGGTAAGGACTTTGTCATGCCTGGAGAAGCCGCAGAGGTGGAATTATCGTTGAACAAGAGAATGTTCATCGAGCCACAACAAAGATTCACTATCAGAAAGGGATCGAAGACCATCGGAACGGGAGTTTTCACCGATGTCTTGCCACCACTTACCGAAGCCGAGAAGGTTTGATCTATCGTTAATTGATTCTTTGGAACGTATTTTCACTAATTAATCTTTAGGATCCTAAAATTAAGAAGAAGATGATGAAGGCCGAAATGGAACGTCTTGGATTCAACCCGTACGGAGAATTAGCCGAGAAACGCCTCAAGCCAGACTTCTCCAACTCACCAAAGGATAACCCGGCGGCTAAGGCTTTCGAGGGATCCCAGTAAATTATATATACATATTGTTCAATTTTAGTGCTTTGTTTGTTATATAGAATGTAGGTTGTTTCTTGTTATGTTCATGTCCAAATTGTTACAAATGTTATTTATTATTATATTAAACCGTATTCAAATATGTTCATCAAATTGTAAATACCCAACAAAGAACTGTCCAACTGATCGACACGCCGGCGGCAATCGATGACTACTCCTGAGCAGCATCTCAACCAACATCAAACAACACGGCAACGGTACGTCGATGATCCCAACGGAAGTGTCTTCTCCATTCGCACGTGGATCGCTGAATCGGTTCAAGTTAGCCGAATGTAGTGGTAGCAAGCTCACCTGGACACTGTCGATTTATTGAAAACCTTATATAGTAATTTAATAGCGGGGAAAGGTTGAAGTATGGCTGGAATGCTGAATTTTATCTGCCATCGGATGACTTTCTCACCTCCGTCCTCGTCTTCGTTTCGTAACCCCGCAAGCTCGCCGTTCGCCATCACCACGTACGAGTCGAGTAACCAGACGAGCAGGTGCGGCACTTTATCGAGTGTCCGGATGACGAGTTTAAGACTGCTTTGCGATTCGCAAGAGTTGAGCACAAGCTGTGTCATGTAGCGCGACACTCCGAAGATTCTGAAAGTTAGAAAATAACCGATTCGTTCATTGATTTCTTACGTCTGCTCGAGATACGGCACACTCTTGGGGCCACCTGTCAACACTGCCGCGACATGATTTAAACTGTACACATCTGGATGATCTGGAAATAAGAGCAAAACCAAGTCTCGTGCCGAGCGGCATCAATTAACCAACTCTTGACGATTCGTCCGACTTGCGATCGACACCCGGAGCACGAAACGATATTCTCATCGATGTGCACGTGCTCGCGGATGATGCTGCTCGAGTGCGCGAACGAGTTGGCATACGATATCATGAGCTGTTTCTCGTTGGGCAGCCATTTGTCGGCGCACTTGTTGTCGACGCTCTCGTGCTTGTGCTTGTTCGGATCGCACGCGGCCCCGCAACTGTCGCGACAGTAGAATTCGACGGATTGCGTGGTGGCGAGCCATTCGTCGTCGGGAAGCGTGCCGATCGTCATTCTGTTCAACGAAAGAATATCGCGTTTTTTGTTCCATTCTCTTACATATATTCATCAGCGAGAAGCTGCAATGAGCATTTCGCGCATTTCAGCCGCGGGTGCGCTCTCTTCGCAAACTCTTCCAACTGCTCCTTCTTGCAAATTTCGTCAGCTAGTCGATGGAGCGTCTTTTGCACTGAAAACCTTTTTTACTAAATTTCACTAAACTTGTAGAAACCTAGCGGCAGATTATTGGGCTCGATCTGCAATTTGCACATGAAGAGCCTTGTGTTGTTATTCGCCCATGCTGGCGAGCAAACGCTGTTCGACACTACGTTGACGTCTTTCAAAACCGCGCCATATCTAATTGGCTTGAACGCTTCCCTACAACATTCTCCCGTTTTGATTGCCACGCGGCAGCTCAAACCTTTCCTTCAAGGCCTTCTTCTTACTCTTCTTTGTAGGCGTCGTCGGCGCTGATCCGCCGCTAACGCTGCGCTCGCGGCCCTTTTTGGCCGGCTTCTGCTCGCTAGCCGCTTCCTTCATCCTCTTGTGCAGCACCGGAGCCGAAGGCGGCGCGCCGATCCGAATGCAGCTGTCGGTGATGCTCACCACATCGATGTCTTCGTATTTTCTGCACAACGCAACTATATCCATTCAATAATCGCTGGTGATGGCTCACATTTTACGACGCTCGTTATTCGCCATGTCGGCGTTGCTCGACTTCTCGCGCAGCACTGGCGGCACGTCGATGAAAAGCGAGGCCAGGTCGTTGCGCGGCTTCATCTGTTTCCGCGTGTTATTGCATATTTCGCCAATTGGTTACCTCGATGAAAACTGACAGCTCTTTCCATTCGCCGAACGTGTCGAGAAAGTTTGTGCTCATTCTGAAATTGTTGATTTACATGGCTTTGTAAATCAATCGATTGCGGAATAGAAAACTACAGTATCGGTTTAAAGGAAGGATTTTGATTTCATTTTCCTCGTTGTTAAATTAAATTTTTAAAGAAAGGTTCAGTACTATTGTATTCAACAATTATTTACCTATATAGGAAAACCCCCACAAAATAAACAGAGATAAGACTAGCGTAGATTAGTAAGTTTCTTAATTTTGCTACAATATTCGAGCATTCTACTCCTAAGGAAGTAAAGTGCAAAACAAACAATATTCCCCATAATATACAAAATAAAAAGGTAACATTTTTGAAACCAATCCAGTTAAAATTCAAGAAATTATTGAATTACAATTTATTTAGTCATTAATTAATAGTCTTCGTCGTCATCATCTTCATCTTTCAATGCCGTCGGATTCCAGCTGAAAACGAGAAATATCATCAAAATAATCGAAAACATTCAGAGAAATTTTAAATGTCTCGCGTTGGAATAAAAACTCAATTATAAAGTTAGAAGCTCCTAAAAAAAATAGTTAATTTAATTTGTCGTATACAATATGTATAAATAATATATTGATTCCAATTGAAATTAATCGATTTCCAAGAGAAACATTAATCATAATTCAATTATAGTGTATCCATAAATATCTTTTTTAACTCGAAATTTTAAAAACAAAATTTAATGGTCCTAAAAAATATCAAAGTAGCCTAGAAAGTTTTTTTTGGAAATTTCTCTTCCTCGGCCATGGAGGTTGATTTAAATTATATTTTTATAGCACGCCAAATGCAAAAAGAACATTTCACAATACTTATTTCAATGATTATTACAAGCTTACACATGGTGATTCCAAAATTCTTCTGACGTATATTTGTCAAACACTTTCTCTGAAATATTTCTGAATAGGTTTTCTTTAAACACTTCATTTGGCGTGTTATAGTGATTTTGTAACGTTTTTACGTTATGATATATTAAATGTGAAGCAAATTTGCTTTTCTAAAAATGAATAATGATAACAGAATTGGATATTTCCCTAATTATAACAAAACTAAACTAACATTTTGGTCTATTCGATACTTTCCATTAAGCCATATTTGACTAACGACAATCACATTTAATTATTGTCCTTTTCAGGAATTGGTGCCTAATGGAAGAGGAAACAGAGCAAAATGAGGTTCTCGTTTGGACGGCCACTCTTTTCTATCACATCAATGTGTGTTTTCTCAAATAAATGAGCAGAACACATTGAAGATGAATAAACGAAAAAGTGGCCGTGTGACCGTCCAAAAGAGACTATAGTTCGCTATGATCTTCCATTACTATCTCTGAAATGTACAATATATTTACTTTTCAGATATTAATTTTAGAAAAAATAAGAAAAAACTTGTTCCACAAAGGGCTTTTCCATCCATAATTTTTTCTGTTAGGCATTGATCTCTGAAAAGGACCATAACTGACTCAAAACAAATTTCCGTAAATCTACACAAAATATCTCTCTACTTACACATGCACGTAAAATTGCAGACAATTGTCCACCCTAAAAATTTTTATTTTTAACACTGATCACAAAAATTGATGAAATGGTAGAGAAAAACTGAACTGTGGCAATAACAAGTAATTTTGGAATAATTTTTCTTTGACATAAACAATAGTAAAATATAATCCTAAATTTTATCTGTATTACATTGTTTCCAAAGAGGTCAAAATAGTGCACAACACATGTCAAATATTTTATTATTAGTATTAATAGATTATTATGTACTCATATACTCTTAAATGTGAAATAATAAATAAAAAAAACAAAATGTCCCAAAAAAATTATCTGGCCTAGGACAGAATTTAGTGACCTAGAAAAATCTTTCAAAATTTCTCTTCCATAGACTATTTTCATTTTTTTACGTGCGCGACGGTTTTTTGTTGCTCTCATTATTTCTCTGAACAATACTTACTATGGTGAATTCATTATTTCATGCATTTTCTTTGGGCACTTTTCAATCCCTTCATATATCAATCTATCCAATATATTCGAAATTTCATTAATCCGTTCGTCAGTCATCACATGCTTGCTCTTGATTAATTCGTATATTTTATAATTTGGGTTCACGTAGATCATTCTTTGGCACATTTCTTTAATATCGATTGAAATCATTCAATGTTTTTCTTGCATTAAACCTCTCGACAACAACATTTTTTTACGATCCTTGAATATAAAATATTTATCTGCCATAAAATGTCGTTGTTCATTGAACAAATGATATTTGTTGTTTCCAAGATTATTCCAATCAACACCGAGCCACTGAACATCATTAAAATCATGCTGATGATCACTATATTGAACTATTGATGATTGTTTTGTTCGACTCTCACCGAAACCAATCCCAACTGGCAATTATTCCATGCAATTGTTTTGCAAGTTTCAAGCAAGTAACATCATCGTGGCTGTTCGGTAACACCGTCAGGCAAATGTGGTTCTTAATGAGTTCCTAGCAACAAAATCAATAAGATTTTATTATCACGAAATTGGTTCACTTCTAGAGCTTCTTTATAATTGGTACCATTTTCAGCGAGATATTTCGGGCTGATCACAGCGATGCAAGGAATACGATTCTTGTTGAAATATCGAATCAGTGAGAGTAATGACATAACATCTGGCACCGTTTCGTCTATAAAACCAACACAACATCAATAAGCATCATCTAACAAACTGCTTTCATATCGTCTATAAACCGACCCAGAATGCATCACATTCGCGGCGTCAATAACAACAGGGCGCGGGATATCTTCTCGCGACCTCGGCTAAAAAACCGTTAATCACTTTGCACATTTTATCTGCACGCAAATACCGGAATATCCATCATTAAATGCGATTTATAGACACTACTTATTTTCAACGATAAATCAATGCCCACATTTTTCTCCTCCTTCTGCTTTTTTTCTCTACAATTATTTCATTTCTTTTACAATACCATATTTAATACTTGACAAATTCTGTGAAACATATATTGTGGTGCTCCAGGGATATATATTCCCTTCGAAGTTTCTCAATGTCCGTTTCCATTTCCTGCAAACCAGTTAGGATTTAATTGTGAAACGTGTGAAAACAAATCTATAACATTTGCTAGATTCCACTATTCTTTAATACAACATCAATTAGGATTCAAATTTGGAAAAATTTTAAAAATTAAAAATGTTCCGCAAAATTGCACTAGACATACAATTTGACGCAAAAATGCACACTAAAATAAAACTGATTTCAAAAAATCATCACCATCATCGGGAAGTCAAATTTCTAATGAAGATTTAAATGAGAAATGTTTATAATTTACTGGAAAATGTAAAGTAAAACCTAATTGTCGTAGTGCAATGACGAAAACATTTTCAGGAACGCCTAAAAATCGGAAAATCATTATTCCCAGTTGGCGTGCTACCGCAGTAAAAATTATTTGGAAGAATCTAGATAAAGAAATATAATTTTAATAGTTTAGCATGAATAAAGTAAATACAATAATAACGTAAAACGAAAATCAGAACAATATACTAGGTATTACAATCGTTAAACTACGAATAATGGTTGAATCACAGACGAAACCAATCATGGATGACGATGACGATGAAGGAGGAAGGCAGGATTGAAAAAATTAAAATATTATTCATTTCAGAGATCGATGCCTAATGGAAGAGTAATAAAAGAAGAGAAAATGATGGGGCCACAAAAAACATTTTTCTCAATTCCTCTTAAATATGTATTGCCCATAATTTCGTAAAAAAGAATGGCCGTCTAAAAAGAGAGCTCATCCAAACGAGATCATCAGTCCATTCTAATATTTTTCCTCTTCCATTAGGCATCGATCTCTGAAAAGGACAATATATTAAATTAATAAAAATAAATAAAATATATTATCTACAATTCCCAAGCTGCTATATGATACCCCTCTTTTACCTTAAAAATGAAAACAACGGACTTGGAATATGTGATGAATTCATATTATATATTCCAATGATATCTTATAATTTAATAAAAGAACACAACTTTATTTGAACTTCGATTTTTCGGTTTTAAAGATTCAAAAAATATAGTCTTCTGAAAATATAATTATTACAACAATACTATAATTCGAAACCTTTTGTTGAAGATGGTGTATACCTGTCTACTTTATATTAAATGTTAATTCAAACACTAAATTTCTTTTTAAAAATTTATTATTCATTTCAGAGATCGATGCCTATTGGAAGAGGAAAATTTTAGGGGCGGGGCAAAGGTCTTGTTTAGGCATCCACACGGTCATTAAGGTCATCACGTCTCTTCATCATTTGTTTGTCATCAATTTTTGTTATCTATTTTTTGATGACAAGAAATGAAAAGTTTAATTTAAAAATGAAAATGGCCGTGTGGATGCCTAAACAAGACCTTTGCCCCGCCCCTAAAATTTTCCTCTTCCATTAGGCATCGATCTCTGAAATGAATAATAAAACATTAAATGTTCGTTTTCAAAATGTGTACAGTATCATTTAAAGGCACAGTGGCTTTTAAATTATTTATCCGTTTCATTGGATTCCTCGACGCAGACGGTTATGTTTCGATCATTTCGATCAAAAGAGAAAATACCTAGCTAGGTACCTAGTATTCTCACGGAAGGAATAATAATTATACTATTTTTTTGAAATTATATTTCACATTATAATTGCATTGATAGAATCTCTCTAGCTAGAGAGCTGCAGCTCGAAGAAGTTTCCTTTGAGGTATCCTTGATGTTTGAAGGAACTTGGTCAAGTACTTCGATATGAAAAAAGTAAAATTAATAAAAACTTTAAAAGAAAAAATATCCATTCATGTTATCAATTATCAATTGCTATTGTTTATTCATTTATCAATAAAATTTTTAAAATAAATTTGTTAGATAAAATAATGTTGCTCCTTATCAGAAGATTTTCGCTAAATGCTCCCCTCAATACCATCTAGCGAAATTCTTCTAATAAATGTCGAGCGAGTTTAAATTTATTTAAATAATGTTATCTATTAAGTAAATTTACGGACCTCAGCTTAAGCCTAAGGCGAAAACAGCCGCAGGTGGAAATCGCCTGCGCATAAGAATCCGTTCAATGAATCTTCACAAGGACAACTTGAAATTGATGGAATATTATTCACTCCTGAAAACAATTCAATATAGAGAACAACTACATAATCTCCTACCTTCTGTCATGATTGGAAATGTATTCTGTTCGTCATTCTTCAAAACAGCTTGGGACCATTGAAGAAGCTATTTTCACGAGAAGATGGAAGTCGTGCGATGAACCATGAAAGATTATTGATGAGATTAATCTAATAATTGAATTTGTATGAACTATAAACATCTTATTTAATAATAACTATAATCAAAAGAAGTTCCACTTCAAATAGGACGTTTCTCGCTTGATGATACCCCCTCAAATACCATCAAGCGAGCCTCCTATAAAAGATGATAATTATTTAAGCATTTTGTGGAATTATTAATAATTGATTGATGCTCTATATTTTTAAAATCAAAACAATTAAATCCTGCCTTTTGTTATAATTGAAGCTATATTGTTCCCATCACTCCGATTGTGCATGACATTGATCCATTTGAAGCTATTATTTGTCGTTTCCATTGTACTTGAGTTGCTTATGAAAAAATAAAAATTATAAAGAATATTTTTCCATTTAAATTATTTTATTAATTTATATTAGGGAATTAACTTGTTCTAAATTAGATTCATCTGATACTCCGCTTGCTAAATAATACCCCTCAATACCATTTAGCAAGCTTTGTCAGATTAATATATTCTAGATAGAATTCAAAGCTAAAGCTCTTGAAACTACTTGATTGCAATTATTTTAATGTTATCTTAAAATCATATTGGTTTAAATAATTAACCCACCTCAGCTCATTTTTGCCGACGAATCCCTTCTTCATTAACATTCATTCCTTCATTCTTCATTAGCTCCGATATATTTTAAACGAAATGGAAATTCTAATAATATAACAAAAATGTACCACAGGAAGCTGCACTTTAAATGAGACGATACTTGCTAGATGATACCCCTCAATATCATCTAGCAAGTATATGCTATAAGAAGGCAACATTCCTGGAGTTCATCTTGCAAGACTATTAGAATATAAAATTTGCTGAACTTAAAATCAAAAAATGCTCGCTAGATGATACCCCTCAATATCATCTAGAAGTTCTTTTCGAAAAGATTAGTGGAATGAAATTCGAATATTGAAAAATATCTTATATCTTGAGCAGTAAATTCAGAATGATGCTCTTTAGAAGTAGAATAGAAGTCTTATATTTGAATAATGTTTTTAAATAAAATTTGAATTTGAAAGTGATTCAAACAAATTCGAATTGTTATTTTTCGAAAATCTAAAAATGTTTCAAGCGGCAATCAGGAAGATCAAATAATTATTTTTCAAAATTGTGAAACAAATAATTTGAATTTTTATTTCATGGTATCTTTAAAATTTGTTCATTATCTCGATAATATTTTTAAAGCAGAAATAAATCTTTTTTTTTATTTTCAAGTTAGAAGTTGTTATATTAAAATATGAGTAAATTGCTATATAAAATATAACTAATTGATGCATTTAATAGGACTTTGTTATTTTTCAGTTGTGTAGACTTTGTCCTTTAATTTTTTTGATCTTCCATTTTGGCGGGTTCATATTTTGTCAACATCCGATTTGAAATTTATTCATTTTTTGAATATTTTTCGTTAAAAAGTTTAATTATTATTATTATATATTCTAGGCTCCATTGTGCTTTCATAGAGGGATATAGTAAATTTGTTGATTAATACTAAAATTTTGGCAAGATTTGGTTACAATTCATTAATAAAAGTTGTATATTCTAATAGTTTTGCAAGATGAACTCCAGGAATGTTGCCTTCTTATAGCATATACTTGCTAGATGATATTGAGGGGTATCATCTAGCAAGTATCGTCTCATTTAAAGTGCAGCTTCCTGTGGTACATTGTTGTTAAATATATTATTAGAATAAAAATAGTTTCCATTTTGTTTAAATTTTAAAATATCCCGATGTTAGTCAAATGAGCCATCTCAATGGGATCAGGTTGTCATCTTGAATAAGGTAGGTTCTATAGAATCTTGGCGAATATATTAAATTATTTATTTTAAGTTCGAACTACTTTTCCTTGGCGTTCAATTCCAGGAGGATATGAAGAATGGATTCGCCGGCAAAAAATGAGCTGCGGTGGGTTAATTAATCTAATATGATTCAAAAAAAAAATAAAATGTATTGTAATCAATTAGTTTCACGAGCTTTAGCTTTGAATTCTATCTAGAATTTATATTAATCTGGAAAAGCTTGCTAAATGGTATTGAGGGGTATTATTTAGCAAGCGGGATATCAGATGAATCTAATTAAAAACAAGTTAATTGCCTAATATAAATTAATAAAATAATTTCTAAAGAAAAATTATAATTTTTATATTTTCATAAGCAACAGAAGCTCAATGGAAACGACAAATAATAGCTTCAAATGGATCAATGTCGTGCACAATCGGAGTGATGGGAACAATATAGCTTCAATTATAACAAAAGGCAGGATTTAATTTAATTGTTTTTATTTTAAAAATACAGAGCATCAATCTAATAATAAATCCACAAAATGCTTAAATAATTATCATCTCTTATGGGAGACTCGCTTGATGGTATTTGAGGGCACTTCGGTCAAAACGAAATTCCACCCTCAGAGTTTGTATTTTTCTCTGCGCGTTGCCTTTTGTGATGTGTTGCGTTTTTCTATATTCCTCTTCTACAATAGACGATCATTTATTTCAACAAATATAATTTAAAATAATTTAACGCGCAGACAACGATACATAAAATGAAGAGTGATTGCGTTTTTCGTGGATTTTTGACCGGAGTGTGAGGGGGTATCATCAAGCGAGAAACGAAACGTTCTATTTGAAGAAGAACTTCTTTTGATTATAGTTTTTATTAAACAAGATGTTTATAGTTCATACAAATTCAATTATGAGATTAATCTAATCAATAATCTTTCATTGTTCATCGCACGACTTCCATCTTCTCGTTCAAATAGCTTCTTCAATGGTCACAGAGCTAATTCGGAGAATGAGGAACAGAATACATTTCCCATCATGACAGAAGGTAGGAGATTATATGGTTGTTCTATCTATATTGACTTGTTTTCAGGATTGACTATTATTCCATCGATTCCAAGGTTTCCTTCTGAAAATACATTGAATGGATGCTTCGCCTTCAACATGAGCTGAGGTCCTTTAATTGATTTCATTTTATAAAATATACTAATAATCATTACAAAATAGCAATAAAATGTTCACGTCATTCCGCGGAATTTTATCTTGTTTTAGGAGAAACTCGCTAGATGGTTATGAGGGGAATCATCTAGCGAGTATTCCATCTAGAATTTATATTAATCTGACAACGCTTGTTAAATGGTATTGAGGGGTATTATTTAGCAAGCGGAGTATCAGATTAATCTAATTAAGAACAAGTTAATTCCCTAATATAAATTAATGAAATAATTTCAATGGAAAAATATTGTTTATAATTTTTATTTTTTCATAAGCAACTCAACCACAATGGAAACGACAAATAATAGCTTCAAATGGATCAATGTCATGCACAATCGGAGTGATGGGAACAATATAGCTTCAATTATAACAAAAGGCAGGATTTAATTTAATTGTTTTTATTTTAAAAATACAGAGAATCAGTCAATTATTAATAAATCCACAAAATTCTTAAATAATTATCATCTCTTATAGGAGGCTCGCTTGATGGTATTTGAGGGGGTATCAGAAACGTCCTATTTGAAGAGAAATTGCTTTTGATTACAGTTATAATTAAATAAGATGTTTATAGTTCATACAAATTCAATTATGAGATTAATCTAATCAATAATCTTTCATTGTTCATCGCACGACTTCCATCTTCTCGTTAAAATAGATTCTTCAATGGTCACGGAGCTGATTCGTAGAATGAGAAGCAGAATACATTTCCAATCATGACAGAAGGTAGGAGGTTATGTAGTTGTTCTATCTATATTGAATTGTTTTCAGGATTGACTATTATTCCATCGATTCCAAGGTTTCCTTGTGGAGATACATTGAATGGATTCTACGCCTTCATCCTGAGCTGATGTCCTTTAATTTATTTCTTGCTTACTTACTTGGTTACTTGGTTAGTCCATGTCAATCGTGAAGATTGCGGACCATCTCTCTCCAGACGCTGCGACTTTGTCTTGCCATAGTTTACCAAGACGTTTTCCTCTCAAGGATTCCCATTCTTCTTCTTCCTTTGGTACGGTTGGTGGAGACCTTATGCACGTAATCAGACGTCCACTTACGGATGGAGTCAGCCCACCGCTCTTTCGATCTCACTTTACTTCGTGTGCTGCAACGGGGGTCCCATTCTGAAAGTATTTTACACCAACGGTCGGGTGGCATTCGAGCAATGTGGTATTATGTTTTGCATGATGAGCTCCTTGATGCGTTTCTTGTCTAAGTGCGGCAATAGTATTTTACACTTAGAGAAAGTTGACCATGCGGCTTTGCAGCGCCTGGATATTTCTTCGTCAAGAGAGTCATCTTTAGTGGTTGTGGATTGTTGATTGAGTTGATGCAATTGCGTGATGAGTTGTTGATGTTGTGTAGTGTAGCGTTGGTTTAGGGCTTTCCGATATTACCTCAAACTTGGGTAATTAAACTTTTATTATAAAATATAAAAATATAAAATATAAATATAAAACAAAAAAATGAGTTAAAGTGAAGGGAAATATAGTGTTACAGTCGCTTTTATACTCAACATTAAATGGTCCGCCTATTGTCATGACCCACAATGAAAAGGGTTTCAAATATCAAAACATGATAGTTTACAACAATAAGATAAATTAATTGGACCAATCCGCTAAATTGTTTATATTTAAATCCTTACAATCGTATTCTAGGACACATGTTCTTAAAATAAATCAATTTAGTGATCGCAATTGCGATACCATCGATGTTTATCCAGCTTCCCAAATATCGAGTTCCACGAGAGATTGGACACTTAGACCCGTTTGAGATTATGTCTCTTTGAGTTGCATGACGGTTGTACGTGATGACGGTTGATTTCTAATCCATGTCTCCAGCTGGTCCGTCTTATGACTTCTAGTCTTTGTTCGATTTCCGACGAGGATTTCCCTATCAAGAGAACGTCATCAGCAAATTCAACCCTGCTCAGTACTTTTTTCGATCAATATGCCATTATCTATATCCATTCGATCTATTTCCATTTCGGCTTCGTTCATAATATGTTGCAAGGAAAACGAAAACAACTTTGGCGATGATGTATCTCCTTGAACCTCCAGATTCTCCCCGTGCGCGGTGACATTGGCAATCCCTCCTTGAATGGTGGATTGGAGTGCTGAGACAAGGCCTTCAGGAAGGCCGGCCTCTAATAGTGCAGATTGGATTGACGTGTGGTGGAGTAGTCTATGAACGCCAAGACGAGTGGTATTTGGTATTCGTTGCACTTCTCAATGAGTTGACGAACGCTTTGGATGTTGTCTATACAACCACGCGACGGACGGAATCCTTGTTGGGATTCTTCGAGAAAGTGATTCGCGAAAGCCTGTGTTCTCTTGGCTAGAATTCTTGTGAAAATCTGCAATATTCGATATCAAGGCTATGGGACGATATTGTTTGATATTATCCGCGTTCCTCGTTTTTGGTATCAATGATATCTTCGAGATTTTCCATGCCTTTGGAATTTCTTTGGATTTAAGGGCATTGTTGTAGATCCTCGTTAAAGGAGACAAGACAGCATCAATTGCGCATTTTCGGAGTTATCCCGTCGATGCCTGGAGCAGAATTTGTGCGAAGAGATTTGATGGATTCTTCTACTTCACTTTCAGATCGTCTAAATTGATGTTTGAGCCATCGAGTTGTTTCATGTTTTCATTCGTAACGTAATCGCCATGAAGTGAGTAGAGATTTGCGAAGTGATTGAGCACAATTTTCCTCTGATTTCTTTTCGGTTGTAAGTAACGGTTTTCAATGCTATAATAAACTCTTTATTATGATAGCAAAGAACGATATTAAAGCAATATTAAACGACAATTTATTTATTGATTGTAGTACCGATGATAATGATGCGAGTACAATGGTAAGAATAGAATATCAGCTCAATAGAGAACCCGAAGATCCCTGGGACAGACCTCTGGTTAGGGTATTACATGGGGCTTTAAATACTATGTATTAGGGGCGTGGTTAAAGTGCGTTCCAGACTTGTCCTTGGCTTGTCTTTTGGCGAATAGGAACTTGTGACCGTAGTAGTTGAACAATTCCTTTTCATGATAGGTTTCCTGGAGTGCTACTATAGAGCAATTGGATTCCAGTAAGTATTCCACAGCAGCACCCAGACGCTCTGCCTTCATTGACTTACAGTTCCATGTTCCCAGACGAAGTTGTCGTTTCCTTTCGTCCAATATTTAGTGTTTTTTTTTCATTTCCAATGATCGTTACTACACCCGGAATACCCCCACATCTGCGGGGATTGTGCTGTCCGCGAGTTGGCATTCCGAGCTGATCCTTTTGAATTTATTTTCTTTACTTTTTTGAGAGTTAGGTTAAATTCCCTGGTCTTACGCGGATTGGCTAACCAGTCCTTCGAGTGCCGCTACTCCACGCGTACTGAACGCTACTGTGGATCTCGGCGGATTGTTCTTTCAGCCTGCTCCAGAGTCCATCCCCAGTTGGTTTTGTAGAAGCAGTTACCACTCTTCACCACGGGGAGGTAAGAACATTGAAGAGTAATTAGTGTTGTTATATTAAAATATGAGTAAACTGCTATCAAATATAACTAATTGCACACCAAATTAAAATAACAATATACTGATCAGAATTCTGATATTTACGCGCGTCATACAATGTATACGTGCACTTTACAAAAGCATATTTAACCCCAATTTGTCAGCTTTTTCTTAAAATCTCTAAAAATAGCAATATCTTCCCAAAATGTTAAATTTCAGAAGGTTTTCTAAGCTCGTTGTATTATCATTCCACTTGGAGTGCTAATTGATGCATTTATTTAATAGGACTTTGTTCTTTTTCAGTTGTGCAGACTTTGTCCTTTAATTGTTTTGATCTTCCATTTTGGCGGGTTCATATTTTGTCAACATCCGATTTGAAATTTATTCATTTTTTGAATATTTTTCGTTAAAAAGTATAATTATTATTAGAATTATATATTCTAGGCTCCATTGTGCTTCCATAGAGGGATATAGTTAATTTGTTGATTAATACTAAAATTTTGGCAAGATTTCGTTACAATTCATTAATAAAAATTTATATTCTAATAGTCTTGCAAGATGAACTCCAGGAATGTTGCCTTCTTATAGCATATACTTGCTAGATGATATTGAGGGGTATCATCTAGCAAGTATCGTCTCATTTAAAGTGCAGCTTCCTGTGGTACATTATTAGAAATTATTAGAATAAAAATAGTTTCCATTTTTCTAAAATTTTAAAATATCCCGATGTTGGTCAAATGAGCCATCTCAATGGGATCCGGTTGTCATCTTGAATAAGGTAGGTTCTATAGAATCTTGGCGAATATATTAAATTATTTATTTTAAGTTCGAACTACTATCCCTTCCGTCCAATTCCAGGAGGATATGAAGAATGGATTCGTCGGCAAAAAATGAGCTGCGGTGGGTTAATTAAACTAATATGATTCAAAAAAAGTAAAATTTATTGTAATCAAGTAGTTTCACGAGCTTTAGCTTTGAATTCTATTTAGAATTTATATTAATCTGACAAAGCTTGCTAAATGGTATTGAGGGGTATTATTTAGCAAGCGGGATATCAGATGAATCTAATTAAGAATAAGTTAATTGTCTAATATAAATTAATAAAATAATTTCTAAAGAAAAATATTCAATGGAAACGACAAATAATAGCTTCAAATGGATCAATGTCGTGCACAATCGGAGTGATGGGAACAATATAGCTTCAATTATAACAAAAGGCAGGATTTAATTTAATTGTTTTTATTTTAAAAATACAGAGCATCAATCAATTATTAATAATTTCACAGACACTTATGGGACGCTCGCTGGATGGTATTTGAGGGGGTATCATCAAGCGAGCAACGTCCTATTTGAAGAGGAACTGCTTTTGATTATTATTTTTATTAAATAAGACGTTTATAGTTCAATTGAATTCAATTATGAGATTAATCTAATCAATAAGCTTTCATGGTTCATCGCACGACTTCCATCTTCTCGTTAAAATAGCTTCTTCAATGGTCCCAAGCTGATTCGTAGAATGAGAAGCAGAATACATTTCCCATCATGACAGAAGGTAGGAGGTTATGTAGTTGTTCTATCTATATTGACTTGTTTTCAGGATTGACTATTATTCCATCGATTCCAAGGTTTCCTTCTGAAAATACATTGAACGGATGCTTCGCCTTCAACCTGAGCTGAGGTCCTTTAATTGATTTCATTTTATAAAATATACTAATAATCATTACAAAAAAGCAATGAAATGTTCACGTCATTCCGCGGAATTTTATCTTGTTATAGGAGAAACTCGCTAGATGGTTATGAGGGGAATCATCTAGAGAGAATCTTAAAATTTGACGTGAAGCCATTTTTGTATTGTATATATTTTTTTATATATTCAATTAATTTTTTTCATTTTTTTTCAGCCTTCTTGACCGATTTCAATGGATTTCGTGGGAACAATTCGACATCAGATAGTGATTTCAGTTCGGCTGAAATGACACAAGGCATGGATCCATGTCAATGGAGCTGATCCTCGTGAAAAATGAGCTCGATACTTCTACTTGGTATTTTAACAGGTATTTTTTTATTATTTACATTATTTGGAAAATGTGATTGATACATTTTTAATATCCGTTCAAACCAATTGAAAATGACGATTTTGCAATATTTAAACGCTTTTCTACGTGAATATTTAAAACTAATTTTCACGTCAAGTTGACAAACTTTCCTTCAAACATCACTGGCGATTTAAATGTTTACGAAATTCTATATTTAAGCGGCTCTATTTGGCGGATGTTATTGAATCTAGGCTAAGCGGAAATTTCACCCGTCGGAAAATAAAATGCATTTCTGTACCAAATCACGGATTATTACATCATCTCATTTTAAATCTCGATTATTTTCATTTTTTATTAAAAACAGTTTCAAAGAATATCTCAAAAGAATCGAATCAACATATATTTTTCGGGAATAAAATCCTCTGCCAGGAATGCTACGATTCCCCTTGTTAGATTGAATAACATCCCATTTATAGATTATATTTTATGAAAAGCATCATTGAAATTTCTGTTGTTCAACTAAACAAAAATATATTTTAAATAGTCGCTTGACAACTATCATTCCTTTAAATTGACACTAAAATAAAACTTTATTAGGTTTTAATGCCAATTAACTAAAAAAGGGGATCAAAAAATTCTCATAAACAAAATAGATTTAACTGAAAATACAAAAAAACACAATCAATGGACGTCATTCTCAGTGCGATTTTGACGATTGCGTTCCCTGTGTGCTCGACAAGTCCTCAGATGATGCTGCCGCAGAGCTGGTGGTCGACATCAGATTCTACAGAATTAATTGCCAATTAAAATTCAATTCCACCACAAACCGAGACAGCCACGCCGCATTTGTTGGCCGAATTCTGGAGAGCCGTGTACAAGTCGTGAGCCCTGGTTCCGACTAAAATGAATCAATTGACAATCCAACAATGCATCAAGAAATACCCGTTTCCTTGGCAGTCGCGAGAGCCTCGTCAACCATTTCCGCCAGGCTAATAGATGAGACCGATGAGAGCGTCGGGATGCGTTGTCGAAAATCGAGTACTGCAATTTTCAAATCACCCAACCCAGTGAGTATTCAAAACCATCCTCGTCGTCCTTTGTCAGCTTGTTCGGGCTCCTTGGCGGCTGTGGAATCAACATGTCGTCCTGCGACAAGGCCGTCTTGAGCGACTCATTGAATGCCGATGCTTCCTCATCGGATGAGAGCACGTACGACGACAGAGTCATCGGTTCGCCCACCGTTTGCACGCTGTCGCGGCTCGCCGTCGAGTCACTCCATCCCATTATAGATGCCGTCGGCCACGATCTGCAACCAAACACAAATCGACACTTTAAAGTAAGAGCTAATACTCGATTGAAATGTTATCATTCGCGTCGACAGCCGTTTGAATCTTCGAGTTGTGGATGGCTTGATTCAAATCATTCAGGCTTGATTCAGAGCTGCTCATGCTTTTGCTGTTCTCAAGGTATGTTGGCTCATAGCTTGAAGCGCAGCTTGTTCCCGTAAATTGGCTCGATGAGCAATCGTGCACTTGGAATGATCCAATTTTTGATATCATGTCCTGCAAAAAGAAGACTTAAACTTTTTTAAAATGTATATGGTCATTGTATTTTAATTATATTATAGGATCAAACTATAAAAAATTATCGTAACAATTTAAAGTTTCAGGTTGAATTCCGGTCGATACCATTGAGGAGCTCCCCCCGCCAAGAGAATTTTCCAAAGAAGGGTTCCGGTCCCGAGGACTGGTTTTGCAATTTTCAATATTTTTAAGGCCCACCACGAAATTCCAAAAATCGGGGTCCCTCCCAGCTCCTCGCGGATCCCGGGGATCCAGGATTGGGACCAAAGGCCTTCCCATCAGCGGTCGATACTTTCCCTACTTTTTGACAAAACACACTGCTCATTTTTTTTAGCTAAACAAAATTGGTTAAATAAAAATGCACACAAAATAACCGTAACACATTAAAGGCGCAAGTTGAAAATATGACTACTGTATTTTATATATCGCATTTTCTAGGTTTATTATTATAATTGTAATTATTCTAATCGAGTTTTAAGACCATAGGAATATAAAAGATAGGCTTATATTTCGATAGATAATATAGTTATAGTTTCACAAAACAATGCATTTAATTAATAAGAAACCTATTAATTACCGATTAACATAATACGAAATAAATATCGTAACCATTTAAAGGCGCAGGTTAAAACATGACCGATACTGTATTTTTTCAAAAATATTTTAAAAATACATTTAAAACCGAGGTATTTGAGAATTAGGTACTAAAAATATTAGCTCCATAAGAATATGGTATAAATTTAAAGGTATTAATATAGTGTCGCTTCTACACTTTATTAAATTTTGTGAGATTTTTTTAATTTTTAAAGTAATCTTCATTGTTTTACTTAAAAAAAACAATTTAACAATTTAAAGAACCAAATTTTTAATATTATCATTTCGCCTATAGTTTCACAAAACAATACTTGTCATTAATAAAAAACCTATAAATTAACGATTAAAATAGTACGAAATAAATATCGTAGCAATTTAAAGGCACATGGTAAAACATGACCGATACTGTAGTTAATTTTCTTTTTTTTTTTCTATAGTTTAAAAAATACAATTAAAACCGAGGTATTTGAGAATTAGGTATTAAAAAATATTAGTTCCTATCGTACAAAATTTAAAGGTGTAGAATATAGTGTCGCTTCTATACTTTTATTAAATTTGATGAGATTTTCCAATTTTTCTCTTTTCTAAAAAAAAGTAATTTTCAGTTTTCACTTATTATTCATTTCAGAGATCGATGCCTAATGGAAGAGCAAAAAATTAGGGGCGGAGAAAAGGTCTTGTTTAGACAGCCACACGGCCATTAAGGCCATCGAATCTCTTCCTCTTTTGCTTCTCATCAATATTTTTATTTCATCCATTTTCATTCCGTATTCCACGGTTTTTTCTCTTCCGTATTCCGAAATGGAGAATTATTTAAATAAATAAAAAAATTACCGCGCTCCAGGTGCTGAAAATATCCAACAAGGCTCGAAGAACCATATCAACCTTGTACTTCTTATCAAACTGCGGATTCTGACGGCCCTCCATCATCACCTGCTCAATACGCTGTCGCTCGGCATTATTCAACGGCATCGAGCGAATCCAAGCGGGCAGAGATTTGAGCACAAGATCAATTCGATAATCAAACTTCTCATAAACCGTCAACGGCTCAAAGTCCATTCGATTAAAGTCAAGCTAAAGATCAAATTAGCAATGAAAAACCATTCAAACTTCAAACCATATTCCGAATCTTTTCCGCCTTCTTCAAATTGGCCTCAATCATGAGGCTCGTGTGCGTGGCCGTGTTGAGCAATCGCTCCGACGCGTCCACAAAATCATGCACCTTCCGCTTCGACTCAAACAGTTCAATCATGTCGTCAATGGTGTCGCGAAAATCTTCAGCGTTCCGCGAAATGTACTTTTCAGACGATTCTTGCCGCTTCATCGCCTCTTCGAACATTTCCGTAAGCTGAACAACGAGTCAATTGTCAAGTCTGCTGTCAGGATAGCTTACGTCCTTGTGGATGTTTACTCCCTCGCGTGCATGATCGATATACAAATTTGTAGACTTTTTCAAAGATCGCTTCAGTTCATTCTTTTTCGATTCGATGATGGTTATCAGCTGGTGGAGGTAAGATTGTTGCAATTCGATTGTGTTCTTGATTTCCGTTGGTATGCTCGAGTATGTGTTGGTTGTTGCTCCGCTGAGCTACAAAATAAACATTTCTAGCGTATCAATTCATAAAGGGTTGGCCAACTCACCTCATAAATAGTTCCTGTACCATTACTAGAAACGGTGGTTCCCTCATGAACCGTTGCCACTCGCTTCCAATGCGATCCCAACGTGTTCGTGGACGCTGTGGAGAATGTAAACTCTGAGCCGAAGACGTTCGACTCGGCCGATGTCGAGTTATTCGAAGACGTTGAGCGCATCGATCGCCAGCTCTGCTTTTCCGTGCTACTCGATTCATCATAGCTATTCTTTGATGAGCTGAAATTGCCAAAAATTGATTTATTCATGTCATATGAAGTCACCTGTTTGTTGTCAAATTCAATACTGGTCCAAATGCTAACTGAGAATGCATTTAAGATTGTGAAGAAAACCAATTGAGGAAATGATGATTTGTACGAAAATGATTGCAATTCGTAGCAAAGGATTCACGTCGCTTTTTGTGTTTACGTGATTTTGCATTAGCTTATTCTTTTCAATTTTATTGGGACGGGTATTATTTGAATATTCATGTTGCAATAAAATTAATGCAATAAATAAATAAAACCTGTTAATTAATTTACAGTATCGCGATGATTTTGTGTCTGCGCCTTTAAACGATACTGTGGTTTTCTAACGGAATGAGTGTTTTACTTTGTTTTTTTTTTTTTTTAATTCATAAATTTTCATTATTAAACCCCTTTTTATTATAAAATTTAATTAATACCATGAGCACTTCACTGCCACGAAACCGCGCCGATTGCAAAAGACTTGGCACCAACTGCGCGAAACGCAACTAAATGGAGTTTAATCGTCGTCGCTGATAACGTCTCTTAGTAACTCCACCTTCTCGTGTTCTAGCTCTTGCGCTACGGCAAATTGCTCCAGTCTCTGTAATTGGTTTGTATGCAGTAAGCTGACATATTCGTCTTTGCTTAAATCAACTTTTTTCAGGGACAATCTTCAAGTGCTACCATCCAAGAGCGATGAATATTTATGACATGTAAACTAAAGTTTCTCTTAAAAATAATTAATAAATATAATATTTTACAAAACAATACATTGAAAAGTTAATTGGTGCGTAGTGTTTTGCAATGCGGCGCGGTTTCATGGCAGTGGAGTGCGATGAGTTAAGCGTTAAACGAGATTCAAATTGATATTAATAGCGTTATGTCAGGCTCCAAGACTAAACTTTAATTTGAAGGGAAAATAAATAAACGGCACGTGTAGCACGTGATGGTTAAACAAGATAAATAAAAGCGTAAATATTCAATCCGAAAGAGTTTAATATTAGTTATTTAGATAGATGATTTTGAATAGTTCGATTGAAGTGTTTCTGGTTGATGATTTGTCTTTTTCCAACTCTAATTTATTATTTATTATAGGCTATTGTTCTGGCGCAATTTGCGTGTTATTCTTCAAATGTTCCGGGGGAGTGTGAATTTAGACGCTTTTATTATAAGCGGAGACATGATTGCCAGTCGCCTGACAATAAGTTACATTCGCGCATGTTTACGAAAATATTGTTCTTAAAAAATAATGTGGTTAGCAAAGTTTTTTTTGTTATTCTTGGCACTGTATAATATTTCTAGGTGACTAATGTAGTGGATGTGGATGGGGATCGAGTGCAGTTCGTCCCGACTTTTGATATAACTGGCCTCAAGGTATATGTGGTTCTGATAGGCCAACAAGACCACTATTTGGATCAATACGTGTACACTCAAGCAGAGCCAGCATTAGACTATATTAGGAACTATTTCAACATGTTTTTTTTTTGATATGTTTATCTCCCCTAATAATTTGTTTCAGAATTGAAGAACCGGTACCGTTTGAATCAAACAAAGTATTTGTGGATGATACGCTGCATTTTAATATTCAAGATTTTCTTTTGGATTGCACTATGGTTGCACCTTTATCGCTTTGGACGCGCAAGATAGATTGGCTCAAAGTACCGCTTAGTGGAATAACCATCATTTCTGCAACTAATTTCCGAATTGTTGCATATAATCCGACTGTGGGCGATTATATTCCGCCTATTATAGAACTTGCCGATCCCGACGAATAAATATTTGCTCTGTTGTGTTTTGTTTTGGAGATTGTATGTAATGTTCAATATAATATATTATTTATTCTGTAAGAATGCTAATTTAAAAGACACTGTGCCTTTAATTGATACTGTGTATTTTTAAAATAATATGATATATACCGTTTCATTGGATGTAATATTATTATTGATAATTGATAAGTGGTTGATAATAGTTCTTTTTTTTGGCAACAAGGAATTCTCAAGTTCTTGCCATTACAGAATAACTTACTTTACTCTGTATAGCCACTCCCTCTTCATAATTACAACCAGGCCTCCATCTTCGAGGGGGAAGATGTGGTTGCTACTGGAGCTGAACTAGGTTTTTTATCAGGTTTTTATATTAGTTTTCCCTGAGAGGAGGTCCCCTTGGAGGTGGCTTACCAGGTCTCCCAGGACCACGCCTTGTGCAAGTATTTTTCGCTGGGTGAGGAACGATTCTATTTCAACCCTTTTGTACGAATGGTGGCACACTCCATTCGATTTATCGAACAACCCTTCTTCACCACGACGAGGTTAGAATCAGGAAGAAGGTTGATAATATTTTCTTTTTTGGCAAATTTAGGTTTCAATTAAAATATTCTTGCCATTATAGAATAAATACACAATATTTATCCATATTCATTTATTATATAAATAATAAAGTATAAAGTATGAATAATAAATATATATTATTAATTTCAGAGATCGATGCCTAATGGAAGAGTAATAAAAGAAGAGAAAATGATGGGGCCACAAACAACATTTTTCTCGATTCCTCTTAAATATGTATTGCCCATAATTTCGTAAAAAAGAATGGCAGTCTAAAAAGAGAGGCCGTCCAAACGAGAACATCAGTCCATCCTAATATTTTTCCTCTTCCATTAGGCAACGATCTCTGAAAAGGTCAATAAATAAAGGTAATATAGGTAAATAGGTAATATAAAAATCCAGCTAACATCATAAAAATCTAAATATCTAAAGAAAAACTACAGTAACATGTATGTGTATGAGATTCTATCTAACTGTGCCTTTAAACAATACTGTACATATAAGTTTGAAAACATTTATGCCAGGGTTGCACGGAATTCCATCTTCCATTTTCCGTCGTTTTTTTTGTTCCATTTCCGTTTTCCCTTTGAAAAAAATCTGATTTATGACACTGAGAAGAAATTTTCGTTTCAATTTTTTGCTATTTCATATTTTTCATATTTTTTTTTCTTACTGCTTGGTAGTGCAGTTCCAATTGCACTTCAACTTTGAAGCTAATAAAACGTGCTAATATTTTGTGACGATTTTAAAATTGTGGATTATAATAGAAATTGGGGTTAACAGCATTTTTGTAAAGTACACGTGAAAAGCCAACTGAAAAGCCAACGTGAACGTGTTCAAATCTCAGTTTGGAAATATTCCTATTCAAAAGCTAATGGGATAACTGGGATAGTCAATATTTTTAGAAACTCCGATTTGTAGAAACATGACCCAGAGAAGTCTCTTATAAGGAGACTTATAAGGATATAAGGAGAAGTCCCTTATAAATATGACCCTTACAAAGAGAAATAATAAATTAATTGAAAATGAAATGCGAGACCATTTTATTATTCGAAATGCTCCTTTAAATCGACTTTTATTAACCTACACTACATTTTGTTAAAATTATAGATATTTTAAAGGAAGTCTGTAAAGTAGACGTGAAAGATAGTTTTCAATTTGCAGAAATGATCGCGTACAAGCGTAAAAAATAATAAAATCCTTGTTTCCATTGTGTGGTAATTGAATTTTTTTCATCCGATGGAAGATGAAAGTACTGGGAATGGAAGCTTTCGCTGCTCTAGATGGTGTCTCTACCAGTAACTTACTTGATTAGAATGTAGTGGCTGTGGCACTAGCATTAAGCCACGCCCCTTTGAGAAAGACTATAAAAGCAATTCTTATGTTTCAATAAACAGTTCTGTCTGTCTTGGACTCGATGTGCAGCTAACGAGGGATGGCAGCTGAAGCTCAGAGCAATGCAGTCATGTAGCTCGTTACAAGAAAAAAAACGCCAAACAAAAATGACTATTTGTGGATTGCTGGCTATTTGTGCTTAAAATGTCAAATGTCTATGTCTGAAGACAAAAACTTATCTGAACAAGAAAAAAACTACTTTTGCTCCTACGATTATAAATGAAAATCTCTCAATTAACATGATTCAGTTCTAGTTTGAGATTCCGCCGATCCTAATGGATCCTAATGGCCCAGTCATTATATTATTACTATTCTCTTATTCTCTCATTCTCTTAGTTTGATAACAATAAACAACACTCGGGATTTGCCCGGTTCAACTCCGCAATTGCAACTAAACAGAAGGCAAAGGCAGCCAAAAAAGGTACACCAATGATACTTTAATCCTATAATATATGGGTATTTCTTTAAAATCACCTGTGTGAAATATCGCAACAATCATCATCGGATTGGTTTCTGTCGATAGCATTTCCGCACATATTAAAGGAACGGGATTCCACAGAAAAAAAGACGGAAATTAAAAAATATAAAGCAAACAAAATACAGTAACAGGTATGCATGCAGTTTTAAATCCATCTGCTCCTTTAAATTTTACGATAGAATAATTTTTTATTTCATTGTTTTTCTCTGACATAGAAAGTTCTTCAGGAACCGGATATATATTCTGGAATATTACAGGAAAATAATTTTGAATACTGAAGATTTCTTTACGAAAATGCATTTTATAAGAACAAACAGAATAAAGATTGGTTATTTCAGTTATTCTTATGTATTGGTTCTTTTGCACACAAAACCTTTTGAGATTCCTTCCTCTGAATATCTCTATAGCAACTAAAAAAAAAACAATAACATTCCAATTGTTTTTAAATGGACAAACCTTTCCGTATAAAACTTGCCTTTGTGCACTAGTAAACAATCGCGCTTATATTCGGCGTCCTCTCCCTCAACCGTGTAAGGTTTCAAGTTTGGCTGGCCTGGTGCCCAATTTTTACTCAGAAACTGTCGGAACTCCTCCTGATTGGTACTTTCATCCATCACTTCAAACTGGCAATCCTCGCTTTTATCGCTATCATAGCATTCCACATCTAGTAAACCATCGACAGCGACGACGTCATCACCAGCTAATGGCAAGCAACATTCAGCGATGGGAAGAAAAGAATCAAAGACAAACCTAATTTCATGAGCTCGTCCATTTCCTTCTGATTTGCCGGGGCGATGATAGTCATACCATTGGCAAAGCAGACTTGTCGATCATAATGATATAGAAATTGGTTAGATTTTTCAAGCGTGATACACCTTCTTGGATGCAGGTGCTCCTTATGAGCTCCGCGATGCCATTCTTGCGAATTCTCACACACCTTATTGTCATCATCTGCTTTGCTATAAAACTCGCAGAGAAGCGGGAATTGGCGGTGTTCCCGTACAGTGAAAAATTTGTACATAGTATTCAAATAGCGTTTTTCCAAACTGAGTACCACCTTATTCGACACTCCGCTAACGAAGTCGTAAGACCGCGGTAATGCATACTGAACATATGCTCGCATTAATAATATGATTTTGCTAAAATTCTCACATGGTTTGTCATAAGTTCGCCGTCCAATCCCGTGTACCAGAAGCTTGTCAATGCGTAGTGAAACTCCTAAAAGAATGCTCGGACTTTTTTGGAAAAAATACATTAAACACACTTTAATTTTAGATGGAAATTCATACATTGCCAGATTCGGATCGCTGAACGCCTGACCACGCATGCCATATATCTTGGCGGCGAACTGAAACGCATTTTGTCGTTAGAATATTGAACTGAAGTTAAATAATCAAAACAAAAACCCACGTGACAATTCTCGTTATAAGACCATTCATTTTCAATGAAATTATCAATCATATATAAATATGCACTATTCGAACCATTATATACGGGATAAAATATTGGTCCAAAAGTTTTCTCGACTGATTGTCTTTGGTTTAGTTCATCTCTCCGTAATATATCCTCTGGTGTCAGTAGCATCCGACAGTGCAGCCTTGTTAGTTGCGTTCTCAGTGCCACATAGCTACTGCTATAATATTTTCCGAGCCTTTTTTTGTCGAATTCTTCCTTTGAGACATTCTGATAACCTTGTGGGCAAGTAGGCGCAAATTCGTAGTCACGGGAATATGTGATATTTCTGCGCTCCACTATAAACTCTTTATAGCATTCACCGTCTACTGGTCTTGAGTCGAATTTCGTGCATTTCGTGCCCACTAGAAAATGTTTTGTATGTCATTTTCAAATTTCGAATCAACATACAGTAGGAGCAGGTTAATTTTTTTGATGATCTATCATAACTAGCGTCACCTTGATCAATGCCGAAAGGGAACAGTTGAGTGCAAACTTCAGATAATGGTTTCTGAAAATTAGTTTATATCTGATATCAATGGAAAAATGTTTTGTAACATTTTTCAAACTACCGTCAACTTTAGTTGTTATATCACAAAATTCCTAAAAATCAAACGGTTATTAGATAGAATTTTATTTTTTTTTTACCAGCGAACCCTTCCTCCTGCTCTTACCGCCATAATTCTTACAAACTTCGTCAAAACTTGGATTACTTGAGGCTAGCAGCCCATCGAAAACCAACGCGAATAAGAAAAATTGTAGGAAAACTAAAAACTCGAATAGTAAACGTTTAATTGGAATCCAATGAAACCATAAAACTTCCGAGTCATTCAAATAAACAAAAAACAACTATCAAACAGGTTTCAAACTGATTAATTGGCAATCGAATCATTGTTATATATACATAACAATACACGTAAACGTTAATTATTTTTGTAAGCAAGAATTAAGATCGTGATTAATAATCAATTCATAAAAATTCATAAACATTAACTATAACTAACTATAACTATAACAAAAAAATTTTTTTGACAAAGTAAATTTTTTTAAAAAATTTAAAAAATAACAAAAAAAAACAGCACCATCTAAATATCGTAACAATTTAAAGGTACATAACATTTATGAATGTATACTGTAGATTAAATCGTAATTTGAAAATCCAGTGCTCATTTTTCGCCCTAAACAATTATCCAACTACTATACCAGTTAGTTTAAGTACAGAAGATATAACGGATAAGAGCTCATATATCTGTCAGCACAACTGATATATATGAGCCCCAATCCGTGAAAATCCCATATGAATCCTTTAGAATTCTGATAAATATAATTATATATATATATATATATATATCAAATTAAAGATAGTTTAAAGATCATCCTCAATAATGATTTAAATATTGTAAATAGCAGTTAGTTGAAGCACAACTGAAATATGAGCTCTTATCCTGCTGGGATCAGGATCCGGAAATAATGTATATATATATATATATATATATCAAATCAAAGCTCGTTTTAAGCTCCAAACAATTATCTAAAGCTAGTTGAAGTACAATGAGCTCTGTTGCGAGAAATTTTGGTAAATAACCTCACCCAAGAGGCGAAAAATTAGTTTATAGTTATAGAATTTAATAAGAATGTTTTGGATTAGACATAACTTATTAACTTTTAATTCTATGCAATTGTATGTTCAATTGAACATTGTTCAATATACCTTAGGTAGAAAAATTACAAAAAATAATCCTTCCTTAGGAATACTAATTTAAAAGCCACTGTGCCTTTAAATGATACTTTATATTTTTTTAAATTTTGAAAAAGAACATTTACAATGATTTAAAGACTATAATTCATTATATTATTATTGATAACAAATACTTTTATAGGCTTATAATAGGTATTTGATAATAGTTAGTTCCTTTTTTGGCAGCAAGGAATTCTTAAGAAATTTAGGTTTCAATTAAAATATTTTACATAATATTGATTCATATTTCCTTTACCTTTTTTATATTATACTTATTATATTTCTATATTATACTTTTTATATTATGTAACAAAATCGAAACGTAGAAAAAATTCTACAGTAACATGTACGTTTAATGTGAAATTCAACTGTTCCTTTAAATGTTACGATAAAATAAATATTAAAAATGTTTTTTTTTAAATTAATTTTATTGGTTTTTAAATATTTCATTTTCATTTTTTTTCTTAATAACGTTTTTTTTAATGTTTCGTTCTATTAACGATCATTATATTCCGAAGAAGCATCTAGAAGGATTATTAACCTTGAACTAAAAAAATCAATCGATTTTTTTTATCACCGGAAAAAACGAATTTTTAAGGTGAATTTATACATTTCGATAAGGATGTCAATATGAGTTCATTATTTTGTTGATAAGTATTGTTTGTAACATACATGCCCATTTTCTGCGATTATATTTTTCCGTTAAAGTTAAACTTTGTATGGAGGTCACTCGCATGGGGATTGAAAGCGCGCTCTGTCGAAGTTAGTCGCCGGCGGATTCAAAGCTCCTAGTTGGCCCGCGAATTTTTAGGCCTCAGTTTGTTTCTTTTCCTTTTTTGCGCTTTTTGAATTTGTGTTTTCATTTGAAACTTGTCCTATAATTTTTGATACAATGGTTTCTAATTCATCGGAAATTGAATCAAATCAATTTCTAGAAAATTTTAATTTCAATCGATATATTTCGAAATATTTTCAAACTTTGTTTCGTAATATCAATTTCATCACATTTTCATGACTTGTCCGGATATATTAAACTATATCATTGTGTAAATTTTTACAGACCAAATATGAGAGAGATCGTTCACGTTCAAGCTGGCCAATGCGGAAACCAAATCGGATCAAAGTTCTGGGAAGTCATCTCTGATGAGCACGGAATTCAGCCCGATGGAACGTTTGCCGGCGATAGTGAATTGCAGCGTGAGAGAATCGAGGTTTACTACAATGAAGCTCACAACAACAAATACGTTCCACGCGCTGTTCTCGTCGACTTGGAGCCAGGAACCATGGATTCGGTGCGGTCCGGACCGTTTGGACAATTGTTCCGCCCGGATAACTTTGTGTTCGGACAGAGCGGTGCCGGAAACAATTGGGCCAAGGGACACTACACCGAAGGTGCTGAGCTCGTCGACAACGTGCTCGATGTGATCCGCAAGGAAGCCGAAGGATGCGATTGCCTCCAAGGATTCCAGCTGACGCACTCTCTCGGTGGAGGTACCGGCTCCGGAATGGGAACCCTCTTGATTGCCAAGATTCGCGAAGAATATCCCGACAGAATCATGAGCTCATTCTCTGTCGTGCCATCGCCAAAGGTGTCCGACACGGTCGTTGAGCCGTACAACGCCACTCTCTCTGTTCATCAATTGGTCGAGAACACTGATGAGACTTATTGCATTGATAATGAGGCTTTATACGATATCTGCCACAGAACTCTCAAGCTTAACAATCCATCGTACGGTGATTTGAACCATCTCGGTATTATTTTGCAGGTTTTTCTTCATAAATATTCATTTTGCAGTTTCGTTGACCATGTCTGGTGTCACCACTTGCCTCCGCTTCCCAGGACAGCTCAATGCTGATCTTCGCAAGTTGGCTGTGAACATGGTGCCGTTCCCACGTCTTCACTTCTTCATGCCTGGATTCGCTCCACTTGCGGCCAAGGGAGCTCACGAGTATCGTGCTCTTACTGTCGCTGAACTTACTCAGCAGATGTTCGATGCCAAGAACATGATGGCTGCTTGCGATCCAAGACATGGAAGATACTTGACTGTGGCTGCAATGTTCAGAGGACGCATGTCCATGAGAGTATGTTTTTTTTTATTTGGAACCTTGAACCCTGAATATGTTTATTTTAGGAAGTCGATGAGCAAATGCTCAACGTGCAAAACAAGAACTCGTCATACTTTGTCGAATGGATTCCAAACAACGTCAAGACCGCCGTTTGCGACATTCCACCAAAGGGCCTCAAGATGTCAGCCACTTTCGTCGGAAACTCGACAGCCATCCAAGAGATCTTCAAGAGAATCTCAGAACAGTTCACTGGTAAATTTTGCACGCTACCTTAGTAAAATATTAAAAATGTAATTACAGCCATGTTCCGTCGCAAAGCTTTCTTGCATTGGTACACTGGCGAAGGCATGGACGAGATGGAGTTCACCGAGGCTGAGAGCAACATGAACGATTTGATCTCCGAGTACCAACAATATCAGGAAGCCACCGCCGAAGATGACGGAGAGGTCATGGATGGTTATGGGGAAGGCGAAGAAGATACATACCAAGGGGAATAATTTAATTTATGTATTTCTATGATTGTTTTACTTTAATTTAATTATTAACAAATTTTTCCTTGTAAATAACTTATTCCCTTTGAATTCAGTAAAGGCATGATTTCGGTGAGATTGGTGGAGATGGAATAATTTATAGGTTAGGGTAAATCGAAACGTATACAATTTATGGCAAGCTTGAAAATGTAGTTAAATATACAATAGATTAATTAATACTGTGTGCATATATATTTCCAGTTGGTGAATTCGTCGATTCCCTGAGCTCCACCTTCTCTACCGAGACCGCTCTCCTTTACTCCTCCAAAAGCGGCTTCTGCACATGACATCAAACCCTCGTTTACTCCGACCATGCCAACTTCAAGCCTTCTGGCAACACGATGTAATCTTCCCGCATCTTTTCCAAAGATGTATCCAGCTAGTCCGACTCGGCAGTCATTTGCAGATAGTATGACTTCCTCTTCTTCGGAGAACCTAAAATATTAGACAGCTATCCTAATTATCATCAATTTTCTCACTTTCTAATTGGCGCAATTGGTCCGAAAATTTCCGTCCTAGCAATGTTCATATTATCCCTTACATTAGTAATAAGCGTGGCCTCATATGATGATCCCTGCGCGCCCTTTTTGCCGCCGCTCACAATTTCTGCTCCCTTTCCCACTGCATCCGAGAGCAGCATATCACACTAGAATTCAATTATCTGGCTCAGTAATTTAATTCAAGTTACTTTATCAACTGCCTTCTGGTTTATAAGTGGTCCGAGTGTTGTATTCGGTTCCATTCCATCGCCCATTATTAGCTTCTGTTCCATTGCCTGGCTCAATTTCTCGACAAAGGCGTCATGCACTCGTTCGTGCACGAAAATGCGATTAGCCGAAACGCACGTTTGACCAGAACATCGGAACTTTGTTGCCATCGTACCCTAATCAACTGATGTTTTTACCCGTCATTCAATATTCATTACATTAACAGCTACATCGACATCGGCGTCATCGAATACTATCAAAGGCGCGTTGCCGCCGAGTTCAAGACATACTCGTTTTACCGTCGATGCGCATTGGCTCAAAAGAAGCTAAAAAGAAAGTTTGTTCGTGCCCTTCATACCTTCTAACCTTTCCAACAGCCGTGCTTCCAGTAAAGCTTATCGCGCTGATATCAGTGGTGTCGCAGAGATACTTGGAAATCTCGGCCGTATTCTCGCGGTCAGCAGTGACTACGTTGAAAACTCCCGCGGGCACTCCAGCTTCTTCCGCAGTCTAGATTATAAAAATAATACATTTTTAATAATGAGGATTCAGTTAAGGCAATCCTTCTTGATATTCTATTATATTTACTAGTATGACGCGCCCAAATTATACTTTAATTTTGCAAGTATCAAATAATTGCTCCAGAAAAATAATAAAACTAATTGAACATTATTTATCGATTACGTAGTATTAGGCTATTACACTTCATAAAATCCCGTATAATAAAATATACAATATTTTAGAAAAAAATACAGTAGCAGTTTAAAGGGACATTGGAAAATTCGGCGATACTGTATTTTGTAAATGCCACTACATTTTTAATAATTTGTATTAATCCCATTAAAATTAGGGATAATTAATAAATTAAAGGTAGGATCACGTTCAAAAGGTGTTAATATTTTGAATAAAATTGTAAATAGCTCTATGTCGTGAATCTGGAATTCTAGCTAAGGCAGTACCGAATAATAAAAACCTTTCATTTAGAAAAATCTACAGTAGCAGGCTAAAGGAACGTTGGAAAATAGTGCGATACTGTATTTTGTTGATGCAACTTTTTTTTTTCATATTTATTAATCCCATTAAAAATAGGGACAAGTAAAGGTAGGATCACGTTCAAAAGGTGTTAATTTTTTTTTAAAAATAAAATAGCTTTCGAAATAGAGATTTGAAATAGCTTAAAATCTGGAATTCTAGCTGAGGCAGTTCCAAATAATAAAACCCATTAATTTAGAAAAAATCTACAGTAGCAGGCTAAAGGGATGTTGGAAAATAGGGCGATACCGTATTTTAAGCATTTTTTTCTTTTTGTCGCTTTACATTTTTTGTAGGTATTTAATTTATTAATTATTCCAATCTGAATTCACTTCACTAAACTGATCTTAAGTTTTCTCAAGAAGATTAGTAGAGAGCACTCTATAGAGTGTCTATAGACACGTGTCTATTGTTTACAAAAATAATCTATTTAAAAATCCTATTATTAAATTTTAAATTTTCTCTAATATTTTAGAAAAATCTCTTTGTCGATGCGTTCCGGATCACAATAAGAAACAATACCTGTGCTAATGCCAACGCCGACAATGGCGTATCTTCTGCCGGCTTCACCACCACCGTGCATCCAACTGCAAGCGCTGCTGCCGCCTTCCTGGCAATCATCGCCGTCGGGAAGTTCCACTAAACACACACGTCATCTCTCCATCTCCTCCAATTACTCTACCGGCGATATCAACGCGGCCACACCAATGGGTTCCCTCGTGTGCAGATGGAGGCGATTGTGCACCGGCGCCGGCACCACCTGCCCGTAAGTCCTCCGCGCTTCTCCTGCGTACCAATCAAAATACGCCGACGAGTACTGAATCTCGCCTCTCGCTTCCGCCAAGGGCTTGCCTTGCTCTTGGGTCAGAAGTCTCGCCAGTTCCGTCTCGCGCTCTCCCAATATATCAAACCAGCGCCGTAGGATTGCTCCGCGCTGTTTCGCCGTCGTCTTGAACGCCCATTCTTCAAACCCTCTCACTGCCGCTTCAACCGCCTACAATCAATCATCTGCAAGTCAGCTTCGGGTTCGTTTACCTTTTCAGCATCGCTCACGTTGCAATTCGCCGTTTCACATATGACTTGGCCCGTATATGGATTCGTCACCTCGAACGTTGCCGAAGATGAAGCCGGGGTCCATTTGCCTAATATAATTGCTCTTATCAAATCCACAACATTCACAGACACCTCCTATGTATGCTTGCGCACCCTGGGGAAGCAATTTGTTCGTTGACGAGGCTCGTCTGGCTCCCAAAGACAATCTTGAAAGCATTTTCTAGAAAATTTGATTTTATTTCGTTTATAACAAAAACCAAAGTGTCATCATTTCATTGTGGAGAAGAGCACATAAACAAATAGCTGAGATTAAGCGATGCAAAATACGACAGATGACATGACAAATTTCATCGAAACAACTAAATTTCCACTATATTATTCCCATAAACATCTTTTATCAATATTTTGTTGTTTTTTGAATGATAACAATTTTGCGATCAATTGTGACTTTATAATACTATCTAAACAAAATAACATCCTTGGCCGTTTAAATTACAAATAAAAAACCCTCCACAACCAAGAAAATGATATAGGCTTACGTTTGCCCGCACAATACCAAACAACCAACAATACAGTAGATCTAATTCATTTATTCGAATAAACTTTGAAAACCAATAAGACGCTAGATAAGCAAAACACTTCCAAAATTCTATCACACTTAAATTACTTATCGTTGGCAAAATCAGCTGGGTTCTTTCTGTTGGCTGCCTTGTTCGTCTTAATTGCCCAATCGTACAGAAGATAAGCTCCAATGGTCTGAAAATATAGTTTACAATGTTTATCATATTCGGTTTAAATTGTATTATCAATAATTTATTGTGGAATTGCTAGCCGGGCAAACCAACTGGAACGCAAATAAAACGAGCTCAAATCTAGCATTTTGTGAAAATTTTTAATATTTTTAAAGAGTTTAAGGAAAAACTGACAAACTGCCGGAAACAATATTTGTGTAAAATTCATGTGAAAGCTGTAAGACACGCGTAAAAATAAGAAAACCATTATTTCCATGTGATGTGCCGGGAAAACATTTTCGGTACATTTTTGTTTATAATTATCATTTCACGGTAGACCTTAGCGCTTCGCGTATGCGATGGAACAAATTTTAGTACATCTTCTAGGAAAATTAACAGGGCTACAATCTCTATAAATTTCAATAGTGCGGAAAAATTTATGATTAACAACAGTGATAGGCGAACTGTCATATTTTCAAAAAAGGAATCAGGAATTTAAGCATCAAATTTTCATATTCCAAAAACATAAATAACGAAACATTTTACTGTTGGATTACAATTTCATAATCGATAATCGGGAATTAGGCATTGAATGTTCAAAAATGAAATCAAAAATGACAGACTGCGAGATTCCACTCATCATTGATTTTTTTCTGAATTCCGGGAAGTGTTCATTCTGCCCATCACTGGATCATCACTATCCCGACTATTTAAATATGTTATCAGGAATGAAAATAAAATATTGGAAAAAGTGCAAAATTTCTAATTTTGAAATATGGAAAGTGGAACGAAAATTGCAAAACCGGACGAAAATAATATTTAGAATATGGTAAAAACCAGGATTATATATTCTAAATTCTACTAATCTATTGTACATTCCAGAGAACGGTGCCTAATGGAAGAGCAAAAAATAAGAAAAATGATAGTCCCGTTTGAACGGCCACAAAGGAATTTCATATATTACTCTTCAATTTAAATTATCCATTTTTGAGACAACACACATTGATGAGATACAAAAGAGTGGCCGTCCAAACGAGAACCTCATTTTGTTCTAATTTTTCCTCTTCCATTAGGCACCGATCTCTGAAAAGGAAAATAATTAGAAACTGAAATTTTCGAATTTAAATCTAAAAAAAAACAAAATTACAATGTCTAAATTGCGGAATTAAAGCCGAGGACAACTTTTCATTTCTATTTTTATCCTCTATAAAATCCCCGTTACACTGTATCTTTAATCTTATGTAATGCAGCCAACCGATTACATCGTATTATAATAAGAAATTACTTGTGGGATATAGTAATGCCATTGATCAACAACATAAGTTTTCAAGACTTTAACGATGGCTCCGTCAAAGAATCCCTTGAAAGCACTTTGTTCATTTGGAGCCAAACCAAATCTATGTTCTCCGTACATCTAAATAAATTTTTTTCCAATCAATCATCACCCATTTTAATCATACCTTTCCAAGATTTCCAAAGTGTTTTCCCATGGCAACTGCGGACGGTCTCATGTTTAGTCTAAATTATATTTTCCAATATTTCACAGATTATAATAATTCTGCCAATATATAAATATCGTTGAAACGATAATAAATTAGATCATTAAGGAGTAGACAATCAATATTATACGTTCATTATTCAATACTAATTGAACAAAACCAAATTATTTCTTAAACATAGTAACTAATTAATTGCTCTTATGGAACTTATCAAAACGTTCGAAATATTCAAAATGAGATTCCTTCTGCTGAGTGGCTAATTCATTTTGCTTAGAACGATTCCAAGTAGCTCCGAATCCTGGAGTTGGTGCTTCCAAGCCAAAGTTAGATTCAGGACCTTTATTCACTTGCACAGCTTCTTCGCGTCTATAAAATAGATTATAGTTATTAACAGGGAAACACACATTATCATCTTACGCTACAAGTTCGCCAAATTGGTTTCCAAACTTTTTATCCGTTCCATCTGACGCATATAACGGCGCTGGTGGTTTCACACTTCTTCTTCCATCTCTAAATTGTAATTCTAAGAACAAATTAAAAGCATTTCTATTTCTATAATAAAATACCTTCCCAAATAATAATTGTCGGCAATCTTATGATGGACTCCGCCAGGAAGATTAGGCAGCTCAGCCGATCCTGGTCGCGCCGACTGTGTATTAGGGAATCTCAATGGATTTTGGTATACACACTAAACAAAATATTTCGATACGAAATAAGATTTCAATTACTTTTCCATCAGGACCAGGGATTCCGGGAGGTGGAGTAATGTCCTGACGATGGGTAGCCAAAAGCTTTTCTAACAAAACAACAATATAATATATACATTGCGTAATTGATTTATACCTTTCAGCCAGTTCCAAAATGGAGTTTGCGTACGGTTTTGAACTGTTGCCGCAGCAATCTTGCGACCACTCATGGTTCAACCGCTAAAATGTTAACATTTCTATTAAAACAATGCGTTAAAGTAAGTGTGCGATCAGATACATACTAATCGTGCTAATGACAATATTAGAATAAGCCCTTAAGCTTAAACAAAATTAAAAAATGCAAAAATAATGAAAATAAAAATAGACAGTGCAAGTTGTTTATTGCGGAACAGTTAATGCAGACGTTGTCACATATTTTACGATAAGTAGAATCATAGTGGCGGCAGTTCAAAATTTAACAACTTTTCAACTTTCTTATCAAAATTTTTGTTGCCGCATCAGCAAACCACCGCGAGATTAGAAAATTATTTAAAAAAAAACAAGTTACTACTTTCTTTTCATAATTTTCTCACCACGCAGCGGTTCGCAGCAGTGCCAACAAAAATATTTATGAAGACTACAAATATCCTTTAAATTGTTGTTAAATAAGAGCTTACAAAAATTATACGAAATTAAATAAATATGTTCCTGCTTATGTGTGCTAGCACAATAACACTGAAATTTCAGTGTTATTCTCGAGGGGTGTGCTCAATATAATTATAAAAACTGTTTTTGTTTTGGAATAGAAAACTATGCTTGTTTATATTCGTGTCATGGATAGTAATAGTTATTTTCTTTACCTTATGACCTATAAATGATGTATAAGCTCTTGCATAAACAAAAAAACTAAAAATTAGTAACACGGAATTTTTTATTGAAGGTATGATGTACAGTATCAATTAAAGGCGCAAATGATTTTATATAGATACTGTACTTTATTAAACTTTTATTTTAAATTGAGTTAGAGGGGTTTTTAGAAAAATTGAATGTCAGCTATTCTTTTTAGCTGAAATTTATAACTAACAGCGAAAAATTTACAGCTCAGTGGTAGAAAATAATTTAATTTTAATATAATCAACAATTCCTCAATACAAAGAAACTTTATTCCAAAATACAAACAATAAATTAAAAGTCGATCATCTTGCGATAATCCTCATCCTCCCACTCATATCCATTCTTCCATTCATATTGAATTGGCTTGAATCTGAAACCCATAATTAAATTGCAATAATATTGGCCAATCTCACGTCCATCTATCAGGCTGACCATAATGCGGCACCTTCTCCTTTAACGGCGACGTGTTCCAATCAAACACAGGCAACGGGTCATAGGTCGGTCCCGAGATGGCGACAAACTGCAGCTTGGTGATCATTCTCGCGTCCGTCGCTTTCACATCGATCGCCCCGTGATCGCGGAATCCCAACGACCTGAACGGGTAGGTTCCATTAGGTGGGTTGAGGTCACCCCGGCAAGCGATCGCGTTTTCCGCCGAGAATGGCGGATTGCACTCGCATCGGGACAACGGATCGTTCTGGTAGTCGTTCGAGCGCATCAGTTTCAATAGCGTATCCATGTTCTTCACCTTACCATGGTCACGCTTAAAGATCAACGCGCGCGGCGTCTTATCGTAACTTAAAGAAATGCTAATCGGTGTCTGCTTATAAACCTGTTTCTACCTGAACCAGTCACCATGCTTCTTGATCATCTTCTCCATGTCAGAATACTTTTGTATCTGCTTGAAATACCTGTAAACATTTTTTTTTTTGTAAACCGATTGTAAATCTCACTCACGGCTGATTGTATCCCGGCCAATAGGTTTCGGTAAATAAGTGCTTTGTCATGTCAGAATGAACAACATGTCCACTGCAAATTTATTGTGTTAAATTTAAATTTTTTTCAAGCAATTTAGTAATCTTTCAAGCTTGAAATTTCTAATAATTCTGGATATTTTAAAACTTTAAATAACAGCCTAGTTTTTTAACATTCTAGATAGTGGTTATTATTGAATTATCAATCAAATAAAAGTATCCGAATAACAATTGATTCTACAAAATAATTTAAATAAATATTAAAAGAAAAAAATTTAATTTCAAAAAAAAATCATCGATACTGTAGTTTTTCCAACAAAATTTTTTTCGGATACTGTTGTTTATAAAAGTCGCAAATATTCGTTTTCGTGTTAGACTGAAAAACTCTTTATGTCATCATTTTATATTGATTGCGCCTAATTTTAAACGTTTTCGAGCAACTATAGTTATTTTCAGGAAAATAGGCGAATCGTTTGAACTTTCTTGACGTACTTAGAAAAGTTTCCAATTTTAGCCCTTTAATCTATCCAATTCAATTTTGTAATGTTAATGGATATAATAAATTAAACAAAAATCTCCTATTTTCGGCTAGTTTCTTCTAAAACTCACGGCATTTGCTCAACAACGTGTAAGATTCCACTTTCCGGCTGCACCGGTTTGCCTCTCTTAAACTGCTTATAATCCACAACCACCCATTCATTATTGTATGTTCCCGAATTGTGTCTGGCGAACATTTCCGCCCATTGCACTCCGGATGATGCCATTCGATGAGCCACTTCTGCCCGAATCCACGTCAACACGGTTTTCGGCGTGATCAGATCCATGCTCTTCTCATTAAAGTTGGAAATGGTCGTCTCAAGGATTGCCAATCGCGCCGATGTCAGGATGAAATCGTCGGTTGATGTGATCGAGCCTAATCGGCAAAAATCTACTCATACCAAGTCTACACAACGCACCTGGATAGCTCGAGAATGAGTAAACCTGTCCCGGGTCGCCAGTCTTAAAAGCATACTTCTTGTTGATGCGCAGCATGGTCGAGTATGAAGACCAGGTGACGTGAGAAAATAGAATATCCTCGTTCTTTGGCAACAATTTGACGATGGCTGAGCAGTGGCCAGGCCCGGAGTAGACGCGCTTCAAGTTCTCCGGTTTCTTGAATTTCAGCGCAAGGTCCTCCAAGTCACCCGCCAACTGGATCATGCTAAACATTGCATTCAATAATATTCCAATGTAATCTAGTGCTCACAAGATTGGATGGATCACCATGTCGCGCAAATTCTGCTCAGAGCCCAATTGCTTTCCCTCGTAGCCGTGGATCAATCCGAACATTTGGTTCATCGTCAGGTTCACCTTCAATTCCATTCTCTAATGTCATCACAGGTACAACATACTTGCTGCCAGTACTCATCATCCGGGAATTGCTTGATCTCATTCGACATCCATTTGAGATTGTCGACGAGGTATTCAAACAACTCGTCGCAGTAGTGCTTCGCGCCGTCGCAGTAGCCATCGACCGTGTTCTCAATGTGTAGATGGATGAGTTCGCGGGTCACACGTCCTGAAAGTTTTTTTCTTTTCTTATATTTGGGCTTTAATATTGTTATAGCGTTTTTTTGTTTTATGGAGAATCTTACTAGGGAACCATGTTTAGGCATCGTCTCAGATTTTTTTCTAAATTTGCTCATTTATAGTTTCGAATACGGGCTTTATCGTGGTGTAGTTGGTTTTCTGCCCAAATTTCTAGATGTCGAGAAAATACCATCTTTTTCCACAGATCCACAGTAAGTTTCCACAGTAAGGGAGGAAAGTGGAGGCATATTTTCAGATGGAATTTTCTCGACTTCTAGAAATTTGTGCAGAAAACCAAGTACACCACGAGAAAGTCCGTATTCGAAACTATAAATGAGCAAATTTAGTAAAAATTCTGAGATGATGCCTAAACATGGTTCCCTAGTTAGTGAATCTTTCACATTAAGATTGAACGGTTTAACATTTGTATAGGGTTCAAAATACTTATTTTACAAAGGATTACCCAAATAACAGACATTCATCACATTGGGCCCCAAAACATCATTATCTCTATTAAATAGTGAACATCACATGACATTTGTTTATAGAAAATCATTGGAACGGTTATTTTTAGATGAAGAATAAGAGCAACATCAATTAATCATGCGAGCAACCGGTGCCGTAGAACGCTTGTCAATCGAAGTGGATAATTGTTAATTTATTTATAAATATTGGTTTAAAAATAAATGGAATTCTATAGGCAAAAGTCTGTCCTACTCGTTTCAGACGAATCGTATTTGGGAATTTAATGAGATTTTTCTATTATTGCCTGCACAAAAATACATTCTATAATAAAATTTCTGCCGTAAAAACGTTATGTTGCCGACTTTGTGACATGTGCAATTTTATTTACAATTTGCATTCCCTTCCATCATTGTATGACGTTACAAAGGGTTTCTTAAGCTTAAGGTCTTTATTTGCACAGCAAAGAGACGCGCACATAAAATGCGCTAGTGTGCATTTGTTGGCGCTACATTTTCTCACTTTTTCTTTTCACGTTTTTTCACGCGTGCACATGAAAATGAGCATTTTCTCGTTAACGCGCTTAATGATTTTCTTAGTTTTACGCTAATGTGTACTTATTATAATTATTATTAACACCAGTTTGTCAGTTTTTCCGTAAATTCTAAAAATATTAAAATCTTTGTCAAATAGATTTGTGCATATTTTCTGAGTTCGGTTTAGTAGCCAGACAGTTGGCGTGCGTTATCATAATATTTCCTTGTCACATTTTAATCACGTTTCACTTATTTCAGTGCAGGTTATGTTTTCTGATGTTTTTTTAAAAATTAATTATAATTATAGTCGTCGCCAAATTCGATTACCACCGCAAAATGTGGCGCACTTTTTCTAAATATTATTTTTTCATTTAATTTTCATGATTATTTTCTTGTTTAGGCTCGTTCTATACAGTTTTTGCTTAAATAAATTTAATAATATGTTTTAGATGTTGTTTCAATCGTAGAATAAATCTGGAAAACATTAATAATCATAAAAATTAAATGAAAAAATAATATTTAAAAAAAAGTGCGGCTCAATTGCGGTGGTAATCGAATTTGTCGACTTCTATACTTTAGTTTTAAATTATAGTCGATGCCAAATACCATCGCACAATGTGGCGCATTTTTTCATTTAATTTTTATGATTATTTTCCAGTTTATGCTTGTTCTCTACCATTTTTGCGTTAATAAATTGAAGAATATGTTTTAGATGTTGTGTCAATTGTGGAATAAATGTAAAAATAATAATAATCGTAAAAATTAAATGAAAAAACAATATTTTAAAAAGTGCGCCACATTTTGCGGTGCGGTCGCATTTGGCATGGACTATACTTTAACAACACCTGCAATTCTTTTTTATTAATAGAAATCTACGATGCACGCCAGCTGGAAGTAACAATTTTCCAGTTTTTTAAGCTTCGTCTTTTCTACAAAACATAGTTGCACTCCAGGACGAAACAATAGAAAACTGTCCAAAATTTGAAAAACGAAATTTTCTGGTTGAGTCAAGAATGCTTGCCTTTTGGTAAAAAGGTTCCTTGATTTTATCAATTGGCTCCGCCTCCAAATTGGTATTTGGACACGCTTTTTCCTGGGATCGGCTTGTCTTAAACGATCAAAAGTATTAATAAATTTCCAAAAAAGTTAGTTTTAAGCACGTTTACAGAGCTCATTTTATATCAATTGCCGTGAGTTGAAACAAGTACGCGTACGAATGTCGTACTTTTGGACAAAATTTTCTGTGACTATTTGCCACACACCTTTATATTCTACTAAATTGCTATGTACTTGCCTAGTTTGATATAAATCTCAGGAATTCTGGGTTCGTTTTGTGATTTTTATTGCGTTTGAATGAGTTCCAAACCAAAAGTTCAGGTATTTAACAACATATGGGCCAAACCCGCACGTTGGTACACGAAACAGATAAAAGGAGGCTTAGTTACCTAAGCTTAATGTGCTGTGATAGCACAACAACTGGAATGATGATAAAAACGTGCTCAATTCTAGCTTTTTGGAAAGTTATTAATATTTTTAGATAGTTTAAGACAAGTCTAGTTAAATTCTCGTATTTATTGCTTTGTTAAAATGACGTAAAAGTTGTCAGATACACTAAAAAATACAAAAATCTTTATTTCAATTTGGTGTGGGATAGCTGGGTTTTCAGCTACATACTGCAATGTCCTCATCTTGTTATTGAACGTATCTACTACATATATATGTTGCAATTTTTCCCTTCATATTCTGAAATGCGACCAACGTTCGTGCACATCTCGTTTGGCTGACATATGCAACAGTTTTTAACTGCTACGTAATTCAATCGCGTTTCATTTAGATGACGGAATTAATAAGTACAACATCGCAAGGGATGTCACTTTTGCGTCCGCTTGAAATTTTGATGAAACTTGCAGCATTGAAGCAAATTTTAAGAGAAAACTTTGGTGGCTCATATCTCGGCTCAGAGAACAATTGCGCCGATTTTGAAAACTGATATGGAATCAGCGCAGTGGTGCGAGTTTCATCAAAATCTCAAGCGGATTCTAAAGTGATTTCCCTTGTCAGATCCTTATGAATGTGATATTTTGCGTATTTCGGGACTATATCAAAATCTTTGTTCTCGCAGAACAATTTTAAGCAAAATAAAAATCTCAACGCGGTTAACTATTTTGATATACTATCTGTTCTATAATAAAATGAATTTTACCCTCAGCATATCCGGCGGCATAGCCTTGCAAGTAGTGGGGAAGTTTTGCATCATGTACATTTACTTCAAGATACGCCCAACTTAAATTAAACTGTATTTATAATTTTTCTTTAAATGACTCAAACCCGGTGGAATTGATAATATTGTCCAAGCTAGCGCTGGCTAGTCTTTTCTCGCATCCGTTTTCCTCGTAGGTATTTCCTTCTTTGAACGCTGTCAACTCGCCATTGAATTTCTGGCAGACTGTGTACTGAAAATCGACATTTTCCTTGTTTTTTGAAAGATTTGTGCTTTACTGTTCGTTGATGTCTAGAAGATGATGCTATCGCAAATAGCGCCAATAGCGAGAAATGTTGAAGGAGAATCATTTCAGGAGAATGATCGCCAACTCGAATTCACTATGCCGACTTAGCAACGATTCAAACTTTGAGACGAGATATTCGGGCAAGTTGGAATTGCAGCAAGTAAGTGAGTGAGTGGATTTGGTTTCCCAAACGGTTGGTCAAATGGGTGTGTCAAATGAACAACTGTTTGGGGGGGATGGGATGGCATCGAACTGACCAGCACCGAGTGAATTCAACCATTTTGCAGGATTTCAATTGGCGCACCGGGTGGGGAGTACTCAAAGCCAATATTCTATTCGTTTACAATAAGAAGGAAGATGAGACGATGGCACAGCCATTTCTTCTATTAATCATTGATGATTGCTTCATCGAATTGTGCGATGAGAATCAAGTTGGCAAGGATTTCACGTTCGAGATCAAGTTCAAATCGTTTGCAATTTTTTGAGAGCCATTGTCGCATTGAATGAGGCCGCTTTTTAGAACCGCCAGGAGTTTTGTATTCGCTGCAGCCGATTTTAAATCGCTTGGAAAATGGGTCTCATTGCTCACAATCACACCGATTGATTATATTAAATTGTCGAAGCAGTCTTTTAAGGAGCAGATTGAGCAATTGAATAAAAGTGTTTTGCAAAAGGATTGAAGAATGTATATATGTGCTAAATAATAATTAATAATATAACGGGGATTTTAATATTTTTGCAGGTTTCTTTTACTCACAATTCCGAATAAATTATTTGCTTTGTTATAAGATATTTTTTTATTGAAATGGTGAAAATCTGCCGTTTAATATATATCGTTTTATTCAAATATGCGAAGAAAGCTATAAAATTGAAAAATTAAAAGAATTAACATTTCTACAGTATCATATTTAAAGGGACATTGAATAAATTTTGAAAAAAACTGTTACTTGTTTGTTGAAATTTCTATAAAATTGAACTTTTAATGTGAATCAGTTAAGTTCCTAAAAAATAAAATGAAAAACATGTCTTTAAATAGAAATTTCAGAAAATATACGCACAATAATATTTATTTGTTGCAAAAATTCAGAGCCATCATTTATTGCACACCAAATTGAATGGCTAAGTTGGGAGCTCAGAAAAGATGCTCATTTTGCAAATTTATGTAAGAAGCGCATGTTTTTAGATTTTTAAAGACGGGCTTGTAAAAATTACGTCTCAAGTTGTATGAAAATAATACGTGTAAATTAATAATACACGTTTAAACATTGAAAAAGATTCATTTCGATTTGGCGTGTTTATTGTAATTGGCAATTCTCCCCTAACCTGTCAGATATAGCGTTGCGATAAAAGAAGCAATGCCATATATAGTTTAGAATGTGCCTGACAAGTTTACAAATTCTGTAATTAAGACGTTTAAATTTATAATTTAATATTTAAATATTGGAAAATGCTCATTTTCTCTTGGCGTGCTCTTTCGTTTCTATAGCGTTAAATATTTGCACCTTAAAATAAGGGGGTTAATTTAGAATATAAATGAATCAAGAAAATACCATCTTATAGGCACTTTAAGTAAATTCGTAAAATTATATGCTTAGAATAGTCACTAAAAAAGAATATCGCGTAACAATTTAAAGTGATGATTATTATAGTAGGGAAATTATGACAAACGCTCCCTGTAAGATTTTTAAATTCCATGAAGAAATAAAGAAAATGAGGGAGTCGGTGCATATGTAGATTTAGGATTGAATTATGGTGCCGTAATTCTAGAAATCACCCTCGAAGTCATGGAAAGGCGCGCTTGATTAAATTTTATAGTGCATTGCACGTTATTTATTAATTTCCACGTGCAAGTCAAAAAATAAATTTCACGTCAATTTCATAGTCTTTCCTTAAAATATCTCTGACGCTTTAAATCTTTACGAAAGTTTAAATTTAATTGCCTCTTCTGAAGTCCTGTTTTTTCCTATTCACAGCAAATGAAAAGGATGATTTTACTATATTAAAGTGTATATTTTACTATATTAATATCATATATTCGAACGTGTATATTATAACATGTTTTTCGTGTAAGTTTTTCAGTTTTCGCTTTAACTATTTAAATGTTATAAAATTAACTTAAATTATAGATTCTAGAGGCTCTTCTGAGCGCCTGTATTTATAAAATTCATTGGGGGGTCTATTTATTTGGCGTGCTACTAAAAAGGCAGCACTGCGCTAATTGGGTTGTCTGCTAAATTTTTAAATACGTATACATTACTCTCCTTGTAATATGAATAACTCGTTTTATAATATATATATTTCATTATACTAAATTCACCCCGACTTGTATGGTAATAGAAACCGATCAGTAAGCATGCTCAAATCTAACTTTTTAGAAAGATTCTGATGTTTTTAGATAATTTAAGACAAGCTTAATTTAATTGTACTAATAGCATTTTTGTTATAAAGACGTAACAATTGTCACACACGTTTAAAAATCGCAATTTCGATTTGGCGTGCTAAATTAAAAATATTTTGTAGTGATTGTCGACAAACAATTAAGTCAAAATCTTTTTCTTGAGTTTCTTCGAATATTCTAAACGATCACAATCTAATTAATTAATTCAGGTACAAACCTTGACCCAACAAACTTACAAAATATGCCGGTATATTTTATTGCATAAAATATCAACAATTCGATCAATTTTCAGGCTTATCACTCAAAATTCGACGCGGATAAGGAGAAAATCTTATCACTGGGTCACACGAATATGGCAAAATTGCCATTAAGGACAAATTTTAAAGGACCCGCGCCACGTACGCGACCAATTTTAGAAAAAAATTAACGGATTGACGTGATTTTTCAGAGACACAAGATGAGGATATAATCGATGAAGCTTTGCGATATTTCAAGCCGAATATATTCTTTAGAGAATTTGAGATTAAAGGGCCCGCTGATAGATTGATGATCTATTTGATATTCTATATAACGGAATGTTTGCGTAAGCTGCAGAGGGTTTGGAGGGAAAATGAAGATGATTGATGCGAGGTTTTATTTAGAGTCCGAATAAATTAGCGGGACAGAAGGATTTGGCGTCGCTAGCGTTGAGTCACAAGTTGCCGATCCCGGGAGAGAATGGATTTCCGCTGAATAGTATGTACAAGGTATGGAGGTACAGTGATTAAAATTATTGGCAATTTTCAGGCACCGATGAATAAACTCGACGAAGATGAAATGAGAGCATATTTGCAACAAGCTCGACAAGAATTGGGTGCCCGTCTGTGTGAGCTCGCCTTCCCCGATCCACAGGAAAAACCATCAAAGGTTTGATCATGCTCACGGCATCATACTACGAATTTATTTCCAGTGGTGGCTCTGTTTTTCGAGGCGACGATTCCTTGATAAAGGATTGGTGAGCCAAGGAGTCATTCTTTAATGATGAAATACGAACAACAGAAGATTCACTTAATGTAAATTATGAATAACTTGATTATATGTGTTTTATTGATTGATTGATATTGATTTTAATGACAAAATTTGCGCTTTAAAAACTATTTGTTTGGACGTGAAAGACGAAGCGATTGAATGAAAGAAATGACGTCATCAATGACAATCGAGTCATGGATATTGCAGCGAGCCAGATGAGCACGAATTGCATCGGGATAATCGGAAGGCGAGAGTTGGTCGAGCTGATGCAGGTCGTCGAATGTGAACGATCCCATCGCGCGGCTCAGATTAGCGTCAGGCTGGTTGTCGTTGAGCACCTGGGCGAGCGATTGTTTCGCCGAGGCAACAATCGCCAGCTCCACCGGGTGTAGTTTCTGTAAGGTTTTTTTGGTAAGATGTGGATTGGATTGGAAAATGAAGTTTATTGAGCACACATTGGAATGCTCTGAATAACCTACGATTTAGATAAAACGCGAAAAGTCCAATGGCTTTATTGAAGAGCTAGTCTTGATTACTTACTTACTTTGGATACTTTGGAGTCCGAATCTTCTCGCAGTGAGAAGCGGATTAACTCTCTGCGGACTAATTCTCGCAGTGAGAAGCCGACTAAGAGCTAGTCTTGATTAAAATATTTTTTAGAAAATTGCATGCATATTCATGAATGCTCGGAAAATATAACAAAAAACTTACTTACTTACTTGATTACTAGATTAGCCCGTAAGCGAATCAAATGGAAAGAATAATATTCTAACTATTTTAGCGTGTACTTCACCGAAATGTTATCTATCAGAGGCGATATGCAAGAACGTATTTATCCGTTAAATGCTGATGGAAAATCACTGATTAACTGCCATTTACAATGAATTGTAAATATTTTACAATCTGTTTCGTATTAAAGTGCTATTTCTTACATACACTTACTTAAATTTTCTTATAAAAATGGTTTAACAATAATTTTCCATCGCCGTTTAACAGATAAATATATTCTTGCAGATGGGCTCAGTTTGTAAAGGTTTCCTTAAGCTTCAAATGAACGCCAAATGAAAATTATCATTTTCTTTTATTTAAATGAGTTTTATAATCCTCCACGTGGAAATTTCAGAATTATTTTAACTTGAATGTTTTAGTCACATTCTAAAGTATATAGGATACAGTTTATTTAAACACAACATGAGTATGTTTTCTGAGCACAAAGTTTAAACGATTCATTTGGCGTGACTCTGAAATTCTTCGTTGAATATTAGTTTTGAGCCTTCCAGTTGATGTGATTAGAATTGTTTTCAAAGAGCATTTGGAATATATATTGAATAACTAAGAGGTTTGCTAGAAAAGGAGCATTTGGAGCACCTTGAATATACAAGCTAAATAGACAAAAACTAAGCGAATCCTAATATTTTAACAGTTTAAGTGTGTACCTTACAGAGAATTTCATCTATCAGTTTGTAAGGTTTTCTTTAAACTCTTTAAATATATTAAAATCATCGTAAAGTTATTAGTTTTGAGCAGGATGCTCTTTTTAGCATTCCAGTTGGCGATATAGTTTTAATATATATTGAAGAACCAGGCTTGAATAAGATGTATGTGTTTACTTTAAAATTGAGCATTTGGAGCACATTCTTGAATGCTTTGAAGCTTTGAAATATACCTATGATTTTGTTAAGTCCCTAAACTATATTCTACCTTAATGAATAAAATATGTTTGACAAGGCAACATTCTTCTTTCAAATAGCACAAACTCACACTGAACTTGAACAGGTAAAACGATCTCTCGGCATTTGTGTCATTCAAGTTCTCGATGACATTGAGCTGATCCTTCTCGGACGATGTGAGCTGCTGGCTGACCTTGTAAGCGATCTGCTGTGCTGCGTCATATTGGCGGAACACGTCGCCAACGCTGTGCTGTTCGTGCTCGCGGCAGAAGTACGCCGTCTGTGTGGAATTTGTAGGAGATAGCGCTTGTCTCGACGACAAACCTTTTCGCAAACAAACTCGCGCAGAAGATCGATTCGCATTGAGTCGAGGTATCGATTGATTTGATAGGAGATGGAAGGATCGAACGAGGCGGCGAGTCGAATGCGTGAAAGACACGTTTCCATGGGACCTTGAAAATGACAAGAATTTGGCTTGTTGAGGGAAGACTTATCTTGTTGATATCGCAGTTGGCTAGTGTCATGGAGATCAGGATGACCGTGATGGCAGATTGCTTAAAAAGCATTTTGCAACTGAATGCGTCGATTCAGAAGGATGGCTGTCTGGCAACCTTTTGACATCCGCCATATCCGGTTTCCCGAATGATGCAATTATTTGCCAATTTATACTTGCAATTATTGATTTTTGTGTTTCACGTGCATTTATAAAAAACAAATTATCAATTATCTTTCATCGAATCGTGCTTACCTAGGTTATTTCTACGAAAATGTGTATTTGCAAACGCAAGCATACCTATCATGTTTGTTTATTTTTTTTGTTTATCTTGTTGTTTTTTTAATTGTGCTCATTCGATTGGAATAATTTTGTTATTGTTTTATTGCAGTTTTGTATGATTTATAGTTTAATTGCGCGCTTGATTTGTTGTATAATTGGATTTTGCTGAAATTCGGGAAACTTTGGGTGACTCACTGCTAGTTTGGAGTGGGAGGCGTCTGGAAGTTTATTTTAAAGTGCTCAATAATATGCTCTAAATGATTCAATTTAGCTGAAACTCGAATATTCTCTAAGCCAAGGCTTGTTGAAAATAATATTTAACTGACACATTTAGTTATCAATTCTGAGCACAATTTTGAGACCATTGAAAAAACATTAAAATCTTGCTCCGGGGTATCAAATTCATGAGCATCTAAGGTATGCTTAAAATTGATTAATTGTTCTGAAACATGGTCAACTACTTAAAAAAGATTTGTTAAACATAATTTACACCCAACATATGATTTAATCGAATTTGAGCAAAATTTTGGGACCATTGAAGAATCATTAAAAACTTGCCCCCGGAAGCTATAATTCCAGAGTCCTGAAACTATGCTTAAAATTGATTAATAGTTCTGAAACTCGACTATTTTATAAAAAAAGGCTTGTTAAACATAATCTGCACCAACAAGTTGTTTAATCAATTTTGAGCACGATTTTGGGACCATTGAAAAATCATTAAATTCTTGCTCCGGGAAGCTTTAATTCCAGAGCCCTGAAATTATACTGAAAGTTGTTCAATTGTTCTGAAAGATGGTCAACTACTTAAAAAATGTTTGTTAAACATAATTACCAACCTACATATCGTTTAATTAATTTTGAGCACGATTTTGGGACCATTGAAGAATCATTAAAATCTTTCTCCGGGAAGCTATAATTCCAGAGCCTTGAAACTATGCTTAAAATTGATTAATAGTTCTGAAACTCGACTATTTTCTAAAACAAGGCTTGTTCAACATAATCTGCACCCAACAAGTTGTTTAATCAATTTTGAGCACAATTTTGGGACCATTGAAAAATCATTGAAATCTTGCCACCGGAAGCTATAATTCCAGAGCCCTGAAATTATACTGAAAGTTTTTCAATTGTTTTGAAATTTGTAATTATATGAAATAAGACGGTATTTTAAGTTTTAGTTAGTTTAAAATGAGGAAAATGTTTGTTTTAAGTAACAATATTTTGTTGAAATTATAGGTAGAAGTTTGAGAAAATTTAGTCCAAATTCAATGAGGTATTAAAACGTGAAAATACGTGTAAATAGAATAAGGATTAGGTTTATGGTAAAACAAATTGTGGAAAATTATATGAACTTAAAGTTCTAGCAGTAATTCAATTTTCAGATCTATTTCAGAGCTTTTAAAAATGACCACTTTGTGGGTTAAATTTAGACAATTTTTGACGAATTGTAGAAACGTGAAAACACGTGTAATTAAAATAATGCTCAGGTTTATAGTAAAACAAATTGTGGAAAATTATATAAGCTTAAAGTTCTAGCTGAAATTCAATTTTCAGATCTATTTCAGAGCTTTTAAAAATGGCCATTTTCTAGGTTAAATTTAGCAATTTTTGATGAAACGTAGAAACGTGAAAATACGTGTAAATATAATAATTATTAGGTTTATAGTAAAATAAATTATGAACAATATTATGAATTTGATATTTCAGCGGGAATCCAGTTTTAAGATCTATTTCAGAGCTTATAAAAATGACCATTTTCTAGGTTAAATTTAGGCAATTTTTGATGAAACGTAGAAACGTGAAAATACGTGTAAATAGAATAAGGATTATGTTTATGGTAAAATAAATTATGAACAATCTTATGAATTTGATATTTCAGCTGAAATTCAATTTTCAGATCTATTTCAGATCTTTTAAAAATGACTATTTTTGGGGTAAATTTAGACAATTTTTGACGAATCGTAGAAACGTGAAAATACGTGTAAATAGAATAAGGATTATGTTTATGGTAAAATAAATTATGAACAATCTTATGAATTTGATATTTCAGCTGAAATTCAATTTTCAGATCTATTTCAGATCTTTTAAAAATGACTATTTTTGGGGTAAATTTAGGCAATTTTTGATGAGACGTAGAAACGTGAAAATGCGTGTAACTAAGCTTAGATTTATTAAGACTATAAATAAACCTTCTTAAATTATTTCATCCAAAAATTGGAGCATTTATCAAACTCAAAGCCATCGAATCTTGCAGGAGGAAGGAGCACTAGCAAAAAATGTCGCGCATATAGATAACAACGTCCCGAATAACGAAAATAACAAGATAAAATCACCAGTAAACAACAATAATCATGGTCCGAATCAAAATAAAGACGTGAATAACAACCAAGCGTCAACGAACAATCACAACAACAAGAGTAATATGAATAATTTAAATAATAATAACAACAATAATCATCAAAATCATAATAATGGGAATCAAGACAATCAAGAATCGCTTCGAGTCAAGTTTTTGAGCAAAATAATCGTGAAATCAACAGAATGAACAATTGCAGAAAGTCACCGTCACTGATTGAAAAGCAAGCAGAAGATAAATCTGGAGGCAGGCCGGCTCCACGTCCATCTTCCAAGAAACACGACCGGAATAGTTTGCTGAAAATTTAATTGAAGGGGTTCTTAAATTGATTTGTTGCAGAGTTTGTGGCCATCGAGGGAGACACGCTGTCAGATGTAAGTGCGATGAGGTGCTATCTTGATAGAGAATGTTGTTTAGATTCCCGATGAGATGCCAGACGTGGAGATTAATCGAGACAAGCCGGAGCCGTTTTATACCGATGAGCAGTTGGTTTGAAGTGGATACGTGGATTGTATTTTGATGGATATTGGCTCATTCTTGTTCTAATTTTTGAATTAGTTTTTGTTGAATTTTTAATAAAAATATTTTTGTTGAAATGATGGAAATTAGGGCAATCGGAAGCAACTGAAAATGGCTTTAATTTTGAGAATGACGATACTAACTTTGATGGTCCGTAAAATGCCTCAAAGTTATCAAATCACAGTTTCCGTTTACTGAATAATAAATCAAGGATAGTTCTAGAAGATATTAACAGGTTTTCATGTTAATATCATTTTGAGCACATATTTGGAGCATCTGAAAATGACTTAAAATTCGAGAATGACCATGGTAACTTTGATGGTCCGTAGAATGGCTCAAAGTTATCAAATGACGGTTTCTGTTCACCAATTTGTTTTATCAAGGATAGTTCTAGCACAAATACAATGATTTTTCGCTTAATATTATTTTGAGCATAATTTTGGAGCATCTGAAAATGACGCAAAATTAGCAATACGCAACATTATCTTTGATGGTCCGTAAAATCCTTCAAAGTTATTAAATCACGGTTTACTTTTACAAACATGTTAATCAAAGATAGTTTTAGTAAATATTTAACGATTTCCATGATACTATAATTTTCAGCATAATTTTGGAGCATCTGAAAATGACTAAAAATTCGAAAATGACGATACTAACTTGGATGGTCCATAAAATGGCTCAAAATTATTAAATCATGGTTTTCTTTCACATATTTATAAATCAGGAATATTTCTCTAACTTATTAAAGGGCTTTCATGATAATATCATTTTGAGCATAATTTTGGAGCATCTGAAAATGACGTAAAATTACCCATTCGCGACACAAGTTTTGATGGTCCGTAAAAAGCCTCAAAGTTCTTAAATCATGAATTCAGTTCACATGCTTGTAAATCAAGGATAGTTTTAGTAAATACTCAAAGATTTTCATGATACTATCATTTTGAGCCCAATTTTGGAGCATCTGAAAATGACTTAAAATTTGAGAATGAGGATACTAACTTTGATGGTCCGTAAAAAGGCTCAAATCTATTAAATGACGGTTTCTTTTTACATATTTGTAAATCAAGGATAGTTTTAGTAAATATTTAACGATTTCCATGATATTATAATTTTGAGCATAATTTTGGAGCATCTGAAAATGACTTAAACTTTGAAAATGACCATGGTAATTTTAATGGTCCGTAAAATGGCTCAAAATTATTAAATCATGGTTTTCTTTCACATATTTATAAATCAGGAATATTTCTCTAACTTATTAAAGGGCTTTCATGATAATATATTTTTGAGCATAATTTTGGAGCATCTGAAAATGACGTAAAATTACCCATTCGCGACACAAGTTTTGATGGTCCGTAAAAAGCCTCAAAATTCTTAAATCATGAGGTAAGTTCACAGATTTGTAAATCAAGAATCGTTCTAGAAAATATTCAAAGATTTCTATGAGACTATAATTTTCAGCAAAATTTTGGAGCATCTGAAATTGACTTAATACTCGAGAATGATGATACTAACTTTGATGGACCGTAAAATAGCTCTAAATTATTTAATAATTTTTGTCGTGTGCACATGGGTTACTCAAACATTGTTCTAGTAAATATTCAAAGATTTTCATGATACTATCATTTTGAGCACATTTTTGGAGCATCTGAAAATTACCTAAAATGAGCCATACTAGTCACTAACTTAAATGGTCCGTAAAATGGCTCAAAATTATTGAATCACTATTTCCTTGTACACATGCGTAATTGAAAAGTAGTTCCACTGAATACTCAAAGATTTTCGCCTTACTACAATTTTGAGCACAATTTTCGTGCATCTGAAAATGCCACCAAAAATGGTTTTTTAAAAGTTGACTCTTTTCCAACTTAAATTTTCTGATTTTTACAGTAAACATGTATATATCGGTAAAGAATCATTTGCACTTTAAATTATAGTTCAGAAAGCACACGGATCCTTTCGTGTCAAATTGAATGACACTTAACCTACATATCATTTCTAGGTTTACAAGAATCTTCTTCATTTAATTGCAAGACGAACAGAAAATTGTTTAAATGCCAATTAACACGAATTCAACCTAATCCAAGGTGAAACCCATCATAATAATAATGGCAATTTGTTGTGTGAATTGAATTCGCCGTTTCTTGCCGTCGATTAATTATTATGAACGTTTTGCTGGAAAAATCTGATCCAATCCGATGCGGTCCGGTCCAATTTGTTTTAACGCCAATTAACTGTTTCAAGGTTGATTCTTTATCATTTTTAATTCCTTTTTTGGGGTCGTTTATTGTGGTTGATTCTGATTGATTATGTCCTAATTTTGATGCTTGTTTATTTTTGATTTTTACCTGTTCTTCTTTACTTTTTTCGCGAATTCAATTTGTTCATTTTTCATTCATTTACAATGGCTATTCACTCGGTTTAATATTTATGTTTTTGACTGTTTTTCTTCCGTTTTTTAAAGTATAAAACAGAATAGAGTTTCGAATAATAATTATTTCATTCTTTTTAGGGACCATTGAAATTGGTTAAAATTTTATGAAATTTTGACTATTTTTCGGATGCTCATAACTTGCTCCAATTTAAGATTAGCATAATCCAGTTGGTATATGTTTAAGAAACAGAGTTGTTCAACATAAAAATTAGTCAAACTAATCAACTTGTTACTTTAGGGATATTTTAGGGACCATTGAAACTTAGTCCGATTTTATGAAATTTTGTCCATTATTCTGATGCTCATAACTTGCTCCAAAATTGTGCTACAACAGTTTTACTGTGCTATCTGTTGAATAGAATGCTAATTCGCACAAATTCATAGTAATTTAAGTATCTACTCAATTTAGTAGTTTTTTAGGGACCATTGAAATTGAATCAAATTTCTAGACATTTTGACTATTTTTCGGATGCTCATAACTTGCTCAAATTTAAGATTAGCATAATCCAGTTGGTATATGTTTAAGAAACAGAGTTGTTCAACATAAAAATTAGTCAAACTAATTAACTTGTTACTTTAGGGATATTTTAGGGACCATTCAAATTGAAACAAAATTTAAGACATTTCCACTATTTTTAGAATGCTCATAACTTGCTCCAAATTTGTATTACCATAATCTTGTTAATATATTTTTAAGAAACGGAGTTTTTTAACACAAAAATTGATTAAAGTCATTAACTTGTTACTTTAGGGGAATTTTAGGGACCATTGAAACATAGTACAAATTTATGAAATTTTGTCCATTATTCAGATGCTCATAACTTGCTCCAAAATGATTCTTCATCTTTATTGAAACAATATTAGTACGAAAATAAGCGTTTAAACAAGACAACAATCCAAATCAATAAATTTCTTAATGTAGTAGCAATTTAGGGACCATTGAAATTGAATCAAGTATTTAGACATTTTGACTATTTTTCGGATGCTCATAACTTGCTCCAAAATTGTTCTACAGCAGTTTTATTGTGTCAGGTTTTGAATATAAATATAGTTTACTCAAATCTATAGCATCTTTAATATATACTAAATTTAAGGTATTTTAAGGGACCATTGAAATTGGGTAAAATTTTTAGACATTTTGACCCCTATTTAGATGCTCATAACTTGATCCAAAGTTGTTTTTCAAAAACAATTCTTTAATTTTATTAATCAAAATTATAATAAAAACATTTTACTGAAAGAAAAATAAAATTGAGCGATTTTGAGCAACTGAATTGGAGCATCAAAGCAATCTTACTTTTGACTCAATTTCTATAAAAGTTTCGATGGTCCTTATATGTGGTTAAACATGAAGAATTTAAAAAGTAGTATTAGAGTAATAAATAATAAGTATCAATGTATATAATAGTAAAGCAAAAAGTAAATTGAGCAACTTTGAGCAACAAAATTGGAGCTTCAAAGCAATCTTACTTTTGACTCAATTTCTATAAAAGTTTCGATGGTCCTTAGGGGCAGTAGAACATGGAGAATTTAAAAATTAATATTAGAATAGTAAATAATAAATATTAGTGTATAAAATAGTAAAGCAAAAACTGAATTGAGCAACATTGAGCAATTAAATCAGAGCACTGAAGAAATCTCACTTTTGACTAAATTTTAATAAAAGTTTCGATGGTCCTTAGGGGCAGTGGAACCTGGAAAATTTAAAAATTAATGTTAGAATAGTAAATAATAAATATTAGTGTATAAGATAGTAGAGCAAAAAGTGAATTGAGCAACTTTGAGCAACAAAATTCGAGCATCAAAGCAATCTCACTTTTGACTCAATTTCTATAAAAGTTTCGATGGTCCTTAGGGGCAGTGGAACATGAAGAATTTGAAAAATTGTAGTAGAATAGTAAATAATAAATATAAATGTATAAAATAGTAAAGCAAAAACTGAATTGAGCAACTTTGAGCAATTAAATCAGAGCCCTGAAAAAATCCCACTTTTTCCCAATCTTACCGTAATACAATAACGACATTACAGTAAGCAACCAATGCAAAACCTGCTTCTAGCCGTGTTCTGCGTGAGCAGTGCCCACGCCGCGGTTCGCTCGACGTTCACGCAGATCAGCGAGGGCGGCGACGGCGACAAACTCATCCTGACGGCGCACGGCATGGGAATGGACGACTCGAGCCGCGTGGTGATTCCGATCAAGAACGGCTTCATCCCGCCGCTGCCGTGCGTCATGGAGAACGCGGGCACCCACGAACACGGCAGCACGTTCAGCAAGAACAACTTCCACTACGCGTGCAAGAACGGCACCTCCGAGGTGATCGGTAAGCGGCGGCGGGTGGTTCCCTCAAACATCGTCGAGATTCAGCGTGCCTCGCCGACGACGGCTCCGTCATCCAGCTGGGGCGCACGTTCGTCAGATCCGGCATGAAGCACGTGTGCAACGTGGAGGGCGACAACGTCACGTATCGTCAAGGTAGGTGCGGCCATGCACAACAGCGGCGTATGGCTTCGTTCAGAATCGATGTGCTTCGAGAACGGCGTGCACTACAACATCGGCGACACGTTCCGCAATGGCTCGTTCCGGCTCATCTGCAACGACCGCGGCATTCAGGTCGACGGCTGCTACATGCAGAGCGGCTTCGGCGAGGTGCTCAAAGCCGGCGAGACGCGCATCGAGAATGGCAAACGGCACGAGTGCGAGCTCCTCGCTCCCGGCAAAGTGCGCTACGTGGTCAAGAGTGAGTGGAAGTGAGCCCCGCGAGCGCCATCAAATAGCTCATTTAGTGATGGGCTGCCAGCACGAGTCGAACCAGTACAACGTGGGACAGATGTGGACCCATCAGCACGTGCGCTACCAGTGCAAGAACGACGGCTCGATCCGCGTGCTCGGCTGCGTCGACGACGACATCTTCCTCGAGCTCGGCCGCGATCTGCTCTTGAACCAGGTCGTGCATCGGTGCTACGCCGTCGGCAACACCACTTATTATCACAAGTCTGTCATCGGGTTCGTGGACTAACGCACAATTCTGTTTTCAGGTTCGGCTGTGAGAAGAATTCTCTCGCCGAGTGTGTCGATCAGATGATGCGGCTCAGAGTTCGAAGAGCATTCCGCTATTGAGATCAACGAAATATGTCTAATATAAAGAATAAGGAAATCTAATAATGTTAATAATAAACATTTTTTGAAATAAATTGCAAAAATCTTTATTTTTATTTTTTTGGCAGTTTGCCAATTATCGATTCCTTCGTAAGATTAAAACGAAATTTTAATATTTTGTACAATAAAGTATGTTTAAAATAATACAAAAGTTTCAAAAAAATCCATCGACTCAGAAGGAAATTTTATCAATTTCAACTTTGCCCGTTTATTTGGCAGTTTGCCAATTATCGATTCCTTCGTAAGATTAAAACGAAATTTTAATATTTTGTACAATAAAGTATGTTTAAAATAATACAAAAGTTTCAAAAAAATCCATCGACTCAGAAGGAAATTTTATCAATTTCAACTTTGCCCGTTTATTTGGCAGTTTGCCAATTATCGATTCCTTCGTAAGATTAAAACGAAATTTTTATATTTTGTACAATAAAGTATGTTTAAAATAATACAAAAGTTTCAAAAAAATCCATCGACTCAGAAGGAAATTTTATCAATTTCAACTTTGCCCGTTTATTTGGCAGTTTGCCAATTATCGATTCCTTCGTAAGATTAAAACGAAATTTTTATATTTTGTACAATAAAGTGTGTTTAAAATAATATAAAAACTTCAAAAAAATCCATCGACTCAGAATGAAATTGTAACAATTTGAACTTTTTCCGTTTATTTGGCACCTTGCCAAAAATCAATTTTGTCGTAAGATTAAAACGAAGTTTTTATATTGTGTACATTAAAGTGTGTTTAAAATAATATAAAAGTTTGAAAAAAATCCATCGACTCAGAATGAAAATTTAACGATTTGAACTTTGCCAGTTTATTTGGAAGCTTGCCAATTATCGATTCCTTCCTAAGATTAAAACGAAATTTTTATAATGGCTACATTAAAGTGTGTTTAAAATAATATAAAAACTTCAAAAAAATCCATCGACTCAGAATGAACTTTTAACGATTTGAACTTTGCCCGTTTATTTGGCAGCTTGCCAATTATCGATTCCTTCATAGAATCCTAATAAAATTTTAATATGTTGCGAATTGAGCTATACATTTAATTATACTAAAATTTCAGAAAATTTTATCGAAGAAAAATACAATTGGAGTCTTTGACAACATTCATAAATGTTTTGGCAGATAGCCAAATATTGATACGTGAACAACAATGCTCAATTTATGTTATATGTTCAGTTTTCGAAAATCTGTAATGCGGGAAAAAAGTTATTGTAAGTAGAAAAATGATGACTTTTTTATGTTGGGGTTAGAAAATGTGATGTCAATAAAGTTGTGTGGCACTGGAAAACGTGTCGACAAAATTGCAAATACTTTCAAATGCTTGAAAAATAAAACCTTTTCTACTATATATGTCAATAATACGACAATCTGTAATGGGGGGACAAAGTTAAGATGACTCGAAAAATTGCCAATTTCAATTTTGAGATTTAGAAAAGTGATGTCTTCAAAATTGCGTGTAACTAAAAAACGTGTCGACAAAATTGCAAATAATTGTGAATACGTGAAAAATAAAACGTTTTCTACATATTATGCAAACAATATAAAAATCTGCAATGAGGGGACAAAGTTATGGTGACTCGAAAAATTACATTTTTAATTACGAAATTTGGAAAAGTGACGTCTACAAAATTGCGTGTAACTCAAAAAGGTGTCGACAAAATTGCAAATAATTGTGAATACGTGAAAAATGAAACTTTTGCTACATATAAATCAAATTATAGAAAAAAATATGCATTGGGGGTACAAAGTTATGATAACTCAAAAAATTTCATTTTTCAATTTTGAGAATTAGAAACGTGACTTCTACAAAATTGCGTGTAACTTAAAAACGTGATAGTATATCCAGTCAAAGCCTTTTCCACGTAAACGAGGAGAACATATTGAGCCAATCACCATTTTTGAGAAAAATCGACCATAATTTCATAAAGTTATGCCATCTCAAACTTCAATTTGTCAAAATTTATTCGTCACAATCAATAAAAACCCGTTTCAACAAACAAAAAAAAAACAAAAGAAATCAAATAATTTTTCAAGCTCTCGTCCGATTTGCCGAATACTTGCTCTTTTTCACAGGCAGCCTGACACCGGAACCGAGTTTTGTGCCCAGCACCAAGCTTTCATTCTTCTGATAGTACTCAACCAGATCGCAAAGATTTCTGAAATCCAAATAATTTCTCGCAATTAAATCAAATTTCGAACCTGAACGTTTTGTTGAAATCAATCTGAAACCGTATAGCGCCGTTCTTCTTCGCAAAATGACGGATAATAATGTGGCGAGTGCTCATATTGCTCCAAACCGAGAGCACGTATCTTCTCTTGAAATAGGAAATCATGAAGAACTCGTCGCCGCAATTCGATTGCGCCGAGCACATCAATATCCGATGCGCTTTTTCCGGCTCCACGTCGACGAAGAACCACGGCTGGCATCTATGCAGGTCTTCAATCTTGGCTGAAACCAAATAATCCATCGATTATCGCTGTTCGCGTGCTCTTACCCGAGTGCAGCAAATTGTCGCAACTCGATCCGGTCCGCATTAGCTTCCTGGCGTGCGCACTCGACTGGCTCAGCAGCTTCAAATGCCCGTTGCGGGTGATTTTCAGTGGCACGCGGTCGCAGTCGTCGAAATTGTCGGCGAGAATCTGCAAATGTGCACATTTATCGCCAAAATGCTCCATTTTCCAGCAAACCGTGGCTGGCTCGACCACGCTGAAATCGAGAAAAGCAAAGTCCGATTGGCTTGTACTTGGCTCATCGCTGCTCAAATCGCCCGTCGACAGGCTTCGATAACTTCGATCGCTGAAACGTGGGAACTTTAGCGCAAAGGTAAGTCGTTTGTATAGCAATATTAAAGTAGATGGCTCGAGCCCGCACTAAGCTCATTTATTTTTGCCTTATTTTATTTATAAGAAAACCATTTTTAAAAAACATTAGAAACCAAAAAAACATATTGTTTCAAATAGAAAAAATAAAAACACTGTCTGTGGTTCGAACCAACACCAAAAACATCTCAAACTCTGCACTTTGCGCTTGACGGTGGCGTGACTGTGTTTTGCACGAAAAGGGCTCCGTTTAGGACGCGAGGTGCTTTTTCCATGAAAACACACTCATCGTGTTAGATAGCGTAAACACAAAGAACAAATCGAGTGAACAGTCAACATTCTTGTTATATTTTCATGTTGTTTTTTGGAGTGAGGACGCATCGTCTAATTGTAATCAACTTCGGTTTATTCGATTTGGATGGAATGGTTGTTTTGATTTGATGTTTTGATCACGAGCTCAATAACAATCGATGACATTGTTTATGAGTTATAGTTGTTATTGTTTTGACTTGTTATTGTTTTTATTGAATAGTTTTTCTTTTCATTTCATTCTTAACTTATAAGTCCTGAAGACTTATAATATTCTAATATATATTATCTCTACGGATGGGATCAATTCTAAAGGATCAATACGTGGAGGTTTGATTTACTATCACAGGTAAGCAAGAACATTAATTAGGAATTATATTAATTTCAATATTTCAGACTACAATGCTAATTGGAATGAATGGTCCGATCAAGGATGGATTCAATACTGTAAGGCGTTCCGAAGGACTGGCTGGAAAGTAAGTCTACAATTAATATTTAAGGATATATCCATTTTAGATTTTACCAACAACTATCAATATGGAGATTAACAACATAATACAATTTCAATATAAATAGGAAGAATGCCCAGATAATATATATTGAAATATATATTGGATAATTTTAGGAGCAACTAATATATATTGGATAATTTTAGGAGCAACTAATATATATTGGATAATTTTAGGAGCACATATTTCAAGACTAGGACAACCGTCATCCGAATCAAGGCACATTTGAGACAAAGGTAAATAATTCAGGGTTGGCTAGATTTTATTATTATTTTTTATTTATGTTATATCAGTTGAAATTAATAATGTGCTCTTTCTTTTTCATTAGACGTGATTTAAATTCGTTTCATTGGAAGCATATTATAAAAAATAGACGTCTAAACAAATGAATGAGTATAATTTGAACTTTCAACTGACTTAGCATATTTAAAAAATAGGTTTAAAAGATCTAGAAGCCCTCGAATGATTTTCATACATATCAGTAATGGGAGGGACAACGTTTTTTCGAATTCCGGGCTGTCGGGAGCTTAAAAAATTGAAAATTAATAGACCCGTTACCCAGGAGTGGAACTTCCCTTTTCCCCTACCCGGGACTCGGGACCGGGACTCCACTTTTCCATACCGGGACTTCAATTTCTTTGTAACAATCTTATTTTTTTAGACAACGACATTTGCGCATTCCTACCCGTTTCGAAGTGGTAATCTATATAGTACGTCGTGGCAGGGAAGATCGAAACACTACAATGGAGCTATCTGAATCGATACAAGAAGCTCAATTAAATTAATTATTTAATTAACTATGATTCTTATTAATTGTTGTTTATATAAATAAATAAGTGAATAAATAGTATGTTGTTATGTCTAATGTATAGGATATAAACCAATATTAAAACGAGATGAAATAACCCAAAAGCTGTGAGCAAAATTCCACAGAAATGACAGGACTCTGTCCGATGGCTTTTCGCAAAGTTCCAACAAACTGTTAGGACGCTCTCCGATAGCTTTTCGCAAAGTTGCAGCAAACTGTTAGGACGCTGTGCGGTGACTGACTGTTCTGGCGGCAGTTTTGCGCGTGTTTTCATAACAATTTCGTGCAAAACACAGTCACGCCACCGTCAAGCGCAAAGTGCAGAGAAGCGCGCGCGTTCCCCACTACGCTATCAAAGCACTTGGTTTTCCGGACGGAATTACCCTAATAGAGGCCAATAAGTTGCAAACATAAATTTAAAATGAAATTAACTTATTAATCCAATATTCCAAGGTAAAATTATTTAAATATTCGTATCCTACGTAAAATTTGGAGTCGATTGGTGTATTTAACGTTGTTTGAGTCAATCAATAAGACTATTTAAGGAAATTTTTATAGAAAATTTTGTATTTTTCAAAAACGTGAAAGTTACACGTAAAATTAATTGAATATTTAAATTCTACGCTTCAATTGACATCGATTGGTATATATAACATAATGAAAATTGATTATATAAAACATTTTTGGCGTCGTTTATAAGTAAATATGGTGTTTTATGAAAAACGTGAAAGTTTCACGTAAAAATACGTAAATATTTGGATTCTACGCATTAATTGAAATCGATTGATATATGTAACTTATCGGAAATTGTTATTCGAAAAGATTTTTGACTCTCAAAATTTATAAATAAGGTATTTTATAAAAAAACGTGAAAGTTTCACGTGAAAATAATAAAATATTCTGATTCTACGCATTAAGGGAGATTGTTATATATAACATAATGGTAATTGTTATTCTAAAACATTTTCGATGCTCAATATATGTAAATAAGGTATTTTACAAAAAAAACGTGAAAGTTTCACGTAAAATACGCAAATATTCGGATTCTACGCAAAATTTGGGATCGATTGATATATGTAACTTATCGGAAATTGTTATTCTAAAAGATTTTTGACGCTCAAAATTTATAAATAAGGTATTTTATAAAAAACGTGAAAGTTACACGTGAAAATAATTAATTATTCGTATTCTACGCATTAATTGGAATCGATTGGTATATATAATTCCTATACAGCTAGTTATTTCACGTGTTTATGGCAATAAAAGTAAACAAACAAACAACTTACGATTTAAGCTTATGCGAAATGTTGCGAAATGTGTCGATAATAATTTCAGAAAATCGTCGATGCACGTTCATAATCGTCTCGTCTGTAAATCCATTATCAATCAAAAGCATCAAATATTCGAAATAAACGAAGAGAAATGGAAAAATGCACTTTAGGTACACAAATAATCGCGAGCAACATGAATCAGAGTTATATAATATCACAAAAAGATTACGAAATAGTTGTTAACTAGCGCTAACGATAACTACCTTAATTTCTAATAATGATTATGACCATATGTTCGCCGGTGTCGAGAGGGCGACGAAAAAACGGAGAAGGAGGAGGCGAAATTGGCGATAAAAACGAGAATCGACGTCATCGTAAGGATGATGCAATGAAATGCGGCGAATGTCATCGATGAAAAGGAATTCCATCGTATCAGTGGTCTTATCAGTAGCCAAAACATGTTTGGAGGGCTCACGAATTGCATTGTTCACTGATTGTAATTTATTCATATGTGTTTTGGAGTCTTGTTTGAGCCCATTAAGCTCAAATCAGCTTTAAATCCGAGATGTGCTTAATTCCAGGATAAGCTTTTGATTGTTCTGCACTTGGCTAAAATGGATTTATAATCTGTGTAGAATATTTCAACAAGATTTATTAATTGAGCCAAGATGGGAGCTCTCAAATCATGCTCAATGGCAAAGCAAACCTTTTTTGAATTTTTGCAAAGTTTGGCTCATCATAACTTTGCTCATTTTGCAGATATAACGCTAAACTAAAATGTATAAAAATATTTAAGTCTAGTTCTATATTTTCACTTAACTTCATTACAGATTTTCAATTATAACCGGAGATATGAGCTCTCAAATCATGCTCACTTAAAAACAAAAATTTTCGAATTTTCACAAAATTTCACCAATATTTGGCTCAGCATAACTTTGCTCATTTTGAAGATGCAACGCTAAATTAAAATTTATATAAATATTCAAGTCTAGTGCAATAATTATCTTAAACAATATCAATCATTTCCCCTTTGAATCAAAGATATGAGCTCACAAATCATGCTCCCTCAAAAATAAAAATTTTCGAATTTTTCGCAAAGTTTGGCTCATTATAACTGTGCTCATTGTGAAGATGCAACGCTAAACTAAAATGTATATAAATATTCAGATCTAGTTTTATATTTTACCTTAATTTCATAACAGATTTTCAGTAACAACCGTAGATATGAGCTCTCAAATCATGCTCACTCAAAAATAAAAATTTTCGAAGTTTTACAAAATTTCACCAATGTTTGGCTCAGCATAACTTTGCTCATTTTGAAGATGCAACTCTAAATTAAAATTTATATAAATATTCAAGTCTAGTGCAATAATTATCTTAAACAATATCAATCATTTCCCCTTTGAATCAAAGATATGAGCTCACAAATCATGCTCCCTCAAAAATAAAAATTTTCGAATTTTTCGCAAAGTTTGGCTCATTATAACTGTGCTCATTGTGAAGATGCAACGCTAAACTAAAATGTATATAAATATTCAGATCTAGTTTTATATTTTACCTTAATTTCATAACAGATTTTCAGTAACAACCGTAGATATGAGCTCTCAAATCATGCTCACTCAAAAATAAAAATTTTCGAAGTTTTACAAAATTTCACCAATATTTGGCTCAGCATAACTTTGCTCATTTTGAAGATGCAACGCTAAATTAAAATTTATATAAATATTCAAGTCTAGTGCAATAATTATCTTAAACAATATCAATCATTTCCCCTTTGAATCAAAGATATGAGCTCACAAATCATGCTCCCTCAAAAATAAAAATTTTCGAATTTTTCGCAAAGTTTGGCTCATTATAACTGTGCTCATTGTGAAGATGCAACGCTAAACTAAAATGTATATAAATATTCAGATCTAGTTTTATATTTTACCTTAATTTCATAACAGATTTTCAGTAACAACCGTAGATATGAGCTCTCAAATCATGCTCACTCAAAAATAAAAATTTTCGAAGTTTTACAAAATTTCACCAATGTTTGGCTCAGCATAACTTTGCTCATTTTGAAGATGCAACTCTAAATTAAAATTTATATAAATATTCAAGTCTAGTTCTATCATTTCCTTTTAACTAAATGTCTGAATTCCATTTCTAAACCAAGATATGAGCTCACAAATCATGCTCACTGCACCATTTCTTTAAAACAATTTTTACCAATGTTTGACTTCTTATAACTTTTCTCATATCTAAAATATAAAAACATACTAAAGTTTATATAAATATTTAAACCTATTTCTATATATCCACTAAGCAAACTAACCCAATCCCAAATTCAGTCTGGAGATATGAGCTGACAAACCTGACATCCAAAAAATATCAAAAATTGGCAACATTCCAACAATAATTGGAAGTTTGCCAATAATTGTGATAATCGAAATTGATTGATAAGATTCGAAAAATGATCATTGAACATTATAATTCATTAACAATGTCATATAATTAATCGTGAAAGATATAAATTTGGAAACGAAATCGGGGGGCCAAGTTGACATACATATTTGGAACATTTAAAAATAGAAGAAATATAAAACAGGTTTGGTCAGCAGGTAATTGATTAACAAGTTGGTAATTAGAACAATAATATGATATGGAAAACAAAAACAACAAAAAAAGTTGTAAAGTTTTGCACAAAGATCGATATATGAGGCAAAGGTGGTCGTGGTTATTATGTCAAAACAGGTATCTAGCTGGCATTTGTTACAAAAAAGTTATTTTTGTTTTAAAGAGCATAAAAATTGCTATAATTAAATAATACCAATTTTACTGAACTCCCAAAATGAGAAAAGTTATCAGTCAGAAAGTAAAATACGCAAATTTTCGAAAAACTATAATTTCATGTTTATGACGCTATAACCTAGGTGAATGTGCAAACATCTATAAAGTTGTATCTATTTTCTTAAAGCTTATATTTAGAGCTACAAAAAAATTTTAAAATCGTTTCTGTACGTGGAAAATGAGCAAAGTTATGAGCTACAGAGTATGACGCGAAAATTTTCCAAAATTGCAAATTTCATAGTTATGACGCCATAACCTAGGTAAATGTACAAACATTTATAAGTTTATACATATTTTCTTAAAGCTTATGTTTAAAGCTACAAGACAATTATAAATACTCTTCTGTACTTAAAAATTGAGCTAAGTTATGAGCTATAGAGTAAGACACGGATGTTCTCCAAAATTAAAAACTCCATGTTTATGACGTCATAACCTAGGTAAATGTATCAAAATCTGTAAAGATGTTTATATTTTCTTGAAGCTTATGTTAAGAGCTACAAAATAATTAAAAAATCTTTTCTGAACTCGCAAAATGAGCAAAGTTATGAGCTATAGAGTAAGACACGGATGTTCTCCAAAATTAAAAACTCCATGTTTATGACGTCATAACCTAGGTAAATGTATCAAAATCTGTAAAGATGTTTATATTTTCTTGAAGCTGATGTTCAGAGCTACAAGATGACACTAGAAACATTCTTGGACTTGGAAAATGAGAAAAGATATAAACTAAAAAGTAGAATACTCGCTTATTCGAGGATGCAAATTTCATAGTTATGACGTCATAATCCAGGTAAATGTACAACAATCTAAAAGTTGTGTATATGCTCTTAAAGCTTATGTTTAGAGCTACAAAATAATTATAAAATCTTTTCTGTACTTGGAAAATGAGCAAAGTTATGAGCTACAGAATAAGACACTGATGTTCTTCAAATTTGTAAATTTAATGTTTATGACATCATAACCCAGATAAATTTACCAAAATCTATAAACTTGTGTATATATTCTTAAAGATAACGTTTAGAGCTACTTTAAAAACCAGAAGTATTGCTAAAAACACACGATAAGTAAAGTTGTGAGCTCATAGAACAAGAAAAACAGTCGCAAATTGGCACAAATCCAAGAAATAAAAAAAAGGCGAATCAAGATTTCGAAAAACAGAGCGCATCCGATCAAAACGTCATAATCAAGATACACACCACAAGATATAATAAAGAAATGTAGCCCGCATCGAAAGATGATCAAGAAGACTTTCGAAACTCACAAAAGAATGAACCAGGAAATTCGAGTTTCGAAATATAATCGCGAGTCCAAGGTTGTGACGTCATAACCTGTCTTCGACCATTTACTATTGTTCAGGTTAATTATAGACTATGGAGGCACAGAGAAACAAAGAAATACCAAACAAACCAACCAACTCAAATCTGTATTTGGCAAGAATTGGCGGGGATTTAATGAGTCCGTGTTAAATTAAAATGGAATTTTTTTGGCACTAAATTCAACTTGTTGAAACTGGTTACTAAATGTTCAAATTATTTCTGTCGAGTCTATATATGGAGAAAGATAGCATCGACGAGAGGTTCAGATTGGGGTCAATCGTGATCATGACGTCATATGCGACGTAAAATCAAAGCGGATTAAAATAGTGGAACGTTGGATTAATTTATTGGTTATTAACTATTTTCATTTGAAAATAGATTGCTGGAAATGCACGAATGGATTAAGTTATGAGCAAGAAAGTGAGCAGGAGGATGAAAAAACTTGAGTCTGTCTGGTTTGCGGAGTCATAACTTTGATATGACTGTTAATTACTGTTATGTTTTACATATATTTAAAAAGTAGAAAATCTAAGCTACATTTTGATATAAATTATTTTGTTGAAAACCCAAAATGAGCAAAGTTATGAGCTGTGAAAATGAGCAGGAAAAATAATGATAATTTGAGTCTGTCCGGTTTGGGACGTCATAACTTTAGTATTGCTAATATTGACTGCTATGTTTTACATATATGTCAAAAGTAGAAAACATGAGCTATATTTTGATATAAATGGTTTTGCTGAAATCCTAAAACGAGAAAAGTTATGAGACGAAAAGTGAGCAAAATGAAGATTTTCAATCTGAGTATGTCTGGTTTGCGGCGTCATAACATTAGTATTGCTTTTATTTACTGTTATGTTTTACACATATTAAAAAGTAGAAAACATGAACTATATTTTGCTATAAATTATTTTGCTGAACTCTCAAAATGAGCAAAGTTATGAGCCGAAAAGTGAGCAAAACAAAGATTTTCAATTTAGGTATGGCTTGTTTACGGTGCCATAACTGGAGTATTACTGAAATATAATGTTAGGTTTTGCACATTTCTTAAAAGAAGAACAAATAAGCTATAATTTTCTGTAAACTATTTTGCTGAACCCCCAAAATGAGCAAAGTTATGAGCTCTGAAAGTTAAAATCATATTATTGAAGAAACTGCAAACTTTCTATTTATGACGTCATAACTTTGTTTTTTTAAAATTGTTTAACAATGTAACTTTTTTCTAAAAACACCGTTATTTTGAGCTATATTTAACTGTAAGCAACTTTTCTGAAATCTCAAAATAAGCAAAGATAAAGTAAGACACCCAATTTTTAAAAAATGTAGGTATTTGGGTTTATGCCGTCATAAGCTAGCTAAATGTGCAAAATTTTGCAAAAATGTGTAAGTAATTAGAAAGATTGTTTTTAGCTCTATTTGAAAATAATAAAAACTTTGCTTGAATTTTAAAATGAGCAAAGTTATGAGCATGAAAGTGAGCAGGAGGAAGAATGAAAACTTGAGTCTGTCTGGTTTACAGCATCATAACTTTAATATCACAGTTAATTACTGTTATGTTTTACATATGTTTAAAAAGTAGAAAACATGAGCTATAATTTGCTATAAATGGTTTTGTTGAACTACCAAAATGAGCAAAGTTATGAGTAAGAAGCTGAACCACGGTCATTTTTTTTTTAAGTTGGTATGTTGTGTTTATGACGTCATAATTTAAACAATTCTGCAATTGATGTAAAATTGTGTATATATTTTAAAAGCTTAATTTAAGATCTGTTGTAGTTTAATAATAATTTTACTGTATTCTCAAAATGAGCAAAGTAATGAGCAAGAAACTAAAACGTCCCAACTAGAAAAAATTGAATGTTTCGTTTTTATGACGTTATAATCTAGGTAATTTCTTAAATATTTATAGATTTGTTATTCAATTATAAAAGCGGAATTTAAGAACTTTAAGAAGATTTAAACAATTTTGCTGAATAAGCAAAATGAGCAAAGTTATGAGCAAGAAACTTAAGATAACTAATTTCCAAAAAATAGATATGTTGTGTTTATGACGTCATAACCTAGATAAATTTGCAGATATTTGTAAATGTGTTATAAATTTGTAAAAGCTGAATTTACGGTCTACGCAATAATAAAAACAATTTTACTGAAATCGCAAAATGAGAAAAGCTATGAGCAAGAAACTAAAACATCCCAACTAGAAACAATTGAATGTTTTGTGTTTATGACGTCATAACCTAAATAAATTCTTAAATATTTGTAAACTTATTAACATTTTATAAAAGCTGAGTTTAAGAACTGTAAGAAAATACAAACAGTTTTGCTGAAATCGCAAAATGAGCAGAGCTATGAGCAAGAAACTAAAACATCCTAACGTGAAAAATTTGAATGTTTTGTGTTTATGACGTCATAACCTAAGTAAATTCTGAAATATTTGTAAACTTATTAACATTTTATAAAAGCTGAGTTTAAGAACTGTAAGAAAATACAAACAGTTTTGCTGAAATCGCAAAATGAGCAAAGTTATGAGCAAGAAACTGAACCACGGTCATTTTTAAAAAATTGGAATTTTGTCTTTATGACGTCATAACCTAGGTAGTTTCTGAAATATTTGTAGATTTGTTTACAATATATGAAAGCTGAGTTTAAAAACTATAAGAAAATACAAACAGTTTTGCTGAAATCGCAAAATGAGCAAAGTTATGAGCAAGAAACTGAACCACGGTCATTTTTAAAAAATCGGAATTTTGTCTTTATGACGTCATAACCTAGGTAATTTTAAAATTAATAATTACTGTATTTAAACATTCTAAATGTGAATTTAATGAGCTACAAAAATATATTTACGTTTTTGCTGAAATCGCAAAATAAAAAAAGTTACGAATAAAAAGATAAAACACACCGTTTTTCAAAAATATTGATAGTGTTAGTTTATGGACACATAAATAAAGTAAATCTAGAAATAAAGACTAAAAATGGCTAATTTTATTAAAATAGCATCAAAATGCTATGAAACAATTATAATAACTTTTTTGAAATCTTAAAATGAGCAAAGATATAAGCATGAAATTACGGCATATTCAATTTTGAAATAAGGTGATTTCCGGTTTGTACTTTAATAAACTAGCCGAAATAGATAATAAAGTTTAGTATTTTATAAAATCTTAAAGACGAAGTTTAGAAGTTTATTTTAAGTGGTTTCACGTTTCTGAGCTCTTAAAATGAGCAAAGTTATGAGCGGAATAGTAAAACATACTTGATATAACAATTTCAATTCATTTGTCTTATGACGTCACTATGATGACAACAATATAACTTAGAGGCCAAATTGTGATGTTCATGTTAAAGATCAAGTCTTGAACTGTAATAATTTAAGACAGACATGCTGGAACGAGATGAGAATGATGATTTTAGTCTGCCTGAGTCCAAAACTGTTTCTTAATTGATAGCACTTTGATCTTCAATATAATGATCATTTGATTTTGCACTTTTCGTACCCAACAAGTGTGCATTTTCACGTCAAACAATCTACCAACAATCAAATCATCGCTGCTGGAAACATTCCAACGGCTGGGTGTGACCATTCGACAACCGGTCGCCGCAATGTTCATTAACCTTTCTTCGATGAGTTTCTGGAACATTCTTTATCATCATTAGCATATGATAATGAGAAAGAAGAGAAAACTCAGAGAAGAATCATTGAGTCCAAATGATTGAAAATCAAAAGAGTAGATGAAGCTGCGGCATTTCATGGTCACGTTTCCGCCACGACCCTGGTCATTTATCAGTTATATTTGTGTCAATCATGCATGTGGCAATGGTTTTGGGTAATTAGGCAATTGATATTCTATTGAGGGGTGGTTGGGAAAGAACGAATTGCAGCGTTTTTTGAATTGGGGGAAGGTGGAGAGCGTTTGAATGGCTCTAACTTGGCTCAAATTTATTCTCTCTGATTTTCTGTCCAGAATAACAAAGACTATATATTTATGATTTAGTTCTTACAACAATTTTTACAATTTTCTGAAAATTACTTTCATTTTGGACCATCTAACTAGACCACCCTGAACAATTTTCTTTAAATTTCGCTGATTTCACTTTGGAGAGCTCTAACTTGGCTCAAATTGAAGCTGTTAAGTTTTCCGTTGAGAATAGCATAGAATAAGTCTTTATTATTAAGAAACTAAAGCAATATTAATATATTTTGAACAATTAGTTCAATTTTGTACCATTGAACTGGACAATCCTTGACAATTTTCCCGAATTTTGACAAACTTCACTTTCGAGAGCTCTAACTTGGCTCAATATTGCTCACTCTATTTTTCCGTTAAAAATGACGTAGAATAGGTCTTTATAATTAAATACTACTAACAAGTTTTACAATTTTCTAAAAATTACTCTCATTTTGTACCATCTAACTGGACCAACCTTGACCATTTCCCCGAAAAATGACAAATTTCACTTTAGAGAGCTATAACTTCGCTCAAATGTATGTTCATAGATTTTTCGCTGGCAATAAAATTAATGAAATCTTTTTTAATTAAATTACAGCTAAATTCATAACAATTTTTAAAAATAAGCTCAATTTTTGGATCATCTAACTAGACCACCCTGGTCAATGTTCTTTAAAATCCGCTGATTTCAGTTTGGGGAGCTATAACTTGGCTCACATTGAAGATGTTGAATTTTCCGTTAGCAATTAAATAGTTGAAGTGTTTGTTATTAAGTTACTATATTAGTTATTACAATTTTCTAAAAATGAAACCCGCTTTAAATCATTTCACTGAACCACCATTGACAAATTTCCAGAAATTTTGACAAATTTCAATTGGGAGAGCTGTAACTTGGCTCAAATATATTCTCTCTGATTTTCTGATAATTATAACATATAATAACTCTTTATAATTAGGTTTTTATAACAAGTGTTATATTTTTCTGAAAATAAGTCTTATTTTTGAGCATCTAACTAGACTACCCTGGGCGAATTTTCCTGAATATTGACAAATTTCCTTTTGGAGAGCTATAACTTGGCTCAAATTGAAGATGTTCGCTTATCCGCTGCGAATAACATAGAATAAGTCTTTATTAATAAGAAACTAAAGCAATATTAACAAATATCTAAAAATCAGTAACATTTTTGAGCATCTAACTAGACCAACCTTGGCGAATTTTCCCGAATATTGACAAATTTCACTTTGGAGAGCTATAACTTGGCTCAAATGTAAGATCTTGGGTTTTTCGTTGACCATATAGTAAATCAGATCTTAACAATTAAATTATAGTAAGATTTATAACAAATTTTTAAACAGAAGTTGAGCTTTGGACCATTTAACTAGACCACCCTTGGACAATTTTCGCGAGTTTTAACAAATTTCAGCTTGGAGTTCTCTAATTTGGTTCAAATTTATTATGTTGGCTTTTCCACTGAGAATAACATAGAATAAGTCTTTATTAATAAGAAACTAAAGCAATATTAACAAATATCTAAAAATCAGTATCATTTTGGACCATCTAACTAGACCACCTTAGACAGTTTTCTTGAAGCTTCGCTGATTTCATTTTGAAGAGCTCTAGCTTGGCTCAAATTAAAGATGTTGAGTTTTTATTTGATAATATCATAAAAATGATTGTAATTAAACATTATTCACAACAATATTAAACAATTTTGAAAATGAACTCATTTTTTACCTCATTTTTCTGGACAAACCCTGATTCTATTAAATTTCATAAGAACATTCCAGTTTTTTCAGAAATTTAGTTTTTTTCTGAAAGCTCTTTGTTCTATGCAAACTATGAACAGGTAATTTATATAACACAACTTTATTAGAACAATTAGACTTTAAATTGTCGTCGATTTCTGTCATTCGTTCGCCGGGAATCCCCAAATCACCAATTCGCCTTTTTTGAAGAAACCGCTTACCGGAGCCGCATCAACGTGAGCCAATAAAGCGATACAAGCACAAAGAATGTTCTGAAAAGCAAAAAATTCGTAAAATTATTGAGAAATTAAAACTTACGCCAATTGCCAAATTCATCATTCGAATAATTTCGTATCACGGGGAATATTTTTTGTTATAATGATTCGATTATGAAATAAATGTCTGTATTAATACCAAAAGTACAAATATATTTATAATAAAAAGGAAAATCAATAAAAATTAAATATAATGGCAACGAAATTACGGAAATTAATAAATGACGACAAAAAGTGGGGGGAGGGGTTGGAAGTTTCGTCTTAGAAATGTTTTAGATAAAGAATTTGACAAGGTTATATTACTGTTTTGTAAATCCGTAGTTATTCTAAAACTCAACCAAGTTTCGTTAAGATTAGTTGAGTATGAGCCAAGTTAGAGCTTACGGATAATGAGATTTCAGAGATCTTCAAGAATGTCTTGCAAAATGGTCCGAATGCGTACTTTATTTTTAGAGTTGGAAATTTTACTCATAATATGTTATAAAACTATGCTAAATTTACAACTAAACCAAGTTTCAGCTTCATATAACTATTTTGAGCCAAGTTAGAGCTCTCTAAAAATGAGACCACATCTGGGTATTCAGAGGACTCCGAGGGTGTCTTGCAAAATGGCCCAAATTCATGTTTTGTTTTGAGAATTGATGAATCTACTTGCAATATTTTTTAAAACTGTTCTTGAATTACTACAAATCTAAATTTCAGCCTTATATAACTATTTTGAGCCAAGTTAGAGCTCTTGAAAGACGAGACTTCATCAAGGTCTTTAGAGGACCCCGAGGGTGTCTTACAAAATGGTCCAAAATCATGCCTTGTCTTGAGAATTGATAAATTTTCTTGCACTATGTTTTAAAACTGTTTTTGAATTACTGTTATACCAAATTTCAGCTCTATACAACTATTTTGAGTCATGTTAGAGCTCTCGAAAGATGAGTCCTCACCATGATCTTTTTGGGCCTCTGAGCGTGTCTTGCAAAATGATCCAAAATCAAGCTTTATATGACGAATTCAAATATGTTGTTATAACATATTTTAAAGCAATGTTTGTTTTACAATTTTACCAAATTTCAAACCTTTAACTTCACTTTGAGCCAAACTAGAGCTCTCGAAAGATGAGACCACAACTGGGTATTCATAGGTCTTGGAGGATGTCTTGAAAAATGATCCGAATGTATACTTTATTTTTTTAATTGGAAACTTCACTTACAATATGTTTTAAAACTATGCTAAATTTACTGGAAAACCACGTTTCAGATTCATTGAACTATTTTGACCCAAGTTAGAGCTCTCGAAAAATGAGACCACATCTGGGTATGTAGAGGACCCCGAGTGTGTCATGCTAAATGGTCTGCAATCATGCTTCATATAGCGAATTGAAATAAGTGTTCAAACCACATTTTAAAACAATGTTTGCTTTTTAATTGTACCAAATTTCAAAGCTCTAACTTCATTTTGAGCTAAACTAGAGCTCACTGAAACCCTGACTCGATTGGAGCCTTCATAGGCCTTATAGAGCGTCTTGTAAAAATTACTCGCATTTTTAATGTTTTGAATAAATTGAAAAGTTATTGTTTTAAATAATTTGAAACTAATTTAAATTTACTAGTAAAACACTTTTCAGCACCGTGTCACTATTTTGAGCTGAGTTTGAGCTCACTGAAGAGAAGACTTCCTCAGGGGTAGTAATGCCGCCATTGCGTGTCTTCCAAAATGCTCCAAAATTGTGCTCCATCTTACAATTTAAGAAATTTTTTTGTAGCATGGTTTAAGCGATAGTTTGAAGTACTATTGTTCCAAATTTCAGCGCGAATCCTCTATTTTTAGCAATTTTATAGCTCACGAAATCGGCCGGCTTACCCAGAATTTTTCCTCACTCAGAGAGTGTTTTGCAAAAGGGTTTAGAATCATTGGTTATTTTTAACCTTTTAAATCCACATTTTTATATTCATTAAAAGAAAATTTGATCTTTACGTAAACCAAGTTTCAGTACAATATCTTCATTTGGAGCCAAGTTAGAGCTCTCGAAAGATGGGACCTCATCAGGGTCTTTAGAGGCCTTCAAGGGGGTCTTGCAAAATGGTCCGAAAAAGTACTTTATTTTAAGAATTGAAAAATTTACTTACCATATGTTTTAAAACAATTCTAGTTTTACTGGAAATCCAAGTTTCAGTTCTATATAACTATTTTGAGCCAAGTTAGAGCGCTCGAAAGATGAGACCTCATCAGGGTTCTTAGAGGACTTCGAGGATGTCTTGCAAAATGGTCTGAATATGTACTTCATTTTTAGAATTGAAAAGTCTGCTTACAATATATCTTAAAACTACTCCAGATTTACTAATAAACAAAGTTTCAGCTGCGTATCATCATCTGGAGCCGAGGTAGAGCTCACCAAACTTTCTACCTTCCCAAATGATTTTACGTCTCACTGTCCCTTACATGAACCATTTACGGAAAAACTTTGTTAATTATTGTAGAATATAATTTGTTTGCTTTATTTGCATTTAGCATTTACGTGGTTTCAGATTATATCATCGGTAAACATTCGAAATAACGGTTCAAGTGAGAATCATACTTGAACATTTTCAATCGAGTACTATTGTGCTTTTATTTTTAGCATTTTGAAAGCATCGAATATGTCAAATAGAAAAGTTTTGGTGATTTTGATGTTGAATGTTTTAAATTTTACAACAATTCTACCAGATTTTCTGTGTTTCAGCAATTCTTAAACCGAGACACGGAATCGCTTCTTTTTCCGTTGCAGGTATTCATGTTTATGACGTCATAACTTTGTTGAATGTACATTTATGAAGACTTTTGTGTGAATATTCTTAAAGACAACTTTTAGAACTACAATAAAAGATTCCCAATTTACAGTAATTGAAAAATGAGCAAAGTTATGAGCAAAAGTAAAAAAAAAACGAAAAAAATTGGATATTTCACGTTTATGACGTCATAAGATTAGTAATTTGGTAGTTATTTGAAATATTATGTATGTTTTCTTAAAGCTGAGTTTATAATCTATTTAAAAATGTTAATAGCTTAACTGTAACTGCAAAATGAGCTAAGTTATGTGCAAGAAACTAAAACTCGGTAATTTTCAAAAATTTGGGATTTTATGTTTATGACGTCATAAGATTAGTAAATTTGTAGTTATTTAATATGTTTTGTATATTATCTTAAAGCTAAATTTATAACCTATTTGAAAATGTTAACAGTTTTGTTATATCTGCAAAATGAGCAGAGCTATGAGCAAAAACGTAAAATACCCAAATTTTCAAAAAATTGAGATTTAATTATTATGACGTCATAACTTTAATAATTTAGTAGTTTCTGCAATATAATGTATATTATCTTGTAGAAAATTTTAGAAGCTATTTAAGAATATGTTCAGTTAAGCTGTTTTTGCAAAATGAGCAAAATTACAAGCAATAAACTAAAACTAGGTGATTTTCAAAAATTTGGGATTTTATGTTTATGACGTCATAAGATTAGTAAATGTGCTGATTTTTAATACATTATATTTATTATCTTAAAGCACAGTTTATAAGCTATTTGAAAATAGTAACATCTTAACTGTACCTTTAAAATGAAAAAAGTTATGAGCAAAAAACTAAAACTCGGTGGTTGACAAAAATTTGGGATTTTATGTTTATGACGTCATAACTTTAACAATTTAGTTGTTTTTCGTGACATTATGTTTATTTTCTTATAGAAAATTCCATAAACTGTTCAAAAATCTTAATAATTTAGCTCTACTTGCAAAATGAGCAAAGTTATGAGCGAAAATTTCAAACACCGAAATTTTCAAAGATCTGGGTTTTTGTGTTCATGACGTCATAAAATTAGTAAATTTGTAGTTATTTAAAATGTTATGTATAGTGGCTAATAGCTTAATTTACAAGCTTTTTAAAAATGTTAACAGTTTCATTGTAGCTACAAAATGAGCAAAGTTATGAGAGAAAAACTAAAACTCGTTGATTTTCAAAAATATTGGATTTTATGTTTATGACGTCATAACCTTAATAAATATGTTCACTTTCAATACGTTATGTATATTATCTGAAAGCACAGTTTATAAGCTATTTCAAAATAATAACAGCTTAACTGTACCTGCAAAATGAGCAAAGTTATGAGCAAGAAACTAAAACTAGGTAATTTTTAAAAAATCGGTATTTTTCTTTTTATAACGTCATAAGATAAATAATTTAGTTGTTTTTTGTAAATTTATGTATATTTTCTTATAAAAAATGTTATAAACTATTCAAGTATGTTAATAGTTAAGCAATACCTGCAAAATAAGTAAAATTATGAAAAATCTAAATCTAGGTAATTTTCAAAAACTTGAGATTTAATGTTTATGACCCTATAACTTTAGCAATTTTGTTGTATTCAAAATGGTATGCATATTATCTTAAAGCAAATTCAATAAGCTTTTAAAAAATGTAAACAATTTAATTGTACCTCCAAAATGAACAAAGTAATGAGCAAGAAAGTCAGACAAACTTTGTCAAAAATTCGTTTTCAAACAAATCCACGTGGAATTCCTATTCCATATACTTAAAATAAAACTATTGATTGACTAATCGATGCCGTCGATTCATTATGACCCCTAAGTTCACAACAAAACTATGCTCCGGAATTCGGGAGACACGAAGAAAGGCATTCAAGCGAAAGCTCCCCAAGTGGATCATTTTCAAAATGGTTTTCGTCTTTGAAATCGATTGACCTTCATGCCACCACAATTATAATAATTGCAAAATGTCATTTCGATATGTCAGCTCGGATAATCGATTTTGTATTTTTTTCCGGTTCTCAAGAGTCTGCTCCGGTTGTCATTTTTTCTTTGTGAGATTTTCTCGCCGTTTACAGATTCTTTGTTTACCTAATTAATGTCATTTGATATATGAATTAGGTAAACTCTCTTAATAACAATACAAATACAAATAACAATAATAATAATAAGAATAAGAATAGTAGTAATGAAGAAGAAGAAGTACGGGGAAGAATAGGATGCATTCGATTGAAAGAATATTATAATAGAAACGTCGAATTCATCTACTTTTCACACATCGATTGATGGGATTATAGAAATCGTTTTGAAGAAATACATACATTGCGCAATGTATTTTACCATAATTGGTTGTTTAATTCTTATTTATGATCATTTAACATTACGTTATATTTAATTCCATTGTTGTTGTTTGCATGAATTCACGACTACGAAACGCATTCGGTATAATGAATGCATTTCACGTATTTTCCTTGTTTGCCGTTGACGCGTGGTTTTGTTCTTCCACTTAATCTGCTTGTTTGTTTGTTTTGGATTGTTAGGATTCAATGAATCCGAATTCATTCAGATGACTGGAGTTTGATGATAATTCATTTGACCGTATCTCGTTTGATTGCTCATAACTTTGCTCATTTTGTGATTGCTGCTTAGCAATTAATGTTTCTATATAGTTCTTAAAATATTCTTTAAGAATATGTACACAACTTTACTCTTAATTTCACAGTTATTCAGGTTATGACGTCATAAACATATCGTACCAACTTTTTTGAAAATGACCGTGGTTCAGTTTGTTGCTCATAACTTTGCTCATTTTACGATTTCAGCAAAACTGTTTGTATTTACTTATAGTTTTTAAATTCAGCTTTTATAATTTGTTAATAACATTACAAATATTTAAGAATTTACCTATGTTATGACGTCATAAGCACAAAATACCAATTTTTTAAAAAATGACAGTGATTCAGTTTCTTGCTCATAACTTTGCTCATTTTACGATTTCAGCAAAACTGTTTGTATTTACTTATAGTTTTTAAATTCAGCTTTTATAATTTGTTAATAACATTACAAATGTTTAAGAATTTACCTATGTTATGACGTCATAAGCACAAAATACCAATTTTTTAAAAAATGACAGTGATTCAGTTTCTTGCTCATAACTTTGCTCATTTTGTGAAGGCTGCTTAGAAATTAATGTTTCGATATAGTTCTTAAAATAACGTTTAAAAATATATACACAACTTTAGTCTTAATTTTACATTTATTCAGGTTATGACGTCATAAACATATCGTACCAACTTTTTTGAAAATGACAGTGATTCAGTTTCTTGCTCATAACTTTGCTCATTTTGCGATTTCAGCAAAACTGTTTGTATTTTCTTATATTTCTTAAACTCGGCTTTCATAAAATGTTTGTAAATCTACAGATATTCAGAAATTTACCTAGGTTAAATCGTCATAAACATGAAATTATCCATTTTTTAAATTGTCGTGTTTTAGTTTGTTGCTCATTAATTTGCTCATTTTGTGATTCCAGCAAAACTGTTTGTATTTTATTATAGTTCTTAACATTGCCTTTCATAAAATATTAACAAATCTAGAAATATTTAAGAATTCACCTAGTTTATGACGTCATAAACATGAAATATTAAATTTTTTCAATTTGGCGTGTTTTAGTTTCTTGCTCATAACTTTGCTCGTTTTGCGAATTTAGCAAAATTGTTTGTATTTTCTTATAGTTCTTTAACTCAGCTACCATACACTATTAACAAATCTACAAATTTTAAGAGTTAACTTAGGTTATGACGTCATAAACACAAAAAACAATTTTTTAAAAAATGACCGTGATTCAGTTTCTTGCTTATAACTTTGCTCATTTTTCGATTTCCGTTAAGTTCTTTGTATAGCTAAATAATACTTAAAATAAGCTTTCAGAATATATACACAACTTTACTAATTTTTGCAGAATTATTTAGTTAATGACATCTTAAACATAAACTACTTTTTTTGAAAATTAGCAATTTTTAGTTTTTTGTTCATAACTTTGCTCATTTTTGAGTTTTCGCAAATGCACTAATACTACAATTTACTTTTAATTAGATTTTGACATTAAATTTTACAATATTACTTTATTTTAAAGTTTGAGTAGATTAAGAGAAGTCATAATCATAAAATTCTCAATTTTGCTCTTGGGTTTTGCGGGTTTGTAGCCCTATAACTTTTAAATGTGCTTACCGATTGAGCTCAAATTTAGTGTAGGTATAGAAAAAGTATTATTTATTGTATAAATTAAACCAATAAGCAATTGTACGTAAATTTCCCGAGATATGGAGTTGAAACCAAAAGACAGTCAACCAAAATTTGGCAAAATTCCAAGGTTTTGAGAGTTTGGAGCACTCTAACTTTTAAATGTCCTTATGGATTGAGCTAAAATTAAGGGAAAATATAGAAAAACTACTATTTTTTGTAAAAAATAATACAAATTCCTGATTGCACGTGAATTTCCCGAGATATGGAGTTGGAACCAAAAGCTATTCAACCAAAAATTGGCAAAATTCCAAGGTTTTGAGAGTTTGGAGCCCTCTAAGTTTTAAATGCCCTTATGGATTGAGCTCAAATTAAGGGAAAATATAGAAAAACTATTGTTTAATTTATAAACGAAGCAAATTCCAAATTGCACGTGAATTTACGGAGATATGGAATTGGAACCAAAAGTCGCTCAACTAAAAATTGGCAAAATTCCAAGGTTTTGGGCGTTTGGAGCCCTCTAACTTTTAAATGTCCTTATGGAATAAGTTCAAATTAAGGAAAAATATAGAAAACCTATTATTTATTGTATAAATATAACCAATAAGCAATTGTACGTAAGTTTCTCGAGATATGGAATAGGAACCAAAAGACACTCAACTAAAATGAGCTAAAATTTTCGGGATTTGGGAGTTTGGAGCTCTCTAACTTTTAAATGTGCTTACGGATTGAGCTCCAATTTGGTGTAGGTATAGCAAAAGTATTATTTATTGTAAAAATATAATCAATAAGGCAATTGTACGTAAATTTCCCGAGATATGGAGTTGAAACCAAAAGACAGTCAACCAAAATTTGGCAAAATTCCAAGGTTTTGAGAGTTTGGAGACCTCTAACTTTTAAATGTGCTTATGGATTGAGCTCAAATTAGGAGAGGACGTAGAAAAAGTAATATTAATTGTACAAATAAAACCAATAAGCAATTGTACGTAAGTTTCTCGAGATATGGAAATGGAATCAAATGCCCCTCAACTAAAATGCGCTAAAATTTTCGGGATTTGGGAGTTTGGACCCCTCTAACTTTTAAATGTGCTTACGGATTGAGCTCAAATTTGGTGTAGGTATAGAAAAAGTATTATTTATTGTATAAATAAAACCAATAAGTAATTGTACGTAAATTTCCCGAGATATGGAGTTGGAACCAAAAGATAGTCAACCAAAAATTGGCAAAATTCCAAGGTTTTGAGAGTTTGGACCCCTCTAACTTTTAAATGTGCTTATGGATTGAGCTTAAATTAGGGGAAAATATAGGAAAACTATTATTTAATTTATAAATGAAGAAAACTCCGAATTGTACGTGAATTTCCCGAGATATGGAGTTGGAACCAAAGGACACTCAACCAAAAATTGGCAAAATTCCAAGGTTTTGAGAGTTTGTAGCCCTATAACTATTAAATGTGCTTACGGATTGAGCTCAAATTAGGGGAAAATATAGAAAAACTGACGTTTAATTTATTAATGAAGCAAATTCCAAATTTCACGTGAATTTCCCGAAATATGGAGTTGGAATCAAAGGACACTCAACTAAAAATTGGCAAAATTCCAAGGTTTTGAGAGTTTGGAGCCCTCTAACTTTTAAATGTCCTTATAGAATGAGTTCAAATTAGGGAAAAATATAGAAAAACTATTATTTATTGTATAAATATAACCAATAAGCAATTGTACGTAAGTTTCTCGAGATATGGAATAGGAACCAAAAGACACTCAACTAAAAATTGGCAAAATTCCAAGGTTTTGAGAGTTTGGAGCCCTCTAACTTTAGAAACCTCCAAGATCCATGTAGTTACCAAATATATTATATTTATTTGTCTAATTTGAAACAAGAAAAGCTGATTCAAAGTTGACAAGTGCGAGCCGAGTGACATTGACAGGCTAGACAACGAGGATATCAATAACCGTCAGTTTACCTTATAATTGAATACTCGTCCTCTGTTTGGTTTTTTTTGCGGTAACAACAACTATTATTATTATTACTAATAGCGAAACATTTGAAAGAAACGATTCAATTAAAATTCTCCTTGAATCATTCATTTCAATAAGATTTTGTGGTTGAATTGACCTTGCACTTGGAATGCGTCGGTTATTTTAAGAATCAGGTCGGCGGTCGATTCCGTTGGCGGGTTTAATTAAAGCCCTGCCCTGTCTACAGATGGTCCCCGTTTGCCCGCCGACTGTAATAACGATTAGTTTCGGCTAATTATTGCGCAATAATTTGTGGAAGAAGACAACAAAAGAAGCTGGAGAACCTATAATGGATGGTTTGGAATGTGACTAACAACTACTTGATGATGAAATGAACGAACAATTTCATTACATAACTAGTATTCGTCACATTAAGCTTGTGTACACTTTTTTGTTGCCTATTAACTTTGGCAACTTTGTTTTATCGCTTCTGTTTTCTAGATTTTTTGGATTTTCTTATGGCTCTTTACAAATTCTTTTGTTTAATTTATTCGCCTTGCGCGCCAAATCGCTTTTGCGACTTTTAAACGTGTATGGCAATTTCTACGTCTTTACTGCAAAAAAGTTATTACTACAATTTAATTAAGAAGGTCTTAAACTGACTAAAAATATTAAAATCTTTATAAAAAGTTATATTTGAGCATGCTTACTGAGCTCATTCTTTTACCATACTAGTTGGGATGCGCCTTGAACTACTAGATTATAAAAATCACTCAAACCAAGCAGCAAATTTTATATTTTTATTATTAAAACAAATAATTTAAGAGTTTTCTATCTAAAAACGCTAAAATATTTACAGTTTTTAATTAAAAAATTAAAATATAAACGATTTAATATGGGAAAACAAGCATTTTCAAAAATTGAAGTATACCTCAGTTTTACCTTAAAATTACAGTAATTTTACCATAAAATTATGAATGTGTTATACAATTTGAAAAGCTCACATTTAGTGGTATTTAAGAATACTTCCAACTTTACAATTATACATAAGGTATTTGAAATATCCGACCTTAAAGTTGGTACAATTTCAACACTCACATTTTACAAAAATCGAATGTGCACCTGAAATAGCCTTGGATATCTCCATAATTTACCCATAAATGTATACAGATTTTAGTGTTTTTCGGTAGACTAAGAGTTTTTCTATCTAAAAACGCTAAAATCTTTACAGTATTCAATCTAAAAAATTTAACTATCAACGATTTAATATGCAAAAACAAAAATTTTCAAAAATCAAGTATACCTCAGTTTAGTTCTAAAATAACAGCAACTTTTCCATAAAATTATGAATGTGTTATACAAATTGAATATCTCACATTTAGCGGTATTTAAAAATACTAACAACTTTAAAATTGTACGTAAGGTATTTGAAATATACAACCTTAAATTTGGTACAATTTCAACACTCACATTTTACAAAAATCGAATGTGCACCTGAAATAGCCTTGGATATCTCCATAATTAACCCATAAATGTATACAGATTTTAGTGTTTTTCGGTAGACCAAGAGTTTTTCTATCTATAAACGCTAAAATCTTTACAGTATTCAATCTAAAAAATTTAACTATCAACGATTTAATATGGGAAAGCAAGCATTTTCAACAATTGAAGTATACCTCAGTTTCGCCCTAAAATAACAACAATTTTTCCATAAAATTATGAATCTGTTATACAATTTGAATAGTTTACATTTAGCGGTATTTAAAAATATTAACAACTTTAAAATTGTACATAAGGTATTTGAAATATACGGCCTTAAAGTTGGTACAATTTCAACACTCACATTTTACAAAAATCGAATGTGCACCTGAAATAGCCTTGGATATCTCCATAATTTACCCAGAAATGTATACAGATTTTAATATAATTTGGTAGACAAAGAGTTTCTCTATCTAGAAACAGCAAAAACCTTAGTAATTTAAAACGTTAATACTAAAATAGGGGCACCCAAACCTGAAAGAACAAAAATTCTTGAATATTGAGTATCTTGGCTTTAAATTCTAGTCACTTTTTTAGAAAATTTAAAGATTGTCATGCAAGTTTAATAGTCTAAAAACAATAAAATCTTAAAACAATAGCATATTTTCAAATAAATATTAGGTATTTGATATATAGGTCCTTAAAATTTGTGCATTTTTAAAATTGGAATATTTTAAAAATTGAATGTATGTCTTAAATTGTCTTGGATTTCTCGCTAATTTACTTATAAATATGTATAGATTTTAATGTGATTTGTTAGATGACAATTTTGTCTATCTAGAAATGTCAAGAACTTCTATAATTTTGCGCGAAATTGCAAAAAAATTGACGAGAAAATTAACATTTTTTGAAACGGGACTATACCTCAGTCTTCGCTCAAAACTACAGTAACTACACAGTAAACTTTATTTTTTTTAAGACAAAATCAATAGTTTTAGACTAGTACTATTAAAAAACGTAAACAATTTTGTTTTCCTAAAATAGGTTTTTATATTAAGGTCATTTGAAATTTGACAATTTTTAAAGGTCATTTTGTTAAAAATTCATTGTGTACCTTCAATATCCTTGAATATCTCGTTACTTTTGTGATAAAAATGTCTAGATTTTACAGTATTTAGTTAGATAAAGAGTTGAACTTTTCCAAAATAAAACAAAATCTAACAATTTATGACAAAAAATTTAAAAAATGATCAAAAATTTGAAAAAAAAGTAAAAATTTTCCAATTTTGAATGTGTCTTAGTCATGGCTCAATTCTACAGTAACTACACAATAAATTTTATTATTTTTAACGTGAATTTAATAGTTTAAGACTAGTACTATTGAAAAACGTTTACAATTTTATTTTCCAAAAATAGGGTTTTAAATTAAGGTCATTTGAAATTTGATAATTTTTAAAGCTAATTTTGTTAAAAATCCATTGTGTCCCTTAAATACTCAGGGATATCTCGTTACTTTTGTGATAAAAATGTCTAGATTTTACAGTATTTAGTTAGATAAATAGTTGAACTTTTCCAAAATAAAACAAAATCTAAAAATTTATGACAAAAAATTTAAAAAATGATCAAAAATTTGAAAAAAAAATAAAAATTTCCCAAATTTGAGTGTGTCTGAGGCATGGGTTAATTCTACAGTAACTACACAATAAATTTAATTATTTTTAACGTGAATTTAATAGTTTAAGACTAGTACTATTGAAAAACGTAACCAATTTTGCTTTCCTAAAATAGAGTTTCTATTTAAGGTCAGTTGAAATTTGACAATTTTTAAATCTCATTTAGTTAAAAATCCATTGTGTACCTTAAATACTCAGGGATATCTCGTTCATTTACCTATAAAGTTTTACATATTTTATTGTATTCGGTTAGATAAAGAGTTTTTTTATCTAAAACATGTAGAATCCAAGTAGTTTGTCACCAAAGAACTAAAATAAAGATGCTCAATCTTGAAGAAGCATAATTTTTTTAAATTTTTGACTCTTATCACTAGATTACAGTAACCTTGGCAAAAAATAGAAACATGACTGAACATGTCTGATTAATAATCACGTGGCAATTAAATACGAACGCTGGATTTGTATAAAAATGACTGATTAGGCGAATGGAGGATCTCAAGTAGAGGCAATTATGAATTGAAGCTTGGGAAAAGTCGACCATCTACTTCTTCTACTTCTTCCTTTCTCTCTCTCTCTCATGTAACAAGTGGATTGTCTCAATCAAGTCAAAACTCGTTCCAGCTTGTCGTCGTTTCTCAATCCATTCTCATCCGATCCGGCAAATCGATAAAACCGTCTTTTCTTGTTTGTTTGTGTGTTTCTTCCCACCTTTTTGTTTATTAGAACCGAGTATTGCTCCAAATATGGCCCGCCCCCCACTTTTTGGTGTTCATTGATCTACACACAGGTTACCTGGGTCGCACAAGTGCTTGTATATTGCACAAACAATTGCAAAACCTTCGATCCAAGGTCATGCGGATGTAAAAAAGAAAGCGAACCGTTTTTTATTCCGGTGAATATGGTTTCGCGAAGATGTTTCTTATATAGGTATTTAGGTTTCTTGATGGAATGAGATTTATATTTTAATAAAATAATTGTTATTTTTGTATTTTTATTGTTTTAAACCAATTATTTAAGGATTAACTAATAATTGCTCATTTTTAACTCATGGAGTTCAACCGTTTCAAGCTTCTATAAATTGAATTCTTGTAGACTTTTGAAAATGATCTTTTTGTTATTTTGTAAAGCAAATTTTTAGCTTTAAGAAACTTGTAATAACTTTATTATTAATTATCTCTAATTATCATTAATTATCAATTTTCCAAGCTCACTTCAATTTCTGTCATTTTTTCATAACAATTTCTTTGCATTTTTTTCCTCTATTTTTCTGTTCCACCAAAGGTTTGCTTCAAATATGTTATAGAGCTTGTTTTCTAGTTTCAAATAATTACTATAACTTTTTAATTAACTTTCTTAGATTTCGAGAAATTTTCAATTTTCCAAGCTCACCTCAAAATTCGAATTTTTTCAAATTTTCATTTTCCTTCTTTTTCTAGAAAATTATATGATCCGTGTAAAAAAGCTAAAACATTTTCTTGTAGAGCAAATTATGCACTTTAAGATAATTATAATACTTTTTTATGAAACTACTAATAATTACCTAAAAATTTAAATTCTTTTGATAACCTCAGAATTCATCATACTCAATAACTCAACTTTTATTAACTTTTCACCTCTATTTTTATGGTCCAACAAAGGTTTGTTTTAATTTTGTTATAGAGTATGTTTTCTAGTTTCAAATAAACAGTATTACTTTTTAATTAACTTTCTTAGAATTCGAGAAATTTTCAATTTTCCAAGCTCACTTCGAATTTTGAAATTTTCAACATCTCTGATTTTATGCAATTTCACCTAACTATTTATGTTCCGACGAAAGATTGCTGTTAATATGTTGTACTACAGGTTTTCTAGTTATAGAAAAGTATTATAGCTTGTTAATAACTTTTCGCAAAATGCCATAAATTTTAAATTTTCCAAGCTCACCTCAAAATTTGTATTTTTTTAAAGTTTTCATTTTCTCTGATTTTCTAGAAATTCTCGTGGTCCGTGTAAAAAAGCTAAAATATTTTCTTGTAGAGCAAATTATGTACTTTAAGATAACTAAGACACTTCTTTAAGAAATTGCTTCTAAGTACTTTAAAATTTAAATTATTATGATCACCTTAGAATTCATCATTTTCAATGCCTCAGCTTTCATTCAATTTTTTTTAATTTTTATGAACCAACTAAAAATTGCTTTAATTATGTTGTAGAACATGTTTTCTAGTTTTAGAAAAGTAATATCACTTGTTAATAACTTTTCTCAAATTGCTATTAATTTTCAATTTTCTCACCTCACCTCAAAATTCGTATTTTTTCAAATTTTTAATTTTCTTTCTTTTTCTCTAAAATATCTAAGTCCACAAAAAAATTTGTCATTAATATTATAGCACATGTCTTGTGTTTTTAGAAAACTATAAAAACTTATTATTTAATTGTCCCCAATTACCTAAAAAATTCAAATTTCCCGCGCTTTCATCTAAAAAAATGGGAAATTTCACATTTCTGGACCCTTTTCAAGCTTTTCACGTATTCAGCTTTTGCTTTCTCTGCGTTAGATTATAGCCCAACTCTTGCACATTTAAAAAACAGTTGGAAACGTGCAAATTGTTGCTATTTAATTACCCAATTACTCCAATTTTCCCATCAAATCATTGTTCAGACGATCTCTCATTGTCTTTTCGTTGCTCTTTATCCACAATAAATCCCATTAATCTTATGGATTTATCCTATTGTTACATCATAAAGGCGTGACTATTTTTACCTTTCAAATAATTACCTAAAATGACGCAATTTTGGATGAGCAGGAGGATTTTGAGGAAATAAATTATTTTTTGGAATTTTATTGAGCGGATAATGTTCTAATGAATTGATTTATGTGATTTATTTTAAGAAGAATTATAGCGCTTTAATATAGGGTTAAGAACGTTTGAGTTAATTAGCTCTAATTATTGGAAAATTGACAATATTCGGAGATGGTCAAATATTATGATTTTTCTATTTTTAATGTTTTTGTAAAAAATTTATAGCAATTTCAGATGAAAGTTTTTACATTTTACTTAAAGCTTATGTTTTCTTCTTTAATATAGTGGTTAGTAATTGGTAATTAATTAAGTCTAATTAGTGTTAAATCGACGATGGTCATAGGACGGTCGAAATATGGAATTTCAATGTTGTCGATTCTCATCAGTTTTTCTTTGTCTTGTAATAACTCTAGGAAAACATTCTTGTGCATTTATTAAAGCTTATATATTCTTCTTTAATATAAGTATCAAAAATTAGCAATTAATTAAGACTAATTAGTGTTAAATCCACGATAATCATAAGACGGTCAAAAGATTGCATTTTGCTAATGTCGATTCTCATCAGTTTTTCTTTGTCATGTAATAAATCTAGGAAAACATTCTTGTGCATTTATTAAAGCTTATATATTTTTCTTTAATATAAGTGACAAAAATTAGCAATAAATTAAGACTAATTAGAGTTAAATTAACGATAATTATAGGAAGCTAGCCAAATTGAAATCAATAGATTTTGCGATTTTCGAAAGCGTTTAGAAATTTTTACATCTTTATAGAAAAAAAGTTTTTACTATGATTTAATTAAGCATGTCTTAAACTGTCTAAAAATACTAATATCTTTCTAAAAAGTTTTATTTGAGCATGCTTACTGAGCTCATTTTATGACCATACAAGTTGGGGACCGCGGTCGAAAGGCTGCGTTTTGATAATGTCAATTCTCCTCAGTTTTTAATGGTCTTGTAATAGTGCTAGGAAAACATTCTTGTGCTTTAATTAAAGCTTATGTTTTCTTCTTTTATTGTATTATAAAAAATGATTAATTATTATTAGGTAATTAACTAAATATTGTCATTATTCATGACACGGTCCAAATCGTGAAAATCCTTTTTTTCATTTTTACCCAATTTTTACCTATCTTATAGTTGTTCCAGAAAAAAGTTATTGCGCTTATTTTATAGCCCAGTTATTCTTCTTTAAGAAACATGAAATTACATTCTGAATTTGTCATGAGAAATGTCTGAAAATCGGCAGTATTCATGACACAGCCCAAACCGTGAAAATCCTAATTTTCGTTTTTCCTCAATTTTTACCTAACTGATCTCAGCTTCAGGAAAAAGTTATTTTACTTATTTTATAGCGCAATCCATATATTTTGAGAGAAATTAAATGAATTTCTGAATTTGACATGAAAAATGTCTTAAAATCGGCTGTATTCATGACACGGTCCAAATTGTGAAAATCCTCATTTTCATTTTTACCCAATTTTTATCTAACTGATCTCGGCTTCAGGAAAAAGTTATTTACTGTATATTATAAATTAACTATTTTCCTTTAAGGAACTTTAATATACTTTTGAATTCTTTAAGATAAATCGGCTCAAATTGGATCATTTTCACAACACGGTCTTAATTGAATTTTACGTTATTTTCAATTTGTCTCAATTTTTATCTTATTTATTATAAATTTACAAAATAATTCTTATGATTATATTAAAGCTTCTTTTTTCTTCTTTTATATAATTTTAAAAAAATATTAATTATTTTTAGGTAATTAACTAAATATTGTCATTATTCATGACATGGTCCTAATATTAAATTTCTTTATTTTAAATTCTCTTCAATTTTTATTTAGATTGTTATAGATTTACAAAACAATTGTTGAGCTTTTATTAAAGCTTAAATTGTGTTCTTTAATTTGGTTGTAACAAACAATTGAATATTTTAAGCTAGTTGTCTTAAAATTAGCGATATTCATGACACGGTTCAAATCGGGAATTTTCTTATTTTCATTTCTCCTCCATTTTTACCTAACTTATAGTAGTTCCAGAAAAAAGTTATTTTGCTTATTTTATAGCCCAGTTTTTCTTCTTTAAGAAACAATAAATGACTTTCTAAATTTGCCGTGAAAAACGTCTGAAAATCTGCAGTATTCATGACACTGTCCAAATCGTGAAACTCCTAATTTTCGTTTTTCCTCAATTCTTACATAATTTCTTTCGACTTTAAGAAAAAGTTATTAAGTGTATATTATTGCTTTTTTATTGTTCTTTTAGAAGCTCTTAATATCTTCAAGATTTTTTAATGAGAAATATCTTAAAATGTGCAATATTCATGACTTGGTCCAAATCGTGAAAATCCTAATTTTCATTTTTACCCAATTTTTACCTATCTTATAGTAGTTCCAGAAAGAAGTTATTTTGCTTGTTTTATAGTCCAATTATTCTTCTTTACGGAATAAAAAATAACTTTTTAATTTTTACACGAACAGCTACTTAAAATCAACGATATTCACAATGCGGTCAAGGCACTCATTTTTGCTCTTTCAGATTTTCACAAAATTTTTAAGATTTTAGAATTATTTTGAAACTAAATTGTTATTATTTATTTACAGCTTATTTCTTCATCTTTAATTTAAGTATAAAAACTTATCAATTAATTACCATTAAATGGACTTAAATCCACATTGAACTCATCTCACTCAGAATTTTCCCACAAATTATCCCAAATTTTATTGGATTTGACTTAATGAACTCTAATTAAATACACTAATTGATTGATTAATTTCTTAAACGAGATATCCAATTGTATTCTATCAAACTAATGAATAATTATTGGCATTATTATCCATAAGTTTAAATGCGCTTTTTTGCTGTAAATTCATTGAATGTTTATCAACAAACTTTTATTAGTTTTATATCAAATCCGTTTGATTGATTAGTTATCATTGATGGTCTTGTTTCAGATTTTCAGCTCATTCATGATTTCTTCAACGGCTTCTGTTTCTTACATTTTCTTCCTTTCTTCTTCTTCTTCTTTTTCGTTTTTTTTAATGGACTCAACAATGTTCAAGCCATCGTATCTCTTTTGTAAAACAAGATAGTTGTGCCGCTTTTACGTGTTTTTATAGAGCAACTTTTTAGCTACATTTTAAGTACAATAACTATTATAGAGCTTAACATTTTGCTAGCTTAAAGAGCATTCAAAGTGAGCATACCTCGTTTTTGGCAAAATGTCGAGTTATAACGTTGTAAAGTCGAATATATCTTAATTGTATGATAAGATATGCATATACTTGTTAGTGTTTTATTAAAGAGCAACCTTTGAGCTACAATTATAGTATAAACACTTTATAGTTTGATGTTACCTAGATTGCTCAAGAAGCTTTCAAAGTGAGCACACCCATTTTTTGACAAAATTCCATGTTTCTGCTTCATTCAAGGGATTGTATCTTTGTTATATATTAAGATATACATGTAACTGTTTACTTTAAATTAAAGAGTAACTCCTAAGCTACAATTCTAGCACAAAACCATTTTATTTACTTTTATATAAATTGTTTAAGAAACTGTCAAAGTGAGCACACCCATTTTTTGACAAAATTCCATGTTTTCACTTCGATTCAAGGGCTTATATATTGGTTATAGATTAAGATATACATGTAACTGTTTTAATTATCTTAAAGAACATTTTTTAAGCTACAATTCTAGCATAAATACTTTATAAGCACTTTTGCTTAGATTGCTTAAGAAGCTTTCAAAGTGAGCACACCCATTTTTGGCAAAATTCAATGTTTTCACTTCGATTCAAGGTATTGTATCTTTGTTGTATAATTAAATATACATATAATTATTAATTTTATATTAAAGAGCAACTCCTAAGCTACAATTCTAACATAAACACTTTATAAGTACTTTTACCTAGATTGCTTAAGAATCTTTCAAAATGAGCACACCCATTTTTGACAAAATTCAATGTTTTCGCTTCGATTCAAGGGATTGTATCTTTGTTGTATAATTAAATATGCATATAATTGTTTAATTTATATTAAAGAGCAACTCTTAAGCTACAATTCTAACACAAAACCATTTTATTTAGTTTTATATAAATTGTTTAAGAAGCTGTCAAAGTGAGTACACCCATTTTTTGACAAAATTCCATGTTTTCGCTTCATTCAAGGGCTTATATCTTGGTTGTATAATTAAATATGCATATAATTATTAAATTTATATTAAAGAGCAATTTCTCAGCTACAATTCTAGCATAAACACTTTATAGTTTGATGTTATCTGGATTGCTTAAGAAGCTGTCAAAGTTATAACACCACTTCCTGGCAGATTGCCAATTTACAATAAATTCTATTAATTTTGGACGATTTTTGCCTTGAAATTCTCAAGATATTTTCAACAGTTTAATAATAGAAATAACAATAATCTTGTATTCATAAAAATACCACCATTATTTGACGATAAATTCAGTTATCGGTGGTTTTCATCGAAAATGAATTGTTACCCGCGGGTTCTTGTTGGATATTTGGTTTAGATTACGTCGCATTTGTCGAATTGCTTGTTTTGAATAATTGTTTTTGTTTTTGTTTTTTTTTAGTATTTTTCAGTTATTTAAAAAAAAAGTCAGAGGTAAACACGATCTTTTTCTTTCTTTGATAGATATACAGGAATATTGCAATCATCAAAGTGTGCCTAGTTTGAGCCTTTATTATTACTTAGAAGTAAAATAAAACACATTGGTTATTAATATTGTTTTAAAGATGTTGACTAGTAGAATCAATAAATAGCAAAGAAAAACTAGGTTCAAGCATTTTGAAGTAAAAAATAATTTGTTAAATATCTATGAAATTTTTCTCCAAAAATTACAAAGTGTACCTAGTTTAAAGCTTAATTTTGAGTGAAAATCATTATATACTGAATATTACTTTACATAGTTTTTGTAGAACTAGACGAGATCTAAATAATAATAGCTGGAATCTTTAAGATAGTTACGTTTTAAAGTCAAAAAGCAGTCTTGAAAATGGTCAAATTCTTTCTCTACAATCTTTTCAACTGTGCATAGTTTGAAACTCAATTTTTACCTAATATCATAAGATTCTTAACATGTTTGTATGCTTTTTTTAAAGATTAAGATTTGTACTATTGCAATATTTACAAGTTAATTAAGATATAAACGTCTATAGAATATAAAATATTTGTGGAAAATTAGTCATACATTTTAGACGAATTATAGAAAGTGTACCTAGTTTGGAGCTTAATTTTTCCTTAAAACAAACGAATTCTGAAAAGATCTGTTATATTATTTTATAGATTAAGACAAGTAATATAAGATTATATAACAGAAATTAGTGATTTAAACCTATTTTAAACACAATTTTTGTCTGAAATTTAGTCAAATTTCAGTCAAAGTGCGCATAGAAGTGTACCTAGTTTAAAGCTCTATTTTTACCTAAAACAAACAGATTTAAAAAATGTTTTTGTAATTTTTTTAAAGATTAAGACTTGTACTTTTTAAAATATATAATATAAACTTTGATTTAAACTTATTTGAAACATAATATTAGTTAGAAACTGACTAGAAATCTGGTCCAAATTCTCATAAAAGTGTACCCAGATTGGAGCTTAATTTTTACTTAAAACAATCAGATTTTAAAAATTTTTGTATTATGATCTTATAGATTAAGACAAGTACTATAAGATTATATAACAAAAATTAATGATTTAAACATATTTAAAATATAATATTTGTTGGAAACTGGCTTGTAATTTGGTCCAAACGCGCATAGAAGTGTAACTAGTTTAGAGCTTAATTTTTACCCAAAACAAAGAGATTTTAAAAATGTTTTTATAACTATTTTATAGATTAAGACTAGCACTTTTAGAATAAATAACAGAAATTGTAGATTTACACATATTTAAAATATAATATTTATTGGAAGCTTGGTAGAAATTTGGTCCAAATGCGCATTGAGGTGTACCTAGTTTAGAGCTTAATTTTTACCTAAAGCAAACAGATTTTTAAAATGTTTGTATTATTATTTTATAGAATAAGACTAGAACTTTAAGAATAAATAACAGAAATTGTAGATTTACACATATTTAAAATATAATATTTATTGGAAGCTTGGTAGAAATTTGGTCCAAATGCGCATTGAGGTGTACCTAGTTTAGAGCTTAATTTTTACCTAAAACATACAGATTTTAAAAATGTTTGTATTATTATTTTATAGAATAAGACTAGTACTTTTAAAATACTTAATGAAAATTCTAGATTTGAACATTCTTAAATCACAATTTTTGTCTGAAAAATAATCAAGCATCAATCAAAATATGCATAAAAAGTGTGTCTAGTTTGGAGCCTAGTATTTCCTCCAAATCACTAAAAACTAAACACACTATTATAATGATTTAAAAGCCCTTGAATTGCTGTACCAGAGAATGTGCACAAATGTTCCAACAATATGCTTAAACTCAATTTTAAGCCAAGGGAATATAAGACACTCTCTACCAAAAATAACGATTTCCCGATTTTTAAGCGTGTATAACTATTTTGAAGTTATTGCAGCAAAATATTTTATACGGGAATTTAATTAAGCTTGTCTTAAACTATCTAAACATATGCGTATCTTTATAGAAAGTTAGATTTGAGCATGCTTATCGAGCTCATTTTCTAATCATACATGCCAATTTGAATGTTGCTGTCTGTGGCTTGTTTAAGGTTATAAAATAACACAAATAACATTTATTTATTTAGTTTAAGGTATTAACTCACAAAATTTATTATAAGAGTTATTATACGTCCACAGGAAAGCGTGAAAAATTAGGTATAAATATATGTAAATTCGAGTATTTAAATTGGCATGCCAGTTTTCAATTTTAGTTTGTTTTAGTAAATTATCTGAAACAGATTAGTCTAACGGTAATTGGCATGTTTTCCGACTAAACAATTTTGCAAACAAAAGAGACATTTTGAAGGAGACGAACAAAAGTCTTGAAGTGAATGTTTTTATTTTTGAAAAAAGCCGATTATTCCTATTATGATTGTAATTGAAGTGAGTGACACTAATAGAAGAAGAAGCTGAACATGGCTTCTTCTTCTTCTTCTTGAGATCAACTTGTTTATTTGTGTTAATTTTCTGGTTATTGGAATTTGAAGACGCCGTCTATCAACGTTGGCGATCATTTAAGCCGCGAATAGGAGGCGCAGCATTGTTCATTTAGGTTATTTTTACCGATCTTGATCACCATCGACTCGACTCGCTTTTCAACACATATATCCGGTGCATATCTGCATCGACAATCTCTTGTCGTCGTTGTTATTATTATTGTTGTTATAATTATAATTATGCGCCTCATTCATAATAAATCTTGTTTCGATTCAGCAATCAAACCCAATTTCAATATCACTTTTTTGCAGCAGCAGTCAATGGATTGGATAATCCTTGCCGTGCTCATTTCGCTGGCTCACACGATGCGCCTCGATCCGGAGCGTCTGCTGGCGCGACAGCGCATCGAAGACAAATGGGACGAGCTTGAGGATGTGCCGAGATCGCGCCGTGGACGACAGATTCAACCCAAAGAGATTAGTATTCAGGTGAGCTTGTTTGTTTTTGTATGTGCGGGGCTCTTTTTGTGAATGACACGTGCTGGATAAACAATTGGTACCATTGAGTGGGCTATTATTGGGTGACAGCGGGGTGTTTGAATGCAATTTATTTGGTTCGATTGCTGGATATTGCATTTTGAGGATGTGGGGATATTCAAGCTAGGCTTGTTCTATTATACAAACAGCAAACTGGGGGTGAATTTATATTCTGGGACCATTTAAATTGCTTCCAAACATACCTCGCCCAAAATTATGGTTTTCTGTCAACTTGATCCTACTTTGAGCCCAAATATCTATCAACTAGATTAAGATCCTACCAAAATCTCATTTTTATGTTAGAGAACAAATCTTTTTCTATCAAACAATAATCTTAATATATTAGATAATTTGCATTGGGACCATTTAAATTGCTTCCAAACACACCTCACTCAAATTTACGTTTTTCTTCCAATCTGATCCTATTTTGAGCCTGATTATCTACCAACTAGACAAAGATCTTAATAAAGTACCGTTTGGATATTGAAGAAAAAACTTTTTTTTATTAAATAATACTTGTTAAGTATTAGATAATTTGCATCTGGATCATTTAAATTGCTTTCAAACACACCTCACTCAAAATTATGGTTTTTTTCCAATCTGATCCTAGTTTGAACCCAATTATCTACCAACTAGATTAAGATCCTTACAAAATCCTGCTAACATATAACAGAAAAAGTCTTCTTCTATCAAATTGTACTTTTAAAGTATTAGATAATTTACATTGGGACCATTTAAATTGCTTCCAAACATACCTCGCCCAAAATTATGTGTTTCTATAAATTTTATCCTAATTTGAGCCCAATTATCTACCAGCTAGATTAAGATCCTAATAAAATCCTATTATTATAATAGAGAACACACTTTCTTCTATCAAATAGTGCCCTTAAAGTGTTAGATAATTTACATTGGGACCATTTAAATTGCTTCCAAACACACCTCACTCAAAATTATGGTTTTCTTCCAATCTGATCCTAGTTTGAGCCCAATTATCTACCAACTAGATTAAGATCCTTACAAAATCCCGTTTTTATGTTAGAGAACAAATCTTTTTCTATCAAACAATAATCTTAATATATTAGATGATTTGCATTGGGACCATTTAAATTGCTTCCAAACATACCTCACTCAAATTTACGTTTTTCTGTAAACTTCATCCTAATTTGAGCCTGATTATCTACCAACTAGATTAAGATTCTAACAAAATCCTTTTTATATATTAAAGAATAAGTCTTCTTCTATCACATAGTACACTTTATTTTAGTGGGACCATTCACGCGATTATTTTAGTGGGACCATTCAAATTGTCACAAAACCAAGCTCCCTTTCAATTAACAAAAATTGCGCATCAAGGGTATTTTCTAGCGGCAATTAGATTCTAATTAAACCTTTAATTTTTTGTGTTTGATTATTGAAAAAAGTTTGGCAAGGTTTCCAAGAAGGAGGATTTTGTGGTCAGTTTTTAAATAAAAATTTTTTGTTTGGAGGCAAGTGTGTCTGAATTAATGTTTGCCGAGCAATCAATGACTCAATTACTTAGCGATCAATTACCTAATTGTTTATTTGGCTTTGATTATTTGCACAGATGACCCAAATGATTTGAATTCGCAGGTGACAGCGCCGCTATTCTCGAGTCGATTGTTTGAATATGGAGCCGCTGTGGGAGACCAAGAGCTGCCGCAGGCTCTCGACGTCGGCAAGAAGGTGGAACTCAAGAATCCGATTAAGTTCTTTGGCAGCGATTATCGCACCGTCTATGTAGGAATGATTGATTTGATTCGATTGAGTGATAAGACTTGTTTAGGTTTTGTCGAATGGCGGAATTGGATTTGAAGCCACGTCGAGATCATACAAGACTGGATTGTTACCCGGCTCGATACGAATGATTGCTCCGTTCTGGAATCGTAACGATTTAAGGAATGGCGGAAAAGTGTTTTACAGAGAAGTGCTAAGTAAGTGGTAGCGATTTTTAGTATGAAAAGATTATAATTATTGAGCAATTCTGGGACCATGAAAATTTGGAATAAAAATTTGGAGGAATTTTGAGCTCAGATTTCAATCTTTTTTGGTGACTGGTAATAAAACAACAAAGTTATCTTATTAGTACCAGTCTTTATATACTATTTAATGTGAGGAGTTTGTGGAATTTTCATCCTCGGACCCTTAAGATTTTGATTTTCTCTGACCCACAATTGCGACTTTTTCGAATTTTGAGCAAGTTTGAGCTCCGATATCAGCCTTTTTTTGCTTGTTTGTAATAAAACAACGGCAATAATTTAATAGCAAAAATTTTTATTTATTAAATACTAACAGGAGTTTGTGGAATTTTCATCCTCGGACCATTAAAATTTTTATTTTCTCTGACCCACTTTTGTGACTTTTTCGAATTTTGAGCACGTTTGAGCTCACATTTAAACCTTTTCTGCTTATTTGTAATAAAACTACTATTACACCTTATTAGCAAAAGCCTTTATTTATCAAGGACTAACAGCAGTTTGTAGAATTTTCATTCTAGGACCATAAAAATTTCGATTTACTCAGACCCACCTTTGTGACAATTTTTAGACTTTGTGCAAATTTAGGCACAGATTTCGACAATTTATGTTCCATATTTGATATATTTAATACATAAACCTGTTAGTACAATTACTCGTCTATTGTAAAACAGCAACAAAATCTTGTTTACTAACCCTTGGATCATGAAAATTTCAATTTTCTGGGACTGAAAATGTCAAAAGTAAATTTTGTGCAAGTTTAAGCTCAAATTTTTGCTTTTTCTAGTGCAATTCTTAATAATGTGGTAATTTATAAATTTAGCAAAAACCTTCATCTACCATTTACTAACAAGAAAATTGTTTACTTAAACTCTGGAACCATGAAAATTTTATTTCAATGAGGTGCACTTGGGAAATTTTAAAATTTGAAGCAAGTTTAAGCTTACATTTAAGAAGGATTTCAGAATATTTACAGATAAGTTAAAGTTGGTTTTAAATAGTAAAAGTCTTTATCTATTGCAAATTAACAAGTTTCTATTATTAGCTCACTATGGGATCATGAAAATTTGGATTGAATTAGGTCAACTTTAATAATTTTCAAATTTGGAGCAAGTTTGAGCTCAAATTTAAGAAACTTCTAGAATATTTACAAACAAGACAAAATTGGTTTTAAATAGTAAAAATCTTAATCTGTTGTGAATTAACAAGATTTTATTAGTAGCTCACTATGGGACCATGAAAATTTGGATTGAATTAGGGAACTTTTGAGAATTTTTAAATTTGGAGCAAGTTTGAGCTTAAATTTCAGGCACTTTTAGAATATTTATAGATAAGTTATAAATTGTATAAAATTGTAAAAGTCTTTACCTGTTGTAAACTAACTATGCTCAATTATTAGCTTATTATGGGACCATGAAAATTAGAATCAAACTAGGCCAACTTTAATAATTTTCATACTTGGAGCGAGTTTGAGCTTAAATTCCAGAAGCTTTTAGAATATTACAGATAAGCTAAAATTAATTTTGAATAGTAAAAGTCTTAATTTGTTGTGAATTAACACGATTAAATTATTGGCTTACTATGGGACCATGAAAATTAGGATTGAATTAGGTTAACTTTGAGAATTTTCAAATTTGGAGCAAGTTTGAGCTAAAATTTAAGAAACTTCTAGAATACTTACAAAGATGACAAAATTGGCTTTAAATAGTAAAAATTTTAATCTGTTGTGAATTAACAAGATTTTATTAGTAGCTCACCATGGGACCATGAAAATTTGGATTGAATTAGGTAAACTTTGATAATTTTAAAATTTGGAGCAAGTTTGAGCTCAAATTTAAGAAGCTTCTAGAAACTTAATAACAACTTTCAAACAATTAATAAATAGTCAAAATCTATATTTGCTGTAATCTTAACGGTTTTTACAATTGGCTTGTTGTGGGACCATGAAAATTAGAGTTAAACTAGGTCTACTTTGATCATTTTGAAATTTGGAGCAAGTTTGAGCTTAAATTTCAGAAGCTTTTAGAAAATTTACAGATACGCTAAAATTAGTTTTAAATAGTAAAAGTCTTTATCTATTGTAAACCGTCAAGATTTAGTTACTGAATTGATGTGGAACCTCTAAAACAACAGTCCATAAAGACAAACTTTTATTACAGAAGGCCGAGTGATCGACCGCGGCCAATCGGAAATCCGCTACCAATACGACAAAAACGTGCGCGTGCTGTCGGCTCTGCTCGTCACGTGGGACAAAATGCAGCCACTAAACACGGCGGCACTGCCCGACGAGAACACGAACACGTTCCAGGCGGCCATCTTCATCACCACCAACGGCACGTTCGCCAACTTCATCTACAGCAACATCGGGTGGACTCAGGGAGCCGAGGTGAGGCTTGCTCTTGCTCTCCTTCTCGTAGAAACCGTCTGAATTGCAGGCCGGATTCAACGCCGGCGACGCGACGAATCATCTGAAGCTGCCGACGTCGGGCACGCCCAATATCATGTACCTGGAGGAGTACGGCAACACGGGCATCCCGGGCGAGTGGATGTTCGAGCTCGCCGAGCTGCGCGTGATCAGCTGCAAGTCGGGCATCAAGGGCGACACGTGCGACCAAGAGTGCTCCGTCGGCGAGTGGGGGCCCGACTGCGCGTTCTGCTGCCACTGTGCCGAGGGCGGCTGCCACGCCGTCTCCGGCGACTGCCAGAAGGGCTGCGCCACGTGCTGGCAGGGAGCCAACTGCCAGACAAGTAGGGATTCTTTGCCCTCGAGCATTAGATGGGCTTATTGTTTCCAGGACAGGATCAATGTGCCACCAAGACGCCGTGCGCCACCAACGCGCTCTCCTTCAATGACTACGACCGGTGCGGCGAGCCCATCCAGCGCTGCCAATGCTTGAATGGCTACGAAGGCGACGGCTATAGCAAGTGTGAAGGTAAGAGCCCTCGTGAGAACCCAAAGAAACTCCAAAACATACTGCAGATGTGGACGAATGCTCGAGAAATGCGACGATCTGCCATCCAAACGCGGTTTGCACGAACACGCCGGGTCGCTTCTTCTGCCAGTGCAAGGAAGGATTCACGGGTTTGAATGAAAACTATGAAAGAAACAGGTGGCACATTTGCAGGCGACGGCACCAATGAATGCACACAGAGCCTGCTGTTCCACTTTGACACGCACCAGCAGCTGGAACGGCAGAAGAACGCGAAACTCGAGTGGAAGCTGAGACGAGGCGAGATGAGGATGTTTGGCGAGTCGATTGATCGCCTCATTGTGCACGCGAACGGACTGATTGCCGTGGAGCCGATGAGGCAGGCCACGAGGCTCATGGAGATGCAGCTCGTTGGCATCGCGCCGCTGTTTGTAATGAATGATTTGTCGAAGGGTGGAAGTGTGACTGTCGAGGAAGTTGATGGTGAGTGCTGGAGTTGGTATTGAGCTGTTGTGGAAGTTGTTGAAAAGGCTGATGTCACGTCAAAATTCTAACATAATTAACAAAAAAACGCTCTTGTTTTCATTGATTTTGACGTGAAAACAGCAAAAACTATGAGAAATGGGCGGGGTCTAGACTTTATGCTTCATAACTCCTTCAAAATAAGAGGTACTAGTAAGATATAAAGCATTTAAATAAAGAACTCTATTTTACAAAAAACTAGCAAAAAAACTATGTTGATTTCATTGATTTTGACGTGAAAAGGGCGAAAAACTATGAGAAATGGGCGGAGTTTAGACTTTATAGCTCGTAACTCCTACAAAATAGCAACTTTCACTAAAATAAAACGCATTTCAACGTAGAACTACATTCTTAACAAAATAAGCAAAAAAACTATGTTGTTTTCATCGATTTAGACGTGAAAACAGCGAAAAACTATGAGAAATGGGCGGAGTTTAAACTTTATGCTTCATAACTCCTTCAAAAAAAGAGTTTCGCCTAAGATATAACGCATTTAGACAAAGAACTCTATTTTACAAAAAACTAGCAAAAAAACTATGTTGATTTCATTGATTTAGACGTGAAAATAGCGAAAAACTATGAGAAATGGGCGGAGTCTGGTATTTATGCTTCATAACTCCTTCAAAATAAGAGTTTCCACTAAGATATAACATCTTTAAACGTAGAACTACATTCTGCACAAATTAAGCACAAAAACTATGTTGATTTCATTGATTTAGACGTGAAAATAGCGAAAAACTATCAGAAATGGGCGGAGTCTGGTATTTATGCTTCATAACTCCTTCAAAATAAGAGTTTCCACTAAGATATAACATCTTTAAACGTAGAACTACATTCTGCACAAATTAAGCACAAAAACTATGTTGATTTCATTGATTTAGACGTGAAAATAGCGAAAAACTATGAGAAATGGGCGGAGTCTGGTATTTATGCTTCATAACTCCTTCAAAATAAGAGCTTCTACTAAGATATAAAACAATTAAAGGTAGATCTGCATTCTATACAAAATTAGCAGAAAAACACCATTGATTTTAACAATTTTGACGTGAAAACAGCGAAAAACAATAATAAATGGGCGGGCTCTAATGTAAATTGCGCATAACAAAAGTTCTAAAAATGGAATCGAACCAAAAATACCGTACAAAATGCAAATTAGCCTCAAAAATAGAATTAAAACAACAATTTTATAAAAATACGTGTATTTTACGTGTAATTCACAAAAACTAGTAAAACTGGGCGGAGCTTGTAGAAAATTTGCGTTAAATCAATTAAAATGTAGGAGATTAGTTGGATTTTTTCAGTTTTTTACGAAATTTATGTTGATTATAGTTTTTTTTGTTGTAATATATGGTTTTTTCACGTTTGACGCTTCAAATACGTGAAAAATGAAATTTTGTAGTATTTTGGAATTATTGATCGAAGGAGGATATCTCTGGATTTTCGTTATGGATCATGGGGATTTTTGCATGATAGCAAGAATGCACAAAGTGAATTATGTTAAAATTTTAAAAATTCCAGTTATACGGTAGTTTGTGGAAGTAGTGAACCGAGAAGAGAGGATACCCAAATTTTCGATTTTTCTAGTTTTAAGATTGAAGGAGGATTTCTCTGGATTTTTACTATGGATCTTAAAGAGGTTTGAGGGATAACAAGATTAAACCTAGTAAAATATGTGAAAATAAAAAAGAGCGCATTTATACGGTAGTTTGTGGAAGTAGAGAGCCGAGAAGAGAGGAACACCAAATTTTGGATTTTTCTAGTTTTGAGATTGAAGGAGGATTTCTCTGGATTTTTATTATGGATCATAAAGAGCTTTGAGGGATAACAAGATTTAACTTAGTAAAGTATGTGAAAATAAAAAAAGAGCCCAGTTATACGGTAGTTTGTGGAACTAGAGAGCCGAGAAGAGAGGATACCCAAATTTTCGATTTTCCTAGTTTTGAGATTGAAGGAGGATTTCTCTGGATTTTTATTATGGATCTTAATGAGGTTTAAGGGATGACAAGATTAGAATTAGTAAAGTATGTGAAAATAAAAAAAAGCTCAGTTATACGGTAGTTTGTGGAACTAGAGAGCCGAGAAGAGAGGGCCCCCACATTTTCGATTTTGGCTGTTTTGAGAATGAAGGAGGATTTCTCTAGATTTTTACTATGGATCATGGGGAATTTTGCATGATAGCAAGAGTGAGCCTAATAGAGTATGCTAAAAGTAAAAACACCCCTGGTTATACGGTAGATTTTGAAAGTAGAACGAGAAGAGAGGACACTCTGTTTTTCATGATTTCTAATTTTCAGACAAACAACTGCTCAATCGCGTGACTCGCACCATCGCCGAGAACTACAACGATGCGTCATTCGAAGCGCACAACGCGGTGGTGGTGACGTACGCGAACGTGTCCGACGGCAAGCAGGCGAAGACGAACACGTTCCAGACGCTCATCATCGACGGCTCGTCGGCGGGCAAAGAGCGTCGCACGTTCGTCGAGATCGTCTACCGCAACCTCGAGTGGGTGGCGTCGGCGGAGGCGGGCATCTTCGGGCGCGACGCGAGCACGGCCATCGTGCTGCCGCAGTCGGGAAGCGACGGCGTGGCGCGGCTCGCCGACACCTCCAACATCAAGCAGCCGGGCGTGTGGCTGTTCCGCGTGGACCGCGCGCAGCTGATGCCGTGCGCGCAAGCCATCCAGTTGCCGCCGTACTGCGACCGCATCGTCGGCGAGCAGCGCAAAGAAGACCTGACGCTGAAGGCGACGCGCCCCAGCACCACCAGAGCGCCCGCCACCACCAGGTCGCGCCCCAACTTCAGCGCCACCTCGCACCGCCCGCTCGTCTCGCTGGCCGACGACGACTTCGAGATCGGTCCCGACGCGTTCGAAGTCACCTTCCCGCCGTTCGTCACCGTAGTGCCGCAGGTTTACACGCCGAAGCCGACGAGCACCAAGAGCAAGCCGGACTTCACCAAACCGTCGAGCACCCAGCCCCCGAGCAGCACCTCGCCAGAGCCCGACGATGAAGAGTCGCCGTTCGAGACCGCCCACCTGTCCGACGAAGTCGCCGATGTCTTCAATAATGTTGGCAGATTGATTGTGAAGAGAAAGTAAATGATTAGTTTTCAGTTTGATAGAATGAAGGCCACACCGGAGCCTGAACCGGAGCCAGAGCCAACAGCTGAGCCGAAGCCGGAGCCAGAACCACAACCAGAGCCGAAGCCGGAGCCGGAGCCAGAGCCGGAGCCAACAACCACTCAGCCGACAACAACAACAACAGCAACAACAACAACTACTACTACTACTACTACTCCTACTACAACCACCACTGCTACCGTACCACAATCCATCTTTGTTTTCACGACAGCCAAGGTTTGCTTTTTTTATTTTCTGGAACCCGGAGCCGAGATTTGCTCATTCCCCGCTATCATCTACTACTAGCTCATATACAAAGTATGCAAATCCACTTTACAGTTGTTAACATGGCGCAGTTGGTTGCGCTCACGGTTTAGAAGGTTTTTGCTGTTGGTTCGACCCCAGCCCAAGAAAAGATTTTTTTGTATTTTTAATTGATAATTAATTTTACAAGTTCTGCTTTAATTACCAATACGTTGTTTTAACAATAAGATTATTAGGAATTTTAAAACAAATTGGTGAGAAATGGGCTCGAACCAGCGGTTGTTTTATTGACGTAACGCGTGTGTAACCCACTAGGCTATGAGATAAAAGCAGGCGCGATTGAAATTGTTGTAGATATGTTCGATTTCGTTCTAGAGTTCAGAAGAATTGTTTGTTGATTATTTAATGAATCCTTGGGTATTCGCGTATTTCATAGCGATTGTCGAGTTGTACGGAAAATTCTGAATCGAATGATGTATATATTGCAGTCAGCGGCACCAATGGCGACGAGCTCGAGCTCGCCGAGCACAACGACAGCTCAGACGGCTCCGACGATTGTGAAGAGCACGCACTCGGAAGAGCAATCGGAGCGGAAGCTGGCGATCATCCTGCCGGTGTCGATCATCATCGCGTGGATGCTGATCCTCGTGTGCATTGCCGGCTTCGTGTGCTGCAAGAAGCGCGCGTCGGCGAACCGCGAGGCGAGCCAGCTGCGAGCAATGTACGGCGCGAGCTACGGCATAAGACCGACTGGGTTCGACGTGAAGCGCGGCAGCGGCAAGGACGGCAACGCGTCGTCCACGTCCTCGTATGAGGACCACCTGGAGAGGGCGGCGCGGCTTGGGGGACAGCCGGTGGCGCAGGTAAGGATCGGATTGTCTCGGGTTAGATTGGATGGGAATTGAAGGGCAAACTAACACTGTATGGAAGTTATTGGAATGCGGCGAGCTCGCCGAGATTAACAACGCAAGAGCGGATTAACAACGGGTTCACTAATCCAACGGTTTGGTCCTACTAACAGACAGCAAAGATTTTATCCTTCTATTGGCTTGATTTTCAGAGATACACGTATACCGGACATTATTGAAAATCTGCAACAGATATTATAAAGATTATAAATTAATAATAACCTCAATTGTTGGATTACGCTCAAGAAGAAACGATTTAATATTAAATAGTGCCTAAATTATTCAAAACATTTGTACAGATTTTACCCCGCCCATTTTCTTGCCATTCTTGTTTTTTTCTTCATGTTCACGGGATAATTATTATCTCCCAATTCTGTCTGTTTCCCATCTTCGTCTTCTTCGTCTTTTTTTTTTGTGCTCTTGTTGTGTATTTGTTTATTTGTCAATAAATTTTTTATTGAGATGGTTCTTATTGACGGCTCGGAAAATGGGCTCACAATTGCTCTATTTTGATGATACTTTTTGTGGATTAGCTGAAACAGATGTAGATTAGGTATATTGTTGAAGATTTTTGATTTTTTATTGCTCGCGGGGTTTTGAGCTCTTTGAAAGAAAGCCGTTTTTTGTCAGATTTTGAGTCATTTTCAAATGCTCCAAATATATGCTCAAAATAGATTTGCACATAATTCTGTTTAGCATAATGATAAATGAGACTTGAACAACTCAAAACAGTTATAATTTTGTCGTAAGACTATATTTGGAGCAATTTTAAGCTCTTTGAAAAATTGGCTATTTTTGTCAAATTTTGAGTGATTTTCAAATGCTCCGAAGATGTGCTCAAAATACAGTTGGAAGTAATTTATGTAAACAACATAATAAAAAGGAACTGAAAAATTATATATTAAAGACTTTTTGTGGTTAAGATGTATTTTGAACAATTTTGAGCTCTTTGAAAAATTGACAATTTCAGTCAAATTTTGAATCATTTTCAAATGCTCCGAAGATGTGCTCAAAACTGTTTTACAATCATATTGCTCCATATAACTGTTTATTAGATTATATTAATTGGAATATATTTCCAAATCCATACTCCGACAACGTTTGGAGCAATTTTGAGCTCTTTGAAAAAATGTCTGTTTTTGTCAAATTTTGAGTCATTTTTAAATGCTCTAAAATTGTGCTCATATTCAGTTTAATTACTAAACTTCTACTCATATTAGATGAAATTGCATTTGTTACTATCTGAAATACAATTTCAGCTTCCTGTAACATCTAAATTACCTTTTAGGGTTTTTTAACAAATCTCCCCCAATTTCACAATTCTTCTGAGCTCCTCTTAAACTCTCACATAAAGGAAAGTAAATATTAACTGAGATTTCATAGATTTTCATGTCAAAATAATAATAATAATAATCTTTAGTAAATAATGTAGTGTTTGATCTTCTTTTGAAACGTGTGAATGATACAAATCAATTGCAAATAATTAATTTTGAAAATCGAATTGAAATCCAACAAATCGATCGAAATGACGGGCGAGGATGAAGACCGGCCAATGTGGATCATAGATGTGCATCAGCGAGTCAGGTAAACGAGCATCAAACCATTGAATCTCAAAAACTCTGCAGACTCGGCGAGTTCATCGAGAACCTCGAAATGCACCGTTCCGGAAATCGCAGCATTTCATTGCTCAAGTTGCACATAGATCCCACCGATCTCAATCAGTACGTCTACGAGGTATAATTGCTCCGCGATATCTAATAGACGCCCACCCATTGACCGCAGGTTACTGTCGAGACGTGGCACCAAAATGAAATTCGAATGTGGGTGCCGCAGATCTACGCGGACATGGTCAAAGAGTGGTGGAAGCATTTGGAAATCGATGATGAAGTGAGTGGGTATATTTTATATTAAATTCGTTCTTTTCTTTTTTGCAGGAGTTTGACGACACGCTGACGTCGGCCAATTTCAGCTGGTCGCCGATGAGTGAGAGCCAGACTGCGAACGACACCTTGAACGACACCAGCATGACTTCAATGACAGACTCAGATTCTTAAATGCGAGTTTAGTTTGTTTTTTAATATATTAAATTAAATAAAATTCAAAAAATAGTGTTGTTGTACAGTATCGAATTTAGGCGCAGGGTGAATTTCATTTTTTAAAGGGACATGCGGTTTTTTACGAAGCGATTCTTGTAACGATGCCAGTGTAGATTTACGAGCTGAGCCACGAAAATTTTGTTTTTTTTTTAGTGGAAAATACGTTTTTTATTGAGCATTCAGCGTGTAATTTTAATGTATAATGTAAGAAATTGATTAATTTCAAATGGTCTCAATGAGAACGTGAAGCAATTTTTTTATATTTCTTCAAAATATATAGTTCACGTCCTATTGGTTATTTGTATTTTTTATGAAATTAAAATTATAGACTATTTCAAAATTTTTGACGGCTGCGTTGCGAACCGCTGCGCAGTAAAATCATTATAAATTGAGAGACACAAAGACAACTCTCTATTTTTATAATTTTCGCAACGCGCAGCGGTTCGCAACGCAGCCGTCAAAAACTTTGAAATAGTCTATAGATTAATTGTGTCTCTCTATATATAATTATTGTCCTTTTCAGAGATTGGTGCCTAATGGAAGAGCAAAAAAAAGAAGAAAAAATGGTGGACAATCTACTTTTTCGTCAATTCATCTTCATTGTGTACTGCCCATTATTTCGAAAGAATAGAATTGCCGTCCAAACGAGAACCTCATTCCATCCTAATTTTTTTGCTCTTCCGTTGGGCACCGATCTCTGAAAAGGAAAATATAATGCGTCGTCATAAACATTGAAATAGCAGCACTCCACATGAAAATGGTAATTTTACTATTTAAAATCCCTAAACGTGTTAATTATAAAATATTGCGGGTTTTTCTTACACGCCAGATGAATTGGTAAAAACAGGGGTAAATGTCAGTTAAACCTTAAACATCTTTAAAATTTAAAGCGTCAGAGATATTTTAACAGAAGAAAACAATATTGACGTGACGAAAATTGTTGTTAACTTGCGTTTAAATATGGCAAAATCGTAATTTTCAATTGGCGTGGTCTTGGATTAACTCAAAAAATCTGATAAGGTGGGTTAGATTATAGATTTAAGACTTTTCTAAGATGCTCTATCAATTGGTGTGTGCTTATCGGCTATCGCACGAGAGATTATGTTTCTTTCATTTTGTCTCTTCCATCCAGAAACATGACATTTTACACTGTTGAATCCGAACGCTTGCGGAAAACTACTTTTTTAAAAGAGTCAGTATCTTACTGGAGAAGACAAATGTTGGTCTCTTGGTTTCACCAAACTAGCATGTTTGCCTGAAGTTTGCAATAGGGTTTTTAAAGAATTGTTATGGTAATTTTGGTGTTTCAAATATTTTGTATAACGATTCAAATTGCTTTTCTCGTAGCCTGCGTCTGAAAACTTTAAATTGATGGTTATTATAGGGATTAATGCGACTGAAGCGTTCTGATTCATCGGTGTAAATTAGTTTATTTTAAGCCATGATCTCGACACGTTTCAAATGTTTTACTTGATAGTTGTTTCTAGAAACCGGAAATTACCTATTTCACATAAATTAACAATTACGTTATCACGCCAACTGATGAAGATAAATCAGTCCAGACGCTCTAATCTATTAGTCAAGCAAAAAATGTTTTCTTACAGTTTAAGAAAAGCTTTCATAATGATGTACATGCTAATTTATTCGTTAAATCTTATATTAAAAGTCAGTAAAATTGTAAAATCGACATTTTCAGTTAGCGTGCTCTATTCCAATTCAACAGATGTGGCAAGAAGAATCCTCGTGACATTCTTTCAAATCGATTTTAAGTATGGAAAATTGGTAAATCAGCTTTATTTATGTCAATTTTTCTTTTATTTCCTCTTAATTAGTTACAAACGAACAATAAATTGTATACATTTTCTGTCCAAACTAGACAACTCGTGTAGATTCGTGTAGTCCAAGGGAGCAGATGAATTCTTTTTTATAAAAATATCATATAATTTATTGTACAAAATTCACACACAATGACAATTAAATGTGTCCGAGCCTTCTTCAAATCCATACAACTTCAACCTGACAATTCTCCGCTAGATTCGAACCGGTCGGCGCATTGATTTGCACCTTTGCAAATGTGCCAATGCCACCCTTGGCCAAGCTCGACGGATTTATGCAAATTGTTCCATCAACATCCTTAAAAGCATCATCAATAGTGTCACAAATCATTCGGCATACCTTGACAAACGTATTCAAAACGAATGGCGCAACAATGATGTGCGGTGTTGATGTCAAACGGCACACCTCAAGAATATCCTGACGTGACGATGGAATATCAGCTGGCTCCAATGGGTATAACGACCTTTGCCTAAATTATTCAATCAGTTTGGTTTGTAAATGTTGCAAACCTTGACAAATGCCGGAAAAGTCGATGAAATGGGCTCTCCGCCTTGGTATTTGATAATCGCGAGTATTCGTGTTTCGTCAAATGGTAAATGATCTTAATATATTCGTTAGAAACGTTAGCTGCAATTTTTAAAGAGGTAATTCTTCTTGTAAAAAGTTCAACGCGTGTTTTATTGCAGGTGATCTCTCGCGATGTACTAGCCAACAGACTACCAGATGATAAATATAATTTAATTCTTAAATTTGCATTAGAGCTCAGTAAAGTTTGTCTAATCTTGCTTTCCGGGAAACCGTCGTTGGAATTTTTATATGTCGTTCCGATTTGAAGTTTAATTTCAGATGCACTCTACTGGCAAGAAATCGCGCCACATTGCAAACTCAACCTTTTAATTTCAATATTTTATTTATCACTTAACATTTCATAAGAATAATAAATTAAAAGGTTGAGTTTGCAATTGGTGCAAAGTCTTTTGCAATGCGGCGCGGTTTCGTGGCAGTGGAGTGCAGATGTTTAATGCGAAAATTTCATATTATGTCTTATCCCATCAGGGAAGCAGGATTTAACACGTTTAACAGTCAATATTTAAAAACGGGGTTTTTGTTAATTTTCACGTAGAACTGAAACACTAAAATTTACATACTACGTTACACTTAGCGAGCAAAAGTAGTAGGGTATATGATTATTCTCATGTAATATTACGGAAAGCCGTTGTTATGACATTTCTCCGGTAAAATGTCGAGTTTCAGTTCTACGTGAAAATTCGCAATCCACGTTTAAATATTGTATTGTCCTTTTCAGAGATCGTCGCTTAATGGAAGAAGAAAACATAAGAAAAAATAATGGTCACGTTCAATGTGTCAAGAACATAGAAGACATTGAAACTCCATTTTCGCCGTCCAAACGAGACCATCCTTTTCATATTTTTATCTTCCATTAGGAACCGATTTCTGAAAAGTACAATAACATACCAAATGCAACTATAAAAATATAAGATTATTAAAGCCAATTTAATCTAACATTTTGAGACAAACGCACACCAACTGGAAATAACGATTTTCTAATTTTTAGGTGTCTCTGAAAATTTTTGCGTCTTTTCAAGGCAACGTTGATTACGGAAATTTAACTACATCTGTCTTAAAATATTTAAAAATGTTAATAGATTTCCAAAAAGTTAAATTTGAGCATGTTTACTGAGCTCATTTTATGACCATACAATTTGGGGACCGCGGTCGAAAGGCTTCATTTTGATAATGTCGATTCTCCTCAGATTTTAATCTTCTTGTGATTTAATTAAAGCTTATGTTTTCTTCTTTTATTGAATTCTAAAAATGTCAGTTGGCGTGACAAAATGAAGTGAAAAATAGTTTATTGTTTACACGTTTTTGTTATAGCTGCAAAGTTTAAAAACATTTTGAGAGTTCCACACTTTGAACATCCTTCCAACTCTTCCCCCCTAACTTTTCTCTCATAAAAATATTTTTGCAACAAACCTCACTGCAAGTAATCGCAATCTCTATGGAACCTATTCGAAGCACACACGGATCCGGAATGAACTCCATTCTCTTAACTTTTGACTTTCACAAAAAACATGTAGCCATGCAAACCTTGGACACATGCGCTTGATTCGTTTCAAACGCGACCGTCGGGAACACGGGCAGGGCGGCCGCGTCTTTGGCGCCGCTCATCTGCGCCAGCACCTTGGTCTTTGTTCTGAAAACCTTGTCATCGCACGCGATTGAAGCATTCGAAATACCCTTGCAGGAACGTGCAAATCTTGTCGAGCAGTGCTTCCATCAAAGCCTCGTCGGTGATTGTGAACTGCTCCGAGCGGATGAACTGATTGCGGCGGTCCACAAATGGTCCGCACTGAAAACAATTTGCATTCGCGTTTTCCGCAGAAACTTACGAGGATCAGATAGGACGGCTGATGCTTGACGACCTCGCGCAGCAACTCGTGCAAGTGCTCGAATGCGCAGTTGGAAGTGGCGGTGAAAGGACCGGCGGCGAGCCAGATGTGACCCGCAACGGTCTCGACCACGGCTGGCGGCGGGGTTCGCGGCGCGTCGAAGATCTTCTCGACGAGCAACTGCGAGCCGTTCTCATTGACGCCCTTGACGGCGATGAACTGGCCCGGGAAGAGGCTCACTTCTTGCGAGGCGTTGCGCAAATCGACGTGGATCACCGAGCCATCCTCGTCATCTGCAATTGGGAAATTAGCGAGGTATATTTAGGCGAGCGAACCGATCATTAAGCCGATGTTCGTCTCGCTCAGCTTGTCGCTCTCCTTAGCATCCAGGTTTATAACTTGTCCATAAGTGTAGACAGGATCCTGTAAAGAAATGATGACCGCGAAAATGGCAACAACACGGACCACGCACACTTGAAGTGGATTTCCCCAGGCGCTGATCTCATCGTAGGCTGATTTATATTCGTCGGCGATTTGCGCGAACCAGCGCGCCTTTTCTGCAACGAGTTTTGCTGGATGAGGAGGCGGCGATGAAATGCGCAACCTTGAATTACGAGCGAAGCTTTATCACCGCCGTAGGTGTCGCGCGGCGGCTTGCTGACGATCGTGTGCCGCATGTTCTGAATGGAAGTCGGGATTTTGAACTTGTCGCCGCTGAACAAAGCCGACTGCTTCCCCGAATTGCGACGATTGAAAAATGGTTGATTCATTGGTGACTTGCTGGAGAGTTTGGGCCGTCTTTCAATGTGGAGAGTTGCTTTACCTGTAGGGCGAGAACGAAATGTAATCGTCGATTTTGTCTGTGGAATGGATGGGTTTCGCTTCCTTCTGCTCGGCTTCATTGTCAGCCTGAAGGCACAATGTCTTGTCAGACAGTGGTTTGCGTCTAAAATTAGGAGAACAATGCTCATCATTATCTTCACGCGAATTACTGATTGTTCCTCCTTGCTGATTTTGACAGCTCTGAGTCTTTGAGCTTCTTCTCGAACTTCTACAAACAATTAGGTGTTGATTTAAAAGAAATTTACCGCCCATCTCACTCAACTTATTATATTAAAATGAATGCAATGTGATATACCAACCTTTTCTAACAATACGATATCCTCCATGCTAACTTCCCGACGGCCATCGTTCTGCAGAATTGAAATGAGCTCATCCACGATGTCATCAATCGATTGTTTGTAGATCATGCTGATCTCGCCGACTGCAAGAAATTGCTTGACAAATAGAAAAAACAGTTATTCTTACGCTTATTTGAATACTCATCGTATGATGGGCATGTTAATTCGAATGCTTCCATGCATTCATTGAGATAGTCTATATCGAAATCGAATTGGTCCATTATCCGATCCTATAATATAGATTACATTGGTCCGATGAAAATAAAAATGAGAAAACATTGATTTTTTAAATTTCGCGGTCAAGTACAATGGAGCGAGCCTGCTAGCGAGATGGGTTTTTTTGGTGGAAATTTAAATATTGAAAATTGTTAAATTTCACGATACCTCTCCTTTTTTGACCGAGAAGACTTATGAAATTGTATGGAAGAAGGTAAACGGATTGTGGATAAAATACTTGAGTGCATAGCCACGCCAAATTGAAATGAAAATTTTTGCAATATTTAAACGTGTATTACTAATTTACACGTTTATTTTCTTATAACATGACACGTCATTTTTACAAGCCCGTCTAAAACTATCTAAAAACATGCGTTTCCTGGAGAAATGTGCAATTTGAGCATCTTTTATGGGTCCCCAACTTAACCATACAATTTGGGGTGCATAGCAGTGGTGGACGGAATTCCGTATTCTATTTTCCGCGTTCCGGAAAATGAAATTCATCTCAATTTATTTCATAAAATCAATAATTGTCGATAGATTTGGCTAAAATTTGTTTATTATAGACAATACATATTCTATTAAATATCCTCTAAATATAATTCAAATCCTATGACTTAAAATTGAAAAATAATTATTTTTGTAAAAACAAATGTTGGAATATAATTTTCATATTGGCTCACAATTTATTTCATAAAATCAATAATTGTCGATAGATTTGACTGAAATTTGTATATTATAGACAATATATATTCTATTAAATACCTTCTAAATATCATTCAAATCATATGACAATAATTATTTTTGTAAAAAAATATTTTTATTCAATGTGAAAACAAAAATATCGCCAACGTGACCGACTAGATTATCAATTCAACAAAATCTTTCGATTCCAGTATTGCTGTTATTTATTACCTTATTGGCTGAATATGAAATTGTCAATAATATCATTTTTCTTAATTATGCTGTTGCAATTTAATGGTTATTACATGAAGAAGAACAACTGTTATTCATTTCATATGAATCTTAAATGTGGTACAGACAAGCGTGATTTTAAAGTTACTGCAAGACTATATGATAAATGTTGGTAAATTAAATATTTATTTGAAGTGAGGTGGCGTCTTTAATATTATTAAACAACACTCACTTCAAATAATTCCTCCGTACTTGTCTATGAGTATAATTTTTAGTGGTCTTACTTTTAATCAAGGAGGGTGAACATATCTTAACTTCACAGGGTGGGTATGCCACTGCTACTTTCACTTTTTGCCATAATGATCCCAATATGCGTTTGTTTTTCAGTCATGACTGTTCTAAAGACCAGGTATATATTGCATTTAGTATTTTTCTAATAATTATGGATTTAAGAGGAGTGAAACGGAAAATTATGTGAATTTGAACGATATGGGACTTAATGCTGACCATTATGCTTATGGTAAATATGGATTTGGTACAATTGATCTCGCACAGCTACCGATTGACTGAAATGTTGTTTTTGTGGGTAATAAAACTGAAATTTTACGTGTAGTCTAGTAATGATTTTCTAGTTTATATGTATTTTGTATATAAAACCTTATCAACTGTCAAAATAGGAATATTTTCAATCAAACTCTTTGTACAGAAATACTTGCGCAACATCAAGTATTCAAGTTAATTGCAATTAATTAATTAATTGCCATCCAAATCAAACTTTGCGTAAAATAAAATGCGAAAGTTCAAAATCTTGTCCTAATATCACGGCCAATGGTTTCAATTGTATATTAATTGATCTCACCTAATCTTCAATCTAATTTACATATTGAAATGTGGTTTGATGGCCGAGTGGTAGTGATTCGGTGTTTCAATAGAATCTATGAAAGTTCTAGCCTCGGCAGGGTTCATCAGTATTTTTGATTTGTTCTAATTATTATGCTTTTAAAATCTATTACCATTATTTATTTTGTAAACCATTGTGTTTTGTGTTTGTATTACCATTAAGTTCATTTTACCGCTTTATCATATTCCATTTAAAAGTAATATAGGTACTACTAGTAGTACAATTAATAACCCGCATATATGCACAAAGTACGCAGATAACAACTAATGCATTTTAGTTTACGCAAACTTTGATTTTTATGTGAATTGCTTCCTCAAAAAAGAAGCCATGTTTTTGTTCGTAATCTGTATAAATATGTGAGCATATATAAATCAATGAATCTTACGTTAATTTGAACCTTCCTTTTGGCATTTTATTCGTCATCATTTTTCGAATTTTTTATTGTCGTATTCTTTGATAGTTTGAAAAGATTGAATTACCCTCGTAGTATTATTATTATTATTAAATTCCCCAGATTCTTATTGTTATGATTTGTTCTTGAATATCAAAATCTCCATTCGGGTGTGAATCATCCGAAAACGGGACCGATTGCAATAATGGCGCCAACAACAGTAGTACTGACGCGTTTTTTTCAATGCAGGCACATTTGTTGTCATCTTTTTTACTTTGTAAAATATTTTTGATTTCTCGGTTTGTACTTGTTTAATTTAGTTTTTATTTGTATTAGAAGTATAAGAATAAACATCTGAACGTATTAGCACGCCATTCCCACACGGGGACTAGAAAAGAGAAACAGAGTCCATGGTCGTAAAATTCCTCGTCCATTATTTTTATTTATTATTTTTATTATTTTGAGGACCTTATTTAATCACTTTAGAAGGTAAGTATAATAATAATTATATATTTTATAAATAATAGAAAGTAAAATAATATATTTAAAGGTAAAATCATCAACGGAAACAACATGCACAACTATATAAACACAATGTATTGATCGACAAGGGACACTGTTTTCGCGAAAACCGCTCGGTGAATTTTTTTATTATTTACTTTAAAAGATTATATGCATATACACAAATATACTGATATGCGTATAAAGGTGTAACAATTCTTCTCAGCTAAGATATGAGCGAAACCATATCAACCATACTCTCGATGTCTTAATATGGTTACGTGATTATTTCGCGAATAGTGGAGTAATTTGATCAAATTCAAATTGTAATAGATTCTACTTAATATGACGAATCTTTTGATGTGTGGATGAGGCCATAATATTTTTTGTGAGCCGAGATATAAACAAAACTATATTGCTCTTCATCCATGATGTTGGCCGATTATTATTCATTTCAGAGATCGATGCCTAATGGAAGAATAATAATAGAAGAGAAAATGATGGGGCCATAAAAAACATTTTTCTCAATTCCTCTTAAATATGTATTGCCCATAATTTCGTAAAAAATAATGGCCGTCTAAAAAGAGAGCTCATCCAAACGAGATCATCAGTCCATTCTAATATTTTTCCTCTTCTATTAGGCATCGATCTCTGAAAAGGACAATACATATTTTTTTGATTTTCACCAAATCGGCTCGGTGAATGTTTTAAACGTTAACATTAATAGATGATACAATTAATTACGAATCTATTGATGTTCGTGTGATGTTATAACAATCTATCTGAGCTGAGCTATGAGCAAAAGCATTTACAGATTTACCAATTTTTTGATGTTGATTCATATGATTTATAAATTAACACGTAAATGATTGAGTGAATGATTTCGTAATTGCCATAAATAGATTCTATACTTGCTAACGGATCTATTGATACCCGGTTTATGTTTGAAAAAAGTTTTCTGAGCGGAGAAATGAGCAAATCTATGTATTCGGCAACACAAATATGGATGTTATAATGATTTTCCATGATTAACATATGTTTTCGTCATTATTATCAGTATATTCGTGTTCTATGCAAATAATATTTATTTATTATGGTATTTCAGGCAATACAAGTGGTAAATTCCGGACAGTGGGAATGAAATTGCCGTTCAATGTTGACGACGCCATCATCTACGACGGCTGATCAGCCGATCCATCGATTGTTTCGGTTCAGTTAAAAGGTATATTATTATTTTCTATCTTTTATGATTAATATTAATTCCAGGGGTTAATATCTACCATTTATATGCTTCTATGTTGATGGGGATGACGAATCGTACTAAATGATGAAGATGGGTCGGAGATGATTTTCGGTGAAAATGCATTTCGCATTTGATTTAAAGCTTCAAATCACTTGATTGTGAACAAAATAACATGGATAGAGTGTCAAGGATGTCGGGATGGCAAAAATTAATGATAATATTATTGTTTTTCTTATGTTGTAATCTGTTTTTATGCATTTTATTAATGTGGGTTTTAACTGTGAAAAGTGTATTCGTTAACTAACTACGATGATAAGTAAGCATTCATGATGCTAGTGCTAAATAATTAGGAGTATAATCGAAATAAATATGTTAAAAAGAATCATTAAAAAGTTTAAATAATGCTGGAAAACTTATTTTACTTATAAAATATTGTTATGTATATGTATAAATAAAATGTTTTTTGTTAATATGGTTCTTTACATGTTCAACATTGTATATTTTTCTATTTTGTTGCAGTAGGATGCTTGATTTGTATTGAAATAGGTATAAATTAATAATACTTCGATAATTTATAAAAATATAATTCATTACGTGGAGACTTAGAGAATTTCAAAAATAAAAATATTTTCATTTCAACCAAAATTCCTCTCGTTGTCTCATTTCATTATATTTTTTTACACTATGTTTCTAACAGAGGGAATGGCGTGTATTAGTCACGAAAATAATGTTTTTCTATAGTTTTATTTTTGCTGTTTCATTAGTTTGAAAAAATAATTATTTTACTATTGCCCTTTTCAGAGAATTGGTGCCTAATGGAAGAGGAAACAAATTATGATGGAAGGAGGTTCTCGTTTGGACGGCCTCTCTTTTTTACGAAATTATGGGCAGAACACATTTAAGAGGAATTGACGAAAAATGTTTTTGTGGCCCCATCATTTTCTCTTCTTTTATTACTCTTCCATTAGGCACCGATCTCTGAAAAGGACAATGCTGTGTTGCTGTGTTTCATCTGAATCAGTATTAAATTCTCTTTTTTATTCTGTTATTTGCAACATAATTTTTATAACAGTTTAAAACTATATAGAAAAATTATTTTAATACATTCAGATAATTTGTTGTTTGTTGTTTGTCGAGTTGTTCACATATATAAATAATTAATTTACCTCAAGATTAAACATCATTCCAGATTCTACATCTTCTAATGGGATTAAAAATTCAGAAAAAACAAAAGGGGTGTGGTGTCTTGAACAAATTCTGTATTCCATTAGTAAAACGGCTCCCGAGTAACCTTATGGAGCACAATAAGACTAAAATACCACATACTCATTTGATTTCTTGTTTCTTTAATCATCATGTGATGCTGATAATCACGACGCTATCAAAAGAAACAAAACAAACAACATTGTTGATAAAAATAAACACTCGGTTGAATAAATTATTATTATTTCAATCACTGAGATCAATCGAATAGACTTTCTTCCATATTATAAATCCTATTTTGTGACCTTGGACGACAAGAGCAAATAATCAACCAATGAGGCGATTCCAATGAGCGCTTGATTCTTGAAAACACCCGTTTGCACAATGTGATCTTGCTGCTCGTTGCCGCACAGTTGCATCATCTCTTGTCTAGTGTGCACCATCCTCTCGGCGAACTTATCCGCAAACGCGTTCAGGTCGCATTTCTCCGAACCGCACGGCCTCAGAATCAGCGTCGGTTGTTCCGGGTCGAGAGAATTCTTGTAAAACACCTGCAGACAGTAGTATTGATTGATACTAACAATGCGCTAACCTTGAGATATCTGGTGCCGTTGGCTGTTTTGTAGACCTCGAACAAGATGGTCGCCGTGTAGATGGGCAGTTGATGGTCCGATACATTGAGACTGTACAGCATGGAAGTGATGGTGGCATCATGGGTGGTGTACACAACGAGTTTCCGCTTTCCCTCAAGCATATTCCGCGTGGTTTTAGCTAGCAGGAAGCCGGTTCGGAGCTTTGACTTCCACTCATCGTTGAAAGCCATCATCCGCGATTGGCGTTTCAGCTCAGTTACAATCTGCAGGTAGCCGTCAACGTTCGGCTGTGACACGCCATTAGCCTTCAATCGCGACATGACGTTATAAGCGTCTTCAATATTCGTCGCATCGATTGCGGTGCGCGCTTCCTTCGACAAGATGCTGAACATTTCCATATTGGTCTCATTCGAAATCAATCGATTCCAGTTGGATCTCTCAATTGCCACGCGTTTATCCAATTGCTCGCATTTCATGCTATTCGGCTTCAACAACTGAAACGCTCACGTCTTAGGGCGGGAATCCATCAGAAAATCAATACAAACCAGGTCGTTCTTATGATCGCCGGCAGTATGAATGGCGATGCGTCGATTTGGCATCAAACCCTCGCTGATGCCCATCGCTGTCTCTATGCATCGATCCTTATCACTTGATCTTATATAAATCTGCAAGCATTCACAGCTCATAACCGCCACCAACAAACCGCCTACCTCATTCTTGCCAATATTCTTCAAAATATTTCCAGCGTAGCGATTGCGCAGCCAATTGCCGAGCGATTTCGACTGCGCGTAGCCAACGTCGGTTAATTGGGAGAGTCCGTGCGGGAAGTGCGCAATGTGATGCGCATTCCAGAGCATCGATGGCGCACGGTCGCCGTGCCTCACGATGGCTTGCACAAACTGCAGCTCATCGCCGCTCGCCGCCAACAAATTGCTGATTAGTAATAGAAGCATTCGTGCCGGAAAAGCGGCACAGCAGACGAGTTTAAATATGACGCGCGTGGGATGCATTATCAGTAAAACAACCCGCCTCGGTTGAGCAAGACAGGCGATGGGTTTTCAATGACATTTTCAGATATTTTTTTTAAAAGGCAACTATCATTATTATAAAGTGCACTACTTGTGTACTCAATCTTTGGTATCTGTTCAATGCACATTTTGTTCTTGTTGACTCTATCAAGTTCTCTGTTTTATCTAATTTCTATTCGTTAAATATAAAAAATGTAAAATAAAAATACAATTTGTTATTATTCAAATTTCCGCCTAAATAAAACAATCATATTGAAAATGCGCTCCAATACCTAAATTAAAGGCCAAAGACAAAGTATAGCAACATTGGGACACGAACGGCACTACGGGTGAACTCAGTAGAAAAGGCAAAACAAAAAATGTTTTGACAAACAAAAAAGTTCGGTCACTAAACAAGTGGGAGTGTGCTCAAAAGAGACGCTCTGCGGTGTTGTAGAGGTGGGCATAGTGTTTTTTTCGATTATTTTATTTATTATTTCATTATTTATCACTGTTTATTTTTGGATATCGCAGGTAAGTCTTAATTATTAAACGAAATTAAATTCATTAATGGTTTCATAAAAATTATCCAATCGGTTTGATGTAAAAAAACACATTTTTTATAGATTTTTTTGAATTTCGGAGTTATAACATATATTACGAAATTCCATCAAAACAAGTAAATGATTTTTTTTGTTTTATACACCATTCGAAAGCTTATAATATGGTGATTAATATAATATGTAAACCGTTGTATGTTTCGAGTCAAAATCACCTAAAAATTTAGTTTTTCTATATTTTCCATGTTTGTTATATATTTTGATTATTTAGGTTGGTATGGCGAGGTCAATATGCATACAAGTCATCGATGATTGACATAAGGTGATATAAGATCATTATTAGGCATTATATGCAGTTGATTTATATATATCAACTTCATTTTTGCCTACTTTTGATTAAATTCATCACTTTCGCATGGTCGTGTCGAGGATAACGTTAAGGAGATAAGAAACAAGGTATTAATTATACAATTATTGAGAAAATACTTGATTTAGATGTCGAATAATATGTTCTAAGATTGTGGAAATTTTTAAGGAAATACAAGAGGTAAATACCGGACAGTGAAAATGATTGTCATTCAATGTTGACGAAGCAATCATCTACTACGGCTGATCAGCTGATCCATCGTTTGTTTCGTTTTAGTTAAAAGGTATATTATTATTATTATTATTATGTTCTATCTTTTATGATAAATATTAATTCCAGGGGTTAATATATACCATATATTTGCCAATCAGTTGATGGGAACGAGGACTCGTACTATATCATGAAGATGGATCGGATATGATTTACTGTGCAAATGCATTTAGCATTTGATTTGAAGCTTCAAATTGCTTCATTTCGTATAAAGCGACATGGAGATTGTTTCCGACATATCCGGATGGAAGAATTGATAATAATATATTTGTTATGGTTATTTTTCACTTTTATTTTTTTAATTTTATTAATGTGAGATTTTCACTATGAAAAGTGTGTTTATATATTACCGAATAAATGAATAAACAGTAATGGTGTTAGTGCTAAATAATTTAGATAATGATTCAAATAAATACGTCAAAGAAATCAATATAAACTTAAATTATGCTGGAAAACCTATTTTCTCACAAAAGATTTGTTAAGTATGTTTATAAATAAAACTTTTTTATTAATATCGTTTTCTGCATGTTCAACATTGTATATCCATGCTATTGTACCATAAAATTCGCGAATTCGTTAAATAAGAACCTAAATACGCAAAATATATAACAAAAATGAACAATTTAGAAAAAACGAAATTTGTAAGTTATTTTGACTCGAAACATATAACGATTTACATATTATATTAATCGTCATGTTATAAGCTTTCGAATGATGTATAAAACAAAAAATTTCATTTACAATTTTTTATGGAATTTCGTAATATATGTTGTAATACCGAAATTCAAAAAAATCGATTAAAAAAGTGTTTTTGTTTAAATTAAGCCGATTGGATAATTTTTATGAAACTATTAATGCATTTCTTTTCGTATATCTATGACGACTTTCCAATAAACCAATTTTAAGAGTACTGAAAACATTGTGAAAATTAATTTATATTACAGAAAATTATTTGCCGCGCTTGCACTTAGACACGCGCCATGTTCACACTCTACCACGCCTATTCTATCGCGGACTAGTTTTTTGAATTTAAATTTTTATTTTTCATTCTATTTTCACCCGGAGTGCGAACGGTGTCCGTGTTTCAGAATATGAACGGGAAGGTTGCAACATTTATGTAGAATAATTTAATACATAGCAGTATATAGCTATCACAGGGAATTAGGCTTATGTACCTAAGCTTAAGACTTTCATCTGAAGATGTTTCGTGTCCCAACGTTCGTGTACTTTGTCTATGGCCAAATTAAATCCAAAACGGACAAAACACGATATACACGAACACGAAACAATTTTGCCCCGTGTATTAAGGTTGAGAATATGAAGGGAACGGTTGCAACATATATTTATTAACAAGATGCATCTTGCAAGATGAGAACATTGCAGCATGTAAGCTGGAAAACAACAACAAATTAGGCCTCCTTTCAGCTGGAGATGTATTTCGTGTACCAACGTTCGTGTACATCGTATTTGGCCCTAAAACGCATTTATGGGTCAATTGGAATCAAAAATTGAGTAAATGATGCAAACCATTCGCGCATTTCGTAAGATTAGAACCAACAAAAAGATACATAATCTGCGTGTAAAATAACCAAACTTTTTTCAAGCCTATTTTATATTATAAATCCTCTTGTGCTAAAAAAAAACATTATCAGGTAAATTTTAACATATACCTAATTAACGTTAAAATTTATAATCCATAAACTATTCTCAAACATTGTTTCTTATCAATTATTAACTAAATGGACTCTTCTTCTTCAACTCGAACACAATTTCACTAGAACCTTGTTTATCATTTAGACAATTTTATCAGCTGCTTGAACTCTAGATTGTTTCATCTTTGTAGTTGTTATGTAGTTTTATTTAGAAAGTGAAGGATTTCGTAAAACGGCAAGTTTCAATCCCTAAATCCATGAAAATTGTTGATATCCAATAAATGTGGTTTTATTCAAATTCCCTCCTAAATAAAACAACCATATTGAAAATGCGCTCCAATGATACGAATATTTGTTTTTCAGCCAATTTTTAAAGTTTTTTCGTTTTCATTTATGATGTTCCATAAGAATAATGTTATTGGTTCTATAGGTAGATTTTCTGCTTCTAGAACTATTATACCACCACTAGAATACAAATTGGGTTTCTGTCAATTGCTTCGCTAATTATTCTAAAATTTCTCGTGTTCTTGTAAATTTTAGTCCACGTTTTTGTTTCGAACTTGATTTTATGATATTGTTCGTTTTATAAAATAACATTGCGGCATACTTCCATTACATAACAACCCTAAAAGAGCTGTAAATAAATATGTGGCCTAAAATTAAGAGACTAACATCGCGACGGTAAAAACAACTTTAATTCTGTGTTCATAGGATATTTCACTCTTGTCTCAATTATTTAACTAAAATGTTAGACAATTCTTCCGGTGAAAATGATAAAAACTGGCACGCCAAATGGAAATGAGCATTTTCTAATAATTAAATGTATATTGTAAGCTCTCCCGTATTAACATCAGAACACTTTTCACGTAAACTTGTCACGTCACATTCGAAACTATTTAGAATACTGCTTCACTGAACTCAAAACTATTTCTGAGTATGTTTTCTGAGCTTTCAGTTGAAATGCTTAATTAGGCGCGAATTGGCTTTTACTACCTTGAATATAATTTCAGATTTTAATTATATCTTACTGAATTTAATCTTGTTATATACGTATTATACTATTTCATGTTACACACGTGATCCCCGTAAAATAATAATAAACCATATCAAAATTGCAATTTAATAAACAATCTTCCACTTTGCCGGCTGCTCGCAATCTTTCTCCCCATCCGCACACATTCGATTAAACGTGCTGGATTTCGGGAATCCTCGAATCTCTCGATCTTCCTGAATCCTAAACGAGAACGTCGACTCGTAGCTTCCAATAAAATGCCTCGAGTTCGCACAAATAATCTAAACTCCATTTTCCATTTTACCTACTCTTCTCAAACAACCTGATCAATGATCGCTAATTGCCCATCGCTTAGCTTCTCATTCTCATATCTGTGAATCTTAAAGTTGGCGTACTTTGCGAGCTCTTCAATCTCATAAACCGGAGCGTCAGTAGCCAAATAAACGTCTTTGAGTGAAAGTTTTTGTGACAACTTGTTAATCTATTTTGAATTTTAAGTAAATGCGTGTGATTATTCTTACAATTTCAGCTGCTCCTCGAATAGATGGGATTTGATCGCCACGCGCATGCACAAAATCACGCCGTCTCCAATGCACACCAATGAAGGCGGCTCCTTTTGTGGTCCTGCTTGGCTTCTCCAACCTCCAGTCGCTGGCCAGTTCGACGTCATTTGCGCCAAAGTGAGTTTTTCTTTAATTTTTTCAAAAATATTCATGATGATTATAACTTTCTCATGGGACTCCCCCGGGTATTTTTCTTATAAAAGGTTCCCGGGTCCCTGGTGTTGAAATTTTCAATATTTTTAAGGTCCTTTCGGTCGGAATTCCAAAATACAGGGTCCCGCCAACCAAAAAGGACTATATTTAGTGGATAAAATCTCTGGAATTTTACATTTTGACGGATCCCGAGCACGGCACCCGCTAAATTAGATTTTTTAGACAACTTTCAGCGAAATTAATAATGCACGATTTTAATTAAACGATCGATAATGAAATGATATAAGAAATGTTTACGATAGCGACTGCTTCGCTCGTTTAGTTTAAGGAATAACCTTCAAATTAACAACTCACATAAATTCATCGGCGATTCTCGTCAACTTCTCGCTATATCGCATACTCCTGCGCGCTTGCCAATAAAACCTATCACCATACTCATGGTGGAGCACCGTCTCGGCTCTGTCGATCATCAGCGATCGCCTGCAATTGAAATTCACATTTCTCCTCTCCTCTCCACCAACGTTCGGCTAAAATTGGCGCCAATCATTCCAGCGAGTGTCATCGAGTCTCCTTGAAACGAGATGCAGTGCATTTCCTTTCCCACGACATCATCGAATCCAAAAAACCATCCGCGCCTGAATTCGTCTCATATTTGATGCGCCAAAAAAAATTTATTCCCACCATTGACCATCTTTCTGCGCGTACGCGTGCGTCGTGCAAGGCCTTTCATCAAACTTGTGCACATATTCACCCTGCCATCCTTCGGCGTAGTGTTGTAGGTATAAAACTTTCTCAACGTTCTTGCCTTCTTCTATAACATTTTCAGCTTCTTTCACTTTTCCGCAATTCTCAACCTTTCAGGAAGTCTTCAAACTCCATCACCGGCACGAATCGATTCAGACTTTCAACGTCAAAGAACTCGCGCCATGGTAAGCCGACGTCGCCTCGACGCCAATGGTGAAGCCGTCCGAACGGCGGCAGCACCATCACCGCGTTGTGGCCGTTCTCGATGAGCAGGCGGATCGTGTTGGCGACGCGCATGTAAACGTCGCGTCGCAGATTGAAGCCTTCTCCCGGGTTCACGTCGTGTATCACGTATTGGGCGTGCTTCGGCAGCGAATAGTCGTTGGTGTCAATCTGAGAGAGCGGTGTGATTCGGTTTTATTGCGGTAAAGGGTGAGTGCGCACGTTTTAAATAGTTTAAAATCTTTAGATATGTTATAATCCATGGGAGTACCGGGCAACAGCAGAGGCCGATGGCAAGAACGATGTGGAAAGCATTCCCCCATTAAAAAATCTATTTGGGGAAAACGTCACTCGATTGCAAGAACCCAAATAATATATAAGGTAAATTTAATAGGAAATGAACACTATTAAAACCTTTAGGCTTCTCCCCGCTAGACTTTCTTGCAATCGGCACGCCAACTGCACGTCAGTGATGGGAGGGACCCCGTTTTCTGGAATTCCGGGCGGGCGGGACTTTAAAAAAATTGAAAATTTCCTTGGTACCGGGATCCCCCCTTTTTTTTTAGGAAAATACCCGGGTCGAGGAGAGTCCCTCCTATCACTACTGCACAAATTTTCTGCTTCAATTTTAAGGTTTTTAAATGAACTGATAAGGAACGCGAAATAATTCAAAAATTGAATGGACACCACTTTCTTCTTTTTTACCTTTTCGCTCGTTTGAGATTAAAATTTCGAATATAGGCGAGCGTAAAATGTTCGCCATTTTTTGATGACAACGCCACGCCAACTTTAATGCTAATAAAACGTGCTCAGAAAGCGGGATTTAATATAAAAATTGGTTAAGATTTTAATAATTTCAGATAGTATAGGGAGAAATGCTGACCAGCAGGCGTAAGTTAGGTTTATGTGCAATACCCATAAAAATTTTATGACGTGCGTAATCTTCATTATATCAAATTGGCGTGCAACGCTTTTGTTATCGAATCCTGGCACGCTCTCAACCCAAATCAACCCAACATTCTCACCAACCTTCGAAATTGTCAAAGTCTTCTCCTGTTCATCATCCTCCCATTCCGATTCAAATCCAATCGTGCTGTACACCAAAATCAGGATCCATACCGTCCTCATGGGTCTTAAACAAAAAAAGCAGACAAACCATGATTGATATTTGGATAAATATTATTGTCTGGATATATCCACTAAATTCAAATGACAACTCTGGTTGAGTGCAAATAATTTATTATAAATAAATCTCGTCTAAAAAATTGTGGAAAAAAAAACCAAACAAAAAATTCAATGTTAAAGCTCAGTTTCTCGGCCCGTTTACCTTCGTGCTCGATCTCGGCAACGTCGATGACATCTGCAATTACAATAATATCGGGGGTTTTTTGAACGCGGATTAAAAAAAAAACACTTCATCATGATTCGAACCTCCTCGTGGTGAAGAAGGGTAACTGTCCTACGACAAACCGAAAGGAGTCTTGTCACAATTTGGAGGGCAGGCTAATAGAACCGGGACGATTCACACACGTGCAGTAGCGGCAAATAAATGTACGTCTTGTGGTTCTGGAAGGCCTGGTAAGCCATCTCCATGGTTTCAGGGAAACTACCAAGTTCGGGGGGACTCAGTGCATTTGATGTCACGATCCTCACAACAGAGACGCCCCGAACAAAGTTGCCGAAGGATCATGGGAACGATTTGGATTACAAATCACTCCGGACATTATCTGCTTTCACGTTAATGTCGAAGGCTCCATTTCGGTTGAGGAGAAAACTGCTCACTTGGGTTGGACATTTCGCAAGGCTGCCGGACACGAGGTGGAGCAAAATTCTTTCAGAATGGGATCAAAAAGAGCGGCAGAGAGTCCCAAGGGAAGGTGGTCGGACACAGCCAACTCTGTGGCGCAAAATTCGTCCACGAGAAGTCTACTAGCACGGCGAAGAATAGTTTATTCTCGAGGAGAAGACGGTTTGCTCAACATTGGCAAGGCGAATCCGAATACTCTGGATAGAGTTGGTCCGCATCATTCGGAATGACGACGGACAATCAAGCAATCAAGTAAGCTTACTACATAAGTAAGGATTAAAAAAGCGCAACAATATTTTGATCAACAAAATAAACCCACCATTAAATTGTTGTGCATCGGCTGGAATGCTTCCGTCTCATTCGACACTGCTGAAATCCAAACGATTTGCTTTCCCGCAACACCAACAAACTCACATTGTGACATTAAGCGTTGACTCGCGTACACTTCCTTCACCATTTTCAGCTTTTGTATCCAGCTAAAAGTCATCATTTTATCAGGAATCGTTCACCAGAAAAACTCACTTTCTCCAATCTGTCGTTGACAGGCACGAGAAATGATAATCAATCGGTGCGCATGTGATCCGAAATATGCTAAAAGTCTCCTTCAAATATCCTCTCCACAGTCTTAACTCACTTCTTTTTCGATGTTTTCAGGTCCGTCGAGTCCGATACGCTCGATTTGAGCAAGTTTATCGTGATATCCGGCCGCTTCACCTGACAAAATTCAACCATTCTCCATGGCTCCCGTTTAAAAACAAAAAAAAACTCACATATTGGTTGGTGTAAATGAGCAGGTAGCATCCTCTGAGGCACATCCAGCACTTGGGCCATTTGTTCGTCACCTCGTAGGTGCTCAGCTCGGCGCGCGTCTTCCGCCGACGCACCCATCCTTCGAAAAGCTTCTCCATCGACGAGTAGGCGGCGACTCCCGGCGATCCCGGCAGCTCGTCGGGCGTCGTCGGCACGTCGCTGTGCACTGGCGTTGTGCGCGCCGCCGGACTGCTCACGCTCGCCATCGACGACGTCGACGGGCTCGCCAGCACGCCGAACACTCGCGGCGAGTCGATCGAGTCGTGCGCGCGACGTCGCGTCGTTTCGCCGCTGAACGGCCGCCGCCATTCCTCGTCGCTCACTCGCGGCTCCGCAATGTTCATCCTCTCCAGCTCGTCCTTCTTGCATTCAACAATTTCCGCAAACTCGGTGGGACCTGCAAATGTGTTTTTGGTGTTCGTGCTTGGCAGTCACCGATTACATTTCACGTCGAACGTCAGCTCATCGCTGACCACGTCGTCTTCAATATCGCACACCAGTTTGTTGTCGATGAAGCTGCGCACGTAGCCGTCCGGCTGATGGCGCATCGTTCTTGTGCGCTTCGCCACGCGCCGAATGAGCGCCTCTTCTTCTTCCTCATTGATGCCCCTGCCAATTAAGGAACCCTTCCAACAACAACAAAAATCCACCCACCTGGCAATCTGCGCCACATTCCACGCGTCGTCCCACTGATCGCCTCCGAACCGCTTCACCTCTTTTCTCGGCTCCGTCGATGCGAGCGACGTCCTGCGCTCGGCGCCGCCATCGCTCGCTGGCACCGTGCCAATTGCGTCCAGCGATCGGTGCCTGCTAATTGGCGCGCGTCGCTCGAATGCGTTCGCCGACGACGATGAGGCCTCGTTTTCCGTCGAGTAGACCTTCTGGCTGGCCGGTGATAGCATCCGCACCGCCACTTTGCTCTTCACTTGCGGCTCGCGCGGCCTCCGACGCACCACCAGCACCAGTTCTGTCACTTTTGACGCGCTTATCTTCTTCGCCACACTCGTCAGGTCCCAGCCGATCACCGTTCGTCCGTTGATCATTAGTATCTCGTCGCCGGCATCCAGTTTCGAGCACGCGTCGGACGGCGAGCCTTCTTTGATCTCGCTGATCACGTGAATGCCGCGGAATGATGATTGGATGTTGAATCCCTGCAATATCACTAGTGTTATGTATATCAATCGATAGAGAATTTCATGCGCTTTCAGAAAAGGTATCTAATATCGTACCCGGAATATTCTCGGACCATAAAATTCATTTCTAATTATAATGGTCCCAAAATTTAAACTTTTGAAAATTACAGACTTATGTATATCAATCGATAGAGAATTTAATGCTCTTTCAGAAAACGTATATAACATCGCAGTCGGGATATTCTCGGACCATAAAATTCATTTCCAATTATAATGGTCCCAATATCAAAATTTATATAAATTCTAGTGTTATGTATATCAATCGATAGAGAATTTCATGTGCTTTCATAAAAGGTATATAACATCGCAGTCGGGATATTCTCGGACCATAAAATTCATTTCCAATTATAATGGTCCCAATATAAAAATTTATATAAATTCTAGTTTTATGTATATCAATCGATAGAGAATTTCATGCTCTTTCATAAAATGTATCTAACATCGCAGCCGGGAAATTCTCGGACCAGAAAATTCATTTCCAATTATAATGGTCCCAATATCAAAATTTATATAAATTCTGGTGTTATGTATATCAATCGATAGAGAATTTCATCTACTTTCAGAAAATTTATAAAACATCGCAGCCGAGATATTCTCGGACCATAAAATTCATTTCCAATTATAATGGTCCCAATATAAAAATTTATGTCAATTCTAGTGTTATGTATATCAATCGATAGAGAATTTCATGCGCTTTCATAAAAGGTATATAACATCGTACCCGGGATATTCTCGGACCATAAAATTCATTTCCAATTATAATGGTCCCAAAATTTAAACTTTTTAAAATTACAGACTTATGTATATCAATCGATAGAGAATTTCATGCGCTTTCAGAAAATGTATATCACATCGCAGCCGAGATATTCTCGGACCATAAAATTCATTTCCAATTATAATGGTCCCAAAATTTAAACTTTTTAAAATTACAGACTTATGTATATCAATCGATAGAGAATTTCATGCTCTTTCAGAAAATGTATATAACATCGCAGCCGTGATATTCTCGGACCATAAAATTCATTTCCAATTATAATGGTCCCAAAATTTAAACTTTTGAAAATTACAGACTTATGTATATCAAACGATAGAGAATTTCATCTACTTTCATAAAAAAATGTATACAAAACTGCTCACCCATCCAACCGAGTCATCACTTCTCTTCAACGTTGCCGTCTCCACAAACGTTCCATAAATAACCAGCGGGTCTTGTTCATCAACAATCTTCAGGCACTCGCGTGCAATCTGCTTCGACATCTCGACGATGCGATGCGCCGTGTCGAACAGCGCCTTCGGCTGCACGTTGATATTCCTGAGCAGGTTCCAAACCATCGTCGCGATGCGATTCCTCATCTCCACGTACTTTCCAATCTCATCGAACGGCGTTCTGCGCGTACACATTTCACATTCAACTGGGACTGCTCGTCGCTCACCTGTCGAGCCAGAACACTAGGCGTTTCGCGTTCTCCGACAGCTCCAGGAACGCGTTCGACACGTTGTTCAATATCTGCACAATCTCGCTGCGGCGGCTCGCTCGCAGCCGCATCCGGCTCGCCAACTGCATTGTGCGCTCCAAGTGATTGCAGCTCGTCGTCACTTTGAGCGCGATTCGCTGCAAATTCTCGCTTTCCGATTCGTGGCACTGAAAAATGACACATCCTCATTGGTTTACTCCTCTCCCTACCATGTTGAGCAACAATGCCACCGCCTGCTGAATCGTCTTGCGTGCACCCATGTCCAGGATGCCGATCGACTTGAGCAGCTCGTCGTCCAGACATTCCAGCTGCCGTCCACTCTTCAGCGTGTTGCGGATCGCTCCAATGTGCGGGTACATCTCGTCGCCGAGCCCTGCAAAACGATTCTCATCAGTGCGTCGACAATCCGCACAAACGTACCTTCGATCCATCGGCTGATGTCCTTCGACTTCCACTGCTCCACAAACTTGGACAGCTGGAATTGCGGCTCATAGCTGCACGACGACGACAGCATCGAGCTGCTCGCTCGCATTCCCATTCCCGGCGACGCAACTGAAACTTATTGAATTCAATATATCGGATGTAGTGCTCAGATATGCTCATCTACTCCATATTCTAGTGCCAGAATGTGGGCGTGGTCTATGAAAATAATGGGCGGGGCGAGTATTTTCACATTTGTGCGATTTAAAAAAACTAACAAATTTTTTTGATCTTTTTTACATATGGGCGTGTTGTATGAAAATGGGCGGAGTCTGAATACATTTCTCATATTTGTGAATTTTTGACCGTGGTGATTGTAAAATGGGCGGAGTCTCATAGTCTTTTACGTGTCGTTACGATAAATTTCCGATAGTAGAATTTTTAAAAAAATAAAATTATAACTAAATTACTTTTCGCTGTGAGACCCAAGCAAGGTGGGCGTGGCTTATGTAAAATGGGCGGGGTCAGAATAACATCTCTGATATTTGTATCGCGGAAAAAACCTAGGATTGTATTTTTTTTTAGCTCCGCCACCCATCTAAATAGGCGTAGCTTATGTTAAATGGGCGGAGTCTCGTTTTCTTTTATGTTTAGTTAGGATAAATTTCCTATCGTAAAATTATAACTAAATTACTTTTCGCTGTGAGACCAAGCAAAGTGGGCGTGGCCCTCTGAGACAATGGGCGGGGTCAGAATAAAATCTCTGATATTTGTATCGCAGAAAAAGACGAGGATTGTATTTTTTTTTAGCTCGGCTACCCATCCGAATGGGAGTGGCGTTTGTGAAGTGGGCGGAGTCTAGTTGTCTTTTACATTTTGCTTCGATAAATATCCAATCATAGAAGTCTAACAAATAAAATGTAAAGAAAATTACTTTTCGCTGTAAGACCCAAGCAACGTGGGCGTGGTCTCTACGACAGTGGGCGGGGCCTTCAACAACACATTAAAACTTTCCAAAAATAAACTATTAAATACAATGAAGGGACATTTCAAATGGGCGGAGCTAGTTCATATCAGGGGCGTGGTCTAACTTACATTTTTTCCATACATTTAATGTAACAAGGGAAGTCACTTTAGCGTCCGCTTGAGATTTTGATGAGACTTGCACCATTGATAGATTCGGATGCGCTGATTCCAAATCCGTTTTCAAAAACGGCGCAATTTTTCTCTGAGCCGAGATATGAGCCGCCAAAGTTTATTTTTGACAGCTTATTTTTGATAGTTTGATGTGCATAAACCATAAAATGTCCGACATAAGGAATAACTTAATTAAATAAGAAAATTATTTTGCGTGAGAAATGTGGAAGCAGCGAGTCGATGGATCAAATGGAATGGTATAGTTATTATGGGTGGTTATTGCAATGGGTTTTAAATATTGATAATGTTTGTTTCGATTTTCTATGCAATTTACAACTTTAATAACTTTAATCATTTCTTCAATTAATTATTGCAAGTTGGTGAAAAATATTTCCTTCTTTTTTAAAAGTTAAGGATTAAATAGCCAACAAAATTAACTTTCATTGTAAAGTATATTGAACCGGGAACCGGGAACAGTGTATATTGAACCGGGAACCGGGAACAGTGTATATTGAACCGGGACCATGAACCGGGACCACATTTTTTCATAAAATACTTTTGAAATTTTGTTTCATGAGTTTGTCGACATGGAACTGACAAATAATAGAACTGACGATTTTCCGTAATTTTTTTTTAATTAGTGGAATATTCATACGTCGCGATGTGCTGGCTCACTCCCCTGAACTTTTCAGGAACTACCGAATCATAAATCTTGGTAGTCTTTCATAACGGTGATGCTACCCCGATTATCACCTTTCCTGCCCTCTGTCAAACCAAATGAGGGGTGTTTTCTTCAATGGCGAAGAGGATCTCAAAAACTGTCTCAACAACTTCTTCAACAGATGAAGAAAAATTTTTTGTTCAATTAAATCTTTGTGAAAACTCTATGAACTTATTTTTCAACCCAATACCTTGTATAAGCATATTTTCATTCCTTCCTATGGTGTTGCCTCTACCCTTATACACAAAGTGAGCCGTAAATTCTTTTGATAATAAACTTTTTTAACTGAATCACTTGTTTCCAAAAACATTGTAGGTCTTCAGTTCCATAAAATTTCTGATAGAAATCATGGTACATCTTGTATCACAAATATGCTTGAGAAGATAAGACTGACATATTCTGTGTATAAGGGTAAAGCGGGAAACATAGCAAACACTTTTATACGAAGTAGGTTAAGATAAGGTAGCATAAACGTTGTGAAAGACTATACCAAGATTTATAACTCAGTAGTTCCTAAAAAGTTCCGGGCAGTCAGCCAGCACATTGTGGCCTATGAATATTCCACCAATTAAAAAAAAATACGGAAAATCGTCAGTTCTATTGTTTGTCAGTTCTATGTCGATAAATTCATGGAACAATATTTCAAAAGTAATTTATGAAAAAAAAATTTGGCGATTATCATCATGCCAAACGCATTCACAGACATGATGGCAACTTTTTTCATACTCGCTGGTACCATGGTCCCGGTTCAATATACAACGACCAGAAAAATTTAAACCACCGGCATAATTATTGTTTCTTTTCATAAATGTTGATAAAATATAATTTAACTTTACCAATGAAAGTTAATTTTGTTTGCTATTTAACCATTAACTTTTTAAAAAAGAATGAAATATTTTTCAACAACTTGCAATAATTAATTGAAGGAATGATTAAAGTTATTAAAGTTGTAAATTGCATAGAAAATCGAAAGAAACATTATCAATATTTAAAACCCATCGAAATAACCACCCATAATAACTATACCATTCCATTTGATCCATCGACTCGCTGCTGCCACATTTCTCACGCAAACTAATTTTCTTATTTAATTAAGTTATTCCTTATGTCGGACATTTTATGGTTTATGCACATCAAACTATCAAAAATAAGCTGTCAAAAATAAACTTTGGCGGCTCATATCTCGGCTCAGAGAAAAATTGCGCCGTTTTTGAAAACGGATTTGGAATCAGCGCATCCGAATCTATCAATGGTGCAAGTCTCATCAAAATCTCAAGCGGACGCTAAAGTGACTTCCCTTGTAAAATAAATGTAATTAAAAAAACAAAATTATTGTGAGACCCAACCAGGTGGGCGTGGCGTCTAGAATGGGCGGGGAAATGTTCTATTTTATTCAAAAAAATAAACAATCTTTGCGTGAAAAAACAACCTTTATTCATTGGGCGTGGCTTATCTTATAACTTACATTCCATCCTTTGGAACAATTAAATAATATTTATTTTCTCATTGAAACCAAACCATGAAACATGGGCGTGGCCTACGGAATAATGATGACATATATGGGCGGGGCCAATAAATTTCTTGTATCATTTTGAATATAATAATTACAAAAACAAAATATTCTTGAAAATACAATTGCAAATTTTTTTTCGCAATGAGACCCAAGTGTGAAGAAATGGGCGGAGCCTGTTAATATTTTCCTAATATTGCTTTTAACAATTAAATGACCATGAAATAGTCAAAAAATTTTTACTATTGTTTTTCGCATAGACAATGGGTGTGGTACTTTAATGGGCGGAGCCTATTAGCCTTATTTTGCAATCACAATTAAATTGCGAAAATTTAGAAATGGCATTTCGTCATCAGACACGAGGAAATGACGATTATTTGTTTAAAACAAATCTCTCTTCGTATAAAGTCAAATTAAAATTATAACATGCGATCGGAGACGATTTTATTAAAGCAATTTTTCCGTTACCCATGGCCACAACAAAAATATCAAACCTTTATCATTGCGTCTTCTCGTCCTAAAGCTTAAATTGAGCCGCGCAATCGACAGCATTTTAAGCCAAAATAACGAATGATTGATTTTATTTTTCCACAAATTTTTTTTTTAATTCGAAAAAATAAACTTTTTGATCTTTATCTTTTTCTTAAATTAATTTCTATAAACATTATTCATTCAAATAAATATACAGCTCTCTATTAATAGTCTATTATTCAATATACCTGCATTTAAAGAGCCGAGTTGAGCGCGCGACTCAAGCGGAGTTGACGGATATCCCATTGGGGATTTAAACATGATTCCTATTCGATTAGATGCTCAGCATTTCTGCAAAAAAACAACACATTTAATTTTTAATATTTTTTCAAAACTACCTTTTCTTTATGTCTTTGTCTTCAACAGCTTTTATTAATAATAAACAAGAAATAAATAAGAATAAAAAATAAATAAACATTCAGCGGACTAGGTTTCCCTTAACCCCTTTTCTCGGCCATTCCCCTTTTCTTAGGCCATTATTTTATTTCATTAAAATCATTTCTTAAGGCTTTAAATTGAATCGTGTCAAATGAAATCAAAATCAAAATCTGTATGATGGAAGAAGACAATGGCAATGAAATATTCAAAGCATTCACCAAGCAGAACGTCGATCATAACCTTTGCGGCAACGCAGTGGTGACATTCAAGCACAAAACCTATTCGGCCAAGGTTATCCGTTTCACGCAAATGATGATGAGATCCGTTTAGATTCGCTTACATGGAAATGTTCTGTGCGTGGAAGAGCTGTCGAACACAGCCAGCGTGCCATTGATATTTGTGCTCGAGCAGTGCGCGGTGAAGAAAGTCGACGAAGCGGACGACGACGGCGCCGTCTACCGCTTCCAGCTCTCGTTTGCAGATCCCGCCGAAGACTTGTACGTTTGTGTAAATGATGAGGAAACCAGGACGGAGTTTATGTTAAAGGTTTGGTGTTTTCTTTTTGGAGAATATCGCGAGGATTTTTTTGTTTGCAGATGGCCACGTGCTCTCATCAAATGGCAAGAGCTGAATTGGATGAACTTGCTTATAAGTTTTATACAATGTCACCGGTAAGGTTTAGTTTTTGTTAAACAAAAAGTCTCCCTTGAAAAAGCGACAATTGAGCTCAAAATTATTGTTAAGCGTCATCTTACAATCTGGAAGACCGCTTAAAATTATTCAAAATCACATAATTCAACAATTGATAAAAGACTTTATAGAATTAAAAAATCGAAAATGTTTTATTATGGCAATCCAAGACATCAAGCACTCCAAACGGAATTAATGTTTTTTCTGATGTTTCAGCTCGTCATACACTTTTAACGTGTACACTGCAATAGCGTAGTTTATTCAGTTTATCAGATTTTTTCTTAAACTATCGAAAAGTGGTATAATCTTCCCAAAATTACCTTTATAACTATTTAGATTTACCTAAATATGCTTACTTACTTTACTTTTGAATAAGATTTTTTAAGGTTTTTTTAATTATTAAATTTAAAAAATTGAGGATTTATGTATCGTAACAGGTTTAAAGGCGCAGCTCGTTGTCTTTGATACTGTACTTTGATTAAACGTTTTTTTTTTTACTTTTACTTTTATTAAATTGCAACATTATTTTACTTATTATCAAAATATAAGAAATTGATAATTCATTTTCAATATTTTTAAATTAAGGTCTTAATGAGAACGTTTCAATTTATTTAAATAATTTCTCTTTCTTTCATTATTTTTGATATTTCGTCAAAATTTATAGTTCACTTCCTATTTTTTATAAAATTAATATTATCAATTTCTCACAACTTGATAATATGTCGTTACTGTTTTTTTTTAAATAACTTGCACACCAAATGAAATAGTACAAACAGGATTTAATTAGAGATGTTCAAGTTAACCAATTTAGGAATATTTTAGAGTACTGAGATAGATGAACACTTGGATTAAGATTTTTACGTGGCATTTCGAAATACACGTTTGAAAATTGCACAATCATAATTTCAATTTGGTGTGAACTTGTATTGCAATTATAGAAGTAGAAGATGATAAAGACGCTGTAAAATAATATTTAGTAAAGATATTAAGTTTCCCGGGTAGCTTGGAGAAAACCTAATAGAGTCACGTTGAAATTGACTCGTAATTTAAACTTGAAATGTAATAAGACGCGCATGTAAGACACTGGACATCGATTTTAAGTATTCAGAAGCAGGCTAAGAGAGAAGAAATATCTTTAGTTTATACAAAATTGTTTTATTTCAATGGTAATGATCTTGAGGTTAAAAAAGTTTTGTTTTTATATTCCTTTTACTTTAATTTAGTTTTATATTTTATCTCAATTGTCGCCAGGAAGCATGGACTGTCAATATTTGAATAATTCATGTTAAAAGCTTTTTCGTTGGGGATCGAAGCGCGTTTTGTTCTCAACCGATGCGTTCGGGTTCAACAGTGAGATGTTCATTTCCCGTTGGTGTGTTACACGTTAATAATTTAGTGCCAATAGTGTCACATTTTACTGTAAAATTATGTAGAACGTTTAATTGTCAAAACCCGTTCCAGTAATGAACATTTGGATTTAATGTAAAATGGAATAGGATTTTAACAGTTGATTCATCTTTAAAGCTTTAATACCTAAAGCATTCAATTGACTTCCTTTTCGAAATTATTATGTTCATTCAAATGAAATGTTCGATTTCTAGCATTTTGATTCTATTATTCCATGTGACTATTATGATTGAATTAAATCTTTAATATGAAACTATCTAGACCATCATTAAACACGCCAAGTCGAAATAACGAATTTGCGAGTTTGAAACGTGTGTAGAAAGTTTTACGTCTTTAATACAAAAACGTTTTTACTGCAATTTATCTAATAATGTCTTGAACTACCTAAAAACATTAATATCTTTCTAAAAAGTTGTATTTTTGCCTGCTTACTGAGCTCATTTTATTACCATACAAATTGGGGTGCTAATTTAATTCTTATTGGCGGCTTAAACGCAACTTTTGCAGTTGACGTTCACTTAATATTCATTCTAATAAATTCTATGCAGCATTTTTCAGATCAGCGAAGACGACGGAGAAATCGATAAGAAAGCAACAGCCTTCCAGAACTTCTACCTGACCGCACCAATCCATCGCCTCCACAACTTTTCCATTTCCCAGGTTTGCCATCATCAATTTAATCGACGAAAACCAATTTAGCAGAACAATTTGCCGTCACGACGGCTGCAACTCGAAGAAACACTATGGGAAACGAAGCTCTCATTGATTTGCCCAAAAGAAATGATCAAATTCAATCGCAAACAAGTCGGCGAGTTCTCAGCAGTCATCGAATCGAGAAAACGCACATGGCCCAAGTCAATAATGCCCACGTTGAACAACGTGCTGCAGCAGCTGAGAGAGCTTCAGGAGACGTACGAGCAGTGCTACGAGTTTGTCGAATCTTATAATGTACGTTTTCATTTTAATTTTGCCTTATTGTTTTCAATGTGAAGGGACCATCGTTTCGGAAATCAGTGGAAAAGCATCGGATCGCGTTCGGCATGGTGCCAACGAATCTACACGTGCACTCGTGAGTTTTTTTTTAGCACAAAAATATGCGGCTGAATGTGATACGCAGATATGAGATCAACACGGATAAGCATGATTTTATAACGAGCGGCACCGCGTCGGCGATCCCGTTCCGATACAGTGTAAGATTGTTTTGTAATGATGACGAGAAGTGGCTGATTTTGTGCAGAACGGAGGTATTGCCAAACAATTGAGCCAATTGGATATGCAAATGAGCGATGCGGTGTTTTGGAGCAAACGCCAGTTGCTGATTGACGCCAAGAGAAATGTGGCGCAATTAAGCAATAGGTATGGTGGCGGGAAGTTGCATCACGAGCCCTTAAATATTCTAGAATAGTCGGCACAAAATGATTTTGTTGCAGAATAGAAAACGAATGGAAATCCAAACGAGTCATCGAATCGGACCATGTATGCCTGCAAGCATACACGGGATTGAAGCAGATATTCGAGAGCCTGAAAGACGTGCTGAAATCGTTACCGCAAATCGAGGCGAACGCTGAAATTTTGCTCGAAGAGGAGCGTCGACGAGAAGCATCTGGTCAACAGGTTTTGGCTTTAGCGCGTATCTGAAATTATATATAAGAGGTAATTACAGACGACCGACTTTCGCATCTTCGACAGCATTCAGAATCACGTGGATCGAATCGATGCCATGAACGTGAGCCTGAGCACGAAGCTAGCCATCGTTGAGATGGACGAGTCAATGAAGGTGGAGAAGAACGCCAAGGAGGTGATGATGTCTTGCTTGAACAACCTGCATATGCTTGCTGACGCAATGTTCGAGTCGCACTTGTACTCATTTGGTAGGTGGGAAGATTGTTTTTGCAAATGAAGGATGTTGAAGTGGCGGGGATGAATCGGTCGCAAGTGCTTCAAAGTTACTTCCAAGTGTGGATCCGAACGGACTTTGTGTTATCGCAGGCGATAACGATTGGCATCACCGCCATTCTGAATCGCATCCAGAAAGGATGGAGCAAAAACAAGGATTTGCTCCTAATAATATTTTCGTTCTTGTCGGCGTACGGCGATGAGAAAGGAATGATCGAGGACGCGATGGAAGCGTGGAAGATGCTCGAATCGACGGTGCGATTTCGAATTGTACGAGCGCCTTCAACCGTATGCCGAACGTGCATTCCAATGATCAGCGGCTCACGCGGAAATTTGAAAGTATCGATACCGCTGCCGCACGACACATTCGACGCGCTTGATGAATCGATAGGAGCCGAATTTGCGATAACGACAGCGTATTTCAACGTGGGCGTCAATCACGAAGCTACGTTTGGGCAATCGTTTGGAGGTGCCGGTTTTGAAGCGGAGATTAATCAGGAAGCAGCGAACAAGTAAGGAGAAGGATCGCGGGTTTTTTTCGAGGAATTATGGTGGTGTTTAGGATGAATATTTATGCGAACAGGAACGAGGCGACTGCGAGGTCACGGGAAGCCATAATGGAATTGGTTAATGAGGTAAGCAATCAAATCGACGAAAATTGAAATTAATAATTTACACGTGTTATTTTCATATAACGTGGTACGTCATATTTCCAAGCCAGCCTTAAACTATCTAAAAATATACGATGCTTATCAAAACATGTAATATGAACATCTATTCTGGACACCCATCAATTTGGAGTGTCAGAAAAAAATTCAGAAAGACGTATTAAAATTGTTACATTTTCAGCACGCCGACTGTAACAGTTAAAAGCGTGACTCAATTTAGACCTCCCATACGAATAATAAAGGCGATATTTTGGTTATATGGGGTAGTTTCGGTTACACTTTTTAGTTGGACAAAACATCCAATCTGTGCATTCACGTGGAGTACTGTGGCATCAACTAAAACTTTCACAAATCGAAAATTTCAATTTGCGTATTTTCAGATAGCGAAAGAAGGCTCACGAAAGAACCTGGAAATATTTGAAAAGGCGATGAACGCGAGAAGTTTAATGGATGCAGAAGCTGTGATTTGCTGCAAGAGCGGAAAAGATCGCACAGGAATGGCAGCGACGATAGAACAAGGAAGGGTTTTAAAGGAAACGTGTGGGTTTAACACATCGCAGGTTTTGATATATGTGTAGAATAAAATTAGAAGAGTTTTTTTGTTTAGATTAGCGAAATCGTCTGCAGTTTGAGAAAGGATGGGGTTAGACGCGAGAATTGCCGGAAAAATGTTGGCAAGCCGGTGTACTCGTTCAGTCCATTCCAAATGCATTTTTTGCCAAAGGTTTGGTGTCGAATTTTTATGTGAGCTCGAGAAAGTTGAGAAGGAACAGTTACAGTAAATAAATTGAATTTAAAAAGAGTGCACTCCACCGCTACGATTTTGCGTCGCACCTATTTTTGTCAATATTTTATTATCCTTTTCAGAGATCGGTGCCTAATGGAAGAGGAAAAATATTAGGATGGAATGAGGTTCTCGTTTGGACGACTTCTTTTTTTGCTCTTCCATTAGGCACCGATTTCTGAAAAGGACTATTTATTAATTATAGTTTAACAGAAACATTAATTTAAATGTAATATTCTTCAAAATATAAAAGTTTTGTTTATAGTCTTCTGTTAAACAATAATTATTATTCATTTCAGAGATCGATGCCTAATGGAAGAGGAAAATTTTAGGGGCGGAGAAAAGGTCTTGTTTAGGCAGCCACACGGCCATTAAGGCCATCACGTCTCTTCGTCTTTTATTTGTCATCAATATTTTTATTTCATCCATTTTCATTTTTAAATTAAACTTTTCATTTCTTGTCATCAAAAAATAGATAACAAAAATTAATGACAAACAAAAGAGGAAGAGACGTGATGGCCTTAATGGCCGTGTGGCTGCCTAAACAAGACCTTTGCCCCGCCCCTAAAATTTTCCTCTTTCATTAGGCATCGATCTCTGAAATGAATAATAATAAAAAATATATTAAAAGGAACTGTTCGTGCAATTGGTGCGAAGTCTTTTGCAATGCGGCGCGGTTTCCTGACAGTTGAGTGCGAGAGAATATATTTAAATGAGCAATTATCTAAAAATTAATCAAACAATAAAAGAAATACTGTTAAGTAGATTTCTTCGGCTCCTTTCTTCAAAATTAATTTAAGTTTTATAAGCTATTTGAAATTTTTTGACGGCGCATTGCGAACCTCTGCGCAGCAAGATCGTTATAAATAGATTTATACAAAAGACAACTCTCTCTTTTTATTATTGTCGCAACGCGCAGATTTTTTCAATATATTATATTGTCCTTTTCAAAGATCGGTGCCTAATGGAGGAACAAAAAGTATAGTTTCGGATGGACGGTCAGACCGCCACAGGCGACTTTTTAGTCTATTCCTCTTCAATGTGGGCTGCCCATTTTTTGAGACAACGTAAATAGATGAGAAGATGACCGTCCAAACGAGAACCTCATTCCATCCTAATCTTCCATTAGGCACCGATCTCTGAAAAGGAAAATATATGTAAGCTTGATTAACTTTAACAATGCTGATAGAACTGTCTTGAACTATACATTTGAAAGAAAGTGCAGATCCAAGTGAAAATAATATATTTCAGACATTCCGTCCGCCATCGGGAACTTATTCTCAAAGTGTCGCTAGTTAATCATCATCATCATCATCAATAATTATGTGATTGTTTCTATTGGGTAATAATATTAAGTGATGTGAATAATGTTGTTTGAATAAAATGTTGTCATGGTGATTGTCGTTTTCTCTCTCCCCCCGTCGTATCCCTCCAAACTCGTTTATTTGTTGTTCTACCTCAATGGAGAAAGTTAATAGCGATGACGTTTGGCAAGATCGAGAGATTCGATTCGATGTCGATCACAAGTTTCAATTTGATTCGAGTAAATCCATATAATATGCGATTTAGGTTGTTGCGTTTAATAAATGGCGAGATCCAAATAGCAAAGATGGATAATGTGGAGGATACGAAGGGGAATCATGGAGATCGAGGTTTGAGTTTCGTTTAGATGAAATATATATTTCGCCTAAAAATCTCATCATTTGAGACCCAAAGGTTCTTGACTTTCGGTCTTCCTTTTTGTCGTGTCCAACCTCTAGGAACCAATTCCGTCAATCGTTTCGTCCACCGGTCACCTGACAATCGAGCACAGTGGCCAGCCCACTTCAGTATCCTTCGTTTTATTTGATTCGATCGCTTCCTGCGTGGTGACAAATAGTATTCATACACCTCTACTGTCTGATAGAATTTGCTATCGTCAGGACCTGTCCCAATACCAGCGTCAACAACATAAGTACTGACGCTTGTCGTGACCTTTTTTATTTGGTAGGGTTTCTTGTAGGGTTGAACAGAATTCCATTTTCCGTCGTTTTTCGATTTCCATTTCCGTTTGAAAAAATCGATTTCCGTGCAACCTTTGGTTTGTAGTTTAAAAAAACTTTTCAAGATATTCCTGTGTTTATAAGACGCATATAATGCTCCTTTATGCGCCATATATACGTTAAAATCTTCTTTAAATTACATATCTGACCAGGAATCTAATTCTGATATAGCTCCTATTCGAAAACAAAAATGTAAATTATAATTTCAAGTAATTTTAAGCGTTTAGGGCCTATGAAGTATGTTTTATGAAAACATGAATATCTGAAAAAGTTCTTTTACTACATACAGAAGCTATACACCATTCGATTCGTCATAATAACATATCCAAATATCACAAATTTCCATAGATACAGTTTTCTTAAAGAGCTGCTTTTACATCGGAACAGTTAATACTTTACTTACTTACTTGATTAGCCCGTATCAACCGTGAATGAAGGTTGCGGACCATCTCTCTCCAGACGTCGCGGCTCTGTCTCGCCATTGTCGACCAAGCCACTTTCTTCTCAAGGATTCCTATTCTTCTTCTTCCATTAATTCGGCTGGTGGAGGTTTCGTACACACCAGTGATGGGAGGGACCCCGTTTTTTAAAATTCCGGGCGGGCGGGACCTTAAAAAATTGAAAATTTCAAAACCCGGGACTTCTCTTTTTCCCTACCCGAGACCCGGGATCCTTTTTTAAGCAAAATCCCACGAAACGGTAAGAACGGTAATAGTGACAATTAAAGAGGAGGAAGAGCGAGAAAAAGAGACGAGGGAACCTTTCTCTTTTAAATTATGTAACAATATGAATCAAAAAAAACTATGTCAATGTACCACCACGACACCCACGTCAAAATCGTCGATATCCGGCATAAAAACATATCGAGTCCGCAAAACTTCTTCACAATGTAACAACTTTCGCACCCATACAAGAGAGCGGGAACGACATTGTGTAGGATGAGTTCTTTGATTCTTCTTCTGTCCAAATGAACCAGAAGTGGTCTACATTTGGAGAATGACGTCCTTGCAGCTTTGCAACGTCTCGTTATTTTTTCATCGAGCAATCCATCGATAATTATCCAGCTTCCCAAATATCGAGTTCCGTGCGAGTTTGGACACTTTGTGTCATTCGAGTTAATCAAGTAATCAAGTAAGTAAGTAAAGTATTAACTGTCTTCCGATGTAATTAACTACAGTTTTCTTAATGACCTTAATTACATCGGAAAACAGTTAATAACCATATAATTTCCAAATTCAAAAGGATTATGTATCCAGCATGAATCCGTCAAAGAATTTTGACAAAAATCATTGTTAACACCGACAAATTAAGGATTGAAATTTGCTCAACTTCATTGAAATAAGAAATAATTTTGTACTTTGGTCATCTCTGAATCGAACAATCAAAGTGCAATTGTGAATAGAAAACGTGAAAGAACCAAGTGTACCTAGGATATTGAAACAGGCTGTAGTTTTATTTTTTGCCGTTACATTAATTTGAATATAGTTGTCGCCAAAATCCGATTACCACCGCAAAACGTGGCGCACTTTTTTCATTCAATTTTTATGATTATTATTTTCCGCAATTATTCCACTATTTAAACAACATCTAAAACATATTCTTCTATTTATTTAAGCTCTAACAGTATAGAACGAGCATAAACAAGAAAATAATCATAAAAATTAAATGAAAAAATAATATTTAAAAAAAGTGCGCCACATTCTGCAGTTCTAATCGTATTTGGTGACGACTATATAACAAATTATTGTTGGTTTTTTAAATTTTAAGACGCATTTCATCTGAATCAGCATTAAATTCTCTACAAGATGACAGTTTTAGTTTTTGCTCTAATTACCACTTTAAATTTTCTATAACAGTTGCACTCCCCTGCCACGATCATTGCGAATCTTGCAAAAAAGTGTGGACAACTTGCAAAACCACGCCTTTCAAGTTTTGTTTAAATTCTTTATATTTTTAAGAATTCTAAAATGATTTTTGAGCCTTAAAACAAATGAAACACCATTAATCAATAATTCTAAACGATTCCAAAAACAAAATAAATCGAATTCGAAGAAGTTACCATTTTAAAAATATAAAGAATTTAAATAAAAAGTGAAAGGCGTGGTTTTGCAATTTGTCCACACTCTTTTGCAAGATTCGCAGGGATCGTGGCAGTGAAGTGCAGTTGCATTAATGAGTTACATTAAAATTCGAATGGAAAATGAAAGTGCGGTCACCCAGAACAATAAAAATAAAAATTCTGTTCCACTTACCAATCTATCAATCAGTGTAACTGATTCCTCATGAAGTATTCAAGTTTATTTTATCGAAAACATCTCGTCGCTGCAACGTTCCCTTGATCGTGGAGCTTCTCCTCCGCATTGCTAGGTGAATAAGCCCCACGATCTATACCTCTAGATGAAGTTTACCACATGGGGCACTTCAACCATAAGAAGCATTGTTCCTTTTGATATATCCGCGTCATCCGCGCGAATCGTTGGAAAACCGAAATCGTACCCACAAGTTATTTCCTTTCTCCTCTTTTTTGCCTTTCCCGCAAACTTCTGGTGCCGCTTTTCTTTCAAATATATCCAAAAAAGCTTCTGTCTGCGAAAAATATTATAATATTGTTAAAATCAATAATGATTAGTTATACCTTTTCCACTGTTGTATCGCTACTGCATGACGGTTGTTTGTCCATCTAAAGATTTCAAAAAATTGGTCTTCGATTAAAAAATGCATTGTTTATTCTATTCGTGACTAAAACGTTTAAAGTGGTAATTAGAGCAAAAACTAAAATGTCATCTTATAGAGAATTTAATTCTGATTAAGATGAAATGCTTCTTAAAATAACCAAATGCGATTACCTCTGCAAAATGAGGCGCACTTTTTTAAATATTATTTTTTCATTTAATCTTTATTTTTTACATTTATTCCACGATTGTAACAACATCTAAAAAATATTGTTCAATTTATTTAAGCAAAAAATGGTATAGAACGGGAAAAAAAGGCATAAACAAAAAAAATAATCATAAAAATTAAATTAAAAAATACTTACTTACTTAGGATACTTGGGCACGCCAACTGGGAACTACGATTTTCCGATTTTTAAGCGGAGTTTAATCAGGCTTGCCTTAAACTATTTAAAAATATTAATGTCTTTCCAAAAAGTTTTATTTGATCACGTTTGCTGAGCTCATTTTACTACCATACTAGTTGGCGTGCTTAGGAGTTCGAATCAACCACCCAACCGATAGCGAACTATCTTCCTCCATCTCCAACCACGTCGTTTTTTTCTGGAGTATTCTCAATCTTCTTCCGGATGAGCATGTCCTTGATTCATGGTTCACAAATTCGGCAACCCGTTCTCTGACCCGTTTCTCCCACCTGTCTTTGGGGTGGCCTCTCTATCAGTGGAAATCCCCCTCTGAGTCCATTCCGTGGGCGGTAGTCGAGCAATGTTACCGGCCCACTGTAATTTCCGGTGATCGACAATAGTGGAGATATCGCTCGGAACGTTGCACTCGGCGTGCAAAAGAATGTCGAATCGACAGAGGTGTGATATAGTTGAAAAAGAAGCCATAAATCGTAAATTGAACAAATCCTTAGTTCTTCGTCCACTACATGTGGGGCCGTCAGTTCGGAAGGGAGTGATCCCGCGATGAATCCATCTATTTTATATTTACATTTGACTTCGGAGTAGGTGCCAGGGTTGCACAGAATTCCATCTTCCGTTTTCCGTCGTCCGTTTGAAAAAAAAAACGGCTATCCGTGCAACCCGGCTCTATATTTAAAATGTGCAATGCCACCGTTCCGAAAGAAACCAATCCGATGGGGAATCATTATATTATCAAATACAATGAAGATGACAATTCCAATTTTATTTTCATAAAAAATAAAATTAATAAATCTGACGTGATCTAGAAATTTTTAAGAAATATAATGAAAAAAAAAGAAATTATTAACATAAATTGAATATTTGTTTCATGATCTCTGTGAGACCATTGAAAATAATTCAAAACTCTTGTTGAAACTGAATTTTCAATTTCTTATATTTTGATTATACAAGTTTGAAAATTCTAAAATCAACATTCATTTGCTGTGCACTTATTTAATCAATGATTTTTCAAGGATGTTATTAAATCTAGGAAAATCGGAAATTGCTCCCGTCGGAAAATAAAATCCATTACCGCAAAAGAAATCACGGATTATTACACCATAAAATTTAAAATACTTCCTCAAACTTCAACGGATTAATTATTTAAATCAAAAGAGGATGCGTAGCATACCTGGTAGAGGATTTGATTCACGAAAAATCTATGTTGGTTCGATTCCTTTGAGATCTTTGATTTTTTAGTCTTTTTTTTATAAAAATGAAAAAATAATCGAAATTTAAAATGAAATGGTGTAATAATCCGTGATTTTTGCAGAAATGCATTTTATTTTCCGACGGGAGCAATTTCCGCTTTTCCTAGATTTAATAACATCCGAATTAATTTCCATCAAAATACCAGCTCACCTTAATCTGCGTGCTCGAGAACGACTGTCTTCTACTGCACGGCTTCAATGTGCATTGTGCATCACATGGATTTGGCGTATATGGAGCACAACAGCAATAACATTTTCGATTGATTCCATTTTTCAATACCGTTGAAAGCATAAATACGTTATTGCATACGGCCTCAGGAAAAAGTCATTAAATGAACAATAAATATTTAATCATAGAATAAAAATAGACATTCAGTATTACATATTATAATACAAATTTTAAAAAATGCATTAAAAAATAATTATAGGAAAGATAAATTAATCAAATTACACATAATTTTGACATCACCAATCTATGAATTTAAAGATTAAAATCGAAAAAAAAAACATTTTCTGAAAAAAATCTGAAAGTAGATAGAAATCGCGTTAAAAATCAGCGCGTAAATAGTTCAATGTTCCTTTAAAATTTTTTAACAAAGTACAGTATCATTTGAAACCAGCTGCGCCTTTAAATAATACTGTGGAAAAATGTTCATTTTTAATTTTTTAAAAGCATTTTTACAAGATAAATTAATTAAATACCAATTATAAGTTCTATACGAATTATACAATGTTGTCAAGTGTCTACTAGTTGTATGGGTAATTTATAAGAGCCAAGTTTGTATTAATATTAATTACTTTGATATTTAAAAAAGAAAATTTCAGGAACCATCAGAGTGACAAACTTGCGAATCATTTGGCATGCGCTCGCAATGCCGCGGATTAATATAACAATTGGCTGGAATTGTGTGACGGGAGTGCAGACGAGACAAACCACGTCGGTATGAGATTTCGAGAAATTCATTTGAGAGATTTAAAAGTTGTAGAAGGCGACGAAGCGGAACCGCGCGTGCTTCGAGGCGATTTATGTGCTCGCCAAGGTGCCGTCGTCGACCACCAAATTCGAGTTCATCTTCACCACAATGAACGCGGTGGTAATTGGTTGCGAACTGTTAGCAGGTTGTCAATAATGTCTCGCAGGTGCACTCGAAACTCTTCACAACCATCTCATCGCTGAATCGAGCCTATGAAACGACAAAGCTCTACCGTGAGCTCAAAATGCGCGGCTCGTTTATTCGCGATGATGGAAGCCTCAAATTGCTGCCGCAGGAATACTTGTGCGATAACGTTTACGGTGTCTGGAATCTGTCCACCGACCAGGTGAATTAAATAGAGAATTGGAGAAAAGGGAATTTCCAGGGAAATTTGGGCGTTTTTGTGATCACGAATCTTCGCGTCGTCTGGTACGCCGAGCTCAACACTCTTTATAATGTATCGGTGCCGTATTTGACATTGTATTCATGTCGCGTGAGAGAATCCAAATTTGGTATGGCTTTGGTGCTCGAAACGACCACTAGCGTGAGTTTTTTGCAATTATTACAACCATAATAAGCTATTAATAAGCTATTATTTCAGAGCGGCGAATATGTGCTAGGATTCCGTATTGATCCAATGGACAAACTCAAATCCACTTGCAAGACAATCCAATCGCTGCACAAATCGAGCTTAATCAAGCCTGTGTTTGGCGTCAGCTACATCAAAGAGAAATCCGACGTAAGCATCATTATAAAATTTAAATAGCCACAACACTTGCAGAAAGAAGTGAAGCAGGAAGAGCCTTCGACGGAACAGAACGACGAAGACGTCGAGTACGAGACCAAAGGCATCCGGCCGGACCCATTCGCCGCCTACTTCGAAGGAGCCGGCGGTGGCTCGCATCAATCGGCCGAAGAGCGCAAGCCAGTGCTCAGTGCCGAGCTCGGCCTCGCCATAGAACCGATCAAGGAGGGTTTCACGCTCAACGACCTATGGTGTATACATGTTGAATAAAATGTTTTTTTATTATTGGTGTGCACTTTTTGAATTAAACCGATGCTCAAATTATGCATGTATTTAATATTGTCATATATTTAATATTGAATAAAGATTCGATAGATGAGGGAGAAAATATCCGTCATCTTCGCTTACTCCGAAAGCATCCAGGAACATTGTCTGAAGAAGACAATCGAGTGGGCTCGAGGGTGTCCGGATGATAGAATTTATTGGATACGTCCGAAACCATTGGAAAGGTATTATAAAATTAGACGAACATTTTTGGATTATTGGTATCAATGAGAAAAATATTCAATATACTCTAATCATTTCTGTTATATTTCTTTTTTTTTTTATTAAATTATCAAAATAACTTGAAAAATCGATTTTGCAAAAAAAAACAAAAAATAGATACAGTAGAATTTAAAGGCGCAGATGGTTTTCACTTCGATACTGTGTTTTGCCCATTTTTTGTTACAGGATCATGTAAGGATTTACGCGCGGCGTCTCGTACCGATTTCTCTATTAACTCCTAATTTAGAACGATTTTTCTGAATTAGACGAATTTGATAATGAACATTTTTGGATTATTGGTATCAATGAGAACAATATTCAATTTACTCTAATCATTTCTGTTATATTTCTTTTTTATGAAATTATCAAAATATGAGCTCATAACTTGAAAAATCGATTTTTCAAATAAAATATAACAAAAAATGGATACAGTAGAATTTAAAGGCGCAGATGGTTTTCACTTCGATACTGTGTTTTGCACATTGGTTGTTACAGGATCATGGAAGGATTTACGCGCGGCGTCTCGTACCGATTTCTCTATTTACTCCTAATTTAGAACGATTTTTCTGTTTTATTGTTATTGAAATTGAGCAACCATGTGAAAATTATAGGTATACGCTTAAAAATGAGTTAGACTAGTTTTAAAGATGAACAAGTCATATAATTTGGTTTTTAAATATTAATCAAGTCAATTGTTTAGGTCAAATGAGCAGCCTCGGTTGTTTGGACTCATTCCAGCTCACGCCGATTGAAAATAGCAATATTGTCAAGTTTAATTGTCGATATTTAATTTCCACGTAAATAATCTGAACTGATTTTCACGTCAACTTACTAGATCTATCCAAAATTATCTGTTAAGTATAATATTGTTCTACAATAATAGTGTTAAGCACTTTATCTGAGCTCCTCTTTTTCTCATTTCAATTGCAATTGGCGTGCCAGCTAGAACTATTTATTTCTAGGTTTTACTTTACTTACTTGATTACATGATTAGCCCGTGTCAACCGTGAAGGTTGCGGACCATCTCTCTCCAGACGTCTTATTAATCCATTGTTGTTCCAGTCGTCGTTACTTATTTGCCTATTAAGCTAATAATAGTTATATTTACAAGTTAAATATTGAAACATGTAATGTAGTTTGTTGTAAGGTAATGTAGTAGTGATAATGTAATGTAGTTTTAATAATTATAGTTCCCATGTTCCAAACAGGACCATCTATCTATTTTGATATAGGCTATGCAAAGAGTATATGTTATAATCATCGTAAACTTGATTATAACTTGTAGAATTATAAGGCACAGGTTGTGGGGAGATACTTAACTTTTAGATTTTTCCTGTATTTAAAGGTCGTATTGTAAATAGTTTATTGCCGACATTTCACAGAGATTTTTTAAATATATTAAATTTATTTAACTTGTCTAGGTTCAGTGTATTTTACATTAGGATAAATGTAATGAAGGTTTCCATCTCGCAGTTGTCTAACCTAAATTCCTACTAATATGGATTAATTTCAGACTACCCGATGAAACGTGGTCGAATCATTTATGGGAATTGAAGCGAATAATTTTCAAATACAATCAGAACAAGACACCGATAGCGTAAGAATTTCATAAAATTTATTTTCTACTAATACGCGTTTAGCGCAATAAATGCATTACTGACACCCACTATCACCACCAACGCTGCCGCCATAATTGTAACGATATCGAGGAATCAGATGGAAAAACGATCAGTCGTCGGTTTGCTGGCAGCCATGGCGAATTACTGCCGTCGTTGTGAATCGAGAGCGATTTTGTGTATTGAAATGTGGAAAGAAGAGGAAGAAGTTGACGAGTGGATGGAAGGGCCCACGAAGCCTGGTTTGCGGTATTTGTGGTTATTGATTTTATAGTTTAGTTCAGATGATGACAGCGGGTTGCTGAATGAAGAGACGGACAAGAAACAAATTGTTGATCTAGCGGGAATATATACCACCGAGATTTTTGACTATGATGGGGATTTTAGAAATATTTTTTATTGATTTTTATTTTGATCTCAGGTTCGCGCCTAAAACATTAAACAACTCAACAGACGATTGAAATGTTCCCTGATTTATATATATTTCGATGTTCAACTATATCAGCTTAAGGATTTGAGTATCCATTTTTAACCCGCACGAAATTTATAAAAGAATTTCTATAACGCAGAAATAATTTATAGTAAATTAAAATAGCATGAAACAAAAACTATAAAAAATATACAATCACAATTAAAAATAAAAAAAGATTGTTTACAATCATCTCATCTGATCAATAAGAACAATTGATAATCAATCAATGATATCGAATAACAATGATCCAACAACCTGCACGGTTCACCCAGTTGACATAATTATCATTCTCCATTTTTACACTTTCCAATCAAACGACCCAAAAAAGGAAACCTCCGGACTTGAATGTCAGCAATACCAGTCCTCATCCTATTCAGTATATCGATCAATCTAATCGGGATAGATCGAGTCGACGGATTCCTGGCCTCTGCCTTCTCATCGGTCTCGCAAGCTGGCAAAACTGAGAACTGCGAGGATTGGAGTGAATATGGTCCATGCTTCAGGTTTCTCCTTCAATTCGACTATTAGATAATTAATATTTAAAACATCAGCACCTCTGATCGCACATTTTGGCATCGTCTTCCACGTCAATGTTATCAGAATAGGTATATGTCGGTGAGCAGAATATTTACAATATTACACGACGTAGAAAAATCGTTCAGCTAATCACAGGCATTGGTAATCCGATCGTGCAAAAGGTAATGGATTACGCGGAACTGTTCAACAAGTCAGCCGACGCTTGTGGCATGTGCAACGTGCAGGTCTCGTGCTCGCCTCGTTGCGAGTATGTCGACGGGTTAGTGTAACTCTTTAGTTGAACTACTAGCTGCGAATGGTTAAAGTTCCTGTCAATTTTTTATTTGCACGCCACCCGTTCTAGAATGACTTTCTCATGTTCCATGGAATCTGATGATTGTTTGACTTGAAATAATCACAATAGTTTTGAACTTCATCTTGCAATTTCACGCAAAATTCAATTTATTCTCGTAAAATCGGCCATTCCGAGTAGCTTGTATTTGAAGAAAATTGAGGACCTTGAAATTCCAAATCAGAGCAAACTGTTTAGTTTTTTTTTTATTTTCTAAATTCCCACCTTTGAGATTCGTGATGGCAACAGAATTGTCTTTTCACGTAGAAAAAAACCCGTTTGAATTTTTGTAAAATTTCGTTCCATGTTTTCAATGAAAAAATTATGAAGGGCGTGACAAGTTTAGAATTGGACTATAAAAATTTTCAAAAACCGCGGTTTGAAAACATCATCACTGTTTTTTGCAGATTTTCATTTTACAATAATATATTTCTTGATTTAATAATAATAATAATATATTCTATAGAATTATTTTAAAATTTGTAAATTTTCGATCAAAATTTTCTAAAGTAACGTTTGAAAATACAAAAATTTTTACAATCGATTCCAAATTTTCTTTTAATATTCAACGCACTATTTAATTGTGGCTATGATTAGATATTTCAACGAACTAATCTTTCCAGTGGAAATTCATTCGGAGTAGTTGACCGTATCTGCGATCTGCCGACAGAACGTCAAGCATGCGCGATGACACCACAAGCTTACGATGAGTCTAGCGGATTGTGCCGCGTGTGGCCACCGCGGTACACAACTGCCGTCGAATTCCTCGGCGCTCTCGTGCCGCCGAACATCCGCGACCAAGTGTGGGCACTCAAACCGCTTAATTGCATCAGGTATGATTATTCGAAAGGCATACACAACTTGAAAAATTGATTTAGCATCAATCGAAAATGTTATTGCTGTTGTGCTCCATATACGCCAAATCCATGTGATGCACAATGCACATTGAAGCCGTGCAGTAGAAGACAGTCGTTCTCGAGCACGCAGATTAAGGTGAGCTGGTATTTTGATGGAAATTAATTCTCGCGGTTGTTTTAGATTCTAAGGAGGAAATGGTTGGCAAAGATGGAAGAGAGAAGGGAAGGACATGAAGATGATTAAGTTGTTTTTTTCGCATTAATAAGATAATAATAAACAAATAGATTGGTGCTTAGATTTGTTGACCCAATTGAGGAGTTTTTAAAATGTATAATAAGACTAAATGATGAATTCAAACGTTTCCTACCAAACCTCGATTAAATAATTGATAATTCTTTTCAACGATACCATCTCATTTCTATAAAAAAGTTATAACAATAATGGTAAAACGTATGTTTGGAGAGAATAGAATAATAAAAGAGCTGTTCCCTGCAATTTGCAGACAAAATTCCAATCGAAGAATATTACAAGAAAATCGCTGAGCAGTTCGATCGAGTGTCGATCTCAATATATCCGACGGATTACGTGATCACTTCCACTGATGAGCAAACTTTCGAGCATTTGGTGACAAATCACAGCGAATTCGATGTCATGATGAGGGTTGTGGCGGAAATATGCAATCATAAAAACCCATTTGTGTAGATAAGAGCAACTTCCTCGTCCTATTTTGCAATGGAGACCAACATGTATTCATTGGCTCCGAATGGTTCGAAGCAAATCTCGGTTTGGTGGTTTCTCTTATTCCCATAGAAACGATTATCCCCAGATAACTCGATATGGAGGGGATATCAAGTCGCACCGGCTCACGTTAGAAGTCGTGCCAGGCACCAAGGAAATCAGTTTTGAAATTCTCCCGTTTGTGCGCAAGTTTTTCATCCGGTAAGCGAGCACAATTTCACCATCCCTATTCGGGTTATCGCAGCTATCACAGGCCTCCAACGTGGCACTCAGCGGCCTCCGAGCTGTCCGCGGATCTGAACTTGTCGGAATTCCCGCGAGTAGTTGACTTTGCCAACAAAATCGGTATTCAGTTGAAGCCAAATTGTGTTAGGTTCGAACCATTGCCGCTAAAAAAATCGATATTTTCAGACGATATCGAGCAATGAGATGAACATTCTGGAAATGGTGCTATCCACGGATGTGGAGAGTCAAAGAAAATAATTGCATTCAAGTGTATAATAGTAAATTTTTAGTGAAATAAAGAAACTTATATAGATTGTTGATGTTGAAATCGGAGAGACGGAGATAGAGCCAGAGTGTTTGCTCCTAGTTGGGTGTGCTCATGCACATATGCATGTGAGAAAGGCTTTTTATTGGAAAAATATTTTAGAAGCGTCTTCGACTCGGTGTGGATTAAATTAAATGGCTATTGGTTTTCGCTTTTTGTTTTATGTTGAGCCGTTTTTTTTGCAAGGAATTGCGCATGATTGATACAATTATGAAATAAAAACTAATATAACTATCTATTATTGTCCAATGAATTCAAAATATCCCTAGTAACAATACATTTTAACTATTTTTAAAATTATAATTTATATATCTTCAGAGAAGGTTATTTTTAAAAACAAAAAATTGCTATTTTTCTAAAATTAGTATATTCCTATCTTTTTATTCTAACAACGTCTTCCAATTATTCCAAGTTTTATCAAATTACCTACTCTATTTAAACAGCAAACTTATTTTATGACTATTAGCAATATTACAAACCTGCAGAAAAACCCGATGTCTTAAAAAATGGGTGACAAAGTAATCTTGACAGAAGTGTTGGAAGCTTCAAATCTCCGCGAAGCCTACTCGGACCTAACAGCCAAATCACTCCTAGATGAGTTTGCCTGTGGCGATTCCTTTAAACACCAAAAATAAACAATTACAGGATCAGACAGCCCGACAATCGTTCAGTTCGCTACTCGAACCTGGACGATCCCAACACGCTGAATGGCGAGATCGGCAAGAATGACCAATTCACCGTGGATGAAGCCGTTGAGGCGCTCGGATTCGGCCGATTTCAGCTTCGACTCTCGTTGCTGACCGGCATGGCGTGGGTGAGAGCACGCACAATCAGAATGTAATATAATCGCGTTGTTTGCAGATGGCTGACGCCATGGAAATGATGCTGCTTTCTTTGATATCGCCGTCGCTGGCGTGCGAGTGGAACATTGGGCCTTTTCAGCAGGCGATGGTGACCACGTGTGTGTTCACCGGCATGATGATGTCGAGCACGTTCTGGGGACGGTTGTGCGATCGTGTTGGCCGGCGGCGCGGCCTCACAAGCTCCGCCTGCATGGCGTGCTTGATGGGAATCGTCTCGGCACTCTCGCCGCATTTCTATGTGCTCTTGCTTTTCCGAGCGCTTACCGGATTCGGAATTGGTGGAGTCCCACAATCGTATGTTTTCATTATGAGCACAGGAATCCTATCTTAAAGATTATAGCACTGTTCTTAATTAAAACAATTCAAAGAACATTTTTACGCACATCTAGTAGTGAAACTAATGTGTATTTCTTAACTCTTAAAATCAACGGAGCACAAAATCGAATTTTCTCGTAGATTTTCACAGGTTAACCCATTCGAATGTTGCCTTCCGACACAATCTAAATTGCTATTTTGCGATATTTAAACGTGTGTGGAAATTTGTACCTCTTTATAACAAGAAAGTTTTTAGCACAATTTAATTAAGCTTGTCTTAAACTATCTGAAAACGTTAATATCTTTCTAAAAAGTAATATTTGAGCATGCTTACTGAGCTGATTCTATTACCATACAATTTGGGGTGCTTGTAACGAGAACTGGTTTTATCAAAGAAGCTCAGTAAACGTGTTGGATTTAAGATTATTAGCTAGTTTAAGATAATCGCGGCGAAACTGACATGAACAATGTTTTGTAAATTAGTCATATTGACGCAGTGCGGTTTCTTGATACATGAGACAAAAGCATATTGCTCTCAAAGGGACACAAAACACTAATCAGAGAAGAGAAATTGCGAGAACCTGAGAAGCGCTAAATGTTCACTATAACTATAAAATATAGAAGACACGTTAACATCGCTGTGTGAGAGTAAAATATTATTTCTCAATTTTAAGCGTAAAAAAACTTTAAACACGCCAAATCGAAATTGCTAATTTGCGATTTTTAAACGTGTGTGGAAATTTTCACGTCTTTATAACAAAAAAGTTTTTACTACAATTCAATTAAGATTGTCTTAAACTATCTAAAAATACTATTATCCTTCTAAAAAGTTAATCTTTAACATGCTTATTGAGCTCATTCTTTTACCATACAAGTTGGGGTGCTTTAAAAAAATCTAGAATTCTAGTAGTTTGTTTAAATAATTCGAATTTACTACTTATAAGTATCTACTTATCAAGCATTTCTTCAAGAATAAGCAAAAAATACCTTGTAAGAGAAATCTTAATCTTAAAATCGTTAAAAAATTGAAAAAAGAAACGAAAAAATGATGACAATTAATAATTGAAGTGCTAATTCGCGTAAAGATGAACAATGCGGACTCGATGAAACAACAGTATCCAATAGAAGTTGTCTAATACTGTTGATTGCCAAATTTAATTTCCGCTAATGTCTAAAAATGGAAATAGGTGTCTATTTGATAAATGTATTGTGGACAAATAAAAAAAATGGACGAATATCAAAGAATAAACATATATTTTAGGGAAAATGTATTAGGTAATAGAAATTAAAAAATTAATACCTTTGATTGGATACTGTAGTTTTTCCACATTTTCACAAAAAAATCGATGAAATACTTCACTATCACGTAAAATGAGAATACCTAATAAGCTCTTTTTAAACCCAGAGCGAGCTCTCTACTTGTTAATAGCTAAGCTCTGCGAATTCCAGCGTCACCCTCTATGCGGAATTCCTACCGACGGCGCATCGCGCCAAGTGCGTGGTGCTCATCGAATCGTTCTGGGCGATCGGCGCCGTCTTCGAAGCGTTCCTCGCTTACCTCGTCATGAACAACGGCGGCTGGCGAGCTCTAATGATCCTCTCGTCGCTTCCGCTCGGTGTCTTCGCGCTCGCTTCTTGCGTAAGTGATTCGATCCATTCGCAATGTCGCCCGCTTGATTGCAGTACTTGCCCGAATCGGCGCGGTTCGACGTGGCGCGTGGACGAGCCGATCTCGCCATGGAGACGCTGCAACAGGCGGCGCGTATGAATCGAGTGCAGCTGCCGCGCGGCACACTCGTCGGCGCCAGTGAAACCTCGCGCGAATGTCAAGACGATCGTGTGAATCTGCTCTCGCCGCAGCTCAGGAAAACGACGATCCTTTTGTGGATAATCTGGTGAGATGTGCAACTGTTTTATATTTGCTATTAAATTTTGCAGGTCGATTACGGCGTTTTGCTACTATGGGATGGTGCTCTTCACGACGGTGCTCTTCCAATCGCACGATGAGTGTCATGGAGGTAAGAGTTGAACAGTGCTCGTGGACCATAGTTTCTTGCAGGATTCTATTCAAACTCGACACAAATAGAAGCTTGCCAGCCATTGACCCGCAGTGATTATCTAGACTTGCTCGAGACGACCCTCGCGGAGTTTCCAGGTATTAGCTTTTAAATAATCTTGTTGAACTTGCTCATTTTTCAAGAGAATGAGTTTAAAATTCTAGAATAGGTAGAAAAGTAGCTAGGAAATATCATATATAAACGTTTTTACGTGAAAGCTAGAATTTGCCGAAAAAATCGATAAAAAGTGATGCAATCACGATTCTGACATCATGTCTGATTCCATTCAAATGGCTCAAACTTGTTCATTTTTCAAGAGAATGAGTTTAAAATTCTATAAGGGGTAGAAAAATGGCTAGAGAATATCATATATACACGTTTTTACGTGAAAGCTAGAATTTGCCGAAAAAATCGATAAAAAGTGATGCAATCACGATTCTGACATCATGCCTGATCACATTTAAATGGCTCAAACTTGCTCATTTTTCGAGATAAGAAGTTTAAAATTCTATAATGGGTAGAAAAATAGCTAGAGAATATCATATATACACGTTTTTACGTGAAAGCTAGAATTTGCCGAAAAAATCGATAAAAAGTGATGCAATCACGATTCTGACATCATGCCTGATCCCATTCAAATGGCTCAAACTTGTTCATTTTTCAAGAGAATGAGTTTAAAATTCTAGAATAGTTAGAAAAATAGATAGAGAATATCATATATACACGTTTTTACGTGAAAGCTAGAATTTGTCGAAAAAATCGATAAAAAGTGATGCAATCACGATTTTGACATCATGTCTGATCTCATTCAAATGGCTCAAACTTGTTCATTTTTTGAGATAAAAAGTTTAAAATTCTATAATGGGCAGAAAAATAGTTAGAGAATATCATATATACACGTTTTTACGTGAAAGCTAGAATTTGTCGAAAAAATCGATAAAAAGTGATGCAATCACGATTTTGACATCATGCCTGATCCCATTCAAATGGCTCAAACTTGTTCATTTTTCAAGAGAATGAGTTTAAAATTCTATAAGGGGTAGAAAAATGGCTAGAGAATATCATATATACACGTTTTTACGTGAAAGCTAGAATTTGTCGAAAAAATCGATAAAAAGTGATGCAATCACGATTCTGACATCATGTCTGATTCCATTCAAATGGCTCAAACTTGTTCATTTTTCAAGAGAATGAGTTTAAAATTCTAGAATAGTTAGAAAAATAGATAGAGAATATCATATATACACGTTTTTACGTGAAAGCTAGAATTTGTCGAAAAAATCGATAAAAAGTGATGCAATCACGATTCTGACATCATGCCTGATCCCATTCAAATTGCTCAAACTTGTTCATTTTTCAAGAGAATGAGTTTAAAATTCTAGAATAGTTAGAAAAATAGATAGAGAATATCATATATACACGTTTTTACGTGAAAGCTAGAATTTTCCGAAAAAATCGATAAAAATCCTCAATTGCAGGTCTGATCATAACCGTGCTCATCATCGAATGGCTCGGTCGCAAGAAGACAATGGCTGTTGAGTACCTAATCTTCGCCATCTTCAGTTTGGCGCTGTTCATGTGTCTCGACCGATTCACCGTCACCGTCTTCATCTTCGTGGCTCGTGCGTTCGTAAGCGGCGCGTTCCAATGTGCTTACGTCTATACGCCCGAAGTGTATCCAACGTCGCTTCGAGCCGTCGGTCTAGGATCGTGCTCAGCGATGGCTCGTGTCGGCGCAATTCTGACGCCGTTTGTGGCTCAGGTCGCTTCCGGCTACAGTCTCTCGATTCCGATTGGCGTGTATGGCGGCATGGCACTAATCGGGCTCGTAGCGTCACTGAGTCTGCCGATTGAGACGATGGGAAGAAAGATGACGGTAATTTAATAAAGTAAATTATTGTTTTATGTGAAATTGTCTTGCAGGAATTCACTTGATGCACAAATGTATAAATAATGTTGATAAAGATTGTATAAAGTCAGAAGATAGACCGAATTGTATTAGAAGAAATAGATCTATTTTTGTGTAAATAATCTAAAGACGGACAATATTCAGAGATATAAATTTATTCAAGCGCAAGAAAATGAAAGCAACCCGTAAGCAAATGTTGAATTGTCGTCAAAACTCCTGATGGCCGTACTTGTCAACCGGCCACATGCATTGACAAGCAATGGGCACGTCGGAAATGGTGTGCGGATGCCAGTGCATTGAGCCAATGTTTCGGCGCGATACGTGAACCTTCAATCAAAACTATATTGAGCCCCATCATTTTGGTTGTGACTACGTCGGAATACTGCTGAACACATCTGAGCATGCCATTCACGCATTTCTGCTCATCCGAACTGGTTAGGCCACTGTCTGTGAGCGTGTTGAGGCAGCGAATATGTACAATGAATGGCGGATCGAACTCGAAGCTGAAAATTTGCGTTGGATTTGGCGAGGTTTGAGCGTCGCAACCTGTGGTTGTTCAGCTCGATGGTGGTCCGCTGGCTCTCGCAAAGCTCCTCGTTGCGCTCGCGTCGATTCTAGAAATATTTGAGTGCTAGAACTAAATAAAATGTGTTATTGATTTTATAAAATAAATTGTGAGCCAATATGAAAATTATTTTCCAACATTTGTTTTTACAAAAATAATGATTTTTAAATATTAAGTCATAAGATTTGAATGGCATTCAGAGGATATTTAATAGAATATGTATTGTCTATAATAAACAAATTTCAGCCAAATCTATCGACAATTATTGATTTTATGAAATAAATTGTGAGCCAATATGAAAATTATTTTCCAACATTTTTTTACAAAAATTTTGATTTTTCAATTTTAAGTCATAGGATTTGAATAATATTCAGAGGATATTTAATGGAATATGTATTGTCTATAATATACAAATTTCAGCCAAATCTATCGACAATTATTGATTTTATGAAATAAATTGTGAGCCAATATGAAAATTATTTTCCAACATTTCTTTACAAAAATTTTGATTTTTCAATTTTAAGTCATAGGATTTGAATGATATTCAGAGGATGTTTAATAGAATATGTATTGTCTATAATAAACAAATTTCAGCCAAATCTATCGACAATTATTGATTTTATAAAATAAATTGTGAGCCAATATGAAAATTATTTTCCAACATTTTTTTTACAAAAATTGTGATTTTTCAATTTTAAGTCATAGGATTTGAATGGCATTCAGAGGATATTTAATAGAATATATATTCTCTATAATAAACAAATTTCAGCCAAATCTATCGACAATTATTGATTTTATAAAATAAATTGTGAGCCAATATGAAAATTATTTTCCAACATTTTTTACAAAAATTTTGATTTTTCAATTTTAAGTCATAGGATTTTAATTATATTTAGAGGATATTTAATAGAATATGTATTCTCTATAATATACAAATTTCAGCCAATTCTATCGACAATTATTGATTTTATAAAATAAATTGTGAGCCAATATGAAAATTATTTTCCAACATTTTTTTACAAAAATTTTGATTTTTCAATTTTAAGTCATAGGATTTGAATGATATTTAGAGAATATTTAATAGAATATGTATTCTCTATAATATACAAATTTCAGCCAAATCTATCGACAATTATTGATTTTATAAAATAAATTATGAGCCAATATGAAAATTATTTTCCAACATTTTTTTACAAAAATTTTGATTTTTCAATTTTAAGTCATAGGATTTGAATGGAATTCAGAGGATGTTTAATAAAATATTTATTGTCTATAATATACAAATTTCAGCCAAATCTATCGACAATTATTGATTTTATGAAATAAATTGTGAGCCAATATGAAAATTATATTCCAACATTTTTTTACAATAATAATTATTTTTCAATTTTAAGTCATAGGATTTGAATGGCATTCAGAGGATATTTAATAGAATATGTATTTTGTATAATATACAAATTTCAGCCAAATCTATCGACAATTATTGATTTTATAAAATAAATTCTGAACCAAAATGAAAATTATTTTCCAACATTTTTTTTACAAAAATTGTGATTTTTCAATTTTAAATCATAGGATTTGATTAATATTTGGAGGATATTTAATGGAATATGTATTGTCTATAATATACAAATTTCAGCCAAATCTATCGACTACCTTTTTCCCTTGATGATGCCGATGTTTCGTCTTTCGCCTAGAAATCAACGGAATCGATTTCTCGAGTCTTATCCGCGTCTCTTCGGAAGAAAGCTCGAACAAGTCGTCTTGCTCCTGCACGACAGATGTCTGAAACTTTATTCTTTTCTCTTCACACTTCTACCCGATGACTTTTACCAACTGTTGGCGATGTCTTTTCCGCTGAATTCGATCGCGAAGCCGATCGAACCCACTGGATCGCACGTTTCCTGAAACGCTTTCACTTGTTTGCGTCTATTTTGAATCGTTAAACTTATCGGGCGACAATCAATTATAAGTATAATTAAGAGTAGACAATTGACAATCGGACGATAGAGCATTAATGAGCTCGATGATTCATATTTCCAGTAAAAGATGAAGGTTGGAGAGTGCTTGTCGATTTATTTCTATGTCTGTCGATATTTTAATGCATAAAATATCTGAAAAATGTTGCTTTTGAATAAAATAAATAAGTAGAAAAGATTATAATCATCAAGATATTCATTCGATTAGTGAAAATGGTGAAATGGTTGATTTCCGCAGTTAAATTGTGGTCGCGTTCAAGATTTTTTGCTCAAAAGTTAATGTATTACATTAAATTTGCAATGTTTTGTGTATTGATAGAAAGAGCAAGTCTTGTTCTATAATATAAGGTACATAACTTTATGAGATTTCTTAAAACCAAAAAGATATTAATAGTTAAAGTGGTCATGGTCATCATAGCGTCAAAAGAATGGCGCGTTCAAGATTTTTTGCTCCAAAGTTTACGGATTACATTAAATTTGCAATGTTTTGTATATTATTAGAAAGAACAAGTCTTTTTCTATAATATAAGCTAAATATTTTTATTAAACTTGTGAAAACCGTAAAGATATTAATAGTTAAAATTGTCATGGTCAACATAGCGTCAAAAGAAATGTCGCGTTCAATATTTTTGCTTACAAATTAGCGATTTTTGGAATAATGATTTAATTTGTTACATTATTGTGAAGAAAAAGTCTTGTTCTATTATAAAAGCAAACGAAGTTGATGAAATTCTTTAATATCACCAAGATATTAATTCCGAAACACACCATGGCACTCCGGTCAAAAATCCACGAAAAACGCTATCTCTCTTCATTTTATCTATCGTTGTCTGCGCGTTAAATTATTTTAAATTTTATTTGTTGAAATAAATGATCGTCTATTGTAGAAGAGGAATATAGAAAAACGCAACACATCACAAAAGGCAACGCGCAGAGAAAAATACAAACACTGAGGGTGGAATTTCGTTTTGACCGAAGTGCCATGGTTAACATCATGTCACAATAGCACTCGCATGAACAGTTTTTTGCTTAAATACTAATTATTTCTTATTATTTTAAGAGATGACATATATTATTAGAAAGAGCAAGTCTACTTCTATTAAAAAACGTTAACAAATCTATTGATTTCGTTTAAATCCTAAAGATAATACCGCTCAAACCCATCATGGTGGCCATTATGCCTCAATGACAATCGCGTTCAGTACTCTTGCTTAAAAATTAGAGATTTTCAAAATAATATAAATATTTGTTATATTTATATTAAAGAGCAAGTCTTTCTCTTTTAGAAACGCTGAATAAGTTTATAGAATTCGTTAATATCATTAAGATATTAATTTCCAAATAGACCATGGTTACCATCGGGTTAAAATTATAGTAGCGCAAGGAATTTTATGTTTAAAATTTACTGTTTAGTGTAAATCGGTTCTATTTTCTTTATTATAGGAAAGAAAAAGTCTTTTTCTATCATATTAACTAAAGGTGGCTATTAACTTTGTTAAATCCATTAAGATATAAATCCTCAAATGGACCACATTGGTAATGACGGATGGGTCCAATATTTTTGCTTAAAAATTAGTGATTTTTAAATAATATAATAACTTGTTGTATTCATGTTAAAGAAGAAGTCTTGCTCCATTAGAAATGCTAAATAAGTTTATGAAACTCTTTAATATCACCAAGATATTAACTCCCAAACACACCATGGTTGCCGCCGCGCCTAATTTATACACCTCGTCAAGGTTTTTTGCTTTAAAATTAGTGATTTTTTAAAGAATATTATAATTAATATACATTATTTTAAAGTGCAAGTCTTGTTTTATAGGAAAAGTCTAATAACTTTATGAGATATGTTAAAACCATAAAGATATTAATAGTTAAAGTGGTCATGGTCATCATAGCGTCAAAAGAAATGTCGCGTTCAAGATTTTTTTTGCTTAAAAATAGTGAATTTTAAAATAATGTAATAGTTTGTTATATACATTTTATTTATTTTAAAGAGCAAGTCTTGTTCTATTAGAAATGCTAAATAAGTATATAGAATTCTTTAATATCACCAAGATATTAACTCCCAAACACACCATGGTTGCCGCCGCGCCAAATTTCTACACCTCGTCAAGATTTTTGCTTAAAAATTTTATTTTTATCATAAATTAAACTGATAATTTATATTATTAGAAAGAGAATGTTTTGGGCTATCATATGAAATATAGATTGTTTCTATAACTTTTGAAGGCATCAATATATTAGCGACCAACCTGACCACGGTCATATTTTCTCCAAAATATTTCATTTTAATTAAGAATTTTGCTAGAATATTATTATTTTTTATAAAGTTGAAAAAACTACTAATTAATTAATAAAATCAATCTAAAACCTTTCGCGATAAGATTAATCGAGATAAACAGCAAAATAATGAATTATAAAAACTATAGTATCAATCCAATTCAATTTAATAATGAGAATAAATATCTTGCAAGACCACCAAGAGAGGACAAACGTGCCTTAAAAATAAACAATAACCAATTAATTTGTCTATAAATATTCATTAAAAGGCAAAGCAAAAGTCAATTCGACCATCTGGCGGCGATGAAAAACTCATCATTGTGTTTCATCGACTCGAATGTGCACATGATTATTTATGATCCGCGATTTGTTAATGTATTCGTTGTGTAGATTCCTTATTTAGATATATATTCCTTAATTTTCTCCAACTTGACTTGCACAATTGGATTTGAATTGGTTAAAATTAAGTTTTACGCGAAAACTCGTTAGTCATAACTTTAATGTTAATTATTGATTGATTTTATCGATCGATTTTAATAAATCATATTTTATATAAAAGAAAAAGTCTCGTTTTATATTATAATCAACAAAATTTGTTATTCTATAAGAAATTAGAGGAGTTACGACGCTTTAAGCTGGATACTGTAGATTTGGCGCATTTCCACTGAGCGCACATTACTTGAATTATTGATTGATTTTATCGATAGATTTTCATAATACATGTTTTATATAAAAGAAAAATTCTTTTTTTATACTATAATTAGCAAAATGTAACATTCTATAAGAAAATTTTTGCGTTATGACTCTTTAAGTGAGACACGGTAGATGCGACGAGACTTGGATATCGGCACATTTTTCAAATTATTGATTGATTTTATCGATCGATTTTAATAAAACATATTTTATATAAAAGAAAAAGTCTTGTTTTATACTATGATAAACAAAATGTAACATTCTATAAGAAAATTTTCGAGTTATGACCCTTTAAGTTGGATACTGTAGATTTGGCGCATCTCCACTAAGCGAACATTACTTGAATTATTGATTGATTTTATCGATAGATTTTTATAAAACATGTTTTATATTAAAGAAAAGTCTAGTTTAAAACTATAATAAACAAAATTTGTTATTCTATAAGAAAATATTTGAGTTATGACGCTTTAAGTGAGACACAGTATATGCGACGAGACTTGGATCTCGGCACATTTTTCAAATTATTGATTGATTTTATCGATCGATTTTAATAAATCATGTTTTATATAAAAGAAAAAGTCTTGTTCTATACTAGAAGCAACAAAATGTAACATTCTATAAGAAAATTTTCGAGTTATGACGCTTTAAGTTAAACACGGTAGATGCGACTAGACTTAAATCTCGGCATATTTTTTAAATTATTGATTGATTTTATCGATCGATTTTAATAAATTGTGTTTTATATAAAAGAAGATGTCTCGTTTTATACTAGAATCAACAAAATATAACATTCTATAAGGAAAGTTTAAAGTTATGACGCCTTTAGTTAGACACGGTAGATGCGACGATACCTAGATCTCGGAACTCTTTGCAAATTATTGATGGAATTTATCGATAGATTTTAATAAATCGTGATTTATATAAAAGAAAAGGTCTTGTTTTATACTATAATAGACACAATTTGTTATTCTATAACAAGTTCGCGGAGTTATGACGCATTGAGTGAGACACGGTTCAACATTTTTCAAATTATCGATCGATTTTATTGATTGATTCCTATTAAATAAGAATAATAGTACAAAGCAGTAACAAAATAAAAAAAAACAAGCAAACTGAGTTTCTAAACCGAACAAAAATGACGAATAACAATGAAGAAAAGCTATTTTTGGGAATAAAATGCTCCCAAAGGGCTCCAAAAAAGAAAGAAGGCGATTGGTTTTTGTTGAAAATCTCGTTAAAATCAAGTTCTTTTTTCTTTTTCCATGTTTTCTAATTAAATTTCACGCATGATTTGATTATATTTTTGGCAACAAATCGCATCAATAAACAAACAAACAAAAAAAATAAACAAAATTATTTGATGGAGTTTGGATTTAGAACAAGACCGATATAGATGTACGTGTGTATATAATTATCATAGTAATAATAATAATAAATAATTGAGTGTGGTTATCACATTAAAATATCATCGAACAAGGCAGACAAAAATGGAAATTAATTCGATGAGAAGAATCTTATCAATATCATTCTCAATTTATTATTGATTCATATCCATCTTCTTCTCCTTCTTCTTCTTCTAATCGTTGATGATCATTTGTGTGTTACATTCTTCGACGCGACACTGAAAATGCGTGCAAGAATCTGAAAATCAATTCGAATTCAATCGAAACTTGTTTCGAACAAAGTTCGTCGCTCGATTAATGCCGTTAATTGTTAATTGCGATGGTTTTTGATTTATGGAATGCTAGTGAAGATTTATTTATGGTAACTTGGCAAGGTTTCAAGGGGTTAAGCAATGCGAATTTTGGGAGCAATTGGGACCATTTTTATGAGATTTCAAAAATTATCTTAAAATTGATATAGAGGAGTATTCTTGCAGAATATTATAAAATAAGACTTATATTTTATTAAAAATGCAATAAAAGTTTGTTGCGAGAATTTTCACGTAAAAAAACGATAATTGAAAATTGGTCATTTTTGTCAAAATTCGGACTATTTTTCCGAGATTACAAAAACTACTTTGAATGTTATTTATAACATTTTGTTGTTAGTATCTTATAAAACTAGGCTTAAAATATTACTTGATCGTCTCATAGCTCATTTCAGAAAATTTTAAGTCAAAAAATCGGTAACTGAAAATTGGTCAATTTTGTCAAAATTTGGACCATTTTTCCGAGATTACAAAATTAACCTTAATCGTTACTTAAGAGTTTATAGGCCAAACGTGTTATTATTCTAGACTCAAAATAATAGTAAACCAGCTCATAGCTCATTTCAAACAATTTTAAGATAAAAAATCGATAATTGAAAATTGGTCATTTTTGCCAAAATTCCGACTATTTTTCCGAGATAACAAAATTAAGCTTAATCGTTACTTAAGAGATTGTAGGCTAGATATATTAAAAAATGATCTTTAAAATATTAATAAACGAGCTCATAGCTTATTTAAAAAAAATTTTAAGCCAAAAAATCGATAATTGAAAATTGGTCATTTTTGTTAAATTTCCGACCAATTTTCTCGGATTAAAAAATTAACGTTAAATATTACTTAAAAGATTACAGGTTTAATATATTATAAAATAATCCTTAACATATTAGTAAACCAGCTCACAGCTCATTTCAGACAATTTTAAGCCAAAAAATCGATAACTGAAAATTGGTCATTTTTGTCAAAATTCGATCCATTTTTCCGAGATTGTAAAATTATCCTTATTGGTTACTTAAGAGTTTATAGTCTTAATGTTTTAATATTCAAGACATAAAATAACAGAAAACCAGCTCATAGCTTATTTAATAAATTTTTAAGCCAAAAAATCGATAACTGCAAATTGACCATTTTTGTCAAATTTTCGACTATTTTTCCGAGATAACAAAATTAAGCTTAATCGTTACTTAAGAGATTGTAGGCTAGATATATTAAAAAATGATCCTTAAGATGTCAGTAAACAAGCTCATAGCTTATTTCAGACAATTTTAACACAAAAAATCGATAATTGAAAGTTGGTCATTTTTGTCCAATTTCCGACCAATTTTCTAGGATTAAAAAATTAACCTTAATCGTTACTTAAGAGATTGTACTCTTAATGTGTTATTATTCTAGACATAAAATATCAATAAACCAACTCATAGCTCATTTCAAACAATTTTAAGATAAAAAATCGATAATTAAAATTGGACATTTTTGTCAAAATTCGGACCATTTTTCCATGATTACAAGAACTACCTTAAATGTTAACTATAAGATTCTTTTAGAAGTATTTTATAAAACTAGGCTTAAAACATTAGTAAACTTACGCAAAGCCTTTTCAGACAATTCTAAGCCAAAAAAATCGATAATTGGAAAATGGTCATTTTTGTCAAATTTTCGACCAATTTTCTAGGATTACAAAATGTACCTTAATCCTTACTTAAGAGATTGTACTCTTAATATGTTATTATTCTAGACACAAAATATTAGTAAACCTGCTCACATCTCATTTCAAACGATTTTAAGCTAATAATCGATAATTAAAGATTGACCATTTTTGTCAAAATTCGGACCATTTTTCCAAGATTTCAAAATATACCTTAAATGTTGTTTATACGATTCCTTTATAAGTATTTCATAAAACTAGGCTTAAAATATTAGTAAACTTACGCAAAGCCTTTTTCAGACAATTCTAAGCCAAAAAATCGATAATTGGAAATTGACCATTTTTTTCAAAATTCCGACCAATTTTCTAGGATTACAAAATTAACCTTAATGGTTACTTAAGAGTTTGTAGACTTGATATATTATAAAATCATCCTTAAAACATCAGTAAACCAGCTCATATCTTATTTCAGACAATTTTAAGCCAAAAAATCGATAATTCAAAATTGGTGGTTTTTCTCAAAATTTGAACTATTTTTCCAAGATTACAAAATTAACCTTTAGCGTTTACATTTCAAAACAAAAAACCCACCACAAAATACAATAAAACAAATACTTTATTCACAACAAAACATTGTCGACAATTCATTTTTTCTTCTTCTGATCCTTTGCCGTCTTCTGATCGACGGGCTTCATACGAGCAATCACTTCTTCCTTTCTCTTCATGCATCGAATATATTCCACCCGTTCCACCTTATCAGCCGTTCCCCACAGATCCCTCTGCGGCGTCAGGTTGAGCTGCTCCTGGAGCACGTGTTGCAAATAGGCAACCTTATTGCCCGTCTTCTCTTCCCTCTGAAATTCAATCAATCACGACTTTCTCTGTCGGCTCTCACCTCAAACTCAGATCGCCAAATCGACTTGTACTTGACTTCCTTGCTAGCGCAGAATCTCTCAAACAAGCAGTGCATGATATTCTGCAATTTTTCGATTATTTAATGGGGTTTTGGGAGCTGCAAAACCTCGTATTTCCATTGGAGCATGGTTGTGTCCTCTGGCGGCTTTTGACCCCAAGATGGGGAGCGGAAAGAATTCTAAATGAAGAAACACAGTTAAGTAGGTATTATTTGTGAATATATGTGGTCTTAGGTTGAAGCATAACTTAGGAAAACATTAAGATATCAATAAGGGACCATCAAAATCAAGGAGAAAGTAAAGAACTCAATTTTCGTCAAAGTTGGCCTTTTCTCAGTTCTAATCAATTTAAAAGTGAAAATAGTTACAATATGAAATAGTTAGGAAGTGTTTTAGATAGTTTAAACCTTAATCTACCACATATTTGAGGAAGAGCCCTCTAGCTCAACTAGGGACCATCAAAATCAGGGGGAAACCAAAGCACTCAAATTTTCGTCAAAGTTGGCCTTTTCTCAGTTCTAATCAATTTAAAACCGAAATTAGTAACAATATGAAATATGTAAAAGGTGTTTTAGATAGTTAAAACCGTAATCTAACATATATTCAAGCGAAATCTCCCTAGCTAGACAACGGACCATCAAAATCAGGAGGGAAACCAGAGAACCCAATTTTGGTCAAAATTGGCCTTTTCTCAGTTCTAATCAATTTTAAAGCTAAAATAGTTACATTATAAAATAGTTAAGTGATGTTTTAGATAGTTTAAACCTTAACCTAACATATATTCAAGCGAAATCCCTCTAGCTCAACTAGGGACCACCAAAATCAAGGAGAAAGCAGAGCAACCAATTTTCGTCAAAATTTGCCTTTTCTCAGTTCGAATAAATTTTAAAGCAAACATAGTTACATTATAAAATAGTTAAGTGATGTTTTAGATAGTTTAAACCTTAATCTAACATATATTCAAGCGAAATCCCCCTAGCTCCACTAGGGACCATCAAAATCAGGGGAAAAAAAGCACCCAACTTTCGTCAAAATTGGCTTTTTTCAGTTCTAATCAGTTTTAAAGCAAAAATAGTAACAATATCAAACAGTTAGCAAGTGTTTTAGATAGTTTAAACCGTAATCTAACATATTTTCAAGCGAAATCCCTCTAGCTCAACTAGGGACCATCAAAATCAGGGGGAAACCAGAGCACCCAATTTTCGTCAAAATTGGCTTTTCTTAGTTATAATAAATTTAAAAGCAAAAATAGTTAAAATATCAAACAGTTAGCAAGTGTTTTAGATAGTTTAAACCTTAATCTAACATATTTTCAAGCGAAATCCCTCTAGCTCAACTAGGGACCATCAAAATCAAGGAGAAAGCAGAGCACCCAATTTTCGTCAAAATTGGCTTTTTTCAGTTCTAATAAATTTTAAAGCAAAAATAGTAACATTATAAAATAGTTAGAAGGTGTTTTAGATAGTTTAAACCTTAATCTAACATATTTTCAAGCGAAATCCCTCTAGCTCAACTAGGGACCATCAAAATCAAGGAGAAAGCAGAGCACCCAATTTTCGTCAAAATTGGCTTTTTTCAGTTCTAATAAATTTTAAAGCAAAAATAGTAACATTATAAAATAGTTAGAAGGTGTTTTAGATAGTTTAAACCTTAATCTAACATATAAACAAGCGAAATCCCCCTACCTCCACTAGGGACCATCAAAATCAAGGAGAAAGCAGAGCACTCAACTTTCGTCAAAAGTGGCTTTTCTCAGTTCTAATCAATTTTAAAGCAAAAATAGTAACATTATAAAATAGTTAGCAGGTGTTTTAGATAGTTTAAACCTTAATCTAACACATATTCAAGCGAAATCCCTCTAGCTCAACAACGGACCATCAAGATCAAGGAGAAAATCGACCCACCGAGTTAATCTTTCGATATATAAAATGTAACGGTATGAGCAACAAATTCAACGGCGGAGGTACGGCCGTTTCCCATGACAAAAACTCCGAATAAATAACTGCTCGCGTGTACTTAAACTCGAGCTCCTCATTGTCCTGCAACAACCAATGGCCCGTAAAACCAAACAAAAAGAAAGAATCGCCAAACCAAGACTTCGTCGGCCTTTTTGACGAGCATACTCGTCATCAAGTTCATCAGCGTGATGATTATGATGCCATGATAGACGCCGCCAATCAGCTCCAGGGCCACCGAGTTCAAATGATGCTCCATTGGACGTTTGTCGGGTCCCAGGTTGCCAGCCACCGCCACGTACGTCGATGGTCCCAGGTAGCCGAAAATCGACCAAAACAGGTTCTTTGTGGATCGACCGATTGATGAGTACGCGTCGGCGGTGGCAATCGGTTTGCCGTCGACGCCGATGGCTTTTTTGCCAACGTACGGACCAACGAGCAGGGTTAGGCCAATCTGAATTTATGGTTTTTGGCTGGTAATTCTCCAATTTTCTTATAGATTTCAATCTTCTTTTAATATATGCTATAATGAAGTCTGCTTAACATTTTGTGAAAGTTTTAGCAAAATCAATCGATAAAATCAATCAATAATCGACAAAAACTTGTAAAAAACCATCGAATTTTTATAAAAATTACCATAATTTTCTAATTTTCTTATAGATTGTAAAGTTTGTTGGATAAATGTTTTAATAAAGACTGATTAACATTTTGTGCAAGTTTTATCAAAATCGATCGATAAAATCCATCAATAATTGGCAAAAACTTGAAAAACGTGTCAAAATTTTTATAAAAATTACCATATTTCTCTAATTCTCTTATCAATTGTAAAGTTTGTTGGATATATGTTATAATAAAGACTGATTAACATTTTGTGAAAGTTTTAGCAAAATCAATCGATAAAATCAATCAATAATCGACAAAAACTTGTAAAAAACCATCGAATTTTTATAAAAATTACCATAATTTTCTAATTTTCTTATAGATTGTAAAGTTTGTTGGATATATCTTTTAATAAACACTGATTAACATTTTGTGCAAGCTTTAGCAAAATCCATCGATAAAATCAATCAATAATTGACAAAAACTTGAAAAAACCAATAGAATTTTTATAAAAATTACCATATTTCTCTAATTCTCTTATCAATTGTAAAGTTTGTTGGATATATGTTATAATAAAGACTGATTAACATTTTGTGCAAGTTTTATCAAAATCGATCGATAAAATCAATCAATAATTGGCAAAAACTTGAAAGACGTGTCAAAATTTGTATAAAAATTACCATATTTCTCTAATTCTCTTATAGATTGTAAAGTTTGTTGGATATGTGTTATAAGGCATTCTGGTTAACATTTTGTGCAAGTTTTATCAAAATCGATCGATAAAATCAATCAATAATTGCCAAAAACTTGAAAAAAGTGCCAAAATTTTTATGAAAATTACTATAATTCTCTAATTCTCTTATAGATTGTAAAGATCTTTGGATATATGTTATAATAAACACTGATTAACATTTTGTGAAAGTTTTATCAAAATCTATTGATAAAATCAATCAATAATTGCAACACAAACTCACCGAAAACGCAAAAATCACAATCAACATAATAACCAAGTACGTGTAAACTTTGCCAATACATTTTCCCACCGATATCTGCAAAAACTCAAAAGAATAAAGCAGCAACAATGCTCAAACTCAACTCACCACCGAGGCGCCGATTCCTTTAATCAGCTGCATGTAGTAGAAGATCTTGGCGATGGCCACAATGCACGCAAACGAGAGGAATATCTCATGCAAGAGAGCAAAGTCGGTCGATGCCTCAAAAACAACGTGCTCATTTCCATTCTCCGAGCCCAACCTACCCAATGCTTGCGCGGCACATTGTTGGTGAGCATCGGGGAAGCGCCCGTGTTGACAGCGACAAAGAACGTCAGTGAGATGACGAACGAGCCAATCAAGATCACGTCAAAGCTGTAATTCGGCTCATTGTCGAGCTCTCGAGCCCGTCTCTTACTTACCAACGCCACCAAAATGAAAAAAACAGTTCCGAGCCGATGCGATAAAATAAAATTAATCGCTCGATAAACAACGAAAACACGTAGACGTACAAATAAATTTCCGTGTAAAATGACACTAAAACCCAAAATTTTCAAGAGGCCAAGTGAGCACAAGTCAACTCACAATTCTTGTAGCCATACGAACGCTGGGCGCTGCCCAACGCGTCAAAACCAAAATCGTGGACGAGTGGGTGGAAAAGAGCCACAAACAGGAAAATCGCATAAGAGCTCGCGTGCGAAATCATCCTCGCCATTGGCACGCTAAACGAGCCCGCCAGATTTGGCACAAAACAGTGCAGAATAGCCAATGGCACAAAGAGCACCGTGTGTCTCATGATTCGGCCAAAGTCGCGGATGCCGTTTTTGCCAAAATTGAGCCAATCTGCAAAGATGATGCTCTGCCACGGCGCCGCCCGAGTTTCGACAACAAAAACCTCTTCTAAACACGCTCCGAAATGAGGTCTGCGCGTTGGTGGTGCAGATAAACTGACGCATGTTGGCGTCGAGAGCCATTTGGAGCCGCGGAGCTTCGAGATCCGAATGACGGCGTGCGCAGTGGTTTGGCTGCAAGTGTGCTGTGTGTTGCGACAACGGAGACTAGTCTACTGAATACTCACGTTGCTCACCATCACGTTGAACTCTTCGCTGCGCCATGCCATGTCCGAGATTCGTGCCAAGAGCCGCTGCACATTGAGCTCGAGGCTGCGGTAGGTTGACTAAAATTGATATTTCAAAGCTGTAAGGAGTGGGCGGGGCTTCTACAACTAACATAGTATAGCTCAATTTCGTCGCAATCTATACCCAGTCGCTTTTTAATATTTTCTAGCTTCTAGGCAATATTTGGGACCACTAAACTCGAAAATCGAAAATTTTCAAAATCTACCATTTCTCTTTCAAACCGCTCTAACAATCTGAATAAAAGTGGGCGGGGCTTCTACAACTAACATAGTATAGCTCATTTTTGTCGCAATCTGGATCCAGTCGCTTTTTAATATTCTCTAGCTTCAAAGTGGTTTTTGGGACCATCAAACTCAAAAATCGACATTTTTCAAAATCTACAATTTCTTCTTCAAACCGTTCTAGCAAGCTTAATAAAAGTGGGCGGGGTTTTTCCGAGGAGCACAATATAGCTCATTTCTGTAAAAATCTGGATCCAACCGCTTGTTAACGTTCTCTAGCTTCTAGGCGATATTTGGGACCATCGAAATCGAAAATAACAATAATAAAATGGGAAACCCTTGTGATTCTCGGTACATTGTACGTAGTATGGCGAATATATCAGAAATCTAGTTAGTTTGAAATTGACAAGCTTTAGAAGTTTCCAATACCGTAAACATATAAATAGGTACTGTAGAAAAATTTTCAAGAAAATTGCCGAAAACTAGAAATGTTCAAAATCCGAAAAACACGATTTGTCGTAGTTTCTAAGCGTATTGTGTGTAGATTAGAAAAGTTAGGTAAAATATGTTTACGGTTTTTAGTTAACAAGATATCCTAGTTTTCCAAAATATGAAAAAATATATAGGTACTGTAGAAAACTTTTCGAGAAAATTGCGAGAAACTAAAAATGGTCAAAATCCGAAAAACACGATTTGTCGTAGTTTCGAGTGCATTGTGTGTAGACAAGCAAGGATGGTGAAAAACTGTTCATGTTTTCTGCTAAACAAACTCTTCTAGTTTTCAAAAATATAAAAATATTAATAGGTAAGAATATTTTCGAGAAAATTGGAAATTTCTGACAACAGAAAGGATTTCAATGATTCCAATTTTGAGTTTCCGACAAAAAATGAGACCGATTTTATTTAAAAACTTCAAGAAACCAGTTATACCCTTATAATACACGTTAAGTAGATTCAGAATATTGCAATTACTCAACACTACACCCATTGCGAGCCCGTTTAAACTCTCCTCCCGCAACACTCACCACATAATCCGTTTCATCCTGCTTAATAAGAGTCTGCAAATCTTTTGCCACCGAGCAACAAGCCGCAAACACGTCATCCGTGGCCAGCCACAAATATGCTTCCGACGAGACCGCTCTCATCACATCCACCATCACAATATTCGCGCGGCTGGAGAGCGAAGTCCGCGCGCAGTCGTCGCATTCGCCTGCAAGCGTTTCCCGTCAAGATTCCCCCCAGCATGATATTTACACTTTGGGAAATGCGGGATGGCTATCGAGTGTCCGCGCTTGAGCAAACATTGCACGATGCTGAAATTGTTATAGAGGCAGGCGAGCATTAGTGGCGTGATGTGCGGCGCAAAGTTGGACGACGACGAGCAGCCAGACCGTTCCCGATGCGGAAAGTCGTTGAAGAGCACAAGAATGAACTCAACCAGCGGGCGACTGCCAATGGAAATGGCCAGCAGGAGGACCTCCTGCAAACAGAGCATTGTCGGCTCTCCATCTAACTCACTTTTATTATCTCGGGCTGCTTGTGGCACGAAAGAAGCCGGTATATCTCATTGAGTCGTCCTTCCTACAGAAAATGTGAATTAAGCAAACCAAGCCAACTCACATCAGAGCCAACGACCAATGAGCTGAGCACCGCCTCAATCACGTCCCCTTTGCCCAACTTGACGGCCTTGTAGAACGTGACCATGCACTTTTCGATCTCAAATCAGACGCCGTCTCGGTTTGCTCGCCGATGGCTCACCTTGGGATCGTCCTGCTGCCAGATGAAATGGCCCTCATAGCCTTCTTCCCGTTCCTCAAATCAATAAGCATTTCAGATTCTGTTATGGCCTCATCTTTTACCCCTTCACATTGTTTAAGAACCGACAGGTATTCTTTGATCTTCCTGAAATATATCGATGTGAGCTAATGGAGCATTTTGTTTTCAAATACGGTATTGATATATCCATGCGTTGATTTGTTATAGCAATATTTCCAGAAATGGCTCATTTGGATAGTGACTACAACTTTTGAAGTTCACGTTGTCTTTCTTTTCATTTTATTCGTTCATTTGAGTGCTTGATTTTTATTGCGGCGTTTTTGTGTTGACACAGTTATTTGAATGGTTCCTATTTGATTTGCAACCCATTTATTTGACTAAATATCAAGCTAAGGACCTGAACTATTATTAGCAATATCAATTATATAAAATAATTATCATTGGGACCATTAAAATCAGCGAAACCTGCGGTATCGCAAAAATCATCACTCTTCTGCAAGAAATTGATTATTTTAATGGTCCCTATAAGATCACCAACCGCTTTATTTGACTAAATATAAAGATCTGGACCTGTACTAAAATCTACAATATCAATTATCTAGAAGAATTATCATTGGGACCATTAAAATCAGAGAAAACCGCGGTACAGCAAAAGTCATCACTTTTCTGCAAGAAATTGTTTATTTGAATGGTCCCTATAAGATTTACAACCCATTTATTTGACTAAATATCAAGCTAAGGACCTGAACTATTATTAGCAATATCAATTATATAGAAGAATTATCATTGGGACCATTAAAATCAGCGAAACCTGCGACAACTCACGAGCAATCAGTGTTTTGCAAGAAATTGCTTATTTTAATGGTCCCTATAAGATCTCCAACCGCTTTATTTGACTAAATATAAAGATCTGGACCTGTACTAAAATCCACAATATCAATTATCTAGAAGAATTATCATTGGGACCATTAAAAAAAAAAACTACTCATAGCCAATCAGTGTTTTGCAAGACTTTCTCTGTCTGAATGGTCCCTATTAGATTTACACCCGATTTATTTGACTTAATAACAAGCTAAGGTCTTTAACTATCATCCACAATATCAATTATATAGAACAATTATCATTGGGACCATTAAAATCAGCGAAACCCGCGGTACAGCAAAAGTCATCACTTTTCTGCAAGAAATTGCTTATTTTAATGGTCCCTATAAGATCACCAAGCCATTTATTTGACTAAATATCAATCTAAAGACCTGAACTATTACTGATAATAACAATTATATAAAATAATTATCATTGGGACCATTAAAATCAGTGAAACCAGTGGCTACTCATAGCCAATCAGTATTTTCCACGACTTTCTCTGTCTGAATGGTCCCTATTAGATCTCCAACCGCTTTATTGGCCTAAATATTAAGCTCTGGACCTGAACTATAATCCACAATATCAATTATATAGAAGAATTATCATTGGGACCATTAAAATCAGCGAAACCTGCGACAACTCACGAGCAATCAGTGTTTTGCAAGAAATTGCTTATTTTAATGGTCCCTATAAGATCTCCAACCGCTTTATTTGACTAAATATAAAGATCTGGACCTGTACTAAAATTCACAATATCAATTATCTAGAAGAATTATCATTGGGACCATTAAATTCAGCGAAACCCGCGACAACTCATGATCAATCAGTATTTTCCAAGACTTTCTCTGTCTGAATGGTCCCTATTAGATTTACAACTCATTTATTTGACTAAATATCAAGCTAACGTCTTTAACTATCATCCACAATATCAATTATATAGAAGAATTATCATTGGGACCATTAAAAGCAGCAAAACCAGTGGCAACTCATGGCCAATCACTGTTTTCCAAGAATTTCTCTATTTGAATGGTCCCTATTAGATTTACAACTCATTTATTTGACTAAATATCAAGCTAAGGTCTTTAACTATAATCATTAACAGCTCTCCTCCATGACTCCACGAGCAGGCAAAATGAGCTCTGCCCTGGCGCCTCCTCCGTCCACATGCATGTGTCGATGTCTCTTCTCCCTCCCCGATGCCAACCGAACCTATCGATTCGTGCATGCGTCGGTTGTCTCTTGACGACACGTTCTTATCTCGTAATATGATTTTATTTTAATAATATTTATTTCAATTCATTTTACAATATTTATAACAACGTAACAATTCCCAACGAGCTTACCAACTCAATTAAACGCACGAATAATCGTGAAAATGGACGATGAGGACGAAGATGTCGAAAAATGGAAAAGCGAGCGTGAAAAGGTGCTCGACGAATGGAGTGAGGTTGGCGCATAAACGATCGCTTTTGTTGATTACTGTCATTGTCAGATTGAATTGATGGGACGCGATGCGCTCAAACAGCGCGCTGATACGACGGAGCAGCCAACCGCCGAGAGCTTGACTATCGATGAGCTTTATCCGTTGATGGTTGCTGGAAGCGACGCGAAATCGGTTTGTTGTTTGATTTTTTTGTTTAATATATTGTTGTTTAAAGCAGGAGGATGTGAAAGAAGCCAAGACTTCTTATTTGGATAGGATCATTCAGATTTGTTTGTGCCGGCCGGCAGAGTCATCGGTGGCTCCGTTGATTTATACGCACAAAATGTGGATGATCAGATTGAGTCAAGGTTTGTTTTGTTCTTATGAAGTTCGGCATTGGTGTTCTATTGATGTTTCTTTTACGTGATTCGTGAATCTTTCTCTGCCAATTTACAATTATTTAGATGGAAATTGATAATATTTGTGTTAAACGGTTTTAAAATTTTCTTAAAAATTTATTTTTCGATAATATTTTGTTATTTTTTAATATGTTACTCAATAAGGTCTGCTTCATAGCTATGTAAAATTTTAAAGCAATCCTATTACTAGTTTTCGAAATATCACTGAAAATCTATAAAAAATGCGTTATTTTGTTGAAATTCTAAATTTAAAAATGTTCTTAAAAATTTATTTTTCGATAATATTTTGTTATTTTTTAATATGTTACTCAATAAGGTCTAATTGATGAATACGTAAAATTTTACAACAATCCTATGACTAGTTTTGCAAATATCACTGAAAATCTTTAAAAAATGCGTTATTTTGCTGAAAGTCTAAACTTAAAAATTTTCTAAAAAATTTATTTTTCGATAATATTTTGTTATTTTTTAATATGTTACTGAATAAGGTCTGATTCATAGCTATGTAAAATATTAAAGCAATCCTATGACTAGTTTTCGATTTATAACTGAAATTTAGTAAAAAATGGGTTGTTTTGTTGAAAGTCTAAATTTAAAAATTTTCTAAAAAATTTATTTTTCGATAATATTTTGTTATTTTTTAATATGTTACTAAATAAGGTCTTATTTACGAATATGTAAAACTTTAAAGCAATCGTATGACTAGTTTTCGAAATATCGCTGAAAATCTTTAAAAAATGGGTTATTTTGTTTAAAGTCTAAATTTAAAAATTTTCTTAAAAATTTATTTTTCGATAAGATTTTGTTATTTTTTAATATGTTACTCAATAAGCTCTTATGTATGAATACGTAAAATTTTAAAGCAATCCTATGACTAGTTGTCGATTTATAACTGAAATTTAGCAAAAAATGCGTTATTTTGTTGAAAGTCTAAACTTAAAAATTTGCTTAAAACTTTATTTGTCGATAATATTTTGTTATTTTTTAATATATTACTCAATAAGGTCTTATTTACGAATATGTAAAACTTTAAAGCAATCGTATGACTAGTTTTCGAAATATCGCTGAAAATCTTTAAAAAATGGGTTATTTTGTTTAAAGTCTAAATTTAAAAATTTTCTTAAAAATTTATTTTTCGATAATATTTAGTTATTTTTTAATATGTTAGTCAACATGGTTTTATTTATAACCACGTAAAGTTTTAAAGCAATCCTATGACTAGTTTTCGATTTATAACTGAAATTTAGCAAAAAATTCGTTATTTTGTTGGAAGTCTACATTTAAAAATTTTCTTAATTACTCGATATGGTTTTATTTATGAATATGTAACATTTCAAAGCAATCCTATGACTTATTTTTGATTAATAAACAATTTTCTCACTTTCCTTCTTTAAAATTTTACTTATTTCTCTCCTAATTTATCCTCATTTACAAACATATATAATCTAGTATCTATTAAATATCATGCAAGTAAATTGAAAATATCAATATCAGCACGCCAATTGTAAAATTCATATTTTCTAATACCTGAATGACTCTTACAATTTGATGGGTTGTTAATTTCAGAATAACATTATCATAAATTCGATAGCAATTTCTTAAAATATACAAGTACCTTCTTTTCTGATTCAAAAACTAAATGTGAGTTTGATTTCTGAACCCATCAATGGTTTCAACAAACTTCCACGTGAATATTTTTGATTTATTTCTGTGTAAATTTCCCATATTTTCCCAAAATGATATTTGGAACCATCGGTGTAAGACTATTAGTTTTAAATATTTTCACTGAGCTTCTATTCATTTCATTTTTTGTCATTTGTCAGTTATCATCAGTTGGAAAATAAAATATCTTTGTCGGAAGATAAAATGCTTTCTGCAAGACTTCCCGCGAAATAATGCAGTCGAATTAAAATTCATTTTAAATCCTCCAACATATCGATGAGTAGCGTATCTGTATATATTCTTGAAATATTCGATTAGATTTATAAAAATAATAATTTATCATTATCATCATCATAAATTTTCCTTTGAAACCATTTGAAATGAATATAACCACGCTTCCCTAAAAATCCGATAAAGAAATTCATTCAAAACCACAACATTGCAGTCAACTACAGCGATGAGAACGGCACCCATTGGCTTCTGCTCTCCGAATACTATAAAACCATCGCACAATTGGCTCTCGAGTCGAACGAGACGCCGTGCCCGCGCGTTGGCAAGCATTGGCAGATCGTCGGCTTCCAGGGCAACAACCCGGCGACGGACTTTCGCGGCGCCGGCGTGCTCGCCCTTCTCCAGCTCTACTCGTTCTCGCATTTGCTCGACAAATCGCTGCTCAAGTCCATTGTCGACCTATCGCGGGAAGAGCCCAACGTGAGCCTCTACCTCTCATGCTCACCACGTTCTCTCTTTTTCTTTTGCAGGACTTTCCTCTGGCGGTCGTTTCCATTAATATGACGGGTATCTTGCTATCAAGGCTCAAGGAACACAAGTTTGACAAGTAAGCGGGTGCTCTTATCGTTCAACTTGTAGTTTGGTTTTCAGCCTCGGAAATCCATCTCATGGTCTGTATGATGACGTGGCACGTCTGCACGCCGCATGCGTCGTTCAGTTTTGTGCTCAATATAAATCACAACATTGCACTCTTGCCGATTGCCAGAAAATTATTAGTGATATCGAATTGGAACTCGATAAGTCTCCGCGCTGTTTGATTCAGAAATTTGACAACAACTCTCTTGCCAATGTCTTGTTACTGAAATGAATTTTTAGGGTTTTGTTTTCAATTATTTGTTAGAATCTTACTACACTATCCAACGTAAACCATCGGGGTTCTGAATATAAATTATGATAGATTATCTCATTCACGCCGTTTTCAGAGTGAGATTATTAATATTCTCAGAAAAAGATACAGAAGTGTAAAATAACGTGACGATATTTACGTACTGTCGTCAAATATAATGTTGTATTAAAATGCGCTACTCATTATTTTATTGACTCATTTTTTGACAGTTGGCACAATTTAGGTGCATTGAAGATTTTTGTTTCATTTTCCACGTAATTTTAATCTGAGGCGGTATGCAAGAACGTATTTAACTGTTAAACGGTGGAAAATCATTGATTTTTTGCCCTTCACAGTAAATTATAAGTATTTTACCATCTATTTTGTATTAAAATATTATTTTTTACATATTATATTATTCATTTCAGAGATCGATGCCTAATGGAAGAGCAAAAAAATTAGGGGCGGAGAAAAGGTCTTGTTTAGACAGACACACGGCCACTAAGGCCATCTAATCTCTTCCTCTTTTGTTTGTCATTTCTCATTTACATGTCATTTTCTCCGCCCCTAATTTTTTGCTCTTCCATTAGGCATCCATCTCTGAAAAGGACAATACTTATTAATAAATTTTCTTATAAAAGTAGTTTAACAATAATCGTCCATCACCATTTAACAGATAACTACATTCTTGCATACGGGCTATGATTTTTCTGATACAAGCTCTCTGTGTTTAAACGTTACATTTGATATACTTGATTTTTCCTTTTTCTCTACATCTACATCGATTCTAACTCTTAGTCCATGATAGCAAGATAAGATAGGTCCTCTAACCAGACAATATACGAATTCTTAATTCTCTGCAAAATAAGAAAACAAATTTATTTTAAACAAACAGTTATATATAATATGAAAAATCTCTCTAGCTCTTATAAAACTGCCATTCCAAATCAACATAGGTAAAGTTCCAAACATCGGGCTGTCCAAAATGCCTAACATTGGTAATGTTCGTGTGGTTCCAGCTGCAAGCCCATCCCATTAATCTTCCTCTTCACCAACTCCAAACTCACTCAAACGGCGGCAACGGGTCATACGTTGGTCCTCCCCACGCTCTGAACCTCAATTTCGTCATCATTTCATAATTAGCTCCCTGCAAAACTCGGACATAAAACCTTTCTACCAAAACCAGGCTAACTTTGAAGTCGAGTCCCGCGTGGTCTCTGAATCCCATCGACTCCACTTCATATTTGCCGTTGGGCACGTTCAGGTCGCCTCGCGCCGAGATGCCTCCTTCGGCCGTATATGGGAGGGGCGAGCATTTGCAGCGCGCAAACTCCTCGTGCTCGTAGTCGTTGTACCTCATCAGTTTTGCCAGTGAGTCAATGTCTGTCACCTTATGATGGTCTCGGTCAAAGATTCTCGCGCGTGGCGATGCTCCCCACTTGTACCAGTTGAATTCTTGCGCCTGCAATAATCAACATCAACACATCAGTGAGCACCTATTCGAACTTTGTCGTCGAAGCCACTAAGCTTGCTAATCTTCGGTAAGAAAGGAATGTTGTAAGAGGGCCAGTAGGAGTACTTCTTCAGGTACCACGTGACATCACTCGACTCTGCGTAACCACTAAAACCAACAGTTGCAGAAAGAGACAGAGATAAACTATCACTTACGGCACTTGCTCGACAATCCAGACAACGTCCTCATCGGGGATCGGCTCTCCCGGCTTGAACTTGTTCCAATCAAGAATCGTCCACTGGTTGTTGTAGGTGCCCGAGTTGTACTTTTCAAATACCTGCGTCCAGCCCTTGGCAGTCCTGCAACACGTTTAATTCGGCCACTAACGCGCACATACCTTGCCAATTGATTCGAGATGAATGAGCGAACCCAGCAGAACACTTGTCCCTCGGCGTTCATGTATTTCGACGAATATCTTTCCGTGTTGAAGATGGCGTGCGTTGTTTCAATTGATGCCTGCAAGTCTTGATCGCCATGCCCAAATACCGATGGACACTAACCAATCCAGCCGACGTCAAGGTGAAATCATCAGTGGAGATCAGAGCTCCGGGGTATCCGGAGAATGAGACAGCATGTCCCGGAACTTCGTTCACATCTGCAAGAATCGTCAGCAATAACATCCAATTACATCGCCATACCATAACCAAACTTGTAAATCTTGAGAATGCGCTGCATCCAGCTCAGCGACGACATCGACACGTGGCTAATAAACAGATCCTTGTTCTCCGGCGCCAACTTGATCAATCCCGAGCATCGTCCGGCTTCTGGGTACTCTAGCGGATCGGGCGTCTTGTTGAGGTACTTGTTCAGATCGAACATGTCTCCAGCGAGCTGCATCATGCTGAAACGCGCGTCAACAAACAATCCAATAAACCAATTCCACTCACTAGATCGGATGCATGTCGAAGCCAATCTCCGGCGTCAAATTGCGGCGCGAGTAGGCGTCATAGATACCCGTCAATTGGGCGAATGTGAGATTGACGTGGCGCCAAAACGGATCGGTGCTCGGCTGCACGAGCACTTGGCTGCGCATCCAGTCGAGGTTCGACTGCAAATGCGTGTACAGCTTCTTGCAGAACTGCGTGTGATTGTTGCACATCGTCTCGATGGTGTTGCGATAGTGATAGTAAATCTGGAGGCGTGTGAGCTCGCCCTCGGCAACGCCTGCCGCGTACGCTTGAACGTCATATGAGTGGCTGGCGAACGTCTCGATCTCCAGAACTCCCCATCTGAAAGGTTATTTGAATGAGAACGTGCTGGAATTGTAGAGAACCCCGTCGTATTCACTTCGTTCGCATATCTTCCTACGGCAACACGCGATCGTCCGTCGGTGCATTCCTTAGCGTGCCTGAATAATTTCAATTAATGAAGAATCGAAAAAAAATATAATTCATATTATATCGTCCAGCAATAAATTTGAGCTTTGATATTAAAATAAAACTATTCACCTATCAAATCGTTACAACAAAATCTTTGAAATCACACAGAAAACCCAAGAATTCGACAAATTAGACTTTCCAAACACTTTTTTTGATTCCTTTGGCATTAAATGATAAAATATATAGAAATCAACCATACTTAAAAAAATCCTTGTATTTTTTGCTGTCGAATAATATACATTTCAATATGTATCTAGAAACTTACTTCAATATAATGAAAAAAATAAAAAAATCGAAAATAAAAAATAAAAGTTTGCATACAAACTACAGTAGCGGCAATAATTCATCTGCGCCTTTAATGTGTTACGATATTTCTTTTAAGAAAAATAATGTTAAGGCATTAATTAAGGAAACAAATACAGTTTTTACTTAATTTTATTACCTAATTTAAAATAGTTAGGTAAAAATATTTAATTATTCTGAGTATCTATATGTATTCTTTAAATTTTTAATTTCAAAATGGTTTTAACGCGGTAAACGTGAAAAATTGGGGCTTGATAATTAGGTTATATTAACCTGCATTCCACCCCGCTAAAGATTTTTAGAGAACTAATTAATTAGAGATTATTAGTTTAAACAAAAAAATTTTGCAAAAATTAAAAATTAAGAGCAATCTACAGTAACAAATGTTTTATAAGTGCGCCTTTAATGTGTTACGATAGATTTTTTTTTAGAAATAATTTATTCAAATTAATTTAAAAAAAATTATAATCAGTGATAAATTAATTATATTACCCAATTTAGGTAAAAAAAATTAATTAAACTTGTTGAGTATCTATTAATTTATGATGTGACAATGTATTTCATACATTTTTAATTTGCTCAATGGTTTTAACACGATATACGTGAAAAGTGGGGTTTAATGGTTAATTTATACTTTCTAATGACTTTTAGACACATTTTTTAATTAAATATTATAAGTTTAAATACAAAAAACTACTTTTTTCAAAAATTAAAAATTAAGAATAATCTACAGTAACAAATGTTTTATAACTGCGCCTTTAATGTGTTACGATAGATTTTTTTGGAAATAATTTTTTTGAAACAATTTTATTTTATAATTTTAATTAGAGAGAATTGAAGAATTAAATAATCAATTTACTATATCACAATTCCCCCAACTATTTCTCTTACACAATATCCAAAAGAGTCTCATCCGTCGCGTTCACGCAAACAGCCACATATTTGTAATCAAACTTCTCCGACGAGTGCTCATCGAGAACCTTCTGAATCGGGATCCTCTTCAAAACATTGAGAAATGAAATCAGTCAACGCATAACATTCTCCAACTTACATTCGTCTTCAAATAGTCTCTATCTGCCGAGCAAGCCAGAAGACCAAGTGTCAGGATGAGAATGCTCTTCATCCTGCAAATATTATTGCTGAATTCGGTTAGAAGAAAAAAAGAACGATTAATATTGACAATTATCAATTAAATAATTACAATGTTGACTTGTTATCATTGTTAGCCTTCTATCAGTTGCTCAAGACCGTTTCAACTTTGATAACAAGTTTTAACAAATTTAACATAATTTTTTCATGGAAACTATATACGGAATATTTGGACATTTATATTATCAAGGAAATATTTATTGTTTGTGAAAGGATAAAATATTTAAAAACAAATTTATATGAAAGAAATCAAAAATGATCATCTCGAAATATATCAGCAACAAAACAATTTTCATCCAATGGACAGCTTGGAGAAAAATCCATTTTTTTAATCTAATTTGGTTAGAACGCTGTTTAATGTTATATTTATATTAAAATAGAATATTTTATCTATAAAATACTAAAGAGAGAACTTTTCTAACTATAAAATTGACAAAGTTATAGGCCGCCAAACTTGGATCAATGAATTTTCGTCCAATTGACAGCTCCCAAATTTTATCGATTTTCTCATGGATTTTGTAGAGTAACCTAAATATTGATATACTTATATTAAAATAGAATATTTCCTTTATAAAATACTCTAACAACAACTTTCTAACTATAAAAATGGCAAAGTTATAAGCCTCCAAACTTGGATCAATAAATTTCACCCCAAGTGATAGCTCCGGAATTTTGTCGATTTTCTCATGGATTTTGTAGAGTAACCTAAATATTGATATACTTATATTAAAATAGAATATTTCCTCTATAAAATAATCTAACAACAACTTGCTAACTGTAAAATTGACAAAGTTATGAGCTGCCAAACTTGGATCAATGAATTTCACCCCAAGTGACAGCTCCAGAATTTTATAGATTTTTCACCGATTTTGTTAAAAATCCTTATTATTGTTATATTTATATTAAAATAGAATATTTTCTCTATAAAATACTAATAGAGAATTTTCCTAACTTTAAAATTGACAAAGTTATAATCCGCCAAACTTGGATCAAGGAATTTCACCCCAAGTGACAGCTCCCGAATTTTACCGATTTTTTCACGGATTTTGTTAAAAATCCTTATTATTGTTGTATTTTTATTAAAATAGATTGTTTTATCTATAATATACCCTAACAGAATCTCTTAAAGCTAAACATTTCCAAAGTTATGAGCCGCCAAACATGGATCAATGAATTTCACCCCAAGTGACAGATCCCAAATTTTATCGATTTTCTCATGAATTTTGTAGAGTAACGTAAACATTGACAGAACTATAGTAAAATAGAATTTTTCCTCTTTAAAATAATCTAACAACAACTTTCTAACTATAAAATTGGCAAAGTTATAAACCGCCAAACTTGGATCAAGGAATTTCCCCCCAAGTGACAGCTCCCGAATTTTACCGATTTTTTCACGGATTTTGTTAAAAATCCTTATTATTGTTATATTAATATTAAAATAGATTATTTTATCTCTAATATATATTAACAGAATCTCTCAAAGCGAAACATTTCCAAAGTTATGAGCCGCCAAACATGGATCAATGAATTTCACCCCAAGTGACAGATCCCAAATTTTATCGATTTTCTCATGAATTTTGTAGAGTAACGTAAACATTGACAGAACTATAGTAAAATAGAATTTTTCCTCTTTAAAATAATCTAACAACAACTTTCTAACTATAAAATTGGCAAAGTTATAAACCGCCAAACTTGGATCAATGAATTTCACCCCAAGTGACAGCTCCCGAATTTTACCGATTTTTTCACGGATTTTGTTAAAAATCCTTATTATTGTTATATTAATATTAAAATAGATTATTTTATCTCTAATATATATTAACAGAATCTCTCAAAGCGAAACATTTCCAAAGTTATCAGCCGCCAAACTTGGATCAATGAATTGTTGTCCAATTGACAGCTTCGGAATTTTATCGATTTTATCACGAATTATGTGGAGTAACCTAAATATTGATATACTTATATTAAAATAGAATATTTTCTCTATAAAATACTAATACAGAATTTTCCTAACTTTAAAATTGACAAAGTTATAATCCGCCAAACTTGGATCAAGGAATTTTACCCCAAGTGACAGCTCCCGAATTTTATCGATTTGTTCACGGACTTTGTTAAAAATCGTTATTCTTGTTATATTTATATTAAAATAGAATATTTTATCTCTAATATACCCTAACAGAATCTCTCAAAGCTAAACATTTCGAAAATTATCAGCCGCCAAACTTGGAGTAATGAATTTCACCCCATGTGGCAGCTCCCGAATTTTATCGATTTTTTCACGGATTTTGTTAAAATCTTTATTTTTGTTACATTTATTTTAAAATAGAATATTTTATCTATAATATACCCTAACAGAATCTCTCAAAGCTAAACATTTCGAAAATTATGAGCCGCCAAACTTGGATCACCAAATTTCTAATTTATTGACAGTCATTTAGTCTTTAAATAATCCTTAGCTATTACTAAAACTACTATTACTAATAATAATGAATCTAACCTGAAAGAAACAAAAATAAAAGAAATAACTGAAGAAAATCATCAAAATAATCAGAAGAAGAAGAAGAATAAAACTTTGAAGCAAAGATTCTGACAGATCAAAATAGATTCTGATTCAGAATCCTGAAGATTTCCAACTTTATTTCACAAAAAATAAAATTCAATTCCAATAGCTTATATTAAATTCAATGAAGATTGCAAAAAACGTTTCTCAATCGAACACATGTTCAATCGAATAATAAATTGTGCATTCCGTAGGTTTTCAATTGAAACAATTGATTGCTCCAATTTCAGATCATTTATATCAAGAATGAGGATCACGTGAATGCTTTCAGTTGATCAAGCGAGTTTTGTTTATAAATTGGTAACGTTTTTCTGAATATCATTTTACATTCTAAAAATAGAATTGACATGAGAATGTGCACAAAATAAAAATTCGATTGAGTTATAGTGTCCTGTTCAAAATTCTATAATTTTTATAATTCTTGATGGATTTTAGTGTCTTTGTGGTTTTATATGAAATAATGTTTATATTTTAAGAAAATAATGTAAACTTTACCATTATTAATAAAACTAAAGAGAAAGTGAGCTCGAAATCAGAGATTTCCAATTTTTTCGATTTTGGGTCCTTTTTTCAATTTGCTCCAAAATGCTCATTTGTCGATAGATTTGGGCGATTGACGGTTATTTTGTACAACTAGGTTTATATTTTAAGAAAATAATAACAACTGTGAAATTTTAAAGAAGAATCCAGAGAAAATGAGCTCGAAGTTAGAAATTGATAAATTTTGCGATTTTTCCGCCTTTTTTCAAAATGCTCCAAAATGCTCATTTGTCGATAGATTTAGGCGATTGACGGATATTTTACACAACTAAATCTATATTTTAAGAAAACATTACTAACTGTAAAATTTTAAAGAAGAATACAGAGAAAATGAGCTCCAAATCCCAAATTGATAAATTTTGCGATTTTTGAGTCTTTCCTTCAATTTGCTCCAAAATGCTCATTTGTCGATAGATTTAGGCGAGTGACGGATATTTTATACAACTAAATCTATATTTTAAGAAAACATTTTTAACGGTAAAATTTTAAAGAACGATCCTGAGAAAATGAGCTCGAAGCTTTGAAGCCCCAAAATTTGAAAAATTGAGTAATCTTGGATTTTGTGCTTATTTTCTTTAGGATTTCACGTAAAATTTCTTAGTTTTTAATGATTTCTGAAAATATAAACATTATGTAATACAATGACAGCAAGAATTTAAAATCTATAAAGAATTGTGCAAATTGGAGCATTTTGAAATTAAGACCCAAAAATCGAAAAATTATAAATATCTTATTTGGAGCTCATTTTCTCAGGGATTCTTCTTTAAACTTTTACAGTTATGATTATTTTCTTAAAATACAAACCTAGTTGTATAAAATATCCATCAGTAAACAAAATCTATCAACAAATGAGCATTTTGGAGCATTTTGAAAAAAAGACCCAAAATCCAAAAATTTGGCAGTCTCTGATTTGGAGCTCAGTTTCTTTGTATTGTTCTTTAAAATTAAAAATTCATTGTTGTTTTCTTAAAATACAAACCTAGTTGTATAAAATATCCATCAGTAAACAAAATCTATCAACAAATGAGCATTTTGGAGCATTTTGAAAAAAAGACCCAAAATCCAAAAATTTGGCAGTCTCTGATTTGGAGCTCAGTTTCTTTGTATTGTTCTTTAAAATTAAAAATTCATTGTTGTTTTCTTAAAATACAAACCTAGTTGTATAAAATATCCATCAGACGACTAGACCTATCGACAAATGAGCATTTTGGAGCATTTTGAAAAAAAAGTTCCAAAATTTGAAATTTGAGCAATCTTGGATTTGGTGCTCATTTTCTCTGAGTTTCTCTTTAAACTTTTAAAGTTTTTAACATTTTCTTAAAATATAGACCTAATTGTATAAAATATCCATCAATCGCCTGAATCTATCGACAAATGAGCATTTTGGAGCAAATTGAAAAAAGGACCCAAAATCCAAAAATTTGGCAGTCTCTGATTTGGAGCTAATTTTCTTTGGATTGATTTTTAAAATTTAAATTTCATTATTGTTTTCTTAAAATATAAACCTAATTTTATAAAATATCCGCCAATCGCCTAAATCTATCGATAAATGAGCATTTTGGAGCAATTTGAAGTTAAGACCCAAAAATCGGAAAATTTATCAATTTTGGATTTGGAGCTCATTTTCTCTGGATTCTTCTTTAAAATTTTACAGTTAGTAGTGTTTTCTTAAAATATAGATTTAGTTGTATAAAATATCCGTCACTCGCCTGAATCTATCGACAAATGAGCATTTTGGAGCAATTTGAAGTTAAGACCCAAAAATCGGAAAATTGAGAAATCTTGGATATGGAGCTCATTTTCTCTGGATTTTAAAATTTGATTGCAATGTTATCGACTTTTTCAAAAATTAGAGCTTTCACTTAATAGTAGAATTACTAGAATCATTCAACCAACTAGAATGGAGCATTCTGTGAGCATTTTGAAAAAACCCGCCGCAAGAAAATCCCCAATATTTATTTTTCGCTTTAATTATCTCTTTAAATAAAAAGTATCAAATCCAACGTGTATTTATTTAAACCAATTAAAATTAAAAAAAACAAGAGAACCGCTTCAATTACCAATACTAATCCCATTAATCGCTGTAATTCGATTTTATCTTTTTGTTCGAGTCCACCCTCTCAATTAGATTTTCACGTAATAATCATCGTGCCACTGTTTTCATTTGATGCCTTCGTTCCGGTACGTGGTGCTGTGCTTGAATCGAGCGGATTACGCTGGCAAATGATTGAAATTAGTCGAAGGAAAACAATACGCGGAATAAAAAACGGACGGTGAGCCGATTGGCAAACATTTTGCCGTGGAATTGATTAATTGATTTCGGAGCTTGTTTCCAATAGTTTGCGACTCGCGTTTTTACTATGGATTAATTTTGATTTGTTGTTCTAGAAATTTCAGCTATTGCTTGTCTGCATCTCTGAAAATTGTGTATTTTGTTTGTTTCTCTCAAAGTTGGTGGAATTTTGGAATTTTGCTGAGATTCGGATCCAATTTTCTAGACGCTGCATTGAGATCTGGTAGAATTCTTTTAGGTGTGTGGTAAATAGGTATTGTTTATTAGTTTCACGTACATTCTTTTACGAGAAACTTTCTGCGTCTCTCACAGTATAACTTTATTTGAGGTGCACTCACCATAGTGTAATTTTTGGAATTTTGCCAATTTTTAGTCTCATTTTTCTAGAAGCTGCTTAAAGATTTCGCAAAACCCAATAATAATAATGTTAAACAAGTCTAGATCATTAGATTCACGTAATTAACTTTACGAGAATTTGTCTGCGTCTCTCACAGTATGACTTTATTTGAGGTACACTCACCACTGTGTAATTTTTGGAATGTTGCCAATTTTTAGTCTAATTTTTCTCGAGTCCACATTGAGATATGGTAAAACCCAATTGGAATAATAGTAAAATAGTCTAGCTCATTAAATTCACGTAACTAACTTTACGAGAATTCCTCTGCGTCTCTCACAAAATGGCTTTATTTGAGGTACGCTCCCCACAGTGTGGTTTTTGGAATTTTGCCAAATTTTAGTCTCATTTTTTCTCGAATCCACATTGAGATATGGTAAAACCCAATTGGAATAATAGTAAACTAGTCCAGCTAATTATATAAAAGTAATTATCTTTACAGGAAACTCTCTGCGTCTCTCACAATATCACTTTCTTTGGGGTACACTCATCACTGTGTAATTTTTGGAATTTTGCCAATATTTAGTGTCATTTTTCTCGAGTCCACATTGAGATATGGTAAAATCCAATTGGAATAATAGTAAAATAGTCTAGCTCATTAAGTTTATGTAACTAAGTTTACAGGAAACTGTCTGCGTCTCTCACAAAATGACTTTATTTGAGGTACGCTCCCCACAGTGTGGTTTTTGGAATTTTGCCAATTTTTAGTCTCATTTTTCTCGACTCCACATTGAGATATGGTAAAACCCAATTGGGTTAATAGTAAACTAGTCCAGCTAATTATATTAAAGTAATTATCTTTACAGCAAACTCTCTGCGTCTCTCACAAAATGACTTTCTTTGAGGTACACTCGCCGCAGTGTAGTTTTTGGAATTTTGCCAATTTTTAGTCTCATTTTTCTCGAGTCCACATTGAGATATGGTAAAACCCAATTGGAATAATAGGAAACAAGTCTAGATCATTATATTCACGTAACTAAGTGTACGAGAATTCGTCTGCGTCTCTCACAATATCACTTTCTTTGAGGTACACTCATCACTGTGTAATTTTTGGAATTTTGCCAATTTTTAGTCTCATTTTTCTCGAGCCTGCATTGAAATTTGACAAAACCCAATAACCTTATTGTTAAATAAGTCTAAATCATTAAATTCACGTAACTAATTTTACGAGAATTCATCTGCGTCTCTCACAAAATCGCCTTAATTGAGGTTCACTCACTGACTGGTTCTTGAATTTTTCCAATTTTAAGACCCATTTTTTGTCGTATAAATAAATTTCAAAAGGTCAAAATCAAGTTAACCGAAACCCATCATTCTTGATTTGAATGAATATGTGGTGCAATATATAAATAAATAAATAAACAATCGGACATGGTCACAAAATACACACAAGCCTCCCATGTATTCAAACAAATTACATTCAAAAACCTTTTTGTGTTGTATAAAACAATTTATAATATATTCATGACTGGCGGCTATACATATAAATTTGAGCATTCTGCTGGAATATATATTATATGTCTTGCTCGTCTTCCAGAGTCGCTTTCGTGTCTGCAATTTGGCTGGTTTTTTATTGTGTTAGTAGTACAATTTCATTTTTTATTTGTTGTTGTTGTTTATTCTTCAATTTTAGCTGCTCTTTTTTGATGAGATTGTGGAAGTCGTCAATTTAGTGTAATTGAATATTCATTTTTGATTATTTGGGCATTTAAGAGCTGAAAGAAACGCTCGTTTTATTGATTTTTATATTTGATATACGACCTTGTTTCGGTTTCCGACGTTTGATGGTCCCAATGGGAATCTTTCAACTATTCACTTTTTGAAAATGTATTTGAAGAGCGTTTCTTTAAAATTCTTTTATGGGTTTTTAACCTAATTGATGTTGGAACCACTAAAATTGGCAGAAAGCCAAGAAAAAGTCGAAAATTATCGAATTTTGACCGTTATTGAGTTTGCGACGATTTTAATGGTCCCGAAATAAATATTGGAACTATTCCTTTTGCATGTAAACTTTTAAAGACTTGCTTAATGTATATATCTAACGATTTTTGTAGAAATTGATGTTGGGACCACTAAAATTGGCAGAAATCCAAAAATATGGAAAATTTTGAATTTTCACCATGGTTGGGTTTCCGACGATTTTAATGGTCCCAAAATAGTTATTGGGACTATTCCTTTTGTGTATAGGATTCATGAGACTTTTAAATAGTTCATATAAAAGGATTTTTAGACGACTTGATGTTGGGACCATTAAAATTAGCAGAAAGCCAAAAATACTAAAATTTTAAATTTTGACCATTTTTGGTTTTACGACGATTTTAATGGTCCCAATAGTAATTGTTTTGCTATTCCTTTTGTCTATATAATCTATAAGACTTTTCAATAAGCTGGGTAAAGGATTTTTGGAAAAATTGATGTTGGGACCACTAAAATTGGCAGAAAGCCAAGAATATGAAAATTTTGAATTTCGACCATGGTTGGGTTTTCGAGGATTTTAATGGTCCCAAAATAATTATTGGGACTATTACTTTTGTATGTAAATTTTTAAAGACTTTATTAATGTACATGTAAAAGGATTTTTGGAGAAATTGATATTGGGACCATTAAAATTGGCAGAAATCCAAAAATATAGAAAATTTTGAATTTTCACCATGGTTGGGTTTCCGACGATTTTAATGGTCCCAAAATAATTATTGGGACTATTTCTTTTGTCTATAGATTCTATCAGACTTTTAAATAGTTCATGTAAAAGGATTTTTGGAGAAATTGATATTGTGACCATTAAAATTGGCCCAAAGCCAAGAATACTACAATTTTAAATTTTGACCATGGTTGAGTCTTCGGCGATTTTAATGGTCCCAATGGAAAGTTATCAACTTTTCCATTCAGGTACATTTTATGTAAGACGTGTTCTTAAAGCCTGCTTAAGGGTTTTCTGCTTTATTAATTTTGGGACCATTAAAATTGGCACAAAGCCAAAAACACGAGAACGCACTATTTTGACCATTTTTGGTTTTCTGACGATTTTAATGGTCCCAAAATAAATATTGGAACTATTACTTTTGCACGTAAACTTTTAAAGACTTGCTTAATGTACGTGTAAAAGGATTTTTGGAGAAATTGATATTGTGACCATTAAAATTGGCCGAAATCCAAAAAGTCGAAAATCATCGAATTTTGACTATTGTTGAGTCTTCGGCGGTTTTAATGGTCCCAATAGTAACTGTTTTGCTATTCCATTTGTCTATATAATCTATAAGACTTTTCAATAAGCTGTGTAAAAGGATTTTTGGAGAAATTGATTTTGGAACTATTAAAATTGGCAGAAAGCCAAAAATACTAAAATTTTAAATTTTGACCATTGTTGAGTCTTCGGCGATTTTAATGGTCCCAAAATAATTATTGGAACTATTCCTTTTTTTTATAAATTTTTAAAGACTTTCTTAATGTACATGTTGAACGATTTTTGTAGAAATTGGTTTTAGGACCATTAAAATTGGCAGAAAGCCAAGAAGACCGAACTTTTTCATTTTGATAACGGCTCGGTTCCTGACGATTTTAATGGTCCCAATGGAAAGTTATCAACTTTACCATTTAGGTCTATGTTCTGTAAGACGTGTGCTTGAAGCCTGTTTAAATGTTTTCTGTTTTATTCATTTTGAGACCATTAAAATTGGCAGAAAGCCAAAAACACGAGAATGGACTATTTCGACCATTTTTGGTTTTCTGACGATTTTAATGGTCCCAATAGGAATTGTTTTGCTATTCCATTTGTCTATATAATCTATAAGACTTTTCAATAACCTGTGTAAAAGGATTTTTGGAGAAATTGATTTTAGGACCATTAAAATTGGCCGAAAGCCAAGAATACTAAAATTTTGAATTTTGACCATGGTTGAGTCTTCGGCGATTTTAATGGTCCCAAAATAATTATTGGAACTATTCCTTTTGCACGTAAACTTTTAAAGACTTGCTTAATGTATAAGTAAAAGGATTTTTGGAGAAATTGATATTGGGACCATTAAAATTGGCCGAAATCCAAAAAAGTCGAAAATGATCGAATTTTAACCATGGTTGAGTCTTCGGCGATTTTAATGGTCCCAATAGTAACTGTTTTGCTATTCCATTTGTCTGTATAATCTATAAGACTTTTCAATAAGCTGTGTAAAAGGATTTTTTTTGATAAATTGTGTTTCGGACCATTAAAATTGGCCGAAATCCAAAAACCCGAAAATTTTGAATTTTGACTATGGTTGAGTTTCCAATGATTTTAATGGTCCCAAAATAATTATTGGGACTATTCCTTTTGTCTATAGGATCTATAAGACTTCAATAGTCTATGTAAAAGGATTTTTTGTGAACTTCATGTTGAGAGCCTTAAAATTGGCAGAAAGCCAAAAACACGAGAATGGACTATTTCGACCATTTTTGGATTCCTGTCGATTTTAATGGTCCCAGAATCGATTTAGCAAAAATTTGTTTTTTGCACTGGGAAAACAGTAAATTTTTTTCTTTATAGGTCTAAACATTTACTAGATTTTCAATCGACAGACCTTTGAAAATAGCCAAAGTTTAATTGACACTAACTTTGCTCGAATTTAATAAAAATCAATTGAGCTCGATTTTAAAGATGGATTTTAAAGATTTTTACTTAATTTGTGCCGCAGAATGATTTAGCAAGTTTTCAACTATCCCATAAGCTTGATCACTAATTTTTAACGCCAACGGACCATCGATTAGAATCGATTCTTCATAGTTTCCCGGCGATGCGAGTTTCGCCCACTTGACAAGTTTTTCGCGCAGCCAGCCCACCGAAATGTTTCATTCATGCGCACTCTTATCATTTCGCGTGTGTGTGTGTGTGTTGTTGCTCGAGTGCTGCTCGAAACAAAAAATAATTTTTGTGGCGACGAGATGATCGTTGTTGACTCATTTCCTGCTGGTTTTCGTCGTCGTTTTTATCAATTAAATATGACACAGTTTTTCTTTTTTTTTATTTGTCTTGTTTCACTCATTTTGTTTCGCGGTTGTCCTTATTTGTGCGATTTTATGCAAATTAGGAGTGTTTTTTTTCACATTTAGTGGTGACTAATATTTTGACAATTTAATCTTGAAAAGAATACAATGGAGTGCAATAGATTTTAATCGCTTAATTATCGCCTTAAATTTTTTCCATCTAATATTAGAATTTTTTCTTTTTTTTATTCTATCTAGGTCAGAGAATCAGAAAAATAGATAAACGAGACGCAGAGATATAGAGAGTAAGAGAGTTTTTCTGTAATATATTTGTTTTCGCATTGTAGATTTGAACGACTTCTTGATATTTTATAGCAAAGTCTTTTATTTACAAAATATCCAAATTTTGTGAAAATCTATCGAGAGAGACGCAGATAACAAGTGACAGAAGTTGTCATAGCCTACTTATTACCATTAGAGCGCATTTTCGACAATAAATTGTCGTACGATTTTAATGATTTATGGTTTATATATAGAGTAGAAAAAGTATAACAAAATATACAAATTTTGTGAAAATCTATCGAGAGAGACGCAGACAGTGAGACGATGAATTGAACATTTAGACTTATTATCATTAGAGCGCATTTTCGAGAAAACTACTCGTATGATTTTGTTGAAATATAGATATTTTATTAAGTAAAGATTATTTTACAATATAAAATTAATTTTGTGAAAATCTATCGAGAGAGACGCAGACAACAAGTCCACAAACTGAAAATTTTCGACTTGTTAGCATTAGAGCGCATTTTCAATAAAACTACTCGTATGATTTTGATGAAATTTAAATATTTTGTTAAATAAATAATTTTTCACGAGATAACCAAATTTGGTGAAAATGTATCGAGAGAGACGCAGACAGCGAGATCACAAACTGAAACTTTCCGACTTATTATCATTAGAGCGCATTTTCAATAAAACTACTCGTACGATTTTAATGAAATTTAGCTATTTTATTAATAAAACAATATTTCACAAAAAAGCCACATTTGGTAAAAATCTATTGAGAGATGCGCAGATAGTCAGACGAAGAACTAAAAATTTTCGACTTTTTATAATTGGAGCGAATTTTCTACAACAAATCATCATACGATTCCATCGAAAATAGGTTTATGTTTAGAATAGACCATGTATAACAAAATATTGAAATATTGTGAAAATCCATCGAGAGAGACGCAGACAGCGAGACGCTGAAAATTCATTGCCCCTTTCGTGTCATTAGAGCGCATTTTCAATAAAACTGCCCGTATGATTTTGATGAAATCTAGCTATTTTGTTAAACAAATGCTTTTTCACAAGATAACCAAATTTTGTGAAAATCTATCGAGAGAGACGCAGACAACGACGCGCTAAATTGACCATGCTCGCTTTCAGGAGCATGATTTAACAAGGGAAGTCACTTTAGCGTCCCTTTGAGAATTTGCTGAAACTTGGACCATTGATAGATTCGGATGCGCTGATTCCAAATCCGTTTTCAAAATCGGCGCAATATTTATCTGAGCCGAGATATAAGCCGTCAAAATTCATTTTTTGATGTGCTCATTGATGTGCATAAACCACAAAATGTCCGACACAAGCAATAGCTTAATTATATAAGACGAGCAATTAGCATGAGAAGTGTGGCAGCAGCAGCGAGTGGACGAAGCAATTGGAACGGTATAGTGATCATGGTTGGTTATTGCATTGTGTGTACAGTATTGTTAACGTTTCTAGTTTCTATGCAAGTTGAAAGCTTATTTGTTTCGTATTTTGAAATTTTTTCATTTATTGCAAATTTGTGAAAAATTTCTTGTTCTGTTTAAGAGTTTAAAATAACAGAAAATAAAATTTAACAAAATTAACTTTCAATGGAAAAAATCAAAATTTTTTTTGCATCACTTATGTACATCAACTACTAAAAGATTAGAAATAAAAACTTCTACAATACAAACATGAAATAAAAGATAGTGTATATAAGCGAATTCAGGAATAAACAATAATTTTCCCGATTTTTAAAATTTTTATGGTCGTTGTACATTGAACCGATCTCATGGCCAAGTTGAAGGTGAAAAATTTGCCACCATACATGTGAATGCCTTTAGTATGATGATAATCACCAAATTTTTTTTTCATGAATTAATTTTAAAATATTGGTCCCGGTAGCTAATTTAAGCGGTGATGGAACCATTACCTTGAATTACTTCGTATAAACACATTTGAAAGCCTTCCTATGTTGCTCGCTCTACCCATATCAAGGTATGTCAACCATATATTTTCTGAAACATATCTGTGATACAAGATGTACCATTTTTTCTAGTAGAAATTTATGGAATTGTGCTAGCAGCATAGGAAGCCGTGCAAATATTATTCTCGGGGTAGCTCAAGGTAAGGGTTACCATCATCGTTATGAATCACTCTACCAAGTTTACTGAATACTGAAGAGTTCAAGTGGTTCGGGTAATTAACACCACCTGAAGTATGAATTTTCGAAGGATTAAAAAAGTTGTCAAAAAATTCCGGAGACAGTTAAAATTCCTGGTTCATAAATTACGTCTAAATTATTGGTCCCTCGAGCTAATTTAATCAGCAGGATTCAATTTTCAATTTTTATTTTTTCAAATATTTTTTTCAATTCCATAAATAGAAATTTATAATAGAAAAAATGGTACATTTTGTAGCACAAATATGATTGAGAAGATTTATGGCTGACATACTTGGTGTAAGAGGGTAGAGCGGGCAACATAGGAAGGCGTGCAAATGTGTTTATACGAACTAGCTCAAGGTAAGGGGTGCATCACCGCTTAAATTAGCTTGCGGGACCAATATTGTAAAAGTAATTCATGAAAAACAAATTTTGGTGATTATCATCATACTAAACGCATTCACATGTATGGTGGCAAATTTTTCACCTTCACCGTGACCATGAGATCGGTTCAATGTACAACGACCAGAAAAAAATTTAAAAATCGGGAAAATTATTGTTTATTCCTGAATTCGCTTATATATACTATCTTTTATTTCATGTTTGTATTGTAGAAGTTTTTATTTCTAATCTTTTAGTAGTTGATGTACATAAGTGATGCAAAAAAAATTTTGATTTTTTCCATTGAAAGTTAATTTTGTTAAATTTTATTTTCTGTTATTTTAAACTCTTAAACAGAACAAGAAATTTTTCACAAATTTGCAATAAATGAAAAAATTTCAAAATACGAAACAAATAAGCTTTCAACTCGAATAGCAACTAGAAACGTTAACAATACTGTACACACAATGCAATAACCAACCATGATCACTATACCGTTCCAATTGCTCCGTCCACTCGCTGCTGCTGCCACACTTCTCCTGCTAATTGCTTGTCTTATATAATTAAGCTATTGCTTGTGTCGGACATTTTGTGGTTTATGCACATCAATGAGCACATCAAAAAATGGACTTTGACGGCTTATATCTCGGCTCAGATAAATATTGCGCCGATTTTGAAAACGGATTTGGAATCAGCGCATCCGAATCTATCAATGGTCCAAGTTTCAGCAAATTCTCAAAGGGACGCTAAAGTGACTTCCCTTGTAAGGTTGATTTTAGAGCGCGTTTTCTCGTTTATCCTATTATCAAATTTTTTGTTACTAGTTTTTGTAAAAGAGCAAGTCTTGATTTGTATAAAATCTGAAGAAGTCGCTGATTGAATAGCAGAGTCGCAGACAGTAACGCGCTAAAGTGACAATGGTGAAATGAAATGTTTTTAATTGTGTTTGGAGCGCGTTTTCTCGCTTTTCTTATTATCGATTTATTTGTTGCTTAGATATAGTATGGAAGAAGTCTTGATTTATCAAAACAATCAAAGTAAAACTTGATTCACAATAGGAGACAGAGATAGTAAGAGCCGAAATAGAACGTGCTCACCTGTTGGAATAATTTAGATGGGTACTGTATCTTTCATTTAGTTGTGATAAACTCAACATTTCGCATGCACCAGCAACTTGTTTTTCTCATTGAGCATAAATATACAAATAAACAAAATGATTAAAGGCACTTGAAGATGATTGGAACGAGCTCATTTTTGTGTCAATTTCTTTGCCATTAAAAAATGCCAATGATAAAATGTTTCAGGTCCACGCGCGGATGCGACATCATGAGCACAAGCCATTTATCAAACATAAAGCAGCGAGTCGTTCGTCGGAATGAGCACAAGGTGAGCATTTTCATATGTAAAACGGTCGAGTGGACGTTTCCGGTCGTCCGCTTCATTCATGCGCAATATAGGTATTTGGTATTTATATTTATGCAAATTAGCCATGAATATGATTGTTTATTGTGTATACTATTATTAAGCTGTTTGTTCTGTGCATTCATTTTGTGTGTTTGTGTGAATTTGGTTGCTTAGTATTTGTACTCGAATCGACTTGGTTTTGTTGGTGTATTGTATGGTCACGAATATTGCATATTTTTTGCGTGAAACTACGTGTAATTATTATAAATTGATATGTTTCTAAAATTTGAAGAAATTTACTATAATTTAACAAAAATATTATATTGAATATGTTTCGATTTCATACTGTAATTTGTGTCTTAACTTGATCGAAAATTTGAGAAAATAGTGAACATAGAAAATTTCTTCTTTATTCACGTGAAAATACGTGAAATCAAAAGAGCTGAAATTTTATTTTATTTTTTAATATATTGCCTAAAATTTAAAAATAGTGTTTCTACTAAATTCCTATATCTTCATACTGTAATTTTGGAAATTTTGTGTACTTTGGAAATCGCTTAATTTTTACGTGTAAAAACACGAGACTCTTACATTTGATAATGTTTCATATAAAAGAATAAATTATCTATAAAATACAACTAATGATTTTCTTAAATTCCTCTAATTTCATACTGTAATTTGTGTCTGAATTTGATCGAAAATTTGGAAAACTAGTGCACTTGGAACATTGCTTATTTTTTCACGTGAAAATACGTGAAATCAAAAAAGCTGCAACTTTATTTTATTTTTTAAAATCTTGCCTAAAATTTAAAATTTGTGTTTTTACTAAATTCCTATAATTTCATACTGTAATTTGTCATTAAAATTGAATGAAATTTCGGAAATTTTGTGTACTTTGGAAATCGCTTAATTTTTACGTGAAAAAACACGAGACTCTTACATTTGATAATGTTTCATATAAAAGAATAAATTATCTATAAAATACAACTAATGATTTTCTTAAATTCCTCTAATATCATACTGTAATTTGCGTCTTAATTTGACCGAAAATTTGGAAAACTAGTGTACTTGGAATATTGCTTATTTTTTCACGTGAAAATACGTGAAATCAAAGAACTATAATATTTATGTTATAATTTTAGAAACTAGCTATAATTTGAAAATAGAGTTTTTATTAAATTCCTATATCTTCATACTGTAATTTGTCATTAAAATTGAATGAAATTTCGGAAATTTTGTGTACTTTGGAAATCGCTTAATTTTTACGTGTAAAAACACGAGACTCTTACATTTGATAATGTTTCATATAAAAGAATAAATTATCTATAAAATACAACTAATGATTTTCTTAAATTCCTCTAATTTCATACTGTAATTTGTGTCTGAATTTGATCGAAAATTTGGAAAACTAGTGCACTTGGAACATTGCTTATTTTTTCACGTGAAAATACGTGAAATCAAAAAAGCTGCAACTTTATTTTATTTTTTAAAATCTTGCCTAAAATTTAAAATTTGTGTTTTTACTAAATTCCTATAATTTCATACTGTAATTTGTCATTAAAATTGAATGAAATTTCGGAAATTTTGTGTACTTTGGAAATCGCTTAATTTTTACGTGAAAAAACACGAGACTCTTACATTTGATAATGTTTCATATAAAAGAATAAATTATCTATAAAATACAACTAATGATTTTCTTAAATTCCTCTAATATCATACTGTAATTTGCGTCTTAATTTGACCGAAAATTTGGAAAACTAGTGTACTTGGAATATTGCTTATTTTTTCACGTGAAAATACGTGAAATCAAAGAACTATAATATTTATGTTATAATTTTAGAAACTAGCTATAATTTGAAAATAGAGTTTTTATTAAATTCCTATATCTTCATACTGTAATTTGTCATTAAAATTGAATGAAATTTCGGAAATTTTGTGTACTTTGGAAATCGCTTAATTTTTACGTGTAAAAACACGAGACTCTTACATTTGATAATGTTTCATATAAAAGAATAAATTATCTATAAAATACAACTAATGATTTTCTTAAATTCCTCTAATATCATACTGTAATTTGCGTCTTAATTTGACCGAAAATTTGGAAAACTAGTGTACTTGGAATATTGCTTATTTTTTCACGTGAAAATACGTGAAATCAAAGAACTATAATATTTATGTTATAATTTTAGAAACTAGCTATAATTTGAAAATAGAGTTTTTATTAAATTCCTATATCTTCATACTGTAATTTGTCATTAAAATTGAATGAAATTTCGGAAATTTTGTGTACTTTGAAAATAGCTTAATTTTTACGTGAAAAAAACGTGAGACTCTTACATTTGCCAATGTTTCATATAAATGAATAAATTATCTATAAAACGCAACTATTGGTTTTTCAAGTTCTTCTAACTTCCTACTGTAATTTGTGTCTTAATTTGATCGAAAATTTGAAGAAATAGTGCACTTGGAACATTGCTTATTTTTTCACGTGAAAAAACGTGAAATCAAAAGTCTATGATATTTATGTTATAACTTTAGAAACTAGCTATAATGTGAAATAGAGTTTCTACTAAATTCCTATATCTTCATACTGTAATTTATCTCTGAATTTCGTCAAAATTTTGCAAATTTTGTATACTTTCGAAATCGCATAATTTTTACGTGAAAAAACGTGAGACACTTACACTTGCCAATTTTTCATATAAATGAATAAATTATCAATAAAATACAACTAATGGTTTACTTAAATTCCTCTAATTTCATACTGTAATTTGTGTCTGAATTTGATCGAAAATTTGAAGAAATAGTGCGTTTGGAACATTGCTTATTTTTTCACGTGAAAAAACGTGAAATCAAAAGACTATGGTATTTATGTTGTACTTTTAGAAATTAGCTATAATTTAAAAACAATGCTTTTATTAAACTCCTATAATTTCATACTGTAATTTGTCATTAAATTTTAACGAAATTTTGGAAATTTCGTGTACTTTGGAAATTGCATAATTTTTCACGTAAAACGACGTGTAACTACTAGGTAGTCTTATGTTTTGTGTATTTTAAGAAACCAGCTTTAATTCATATTTACAGTTCTCCCTAAATTCCTATAATTTCATACTGTAACTTGCATCCAAAATTGAGCGAATTTAGGGAAATTTTGTGTACTTTGAAAACCGCGTCATTTTTCACGTGAAACAACGTGAAACTATAAGCTTTTACTAATTTTTAACGTCACGGATAAATAATCAATAAAAAACTAAAAATACTTTTATTATATTCTTCTAATTTCATACTGTTATTTTATTTCTGAAATTAGCCAAAATGCTGAAAATCCTGTGTGGCTTGTAAAATGTTATTTTTTTACGTGAAACATACGTGTAACTGAAGAATTTTGAAACATTTTTAAAAAATTAAATGATAATCTATCTTTGAACTTTAATATAATAGTTAATATCATTCAATTTCATACTGTAATTTGCATCTAAAATTGACAGATTTTTGGAAATTTTGTGTGGTTTGGATATTGCGTAGATTTTTACGTGAAATAACGTGAGACTAAAAGAAATAAGTGTTTTTGTGTATTTTAGGTTATTATCTATAATATTAAATTTATGGGAATACTGTATTTATCTATATTAGCTATTTATTTTTTCTTTGAAGTTGGCTAAGATTTTGCAATTTTGTGTGCTTGGAAAATCGAGTCATTTTCACGTTAAATTACGTGTAACTGTTAAAGTATGCTATATATCTTAAAATAGAAAATTTTTTCTATAATTCAAAATAAAATATAAATGGAATATCTTTTAATTTCATACTGTAATTTGTCATTAAAACTGACTGAAGTTTGTGGACTACAGTCTACTTGGGAAAATGCCTATTTTTCACGTAAAGGTACGTGAAACTATTAAATCTTGCACATTTTCGTGTAAATTATCAATTGCTCTTTGAGAAAACGCTAACTTACATACGTCTATAATAATATTTGGCCATGAAAATTGATTCAAATTTAGAATTCAAAGAAAAGACCAATCTTGTTCCAATTGTGGTCTTCTTAATCCACCGTATTCCCCTGCCAACAATTAATTTTTAATTTTTTTGTCAATCTTTCTCAAGTTTTTTGGTTTTTTTCTCTCCACCAAATTCATCGAAGGACGTTCGCTCGTTTGAAATGCCAATTATCTTGTTCATTTTGAATAATCCAGTTTTAGTCGAGATTTTCATTGAAGATAATTAACAGCAATTAACTGGTTGAGCTTTTTGGTTTGTGTTCTTGATTATTTTGCTGATGGTTTTTATTTTGGTTCTTGCAGTTTTGTTTTTAAGGAGTTTTTTTCAGATTTTCGGTGATTAGTTTTGAGTAATTTCTTGTTTATTTTTTATTTAGTCATTTTCTCGCGATCTGTTCTGTGGAATTTATTTTGTTTGTGTTATCATTTAAGACACGTATTGATTCACGTAAAAACAAAATTTTGAAAAAATCCATCGACAGAGACGCAGACAACTCGACGGTAAAATAACCATGGTCAGTCAGTAAACGACTCCAAACTTTGTTATTTTTTGGTGCTAATTTTCTCGCGATCTGTTCTGTGGAATTAGTTTTCCTTCAAACATTATTTAAGACACGTATTGGTTTACATAAAAACAAAATTTTGAAAAAATCCATCGACAGAGACGCAGACAAATCGACGGTAAAATGACCATGGTTATACAATAAACGACTCCGATTTTTGTTAGTGTTTGGTGCTCATTTTCTCGCGATCTGTTCTGTGGAATTAGTTTTCCTTCAAACATTATTTAAGACACGTATTGGTTTACATAAAAACAAAATTTTGAAAAAATCCATCGACAGAGACGCAGACAAATCGACGGTAAAATGACCATGGTTATACAATAAACGACTCCGATTTTTGTTAGTGTTTGGTGCTAATTTTCTCGCGATCTGTTCTGTGGAATTAGTTTTCCTTCAAACATTATTTAAGACACGTATTGGTTTACATAAAAACAAAATTTTGAAAAAAATCCATCGACAGAGACGCAGACAAATCGACGGTAAAATGACCATGGTTATACAATAAACGACTCCGATTTTTGTTAGTGTTTGGTGCTCATTTTCTCGCGATCTGTTCTGTGGAATTTATTTTGTTTGTGTTATCATTTAAGACACGTATTGATTTATGTAAAAACAAAATCTTGAAAAAATCCATCGACAGAGACGCAGACAACTCGACGGTAAAATGACCATGGTCAGTCAGTAAACGACTCCAAATTTTGTTAAAGTTTGGTACTCATTTTCTCGCGATCTGTTCTGTGGAATTAGTTTTCCTTCAAACATTATTTAAGACACGTATTGGTTTACATAAAAACAAAATTTTGAAAAAATCCATCAACAGAGACGCAGACGAGTACACGCTGAAATACCCACGATCAAATCCATTCAGTGTCAGATTTTTATTGAACTTTCGCTCGCTTTTTCAGCCTTTATTTTTATGACAAAATCAAGTTTTCAATATTTATCTAATAGAGAACGTGAAGTTTTACAAAATAGCAAAAAAAACCCGTAAAATTTATCATTAGATACGCAGACAGCAGTGCGCTGAAATGACCGTGTTCAGCCTGCTCCAGTGGTAGATTTAACATTGTTTTTAGAGCGCGTTTTCTCGTTTACTTCGTTGACAAATTTTTTCTTACAGGGTTCTATAAAAGTAAAAGTCTATATTTATATAATAACTCAATGATTTGATGATTGAATAAGAGAGACGCAGACAGGAACGCTCTGACCTGACCATGGTCAGTAGCTATCGATGAGTAAATTTTGCTTGATTTTGGAGAGCATTTTCTCGTATACCATGTTATCAAAATATTTTTTGCTAGGTTATATAGACGAAGAACCCTTGATTTTTATAATAACACAGCATTTTTCGGAATTGAATAGAAGAGACGCAGACAGAAACGCGTTGAAGTGGTTATGGTGAATGGAATTCAATGGCAGATTTAACAATACTTTTGGAGCGCAGTTTCTCATTTAAGGTAAAACCAAATTATTAGTCGTTAGAGTATATGAAAGAACAAGTCTCGGTTTATATAATATCCTAGCCATTTGCTGATTCAATGAAAGAGACGCAGACAGTATGGCGCTAAAGTGACCATGGTCAATAGATTTTGGTGGTAGATTTTTGAATGATTTTGGAGCGCGTTTTCTCGTTTATGCTAAAACCAATTTATTAGTCGTTAGAATTTTTGAAGGAACAAGTCTTGATTTACCAAAATACTTAGCCATTTGATGATTCAGTAAGAGAAACGCAGATAATAATGCGCTAAACTGACCATGGTCAATAGATTTTGGTGGCATATTTTAAAGTGTTTTTGGAGCGCAGTTTCTCATTTAAGGTAAAAACAAATGATTAATCGTTAGAGCTTATGAAAAAAACAAGTCTCGGTTTATATAATATCCTAGCCATTTGCTGATTCAATGACAGTGACGCAGACAGTAATGTGCTAAACGGACCATGGTCAATAGATTTTGGTAGCAGATTTTAGAGTGTTTTTGGAGCGCATTTTCTCGTTTAACCTTAAAGTATTTTTTTAGTAGTTTGAATTTTTGAAAGAACAATTCTTGATTTACCAAAATACTTAGCCATTTGCTGATTCAATGACAGTGACGCAGACAGTAATTTGCTAAACGGACCATGGTCAATAGATTTTGGTAGCAGATTTTAGAGTGTTTTTGGAGCGCGTTTTCTCCTTTATGCTAAAACCAATTTATTAGTCGTTAGAACTTATGAAAAAACAAGTCTTGTTTTACCAAAATACTTAGCCATTTGCTGATTCAATAAGAGAGACGCAGACAGTAAGGCGCTAAACTGACCATAGTCAATAGATTTTAGTAGCAGATTTTACAGTGTTTTTGGAGCGCGTTTTCTTCTTTATGCTGAAACCAATTTATTAGTCGTTAGAATTTTTGAAAGAACAAGTTGTGGTTTATATAATATCCTAGCCATTTGCCGATGCAATGACAGAGACGCAGACAGTAATGCGCTAAACTGACCATGGTCAATAGATTTCGAATAATAATTTTAAATTGTCATTGGAGCGCATTTTCTCAACAATATTCTTAACAATTTGCAAGTTCTCATATAAAAATGGTTTTATTTATTCAAGATAATAAATATTTGGCCGAACCCATAATGGGAAATGTGAAAATGAATAGTATTTGGATGAGAGAAAGAATTGAATTCAATTTAAGACTAATATTGATATTATAAATAATAATAATAGCATAAATGATGATGATGAGGGTCGTAATCATGATGATTTGTAAATCATTCTAACACATTATAAATCACATTTTTCTGTACTCTACCGATTATCGTTTTTTTTTTTGAATTGTGAAGGAGGAAAGATCGATCTACTTCTCCTTCTTCTCCTTCTCTGTTTGACGACCAGTTTCGTGTTGATTCAGTATCCAGTTTTTGTTGTTCAACGTTGGATAACGATGATCTGAATAATCAGATCGCTTCTACTTGTTTGTTTCGTTTTTTTGTTTGTTTGACTATCAATCGCTTCGATCGTCGTTAGGTTTTTTAGTTGAGATTTGAATTGTTTACTCATTGTTTTCTGGATTTTTAAGAATTTTCTTGCTTTAAATTTGTTTTTCTTGTTTTAAATTTCATAAATATGCTAGAGAGAGAAGCGCAGACGCTGAGAGGAAACTGTGAAAGGAAAATTTCCTCATTGGTTTGATTCTACGCGGTTTTTCTCAAAAGTTTTACATAAAATTTCAGTTTTTTGCTTGTGATTATTAAAATATAGATTGTTTTCAACAATATATGTAAAATTTAGGGTGAATGAAAATAGAGTTTAAGAGATATAGACGGTCAAATACCCAAATTTTCGAAATTTTTGAAGTTTTGTTGGTTTAGACGAGTTTTTCTCAAAAATATTACAGTAATCTGCTTGGTTTTTTAAAGAATATTAAAAAATAAATTGCGCTCTATACTATATGTAAAATTTAGCGAGAATGAAAATAGCGTTTAAGAGATACAGACGGACAAATACATAAAATTTAAAAATTTTTGAAATCTTGTTGGTTTGGACGTTTTACTCGGAAGTTTTACTTATAACTTATGCTTTTTGCTTATTCTTATTTTAATTAAAATTGTTTTCTAAATTGTAGTAAAAGTACATAATGATTGGACGAGTAATTTAAGAGATACAGACGGTCAAAGACACAAAATTTCAAAATTTTTGAAGTTTTGTTGGTTTAGACGCGTTTTTCTCAAAAATTTTACAATAATCTGCTTGATTTTTTAAAAGAATATTAAAAAATAAATTGTACTTTATACTATACGTAAAATTTAGCGACAATGAAAATAGCGTTTAAGAGATACAGACTGTCAAATACGAAAAATTTAAAAATATTTCCATTTTATTGAATTTAACGCGTTTTTTCTCGAAAACGTTATAGTATCTTGCTAATTTTTTTACAAAATATTAATATTTAAATTATTTTCTATATTATACGTCAAATTTACGATGGTTCGACATAGCATTTGTGAGATACAGACGGTCAAAGACATAAAATTTCAAAGATTTTGAAGTTTTGTTGATTTACCCGACATTTTTCTCAAAAATATTACAGTAATCTTCTTGATTTTTTTAAAGAATATTAAAAAATAAATTGTGCTCTATACTATATGTAAAATTTAGCTTGAATGAAAATAGAGTTTAAGAGATATAGACGGTCAAAGACACAAAATTTCAAAATTTTTGAAGTTTTGTTGATTTAGACGCGTTTTTCTCAAAAATATTACAGTAATCTTCTTGATTTTTCAAAAAAATATTATAAAATAAATTGTGTTCTGTACTATATGTAAAATTTAGCGAGAATGAAAATAGCGTTTAAGAGATACAGACGGTCAAAGACGAAAAATGTAAAAATATTTCCATTTTATTGAGTTTAACGCGTTTTTTCTCGAAAAAGTTATATAAAAAGTTATAGAAAAAGTTGTTGATTGTTTTTACAAAATATTAATATTTAAATTATTTTATATATTATACGTCAAATTTACGATGGTCCCACATACCATTTGAGAGATACAGACGGTCAAAGACAGAAAGTAGGAATATTTTTCTATTTTTGTTACTTTGGACGCGTTTTACTCAAAATTTTTACCTAAAATTAATGTTTTTTGTTTGTGATTATTAAAATATAAGTTATTTTCTACATTGTTGTGAAAAGACATAATGATTGAACGAGTAACTTAAGAGATACAGACGGTCAAAGACACCAAATTTCAAAAATCTTGTTTTTGTTGATTTAGACGCGTTTTTCTCAAAAATATTACAGTAATCTGGTTGATTTTTCTATAGTGCCTTAAAAATTAAACTGTGCTCTATACTATATGTAGAAATTAGCGTAAATGAAAAAAGTGTTTAAGAGATACAGACGGTCAAAGACAGAAATTTATAAAATTTTGTTATTTCTTGAGAACTTCTTGATTTAAAAACTTGTCATCAAAGAAAACTATTTATTTTTAATGAGATTATTTTGTTAATCCTCCATTTACAACCTATCACAAGTTCTATTTCGTTTTACCTTTTTTAAGAAAATTACAGACTTTGTACTTCTGAAAAATTTCCAGCTTCGTTAAAATTTTTAGTTTGCGACAATTTAACTTTTTATTAGTTTCATGTTGTTTACCATATTGAGCACTTTAAAATGATGTATATAACATGCATTCTTGGATCACATTAATTGTAGAAAATATGGAAAACGCATCTCAAAGGAAAAGTGGGCGTGGCCTAACAGTATCAAAATTAATTTTTGTCTAGAAATAGGTAAATATGGGTGTCATCCGAAAGCCCTTGATTTACTGAATCTAATGATCTTAAAATTTTACGAATCAGATAATGCGGTGATGAGTTATACAAAAATGATTGTTAAAACAATTTTATTTTTCAAATATTTTCACAATTTGAGAAACAAATGTTTGTTATTGTTTTGTAGATAGTTTCTAAAACAAATAATTTACCTTATCGCAAAAAAATTAGAAAAATGTATCGAAGAAATCGCGAGATATTGAAGAACAAATGTGGAGGAAGAGACGCAGACGGTTAGAGAAATTAAAATGGATGGTTTGAGCCTAATTAATTTGAAAGGCATGTTCTACTGACTGTGAATATGTAAATATAATTTTTAATTGTTTACGAGAAAAGGTAGAAATTAAGAAAAACACATTTTAAGACAAAAGTGGGCGTGACCTAAATTATCCAAACAATATTTGAACATAAAGAGGATAATATGGGTGTCATTCGAAAGCCCTTAATTTACTGAATCGATTGGTGGTAAAATTATGCTAATCGGATAATGCGGTGATGAGTTATATAAAAATTATTGTTAGAATAATGTGATTTTTCAAATATTTCCACAATTTGAGAAACAAGTGTTTGTTGTTGTTTCGTAGATAGTTTCTAAAACTTATAATTTACCTTATCGCAAAAATTTAGAAAAATGTATCGAAGAAATCACGAGATATTGAAGAACAAATGTGGAGGAAGAGACGCAGACGGTTAGAGAAATTGAAATTGATGGTTTAAGCCTGATTAATTTGAAAGGCATGTTCTACTGACTGTGAATATGTAAATATAATTTTTAATTGTTTACGAGAAAAGGTAGAAATTAAGAAAAACACATTTTAAGGTAAAAGTGGGCGTGGCCTAATTTATCCAAACAATATTTGAACATAAATAGGTAAATATGGGTGTCATTCGAAAGCCCTTGATTTACTGAATCTAATGATCTTAAAATTTTACGAATCAGATAATGCGGTGATGAGTTATACAAAAATGATTGTTAAAACAATTTTATTTTTCAAATATTTTCACAATTTGAGAAACAAATGTTTGATATTGTTTTGTAGATAGTTTCTAAAACAAATAATTTACCTTATCGCAAAAAATTAGAAAAATGTATCGAAGAAATCGCGAGATATTGAAGAACAAATGTGGAGGAAGAGACGCAGACGGTTAGAGAAATTAAAATGGATGGTTTGAGCCTAATTAATTTGAAAGGCATGTTCTACTGACTCTGAATATGTAAATATAATTTTTAATTGCTTACGAGAAAAGGTAGAAATTAAGAAAAACACATTTTAAGACAAAAGTGGGCGTGGCCTAAATTATCCAAACAATATTTGAACATAAAGAGGATAATATGAGTGTCATTCGAAAGCCCTTAATTTACTGAATCGATTGATGGTAAAATTATGCTAATCGGATAATGCGGTGATGAGTTATAGGAGTTTTTCAATATTTTGAATGTTTTTGTTCGATAAATTGACATTTAAAAACAGACAAACTTAAAAAAATGCTCATACAAATTGAAAAAAGGTTAAATTGAACAATCGAACGGTATGAACTTTAGAATAAAGTGGGAGGAGAAGAGAGAAATTGGCCCAAAAATGCTTCTTCAGGGTTTGCCTAATTTAACAATTTCGAATTGAACACATTTTTCTTTTTTTTCTCTTGTTGTTGTTGTTGTTGTTTATTGTTTATTGTTGTGAAAATGGCCTTGTCGGATGACTTACATATTCCATTTTTTTGTTCTTCGTTCTTCTCCTTAAACGTTTTGTCGATTCATTTCTGTTGATTAACCTTTATTCTAATGTGTTGGGATGAATTTGTTTGATTTTTTATTTCAAAATTTTTATTTTAGTGCCCTTGAGTTCCAAATTTTTATCGTGCCGGAAAAGTTATGAGCATTTGAAATGTTGATTATTTTTCTCTAAATCTCTTCGTCTTCTCATATCTTGTAAGAGACGCAGGGTAGAATACAGATAGTAGGTTATTTCGATAAATCAATTCTTGAAAATTCAAATAAGCTAACTAAGATTGTCAGAGCTCAATTTTCAGCAATGTTATGAGCATTTGAAATTTTAGCATTTTTCTCTAAATCTCTTCATCTTTTCATATATTGTAAGAGACGCAGAGTAGAATACAGATAGTAAGTTATTTTGATAAATTAGATTTTGGAAATTCAAAAAAGTTAACAAACATTCTCGGAGCTCAATTTTCAGCAATGTTATGAGCATTTGAAATTTTAACTGTTTTTCTCTAAATCTCTTCATCTTTTCATATCTTGTAAGAGACGCAGAGTAGAATACAGATAGTAAGTTATTTTGATAAATTAGATCTTGGCAATTTAAATAAGCCAGCTAAGATTGTCAGAGTTCAATTCTGAGCCAAGTTATGAGCACTTGAAATTTTGACTATTTTTCTCTAAATCTCTTCGTCTTCTCATATATTGTAAGAGACGCAGAGTAGAATACAGATAGTAAGTTATTTTGATAAATTAGTTTTTGGAAATTCAAAAAAGTTAACAAACATTCTCGGAGCTCAATATTCAGCAAAGTTATGAGCATTTGAAATTTTAACTGTTTTTCTGTAAATCTCTTCATCTTTTCATATCTTGAAAGAGACGCAGACAGTAATATAGCTGATAGGCTAGTTTTATAAAATAGATCTTGGCAATTAAAATAAGCCACTTAAGATTGTAAGTGCTCAACTTTGAGCAAAGTTATGAGGATTTGAAATTTTGACTATTTTTCTCTAATTCTCTTTGTTTCTTCGTATCTTGTAAGAGACACAGAGTAGAATACAGATAGTAGGTTATCTCGATAAATCAATTCTTGAAAATTCAAATAAGCTAACTAAGATTGTCAGAGCTCAATTCTGAGCCAAGTTATGAGCATTTGAAATTTTGACTATTTTTCTCTAAATCTATTCATCTATTCATATCTTGTAAGAGACACAGACAGTAATACAGTTGATAGACTAGTTTTATAAATTAGATCTTGGCAATTCAAATAAGCCAACTAAGATTGTAAGAGCTGAATTCTGAGTCAAGTTATGAGCATTTGAAATTTTGACTATTTTTCTCTAAATCTATTCATCTATTCATATCTTGTAAGAGACGCAGAGTAGAATACAGTTAGTAAGTTATTTCGATAAATAAATTCTTGGCAATTCAAATAAGCTAACAAACATTCCCGTAGCTCAATTTTCAGCAAAGTTATTAGCATTTGAAATTTTGACTATTTTTCTCTAAATCTATTCATCTATTCATATCTTGTAAGAGACGCAGAGTAGAATACAGTTAGTAAGTTATTTCGATAAATAAATTCTTGGCAATTCAAATAAGCTAACAAACATTCCCGTAGCTCAATTTTCAGCAAAGTTATTAGCATTTGAAATTTTGACTATTTTTCTCTAAATCTATTCATCTATTCATATCTTGTAAGAGACGCAGAGTAGAATACAGTTAGTAAGTTATTTCGATAAATAAATTCTTGGCAATTCAAATAAGCTAACAAACATTCCCGTAGCTCAATTTTCAGCAAAGTTATTAGCATTTGAAATTTTGACTATTTTTCTCTAAATCTATTCATCTATTCATATCTTGTAAGAGACGCAGAGTAGAATACAGTTAGTAAGTTATTTCGATAAATAAATTCTTGGCAATTCAAATAAGCTAACAAACATTCCCGTAGCTCAATTTTCAGCAAAGTTATTAGCATTTGAAATTTTGACTATTTTTCTCTAAATCTCTTCATCTTCTAATATCTTGTAAGAGACGCAGAGTGCACGCACACAAAATTGGTACAAATGAATACACATAACAAGCAATTTACTACAAGACTGTCAAGTTGTGATAAACAGAAGAATGGGCTCATTGAGCACAATTTGTTGCTCGGTTCCAGATGTTTTCATTCTTCGCTTTTTGTGCGACAACATTGTGCACATTTCATATCAAATCAATTTTTTTCTTTATTGTCGTTGTTGTTGTTGTGGTTGTTGTTATATTGCTTCTATCAATAAACAATTAATGGTAAAAGAAACGATTCGATTCGATTATTTCATTGCCCGTTTTTCATTGTAGATCAGTTTATTTTTTTAATTGCAGAGGGAAATCTCGAAAAGTGCCGCCGATTTGACGACGACGACGAGCGCCGAGTTGACGTCCCACCGGGAACCGCTGCTCCCATTGGAGCACGACGCCGATTTTCAAGGTATGAGGCTTTTTTCACGAAAAACGTGGAAACGTGTCTATCAAATTGTGTCAACTTTGGATATTTTGTACAGATAGTCATGTTCTACAGAATTAGATTGTTAGACTGACACATTTATGGATGAATAGAGACGCAGAGAGCCAAAGAAATAGTAATTTCTGGTCATTTTGAGGATTTTTCACGTAAAACGTGGAAAGGTGTCTATCAAATTGTGTCTACTTTTGATATTTTGTAGAACTAGTCATTTTCTATAGTATTAGATTGTTAGATTGACACATTTATCGAAGGATAGAGACGCAGAGAGCCAAAGAAATAGTCATTTTAATCATTTTTAAGGGTTTTTCACGTAAAACGTGGAAACTTGTCTATCAAATTGTGCATATTTTTGATATTTTGTACATCTAATCTTGTTCTATAAAATTAGATAGTTAGATTGACACATTTATGGATGAATAGAGACGCAGGGAGCCGAAGAACTAGTCATTTCTGGTCATTTTGAGGATTTATCACGTAAAACGTGGAAACTTGTCTATAAAATTGTGTCTACTTTTGATATTTTGTAGAGCTAGTCTTGTTCTATAGAATTAGATTGTTAGACTAACATATTTATCGACGAATAGAGACGCAGAGAGGCCAAGAATTAGTCATTTTTGAGAGTTTTTCACGTAAAACGTGGAAACTTGTCTATCAAATTGTGCATATTTTTGATATTTTGTACAACTAGTCGTGTTCTATGAAATTAGATAGTTAGATTGACACATTTATCGAAGGATAGAGACGCAGGGAGCCGAAGAAAGAGTCATTCATGGAAATTTTGAGGGTTTTTCACGTAAAACGTGGAAACTTGTCTATCAAATTGGGCATATTTTTGATATTTTGTACATCTAATCTTGTTCTATAATATTAGATAGTTAGATTGACAAATTTATCGAAGGATAGAGACGCAGGGAGCCGAAGAAATAGTCATTTTAGTCATTTTTGAGAGTTTTTCACGTAAAACGTGGAAACTTGTCTATCAAATTGTGCATATTTTTGATATTTTGTAGAGCTAGTCATGTTCTACAGAATTAGATTGGTAGACTGACACATTTATCGATGAATAGAGACGCAGAGAGCCAAAGGAATAGTTATTTTAGTCATTTTTGAGAGTTTTTCATGTAAAACGTGGAAACTTGTCCCTCAAATTGTTTCTATTTTCGATATTTTGTACAGCTAGTGGTGTTTTATAGAATTAGATTGTTAAACTGACACATTTATCGATGAATAGAGACGCAGAGAGCCGAAAAAACAGCCATCACTAGAGATTTCGAGCAATTCCGAGTTTTGCAGACGAATCGAGCATCAAATCGCGTCGACCAAAACGACGACGGTTCAGAAAGAAGCAGCGAAAGTCGTTGATCATCGAGCCGGACACGGGCTTCATCCTAGCCACCGGTTGCTCATCGACGGACGACGACGACGACGAGAACAAAACGACGGTGAGAAAAAGACGACCACGACATTTGGAAAATTTGATTTTCTGCAGAACCGACGACGATCATTTGCAGAAAATATTGGCGATCATTCAAATGAAAGAGGTTTGAATTGATTGGTTCAGATGATAAGAGAATATTGATTGATTGATTACACGTAACATGGGCTCTTTCACTTTTTTTTGGAAGTGAGGACTGATTGATAAGAGCATTCTTCATTTATTTGTTGTTTTATTTGTTTTTGTATGTTGGAAATAGGTTTTAGGATAAAGTGAGTGTAATTTAAATGGGATTAGGAAGAGACTTGTGGAGATTTTGGGTTGACGTTAAGATTATTTCTAAATAAAATGTGTTATTTTCAGGAAGATCGAAGCGAAAATCGGCGGACAGGAAGACGAAGACGTCATCGACGAGCAATTTGATAATGGACAGGTGCGTTTGCCAATAAGAACCGCCCCGACAAACCACGCATTGCTTGCAGGCTGAGCCGCAGCACTTACGAGCCGAATGCGAGCCGGCTCGGCGCCGACTCGACTCGATCGCTGAGCGTGCGCGATTTGAACGGCGACTGCGTGGACTTCAACAACGGCGAGTCGGTGTCGCGCTGGACGTCGCAGATGCTCGCCGAGCTCGACTCGCTGACCGACGTGAGCCGGCAGCCGGAGCCGCGCATGAGCACCTCGATGTTCGAGACGACGACGGCGGCGGCCACGATGCCGCGCGCGCAGAATCAACTCCTCGAGCGCCTCTTCGAGCTGCGCGAGCATCGACGCGACTTTACGCGCCGAAAGTCGGCCGACCCGTTGAGTAACCACGCCCCACCGCCGACTTGTGCTCCGCCGCCCGTGCCACCGCCGAGAGCCGTCGATGAAGAGGATGTGGAGAACGAAATCGAGGTGAGATTGTCAGCCAAATTGGCAATTTTAGCGTTTTTCTACAATTTGTCGTCAAATTATGCGCATTTTGCGAGTTATAGAGTATGAAAATTTGTTAAATTTTAGTATGCGCTTAATAATCTCGCGATAAACATTGAAATCAGCCGCAAAATGAGCTTAAATAACATTATTTGAGAACATTCTGCAATTTGTCGTCAAATTATGCGCATTCTGTGCATTACAGAACACTCGAAGATTTGTAAATTTTCAAAGGAGCTTTATAAATTGCCAATAAAAATAAAAATTAACTCGAAAAATACAATTTTACAATTTACTGCAATTTGTCGTAAAATTATGCGCATTTTGTGCATTTTACAATTCAAAAGGTTTATTAAATTTTATTATAAGCTTAATCATTTTGCGATTAGCCTTGAAATTAGCTCAAAAAACAAAATTTGTCAATTTTCTGCAATTTGTCGTAAAATTATGCGCATTTTGTGCATTAAAGAATCTGAAAGGTTTATTAAATTTTATTATAAGTTTAATCATTTCTCGATTAGCCTTGAAATGAGCCCAAAAAACAAAATTTTGCAGTTTTCTGCAACTTGTCGTCAAATTATGCGCATTTTGTGCATTTTACAATTCAAAAGGTTTATTAAATTTTATTATAAGCTTAATAATTTTGCGATTAGCCTTGGAATTAGCTCAAAAAACAAAATTTTATCAATTTTCTGCAATTTGTCGTCAGATTATACGCATATTGTACATTATAGAACATGAAGTGTTTATTAAATTTTATTATGAGCTTAATAGTCTTGCGATAAACATTGAAATTAGCTCAAAAACTAAATTTGTCGATTTTCTGCAATTTGTCGTCAGATTATGCGCATTTTGTGCATTAAACAATCTGAAAGGTTTATTAAATTTTATTATAAGTTTAATCATTTCTCGATTAGCCTTGAAATGAGCTCAAAAAACAAAATTTTGCAATTTTCTGCAATTTGTCGTAAAATTATGCGCATTTTGTGCATTAAAGAATCTGAAAGGTTTATTAAATTTTATTATAAGTTTAATCATTTCTCGATTAGCCTTGAAATGAGCCCAAAAAACAAAATTTTGCAGTTTTCTGCAACTTGTCGTCAAATTATGCGCATTTTGTGCATTTTACAATTCAAAAGCTTTATTACATTTTATTATAAGCTTAATAATTTTGCGATTAGCCTTGGAATTAGCTCAAAAAACAAAATTTTATCAATTTTCTGCAATTTGTCGTCAGATTATACGCATATTGTACATTATAGAACATGAAGTGTTTATTAAATTTTATTATGAGCTTAATAGTCTTGCGATAAACATTGAAATTAGCTCAAAAACTAAATTTGTCGATTTTCTGCAATTTGTCGTCAGATTATGCGCATTTTGTGCATTAAACAATCTGAAAGGTTTATTAAATTTTATTATAAGTTTAATCATTTCTCGATTAGCCTTGAAATGAGCTCAAAAAACAAAATTTTGCAATTTTCTGCAATTAGTCGTCAAATTATACGCATTTTGTGCATTATAGAACATGTAGAGTTTGTTAAAATTTAGTATGAGCTTAATAATCTTGCGATAAACATTGAAATTAGCTCAAAAAACAAAATTTGTCGATTTTCTGTAATTTGTCGTCAAGTTATGCGCATTTTGTGTGTTCTACAACATGAAGAATTTAATATATCACAAATTAATTCTTGGGATCAACCTTGAAATATTGCTCACAATGAGCTCAAAAAACAAAGTTTTGACAAGGTTCTGCAATTTGTCGTCAAATTATGCGCATTTTGTGCATAATAGAGCATTAAGAGTTTGTTTAATTTTAGTATGAGTTTAATAATCTAGTGACTAAACATTGAAATGAGTCGCCAAATGAGCCAAAATAACATTCTTTAACAATTTTCTGCAATTAGTCGTCAAATTATGCACATTTTGTGCATTATAAAATCTGAAAGGTTTATTAAATTTTATTATATGCTTAATAATTTTGCGATTAGTCTTGAAAATAGCTCAAAAAACAAAGTTTAGAATTTTTCTGCAATTTGTCGTCAAATTATACGCATTTTGTGTGCACAACATGAAGAATTTAATAGATTAAATCACAAAATAATTCTTGAGATCAACTTTGAAATATTCCTCACAATGAGCTCAAAGAACAACATTTTGACAAGATTCTGCAATTTGTCGTCAAATTATGCGCATTTCGTGCATAATAGAACATTAAGAGTTTTTATACTTTAGCATGAGCTTAATAATCTTGCGATAAACATTGAAATCAGCCGCACAATGAGCCTAAATAGCAGTCTTTGACAATTTTCTGCAATTTGTCGTCAAATTATGCGCATTTTGTGCATTACAGAACACTCGAAGCTTTTTAAATTTTAAAATTAGCTTTATAATTTGCCAATAAAAATAAAAATTAACTCTAAAAACAAAATTTTGCAATTTTCTGCGATTTGTCGTCAAATTATGCGCATTTTGTGCATTATACAATATGAAAGGTTTGTTTAATTTTAGTATGAGCTTAATAGTCTTGCGATAAACATTAAAATTAGCTCAAAAACTAAATTTGTCGATTTTCTGCAATTTGTCGTCAAGTTATGCGCATTTTGTGCATTATAAAACATGAAGAGTTTGATAAATTTTAGTATGAGCTTAATAATCTTGCGATAAACATTGAAATTAGCTCAAAAAACAAAATTTGTCAATTTTCTGCAATTAGTCGTCAAATTATGCGCATTTTGTGCATTAAAGAATCTGAAAGGTTTATTAAATTTTATTATAAGTTTAATCATTTCTCGATTAGCCTTGAAATGAGCCCAAAAAACAAAATTTTGCAGTTTTCTGCAACTTGTCGTCAAATTATGCGCATTTTGTGCATTTTACAATTCAAAAGGTTTATTAAATTTTATTATAAGCTTAATAATTTTGCGATTAGCCTTGGAATTAGCTCAAAAAACAAAATTTTATCAATTTTCTGCAATTTGTCGTCAGATTATACGCATATTGTACATTATAGAACATGAAGTGTTTATTAAATTTTATTATGAGCTTAATAGTCTTGCGATAAACATTGAAATTAGCTCAAAAACTAAATTTGTCGATTTTCTGCAATTTGTCGTCAGATTATGCGCATTTTGTGCATTAAACAATCTGAAAGGTTTATTAAATTTTATTATAAGTTTAATCATTTCTCGATTAGCCTTGAAATGAGCTCAAAAAACAAAATTTTGCAATTTTCTGCAATTAGTCGTCAAATTATACGCATTTTGTGCATTATAGAACATGTAGAGTTTGTTAAAATTTAGTATGAGCTTAATAATCTTGCGATAAACATTGAAATGAGCTTAAAAATGAGCACGAATGGCACCTTTTGACGTTTTTCCGCAATTTGTCGTCAAATGTGGCAAAATTTGCAAAAAAATGTGCATAATTTTAAAAACACTTTCACATAAAACGCATAGTTAATATTGTTTTTGCAAATGTTCATTTTTTTATTTATTGCACACGACGATGCTCGCTTTGCACCTTGAATAATGTGCTGTCCATTTGATTGGCTCATTGTAATACCAAAAAGTTTATCGCGCAGTTGTTTCGTTGTTTCACGTTGTTCATTTCTTTGTAGAACAATTGAGCATTTGTTTTGCACAATCCTTCTTCTTCTTCTTCTTCTTATTTTTCTTATTCTTCTACTTTTTCTGATTTTTTTCGAAACCCAAAGCTTTTGTTGTTTTATGGTATTATTTTGTAGGTTTTCATACTTTGTGATTTTATTCAACGTTTAAGCTTATTTCGCGCAATTTCTGTGCAGTTTTTCGTAATGTTTCAAATAGTTTGAGGTTGTGGTTGTCTTGAGCTATAATTTGAAATTTATATTTGGCTGAAAATGTTAAAATTTTGTAGAGAAAAGTGGCAGAGAACTTAACATGGTTAAAATTTAATTTTACCTACATTTGGAGCCAAAGTTGAGCCCGTTTGGATAATAAGACATTTAAATAGGTTACGTTATATTATAAAGAATGTCTAGAACTATAAAATAATATATGAAACTTTTTATTTTCAACCAAATTTCCAGTCGGAAAATGAGCCCAAATACAATATGGTTTTTAAGAATGTCAATTGAATTTTACCGAAATTTGAAGCAAAATTTCAGCACATTTTATAGATAAAATTCTGTAGTTTAACATGTCAATATATTGAAAAAATCTAGAACTATAAGAAAATTATTATAAATTTATATTTGCAATACGATTTTCAGCCAAAAACTAATTCCGAATCCATCATGGTTGTCAATGAGGGTAAAATAAATTTTATCTATGTTTGGAGCCAAAATTGAGCCGGTTTGGATAATAAGACATTCAAATAGGTTACGTTATATTATTAAGAATGTCTAGAACTATAAAATTATTGCTAAAACTTTTTAATTTCTGCCGGATTTTCAGTCAAAAAATGAGTCAGAACACAACACGGTTTTTAACGAGTGTGAAACAAATTTTACCAACGTTTGGGGCAAAATTTCAGCACATTTTGTTGATAAATTTTAGTAGTTTGTACTGTTAGATTATTTAAAAAGTCTAGAAAAATATAAAACATTTTATAACATTGTAATTTTTGCAAGATTTGTTGTCCAAATATGAGTCAGAATACAACATGGTTTTCAAACCGCTCAAAATAAATTTCATCACAGTTTGGAGCAAAATTTCAGCACATTTTGTTGATAAATTTTAGATTTTTGTTAAATCAAATTGAAGAACATGTCCAGAACTATAAGAAATATTGTAAAACGTTTTTATTTCACTAAGATTTTCAGCAAAAAATTGAGTCCGAACACAACGCGGTTTTCAAACAGTTTGAAAACAATTTTACCAAAGTTTGGAGCAAAATTTGAGCACATTTTGTTAATAAATTTTAGTAGTTTGTAACGTTTAATTATTCAACATGTCTCGAACTACAAGGAACATTCTATAAACTTTTTATTTCAAGATGATTTTCAGCAAAAAATTGAGTCCGAACGCAACACGGTTTTTTACGAGTGTAAAAAAATTTCACCAAAGTTTGGAGCAAAATTTCAGCACATTTCGATAATAAATTTTAGATTTTTGTTAAATCAAATTGAAGAACATGTCCAGAACTATAAGAAATATTGTAAAACGTTTTTATTTCACTAAGATTTTCAGCAAAAAATTGAGTTCGAACACAACGCGGTTTTCAAACAGCTTGAAAACAATTTTACCAAAGTTTGGAGCAAAATTTGAGCACATTTTGTTAATAAATTTTTGTAGTTTGTAACGTTTAATTATTCAACATGTCTCGAACTACAAGGAACATTCTATAAACTTTTTATTTCAATATGATTTTCAGCAAAAAATTGAGTCCGAACGCAACACGGTTTTCAAACAGCTTGAAAACAATTTTACCAAAGTTTAGAGCAAAATTTCAGCACATTTCGATAATAAATTTTAGTAGTTTGTACTGTTAGATTATTTAAAAAGTCTAGAAAAATATAAAACATTTTATAACATTGTAATTTGTGCAAGATTTGTTGTCCAAAAATGAGTCAGAATACAACATGGTTTTCAAACCGCTCAAAATAAATTTCATCACAGTTTGGAGCAAAATTTCAGCACATTTCGTTAATAATTTTTTGTTATTATCACTCTCAGATTATTAAACATGTCTAGAACTGTAGGAAAACTATTTTAACAATACATCCCAATAAATATTTTAAGCTAAAAATTAACGTCAAACTCACCACCCATTTTTGCGCATCAAGCTCACAATTTCGTCAAAATTTCAAACGAGTCACAATAAAATTCAATAAACTTTATCATGCACGCCAATCAAATTTTGTTTCCAAAAACAATACCTTGTACCTAATTTGACAACTCATCAATGTTTCCGGTAAAACAAAACAGCGAGTTGAAGGTCATTTCGGAATCGAATCGGTTTCGTCTCATTTTCTCAATCAATTTCTCGCATTTATTTATTGATTTTATCGAAACAAATTTTTACGTGAAATTTTATTGATCGAGCAGATGCACAAAACGTGTCGCGAATGAACACACCAAATTGAATGAAATAAGCTTCAATTAAGAAACGCGCGAATTTAATTAAAATCGTTGGAAGAGCACTTGAGCAGCAATTAATAGGAGATGAATGATGTGCTGCTGCTGCTTGCTTGGTATTTGGCTGCTTACTTTAGATGACTCATGCTCATGCTGTGCAATGTTTTTACAGTCATTCTTATTGTTATTTATTATTTATTAATGCAATTGTAATTGTTTATTTGTTTATTTGATTTGAATTGGTTTGATTTGTTTATTGATTGACTGCGGTTTTATTCTATCATTTTTAATGGTCCATTTTGTTTATATTAAAAGTTTTGGTGTTCTTGGAGCTCAAATGGATCTTGCTATATTCTAGAAAATGGTTTTAAGAAGAAATTTTTCTGAAAATGAAGTTGAAATTTGGCTGAAAACAATCTCTTGCTTTGTTTCAGCCATTCCAGAGATATCTGGTATTTTATAAGAATGGTAATATTTATTACTTCTAGAACTATCAGAAAAACGGTTCAACTCACTAGTTTCAGCAATATTTTCAGCCAAAAATTGACTCCAAACCCAACACGCTTAAGAATTTGGCACATACTGATTTCACTCATGTTTAGGCTCGTTTTTGAGCTACTCAGATTATTAATTCATAAAAGTTGTTTACAGATTATTGTTGTGCATGTCTAGAAATATCAGAAAAACATTTTAGCTTGTTTGTTTCAGCTATATTTTCAGCCAAAAATTGACTCCAAACCCAACACGCTTAAGAGTTTGGCACATACTGATTTCACTCATGTTTAGACTCGTTTTTGAGCTACTCAGATTATTAATTCATAAAAGTTGTTTACAGATTATTGTTGTGCATGTCTAGAAATATCAGAAAAACATTTTAGCTTGTTTGTTTCAGCTATATTTTCAGCCAAAAATTGACTCCAAACCCAACACGCTTAAGAGTTTGGCACATACTGATTTCACTCATGTTTAGACTCGTTTTTGAGCTACTCAGATTATTAATTCATAAAAGTTGTTTGCAGATTATTGTTGTGCATGTCTAGAAATATCAGAAAAACATTTTAGCATATTTTTTTCAGCACGATTTTCAGCCAAAAATTGACTCCAAACCCAGCACGCTTAAGAATTTGACCAATGCAAACTTTGCCCATGTTTAGGCTCGTTTTTGAGCTACTCAGATTATTAAATCATAAATGTTGTTTGCAAATTATTGTTGTACACGTCTAGAACTATAAGAAAAACATTTTAGCTTATTTGTTTCAGCACGATTTTTAGCCAAACATTGACTCCAAACCCAACACGCTTAAGAATTTGGCACATACTGATTTCACTCATGTTTAGGCTCGTTTTTGAGCTACTCAGATTATTAATTCATAAAAGTTGTTTGTAAATTATTGTTGTACACGTCTAGAACTATAAGAAAAACATTATAGCTTATTTGTTTTAGTTCGATTTTCAGTCAAAAATTGACTCCAAACCCAAAACGGTTTAATGCTTGACCCATACAGATTTTACCCATTTTTAAACACATTTTTGAGCAAATCAGAACTTCATTTCATCAACATTATGGTTCAATTCTTGTTGTACAAATTTAAAATTGTTAGAAAAACGCTGAAATTAATTTGTTTCAGTGAAATTTTCTGTCTAAAACTGACTTCAAACGTAGTACGGCTCATAACTTGACTCTCCTTGTCTTAATCTCAATTTTGGATCCCAATTATAGTTTTAATTGTTTTTTTTTTTGAGCATTTTTCATTTTTACTAGTGTGAAGCAAATTCCGTACTATCAGAAAATAATCGTACCTAGTCAGTTTCAGCAATAATTTCCGAAGAAAAATGGCTCCGAATCAAATACGGGGCAAATATTAATTCACGCTGTTTTTACCCGTTTTTAGAGCTTCTTAGCTGAATATTTCATATGAATTATTTTGCTGCTATTGTTGTACAAGTCTAGATCTGCAAAAATAGAGTGGTACTAAACCTGTTTTAGCGTGATTTTCAGCCAAAACCTGACTTCAAACCGAACACGGTTTCAAGCTTGGCCAAGTTATACTTTTCCCATGTTTAGGCTTATTTTGGAGCTGTTCATACTATTAAATCATAACAGATGTTAATAAATTATTGTTAAGCATGCCCAGAAGTATTAGAAAAACAAATTAGTTTATTTGTTTCAGCAAGATTTTCAGCCAAAAACTGTTTTCAAACCCAACACGGTTTCAATCTTGACCAAATCAGATTTTACCCATGTTTAGGCTTATTTTAAAGATAATAAGGCTTTAAATTCATAAAAGTTATTAAAAGATTATTGTTTTACACGTCTAGATCTATAAGAAAAACATTTTAGATTATTTGTTTCAGCACCATTTTCAGTCAAAAACTGTCTTCAAACCCAACACGGTTTAACGCCTGAACCAAGCTGATTCCACCTATGTTTAGGCTTATTTTGATGCTACTCAGATTTTTATTTGACCTTATTCATTGTTAGAATAATGTTGTCCACGTTTAGAACTATCTGAAAAACCTTTTAGAATCTTTGTTTCAGCACGATTTTCAGCCAAAAACTGTCTTCAAACCCAACACGGTTTCAAGCTTGGCCAAGTTAGACTTTTCCTATGTTTAGGCTTGTTTTAGAGATATTTAGGCTTTAAATTCAGAAAACTTGATGTTAGATTATTGTCTAGCACGTCTAGAAATATTAGAAAATTGTGCAAGCTTCTTCGTTTCAGCGAAAGTTTCAGCCAAAAACGGTATTCAAACCCAACACGCTTCCAATCTGGACTCAAGCTCATTTCACCCATGTTTAAGATCTAAATTCTACAAATGAGATAATTATTTTGTTAAAATATTTGCGAGAATATCATTGCACTAATTGTGAGCTACAAATTAATGTGCATGACATATTAAATACATTAAGATTTTGAGCAAAAAATTGACTGCGAATATAATACCCTAGAGAGTATATTTTAAATCAAGTTTACCTAACATTTCAGTTGAGTTTTAAGCTAAGTAGGTTAAAGTATTGAATATCCACTAAAATTGTTTTATAAAACATGTTTAGAAGAATTCAGTAAGAGCTCAAACATATTATTTTTGCAAAAATGAGGAGCTTAAAATTGACTCTGAACAAAAGACTATTTCAAACAAGATTTTGTTTATATTCCGAGCTAGATTTGAGCATAATAAACTAGTATAGTTTATTATTTGGTTAATCCAGATTAATAAACAAGTCTGAAATAATCAAAAAATAGGTTTAACTTAACATTTCTCGAAAGATTTTACCACTTAAAATGAATTTGAGGGTACCATGGTTCGGTAAATTGGTTTGGCTGACATTCTGAGCCATGTTTTGTCACTTTAAGTTGTCAAATAAGGCAAATGTTGTAAATCAGATTGTTGACCAGGTTCAGAACTTCAAGAAAAGTTGTCAAACTATGCGATGCGGGTATTAGTTTGACATCAAAATAGGCGTTTTACAATACAAACGTTTCTGCTTCTTTTTTTTTGTAACAACATTTGCTTGCGGTTTTTGGCAGTTTATTATCATCATCATCATCATCGTTAGGCTGTCACATTGAATTAGCAGCTGAAGGAGGCCACCTGCAACATTTCGATATTTATTGTATGTGGGTATGAGTGTCTTCATTCGAGCGGATGATGGCTCACATTGATGATTTGTACACGATTCCATACTGTTCGCTGTGTTTTAATATCACTTTCATTTTGTTTGCCGACGGAAGGCATTTTATTTGCGCTTTGACCGCGTTTCTACTCATTCTACAACGTGTTTTCATGTCATTATGATAATTGTTTAGTGATTGTTGTCTATTTCTTGTTTAGCATGTTTTACATATGATTTGTCTGAAATTTTAGCTTGTGGGGAGGGTTTACCGATGGTTTACCTATGATATAAGCTTGCTGGAAGGGTTTACCGATGGTTTACCTATAAATTAAGCTTGCTTGAAGGGTTTACCTAAGGTTTACCTATGATTTAAGTCCTCTGGGAGGGTTTACCTATGATTTAAGCTTACTGGGATCTTTTACCGATGGTTTACCTATGATTTAAGCAACCTAGGACGGTTTACCTATGGTTTACCTATGATTTAAGCCTTCTGGGAGGGTTTACCGATGGTTTACCTATGATTTAAGCCTTCTGGGAGGGTATACCGATGGTTTACCTATGATATAAGCTTGCTGGAAGGGTTTACCGATGGTTTACCTATAAATTAAGCTTGCTTGAAGGGTTTACCTAAGGTTTACCTATGATTTAAGTCCTCTGGGAGGGTTTACCTATGATTTAAGCAACCTAGGACGGTTTACCTATGGTTTACCTATGATTTAAGCAACCTAGAACGCTTTACCTATGATTTACCTATTATTTAAGCAACCTAGGACGGTATACCGATGGTTTACCTATGATTTAAGCTTTCTTTAAGGGTTTACCTATGGTTTACCTATAAATTAAGCTTGCTGGAAGGGTTTACCTATGATTTACCTATGATGTAAGCCCTCTGGGAGGGTTTACCTATGGTTTACCTATGATTTAAGCCTTCTGGGATGGTTTACCTATGGTTTACCTATAAATTAAGCTTGCTGGAAGGCTTTACCGATGCTTTATCTATGATTTAAGCAACCTCGGACGGATTACCTAAGGTTTACCTATGATTTATGGCTTCTGGAAGGCTTTACCGATGGTTTACCTATGCTTTAAGCTTGCTGGGAGGGTTTACCTATGGTTTACCTAAGATTTATGGCTTCTGGAAGGCTTTACCTATGATTTACCTATAAATTAAGCTTGCTGGAAGGGTTTACCTATGATTTACCTATGCTTTAAGCCGTCTGAGAGGGTTTACTTATGATTTACCTATAAATGAAGCTTGCTAGAAGGGTTTACTTAAGGTTTACCTATGATTTAAGCATCCTAGAACTCTTTACCTATGGTTTACATATGACTTAAGCCTTCTGGTAGGGTTTACCTATGTTTTACCTATGATTTATGGCTTCTGGAAGGCTTTACCTATGGTTTACCTATAAATTAAGCTTGCTAGAAGGGTTTACCTATGGTTTACCTATGGTTTACCTAAGATTTATGGCTTCTTGAAGGCTTTACCTATGGTTTACCTAAGATTTAAGTCTTCTGATAGGGTTTACCTATGGTTTACCTATAAATTAAGCTTGCTGGAAGGCTTTACCGATGCTTTATCTATGATTTAAGCAACCTCGGACGGATTACCTAAGGTTTACCTATGATTTATGGCTTCTGGAAGGCTTTACCTATGGTTTACCTATAAAATTTAGGCAATATAATCTTTATCAGCATACTACAAATAGTAAAATGCATAAATATAATAATAATAATGTTTATCTAGTGAAATTGTTTGTTTGCCAACCCAATTAACAATAATAATAATAATAATAATTGAATGATTAATTTGATAAAAAGCTGATAATAATAATAATCAATTAAAAATAGGTAAAGCTTTGAATTAAACGCATCACTCACTCACTCACTCGGCTGGCTGGCTTTTCGACTAATCCGCATTAGGCTTGTTTATCACTTATCATCGCATTTGTTTCTTCACTTGTCGCTCGCCCGTTTTATAATTCTTCAGAATTTTGGCATTTTGCCTAAAAAATATTGATTGATTGATTGATTCTTGCTCGATTTCGAACCGATGTTCATTTATTCGACAAGTGTCCCATTTTTAATGGCCATTTTCTTGGTTCAAAAATCCGTTTATAAAATAGAATCTCACGTTTTTGGGACAACTCAGACTTGCTGAAAATGATGGACATTAAATAAAGACGCTTAATTGTGTTCTAAGACAAGTTTTGTGCTCTTGAATGCTCTTTTCCCATTATTTTCCATCGATTCTTGCTAAAGTGCCCATTGTTTAATTGTCAATATCTTGGCAGACAGGTTGAAATTGATTTCGGTCTTTTTTGTTTTTGGATCAACAAGACTTGCTGAAAACGATGAACACAAAAATGGGACCATTTAATTTTCTCTAGAACGATTTTTGAGTTGTTAAACATTTTTGAGCAAGAATGGCTTCATTTCCGATTTCTGGGTTTTTTCCAAATTTCAAGAGCTATTTTTTTATTTTTGACGTGGATTTTTTTATTTCCTGAAAGAGAAAGTGTAGAGCTTTTTAAAACACCAACCGATTTCTTCATGGGACCATTAAAAATGCGAGATTTTGTCGATGAACCGAACCATGGTCGAATGATGCTAAAAATGAGAAAATAATTGTTTGCCTCATTTTCTCGACTGATTGTCGATAGATTTTAGTGAACTACAGTGTACACGTGGAATACAGTATGATTTTACTTAAAATAAGCTGTTTTCTATATTTGCGTGCATGATTTTTGAAAAAAACGTGGAAAAACCTAATTTTTGATGAAATTTGATTTTTATGAAATTCACACTTTTGATGGATTTCTACTAGAAATATTAAATTTTAGAAATATTTTAGTTATTTTCTAAATGAAATGTTTTTTAAATTTTGAATTTTGGCGGGAATTCAAATTTTTGAACATTAAATTTTGGTGATTTCCTTGGCCAACTGTCGATTTCAGAATTTAAAATTTAAAAATAAATTGATTTAAGTAATTTTTCTTAACTTGCAATAATTGATAAACAATAATTTGTTTTCAAAAACATGGTTTAAGCTTTCAGTCAAAATATGGTTTTTTGCTCAAAATTGCTCAAATTTTTTTTTTGATCATTTCTCACGTTTCTTTCCGTGGATTTGTCTGAAAATTTGTATTTTTTTAAGACCAGTTAGCAATAAATATTAGAAAATGAATAATATTAGAGTTCTTAAGGTAGTTTTTAAAAAATCGAGACTGACGTAATTTTGCACCAAATTGCTCCAAAATTGATTTGCTCATTTCTCGGCTCTTTCTCAATGAATTTGACTGAAACTTAGCTGTAATTAAGAAAAAACATTGATAAATATGTTGAACTTAAAAATATTATATTCCTAAAAGTAGTTTTTGCAAAATCGCGTCTGACGTAATTTTGCACCAAATTGTTCCAAAATTGATTTGCTCATTTCTCGGCTCTTTCTCGATGGATTTTTTTGAAACTTTGAATTTTTAAAAAGCATTAGCTGTTCAATAGATGTCAAAAACAAAAATAACAATTCTAAAACTAATTTTCTCAAAACCGTGACCTCAAAATCGAAAATTTTCGAAAAGACAGCCCTTGCTGGAAATTTAAATTTTAAGACAATTTTCAGCATTTATAGACAAATCTAAAGTAGTTTTCTAAACTTCTAAATACTTAAAAGATTTAAAAAAGTAAGAGTTTTATTGAAATTTAAGCAGAAAATGATTTTCAAACAAAATGTACAATTTTGGCTCAAAAATGTGTTTTGCTCCGAATTTGGTTTTTAGATATTTATAGATACTTTTAAAGAATTTTTAGACAAAAATACTAAATAAACAAGTTATAGTAGCTTACAAAACCCAAAATTTCCGTGTAATTTAAAGTTTATATGGGTGTTTAAGCAAAAAATAAAATTTTGCTCAAAATTGCTCAAAAATTGATTTGCTCATTTCTCGGCTCTTTCTCGATCGATTTGGCTGAAATTTGAGAATTTTATAGAACAAATAGTTTAAATTTAGTCAAAATAAAAAATAGTTAAACTCTACGGGGAATTTTTGAAAAATCGGGACTGACGTAATTTTGCACCAAATTGATCAAAATTTAATTTTTACATTTCTCGGCTCTTTCTCGATGGATTTGGCTGAAATTTAAGAATAATAAAACACAAATATTGATAAATATGTAAAAATTAAAAATAGTTAATTTCTACGGGAAATTTTTGAAAAATCGAGTCTGACGTAATTTTGCTCAAAATTGCTCCAAAATTGATTTGCTCATTTGCTCATTTCTCGGCTCTTTCTCGATCGATTTGGCTGAAATTTGAGAATTTTAAAGAACAAATAGTTTAAATTTAGTCAAAATGAAAAATAGTTAAACTCTACGGGAAATTTTTGAAAAATCGAGCCTGACGTAATTTTGCACCAAATTGCTCCAAAATTGATTTGCTCATTTCTCGGTTGTTTCTCGATGAATTTGTCTGAAACTTAGCTGTAATTAAGAAAAAACATTGATAAATATGTTGAACTTAAAAATATTATATTCCTAAAAGTAGTTTTTGCAAAATCGGGACCAACGCAATTCCTCCCAAAACCCGATTATTCCCAAAAACCCATTTTCACGTGGATTTCACGTGAAATGTTAACTTTTTTTTCAACAATACTTTTTTAAAACCCATCTCCTCCACGTTTCTTGTTTGAATTCAATAATTTGCTCATTTTATACTCATTATTATATTGTTACGTACAATCAAAGATTGAAAATTTTTTTCAGCCATACAATTCTAGCAGAATAGGGTAGTAGGAGGACACCGGTTTCTGCCTAGATGATGAATGATTTACCGGCATGCGTGAGTTGTGTGTCCGCGCAAAAACCAAGAGGGGGGCGGGGCTTCGAAATAAAATCGAATCGATAAAATGCGGGAATTTCAGTCGACGTGCAAATCGCGGTCATCATCGTCGTCGGCAACAATCACACCGAGCAGGAATGAGCATCAGACGGCGAAGGTATAGCCAATGAAACGATGAGAACGGAATTGTGCATTTCAGCCGAATGCGAACATGTTCATCTCCGAGTATATTCGATCGATCGAAGAGAAGAGGTTCGCGGCTGTTGATAAGCCCGAAGATGTGATTAGCAGTATTACATCGCCATCGATGGTACGTGGCTCTTTTTTATATTTATTCTCGCAGAATTAAATTAACTAGAAACATGGTTCAAGCTATTTCCAGTGTAAATATAGATTTTTGCTCAAAATTGCTCCAAATTACACAAAAATTTATTTGCTCATTTCTCAGATTTTCCTCGATGGACTTGTCTGAAACTTAGCTGTAATTAAAAGCAAATATTGCAAAACATATGTAAAATAAAAAATAGTTACATTATATGGCGAATTTTTGAAAAATCGGTACCAACGTCAATTTGCACCAAATTGCTCAAAATTTAATTTTTACATTACTCGGCTCTTTCTCGATGGATTTGGCTGAAAATTAAGAATAATAAAACACAAACATTGATAAAGATATAAAAAATTAAAAATAATTTTATTCTTAAGGTAGTTTTTGAAAAATCGAGTCTGACGCAATTTTGCACCAAATTGCTCCAAAATTTAATTTTCACATTTCTCGGCTATTTCTCGATGAATTTGTCTGAAACTTTGCAGTAATTAAGAACAAATTTTGCTAAGCATGTAGAAAATAAAAAGTTGTTAAATTCTACGGGGAATTTTTGCAAAATTGGGATTAACGTAATTTTGCTCCAAATTGCTCCAAAATTGATTTCCTAATTTCTCGGCTCTTTCTCGATGGATTTGTCTGAAACTTAGCAGTAATTAAGAATAAATGTTGCTAAAAATGAAGAAAATAAAAAATGTATACATTATATGAGAAATTTTTGAAAAATCGAGTTTGACGTAATTTTGCACCAAATTGCTCCAAAATTAATTTGCTCATTTCTCGGCTCTTTCTCGATGAATTTGTCTGAAATTTAAGAATAATAAAACACAAATATTGATAAATATGTTGAACTTAAAAATATTCTATTCCTAAAAGTAGTTTTTGCAAAATCGAGACTGACGTAATTTTGCACCAAATTGCTCAAAATTTAATTTTCTCATTTCTAGGCTCCTTCTCGATGGATTTGTCTGAAACTCAGCAGTAATTAAGAACAAATTTTGCTTAATACATTGAACTTAACAAAATTCAATTTCTAAAAGCATTTTTTGCAAAACCGAGACCGATGCAATATTGCTCAAAAATGCATTTTACTCCTTTCACTCGTTTTTTTACGCAAGTTCCACGCTAGAAATTACAATTTTAATTTTTTATTTCAAGAGCTTGTATAAACCCTAGATCTACATTAAATATGAACTATAGTAAAAACTGCACATTTTCTTGAGCCATCAAATATTCAACCAATGCAGTCCCATATGTTTTTTGGTTTTTTCTCGCTCTCGTTTTATTCCCGAAGTGCTCATAAAACCACAGGCATGCTGATTGAAAGATAGAATTGCAGGAAGCGGGCACGCAGACGGCGTCGAGATCGTCGTCGTTCGACTGGATCAACGAGCCGACGGAAACCGAGCTGCGACGGGAGCTGGCGCCGAGCCGCCAGCATCCGTCGTCGGACGAGGCCGACCAGGAAGTGGCGCGGATAGCCGACGGACGGGCCAAGCACAAAGAGTATGAGAGGTGGAGTAGCGAGAGCATTTGAATGCGTTTTTCAGCATTCTTCGCCAAATGGACGAGGGACTCGCGCTGCTGCTCGAGCTCGGCGATGCGAACGCATTTGGAAGTAAGCGATTCATTGATTGATTTGCGGCCATTTTGTTGTTGTTGTTGTTGTTTTGGTGTTGTGCTTTGGAAGATGATGATGATGATTCATCGTGCCTGGCTTGCTGAATTTTGTTGCGGGAATTGTATGATTTTTATTGATTTTGTTATGTTTTGTAGACATGATTTCAGCTATTCGGCTTTATTTTAGCGGGCTCTTTTTTGGAGAATTGGTAGAATTGGTCTTAATTTACCGTATATTGCTATCAATATTTTTGTAGAAGCATAGCTCATAACTCTAAATAGGGCCATAACCAGCATGCACTTTGATCTTGCCGACGATGATAACTTTGCTAGAGTTCGACTGGTTATTATGGTCCCTAGAAGTAGACGGATTTTCACGTTCTTTAGATATGTTATAGAATAATCCTTTATCTTTAAGAAATGCTAAGTAACTTTATTGAAAATTAAAATCTAAGGTCTAACCGGGACCATAACTAACATGCACTTTGCTCTTGCCGACGATGATTATTTTGTTAAGATTCAGATAGTTATTATGGTCCCTAGATATATTTGAATTTTAACGTGCTTTGGATATGTTATAAAATAATTTTTTTTCTTTAAAATAAGCTAGCTATCTTTTCTGTAAGTCAAAATCTGAGCTCGAACCAGGACCATAACCAGCATTCACTTTGATCTTGCAGACGAGGATTATTTTGTTAGGCTTCAGATGGTTATTATGGTCCCTAGAAGTAGATGGATTTTCACGTTCTTTGGATATGTTATAGAATAAACCTTTTTCTTTAAAATAAGTTAGCTATCTTTTTTGAAAATTAAAAACTAAGATCTAACCAGGACCATAGCTAGCATGCACTTTGCTCTTGCCGACTATTATGGTTTTTCTTAGATTTGCGTGGTTATTATGGTCCCTTGTAGTAGACGTGTTTTCATGTGATTTGGATATGTTAGAGAACAAGTCTTTGTCTTTCAAAAATGCTGTTTAACTTTTCTGAAACTTGAAATCTAAGCTCTTACCAGGACCATAACTAACATGCACTTTGATCTTGCCGACGATGATTATTTTGCTAGGGTTCAGGTGGTTATTATGGTCCCTTGAATTATACGAGTATTTACGTGCTGTGGATATGTTATAGAACAAGTTTTTGTTGTTATAAAATGCTATCTAACTTTTCTGAAAATTAAAATCTAAGATCTAACCGGGACCGTAACCAGCATACACTTTTATCTTCCTAACCATGATAATTTGCTAGAGTTTGAGTGGTTATTATGGTCCCTTGTAGTAGTCTATTCTATACGTTCTTTAAATATATTATAGAATAAATCTTATTCTTTAAAATAAGCTAACTATCTTTTCTGAAAATTGAAATCAGAGCTCTAACCAGGATCATATCTAGCAGGCGCTTTGATCTTGCAGACGATGATTATTTTGTTAGGGTTCAGATGGTTATTGTGGTTCCTAGAAGTAGATGGATTTTCAAGTGCTTTGGATATGTTATAGAAAAACCTTTTTCTTTAAAAAATGCCTACTATCTTTTCTGAAACTCGAAATCTGAGCTCTAACCAGGACCATAACGAGTCTGCACTTTTATCTTCTCGACCATGATAATTTTGCTAGGTTTGCGTGGTTATTATGGTCCCTTGTAGTAGTCTATTCTATACGTTCTTTGGATATGTTATAGAATAAACCTTTTTCTTTAAAATAAGCTAGCTAACTTTTCCGAAACTCAAAATCTGAGCTCTAACCAGGACCATAACTAACATGCATCATTGTATTAACTTAACCGTCTCATCTCATTATCCAATTCACGATAATTTTGATTTCAGAGTACCGCCAGTCTGGCGCTTATGACAATATGTCATGGGATCGCACCAAGAACACGCCAGGTAGCATGAGAGCTCGCCGAGCCGACTCGTCAACCCGTCAGAGAAGTTCTATCGCGCGGCCGACGCCAGCGCCAACGACGACGATGGAAAAGCTGAGTGCGGCAGTTGTCGAGCTGAAATCGGCGTCAGAGCCGAGAAAGCCGCACGAGGCGCCGCTCAAACTCGCCGGTACGTTTTGCCAGCACGACAGCACGCGGCCCGCTGTTGTTGATGTTTTGTTTGCGATGGAGTTTCGCCGTCGGTTTGCGGTTGTGATTAAACAACGGCAACGCGTTTTTGTTTTTGATGATGAATTTAATGACGCCGAATGCTTCCCACCCGGCCGGAAAACATGTATGAGCTAAATTGTGGCCAATGCGCTGCTTTCAAACTACTTTTTTTTGTTGGCCTCACGTTTTCTTTTCTTTTTTTTGGTGGTGTAATGGAGATTATTTACTTTATATTTTTTGGTTTAATACCATTTAAAGTGTTAACAGATTTAAATATCTAGAAAGACGATTTTGTAGAAGAATTTCTCTATTTTGTAATGATGGCAATATTTTCCTGGAAAAATGTCAATTTTTGCAAGATTTTAACAATTTTCCTGACCATACCTAGAAATGGGTCATCTCAGAATTTGACAAAAGTTTGAGCGTCATTTTAAAGGTTTCGCTAAGTATTATTAATACAGTTATTAATATTTTATGAAAGACAAATTCTTAAACTATAAAATAAATGTATTCACGTATTGGCAGAATGCCAATTTTTGTAAGGTTTGGACAATTTTCCGAACAATACCTAGAAATTTTTTATCACAATATTTTCCTAAAGTTTGAACGCATTTTTGAGGTCTTCAAAAAATATTTTCAAAAATATTATTAATATATCTTGACAGCAAAAGTCTTAAACTATAAACTTATTGTAATAACGTGTTGGCAAATTGCCAATTTTGGTAAGATTTGGACAATTTTCCCGACCATACTCAGTATTTTATTACAAAAAGATTTCACAAAAGTTTGACTCAAACTTTTATTATTTTATTAAATCATATCTATAAAGTTTTTTAAATTTTCTAACAGAAAAAGTCTTAAACTTTTAAACTATTAGTATCACGTATCGGCAGAATGCCAATTTTTGTAAGATTTTGACAATTTTACCGACCATACCTAGAAATGCTTCATCTCAGAATTTCACAAAAGTTTGAGCGTTATTTTAAAGGTTTCGTTATGTATTATTAGAACAGTTGTTACAATTTCATAAAAGAAAAACCCTTAAACTATAAAACAATTGTATTCATGTATTGGAAGAATGCCAATTTTTGCAAGATTTTGATCATTTTCCTAACCATACCTAGAAATTTTTTATCACAATTTTTTCCTAAAGTTTCAGCGTTATTTTAAGGGTCTCGCTAGGTATTATTGAAACAGTTATTAATATATTATAATAGAAACACTCTTAAACTATAAAAATATTGTATTCACGTATTGGCAGAACGCCAATTTTGGTCAGATTTTGACAATTTTCCTGACCACACCATAGAAATGTTCAATTACAATATTTGCCTAAAGTTTGAACGCATTTTTGAGGTCTTCACAAAAAATTTTTAAAAATATTATTACTATATCTTGATAGCCAAAGTCTTAAACTATAAACTTATTGTAATAACGTGTTGGCAAAATGCCAATTTTAGCAAGTTTTGGACAATTCTTCTGTCCGTACCTTGAAATATTTAATCATAATATTTACCTAAAGTTTGAGCGTCATTTTAAAGGTTTCGCTATGTATTATTAGAAGAGTTGTTACTATTTTCTGAAAGAAAATCTCCTAAACTATAAAAATATTGTATTCACGTTTTGGCACCATGCCAATTTTTGTTAGATTTTGTCACTTTTCCTGACCATACCCAGTATTTTGTCACAAAAAGATTTCACAAAAGTTTGACTCAAATTTTTGTTGATTTATTAAAACATATCTATAAAATTATTTGTATTTTCTAACAGTAAAAGTCTTAAACTACAAATCAGTTTATATCACGTATCGGCAGAGTGCCAATTTTTGTAAGATTTTGACAATTTTACCGACCATACTTAGAAAAGTTTCATTTTAGAATTTGACAAAAGTTTGATCGTTATTTTAAGGAACTCTCTAGGTATTTTTAGAACAGTTGTTAATATATTATAATAGAAAACTCTTAAACTATAAAATTATTGTATTCACGTTTTGGCACCATGCCAATTTTTGTAAGATTTTGACAATTTTCCTAACCACACCTAGAAATGGGCCATCCCAGAATTTGACAAAAGTTTGATCGTTATTTTAAGGAACTCTCTAGGTATTTTTAGAATAGCTGTTAATATATTATAATAGAAAAACTCTTAAACTATAAAATTATTGTATTCACGCGTTGGCACCGTGCCAATTTTTGTAAGATATTGACTATTTTCCTAGCCATACTTTGAGAGTTTTGCCAAAATTTTTGTTTCAAAATATGCTCCCAATTTTAGTGGTCCCTTAATGAAATATGAAAAACTTCTTTAATAATTTCTTATAGAACAAGTCTTCATATGCCTTAAAAAGCTATTAATCTTTATGTTTAACCTTTTGATTAAGAAAAATCGATAATCTTTTGAATGATGTTTTTTTTTAATCATTTTTTCAAGAAAGTTTTCTTATTTATTATTATAGGTATTTAATAGTGTTTATCTGGAATTGTTAAACAAATACAGTGTCTATCTAGACCTTGTGTATATGTTTATATTAAAGCATTTATATAAATATTATGACAATTCGTATCATAAATGTTGCCAAAATGTGATTTTACACACTTTCGCTCGTCAAGTTTGGCGATAAATCATTTCGAATGCCGTTTTGGTATTATTTTTTGTGAATTTGATGCTTTATTCGGATCGGTAGATGAATGGTAGAATGTTTGAAGCACAGAGTGGTAAGCGAATAAGCTAGTTTGAGCTTTATAGAAAGAATGGAAGCTCAGAATAGAAAATGAAATTGTGGGATAATGTAGATTGGGTTCAATTGAGAATAATAATGCTCAATATATAAAGATGAAGATTAAAACTAGTTTATCTACAAAATATATAATTTTTTCTATATGTTGGTGCAGGTTTGGGCTCAATTCCATAATTTGGAGCAATTTTTATGAGCTATAGAAATTTTGTAAAAAATTAGAAAAAAGTGTGTCTTGTTTAGAAGCAATTAAATAGTCATTAATTTTTTGTGATGAAAGTGTAGCTATATTATTTGTAAAATAGAAGCTTGAATAATACTACTAGCAAGATTTTACTGCTCTACGTGTATTTTGAGCAACTTTTATGAGCATTGAAAAATGAGTAAAAAATCAGAAAAAAGTGTCTCATCTTTAAAGACGATTAATTAGCGACTAATTAGTAATAAATAACTAATTGTTTTGTTTTTTATAAAATTACAGACGTGAAAAATAGTAAAAACATTATTTCAGTGCGAAAAGTGTATTTTGAGCAATTTTATTGTGCTCCAGAAAATGAGTAAAAAATGAGTCAAAAGTGTGTTATGTTTAGAGGCAATTAAATAATGACTAATTAGTAATAATTAACTAATTAGTGTACTATTTATAAAATAAAAGACGTGGAAAATAATATAACATAATTATTTTGCGCCACGTGTATTTTGAGCAACTTTATTGGGTTCCGGAAAATGGGTACAAATGAGACAAAAGTGTATCATGTTTAGAAGCAATTAATTAGCGACTAATTAGCAATAATTAACTAATTGCTTAGTTTTTACTGAAATTACAGACGTAAAAAATAGTTTAAACATAATTTTGTTGCGCCACGTGTATTTTGAGCATTTTTTGTGGGCTCCGGAAAATGAGTAAAAAATTAGTTGAAAGTGTGTCATGTTTAGAGGCGATTAATTAGTAATTAAGTAGTAATAATTAACTAATTGTTTAAGTTTTTATGAAAATTAAAACGTTAAAATTAGTAAACATTTAATTTTATTGCGCAAAGTATTTTTTGAGCAACTTTAGTGAGCTCCGGAAAATGCATTAAAAATGAGTCAAAAGTGTGTCATCTTTAGAGGCGATTAAATAGTGACTAATTAGCAATAATTAACTAATTACTTAGTTTTTATTGAAAATACAGTCGTGAAAAATAGTTTGAGAAAAATTTTATTGCGTCACGTCTATTTTGAGCAACTTTTCTGGGCTCCGGAAAATGAGTGAAAAATCAGAAAAAAGTGTCTTATGTTTAAAGACAATTATTTAGCGACTAATTAGCAATAATTAACTAATTACTTAGTTTTTATTGAAATTACAGACGTGAAAAATAGTTTAAACATAACTTTGTTGCGCCACGTGTATTTTGAGCAACTTTTTTGAGCTCTTGAAATTTTGTAAAAAATGTGCGAAAAGTGTGTCATGTTTAGAGGCAATTAATTAGTGACTAATTAGTGATAATTAACAAACTATTTTGTTTTTCATAAAATTACAGCCGTGGAAAATAGTATAAACATAATTTAATTGCGCCACGAGTATTTTGAGCAACTTTTCTGGGCTCCGAAAAATGAGCAAACTATGAGTGAAAAGTGTCTCATCTTTAGAGACAATTAATTAGTGACTAATTAGTAGAAATTAATTAAGTAGTGTATTGTTTATAATATTAAAGACTTGAAAAGTAGTTTAGACTTAATTTTATTGAGCCAAGTGTATTATGAGCAACATTTGTGGGCTCCGGAAAATGGGTTAAAATGAGAAAAAAGTGTGTCATGTTTAGAGGCAATTAATTAGTGACTAATTAGTGCAATTTAAATATCTATGTAGTGTATTATAATTTTTAGATAATTTTCTACATTTCTACCAAATTTCAGCGTAATCTATTTATTTTGAGCATTTATTCCACGTGATTAAATGAAAGCAACGCTAAGACAAAACTTGACAGATTAGCGCTATCAATTAAGGCGCAATTAAATGATGATGATAATTATCAGTCACCATAATTACAAGAAAAAACACCTGCAAGGTGTGAAAAGAAGAAATCAAAGTCTATGATGGATTTTTTGTGCTTGCAGATGATTGATGATTTGTTAATAAGCGTGTAATTGTACAAATATTGAAACATGGATTCATTACCGCCACTGGGCGTGGCCTCGTGTCTTTACTTGGGTTTTAATTGTTTTTTTTTGTTTAATAGTGTCTTATTGTTTTTTTTTGATGACACAACGGAATAAGAGATATCATCAATTGAATCAAACAAGAAGAAGAAGAAGAAGAAGAAGCTGTTTTGGTGATGAAAAAACGCGAAAAGTATTATGATTTTCACTATTATTCAAATTATGATAATTATTATGATTATTATTGGCGCAGATTCATGGTGCTGCCAATTGGAGCACGGCGACGAGTTGATTGGCGGATTGTTGGTAGGAAAATGGGAGGAAAGCGGGTTTTTGCGGTAGCAAAGGGTGTACAGAGATTTTGAGTGAATTAACGGGTTCGGTTGGGAAAATTGGTGCATTTAATTATTGTAGTAGAGTTGGTGTATAGGGAAAGTGAACTGAAACGTTTTTAGTATGAAATTGAGAATGTGAAAAATTGACTGAAATTTGCTGAAAATTAGAGAAAATTTCAAAGTTAGCTTGTTAGAATGGCGTTTTTTGACGTTAATTTTAAGAATATTGATTAGTTCTTTTGATATATTATTAAGCTAGACTTGAAGCAAATCAGAGCCCAAGACGACCTTCATAGCTTCAATTTGAAGACTGTAAAAATTGTCTGAAAATTGGTCGAATTTTGAAAATTGTCAAAACTACCTTGATAAAGTCGGATTTTTTCACTTTAATTTTATGAATGTTAACAAGTGGTTACAATATGTTATTAAGCAATATTTGGTGCATAAATTGGCCTATCCCGACATTTACAGCTTTAATTTTAAGACTATAAAAATTCATCTAAAATTGATCGATTTTTTAAAATTGTCAAAATTACTCTTATAAAATCGAATTTTTTGACTTTAGTTTTAAGAACTTTGGTTAGTTCTTTTAATATGTTATTAAGCAATATTTAGTGCACATATAACCTTAACAGGACTTTTATAGCTTTATTTTGAAGACTGTAAAAATTGTCTGAAAATTGGTCGATTTTTGAAAATTGTCAAAATTACGCTTATAAAATCGAATTTTTTCACTTTAATTTTATGAATGTTAACAAGTGGTTACAATATGTTATTAAGCAATATTTGGTGCATAAATTGGCCTATCCCGACATTTACAGCTTTAATTTTAAGACTATAAAAATTCATCTAAAATTGATCGATTTTTTAAAATTGTCAAAATTACTCTTATAAAATCGAATTTTTTGACTTTAGTTTTAAGAACTTTGGTTAGTTCTTTTAATATGTTATTAAGCAATATTTAGTGCACATATAACCTTAACAGGACTTTTCTAGCTTTATTTTGAAGACTGTAAAAATTGTCTGAAAATTGGTCGAATTTTTAAAATTGTCAAAATTACCTTGTTAGAATTGAATTTTTTGACTTTAGTTTTAAGAATGTGAACTAGTGGTTATAATAGGTTATTAAGCTTGATTTTATGCATACATTGGCACAAAACGACTTTTACAGCTTTAATTTGAAGACTGTAGAAATTGTCTGAAAATTGGTCTAATTTTGAAAATTCTCAAAATTACCTTGTTAGAATTTGATTTTTTGACTTTAATTGATAAGTATCCTGAAAAAAAATTTTAACCGCTATACAGCCGGAGTTGGTGCATAGTTAGGCAATACGTGACTTCACTAAGTTTTATGTCAAGACTGTAAAAATTGTCTGAAAATTGGTCCAATTTGAAAGTTTGTGAAAATCACCATATTTGAATAGAAGTATTGACTTTAATTTTAAAGTTATTGGCTAGTGCGTGAATACAAATATAAATACCAATATAAAGCATTTACTGAGCTTAGCAACTGTTAAATAGCTTTAATTTCAAGACTGTAAAAATTGTCTGAAAATTAGTCGATTTTTGAAAATTGTCAAAACTACCTTGATAAAGTCGGATTTTTTGACTTTAATTTTAGGAATCTTAATTAGTTGTTTTGATACATTATTTAGCTAGACTTGGAGCACATTTAAGCACAACACAACTTTAAAGGCTTGAATTTCAAAGCTGTAAAAATTGTCTGAAATTTGGTCGATTTTTGAAAATTGTCAAAATTACCTTGTTAGAATTGGATTTTTTACTTTAATTTTAAGAATCTTGATTAGTTGTTTTGATACAATATCATGCTAGACTTGGAGCATATCTGAGCACAAGACGACTTTCGTAGCTTGAATTTCAAAACTGTAAAAGTTTACTGAAAACTAGTCAACTTTTGAAAATTTCAAATATGACCTGGGAAAAACTCTCAGTTTTGACGCATTTTTTAAGTGCACAGATTTATGTTTTTGTTTTATACAAAATCTAAATTTGCAGAAAATGTGCACAAAATAACATATTTCTAGCGTTATTTTAAACTCTACAAAATGTGACTCAAATCTTGGGAAAAAATGAAAATTTCAATTTTTCATGAATTTAATACTCATTTTTTAATGCTCCATTTTAAGATTTTCCAGAAATTACATTTTTCTTACTATGAAATGAATCTTATAGAATTGTTTGATTGTAATAATTGAATTGTTACTGTAGAAAGAGAAGCATACATGTGCTCATTTCGACAAGTCACTTTTTAGCTCATAATTTGTTTTTTTATTTATTATTTTGAGCTCAAATAAAAGAAAGGAAATAAATAATTAATAAACTATAATCATTAAGTAAATTTAGATTATTGTTAACTATTGATTGATTGCAGAATCAGACGCGAATGAAGCGTGCTCGTGGCTGAAACAAGCTGGATTCCCGCAATACGTCGAACAATTTAAAGGTTCGTTTTGGTTTTTCTTTTTTGATGGTCCCGTAGAGAATGAGATTTTAAAAAAATTTGCACTGAAATTTGAAACATTGAAAGATGAAAATGAATCGATGCGTTTTGCAAACAAATATGGCCTTGTGACGATTAAATACGCCAAACGATGATTTTCAATCAAATTGAACGGCCACGTCGCAATTGTTCAATCACCTGCGGGTTATTGATGATCAGCGATGGATTCAGACGGCCTTCACCTCGATTTTAAGAGCGGAGACTTGTTTTGATTGATGGCTTCAGACTTCGATGTGAGCATTCATTGTTGGGGCTCATTTCGGTTCTATTGCGTGGAAATGATATATTTTTTAAGTTTATTTTGTAGATTGTAAATAGCTTGATCCAATTGGGGTTTAAACTTTCTTAAAATATCTTAAAATTGGGCTGGAAATTGACTGAAAATGACGTAAAGTGAATTTTTCATGATTTTATTGATTTTTTTCAGTCATTTTCAGAAAATTTGAAAGGTTATTTAGTGTATCTTATGGAACTAGTTAAAATTAATTAAATTACAGTTCAAACATTCTTAAAATTTATTAAAATGTGGCTGAAAATCGACTGAAAATGACAAAAAGGGAATTTTTCATGATTTTCTTGATTTTTTCGGAGATTTTAAGAAAAATTGAAAGGTTTGCTAAGTTTTTTGTATAAATGTTGCCTAGTTTTATCTAAATTGTTAACAAACCTACCTAAAATCTCTTAAAATTGGGCTTAAAATTGACTGAAAATGCCAAAAAGTGAATTTTTCAAGATTTTATTGGTTTTTTCAGAGATTTTTAGAAAATTTGAAAGGTTTGTTAAGTTTGTTTGATAGATATTGCATATCTTAATCTAAATTGTCAACGAACCTTCTCAAAATGTCTTAAAATTTGGCTGAAAATCGACTTAAAATTACAAAAAGTGAATTTTTCATGATTTTCTTGATTTTTTCGGAGATTTGAAGAAAATTGAAAGGTTTGCTAAGTTTTTTGTATAGATGTTGCCTAGTTTTATCTAAATTGTTAACAAACCTACCTAAAATCTCTTAACATTGGGCTTAAAATTGACTGTAAATGACAAAAGTGGAATTTTCAAAATTTTATTGATTTTTTTCAGTCATTTTCAGAAAATTTGAAAGGTTAGTAATTGTATTTTGTAGATTTTGCCAAACTTATTAAATTTCAATTCAAAATTCCTCAAAATCTCTTAAAATTGGGCTGAAAATTGATTGAAAATGACAAAAATTGAGTTTTTCACAATTTTATTGATTTTTTAAAGCGATTTTCAGAAAATTTGAAAAGTTTGTTAATTTTGTTGGATAGATACTGCAAAGCTTTACCTAAATTGTTAACGAACCTACTCAAAATGTCTTAAAATTCTGCTGAAAATTGACTGAAAAAGAGAAAAATGGGATTTTTCCATATTTTATTGATTTTTTTCCGTCATTTTCAGAAAAATTATGAGGTTCTTTAATTAATTTGATGAATCTTAATTGAAATTCTCTAATTTGCGTTTAAACTTCTTTAAAATGTGTCACAATTTGGCTTAAAATTGACTGAAAAATCGCAAAAATAACATTTTTCATGATTTTATTGATTTTTTTCTGAAATTTTCAGAAAATTTGAAAAGTTGTTTATTGTATCTTATAGTACTAGTTACAATTAATTAAATTACAGTTCAAACTTTCTGAAAATCTCTTAAAATTTGGCTTAAAACTGACTGAAAAGTCGCAAAAATAACATTTTTCGCTATTTTATTGATTTTTTTCAGAGATTTTAAGACGGCCAAATTCTTTGATGTAAAATTATAAAAATCAAGTTATAGTAAATCTAATTAAATTAGCAAATTAGTTGTGAAGCGTTGAGACGTTTGTGGAACCGACAAATTTGATTTTAGCAAGTTTCTCCTTTCCATCTTTTTCTTTTCTTTCTCTCTATCTTTCTTGTTATTTTATTACTGTAATTTTACTTTTTTTTAAATTCCAATATCAAGTATTTGGCTATCAAAATGAAATTGTCACATTAAAATGTCGAAAAAAGTCAAATTTCGAACATTTAATAATGAGAATAAAAGTTTGACAATTAATTTGAGGCAAGCAATCCATACCGACTGATTTATGCGTTCAATAATTGAGAATGAACGCTATCAAAAAGGCAAAGAGACTAGATTCGAGTGTTTTGGACCAATTAATCCAATTAATAAATGAGAATTAATTGGTAAAACTTGATAAATGAACGGAATTGGATTTGGATTTTGCAATGAATGATGGTAATTCATCCTGTTTCAAACTGTTTAATTGTAACAATGGGTTAATAAGTTTAGCCTTTGTTGATATTTGAGGGAATTGGCGGGAATTTGAAGTTTTTTGAATTTATGCTAACAAGTTGGATGAGTTTGAGCCAAGATTTTTCGAAAATTTGTCGATGGATTTTTGTAAAACTTGGATATATTGTTACAAACTTTATTTTCTATAACATATTACAAGAATATTCAAATATACCGACTATTCTGCAAATTACGAGTGATGAAAGTTAGCTTTACCTAAATTTTTTGTATTTTTTGGCTTTGAGCCAAGATTTTTCAAAAATTTGTCGATGGATTTTTGTAAAACTTGGATATATGGTAAAAAACTTTATGTTAAATAATATAACCCGTGAATACCTGAATCTACGGACGATTTGACAAAATACAAAAGCTCAAAATTAACTTTTTCCAATTTTGAAAACATTTATTGGCTTTGAGCCAAGATTTTTCGAAAATTTGTCGATGGATTTCTTTAAAACTTGGATTAATTCTGAAAAAGGTTATTTTCCGTAACATATTGTGAAATTACCTGAGCCTATAGAAGATTTTGCAAAATATGAGAGCTGAAATTAAAGTTTTTGCCAAATTTTTTGAATTTTTTGGCTTTGTGCCAAGATTTTTCGAAAACTTGTTGATGGATTTCTTCGAAACTTGAATATATTTTGAAATATGCTATTTTCCGTGACATATTGAAAAATTAACTGAATCTATAGAAGATTTTTCAAAATATGAGAGCTGAAATTTAAGTTTTTCCAAAAATTTTTGTGTTTTTTGGCTTTGAGCCAAGATTTTTCGAAAATTTGTCGATGGATTATTTTGAAACTTAGTTATATTGTAAACAACTTTATAATCTATAATATGTTACAAGAATATTCAAATCTACCGACTGTTCTGCAAAATACGAGTGCTCAAAGTTAGCTTTTACCTAAATTTTTTTGTATTTTTTGGCTTTGAGCCAAGATTTTTCGAAAATTTGTCGATGGATTATTTTGAAACTTGGATATGTTGTGAAACAGTTTATTTTAATTAACATATTATGCAAACGAATCAATTTATAGACAATTTAGCAGGATACGTGAGCTGAAAAATAGCTTTTTTGAATTTTTGGCTTTGTGCCAAGATTTTTCAAAAATTTGTCGATGGATTTTTTTGAAACTTGGGTATATTGTGAAATAACTTGTTTTAATTAACATATCACTTGAACACCTCAATTTATAGACAATTTAGCAGGACACGTGAGCTGAAAAATAGCTTTTTTGAATTTTTGGCTTTGTGCCAAGATTTTTCAAAAATTTGTCGATGGATTTTTTTGAAACTTGGGTATATTGTGAAATAACGTATTTTAATTAACATATCACACGAAAGCCTCAATTTATAGACAATTTAGCTAGATACGAGAGCTAAAATGTAGGTTTTTTGAATTTTTGGCTTTGTGCCAAGATTTTTCGCAAATTTGTCGATGGATTAGTTTTTCACGTGACTATGTTTTAAAATATACCTTTTTCTAAAATATATCAAAAGAAGATATAATTCTATCGAGTAATTTCTAAGATATATTCTGCCAAAGTTAGCATGTCAACTTTTGTTTCCCATTATTTTGAGTTTTTCTTTTTCACGCGTGAATTCACGTAATTTATCTGGCAGAATGTTATTATAAGCATTTAATTAATTAGTAGAAACCTTGAATGTCATAGGATTATATTCTGTGTTTTTCATTGGAATCGTACAAAAACATTTTTTGCGTCGAATTTTTGTACGCCGAATTAATTGATTAGAAAATAAATGTAACATGATTGGTATGCGCGGAAACATGCATCACACAACTATACACATAATATATATAATATATAATATATTCGAAATGGAATTCTGCCAAAACTCGACTTTCACTCGTCCACGCCCTTTTTCATCGAAAAGAGAAGGCAAAAAAGATTTGTGAGGTCGATTCGTGTTTATCCAACCAATATTATCAGTGTACACGTTTAATTAACAATGTTTTTCTTGTTGTTGTTTGGTTTTGTTTCATTTTTTTTGTTTGACGCCAATATCGACTTCCGATTCTTATCTTGGCTTCGATTTTGATTTAATTGGTTTGTATGTGTGAAGCTGCGCGGAACATCAAACGCCGCCAATGACGTCACACAGATTTTTACCGCCGACTTTTTATTTGAGAAACTTTTTGTTGTTGAAAATGCGGGTTAAATGAGAAGAAAATGGCAAATTTGAGAATTTTTGGAATGGTGTAACAGTTTTATCGCTTTATTTTGTTGAGTATTTTGTTTAGTATTTTGTTTAGATGGTTTTAATTTGCGGGAAATAATTGCTAACTTTTTTATTATTAAGGTAGTTACACGTAAAAATAGAATTTAGGTCAATAACCCTCTGACAAGATTTCGGGCATTTTTTTACAAAGTTTGACGCTCTGTAACAAATTTGCTGCTCTATAGATTTTGTAAATGATTACGTTATAATATTAAGCATCTCACTGTCTTTCAAAAACACTTTTCACATTTAGAATCGTACTGCTAGTTCACGTAAAAATTGCATCTAAACAAGACACTGTTGTACTAACTTTCTAGAAATTGCTTTTCCTAAGTTTGAAGCTCTGTAAAAAATTTACTGCTTCATAGATTTATTTAATGTTTACGTTGTAATATTAAGCATCTTTTTATGTTCCTAAAAAACGTTTCACTTTTACAATCGTACTGCTAGTTCACGTAAAATTCGCATTTAGGTCAATAACACTCTGACAAGAATTCTTGAAATTGCTGTTACTACTTGTTCTTGCGTGAAATTGTTAACACAACTCTAATTCTTTTACAAAAATTTCCAAATTTTCAACAGTATTGCTAGTTCACGTAAAAATTGTATCTAAATAAGACACAGTTGCAGGTCAAATGTAAAGAACAATTTCACGATTTTCAAGCGTGTATAAAAATTTTTGTTTTTGTTTAACAAAAAAGTTGTTACTTTTGTTTAATTAAGCTTGTCTTAAACTATCTAAAAGTGTTAATATCTTTCCAAAAAGTTGAATTTGAACACGTTTACTGAGCGAATTTTCTTACCATGTCAGCTGGCGTTCTAGAATTGTGTTTTACTATGTTTGACGCTCGGTAACAAATTTGCTGCTCTATAGAATATTTTAATAATTGCGTAATTTTGTTAAGCATAGTTTTATCTTTCAAAAAAACGTTTCACTTTTCTAATTGTACGGCTATTTCACGTAAAAATCGCACTTTAATAAGATGCCCTTTACTATGTTTACAACAGAAATTTTTCCGTTCTTTTGGATTCTGTAACATTTTAAAATTATTATCGATAATTTTGTCTTCATGATTTTTTAGTAAGTTTCTCCGAAACTTTTATAAAATAACTCGCAACTCTTATAGTAACGTGAGTTATAACAGTTTTACCTAAAAAGTTAGAAAAACATGTACAATCAAAATGAAAGTAACGTTGGCGTACTGTATATCAAATAAAAGCCTATAACAAGAGCTATAAAACAAACTTAATTGCAATTTTCAACTCTAATTGTAACGTGAGTTATAACAGTTTTACCTAAAAACTAGCAAAAATAGGTAAAATTAAAATTTGATAGAAAACGATATCGTGTCGTATGTCAAACGAAAGCCCGTGTAACAAGTGGTTGAATGAAGTTATTCTTATTTCACCATTCTTCTTGTACCGCAAGTTATAAAGATTTTACCTAAAAATTAGGTAAAAATGAAAATGCAAGAAACTGTATAGTGTTGTATATTAAATAAAAGCCCGTAAACTGAGCTATACAGCAAGCTAATTCATATGCAACATCTCTAATTTTAACGTGAATTATAACAATTTTACCTAAAAACTAGCAAAAATAGGTAAAATTAAAATTTGATAGAAAACGATATCGTGTCGTATGTCAAACGAAAGCCCGTGTAACAAGTGGTTGAATGAAGTTATTCTTATTTCACCATTCTTCTTGTACCGCAAGTTATAAAGATTTTACCTAAAAATTAGGTAAAAATGAAAATGCAAGAAACTGTATAGTGTTGTATATTAAATAAAAGCCCGTAAACTGAGCTATACAGCAAGCTAATTCATATGCAACATCTCTAATTTTAACGTGAGTTATAACAGTTTTACCTAAAAACTAGCAAAAATAGGTAAAATTAAAATTTGATAGAAAACGATATCGTGTCGTATGTCAAACGAAAGCCCGTGTAACAAGTGGTTGAATGAAGTTATTCTTATTTCACCATTCTTCTTGTACCGCAAGTTATAAAGATTTTACCTAAAAATTAGGTAAAAATGAAAATGCAAGAAACTGTATAGTGTTGTATATTAAATAAAAGCCCGTAAACTGAGCTATACAGCAAGCTAATTCATATGCAACATCTCTAATTTTAACGTGAATTATAACAATTTTACCTAAAAACTAGCAAAAATAGGTAAAATTAAAATTTGATAGAAAACGATATCGTGTCGTATGTCAAACGAAAGCCCGTGTAACAAGTGGTTGAATGAAGTTATTCTTATTTCACCATTCTTCTTGTACCGCAAGTTATAAAGATTTTACCTAAAAATTAGGTAAAAATGAAAATGCAAGAAACTGTATAGTGTTGTATATTAAATAAAAGCCCGTAAACTGAACTATACAGCAAGCTAATTCATATGCAACATCTCTAATTTTAACGTGAATTATAACAATTTTACCTAAAAACTAGCAAAAATAGGTAAAATTAAAATTTGATAGAAAACGATATCGTGTCGTATGTCAAACGAAAGCCCGTGTAACAAGTGGTTGAATGAAGTTATTCTTATTTCACCATTCTTCTTGTACCGCAAGTTATAAAGATTTTACCTAAAAATTAGGTAAAAATGAAAATGCAAGAAACTGTATAGTGTTGTATATTAAATAAAAGCCCGTAAACTGAGCTATACAGCAAGCTAATTCATATGCAACATCTCTAATTTTAACGTGAGTTATAACAGTTTTACCTAAAAACTAGCAAAAATAGATAAAATTAAAATTTGATAGAAAACGATATCGTGTCGTATGTCAAACGAAAGCCCGTGAAAATTTCTCTTTAATAAACTTATGTGCAATTCCAAAATCCTATTTTAACGCAAGTTATAAAGATTTTACCTAAAAATAAGGTAAAAATAAAAATTCAAGAAACTGTATAGTGTTGTATATCAAATGAAAGCCCGTAAACATTGCTATACAACAAGCTAATTCATATGCAACATCTCTAATTTTAACGTGAATTATAACAGTTTTACCTAAATATTAGCAAAAATAGGTAAAATTGAACTTTGATAGAACCTATATCGTGTTGTATGTCAATCGAAAGCCCGTGAAAAGCTCTCTTCAATAAACATAATATTTTTCAACTCTTCTTTTGTCAAAAAATTAAAAAATGAAATATTTCAGCCGGAAAGTTCCCGATCGATACAAAAAGCGTCGAAAGAGATCACAACTTCCTGGGCACGGACGCGCTTCGAGCCCTGTACCGGCGTATCGACACGCTCAACCGGTGCGCCATCATGAAAGTCGACAACGTGGTGATGCGGCGTCCACGCAACGTGAGACTCCCCTGGCAGCCAGTTTGAAATTGTTTGAATTGTTTTGCAGCAGCCGACGCATCAACAGCAGAATGAGAATCTATACGCGGGATATGATGACGACGATGATAATGTGAGTTTGATGGTGTTTTCGTTTATTTATTTATTTGTTTATTTATTGTTTATCAGTTGGAAATGGCCAGAATGGTTTTCGTGTTCTAATTAGATCTTCATTTATCAGTCGTTGCCTTCTTCTTCTTCTTTTTTGACGGCTAATCATTGCAGTATTTGATTGGTTTCATTTAATATCTTGGTTTGATTGATTTTAGCCTCGCAAAATTGTTGGAAACATATCAAATTGAGATTGTTTCTGTTTTATTTTGATTCGTTTTATTTATTGACGATTTTATTCTTTAAAACTCTTCTTATGAATAGACTCATTGAATTTTGCGGAAAATTTGAGAATGTTTGATACCCATATTGGATGGGTTTAATTCAAAATTGAAGATTTTCAGCAAAAAACGTGAAAATTGAAATTTCGCATAAAAGCTTGTTTTTAGCATCAATGAATGTAGAAACGTTTCCTAAGTGTTGTAATAGTAAAAACGTGAAAAAACGTGAGCTTAGAGTTGATAAAATCGTGCTGAAAATGTTTTCAGACAAAAATCTGAAATTTTTACATTTCTAGTTACATGACTGATATTAGGCTTATTCGATGCAGAATTTTATATCAATTTTAGTGATACAAAAAACGTTTTTGTTGAATATCTAGAAGTTAAGAAAATCGTGCTCGAATTATTTTCAGTCAAAAATCTGAAATTGTTTATTTTCCAGCTACAAGGCCGGTATTAAGCTTATTCGATGCAGAATTTTTTACTGAGTTCGAAATATAGATCAATAGACTAACTAGTTAACACTGAATCGAGTTATTCATTATTAAAACCGAAATCATAACATGTCGTCAAATTAGGTGTTTTCTGTGCAACCACTTAATATAAAAGTTGGTTCATCCTGTAGAGAATAAAATTTGCATTCGAATGGTGTCAATAACTTTCTTCTAACTTTACAATTAAAGAAGATATGGCAATTGTCGTCAAATTAGGTGTTTTAGTGTGAAACCACAAAGTAGAAAATTTAATTCAACTTGTAGAGAATAAAATTTGCATTTAAATGGTATAGTTTTCTTTCTTCTAGCTTCAAATATAAATGAGTTATCAGAAATGTCGTCAAATTATATGTTTTAGTGTGCAAGTAAAAAACAAGACACATAGTTCATCTTGTAGAAATGGCAATTTTCATTCGAATGGTGTCAATAACTTTCTTCTAACTTCAAAATTGAAGAAGATATGGCAATTGTCGTCAAATTAGGAGTTTTGTGTGCAAGCACAGAAGACAAAAAATAAAAGCAATCCCATTTTGTAGAAGATAAAATGCACAACATTCGAATGCTATAAATAACTTATTCCCAGCTTTTAAATAAAAGGAGATATGGCAATTGTCGTCAAATGAGGTGTTTTAGTGTGCAAGTAAAAAAGAAGACACATAGTTCATCTTGTAGAGATGGCAATTTGCATTCGAATGGTGTCAATAACCTTCTTCTAGCTTTAAAATTGAATAAGATATGAAAATTGTCGTCAAATTAGGTGTTTTAGTGTGGAACCACAAAGTAGAAAATTTGGTTAAACTTGTAGAGAATAAAATTTGCATTTAAATGGTATAAATAACCTATTCCCAGCTTTTAAATGAAAGGAGATATGGCACTTGTCGTCAGATTAGGTGTTTTGTTGTGAAACCGTGGGATATGAAATTTTATGTATCATTTAGATAATATAATTTGTATTCCGATGATGTCGATAATTTTCTTCTAGCTTAGAAATTAAAGAAGTTATGACAATTGTCGTCAAATTAGGTGTTTTGTGTGCAAGCACAAACTAGAAAAGTTGGTTCATCTTGTAGAGAATGAAATTTGCATTAAATTGATATAAAAAACTTGTTCCTAGCTTTAAGACGAAAGAAGATATCTTAGTTGTCGTCAAACTGTGCGCATTGTGTGCGAGCACGGATACGCAAAACCACGACCAACAACAAATAAATTGAATCAACATTTCAGGTGGCCCTATCCGGCAATTGGCAGTACCAGCGTCAATCGCAGACGTGGAATCGAGTGCGCGAGCCGAACGAGTCGATCTACGGCGTGGGAACGACGCCGCACAGTCGACTCGTGTCGACGAAGCCCAACTGGCAGATGATGAGCAGCGGCACCATGTGAGTCCAACCGGACGAGCTAACGAACAGCAAACAATTGCAGGCCAGAGCGACAAGTGTGCCGCACGGATTGGTACGCGGCGGCGACGCCCGTGTCGACGCCAGCCGACGCGCAGAAGCTGCAGCGCACGCAGAGCGAGCGAATCCGCGAACGCGCGCGCGCCATCATCAAGAAGATGGACTTGCGGTCGACGAGTCGCCGCCGCAAGCACAACGAGCCGACGGCGACGGCGACGGCCAGCGTGGCGCCGACCGTCAGCGACCCGGTGCTGCTGGCGTACGGTAAGTGGGGGGACCGGGGGGTGCCGCGCACTAACACGTTCTCCGATTAATGACTGCTCGCCGCACAGACCGCGGACGCGCCAACCGCAGCAAGTCGGCGGCGCGCCGCTTCCCGCCGGAAGAGCGCCGTCGCGACGCCTCGATGCCGCCGCCCGTGTGGACCAACGAGCCGACGCCGTTCGACGCCTACCTCTACCCGTCGACGTCGCTGAACCGCCGCCTGCCGCGCCACACCAACCTCGTCGTCCAGGATGACGGCTACTACGTGCATGGTGCTGTTCTTTCCCTCTTCCCCGCCATTTGATTGCGTTTGGCATAAGAGTGTGGTTGATTTCAGACGTGGCCAGTGATGAATCAATATCAGCCAGCTCATCGCTTCGCGTCGACACACGCCCGGAGACCGACGACGACTCGATGATCATGATGCTGATGAACCGACGCCGAGACTCGGGAGTCGGCTCGAGTTTGTCGCGGTCGCCCAGTGGACCGACCAGCCAGAGGATGCGCCACTCGGTGCTCATGGGAGCCAAGAGCGACGCGAGAGCCGCCGATGAGACGCAGTTTACCGATGTCGAGTTGGCGCGATCCATGGACTCGTTGAGCTGCATTGAAATGGTTTGTGCGATTGTTTATGAGTGATGAGAGTTGGCTCAATGGATTTTTCACGTTGTTACGAGTCGAATGAGATACATGACGCCATATCTACGAGTATTTTCACATTTTGGGTAAAAATGGGCGTGGCTTGTGTAGGTAAAACAAAATTACGAGTAGACTAGTCAATATGGATGTCATTCAAAAGCCAATAACCTTCTGAGTTTGAAAATAACATTATTTCAGCAATAAAACGCCGATTTCCCAAGTTTTTAGAAAAATTGATGATTTTTTAAAATTTAAAATACCAAATCGTGATAATGTTCAGCTTGAGAGCTTTAAAATGGTGTTTATCGAATTCTTCACGTTGTTACGAGTCGAATGAGATACATTACGCCATACCTATCAGTATTTTGACATTTTAGGTAAAAATGGGCGTGGCTTGTTTAGGTAAAACAAAATTACGAGTAGACTAGTTAATATGGATGTCATTCGAAAGCAGGTAGCCTTGTGAATTCGAAAATGTCACTATTTCTGCAATGAGCCGTCGATTTCCCAAGTTTTCGAAAAAAAATGTTGATTTTTTTAAATTTAAAATACCAAATCTTGATAATGTTCAGATTGAGAGCATTAATAAACTGTTTATTGAATTCTACACGTTGTTGTGAGTTGAATGAGATACATGACGCCATATCTAGGAATCTTTTGAGTTTTCAGGTAAATGTGGGCGTGGTTTGTTTAGGTAAAACAAAATTACGAGTAGACTAGTTAATATGGATATCGTTAAAAAGACGGTAACCTTCTGAATTCGAAAATGACATTAGTTCAGCAATAAACCGCCGATTTCGCAAGTTTTTGGAAAAATTGTTGATTTTTTAAAATTTAAACTACCAAATCGTGATAATGTTCAGATTGAGAGAATTAATATACTGTTTATCGAATTCTACACGTTGTTTCGAGTCGAATGAGATACATGACGCCATACCTATCAGTATTTTGACATTTTAGGTAAAAATGGGCGTGGCTTCGGTAGGTAAATCAATAGTGCGAGTAGACTAGTCAATATGGATGTCATTCGAAAGCTTATAAGCTCAGAAACATGATTCAAGCAATCGTTTTGATGTTAAACAAAGTAGAACAAGACGAATATGTAATAAAAGAATTGAATGGATGTAGAGAGAGCGCAAAACCAAGATGAAAACAGCTAAAAACTAAAACCAATCCATTGCAGTCGCGCCTACGCAAACTCGCCTACCTGCGCATCACGGCGATGCTCGAGAAGACGACCGACAAGGACGTGCTGGGCGACTTGGACGCGGCGACGCCCAAACCCGCGGCCAACTGGAGCATGCATCGTCTGATGCGCCGCATGAAGCTGAACGAGTCCGGCGGCGGCGCGACCTCGCCAAGCGGCGTGTTCGGCGTCGGGCTCGACGTGATCCATCGACGCAGCGGGCAGTGCCTGCCGCGCGCCATCCTCGAGATCCTGCGGTTCTTGCGCGCGCACGCCGCCGACACGGTCGGCCTGTTCCGCAAGAACGGCGTCAAGTCGCGCATCGGCGAGCTGCGCGCCGTCGTCGAGCGACACGCGGCTCCTCGCGGCGACGTGTTCGTGGGCGCGGACACGCTCGGCGCCGGGCACGTGCACGACGTGGCCGACCTGCTCAAACAGTACCTGCGCGAGCTGCCCGAGCCGCTGATGACGGCGCGCCTCTCGGAGACGTTCGCGAGCATCTTCACGCACGTGCCCGACGTCGACCGACTGACGGCCGTGCAGCACGCGCTCGTCCTCATGCCCGACGAGAACCGCGAGGCGCTGCAGACGCTGATGCTCTTCCTGCACGACGTGGCCAAGTGCGCGCAGATGAACAACGTGAGTGTCCGCGCGACGATCCAACCAACACTCGCACATTTCAGATGACGGCGCAGAACCTGGCCGTCTGCTTCACGCCGTCGCTGTTCCAGCTGAGCGCGTCGCGGCTCGACAAGCTGTCGACGGGCAGCCGCCGACACAAGACGATCGGCGCCGCCGGCATGCCGACGCAGAAGGAGATGAAGGAGACGCACGCGTGCCAGCAGTGTCTGACGATGCTCATCGAGTACGCCAAGACGGTGTTCCTATCGCCGGAGGAGCCGCGCGCCGACGACGACATCCCGCCGATCAAGGAGCTCGGCCTGAAGGGCGCGCGCTGCTTCCTCGTCGACCGCGTGCTCGACATGATCCGCGACCACGACGACCGCTGGCGCCAGTGGAGCGTCGAGTCGACGTGCGACGGCGTCGAGGTGTCGTCGATGAAGCCGGCCGACTCGCACCCGCTCAAGACGTTCCGCGTGTGGATCGATGTCGCCGCGTCGCCGCGAGCCGTCATGACGCGAATCATGAAGGAGCGCCACGTGTGGGACGAGAGCCTGCTCAACTGGCGCCACGTGGAGTACGTGAACGCGCCCGACACTGACGTCCATCAGTATGTGCTGAATGAGACGGTCGGACACGCCACCCGGGATTGTCATGTCGCCAGGTTTGTGTTCTTTGGCCTATCTAGATGTGCGTTCCATCGCAATCAGAAATTTTACGATAGAATTTTCCAATAACTATATTGACATGTTTGTAGTGTCAATTAGTGATCACTGTCCCAAAAACTTAGCGATCCACAATGGAATTCTGAAAATGTGACCTCGACGTCTTCCATCATGGACCTCGTCAGAATCCGAGATTCCTCAATAGAATTTCCCGATTTTTGGTGTGGTTGCTTTTTAGGCTAACAAGTACCAATTAATGTAATCCCAACCCAATCTACAATAAGATTCCCGAGATACCACCACGACGTCTTCCATCATGGACCTCGTCAGAATCCGAGATTCCTCGTTAGAATTTCCCGATTTTTGGTGTGATTGCTTCTTATGCGAACAAGTAACAGTTGACATAATCCCGACCCAATCTACAATAAGATTCCCGAGATACCACCACGACGTCTTCCATCATGGACCTCGTCAGAATCCGAGATTCCTCAATAGAATTTCCCAATTTTTGGTGTGACTGCTTATAATTCTACCATGTACCAGATTATGTAATCCCAACCCCATCTACAATAAGATTCCCGAGATACAACCACGACGTCTTCCATCGTGGACCTTGTCAGAATCCGAGATTCCTCGATAGAATTTCCCAATTTTTGGTGTGATTGCTTTTTAGGCTAACAAGTGCCAGTTAATGTAATCCCAACCCAATCTACAATAAGATTCCCGAGATGCCAACGCTTCCCACTCCAAATCCACACTAAACAAAAACCAATTTTCAGATTCCACTCGTCCAACCTTTCCGAGATCCGCGGCGCGTGCGCGATCGCCGAGCGCAGCGTGCAGTGTGCCGAGTCGCAGCTGCTCGGCGGCATCACCGCCACCATCTTCGATCAGCGCTACCTCATCGAGCCGATGACTGGCGGCCAGTCGCGCGTCACCTATCTGGCTCGCGTCGATCTCAAGTGCGTTCTCGTTCAACCGCCATCCCTCGCTAATCTCGTTTTTGCAGGGGCCGCACGTGGCAATGGTACAACAAGTCGTACCCGTCCATCATGTGCCGTCAAATGTGCCGCCTTCGCGACTCGTTCCGGTCGGCCGTCATCGACGGTCCCGAGACGAATCTCTGATAATTCGAATCCCGTTGCTTTCTCGCGGCCATCGGTGCTCCAAACATATCCGGTTTTGATTCGTGTTGTTGCTCATTTTTCAGTTCTACATTAATATTACACAATTATCATGCATATTCTTATTCTAATTTTCTGTTTTCAATTATTATTTCCATGTTTACATGACCTATATTTGCCTTCTTTTTTTCTTAAATTATTCCAATACACAACAATAACAGTAAATAAATAAACAAATCCTAACACTAACAACACGTTGAATGATCTATGCTTCATCGACTCTCATCTTGGTCGCATCGAATCTCGGCTTGAAGTGCGCTGGCCCGATGTTCCACGCCTCGACTTTCATCGGGAGTTCTTTGCCGTACAGGTCGAGGATCTGCTCGCGATCCGATTCGTCATAGATCGATGTGCTCTTTTGACGCGGCTCTTCCTGAAAATACCAACATTATGATCTGTTTCTCATTTGTTTTTTGTTTCTCATTGTCTCTATCTCTTTGCATTTGCATTTATTCCCGGGCGTGGATTCAAGAAGATAGGTGAAGCTATTCTAATCTACTATCTTGAAAAGAGTTCAACATTTCTGAAAGATAAACATGTAAAGGGATTAACAAGAATCATTTAACTTTTCGTTTTCAAAAAAAAGGCGGGGCATACGTTAATTTTTAATGTGTAATCATTCAAATCATGCTGTCGTGCTCAGTCGATCTCAATCTCAACTCGATGAGTCTGTTACATTATTCTTCAACTTTAATACTAAGGTAGGCGTGGCTTAAGAGCTCTAAATGCTCAAAAACAAGAAAATCAGCAAAACAGATACACCATTCGATTCGTCTGGTCGAGTTCTATCCAATAATATTAAAATCTTAGAAAATATTCTGAAAGACAGCAAGATTCTGCAAGGATAACTCGAATGTGGGCGGGGCTTAAGAGCTCTAAATGCTCACAAACAAGAAAATCAGAAAGAAAAATACACCATTCGATTCGTCTGATCGAGCTCTATCTAATAATGTAAAAATCTGAGCGAATAGTTTGAAAGTAAGCAAGATACTGCAAGGATAACTCGAATGTGGGCGGGGCTTAAGAGCTCTAAATGCTCACAAACAAGAAAATCAGAAAGAAAAATACACCATTCGATTCGTCTGATCGAGCTCTATCTAATAATGTAAAAATCTGAGCGAATAGTTTGAAAGTAAGCAAGATACTGCAAGGATAACTCGAATGTGGGCGGGGCTTTGGAGCTCTAAATGCTCACAAACAAGAAAATCAGCAAGGCAGATACACCATTCGATTCGTCTGATCGAGCTCTATCCAATAATATTAAAATCTTAAAAAATATTCTGAAATACAGCAAGAATCTAAATGTCAAAATGGACCGTCATCTTAAACTACTCCAGGCTCACATGCTCCGCTCATACATCCTCTATGATTTGATTCGTTTAATCTACCTGAATCAATTAAGCAAAAGAATAAATCAAACAATTGCATTCTACCATTTAGAACCTCTGAATCTTAAGAATTCCAAATATTTCGAGGATATTGGAAAACTTTACACAATGGTTTCTTTAAATGTTCCCTCATTAAACCCCACTCACCTGCTTGATAAACTGTCGCAAGTGCTTGAACTCATCGTCGATGCATAAAGTGAGCGGAGCTCTAACCGGCACCGATTTCACGTCGACTCCGTTCTTGGCGGCATTCTTCTGCGCCATATGCACTTGCAACGGCGGAAGCGGGAACGAGTCTGGAAACGTGATCGCCTCCATTGGTTTCTTACACTTAACATAATCCGATTCTTGATGCCTACAAGATAAATGTTTTTCAGCGCTCAAATAGCGAATAATAAAAACTTGTGAATGAGTTGAAAATCGCTTCGATTCAAATCCTTGGAAAACTCGTAGACTCCAAGGTTTCTGCCGCGGAAAATCCATTCTGCATACAATTTGCCTTCAAACAACCATCGATCCATAGCCGGTTCCGCCTAAAACCAACATTATTCCACGAAAATGTCTTGCAAAACCTTGACAATCTTCAAATACGACGGCTGTTCGGGCCATTTCCTACCCCACTCGTTCTTGGTGACCATTCTTCCAACGCCAAACTAAACAAATCGTCAGATTATATTAAAACATAATAAACGGTGACTTACATTCCTTAATTGTGCCAATATCTCCCATAGAAATTTTCCCTCAGACGCGATGTCGTGATTTCCAATGAATCTTATCATATTTGCCGACATTCTGCAAAATAATCGATTAACTAATTTTTCTGAGCACTTTGGAAAGTACAACAAAACCGAAACATCAAAAACGACTGGTAAATTAACGTAAAACAATAACTGAAATAAAAGTAAAAATATAAAATACGAGCTGCCGCAGATTTAGGAAATAACCATGCACCACTTGCAACTCCCCCCTTTTATCATCATAAAAGTGCACAATGTTGTAAATGAGCACATGGCCTTGATTACTCTAATCTCGCTATAACTTTAAATACGTTAAACTTACTCTAACTCCTTTTAAAATACTTTTAGAACTATTTTAAGCTTAACTAATCAATTACTAGAAAAATATTTGAAACTGCGCCACAGTTTTGCAAAAACGTATGCTTCTGATTGCGCAACCTTACTCTTCAATTTAATTCTTAACTTTTTAAAATTAACTTTAAGGATATTGGCTGTTGCAACTAACGGTATATATAGTTTAAGTCAAATTAAAATTGTTTATTTCATTAGACATAGTTGATTTCCACGGGTGTTGCAATAGCGAGCCGCGATTTTGCCGAAACTTGTTGTCGTGATTGCACCGCCCATTTTAATTCTTTCCTTCAAACATTTTCTATTATTTGTACTGTAATTTTCAGATGCACACAAGCTGTGCGCAACGGGTAGCCAATTCGATCAAGTCACTGAGTCAGAAAACCGGCTTTGGTCCGAATCGACTTTTCCGAAAAGGCACACATTTCGTCGGCACCGAGCCACCGGCACTTAAATATCACCTGGCAAGTGGTTTGTCTGTTTAGCATTATTGAAAACTGTGTTCAGTTACAAGACAAGAAACCTCAGGAGCCGTATGGACTTCAGGGGAGCAATCATAAATTGCCGGGCACCGGAAAGGTGCACAGCAAGTTACCGACCAAGGTTGTTTTAACGCCATCATTCCGTGATGAATGTCGTTGTGCAGGTTCACATGAAGAAGGACAAGGTGTATGCGTGGTGCAGCTGCGGCTACAGCGGCAGTCAGCCTCTTTGCGACGGTTCGCACAATTCCATCCGGATACCCGACCTCAAGCTGAAACCGGTCCGATTCATTCCAGACAAGGATCAAACCGTGTGGCTGTGCAATTGCAAGCAGACGAAGAACAGGTCCTCTCCCTTCCACTTTCCCGACATTCTTCCATTTCAGACCGTTTTGCGATGGATCTCACAAGTGTCTCGACGACGAGGACAAGAAAGCAAGTCTTTTTGATTAAATCCCTTCTTTATTCTAGTTTAGGTTGTTTTTTGTTATAAAAATTTATTTTTCATTCCTGTGGCTATACAAAGAAAAAGAGAAAGGGTAATTGGGATTAGAATACATTCAAGGAATCGTTTTTTTCATTCATCATCATTACGGACGGAAGTACAATTATGCTATGCATAAAACTAATACAAAAAAACACAAACATAAAATTGAAGAAAATAATCTTGATTAAAGCTAGCCACTAAATATTACAAAAATCAATTAAAACAATAACAAGAAACTAGGAGATTATAGATTTAGAGTTTGTAGTTCTTCTCTTCGAGTTCTTTTTCGACGAGTTCTACCACTGAGTTGATCAATTCAGACGACTGAAAAATAAAAATTAGATCTTTCAAATCAAAGTCGATTTTTTCGCAACCGTAGGTCTGTTCTCTGTTTGGTTGCAACAAATTTAACTTTGACAGAGGTAAAAAATTTACTTTTTTCACTATTTAATTTTTTTCTATTAATTAAATTTTTGATTGGATAATGAAATTCTAGCGAAATTAAGATTTTTACCCTCCAAAATAATCAATAATAATCTTATTACCTTATGCTCTCCTCCGATATCCTTTGTATGCATTCTACGATCAACCAGCGTTCTAAAGAGCGAATCCGAAATAACATCAGCGTGTCCCTGGAGTCCCAAGAATCTAAGCATATCCACGGAAGCTCTGATGAAAGCCGTTGGATTCGCCAAATCTTTTCCAGCCAAAGTTGTTCCGGTGTTACGAGTTCCCTGAAGCTCCCACTATACAAAAAATACAAAATTATCGCAAACCGTCTCAAAAACGGCAAAATCGTCACCAATATTCATTCCCGACACCAATCCTGGGCCGCCGACCAATCCGCACGCAATGTTCGAGATAATGTTTCCGTACAGGTTTGGCATAAGCATTACGTCAAACTGTTGCGGCTTCGAAACCAACTGCATCGAAGCGTTGTCAACGATCATCGAGTTGAACTCAATCTCCGGGTATTCCTTGGCGACTTCGGTGGCAACTTTCAAGAACAGGCCGTCTCCCATCTTTTGAATGTTAGCTTTGTGAACGGCGGTCACCTTCTTTCTTCCGTATTTCTTTGCGAATTGGAATGCGAATCGTGTGATTTTCTCACTCTTCTCTCGGGTCACAATCTGAAATTCGAGCGTAATTAATCATATAAGATAATGTCTAATTTGCATAAATAATGCAAATCTTTCGTTGGTATTGTTTTTATATGTTAATCCATAATATTTAAACGCACCTTCAAATTCTACGTTTAAATAACGAGAAAAAGGTAAGACATAGTCTGCAACCTTCATACGGAACAAGTAAGTCTGTATGTCGGCAAGAAAATATATAAAAACAGATTCGCGCAATTTATTCGCATTCAATATTGTTAATTCAAAACACTAACCTTTAAACTCTCAACAACCCTATAATTGGGCGTGGAGATTGCTTGATGCTCATTTCCCGAGTATTCCCCTTCAGTATTCTCGCGAATGATAACCATATCGATTCCTGTATGGCGGCTTGGAATTGTTGGAATCGTCGAGCAATGGAGCACATTGGCGAACAAGTTGAGATCTCGTCTTAGTTGCATATTCCTCGACACAAACAACGGATTGTCGAATTTCGTCTCAATATTTCCCTGAAATTAAAAATCACTCAATCCCGCAATGCTCCAATCACCTTCAAGGCGATTCCATTTCTCTTGATGGCGGTGATGGCATCGGCGAGCTCTTCAGTGGCGTCCTCCTTTGACGTAAGATTGACGACCTCGAAATCGACTGGAGCCTGCGCGGCGGCGAGAATTCTCTCGACGTGTTCGATCATCTCCGGACCGATTCCGTCGCCAGGAAGAACAGTCACGTTGTGACGACCCCCATATCGCGCGAATTTTGACTGCAAGATTAATATCATTAACCCTACAGTCGTTAGAGAGTGGAAAATTTCAACAAAATGTTAGCAAATTTGCACACAAAAATAATTATCAAATAACAATAATAATACCTTCAATATAAATCAAATATACTGAAAACAAGGCTGGAAGATTGCATTCAATATGAATTATTTGCGAAAAGAAACAATAACAACCAACCGTGTTCGTTTGAAGCACCGGCGACCTGAAACGTCGCATTTCCGCCGATGGAGCCGAGCCGACGAGCGCCTTCTGAACGACATTTCGTGAGGAGATGCGAGCGAGTACGTTCGTCGCCGCTGACATTGTCGTTTATCTGGAAAATGGCAATTCATCATTCGGTCTTTTTGACGGATAAATGATAATAAAAACGAAAATAAAAATAATCAATCGGGCGGGCGAAATGGTTATGCAACCAGCGCATGGTGGAATGCAATCGCGGCGCGTTTTTTGCTAAATTAGATTCATCGATTTATTTACTTTTTAGGAAAAGCCAATTACGCTTCTTTCTATTATTTCTAGCTTTTAAAATAAATTTCCAGTTGTATACAGTAAGACAGTTTGAACAAACAATCTTAAATCTTGCAAACTATCGGGATTGAATGTGATTTAAGTAGCTTAAGGCCTTAATATAACATAAGTTCTTAATAGAGTTTTCACATTAATAAATTATTGTGCTGCTCACAATAATATAGAAAAGACGCTTTGAAGCGTGCGTGGACGAGAAATAGTGGAAGAGTGAATTAGTTTGACCTCATTACGTTACGCTCATAAGGTTTATAATGTTGCTATTTATGTCAACGGAATTTTCCTTGTGGAAGAGAAATTTGAGGGACAGGGACCGTTGGAAATTTCTAGGCCGTTGTTTATTTCTAATATTTTCTTATAAGATTTCTTATATATCTAAAGAAATACGCGATTTTTTAAATGAATATTATAATAATAATGCTGTTATAATTGTGTTAGATTCATAGAGAGATTTCATAACGTCTTTAGGTGATTGATTTAGGCTTTTCTATTCATGGAAGAGAAAACCGACCGTTGTGGCCTTGTAGAATCCTAGTCCCCATCTTTTATTTTTCTTCTTTGTTTTAAATAATATCTGACTATTTTATCTGTTTTGATTTTAATATAACTATACAATTTATAATTTACTTTCATTTTTCTGAAATATTCTAAATCCGTTTGGATACTTTATTCCAGCTTCTATAGTGATTTATATTAATGGACGAGAAAAACCGCTGTTTTGGCCTTGTTGAATCCTAGTCCCCATATTTTATTTTTCTTCTTTGTTTTAAATAATATCTGACTATTTTATCTGTTTTGATTTTAATATAACTATACAATTTATAATTTACTTTCATTTTTCTGAAATATTCTAAATCCGTTTGGATACTTTATTCCAGCTTGTACAGTGGTATATATTAATGGACGAGAAAAACGTCTGTTTTGGCCTTGTTGAATCCTAGTCCCCGTTGTTAATTTTTTATTTTCTTTAATTTTTATTAACCATATTTCTAGTTAATTGCATAATATTAACATATGTTCAAATTAGCACAATGCTCCCGCGATTACATATAATCAACACGTTTCGCAATTATTGCTCATCTTCCTCTTCTTTACTAACACAACTCGACGGATTGAATCACAGAACCAGCGGTGATCAATTACTAGTTAGTATTGACTCAAAAAACCTCCCAAATTGAGTTTTCATGTGCAGGAGTATAGCAAAAAGTTTGTGAATGTATATAATAATAGCGAATCGAAGAAAGAAACTCTACTCAATTTGTACAATAGTCATGGAATTAATAAGGATGCTCTGAATCATGCCATTTCGTTGTATAATAGGGTACGTTTGTATGATTTCTCATTATGGTTGTTTTTAATTTTTGTTTTAGAATGATCTGATGTATCCGGAAGTTCGAATAGCCGCCACTGCTACTTATGTCAATCTTATAAAGGCTATTGGGAATCTTCCAGACGGGGTTAAACACGTTTGCGCGATGAGGGCACATATTTTGGTAGTGGAAACCCATTTTGGTTTTTTATTGTCTCTGTTCGTAGGCACTTCTGAGAAAAGAGCAAGATAGGAAGGTCGCTTCGCAGCTGAGGGACTTGGAAGCCGCGTTTAGGGAAATCCTGACTTCCTGGTTTTGTCTAGGCAATCTAAAGCTTGAACGGCTCACGTGGTCGTCGCCGGGTGACATCCTGCAGAAAGTGGCCGAGTATGAAGCCGTGCACCCCGTCAGAGGACTCACGGACTTTCGTAAGAGATTGGGCCCGTATCGCCGCTGCTTCTACTTTTCGCATGAAGCGTTGCCGCGTGATCCGCTGGTTATGGTGCATGTGGCGTTGGTGGACAAGATTGCCGATAGCGTGCAGGAGATTGTGAGCACCGGGGAGCCGATCGGGAAGGAAGAGGATCAAACGACGGCCATTTACTATTCCATAACATCGACACAGCCCGGATTGTCAGGGATTGACCTCGGCAACATGTTGATCAAGAATGTGGCCACCGAACTACAGAGAGATGTGCCATCGATTAAAGTAAGCCGAGAAAGTCTTACTAAACCCATTGCGTCTTGAAGGTGCACTCGACGTTATCGCCAATTCCTGGCTTCCGACAATGGCTCATTCGAAATCTAAAGGGCAATTCCGAATTGCCGCCAGTGATGGATCGCAAAATGGCCGAAATGATGGCGGAAATCGACGGGAAGGAGCTAAGCGAGAACGAAGCCACGCAAATATTATTAAACGTAAGAGAAAAGGTGCGTGAAGTTGATTGAATTGTAGCAATGTAGGTGATCTCGAATGAAAAAACGAAGCGCGAGCAACTGAACGTGATCAAAAAGCCGCTTTTATATGCGTGCGCGCAATATTTGTGCAAAGCGAAGAGGAATGGGTTCGCGCTGAATTCTGTCGGTAAGGGATGATGAGATGGAAATTGGCGCGAAAGAATTGATTTGCAGCGAATTTTCATATTAGGAATGGTGCTGAATTGTATAGAATCAATTGGAATGGTGACACGAGTCATCGAGGAATTAATAATAGCTTTGGAATTATGGTTAATTACAGGTAAGAGATTTTAATTTTTTTTTTTCTGGGAAAAGGTAGATGGGCGGAACGTATTTTATGAAAGGTGAATCTTCGAAATTAGGAATTAAAATATGAAATTTTGGACGAGTTACAACCATAGCCAGAGTAGCCACCGACCCTGCTGAGTAGAGGACTGGGAAGGGAAGGAGGCGAGACCCCAAGAGGTCCTCTTCCATAGTGTATGCTCGCGTGTCTGTGTGTTCTTTGCGCATGTCGGAATCTGAAATTCCGCCCATCTCTGGTAAATAGCAGTGATGTGAGATACTCATGTGTGGGGTCCCCAAAGTGCACACACGATATGCACACACGACACTCCCCCATTTGGTGTCACAATCGCAAGCATGTTCGCCTCTGATGCCCTGTGCTTGCTTGCCGCAGATAGGAAGGCGGCAGCCGCGAGGTTGTGGCGGGAAACTCCGCTATGCGTGAGGGCCGCATAGCATATGGAGGAACTTCCCTGTAACAGTTTTGTAAGGAATGGCGGCTTTTGGGCGTTACCGTTATCCTACACCCCTAGTTCAGGTTCCCAACGTTCACGGAACCAAAGGGGGATAATCATAGTAACAGTGCCCGGGGGCTAACTTGTCAGCAGAGTGTAAGCAGCTTTCCTAATCATTCTCTCCTGACTCGAATAGTCGGTCATCGTCAGAGGTGATTGGACTAATCTTTGGGTATGCAGTAGTGATGGGAGGGACCCGGGTAGGGAAAAAGGGAAGTCTGTTTATATAGACAAAGTGGTGTTTTTTGATACATATTGTTGCATAATTTAAAAGATAAAGGTTCGCTCATCTCTTGTTCTCGCTTTTCCTCCACTTTAATTGTCACTATTACCGTTAAGTGATGGGGGACTCCCCCCGGTCTTTCTTCTCCCCCCCCGGTCCCGGGTCCCGGGTAGGGAAAAATTGAAGTCCCGGGACCCGGGTTTTGAAATTTTCAAATTTTTTTAAAGTCCCGCCCGCCCGGAATTTCAAAAAACGGGGCCCCTCCCATCACTGGTATGCGGGCTCGCCAAGGGTTCCGGGTAGGGAAAATTTCAATTTTCCCCCCATTAATCCGGGGATTCTCTTTACCCTACGCGGGCCGCCTTGGGAAGATAGCCACCGTTTTTAATGTGCAATACAATTTCAGATACGACTTATCAAAAGTGTTAGCAAATAGCTCAAATTATACCTTAAATAAAACCATGGCTATCAACGAGAATATATGGAACATGATGAATTGATTAAAATGGTCAAATTATATGTAAGAAATGTATATTTTTTTTTATTTCATGCCTGCTCACAGAATGTGCCATAATTAGTTGTTGCCTTATTAATAAAACTGTTATCTGTTTTTTTTACTCGAAATGAGATGATATTTTTTGTTTAAACACATAATTATGAATACCTATGAATTATTAATCGCACTTCGGTCAAAACGAAATTCCACCCTCAGTGTTTGTATTTTTCTCTGCGTGTTGCCTTTTGTGATGTGTTGCGTTTTTCTATATTCCTCTTCTACAATAGACGATCATTTATTTCAACAAATACAATTTAAAATAATTTAACACGCAGACAACGATACATAAAATGAAGAGAGATAGCGTTTTTCGTGGATTTTTGACCGGAGTGTAATCGCTTATAGATGGCATTTCAGATAGAATATATGACGAAAAGTGGCTTGGAATGCGACATTGATCGCGTGTTCCAATATGTTGAAGGAAAACCGGACAGAGGTAGGGAATGATAGGTTAAAGCAAAGTTAAGTTTGTGTTTATAGCAACTTGGGGTTTAAACGAGCCGTACTATAAGCCGAAGAAGAGACGTGGGTTGATGGTTTGGTTTTTGAAATGCACGTTGAGTCTGCATGTCATTTTTTTTGGGAAAAGTTGGAAGGAATGTTGTACTAACAATGAAATTGATATAAATTATAGGTGGCGGAATGCTTAAAATCTTAATAAAGTTTTTGAAAAGTATGCCGCAGATGCGTAACTATGCGCGTAAATTGCGTTTCATAAGCCACGCCCATTTTTGATATTTTGCGATTTACGGAAGAATTTTGATTGTATGAATTGTGTTGGTAGAACAATTCCAGAAAAATTGATGAATTCAGACTCGATGCGCATTCCAAACAACCCGGGAAAAAATTCTCTATGTATAAAAGAAATAATTTAGAGGCTGAACGATTGAATGATGTTGTGAAACGGAAGAAACGGCGGATAGTAGAGAATTGTTTCCATTGTTAGTTTATGAACGAGAATTGATAATGGTTTTGTAGTGGAAAATGAGGAGGAGAAGGAATTGGCGAGGAAAATTGTGGAAGGGGTTCGACAACACCCCGATGCGTTGATTCTCGATGGGTTTTGTTTTTGTGGGAAATTGAATTGAAATGGAGATATTGTTTTGCAGAAGTTTGTCGGAGTTGATGGTTCCGTTCCCGGATGGGTTCAAGACGCGAGCGGATTATGATGTGAAGAATATTGGATGTGGAGAATTGGTGAGTTTTCGAATGACCGGGAATGGTTTGTTTGTTGTGTTTAGAAACGGTACTTGGCAATGGAGAAGTTTGAAAAGATTATTAAGATTGAAAAGATTGAGAAGCCGAAAATTTATTCTTATGTAAGTTGTGTTTGCATTGTTTTTTTTTCAAGTTTTCGGTGTTATAGACAGATTTCCAAGATGTAAATACATTGATAAAGAATCTCAAATCAGACGGGTTAGAAGACGGATATGTGAAGTTTGCATCAGCAGTTAGATCTCTTCTCAAATTGAGCTCACAAGAAATTGGGTATGAGGATTATTTTTTAAAAAAAACCATCAATTGAATATTGGTTTTACAGAAAAGAAGTGTCAAGGGATATTGAAAAGTTACTTGAAGAGAAGTTGATACCGACGCTCAGTAAAACTAACGTTTGACTTAATTTTTAATTTTTGTTAATTGATATTGAATGGTTGATGTTTTGTTGTTTCACCCTTGCGTTCGTATGATTATTTTCTAATAAGCCGGATTAATTTATAATGAGTGGAGAGTTTTATATATCTGTAAATAAAGTGGTTTTAAAAAAATCGTGGAATTTAAGATTGAAGATTTTATTATTTTAGTTTCTTTGGAAAAAATATTTTTTAAAAATTAATTACAGTATCGCGATAAAGGCGCATTAAATTTTTACAAATACCGTAGTTTCTTTTAAAGGCGCATTAGATAATGAGGTTTTGGTATCTCACAAAGAAGAGATTAAATGTTTAATTTGGGTCTTTTTTTGAATTTTTTTCAGATCTTTTTAAGTGTCGAAGTAGGAAGGATTTATTTTCAACAAATGCGAAATTAAGGTAAATGTTTTGTTTTTCAATCATTATCGATTTTGTAATAAGGAAAGTTTAAAACAATTTTGTCGGATTTTATAAATTATTTTCTGCAAATGTTTAGCTTCAATCCCTGAATTAAGTAATATTTATTAAACAAAAACGATACATAGTTAATATTGGGGACCAGTATGCACAAAGAAACATTTTTTGGTTAATTTTATATACAATTTTCACGTTAAATGTTATCATTTTTAAGTTATTAACCGGGTAACAAGATTATTAAAATACATGGAAACACTGAAACAACGTAAGAAAAAAAAACAATTGAAGATCATTAACAACCCATAAACAACAAGTTTTAAAATGCACTATTAGTGATCCTCAAAGCGGACCTTTTTCTTTTCATTTCCATTCACGGTTGTCTTCTTAATCGGCTCCACGTACTGGTTATGATCATTGTCTATCAACTTGTGCAGGTCCGAGTCTGCGCGGCCATTCCGTATCAGGTGCTGCAAAATGTTCTAAATTCCATTCAATCTGCTATTCAATTTACCGTTGGTGTTCCATCCTTAAGATAGAGCCAAACAATGGCAGCGAGGAGGAAAAGGGAGACAACGGCGAGCACGCTCGCAGCCACCTTGATCCACGTCGGTGTCGAGACGTCCTCCTCTTCCTGCGATACCGACGTCGACTCCTTGCCACAGCCGGGAATCGCCAAGCACCCAAGCGGTCCCTCGGACACGTCTGCCTCCTCCGCTTCTTCAATCCATCGCGGCAGCCATTCAGATGGGTTCTTGCAGACGCATTGCCACGGATTTGCTGCAAAGTAAGAGTTTTTTGAATGATTTAGACTTGAAGGAAGCTTACATGAGACATCAATGGCATCCAACGTGTTGGGTGGGAAAGAATCGAACGCGCCCTGGTAGAGGAATTGGATCTTGTTCTTGTTCAAGTAAATGCGTTTGAGTGCGATTCCCTCAAACGCCCTCGGCTCCACGCGACTGATGAGATTGTGATCCAGAGCCAGATGCGTGAGCGTCTTTGGCAGCTCATTCACCCTAATCGTCGATAGCTGGTTGTTGGATAGTTGGAGAACCGATAACTTGGAAAGGGCGGTAAGGTAAGGGGTTCCGTCTGAAAAGAATAAAGTTGGTAAGTTGTTTCAAATATTCTGATTACTATTAGACAAATCCTCGATTTGGTTGTTCTGGAGGGATAGAGATTCAAGGTTCTTGAACGCGCTGAATGACTTGGAGCCGATCATTGAAATGTTGTTGTTGGAGAGCGAAATGGTTGCCAACTTGGTCGACTTGGTAAGTCCCTTCATGTCGGCATTGCCGATCGACGTGATGCGATTCTTGTCGAGGGCTAAGAGGACCAGGGACGGAAGTTCTCTGAAAATATGGTAGGATTGGGGAGACGATCTAAGAAGAATATTAATTTCGTATTATTCATAGTTATATTGTCGTGGTGTAGGTTAATGAAAAATCAGGGTTAAAGGAGCATTCCGAATAATAAAATGGTCTCGCTTGGACAGGTGTAGATTTACTTTGCAATTTGTTTATTATTTCGATCCTAAATATAATAAATTATACAAAAATTTTTATTATAATAATTATTATGTTGATTTAAAAACCAATTTAGTAAGAGGAAACAAAATGAAACAAAATTGTGATGAAAAAATTCGAAATAATAAACAAATTGCAAATTAAAAACACACACCTGTCCAAGTGAGACCATTTTATTATTCGGAATGCTCCTTTAACCCTAATTATTCATTAACCTACACCACGGCAATAAATAAATGTGAAATAAAATTGTTGATTTTTATGCAAAAAATAGTTGAAATCTACAGTAACGATATCTATTCTATTATTATTTAAACTGTGCCTTATTTTGTGGCTGATTATTTGTTAAATAAAATGCTTTATTTAATTAATTTTTCAATCCCCTACAATTAAAAGCGAATAAAGTGTGGTAATCATAAAATTTAACATTTTTAGTTACGATCTACAGTAGCAGCAAAATTCAATATGTATGTCCTGCGCCTTTAAAATGTTACGATGATTGGTTAAATAAAATTGAATGCAATAATACCCAATTTATCCATTTTATTGGATTTCGTTCGTGCACTATTTCTGTTATATTTTCTCAAATGATCGAAACATAACCGTCTGCGTCGGGGAATCCAATGAAACGGTTAAATAGGGTAAGCCGAAATTCTTGCGAATAATCTACAGTAGCAGAACAATAAAATTTGTCATCTTGCGCCTTTAAAATATTACGATATTTTAAATCTTTGAGAATATATGTTTCAAGACTATTTTCAACAAAATAAACCAAGAGCTCACCTCAACTTCACATCCAAAATCGACTCAATCGCATTGTTGCTCAAAAACAGCTTCTGCAACGATTGCAATCCGGTCAACTCGACATTCCTAATCGAATTCGACATTAAATTCAAAACCGTCAGCTTCTTCATCTTCGAGAACGCGCTCCAATCGATTTCGGTAATCTCATTCTCTTGCAATTGAATCTGTTGCACGTTGGCGATTCCCTTGAACGTGGCCGACGTGATCTCGGCGATGCGATTGTCGGCCAAGCTTAGCGATTTGAGCTTGTTGAGTCGCTGGAAGGCGCCGTCGTCGATGTGCGCGATATCGTTCGAGTTGAGCGCGATCTCCTCGAGCTGGCCGCAGTCGGCGAACGTGTGCGCGCTGATCGCCGCGATCTTGTTGCCCGACAAATCGACGCTGACGAGTCGCGGGAATGCGGCGAGCGCGTGCGGTTCGATGCGTCGCAGTTTGTTGTTGCGCAGTGACAAGCGGCGCACCGCGTCGCCGGCGCTCGCCAGCGAATTGTTGCGCATTATCGACAACGAGCACGACTCGATGCGGATCTCCTGAGTGACGACGTTGCTGAAGATGTCCGCCGGCAGCACGTTCACCAGCGAGTTCTGGATGCGCACGGCGCCGACGGATGTTTTGTTGAGCGTCTGCAGGGTGACGAATATCTGCGAGATGGACGACGACGAGCACGTGATGACCATTCCCTTCACGTTGTTGTAGGTGCCGTCGTGTGCGCAGTAGCACGCACTCGACTCGTTCTTCTCCGTCACTGATTTGAACGCATTTTCGATGTCGAAGCAGTTGTCGAACGCTGAGTGCGTGCTGCTGATTAGTGCAGCGAATATCAGGAGCCGCAACATCGGCGCTTCCTGGTTTGTTTTTTGTTCTGCAAAACCACCATTAAAATAGGCATATTTAAAATCGAAAAAATAGTTTAACGACAAATAATCTACAGTAGCAAGCAGAAAAAAATATTCACGAGTATAAAATATAATTCTTTTTTTGAATTCTAGGTTTTAATAGTTTAAGATCTTCATCAAAGCGTAAAATAATTTTTCGGAAAATGTTTTTCAAAAAAAACTATCGTAACAATTTAAAGGTGCAGGAGGAAAGAAGTGGTACTGTAGATTATTTATACTTCTGCTAACTAATAATTATTTCGAAAAATCGTCATCGCCTTTAAACTGGACAAATTGTTCTTTAAGAAGAGAGATTCTAATTTATAAATAATACCTATCATTAAATATTACCATACAAATAAATATTTTAGAATTTAACACAAAATATATATTTTTTTTGCAAAATATTTTGTCTAGTCAACATCTGCGCCTTTAAACTGTTACGATAGTTTTGTCGTTAGATTTTTTTCTTTAAATTTTTTGAATTTAAAATATTATTTTCAGCATATTGATTTGTTTCAAGCAAGCTCGTTATTTGAAATGGTAATATAATGGACGTTAAATATACTTGATTACAATTTCAAACAGAACAAGTTGAAAGTTGAAATAAAACAAAATCGTCGTGAACAGGTGAGAACGTTTGAAGATATTTTCGTTTCAGATGGAAAAAAAAAGCTTGAATAGCGAGGAAGATTAAAGACTCATAGAATTTTTGGTGAATAATAATCTCAGGAAAATCTCAGGAACTGTGCGAAAAGAGAATAAAACTATTTTAAGGTAAAATCGGGAAATTGCAAATTTATAGCTAATAGATACTTTTTACTTTGGATACTTTGGAGTCCGAATCATTCTCGCAATGAGAAGCGGACTAACTCTCTCCAATTTGAGCGGCTGCGTCGTGCCACTGTCGACCAGGCAGCTCTCGTCTCCAGGATTCCTATCCGTCTTCTAGTGGATCTTGTCGTGGACCGTTCGTGGGTGAAGTTTGAGATCCAGAGTTTGACGGCATCAGACCAGCGTGCTTCAGGTCGTAAGTGATTAGCAAGTTAATATAGTTTTCTAGAATTGGGAAACGTTTGGTATAACATGGTTATAAAAATTTCTTGCAGGGAAGGAACAGGCGACGAAATAGACGATTTTGAAGTGCGCATGGAAAATTGAAAATTGAGGTGTTCACAAATAACCATGCAATATGTTTGTATACTCTTCTAAAAGTAGACAATTTGTGCTACAAGCTGGGATAAATAAGATTTCACGCGGACCACGGATACAAAAAAAATTTTAGAAAAAAATTTTTTAGGCAAGTTTGGAAAATTGAAAATTTATAGCAATTAGAGGTTGGCAAGTTGTTATATATTTCTTAAAGTACAGAATTTGCTCTACGATATAGCAAAAAGCTAATTTTCTTGGCAGGTTGATATGTATGGCGAAACGACAATTATTAGTTGAGAAGACAATAAACATAGCATAGAATTTTACTTTAAAAAAAAATTTCAAAAACCTATATACATTTTGAAAAATAAAATGGAAGGGAGATTTTTCGGAGCTAATAAATGTAGTATTGCAATAAGAAAAACCGTATAGTTTAAGACAAGTCGGCCATTATTACGAAAAAAGTATCAATAAGATAACGATGACAATATTCAATCGATAAATTTGACTAATCACGGTTTGTTAAAAATTACAATTAAATGAATGAATAATTACAGAAAAATCAGCAACAGCAGCGGCAGCAAATATTCAATAACGATAAACAGTTTGATTAAGGTAAATAGTTCGCCAAAAAATAAACGTCAGCATCAATTTTTTTTGCGAATAAATGAATGTTTGCCGACGAAAACAGCATAGCCGCGCATGGAGAAACGAGATGGACAAGTGGAGAGAGCGTTTTTTTTTTGTTGGCTGGTGTGCCAATCGGTACCGGGAGGCGACAACCGCTTGGTTAGCCTTCACACACATTCACTCATCATCTATTCCTCACTTCTCTTTTACTTGACTTGGTTGGCTAGAGAAACATGCAGAGTATGAAGGGATGGGGGGTTACGCAATCGGGACCATTGGGAAGAAGAAGAAGAGCCGATTACTGATTTGGAACTCTTTAACACTCGAAATGTGACCATCTGGGTTTCCAAATTTGCCAAAAATCAGTCGATTCCGTCTTTCTCTGAATCCTTTTTAGAATCGCAAATCTTCTGTTATCTCATTTTGATAATGCGCTCCATTGGACAATGAAAATGGTGGGGATTTGAAAATTTTTCACCTTATGTTATAAATGTGTCCAATCTTTAGGTATTTTCGCTGTTTAATGTATTGATACCTAAACAGTTTTAAAAAAATGACCTCATCTTGTTTTCCACTATGGACTATTTTTTCCAAAAATATAGCGGAAATCGCGCTCCATTGCAATTTATAGCAATTCGATTGATGGAATTTTGAGCTTACCTAATAAGTTTCTTGATTTTCTTACTGTTTTTACACCAACTCTCGTTACTAAAAAATAAACGGTTACGTTTTTAATAGCATTACTGGTTATTGTCTCTAAATGGTAGCTATTTGTTGAAAAACAATCGTATCCAATTTAAAGGTGCATAAATTGGATGAAACGATTGTGATACTGTAGATTGTACGAAATAGAATTGATATTTTAATTTTTTTCTTTTAATATTATTGTTCATAAAAAGGTACATGAACAGCACTGTAAATTAAAAATAGAATTAATATTCATTTTAAGCAAATTATAAATCCACACCAATTATCTGTAATAATTTATTCGCGACAAAGAAAATAAATTGAACAATTAAAAAAAACAAACAAAAATGAAAATAATGTTGCTCCTTGAATCAAGAAATCAATCACAAGATGCACCACCATCATACTATAGAAATATTACTAATATTATCAACCATTTTCTAAGCGCAAGCGCAAAAGGGAAACAATCCCAACCGAGACAAAAGTTGGGTATAAGTAGAATTTCTTGCAAGGAACCAAAATCAAGTCCAATAAACAACATGCAAAGAATATAAAATCAAAAAAAAAAAATAACGGAGACAGTGACGACCAAAAAACGAGAAAGTTAATAAACATTTCAAGAATAATTTAATCAAAATTCAAGATGGTACAAGGACGTGTTTGAGTCTTTTTGTGTGTGTGTGTGTGTGTGGCAACATAATACAATTGACGCTTCTCCTAAGCCGAAACCGGGCGAGAGACAGATTAGAATGAGAGGGGGAGCACACCGATATAAACCCATCAATAAATACATTCGCGCACCCGTCACACCTGCGGTAATTTGCCAAAAAAAATTTAGAAAATAGGCAAACCAGAACATAATAATAATAATAAACAACGGCTTCTGTTGTGGATATGTAAATGACCCGGACCAGGGGGGATAAACAGCTACTACAGGATTATTATCATTGTTATTATTATTCTTCTTCTTCACTTTATTATTATTCATTATCTTATTTTACTGCGTCTGGTTTATCAAACTGCTGTGTTTGATTCTGAAATAATCAAACGTTTCAACATGTAAACGAGAAGTACTCCATTACCTGTACCATTATTCTTCTTGCTCACACTACTCTCATTTGCCGCCATATAATCATAGACGAGCTCCGAAAGTCTGAACTGTACATTCTGGCTCGGATGCATTGCTCCGATAATCCGCACCACTGTCATTCCATCTTCTGCAATCATTTCAATCTCACACTTCTACAGGCGCAGCGCTATTACCTATTCCCTCGCGGTTCACCTCGGGTTCGCCGCTCTGCTGCTGCTTATCCTCTTCCGGTATCTTCACCATGGCTCCGGTGATTCTCTGCAGCTCTCTCACGTTCTGACCACCTCTTCCAATGATCCTGCCGACAATCTTCGACGGCACCGTCATCTCCGTCCGCAGCTTCAGCTCATCAATCGCCTGACTCATTTGATCAGCGAGCTTCGAAAAAATGTGCATCTGAGCCCGCGTCACTTGCGCCTGATTGCCGCTGATCGTGATCATGCGCTCCTCGTCCTTCTTTTCAACCTTGTCCGGTCCGTCGCCCGCACCATCTTCCTCCTTCTTCTTTTCTGCCTCGATCTTGATATCAGCGCTTGTCTCTCGAATCAGACTCTTGATGTTCTTGCCTTTGGCCCCAATAATCACGCCAACCATGTTGTCAGGGATCCACATGCGCACAGTCCTCTTCTCTGCCGCGGCACGGCTCATAAATCCGCCACCGAACGGCATAGCAGCCGTCATGTGCTGCATGAGTCCCGGATTCATCATACTATTCTGCATATCCTTCTGGATCTCTCGCAACTAAATAATAAGTTGGTTTTAAATATTTCAAGTAGATTCTACAAGATACCCGAACGTTCGCATCAAACATATAGCATTTGCGCAGCTTCTCTGAGATTTTAGCTTCAGCACATGACACAGTCTCGATAGTCGGACCCTTGACAACAATTGATCGCTCCGATTGCGACATGTCGATCACCTTATAAGGGTCATTCATCAGAGGAACATCGTTTGAAGTGCTTAAATGCTGTTTTTGTGTGAAAAGCGTGGTTAGGGGACTTACGTTAGCACAGAGATAACTGTCTCCGTAGATTTCATTATCTGTTTGATCGTGGCTCCGCGCTTTCCAATCAGCCTTCCAACCAGTTGATACGGAACACGGATTTTTAGAACAACTTCCGGTGTGCTAAAATAAAGTTTCTATGGATGAGTTGTAATTCGAAATTCACGAAAAAACCTTTGCTCATCGTCTTTGGTGGATTCCCTCTGAATTATTTCCAAAATCTTGACGACGGCCTTGGATGTGCACTCTGCGTTACCAACAATGTTGATGAGCTGAAAACATAATTCAAATTGAAGCTCTATTAATATGAGATGTGAACCTTTTCCGTATTATAATTCTCCTTGCCCGTCTTATTCGTATCTACAATCACTTTGGCCTTCGACTCCTGCGAGATCTGCCGAATCTGTTGCCCTCCTTGTCCAATAATGGCTCCCACAAACTTGGAGTCAATCACGATTCGCAACGGCGCTTCCATCGGCGGGTTCATTCCCGCCATCATCATCGGGTTCATACACGGCGGCATCATTCCGCCAAAATTAGGCGGCATATAATGTCCATGCTGTTGATGCGGGTGAGCCTGCGCCATATGCATATTGAACTGATTACTGCCATGCTGTTGCTGTCCCATCACGGGACCTCTTCTCTGAAAAACAAAAGCAATCATATTAACTTTTCAAAGCTGACCTGATATGAATTATTGTTACTATGATTGTTGCTATTGCTGTTGCTGCTACCAAATGCTGTCTGACCTGCCGCCATCGGCGTTTGATGGCCGTACGCTTGAATCGATTGATAACTGCTGTTATTATGCACCTAAAATATATTCAAATTTATTTCAACAATCGCAAACAATAATAATACGAACCTGCTGTTGTTGCTGTTGTTGTTGTGAATTACTATGCGCAGCATATGAAGAATGCTGACCTCCTGAATATGAAAGTAAATCATAAGGTTTGATATTTTCTCAATCCTCGACTCATTTTCTTATAAATTGAAGAAAAACTTTTCCTTCGAGCATTTCCAATACAAATTTTGATTATGAAAATTGAGATGGTTCCCCACATATTTGCTCGATATTTTGTTAGTTTTCCTATTTATAGTCCTTCTTTCATTTTAAATAACAAATTCTCCCTTAATAACACATATTGCCCTATACACGCCCTGGACATTCTGTGTACCACACATTTTTACGCGACATTTAAAATAGCCAGCCAGAAAGACCTATGTAGAAACAAACCTATATACTGATAAAATGTATAGTACTAAGCAGGAATATATTTATTCCGACCACACCCCAAATAACTTCTCTGGAACTATGACCATTAGAAAATTTCAATGGGCTAGGAAGGCAAATAATGAGAAATTAATCATAACAGCTACTAGAACAAAAACGAATCTACTGAGATACGAGGATCTCCAAACACAAAACAGTACCCAAATCATATCTACAGATTATAGAAAGAAGGAGACACATTTTCTTAAATTCATTCTTATATGAACTACTCAATTTTGTAGAATACAATTTCTTACAATAATAGAATTCAGATTCTTGCAATACTCAAAATGGGTTAACTATATTAAGCAATTGTATGCTTCTCTTCTAAACAATAATACAAGCTTTACTGTAAGCTGGCGTCGAGTTGTGACGATTAGCTATAAGCCTATCAAAATATTAAAATCTAACTAAATTTCTCGAGCCTATATATAAAGCTATATTTGAAATATTCAAGAATAGTGATATATAAAGAGCTCGTTCCACCCAAATCTCCGCCCATGATAAAATTCATATAACCAACCATGTTCTAGCGGCGAGTTGGCCGACTGTATTGGGAAGAAATGATGATTCTGCTGTTGCTGTGGCTGCTGTTGAGCTTGCTGTGCGTTAAAATACATATTCGATGGATTCTAAAAAAGAATAAAACCGCTATCACTTGACCGCCAAAAAACGCCTCCCCCACCTGTTGCTGCGAGTATCCCTGAAACTGTCTCTGCTGACTTGCGCTGCTCGCCGTCGCTGCTTGCGGCTGATTCTGTTGCTGCTGTGGTTGGAAGAAATCCATGACCACGCGATGCGTCAATGAAGAAGCCAATCGTCTGCACAGTAAATCTGCAACCAATTTCAGGAATCAATACTCTTCTCTTAGACGTTTCTGAAGTGAATGAGAATGAGAGAAAAAGAGACGGCTGCGAGAGATGTGAACGAGATGAACAACAAACAAACAAACAAACAACGAAGAGCGCACGTTTCTCTCTGGCTGACATAGAGAAGGACAAAGTTTCCAATGAGAATGAAAATATCGTGTGGAGGCCTAGCTAAATTTCAAGCATTCTTTTCAGAATAACCGTCATTTATTGATATTTTAGACAACATTGAATAAGCCTTTTAGAATTGTTAATAATAAAACAGTAAAATTAACCATAAATCAATCCTCATATGTCTGGAAAGATTAAAAGTAACAAATTCAGCAAGGTTGTCAAGTGACTCAACTAATCAATATTCCACTGCTCTTTCCCCCAATGCATCTAAATTCTTCTGATATCTAGCAATTACTCCAGACGTGTAGTGTATCCGAAACATTGATAAACCTATTCTTCGGGTGATACCCTTTAACAACACATTGGCATAACTTATATTTTATTGATAAACTAGTATCCCCCATAAGCTACAACCAAAGATAAGCAAGACTTTATCAAAACAGCCTTATAATCACTTTTTTCAATGTGAAAAGCCCATATCCAATGTAATTGGTAATTATTCAATTAAGGCAATTATATTAAATAATCACAATAAACAAATAAATAAAAAATATTTTGGGAAATCAAGAGGAAATAGACAGAACGGGCGGTGACACATGCGGCGCACAGTTTTGGCACAAATGGGGCACGACATCAAGGATGTGGAATTTTTCATGGGAACCCCTATAAAAATGCTATTTCATAGGATAATTGGACCGAAATTATGATAAAACGGATCATAAAGATTTAACACTATTTATATAAGGAAGCTTTGACATTGATAACAAAAAATGAACGCATTTATTCGAGTCATCCCTTAAATTAAAAAAATAATAAGGAAGTTGTAAGATTTAAAATAACAAAATATACTATTAATACTATACTTATCAGAAAATAGTCTAAAACGTCTTAAAAACATTCAAAATAGGTAAAGTTTAAGAAAATTATAAATTAAATTTTTTAATGTAATCTACAGTAGCTTCAATTTTCTACCTGCGCCTTTAATCGGCACTGTAGTTATTTATAAAAATTTATATCATTTCTAGGTTTATTTGCTGCAATTAAAGATATTTTGAGAAATGTAATAGCCATATTAGTCAAGCCACCTTAATTTTATAGATGTGCTATTAAAATGTAACGTTTAACTACACAATTAATTAATTAAATAGAATTGAGAATTTTAGGTAATTGCATCCATCACATTTTTGCTATATATATATGCACATATAAAGATTTATTAGTGTATCATTATTTAATATTTAATATATTAACTCTAATATTTTCATTATAAAAACCCCAAAAATTAAAAAATCCATTTATCTACCGTAACATTTGAAGGCGCAAATGAATATAGAACATAGAAGTAACTTTCATTTTTTTAATAAATCAAAATAGCACAATTTCAGCGATTATTAATCTAGGTATTCACTTTTGCAGTATATTTTACTCTTAAACGCGTCATTACGTCATTTAGCTACGAATCCTCGATATTGCTCATTTTTGGAGAAAAAATTAAGCAAATTTATTTAAAAAGGGCCTTGGTAAGTTGCGGCACGCTTTTTGGCAAACTTGCATAGTTTTCAGTATATATATTTTACCTTGCAACTTTAATAGGCTCCATTTTGATAGTTATTGTTAATTTTATTATAGTGATTATTTTTAAATTGTGAATAGATGCTATAAATTATAAATTTTGGGTGATTTTGTTAGAAAAAACTTAAAAAAAACCCCTATGCCGGTTGGTGGTAAAGTGCGGCACGCATACTTGCATAAATCGCATAGTTTTCTTAAGATTATATTTTTATTTTTCTTGTGAATTTTTCTTTTGATTTTCAGTGTATTTTAAGTTTTATATTGATAATAATGTAAAAAGACTGTTACTAAAATTATTTGGGTTATATTTGTTAATGTTTTTTGTATGAATATAGTTTTAAAATATGATTATTTCAGAAGACAAAATGAATGACGATGATGAGAAGCAAGGATACACATGGGAAGCTGGTTATGCAGATGGTAAGTGGCTGATCGTGAGCCACAGTTTTTTATGATTGTAATGCTCAGGTTTAAATATCGGCGAAGTGCTTATGGAAGATGAGACGGGCTCGATTGAGAAATCGATCGCCAAGTATATATTGGAATCGAGGAAGAAGTCGCGGCTACGCACGAGGCCCGAGAAGATTCGTCTAGGAATTGTAAGTGAACTTGAATGTTTTGTAGCACTCTTGATTGACGGTATAGATGAGACACGTAATGATTGTGGTCGACACGTCGAGGTACGCGACCAGCAAGGCGATGCCGCCGTCGCGATTCGTCGTTGTGATGAAGGTGAGCGTGATAGAAGAACGTGGTGGGCGCAACGAGTGACTTGAGGCCGTGCAAAACTTCCTCGACAAATTCTTCGAGCAGAATCCGATCGCGCAGATTGGAATCATCACGTGCAAGGACAGAAAGGCCGAGCGGCTCGCCGCACTCACTGGCAACGTGAACACGCTCAAGGATGCGCTCAACTCGCTCACGGAAGCATATTGTGGCGGTGACTTTTCGCTTCAGAATGCGCTCAATCTCGCCAAGGCAAATTTGAAGTGAGTCGGAGGATTTATTTCAACAAAAACCTACGTCTAGGTCGATTCCGGGACATGTTTCGAGGGAGATTGTCGTGATTATGTCGTCGTTGTCGACAATTGATCCTGGAAACATTTTTGCCACGGTAGAGGTTCGTATTTTTTGTATTTAAATCGGGTTGAATGAATGTTGGATATGCCGATTTATTTTATAATAGCTAAAGGGAGATTATATTGATAATTCTATAAGAGTTTGCTTTTCCGGACCGGAATTTCATCCGGAAAGTGTAAAAATCGAACTCAAAATAATAAATTTCATACGATTTTCTGGCTAATTTGAGTATTTATGAGCTTATAAAGTTAATTTTGAGATAATAGTTCGAGAAAATATATTTATATTTTATTCCGGACCGGAATTTCATCCGGAAAGTGTAAAAATCGAACTCAAAGTAATGAAATTTATACTTTTCTGGCTAATTGGAGTATTTATGAGCTTATAAAGTTAATTTTGAGATAATAGTTCAAGAAAATATATGCATAATAAATTCCGGACCGGAATTTCATCCGGAAAGTGTAAAAATCGATCTCAAAATAAAAATTTTATACGATTTGTTGGCTAATTGGAGTATTTATGAGCTTATAAAGTTAATTTTGAGATAATAGTTCGAGAAAATATATTTATATTTTCTTCCGGACCGGAATTTCATCCGGAAACTATGAAAATCGCTCTCGAAGTAATGAAAGTGATATTTTTCTGGCTAATTTGAGTATTTTTGAGTTTCTAAGCAATCTCTCAGGGTTATAGACGAATTAATAATGTCTATCATTTTTCCGGAATGTCATTTTGACCGAAAATACGAAAAACCGCTATAGATTTACAACAATTTAGAGTTCAAACTGGCTTATTTGACCTTTTTTAAGGGTTTTTAAAAAAATTATATTATCGTGTTAGTAGACAAAAACTATGTGGATCAGTTTTTCCGGACCGGAATTTCATCCGGAAATCAATAGACTCGTCTGATATTTAGAGTATTGAATGCTCTTTTTAAAAATGAATTTGAAGGAGCTCAAGAAGCTAAACATTCGAGGATCGGTGATCAACCTGGCGGCTGAAATGTTCGTGTGCAAAGAATTGGCCAAATCAACCAAAGGTTTAAACCAAGACAGAAATGCCCGACAACATTCATTTCTTGATGGTTACAGGAGAATATTCAGTGGCCGTGGACAGCGATCATCTCGGACTGCTGCTCTCGAAGCACACGTCGCCGCCATCGACGGCCAAATCGACCGATTGTAGCACGATCCGCGTCGGATTTCCGCCGCATCAGCTGATTAGGAAGAGGTCGTTGTGTGTGTGGTGAGTGGAATCTGGTAGCTCGAGTTTGATTCTCGAAAAGTATATTCTGGCTCGATTCTTTTGAAAGATTTTGATTTTTAGTTTTTTTTTAAATCAGAATGCATATTTTATTTTTATCCATTGAAGCTTGAAGAAGAATTTGTGAATTTTTTTGAGGAAATCCATTTTGAGCAATTTCCGTTATTTAATAACACCCGAAAATTGTTATAATAATATCAAAATTCAAATGAAATAATTCAAAGGACTAGACTACCAATTTTCTCAGAAAAAAAGATTCGAGAAAAAATCCGATACTGTAGATTATTTTTTAAAAAATTAAATAGGATAGAATTGTTGTATATAGGATCCAGCCCTACTGAATTAATTCTAAATTTACTCTTCTATTAATTTTTGTTTATATATTTAGTTTGGAAATGTTTCGTTAAAATCCTATTCTAAAGCTTAAAATTTTTTTTTAAATTGGCGAAAACCGTTCTTTTGCCCGTTACTGTCATTTGTCGAGTGTGCACTTGCTAGGATTGACGACAATTTGGTTGTCGATTTAATTTTTCTTTTTTTCGAAACTTTAATGGTTTAGATTTGGATTTTAGGAGAGTTTTCATAAGGATCATATGGATCTTAAGAATATTTCAATGAAAATTGTAAATTTAAGCATGTATTTTTGAATTCTGCCGGGGGTTTTCTGAATATTACAATTTAAAAAATTTTATTTGGAAATTTTGAGAAGTTCAGGAATCTAAATGTTTAGTTGGATGACGATTAGCCTTAAATGGACAGTTTCGGAATCAACTAGAATTTTGTTTAAACTTTCTAGAATTTTGTTTAAACTTTTTAAAAAATAATGGCACACCAAATGATAATAATGATTTTCCTACTTTTACGCTTGCCTTTCATCTTTCACGTGTACTTTACAAAAACATTAGCTATGTCAGTTCTCTAGAAATATTGAAATATTCACAAAAAATTAGTTAAGACGCATATTTAGTATCGTTATAATATATTATCTTACAGCCATCCTGACAGTGCGCCCTTAAACGAGCGCGGATTCATTTGCGAGCAATGCGGAGCTAGGCACTGCTCGATCCCAGTCGAATGCTCGGTTTGTAGGCTGACACTCGTCGCGGCGCCGCAATTGGCCAGAGCCCACAGGCACTTAGTGCCATTGGCGCCATTTGAGCAGGTTCCGATTACGAATGGGTTTGTGGGATTTTCTGCGCAACAGCTATTTATGATTGCAGAGAATGCATGGCGTGCGAGGTAAGAATCACAAATGAAGGATTTTGCTGCAACAAATGCGGATGGATCATATGCCTGGATTGTGACACTCTGCTGCATGAGAGCTTGCACGTTTGTCCGGGTTGTAATTGAAACAAAACGCATATTTAAATTGTCACCGCGGGTTTTATAATGAAGCTTAAAATCATCGCGACTCGTTTGTTTTGTTTTTTTGGTGGAATAGAAGCCTTTTAGAAATATTGGTATAATGTGGTTTATATGTGTGTTTGAATGAGAAACAGGCCCTGCTGGATGGAATCGCCACCGCGATTGAAATGTAAACGAGCGCTGAAATTCCCATCGACACCAATTGCTGAAAAGAGCGCGCAGAAAAATGGAAGACATTTGATGACTTCTTCATTATACGTGCCGAAACTTGATATACTACGAGAGGATTTTGGTATGGTTCACGTGATAATTGTTGAAAGTGTTGAGCGTTTGAAGATAAGCAGTTCAACAAGTTCCTGGCGTCACTGTACAAGGTGACGAAACAACTGCGAGGTTATATTTTTGTTGTTGAATTGCCCAACGCTGGAAATTGTATGATTTAGAGCATAAGAAGACATTCCTGTTGCCACGCGAGAAACAACTCAAGGTAATGAACAAAGAGCTCCGCAAACTGCACCTGACGCTTAGCTCGATGGGATATTGGAAGATGTTCTTTTGTGAATACATTGAAAGGTTTTTTTGCATTGGGGTTTGACACAAATAAATTGATTTGAAGATGCCCTGACGTGCTTCAATTGTTTGAACTGACGGACCTGCGAGAAGTGGACGAGATATTGGAATCAGCACAACTGCCGGCGAGAATATTCGCCTACACGAGACAGAATTTGACATTCTGGAGGAATATGATCAAGGAGAAGAGCTGGTTTGGTTGCGTATTGGAGGGAAATTAATGCAAATTGGATTTGAGGATGGTTGAATATCGAAGAAATATGCAAGAATTGAGGCAGTTGGAGAAGGAGATTGAAGAAATGGAGACGAGAAGGAGATTGCTGAGGGAATTGATGGCCGCCATTGGTAAGGGATTTGTATTTATTTAGAGGAAGGTTTAAGAACATTCCTGTGATGATTGTGGGACCACAGCAATTAATTATTGAGAATTGTCGCTTTCAGATGAATATGAAATAGACCTGAATGATATCCTAGCCACACCCGATGAGCATATTGAAAGGTACAGCCAGTCTACTAGTCTACTATCACAAATTACTTCAGCTTCATCATCAAAAAAGTTCAACAAAAGTCGGCGGAACGCGAGCTCGTGCGCCTTCCAAGACTGTCAAAGAGGAGCAACACACGCGAATGGTGCTCACGACACTACGGTAGGCAACCAATCTTCCCATCCACCGACACCGAATGATTGCAGAGAACGTGGCGCCTGGATGCCAGTCGGACGACGAGAGCACCACTGACCATCGGTCGTCGATCAACGCGGTTCGTGGAGCTGGCGGATCGACGCCGTTCGACATTTCGGATGATGAGGATGATATTGAGGATTATTTTGCCAAAGTTGGATTGTAAGGAAGGAATCGGGTAAAGGATTAAAGCGTGTGCCATAAATAGTTTCATTTGTTTTGTTTTTCCATGATTACTCGTTGTATTTTGTATTGAATCAAGACAATTTTTATCGATTTCTTTTTTTTTTGTTATATTCTTGAAAGGAATTAGATGTTCGAACGAAGATGGGACCTTGAGCATATGATGCCGACGATCGATGGCCATGAGTCTGTTATTGATATGGTTAGTTTGGTTTTTTTGTGTGTCTGGTCGTTGAAATTTGTTTCTGAATACACTCACTTGCACGCAAACTGGTATGGTCATTAAATTAGCTCAACAAACGTGCTCAAAATTAACTATTTGGAAAGATATTGATAATTTTAGACAGGTTAAGACAAACTTAATTAAATTGTAGTCAAAGGTTTTTAGTTAAAAAAAAAGACGCGAAAATCTTAAGACACGTTTGATAATCGAAAAATCGTGGAAATGTCTAGGAAATGTCTTATGTTTGCAATTGGTGCGAAGTATTTTGCAATGCGGCGCGGTTTCTTGGCAGTGGAGTGCGCAAGAGATATTTTGAGAGAAGCCTGTAATATGCACATACAAAAATTTGTTTTTAAATCACACGCGTTTAAGTATTGCAAAATTGTCATTTTCATTAAATCTTTGGCCAGGTGTCTTCAAGATTCCAATGAAGTCCCTCAGAGGTATATAAATATAAGAGATTCTGCATACGAAATCACACTTCCTTACGCCAACGTCTCGTTTTTAAGCTTTCTTCAAAAATGATATCTAATTTTCCTTCCTCCTGTAGTTTCTACGGAGCCAAGACTTAGTTAGCAGTGATGGGAGGGATCCGGTTTTTTGGAATTCCGGGGCGGAGTCCTTCCCATCACTGTTAGCTAGATTCGAAATTTGATAGAACCTTAAAAATCTTAAAACTTACAAAACTTGCAGGCGTATCAATACAACGAGGCGAGCGTATGCCACGCGATGTTCGCCAACGTCTCATTCGAGTCGAGCCTCGTCGCCAAACTGGCCACATTCTTCCGCCAACAATTCGATTTATGCGGCAAGATGAGAGTACTCAGCGAGCGCTGCAAACCCGACACGATGAAGAAGCGCATCCGGCACTACGCGTACAAGTTTATGCCGATTTACGCGAAAGCCATCGACGCAAGCGCGATACCATCCGACACCCTGTCGCGGGTTTACCACTGCGCGCAGGAATATTTGAAGTGAGTGATTGCCAAACGACACACACATACAGCTGTGGATTGCAGCAACGGATCGCCAATATTGACCGAGTTGGAGCCGTTTCTAGTCGCCGTCATGGTCGAGACTTTCTCGGGCGTTTTCAGCGACGCCGAGGTTGGTTGGTGCGAGTGAGGAATGACATGGCACGAATTTTCAGATTAAAAGTGTCATCAAGTCGCCGAGATTCATGCTGATGCAGCAGATTCTCAATTGCAAATCGAAGAAGGACGAAGTGTGCAATATTTCCAATTTTCCTGACAACACTTATGGTAAGGAGCGGCAAGTTGAACGGCAATCATTGACGTGTTGCAGAGATTTGCAACAGACTGACAGCGTTATTGCCACCGGAGTTAACGCAACTAGGGCGAGAGCTGCACCGTTGCGCGACTACGTATCTCGTCTATTTTATATTCCACGTGTTTCGCGAGCACGTGACGGTCGCGTTCGGCGCCGACAACCGCGTCAAGTTCTTCATTCGGGAGATGTACGTGGACGCGCTGAAGGGACGCGATGAGGGCGGCGAGAAGACGATGACGTTAAATCGGCTCATTAAATCTGAAAAGCGGCCGCGCGAAGATGATGATTATTGTGAGATTATTGAACCATCGCCGGCACCGAAGCCGATGCAGCAACCGCCGCCGAAGAAGGAAAGAGTGGCGGTGACGAGTCCGACGAATGGAATCGCGAGTGCAGGTTTAGTCTACTGGTTCGCAGTTGAATTTTGATTATTTTTTAGCCGTGCCTTCCTCTTCTTCTGCTTTGCCTACTTCATCGTCGTCCGGGATTCGCGCAGACGTCCCCGAACGAGACTTGGTGCAGGCTCTGAATGAAGACAACGAGCTGCCAATTTACTTCAAAACATACCTCAGGTTAGTTATGTGCCGTATTGGATTGATAAAGTTGACTGTAGGCGACTGATCGAATCGAATCAGTGGACACGCGAGCAAATCAAAACGTGCCGCAACTTGTTTGCGGTGAAATTGGACGAGAAGCGCATCGCCCTGGAAGAGAAGAAGATCGCGCTGGGAATTAATCGCGATCATTGATGGCACACGGGTTACGGAAACTTGAGATACATTGTTATTGTTATTGTTGTTAAAATTTGTTTGGATTTTACTAGGATGTTGTTGTATAAATGGATCTACCCCAAAATGATTTCAGGCAAAAAATCAACGTTATTTTTTCATTGAGAAAGAGCGAGCCAACTTTGTGCGCAATCATGTGCACGTCTTGAAAGGCTGAACAAACAGAAATGAGCGCGAGTCGGGCGCAGAGCACGACCATCACCATCAACAACAACAAGCATACAGGATTCAGTTGGGGCTGGTGGTTCTCTCTTTTGTGTTTGCGCGCGATTGACTGCTGAGCATACACACACACACAGCCACTCGCACACGAGGCTCCCAAAAACATCAGCACTCGCCTCAGTTTTTTTTTGTTATGTTGTTCGTTCAAGTAGAGAGCGGGAGCATTTGCGTTTTTTTTTAGTGGGTGTTTGGATGTTGTCGATTTTGTTGTTGCCTTTCAGCAATTTTTTTGTTTTGTGCTCCTCTGATTTTCTATGGTAACCGGACAATGTTGCCATAGGAGGGCGTTGCCAGCGACGGACCCCTCTGGAATTTTGGTGAGCATGAGCATTTGCTTGTTTTTGTTTTTATATTGACTAGGTTAGTCTTTGGGTTTGCTAGGGAAGCGTCCTTTATTCTATCCTCATCCCATTCGACGAGCGCGTATAGAAACTGAAAGAAATAAAAACGAAAACTAACTTAAATTGTGAGATACACGATCTGAGAGAATAATGACCTTTCTTGATTCCTTTGGTTTCTGCAATCATTCTTTATCATGCCAAAACAAAACAAAAAACCTGAGCATTTGGAATGTGCAACAACTTTGTGCTCGACCTTGAAGCGGGCGAGAGAGACAAACAGAAATGTTTTGAATTGCATTCGCCCGTTGTTGTTGTTCCCAATTCCTGCGAGAATATTTTTCCTTAATTTGTTTACTGTTTCTACCAAAAAAAAAACAACAAACCGAATTTTGTCGCGCGATTAGTGCTCATTGTAGCGAGCATGATGATTCATCGCGCGTTATCATTTTGATAACGGCTCGTTCTCATTGCCATCCATCGCGTTTTGTGTGCGTCTGTGTGGGGTTGCTCATGCACTGTGCAGCGAGAGCAGAAATATTATTATTTGGTAACCCTCAAGTCATGCGACGTTATCGATCCGCTCTCGCTCTCCTTATCATCATCATTCTCCTCTTATCAGTTTACACCAACGCGAGCTGACGACTCCCATATTGTATTCTTCTAGGGCTCGTACTGGTATGACGGACCATTCGAAGCGCAAACGCATCGATGAGTGAGTTTTGGATTCGTTGGCTGACATGTCTCACCATTTTATTCCAGATGCTTTAATAATGTCAAGAAGGCGAAGGTTGGACAGGAGGAGGATGAGCAGCAGGTTGAGCTCGACGTCGATGTGAGCCGTATTATTGATTTGATCAACTCTGGAGGGTTTGTACAATATTCTTATTCAAATTTGCACTATTATTCTAGACGAGCTTTGACTATTCTAATGTCCATTTTCATTATTTAAAAGTGTATACAAACAATTCTATTAGGATTAATTTAAAAATAAAAATAAATCGAATTTTCTCGAAAAAAATTTTTCACTTCAAGTATCGTAACAAGTTTAAAGGCGCAGGACATTTTTTGAAAAATTCTACCCGTTACTGTTTTTCAGTTTTTTAATTTTTTTAAGAAAAAAAGTTTCTTTAAGAAAAATAAGGATTAAAAAATGTTATTATAATAATTATATTTCACATTAATTGTCGCCATTAACCTGTTAATTAAACAAAAGCATAGCAATGCACCAAACAGCCCAAATTGAATGGTTAAGTTAAGGGATCAGAGAAGATGGTGAATTTACAAATTTAGGTAAAAAAACGCATGTTTTTAGATAGTTTAAGACGGGCTAGTAACAATGAGGTCTCACGTTATATTAAAATAATACGACTAAATTAAAAACCAAATGAAAATAACGATTTTGCAATTTTTGAACGTGTCTAACAACTTTTACGTAATTTTAACAAATCAGTTATTACTGCAATTGTACGAGCCTTCTCTCAAAATATCTAAAAAATATTAAAATCTTCACAGAAAGTTAAATTTGAGCACGTTTACTGAGCTTGCATAGTAATATTCAATTGAAACCGCAATATATTTAATTAAAGAATTTAAGATAATATGAATCTTATAAAATATCTATTATTAATAACAATGAAGGAATTTAAGAAAGGAAATTTGATAAAAAACAATTAATTAATTGCAATTATTTTTAATCATATGTGATCTATCGTAACACTTTAAAGGTGTCAATAAAACAATTTGGATACTGTACTTTGAAACCATCTTTCTTTTTCTATACAAATCAAAATATTGGTTATGATTATGAGCGGAGATAGGGTTATTAGAGATCTTAAAGGTTACGTCAATACAAAAGGGTGAGACCACGAAAGGCGCGAAATTTGAACTTTCGAACGACGGAAATAACAAAATTATATGTCCATAATAAATACCTAATTAATCAACTCAACTTGTATGGTAATAGAATGAGCTCATAACTTTTTAGAAATATATTAATATTTTTCGATAGTTTAAGACATGCTTAATTAAATAGTTGTGAAAACGTTTTTATTATTAAGACGTGAAAATTACCACGCACGATTAAAAATCGCGAAATCATCGTTATTTTGATATGGCGCGCCTAATGTTTTAAATATTTCGAAAATACTTATATACCTTATTATTTACTAATTACAAATTATTTACTAAAGCGTTAAAGTTTAATTTAATTGTTTCATCAAAATGTTTAAAAATATTTGATGCGATCGATCTATCGTAACACTTCAAAGGTGTAATTGATATTATAATGGGATACTGTACTTTAACAAAATAATTTTTTTTCAATTTTTTTCCAATGAAATATTAAAATATTGTCAAGTTGTAAGCAATTGATCATTCTAATTTTCATTTAATAAAAAAAATTATCAATAGGACGTGAACTATAAATTTTGACGAAATATAACAAAAAATGATGAAATAAAGCGAAATTATTTAAATCAATTGGAAATTTGCTTCACGTTCTGATTGAGTTGAGACCATTTGAAATTAATTCAAAAATATTGTCAATTTCTTAAACTTTGACAATATCTAATTTTAAATATTTCTACTGTTCTATTTTAGAGTTAAATTGATTGAGAATTCAACATAATAAGAATTGTTTGTAGCAAAGAGAACTTGGAAATATACTATTAACCCCTGATAACCAGCACGCCAAATGAGACCCCGTTTGGTGGTTTCTCATACAATTTTCTAGTTGAGTTTTAAGGTTTTTTATATGTTAAGGCATAATTATCAATCTACTCATTTTCTAATACACGTGAAGATTAAAATATCACGCGAAAAATGTAATTTATGCGAAAAATGTAATTTTCATTTAATTAGTAAATTGCTAGAACTGTTCTATTTTTACAAATTAATTCCCTCTCAATTTCTCTTTCTTCTGACGGCTCTTATAAAATTTGCTTATTAAAAAAAAAGTAAAATTTGCAATTAAACTATCGTAACGGTTTATAGGCGAGTGTTTGAATTTAAATAACAATGCGTTACTGTAGTTTGATGACACAATTTTTATTTTTTTGTTTCTTTCATTAAATTTCTTTTTCTATTTTTTATTGAAGGGAATTAGTTTATAAAGTTTTTAGACAAAGTAGAGTAAAATTCAATTATTTAAATAGAGATTTTATAACTTAGAACTACGCTTAGCTCAATTTTATTATTCAGAATATTGATTATTTTTTACGTTGAACTCTCTCTACTAATCGTAATTTTATCTCGAAAAGAATTTTCATTCAAATTCATTCATCCACCTCCATTTTTCAGAAAACCCGACTCGCCGCTCGAATCTGAGCCGTCTAAAACGCCAACTCCCGACTCGCGCGGCGGCTTCTCACTCGAAGACCGCGAGCTGCGCAAGGACCGCGGCGATCGTTTACTTCAGTTGTTCCGCGAGCAGCCGTCGCTGTCCAGTTCGGCGTCGGCGCGCCGCTTCGAGAAGAACTTCGAGCGCGCGCTCATCTGGGACGAGATCACACGCAAGATCAACGACGAGTTCGGCCATCGGCTCGATTATCTGACCGTGGAGAAGGTGAAGAAGCTGCTCACTTACTACAAGAAGAAGGAAGAGGGCCAGTTCGACAACATGTGCGTTTGTTTACTTTCCTTATCATTAAGATCCATTTGTTGTAGAAAATCGAACAGCACAGTAGAGGCCGTGGACGAGAATGGCAAACATTCCATCGACGAGGCCACACCAACAGCCACCGCCAATGTTGCCGAGCATGAGAGCGATGATTTTGAGAAGCAGCCGCTGGCCAATCTTTTAACGTGAGTGCGCGCCGAGTTACCTAAAGCGTTTCTCGATTGCAGAATGATCTCGCAGAACATGATCGACCCGTCAACCTCGTCCTCCACCTCATCTTCCATGTCATCTCCGTGCATTGAGCGTAAGACGACGAGCAGCGGCGAGCAAAACTATATGCTCAAGAAGGAGCGGCACGAGTTCGTCGTGCGGCTCGCCGAGTTCTACATCCAGCGAATGTGCTTCGACAACTCGTCGCGATCGGCCGCCGTCAATGCGGAACGTCATAACATGTGGATCAAGATCACCAAGGAGACGAATGACAAGTACGCCGATGTGCTTGGCGGGCTCGGCGTCGAGCAGGCCAAGAAGCTCTACTCCAACTGTAAGCGGCGACGACGATTGAAGAACGAGTTTGACGCCTTCCGCGATTCCCCTCATAAACGTTTTCAAATTGCAGATCTGACCCGTCGCGAGCAACGCAGAGTCGCTCGTCAATGGAGCCGCCGGTCGAGGATGCCGTCAACGACACGGAGCAGGGTAAGAATGTCCTTCAAACTGCTGATACCGCTATTTATAGCCTCAGGCTCGAACGGCTCCACAATGGAACTGCTATCCAACATCGACAGCATGGTTAAGAACCTCGAGAAAGATGCCGAAATAAAACGGCTCCGGGCCGAGCTGAAACAAAAAGACAGCGAAATCGAGAAACTTCAAGCAACCATCTCGCAAGTAACATCACATTCCCCCCGTACACCACTCTTATAATCCAATTTGCAGGCATCACAACAGCGAAAAGACTTCCTACAGATGCTCGATGAGTTCAAAATTCGGGTACTTAGCGGGAAATTGTAAAAATAGAAAAACAAAAACAAACCATTCTTGCCAAACAAAAATAAAAGTTTATTATTATTATTAATATAATCGACCCGAAGTTTTCCTTATTCTTATTGCTAATTGGTTAGAATTTTTTCACGATTTCGCATCACGAATCGCCGCATTATTCAATCGAATCGTCATTTGTTTAAAGTTTCTCAAATTGCCAATATCTCTAAACATCGCAGCGACGAGTGGCGTCGTTCCATACGGTTCATTATTGATAAGTTGCCTGTGAATTTCAGATCATTTTTTGAGCAAGAAAGATGCAAAACAACCTCGTCTCCGTTGTAAACTGTTTAAAATAGAAGAAAAGCACCTCTGCCAATGCCTCGACGGTCTGTCGCATCAATTCCGATTGGACTCTCGCGAATATCGCCTACAAGGTTCTTCTAATTGTTGACCATTTCATTCCCAACCTTTATTAAATCAACACCATACTTGGCCAAAACCTCCTTTATCTCGCCATCATCATTATTCGACGTGTATGTTGCTATGCACGCCAAGATTTGCGAGGATGTCCTTACCACGCATGGCTCCTCTGACCTTACGATCGTCTAAAAATCGAACAATCCAATTCCGAGCAAAATCAACCCACCATGGCGCAAATGTTGAGCGCGCTCTTGATGACTTGCATCGACTGCGGCCCCGTCTTCCTGAGCAGTTTCAGCTCCTTCTTCATCACCTGATAAATAAACAGCAGCCATTCGTCGAGTTGCGCGTCTTGCAGGTTCCTCTCAAACTGCTCGAACCAGCGTGCCAGCGCCTCGCACAGCTCGCCGCTCATCAGCGGCCCGTAGCGGAGCACCGTCGACTTGGCCAGCGAGCACGCGTACTGCGCGTTCGTCATCAGCGCCGCGTTCAGCACGTTCACCACGAACGGGAAGAAGTGCGTCACGTAGACGTCCGGCAGCCCGTTCAGCGCGCACTTCACCGCATCGCAAACGTCGTCGATCAATCGGCCTCCCGCCACGTTGCCGCATATCCGCTCCAGCACCGGTATCGCTTCACGCAGCACCTTTACAATCGACGGCTCGTCGTTGTCCAACTCTTGTCTGCCTGCAAAATCGACGATTTTCAAAACAAAACGTTTCCCCTACTTTTGGCGGCGTTCAGGCTCGAGAACAGCGCCGAGAATATGTTGATCTGGAATGAGTACCTCTCCATCTTCTCCTTGTCTGATAAACCATCCAGATCTTGCATATTGCTTCCCAATATTCGGCATATTATATCCTACACAAATAAATATTCATAGAATAAGTAAAATCGAATATAATAACATCCAGAATTAATTCTTACGGGTTTAATAAATATTTTAAATCATCTGAATATATATGGAATTCATAGCAACAATACTTAAAACAAGAAAAAAAAATTTTAGAAAAAGAAAAAAATTGAGACTCATAATCTACAGTATCAAATTAAAGGCGCATACAACTTATATTCAAAAATAATCAAAAGTTAAGACAATTAAAGTCAAAGTTTCTTCAATATAATAGTTATTATTTTCCTCCATATACAAATAATTCATAAGAGCAAGAATTTTGAAGAAGAAGATGAAGAAGAAAAAGAAACTTGGATTCATAATCTACAGTATCATATTAAAGGCGCATAACGTTTTTCTTTTGTTCTATCCATTCAAAATTAATTTTCTAAATCAATATATTCAAAATAAAATCGCTCTCCCATATTTATTTTTAAAGATGCTCAGAAAATGCTTATTAATAACTACAGTAGGCGCATAAAACCTATATTCAATTATAAATTCAAAAATTAAGTCAAATTTAAGTCGCTTCAATATATTTGCTATTAATTTGAATCATAATCTACAGTATCAAATAAAAGGCGCCTCTATTTCCCTGCCATACTGACTCCTTCTAGCTTCTCCCAACAATTAAACACTTACCATTGTTGTCTCCGGCTTCCTCGTGGATATGACGCATCCTATACACTTCAATGCCAATAAGCGAGCCTTCTTCGATTGTGTGCCATCATTAAACAGTTCGTAGCACACGTTGGATATCTGCTCTCCAGCTGTCTACAAAACACAACAATCCACGCACCCAACCCCTTCCTTCACCTACCTCGAGGCTCTGCGATCTTTCCTCAACATACTTCTGCAGCGTCGTCAACGATTCCGTCAGCTCGCATCTGCTCTCGATGCACGCCAGCATCAGCGGGTACACGGCCTCCTCGAGCTGGGTGGCCATCTCGTGCGATTGCAGCAGATGCGATAGCGCGTACAACAATCGCATCGCGCTGGCTGCGCGTCGCTTCTCGTCGTCGTCTCGTCTCTCGCCAACCGCCAACCGACTCGCCACTATCTGCACACAGCCGAGCATCGGCTCGTTGTTCTCTTCCGACAGGTAGTCAGCCACGCATTCCCACAAATACACAAGCGACTCGCTTCGGTTCACTTCGTTCGCGTTCAGCGCTTCTTCCAGCGCCTTGTTCAGCTCGAACAGCGTCGCGTTGCCCGACACGTAGAAGCTGTCCAGCGACACTTCGCTGCGCATGCTCCGATAGCTGCAACAAACCTGCCGTCGTTGACTTCTCACGTCCATCTCACCTTGTGAACAGTTCCATGTCTTCGCTCGAGTATTGCTCGAGCTCCGCCCCTGTCGGATATGCCAGTTTGTTGATTGCCGACTTCAGAATGTGGAAATAATACTCGCCAGTCGCATTGAGCACCTCAAAGAGCATATATTCTCAAAAAACCGCCCCATAGCTCCGCCCCTCTCACCTGCTGCACTCTGGCACTGCTCGCCGTCTTCTTGGCCAGCAAATGATCGCGCAGGTTGGCGAAGAACGCGGTCGGCATGTCGGACATGGCTTCGTCGGTCGGGTACCTGCCCGGCAGCGCGGCGATGTTGGCCATCAGCTGGACGGCGCTCCTGCAAGCCAAAACTCCTACACGCCTACCAACCAACAACCATACCAATACTGCGCGTCGTCGCTCGTCTCGCACGCCACATCGAGCAGCGTCGGCACCGCCTTCGTCAGGAACGAGCAGACAGCAGCGACGAGCGACGTCGCCTCTTCGGAGCACGCGTCGCTGTCGATCTCGTCGCGGATGTGGCTCGACACGAAGCTGGTCACGTGATTGCACACGTCCAGCATGAACTGCCGCATGCTCGGCACGTCGTCGTTGTCGGCCAGGATGTTGATAATGTTCGTGATCGACGTCAATTCCAAGCGCGCGTCCTGGAACACGGCGAATATCACGTTCTTCCAGTTGTCGAGCGATATTCCGGGCAGTCGCAGCCACTGCTCCACACAGTCCACCGCCGCCTGCTGGATCGCCGGTGAAGGCACCTGCGACTGAAACACCGTGCCGATCACCAGGATGATGTCCTGCAATTCTATAGTTACGCCCCTTGTCGGCTCACGGCTCACTCACGTTCGACATTCGGTGCAGCTGCGTCTTTAGTACGCTGCGCTGTTGGAGTGGCATGCAAATGTGCGCAAACTCCGACGCAAAGTCAGAAAGAAGCCTGAAATCAAAATTGGATTTTTAAAAAAGCTCCGCCCAATTGTATAGACTGGCTACACTCTCTACAAAAGTCTTTAAAAAATGCATAATAAGCCACGAGCTCCGCCCACTACAGTAAAATACGAAATATACATATAGACTCCGCCCATTTCAATTTATCATCTTGTATTCATTACACACACCAATGAACCCTCGCAGTAATTGAATATGTTCAAGCCACGCCCACCGGATTAATCTAAAACATTAAAATACAACATCTGAAAATTAACCACGCCCACAAAATTCAAACAACTTTGTCTTTAAGCCATATGGGCTCATACTGTACTCTAAGGCTCCGCCTAATCAAATCGTGATGCACGCGGTTGGTCCATTTCGTGTGATATAACACAGGCCACGCCCACAATACAAATACCCCTTCCCAATGGATAGCTCCTCCCAAATTTACCGTGGCATTCACTATGTCCCGTCCATAATACAATTATGACATTCTTAATGGATAATTTATCAATTGACTCCGCCTATTTTCTAATATATAATCTACTAAAACACAAGTCATGCCCATTTAACACTGAGAGACCATACTACAATTATTCTCCTCCACTTTCTACTAGCTATTCTAATATTTCACAGGCCACGCCCATAATATCAATACTCCTTCCCAATGGGTAGCTCCGCCCAAATTCACCGTGGCATTCACGATGGCCCGCCCATAATACAATTATGACATTCTCAATGGACTCCGCCTCTTTTCTAATATATAATCTACTAAAACACAAGTCATGCCCATTTAACACTGAGAGACCATACTACAATTATTCTCCTCCACTTTCTACTAGCTATTCTAATATTTCACAGGCCACGCCCATAATATCAATACTCCTTCCCAATGGGTAGCTCCGCCCAAATTCACCGTGGCATTCACGATGGCCCGCCCATAATACAATTATGACATTCTCAATGGACTCCGCCTCTTTTCTAATATATAATCTACTAAAACACAAGTCATGCCCATTTAACACTGAGAGACCATACTACAATTATTCTCCTCCACTTTCTACTAGCTATTCTAATATTTCACAGGCCACGCCCATAATATCAATACTCCTTCCCAATGGGTAGCTCCGCCCAAATTCACCGTGGCATTCACGATGGCCCGCCCATAATACAATTATGACATTCTCAATGGACTCCGCCTCTTTTCTAATATATAATCTACTAAAACACAAGTCATGCCCATTTAACACTGAGAGACCATACTACAATTATTCTCCTCCACTTTCTACTAGCTATTCTACTATTTCACAGGCCACGCCCATAATATCAATACCCCTTTCCCAATGGATAGCTCCGCCCAAATTTACCGTGGCATTCACTATGGCCCGCCCATAATACAATTATGACATTCTCAATGGATTGTTTATCAATGGACTCCGCCTCTTTTCTAGAATATATTCTACTACAACACAAGTCACGCCCATTTAACATTGAGAGACCGTACTACAATTATTCTCATCCCATCAATGGATAGCTCCGCCCTTTGTTTCTACCAGCTATTCTACCATTTCCCAGGCCACGCCCACTTGAACCAGACTAACACTAACACATACCTGAGCAACAATTCAGGGTTGGCCGAGAAGATGGGCGTCAAGTCGGCGACGGGATCGTGCCACACGTCTGGGATGCAGTGAAGCGCGAGCAGCGCCAGCGTCGACGAGAGCTTCGCGACCACCGACTGCGGATAGCCGTAGGCGGGATGCGTGAGCGCGTCGATGATGAACGTCTTGATGCTCTTGCGCAGCGTCTCGTTGGCCACGCACTCGTCGCTCCTCGTTCGCACGACGTCGTACATCGAGATGGTCGCAAAGTGTCTGATGTTGGCCGCGTGCGCGGGTCCGCTGATCATCCGCATGCACGTGGCGATCGTCGGCACGCAATCAAAGTCTGCAAACAAAACACGCGCGCGTTCCTTCCGCGTCCGCCCGCCCACGTACCACTCTTGAACGCGCACAGGTACGCGTCGAGCTGCTGCCTTCGCTGAGCATCGGTCGTCGTGTAAAACTCGACGACGGCTGCCATCAACTGATCGCCGTCGAGTCGATGCTCCGTCATTTGCACTCTGTTTTATCCAAACAAACACCATGGGAAGAACAAGAATCAATTCGTAAAAATATCAATGCCAAGTCTCAAGACTAGTCGATGACAAGATCATTCAAATCAAATCAATCAAAATACTTTCATTCAATAATTCTCAAATATTTATTCGTCTACAGTATCGCGACGACTCTTCTTCAAACAGTTCAACAAGCGACGCGTTCATCTCTTCAATGCACAATTGAGCATGCAATCGGACGATCTCATCACGATCTGTTTTCCACAATTTTCGCATTTCTCGATGAATCTGCTTCAGCTCATTTCCCATTATCTGAAATTCAGAATCTAATGCCCGTCGTTCAAATTTTCTAATTTTTTGTGGGAAGACTACTAATCGCCTTTATAACTTATTATTCAAATATCTATAAGATCCATCAGTAGAATCCTTAGGATTCCACCTCGACGGCTTTAATCTTACACCTCGTCAGAATCCAAGACCCGTCGTTCAAATTTTCTAATTTTTTGTGGGAAGACTACTAATCGCCTTTATAACTTATTATTCAAATATCTATAAGATCCATCAGTAGAATCCTTAGGATTCCACCTCGACGGCTTCCATCTGACACCTCGTCAGAATCCAAGGCCCGTCGTTCAAATTTTCTCATTTTTTGTGGGAAGACTACTAATCGCCTTTATAACTTATTATTCAAATATCTATAAGATCCATCAGTAGAATCCTTAGGATTCCACCTCGACGGCTTCCATCTGACACCTCGTCAGAATCCAAGGCCCGTCGTTCAAATTTTCTAATTTTTTGTAGAAAGCCTAGAAATTTCATGAAAAATGTCTGCCTCAAACAACTATAAGATCCATCAGAAGAAACCCTAGGGTTCCACCTCGACGGCTTCCATCTGACACCTCGTCAGAATCCAAGGCCCGTCGTTCAAATTTTCTAATTTTTTGTAGAAAGCCTAGAAATTTCATGAAAAATGTCTGCCTCAAACAACTATAAGATCCATCAGAAGAAACCCTAGGGTTCCACCTCGACGGCTTCCATCTGACACCTCGTCAGAATCCAAGGCCCGTCGTTCAAATTTTCTCATTTTTTGTAGAAAGCCTAGAAATTTCATGAAAAATGTCTGCCTCAAACAACTATAAGATCCATCAGAAGAAACCCTAGGGTTCCACCTCGACGGCTTCCATCTGACACCTCGTCAGAATCCAAGGCCCGTCGTTCAAATTTTCTCATTTTTTGTGGGAAGACTACTAATCGCCTTTATAACTTATTATTCAAATATCTATAAGATCCATAAGAAGAGACCATAGGAAAAAAGTTTCATCCTCACCTGCAACAAATCAGTTCCGCAGGATCTCACACACTGCCTGACAAGATGCACGGCAGCCCTTCGGCCAATACTCGACTCATCCATCAGCACCATCGCATCAACCGCGTGCATCATCTCCACCAGGTGCTTCTCCATGCCTCTTCCGCTCGTCGCCACCAACAGATCGGCGAGCGCCGACGCTGCACTCGCGCGCACAATCTCTTCCTTGTCCCTGCACGCCTTCACAAACCCGTTCGTCATCCTGGCCACGTGTCGAATCGACGTAGCACCTACAACCCCCTTCGTTCTCCTTTTGCATCCCTCGCTCAACCCACCCAGATGCCGGAACACCTTCCCGATCGCCTCTCCGAGCCGTCCTCTCTGCACGACTCCGCCCATCTCGTCCGCATACAAATCCATCAGCTCTTCCAGGCGGTTCTGGTCGAAGCAGGCAATCTCGCAGATCGCGTTGATCGCCGACAGGTACACGTACGAGTCATCATGATTCACCAAATCTGCACAAATCGTCGCAAATTATTTGCCACGCCCCACCTACACCAACCTCGGCATTTCTCGAACACGTCCATCTCGATGAGCTCGTTTGCCATTCTCACGTTCTTACGCCGGAATATTCGCGACACCTGGATGAGCGCGGCGCCTCGGATCGGAATCGGCTCGTCGTCGCTCGTCAGCTTCTCGATTATATCCGCGCACACGTTGCTCGGCTCACTTCGAGCCTCTTCGCCAATTGTTGAACTCGTCGACGGCGTCTCGTTCGGTTTTCCACAAATTTCTGCAATTTCTTCATTTTCCTTCAACGATTCATCTACTTAAAATGGGCGTGGTCATAAGCAAGGATTCATGTGGGCGTGGCAAATAGTATTTTTAAAAATTATAAAACCTATTGCAGTTCAAAAAATCCAAGCCACATTATTTTCTAACAACATTGCTGGAATACTGTAGAAATGGGCGGAGTCTAGTGTATAACTTGCTCCAAATAGTCGAAATTCAGCCCAGAAAGCCACAGAAAAATTCAAAAGATCACATATCTTCCCAGATATGCATAATCTACATTCAATTTCGACCCAAAATAAGAAAATTTCATGAAACTTTACAAAAAACTATCGTTAAAATCCATTAAGTAGGCGGAGAAAGCAGAAGGGGCGTGGTCTACAAACCCAATACATTTTACAATTTCCCAACATCAGTTTATATTCATTTAAGATCAAATCTTAACTTTTGTCGATTTTAGCGAAGTTAATTGTAAAGTGGGCGGGGCCTAATGTTGAACTTGCTCTAAATTGTCGAAATTTAGCTCAAATCACCGCAAAAAATCTCAGAAACCGCTTATATTCTCAGGCATAGTATTGAATCAATTTTAATTAAAAAAAAAACAGAAAAATTAGAGAAAATACCAATAAACGTCAAAAGACCACCAAAAAACCATTAAACGAGGCGGAGAAAGCAGAAGGGGCGTGGTCTGAAAGCCCAATAATATCTATAACCTCCAATAATCAGTTGATATCCATTTTAAGATCAAATCTTAACTTTTGCCAAATTTATGACGAATTTACTTTTAAAGGTGGGCGGAGCCTAATGTTGAACTTGCTCTAAATCGTCGAAATTTAGCTCAAATCACCGCAAAAAATCTCATAAACCCCATATCTTCTCTCGTTCTAATAGTATTTAATCAATCTAAACTTAAAGAAAAACAGAAAAATTGGAGAAAAAACAATAAACATCAAGAAATCACCAAAAAACCATTAAACGAGGCGGGGAGATTGGAAGGGGCGTGGTCTGTAACCCCTATAAATTCTATAACCTCCAATAATCAGTTGATATTCATTTTGATATCAGATCTTCACTTTTGCCAATTTTATGACGAATTTACTTTTAAAAGTGGGCGGAGCCTAATGTTGAACTTGCTCTAAATCGTCGAAATTTAGCTCAAATAACCGCAAAAAACGGTTGTTTCCTTTTTAAATAATCTAACAAACTCTTACCCATATTTATCAACTTTAGGAGCTCATTCGCTTCCGACGCCACCATCTCCACCTTTTCTCCAACCTGCGCCCCTTTCGCAATTTCCACGAACCGCCTCATTCCGATCATCGTGTGCTCCAAATTTTCGGCAATCTGAATTCCAACCATTCAACTCCATAAATTTACCCTTCTCGTCACCTTTTTCTCAAAACTCGCCGCCATTATCATCGTGCTCACAATTCCAATGCACATTTTCATCGTTTCCATCATGTTCTCGATCGATTCCGTTTCAATGGTGCTCAAGTGAAATACATCAACACTTTGTCGTCTCATATCAATACGTTCCAGCTCTCCGCATGTTTTACGAACAATTCTCTGCAAATTTAATTTATAAAAAAAATTAATAAAAATTAACTATCGTAACAATTTTAAAGGCGCAGATGAATATTTCCTGTTACTGTAGATTATACTTCCATTTTTTTTTGAATTTTTACCTAAATTTTCTATAAAACAAGCACAATATGATTCGGAAAACATGGAATATGCATAAAGTAAATAATTAAAAATTATTTTCACTGAATTAGTGTACTATTCTTCTAAAAACTTTGCAGAAAAGAAAAAATCACACAATTTTAATCGTAACAAGGTTAAAGGCGCAGATAAACTTTTAGTTTGCTACTGTAGATTAGTTCAGCTATTTAATTTTTAAACTAATTAGCTCAGCAATTCAAAATTAGGATAAAATCTATATCATTCGATAGCAAAAATACAACAAATTCATTGTGCATGGTTAGTTTGTGCATTTTAATTATATCTTCTTGCAAAATTAATTTTCAGGGTCACCGGTTTCAAGAACATTCGAATATTAATTAAACTCTTATTCCATTACCTACTATATTATGGAAAAAAACGACATTTTAACGTAGTTAAGGTAAACCTTAATTATAGTCTAAGAGCAACTATTTTGATATAATGTAAAATCTGGTTTCAAATGATCCAACTTTCATCTTTTTTTATTCATAAGAGAAAACTGTCATTATTTCTGATCAAGTTTTCTTCTACAATTCATTTTCAGCATATAGTTCTTGCAGGCCCATATTTTATCTTTTACACTGACATTGTGACATAGTGTCTAATAGATTCTTTGATATAAGTGCAATACAATCATACGAATATGAAGATATTAGGAGAATGATTCCAACAAACTTTGTAAGACGATTAGAACAAATCAATCGATATAACAAGAAGGTTACGGCCTTATAAACAATCTACTAAGCATCATTTAGACATTTCCCGCTCTTAATAATATAATATTTCGTTTAGAATCTACTATATATATGTAATCTCAAAGAAATCCTGACAAGCTCAAGGCCACAATGATCTAAAGAGTCTATCAAACGATTATTAAATCGTCTAAGACTATCTTCTTGCTCTAAAACGACGTCCATACACTATTATATCAAATATTCTAGGCAAAGGCAGGTTTACTCAGGAATCCATAGGGATATTTATACTTTTTTATCAAACTAGGAATGCTCTTTAGAACTTTTAGAGATTATCCGATCCTCTATGCCAATCATAGGATCTAAATTGGACGCTGAATACATCGTCACAAGCTCTAGCTAGCCCTAGGATGCTCATGGAGTCTTCTAGAAGACGATAAAATACTCATTAGCTTCCTTCAGGATCAAGGAAGGTTCTAGTCAACCCCAGGATGCTAATGGAGTCTTCTAGAAGACGATAAAATACTCATTAGCTTCCTCTGGGATCAAGGAAGGTTCTAGTCAACCCCAGGATGCTCATGGAGTCTTCTAGAAGACGATAAAATACTCATTAGCTTCCTCTGGGATCAAGGAAGGTTCTAGTCAACCCCAGGATGCTCATGGAGTCTTCTAGAAGACGATAAAATACTCATTAGCTTCCTCTGGGATCAAGGAAGGTTCTAGTCAACCCTTGGATGCTCATGGAGTCTTCTAGAAGACGATAAAATACTCATTAGCTTCCTCTGGGATCAAGGAAGGTTCTAGTCAACCCCAGGATGCTCATGGAGTCTTCTAGAAGACGATAAAATACTCATTAGCTTCCTTCAGGATCAAGGAAGGCTCTAGTCAACCCTTGGATGCTCATGGAGTCTTCTAGAAGACGATAAAATACTCATTGGCTTCCTCTATGACCACTGATGACTCGAATATAATTTATGCAACTCACATCAACAATCCTGAGCAGAATCTCATACTTGTCGACACCATCCATCACGTCCATGTCTTCCAAAACCTTCTCGAAGCACACTCCAACAATCAGATGAGCGTGGCTCGAGTCGACAACGTTCTTCTCTCCGCTCACAAATCTTCCATCGCAGTCTGCTTCGTCGTCGCTGCTCGCTTCAAACCAATCATTCACTCCCATCTCGAGCATTCCCATGTAAACGAGCGGCTCCATTCCGAACGTGCGCACGTGCTCGAGGCGCCTTGTGACCGCTTCATCCGCGGCTTCCGGCGGTCCCACCTGTACATTCTCTTCTACCTCTTGTTCTTCTTCATCAATTTCCATTATCAGCTTCTTGGGCTTCTCCACGATCCGACATTGTGTGCAGTTGCCAACGATATAGTTGTAAGTCAGTGCGGACGAGTTTTTCACGTTTTTCATTATGAGACGCACCAATGGCTTGTACGCGTCGTTATACTGGCTGAGTTCCATAAAAACATCGAAAAGCTGGAAGACAAGGACCGTTGGAGAATTTATAATCGGCGTACCTTTAAGAACCTTTCCATCAAGATTGATGTCGACTCGAGCTTTGCCAGCAACAGAAGTACCTTTGCGTGCCGATCCAACTTGATCTTCTCAACGCTCGCTGCGGGCTGCTGGCACTTGAGCGCTAGTCGCTCCCACGCACCGAACATTGCGTCAAAGATGACGATCTGCGACGTTTTCGGGTACTTGCTCTTCGCTTCCGCGACAAAACTCGCAAATATCTTGGCGTTCTGGAAGCGATTCATTGCCGATAAATGCGTATTTGGTACCTTGTCATCGAGAATGTCGACAAATTGCTCGAAGATGCATCGCAGGTAGCTGCTGCTCGTCGACTTGAACGACTTGGGCACGCGGGCGAGCTGCTTCGCAAACGCCACCCGCATAGGCACGTTGTCGCTCCAGTTGGGACCGCCTGAAATTGAAGAAGAGATTTGGATGATGGCGTACGAAGACATACCGACGTCCGAGTAATAGGCGAGGAAATGGCTCAGCCCGTGTGCTCCGGTGAGTATGGAGGAGAGTTCGGCACCGCATGATTGCTGGAATAGGCGGTGGTGATTGTGACTGTTATGGGCTCACCTGCAACCACGCTGGCGGTCCTATTCTATTCTTGCGCGGCTTAGAAAGACCCATCAGAGCTGACACAAGCAGCTCCTTGGGTGTTTCGGCGAACAAGTCGACAAAGTTTTGGTCAAATTGCGTTTTTCCAAGATTATTCAGCTTAAAATTAGACGTAATTTATTATTTCTTGAAAACACTCTTACCTGCAGCTTCACGCATAAAACGTCATCGATGAACTTGTTGAGCAATTGCACTTTTAGTAATTGGTTCGAATTGAATAACGACAAGATAGTCCTGGCTGCCATTGATAGCTGAAATATGGGGAACTCAAATTATTCCGCTCAATTTTTGCACCATCCGAGACTGCTCCTCGACATTGCCATCGAATCGCTTCCATGACTTGATGAAACTCGAGCGTTGAGCGATCGGCAAGCCGACGCCTTCGTCCAGAAACGGCAAGACGGCAGCGATGACGAAGAATTGAAACGAGTTGCTTATTGTGGCAACATTTTGCAGCGAGAGTATCTGATGCTCATCGTCTACGCTGCGGCGCTTCTCTTCCAAAACCTGCGCCAACTGCAAAAAAACCCAATTATTTCGCTGAGACGCTCATCAAACTTTGCAATAAACAGAAGACATCATTCTGGCGTACTTCAATCGACAATCGGTGTTGAGTGTCGACGACGAGCTTGATTCTACGCAGATCTCTTCCGAAGCAAGTTGTTCATCGTAATTCACAACGTTTTCCGTCAAAAACTCGAATGGATCGCTTTTCCAAATAGTTTCTGCAATTCATATTGGTCTATAGAATTGTTGAGTTACTTACTATCCGGTGCTTCCTTGGCGAGCCGCAAGATTTCCAACAGCTTGTCCATTTTGTTGTAAAAAATTAATTTTTATGGAAAATAAAAGTAAAAAAGTGAATGCGATGCATTTGCGAAACATTGCGCGTAATTTGCAACAACGCCCCGCCTAAGGGGGGGGGGGGTTCTGAATATTTTTTTATTTAATTGGAAGATTAAGAGGATCTAACAAGATTGAGGTTATTTAATGATCTTAATAATATTGTAAGGTAGTGGATAAATGTATAAATTGTATTTTAATTTAACAAAAGGGATAACGAAAAACAAATGCGAATAAATTTTGAATAAACACCAACAGGCTCATCTTGCGAGAAGCTAACCCCCGAGCAAGCAGATTAAACTGCTCAAAGGGGGCAATATTGATTGGTTGGGTGTATTTTATGGTGCTAATGGTGTTGATTATAAAATATCACAACAGTTGCAATAAATTTTATTGGAAATTGAAATAATTAATTTTCATTCGAGAATTGTTGGAATCATGAGTGAATCCGCAATAAATATTGTTCGAATATCTACAACTATTTAAATTATCATTTTCTTAACTATTGTTTATAATATTCAGAAAAATTCGCTGATAAAAATAAAATCAACGAAAAAAGTATCGTAACAATTTAAAGGCGCAGATGAAGTGACCCTTGTTTACTGTACATTGTTCCATCAATTTTTTATATTTTTTTTTGTTAAAATAGGATCAAGCATATTAAAAGTTTCAATAAACTACTACTCGGAGATTCTAAATCAGCACTCGATTTTGCAAAAATCTAGACGTGAAATTTTCAGAATATTGGATTTTGGGTATTTTATGTCGATGAACATGTATTACATAGATTTTTATAGACGTACGTGGATTTAAATAGACCGTCATTTTACGATTTGTCATTAATAATCCCTGACTAAGTTTGCAACATTTCTATTGTTTATTATATTCAACAAAATTAGATGATAAAAATAAAATCAACGAAAAAAGTATCGTAACAATTTAAAGGCGCAGATGAAGTGACCCTTGTTTACTGTACATTTTTCAATCAATTTTTTTCTTTTTTGCTGTTGTTAAAATAGGATCAATTAAATATGTTTCAATAAACCAGTACCCGGAAATTTAAAATAGCAATTGTCATGAATAATCCCCGACTAAGTCTGCAACATTATCAATATCAAATCGACACCTTTATCCAATCAATGCTATCCAAATAATCAAATGCAAACAATCGTCGTCGGTCCGGTTGATGTCATTTTCACGCCGCACAATAATCGCAACCCCATGGCACTTCAATCAATCCCACGTGCTTGTCATACGCCAACCAACCAGTCCGCCAATGGCTTCATTACCTAATTACGTCGGCGGCTTCCTTCGATAATTGCGCTTCGTTTTTTTTCCACCCCTTCATTTTCAGTAATTGGTGAATCTTGTTTTCCTTCGAATGTTCATATTGCTCGATATTCTCTCTTGCAAGCTTTGTTCAAATTGTTTGAATGAAAGCGCACAGTTCTCGCATACAATTAATAATAATAATAATGATATTATTATTATTTGTCGTTGCTCTCGGGCATGCATCAAGTGTCATTTACATCGGCTCTTTCTTTCGAATCACCGCAATTCCGCAATATTTGCTCAAACAAATCAGCGCCATACAATTATTTCCGCCGCATTTTCAGACGGACAGCAATGTCATGGTTCTTTCAGTCCAAGATCGCCAAGTCTCATTTCTACGTATGGTATCTCGGCTCCAAGGAGGCCGACGGTGTGCGTGGCAGTGCGGTCAGCTCAGAAACGTTGCCCTGAAAACGTGTGCATGATTTCAGGTTGTGCTTCCAGTCATGCGCCAATTGCTCAAGGAAAGCTTCAAGAAGACGCCGAGCAAGGCTACCGTGCAGGTATGAGAAAATAAGGAAAAACCAACCAAGTTCCCTGCAGATATCATCCAAAGGGCTCAAATTGATCCAATCGGTTCCAGCGCTTTCGAGAAGTGGCAAAGTGAAGATGCAACTGGTCAAGTTTCAAATCAACGCCAATTTCATTACGTACAGGTTGGGAGAGGAACAGCGGGATGAGATTATTGTCGATTTAGTACAACGGGCAAGGCCCCATTCGATGATGTCGTTGGTGTCGTCATGCTGGTGCTCAATCCGGAAATGCAGTCGCCAATGCATGTGCATTGCTATCGATGTGATTCGCCAGAAACCGCACAGATCATGCTGGCTAATTTGCAGGTTTTTTATGATTCTTTAATGTTAAATATTAATTAGAAACGAAATAAAATTACGAATATCGATTGATAAAAAGAAAAAGTGAATGGAATCTACAGTAACGCTATTCTGAACTAACTATCCTTTAAATTGTTACGATAGTTTATTGCCCACTATTTATTTTTTTAATTCAATATTTTTGAACATTTTAAACAAATTTTTGCTAGGTAATAGGTAATATTATTATCATAATGCGTATATTGATAGACCTTTTAATTAACCTTGGAAGTATGTTATCAAAATTTTAGGTAAAAATTGTTTATAATAAATATAAAAATTATTATATTTATCATATTCACGCCAAATTGTATGGTAATAGAATTAGCTCCGTAAGCAGGCTCATATATAACTTTTTGGAACGATATTAATACTTTAAGAAAGTTCTTCATTCATTTATGTTAAAAAACTTTTTTTGTTGTAAAGACGTAAAAGTTTCCGCACACGTTTAAAAATCGCAAAATTGGTATTTCGATTTGGTGTGCATATTAATTATTTCATGATGCGAATCATCACAATGATTTTTATTATTTTTTTCCGTGGAGTTGAAAATCATAAGACTCTACATTAAAAATTTGAATCTAATCCCTAAATTAAATAGAGAAAATTAAATGGAATCTACAGTAACGCTATATTGGACTAACTATCCTTTAAATGGTTACGATAGTTCATTTGCAACTATTTATTTTTTTATTAAATATTTTTGATTAAATTAAATTCTTAACTTTAAATTCTTTAAAGAAATTTTTGCTAGCTAATATTATTAATTATTATCATAATGCGTATATTGATAGACCTTTTAATTAACCTTGGAAATTTGTTATCAAAATTTTAGGTAAAAATTGTTTATAATAATTATAAAAATTATTATATTTATCATATTTGTGAAAACATCACAATGATTTTTATTATTTCTTTCCGTGATGTTGAACACCATAGATTCTATCTTAAAAATTTGAATCTAGTCTCTAAATTAAATTAATTAAGAAAATTAGATGGAATCTACAGTAACAGAATAGACTCAGCATGCCTTCCTTTAAATTGTTACGATAGTTTATAACCCTGTTTTTTATTTTTATTTTATAACTTTTTTTTTCAGTTTTTTTTTCATTATCCTACTTTACCGAAAGTAGAGTATACTTTTATATTGTCACTATGGCCTTTAGTAACTATTGATTTTCTCATTAAAATAATCTTATTGTATATCCTTGTTATGCCAAATGCATTTGCCCATGAAAATAACGATTTTTCTAGATTTAAACGCATTTTATTAAAATCCACGTGGAACTTTAAAACAAATTTTTACGTCAATTTTTTCAGGATTTTTTATAATATCTATGATGCTTTAAGTTTTTATGAAATTGGAATTTTACGAAAAAAAATCTTTTGTAGGACTGTTTTAAGATATAATTTGGAATTAAAAACTTTAACTTACTTAGGTACTTACTTACTTTTTTAATTAATAAATGAATCTATATTTCTTATTCATACGATTACATTATCAATATCATAGCTTTATTGCAGCTTCTTCTATCAAGACCCGACGTGCAACGATCCATCAACGACCTTGAGCACCGTCTTTTCCTCTCGGGCTTGTTGGTACCTCGAACGTATCATCGTGGGCTTGTTCATTGACCAATTTCGCTACGATTTCAGAGCTCCACGAGCACAACGATCCAACTCACGCAGCACATCACGATCATCTTCTACCCAGCGCACCACCGACGATGACGATTCGCGGAATTCGAGGATCATCGACGATTGCAGGCAAGAATTGTGGCAGGATATTAATTAATGTTTTTTTGCAGTCAATCAAGAAGAACTGCACCGAGACGCGTCGTTGAGGATCTCAAGAATCGACTCATCGGCGATTCAAAGGTTTTTAACTGTTTATTTGTATTGAAATGGCGTGGATTTTGTTTTGTAGTTTTTTGAAAGCGAGAAACGATCGTCGCTCGCCGATTTGACGAATGATATTCCCAACGCTCGTTTTCGCGTTTTTGGCGACACTTTGGTGAGGGAGTCGAAGAGCAAGTCGCGCAGCTTGGATGATCTCGCCGCTGTTGATTCTCTCGTCTCCACGTGAGTTTTATTGTTTGTTATATAACCGTGTCTTGTCTAATCTTGTGACCAAAAAATTGTGGATTCCATCAGTACGCAAATTATTAAATAATTCATGAAAATTTCATCTTCAGGAATCTACGCGGTGGCTCAGGTTTCGACGAGTCTTCCTTCAACGAATCATTTTGGAAGCAAAAAGTTCGTCGCGCGAGCAGCATCAAACTGAATTTCTAATCAATATGCACCTAATAAATTATAATAATATAAATTAAATGCTCTGGATTTATGCTTTTCCGTTCATGAGTGAGTTTCAGTCAACAATTTTTGAAAGAAAAAGAACGACGACAGTGGTACGCAATAGCTCGTCGAATGCAGTAAATGGTGTGAACATCTTGTTTTTAGGCCAGAATTTTATTTTTTTTTATTTTCGTTTATTTGTTGTTTTTAAATTGTAGAATAGTGGTTTGTATATTATTTTATTTATATTTTGAGGCAGGGTAAGTTTTAGATTTTGAAAAACCGTCCTAGGCAGGCTATTTCCTTCGCTTTTACCAGTAGACACGTTGACAGACGGTGGAAGGAAATATAGTTTCACTAGATTTAAGATATGCTTAAGATGACGACTATTTTGATTAGTTGATGATTCAATTTCTTCCATAATTGTTGGGTACTCAGTTTGAGATAGCACGGCGTAATTTAAATTTTTGCAAAGCAGCCGATTAGAGAGATGCCCTCATTTTGGAGAAGAGACTGATATTAGAACTTATTACTATTGCTCCATTTTTTATTGATTACGTTTTATTATCGCAATTGAATAGCCGACTTGTTTTATGATCAGAGACCGATCGATGGTTTTCATCCAATGAAGACAACAATCGTATCCTAATTCACTGTCTATTCAAATGAATTCATAAATCTTTCCTATTTCAGATGACATGTCAAAAGAAAGTATTGATTTGCGAAAACATCTCAAATAACCTTCAAGACATCAGGGTCATGTTGAAAATCGTTTCAAAATTTGACCAACATTTATTATTTCATATGAAATGAATAACGAAAATTTTTAAAATTTAAATTCAAATTAAAACATTAAATATAAACCTGCTATTAACCAAAAAAATTTAGTACCAAACATCATACAATTTCGATTCCCGTCTCAACACAAAAAAGAACACAAACAAGCAAAAAATGATGATAAAAAGTTGTTTTTGAAACGATTAAATAGAAATCTCGCGAATCGAAACTAAACATGCACCTCATTCGGTGCTCATTCTTCACACCCGTTCTATAAAAATCATTAAATTACATGCAAGCTTCTATGTTCAGCTATTCACAATTATTCAACTATTTCAGAACGGCGAGTGTTTGGGCCTCTTCTTCGGCGGTTGCATTAAGACAACTGGCGGTGTTTGCTGCGTGGCGAGTGCGCGAAAAACCTGAAAATTTTGTAGATTTCATATTTTGAATTAGTATAGAAGGCGTGGTATTAAAAATGAATATCGCGATTCTACTCAATAATTTAAGGCAGATATTCCATATGTTCATAACACTCCTTAAGTAGTATACCTCTTCCAGCAAGTTAGGGTGACTTTTCACCAAATCGCTCCAACCTTCAGTGTTCATAATCTGCAAACGAGCACAAATATTAAATATTTTATTATAACGCATACCTCCGTCGCATTAACGTTGATAAAATTGATAGCATGTGATCTCAACTGATCTGCAGAGTACAAGTCCGCCAATACCAACGTTACACATGCGTTTTCTATTGTTAAAGCATGACACAGCGATTGTTCGCACATAACCTTTAATCAAAATCAAAATAATACCGCGCAATAATCCTACCTTCAACCGGTCCAAATTGTATTTATCCGCAGCTGCGATCAAACTCTGAGCCATCTGGTCGAGGTTCTTCGCGTTTCCAGTATACATATAAACAAGAAGCTCCTTCATCACTTCATTATCAACATCATCAATAACCACCTCGCTCTGTTCGGCCTCCATCATATTATGCTCGAACATCGCGTGGAACACCTTCGATCTCGCTGCCAATATCGCTTTGTGGACTTCAAAAGTCTCAAGAACAGCTCCTTGCGAATTCTTGACGATCAGCTTGCAGTCAGCGAACATGTGGTTCTCGAAGAGCTCGCCGAGGTCCTCGGCCAGCCGGCACGGAGGGACTTTGAACAGTTGCGAGACGTTCGTCTGTCCCGTCACGTTCACCGTCTCAGCAACCACCGACACCTCGCAGAAGATGCTTAGGCGGTCGTCGGGCAGCAAGCCGTTGGCCTCATCGAGTAGGAAGTCGCGCCGGATGAACTTTTTGAAGCCCCAGTCTTTGCCTTGCACGAATCGATAAGCGCGTTGTGATTCTTCAAAGTTTGGGATATATTAGGTATGAAAGAAAAAATAGCATATTCTCATAAATGGTAATACATTTACGATTAATTTCTTGTTATTTCAGACCTATTTGCTATGAGAAAATCAAAAGACTCACCCATTGCCTTTGTCTCTTCTCTCTTCGCATTCAAAATCGAAAATTTGAATTTTGCTCGAACCTCCGATTTATTGCACTGCACGAGCAACAAGTACAACGACAAATAGTCCCTCGACTCCTCATCGAGGCCCTTTGGATTAATCCTCAGGCACCATTTGAGTTTGTCATTGTTGCCGGCCGAGAACGTCGACGACTTGAGCACCTCTCCCATTTCTTCTCGGCAAAATGAGAAGTTGTTGATCGTCCACATATAATTGAACTTGATCACCTTCACCTGCAAATTCGCAATTATGCATTTTCTCCAACGGTTGGTTGGCACCAACCTTGGTATGGCACCAATTGTCGGCGACCGGCAGCAGCGGATCGATCGAATTGGCGAGCGATGAGCACGGTGAGATTGGGTGCACGATGTGACTGCCTGACGAGACCGTGTCATCGCTCGACGATTCCATCTCCACTATCATGCCGCTCATCTTCGCCTCTCTGACTGAACGTGGTATTTTTGAGCTTCTCCGTTTGCTTCTTCGTTCTTCTGGCGCTGGTGTCTCGCGTGACCCGGTGATGATCTTTTCACCGCCAAATTGTCGCTTTGATTTTCTTTGATCTGGAATTGATTTATTATTCATTTCAGAGATCGATGCCTAATGGAAGAGTAATAAAAGAAGAGAAAATGATGGGACCATAAAAAACATTTTTCTCAATTCCTCTTAAATATGTATTGCCCATGATTTCGTAAAAAAGAATGGCCGTCTAAAAAGAGAGGCCGTCCAAACGAGATCATCAGTCCATCCTAATATTTTTCCTCTTCCATTAGGCATCGATCTCTGAAAAGGACTATAATTTAATGGCCTTTTTTTTTAAATAATAATCAAAAGGGACCTGTGAAATAAAGATACACACTATATAATACTAAAGTCATTCAGATAATAGAAATATGAGATTAAAGTAAAGATTTACTTAATATACTTAAATGTCAACAATCTGACATTTCTAGTCAATTTAGATATGAAAAGAAACATGAAAATGTATGTGAAAACACGTCAAGTCGATTGCGGTCCAAACAAATAATAATCGTATTGAAAACAATTTCCAATAGCGGCTGTGGCAAAAGAAAAATGATAAATATAGACAATTATAAACACCGAACACAATTCTCCCCATTTATAATTATCAAACAAATTTTTGGTTCAATCTGACTAGATTGTAATACAATATCTAGAGCAAGCTAAAATAAAATTTCAGTAAAAACTATTATTAGAATATTACTTTTAGGCGCATTCTTAAACTAAATATTTTGGAACAGTGAAATGTTTCACGTAACCATTAAATAATTAGAGATAATCATCTCCGTGGTATAAAGTGTTTCGTCTGGACTATATATCTTAGAGCATTAAAAAAACGTGAAAGTACGTGAAAAAACAAAAAATTATCGGACAGACTGAACCTCGTAAATCGCTTTCTCTCCGCACAGAAGGAGCGCACTTTCATTTATAACAACATTTGCATAATTTCCCATAACAACTAAACCGAGATAATTAAAGTAATCATCATGAGGTTTCTATATGAATACAATAGCTGTATATAACATATTAATATTCAAACCTAGCTCATAAGCAATTACCTTATTAAAATTACCGGAAAACAATTGTCGCACCGTATATGAGCTAACAAACCCGATTGGCGCTTTGACAGTGCTGATTGGCGCTTTCTTGGATTTCAGGTAATGTTTTTACCTAATTTTGGGTATTTTAGGTTTAAAGTTGATGGATTTTTAATGACCAGTTGAGTCAAAAGGCGACATGTTAGCAGAGGTTAGTTTCTTAAAGGTAAATGATAAATGATTGTTTACAATATCATTTATTTAGGTGGTGGACGTCTGACTACGTGCATAAGGTCTCCACCAACCGTACCAAAGGAAGAAGAAGAATTGGAATCCTTGAGAGGAAAACGACTTGGTCAACAATGACAAGACAAAGTCGCAGCGTCTGGAGAGAGATGGTCCGCAATCTTCACGATTGACATGGGCTAACCAAGTAACCAAGTAAGTAAGTAAGTCTGTTATTTTTGTGTTGGAAACTTCAGATTTTTCTTGAAATGCTCAATTGTTGGAAGTAAGGACTTACGGGATGTCATTGTACGTAATCATTTCTCATATATACTAGGTAATACCGTCAATAAACATTTCTGCTCACCAAATTGTTCCATCTTCTCATTTCCAATTTACAGCGTTTCAAGGAGGTCATAAATAACCCACAAGCATACATTCGAAAGAGCTCTAATTATGCATGTGGACTTAAATTTAGCAAATAACATCTCGACGGTAAAAACAACTTGGTGAGATTTGCGTAATGCACGCCAATTGAAATGATAAATATGGTTGCTTAGTTAAGATGCTAGAACCCTATAATTTAGAGATAATTTTAGACAGAGCTGATTCTTTGACAACAACACAAAACAGAAATAATTACGTTTAAAATAATCATTTTCAGTTGGCGTGCGAAATTCATTAATTAGGTACTAGAATGGATCCATGGTGAGTATGCGAATTCTGCTCATTCCAGCATTGAGATTTACTAGCCGCATTTCACTATCGATTATTGCATAGTCGCTGTTTTGACGACATTTTAGGTACCGCAGCACAGAATTTCAAGGATAATCTTGCTCTGTGGTGCTACACATTTGAGCAATTTATGGGATAAGAATCATTTAGGATTCTTTAAGCCCTAAGAATCCTTACGATTCGATACAATATAAACGTCATTCAAACTGACCAATGGTGTCTTACTAATATTGCAGATTTACAAAGTCATCCCAGTATGTACGATTAATATGATGATAACGAACAAGAAGAAGAAGAAATAAAACGACAAAAATTTGTTGACTAATATGTTAATCAATCTGTACAATTGGTATATTCAAAAAAAAAGAAAGAAGGAAGGAATCATGTATATATTTAATTATAATAGAGCATTGTAAAGGAAAGAAGGAAGGCCAAATAAAACACAAAAGACTCGTATCGGGACGGGACGGGACGACATGCATTGAGAGGGAGAGAGAGAGGCCGAACCAACAACAACAACAACTACAAAAAATAGTGGAAAAGAACAGTGCAAGTTATAATTGGAATCGAATTGATCAGATTGAAAACCAAACAGTGATGGGTAACAGATTATCGGCTGCTTTTTTTTTCTGTCACTATCTTTTCCCGCCATCTCTTACTCTCTCGCTATGTTTGATTTCAGCTTTTACGAGTGTAAATCAGATGATTTGGGCGAATTATTGTTGTGGAATTTCCTAGAATGTAAATTTTATGAGAAGTATGAGCGTATAAGGTAGTCTAATGTTTGTAAAACGTTGATTTATGATTTTATCCTACACAATCTTGAGTCTTTTCAAGTCTCACAGAATTCTCTGGGCGTCTATTAAAGTCTCGCGAGATTGACAGGGATCTTTTGCGCTTTAATAGGCTCAAACAACCTTGTGTGATAAAGATTGTGAGCTCTTCGGTAATTTTAACTTTGTTAGTCTTATCAGGATCTCAGTTCGAATTCCACGTAGATTAATAGAAGCTTGCGAGCTCTCTGAAAATGAACATTTTCCCATATTTAAGTGAGTATTATATTCTTTCGCGTGGAAATTTGAGCTGAAGTTTCACGCCAATGGAATTGGTAAAAACAACAGAAGCCCGGAAAAGTCACCAAAACCAAATATATCGTAAAAGTATATATTTGGCGCGCTGAACTGTTTTAGTCACATTCTTTCGAAACTATAAGAGATACCGTTTGTTTGCACTTAATCTGAGCATGTTTTTTGAGCTCTCAGTTTGGCGTGAAGCTCTATATGTTTCCATTGAATCGTGTGCAAGCTGATGCTGGTTTTACATCTCATTGACTTACCCTGACGATGACCGAGAGAATCATGAGGAAGAAATTGTGATCATAAAATATCTGGTTCATATTTATCAGAGTTGCACGGAATTTCATCTTCAATTTTCCGTCGTTTTTTCGAGTTACATTTCCGTTTGAAAAAAATTCCGTGCAACCCTGATATATATATATATATATATATATAAATATTGTCATTTTTGCGTGCAGAATGTATAACACGTGGAATGCGCCAATCGTTCAATCATGATGCAACCTTAAAAACTGACAAAGAAACCAAAGAACGATGGGGAAAGCATCACTCGATAAAAAATAAGGTAAATTTAATAGGGAATGAAATCAATAAACCTTTACACTTTCCCCATTACGAATCCCCGGTAGATTTTCTTGCAATCGCGGCCACAGGAGAGCAAGGTTGTTGAGGGCAAACCTTATTGTATTAAATTTAAACGTAAGAATTAGCAAAGAACGATTATTTTAATACGATGTGCAAAAAAGGAAATGTAAGAAATGATTTGTTCATTTCAATTTGTCTATATATATCCAATAGATGATTACAATTAAATAAAAATCAATAATAGATTGATTTGAAATACAAGATTGGCGATAAAAGGCTATCTGGAGAATAATTGTTACGTGGAAAAGCAGCAGAAAAAAGAATGCATAAAAGTGGAATAAAGTATATGATTGTGTTGGTTGGTGGCTGAGCCAGTCGGTCGATTGTCCGTCCTCCTCCAACGCTCGCTCGGTCGCTGGGCTGTTGAAGAGGAGACGAGGAGAGAATCGGGCAATGTGATGGATACACAAACGCACGCACACATGATTCTGTGTGTCAGATGAAAGGCAACGAGGATTTTTTGGTTGTGATGGTTGTTGTTGTGGCTTGCAAATAGATCGCGGTGATGTATTTTTCAATAAAAATTTTTGTTGGTGTTCATTTTGAATTTTTAAGGCAACTAGGGGTTAGAGGAACACTTAAAGAACCTATCCAGCAAGAATAACAGAGAAGAAGAATGAAAATGGTAGAATTATTGATTTATTATTGACGATGTTGTATGGTTTCATAAGCATGAGCATTTAAAAGAAAAAAGCGAAAGCCTCTGAGCCACAAGCTTTATGGAGCGAAAAGGAATCATTCAATTTAATATAATAGAAAATTTGAAGAAATATAGAAAGATTCGAAGCAGTTATGGTGATTCTATTGACAGTTGGCGCGAAAAAATTCGCGAAAAATATTCACGTGACAATTAATAGGAGCGAATCTCCCATTTTGAAATGCGACAAGTGGAGCGTTTAAACTATGAGCCCAGAAAACGTACTCAAATATAGTAATTCGGTAGAATATTGGTATTCTATATAGTTCAGAATGTGCCTAATAAGCACGCCAAGTGGAAATGAGCATTTTCTAATGTTTAAATGTATATTATAAGCTTTCCCGTATTAACTTCAGAATACTTTCCACGTAATCTTGTCACGCACATTCTAAACTACCCTATTTTACCGTTTCATTGGATTCCTCGACGCAGACGGTTTTGTTTCGATCATTTCGATCAAAAGAGAAAATATAACAGAAGTTGTTATGCACAAAAGTAGTGAAGAATTTTTCCTCCTCCGATGGGAGAAGGGGGGGGGGGGAATGGTTGTTTGTTGTTGTTGCTCTTATGTTTATCATTATACAAGGAATATAAGAATTTAAAACGGAATATATGGCTAAATTTAAACATAAATTTTAAACTAATGAAATGGTAATGAAAATGAAACACTCTTGACAGTATAGGAGATAAACAACTTGAGGGATGAATAAAGATGAGATATCTTATTAAAACTTCATAGGGAGATTTACGATCAGTGAACTGACAAAACCAATATAAGCATATGAAAAGTGGCGGGCCCATAAATGTGTTAGGAAAACGTAAGAATGACAAATATGGAGCATACTTATCTGCCACGTTTCTACTTTGTCTAAGGGATGGGATCGATAACATTTAGAGACCAATTTTTTCCAAAAATCCTGACCCTAAAAATGGATTCGATTCATTGTCATCTAGAACCGACAGTAGAGGAGCTTAATCAGATGTGCACATTAGCAGTTATACCGGACGGATTGACTACGTATCTTCAACCATTGGACGTTGCTGTGAACAAACCACTTAAGGATAGATTGAGGAGGTGCTGGGAATCTTTGATGGCCGATTTGAGCCAAGCAACTTTCACTAGAAATGAGAACCGAAAGAGACCGTCGTACGCAACACGGACAAATTGGGTGTCTAACAGTTTTTATGGCATTTCGGATGATGTTATTTTTAACGGATTTAGAAGAGCTTTAAGCCAAGATTATGATAGTTTTATGGAATTTTAATGTGATAGATTCAAATGTCTTTAATGTGCTAACCTTGTTAGGTATATATGCTTTTTATTGTTATAGGTTTTGATTGTTTTGATAGTTAATGTATCCAAAAATTTGTTATCGATTAGTCAATAAACAATTCCAACTTTTATTTTGAGTAGAACTGTATTCATTAAATATTCTGATGACAGACGAGTGTGTGGAGACATTAGACACGAAATGAGAGAAATCTATCTCTCCCCCCACCACCTCCCACCACATTCGAAATAGTGTACGAACGAAATCCAATAAAACGGTAAAATAGGGTATATAGAAAACTTCTTCTCTGAACTCAAAACTATGTCTGAGTATGTTTTCCGAGCTTTCCGTTTAAACGCTCAACTTGGCGTGAATAAGTTTACGTGAAAAGTGTTTAGAAGCTAATACGTGTTTCCTTATAGTGCTCATTTAAATATTAGAAAATGCTCATTTTCATTTTGGCGTGGCAAATGTAACTTTCAATGAATCAGAGAGAGTCAGAGTCAATCAGAGCTCAGAGAAGGTTAGTGTTATTTGGTAAGAGTATAAGATTACGTGGAGAATATTCTGTAATTAGAATGATGAATATTGTAATAATCATTTAAATATAGTTGTCAATTGGCGTGAATAAGTCAAGGAGTTTAAAAGCGCCAAATGGAATTCGTAAATAAAAAAGCTTAAAAATGCCTAAAATAACATTTCGTACAAGTGATAAGGGTTTCAGAGATTTTATTAAAAGCCTGTAAAGTTACAAAAAATCGATTAAACATGGTAAAGATGTTCATTTTTAATTGACATGCACATGTAAGGTTGAATTTGTTTAAAAATGGCGCAAAATTGTAATGTTCTCATTATTTCGTATAATTTAAGGCACTCGAATGATATTATCGTCGCCAGGAAAAGAAACCTTACCTGTAAAAGAAGTATGACGGCGATAATATTTATCGATCAATATTATTTACAAGAATAGGCAGAGAGATGAAGTGTGGTTTATTTAAAAGAACGGCTAATCTATGCGAGAACAATTAAAATGGAATGAACATTTGAATTTGCAGATGAGGTACACGTACGCTGTGAAATAAAAATAAAAATAAAAATTTGTAGCGGGAAAGACGCCAAGGAACTCCAAATGCGTCAGTAGCGATATGGTTTGCGCTTTTTTTAGAAGAAAGTACCTAGCTAGGTATACCTGGTTGAAGAACTTATCCAATCGGTTGTTAGAATGATATTATTAATAAGAACATGGAAAAAGTAAAACTCACGTTTATTATTGCTCCGGTTCTTGGATAAGAATTTATGCAAAATGTATTGTTTAATATTTGTGAATATTAGCATAATAATAATCTTTTGTGAACTGAATACCTAGGTTAATGATTATCCAATGAAGGATACATATTTTTTAATATATATATATATATATATATATATATATAATGATTATAATTATTGTTTTTATTAATTCCAGTTCTTTTTGGATTAACGTATAAAAACGAGTTTTCGATATTATGCGATGATGAATATGTGCGTATAAATTAATTAGCGTTTATTTCATATCAAAAAAAAAAAAAGAAACAGAACAATGTATAACAAATAAATCACAGATGGAGCAAACATGGTTAACGTGTGGATATGAAAGGACGAGATGGGGCTCGCTGACAAAGGGAAAAAGGCTATATCGGACGAACGAAACAATAAAACAATCGATTATACCCAGAAAGGAATGACGTGTTTGCCGGTGCGGCCGATGTAGAGGAACTCCTCGTACCAGTAGTAGTGCCAGAGGATGTAGTCGAAGAAATGGTTGATGCTGGTGCCGATGGCGAAGTAGAAGATGAGCAGGTTGAGATGAGCGTTGACGGGATGGAAGAGGGCGACGAGCAGCTGAATGGAAGAATGCGATTGGGTTGGCGCCTTACGCGGATTACCTTGTCAGCGGTGGCGATGGTCAGGATGACGAGGCCGAAGCAGTACGAGTTTTGAATGATGAGCATCGGCCATAGAAGGAGCGGGTGTGGCTTGGGAATGAAGAGTGTCGTCCCTGGAAATTTATTTTGCATTAGTTTTATTGGTTGCCCCTCGATGGATATGCATTATATTTGAGTATGATGTTAATGAAGTATTTGTCTATTTATATTTTAAGTCTAATTGAAATACAAATTAGGGAGTAATACGTGAAAAACCAAATTCCACTTTACTAAAAATGGCCTAGAATTCAATTCAGATTTTCTCGGCCACCGCTCTATGGATTTTTCCTTTATTTGGATATGTTATTAATAAACTATATGTCTGAATAACTGTAAAGTTTTATAAAAATTTATCGTGAACTTCACGAGTTATACGTGAAAATACAAACATCACTTTTTGAGAAAACCATAATGGCCTAGAATTCAATTCAGATTTTCTCGGCCACCCGTCTGTCAATCGTTATAATATTTGGATATGATATTAATAAACTATTATTCTCACGTTCTATCACGTTTTGTAAAAATTCATCGAAAAATTTATGAGTTATACGTGAAAATCCAAACATCAGTTTTTGAGAAAACCATAATGGCCTAGAATTCAATTCAGATTTTCTCGGCCACCGCTCTATGGATTCGGCTATTACTGGGATATGTTATTAATAAACTCTATGTCTGAATAATCCTAAAGTCTTATAACATTTTATCGTGAAGTTCACGAGTTATACGTGAAAATCCAAACATCACTTTTCGAGAAAATTATAATGGCCTAGATTTCGATTCAGATTTTCTCGGCCACCGCTCTATGGATTTTGATAATATTTGGATATGATGTTAATAAACTATTATTCTCGCGTTCTACCACGTTTTATAAAATTTTATCGAGAAATTCACGAGTTATACGTGAAAATCCAAATATCAGTTTTCGAGAAAATCATAATGGCCTAGATTTTAATTCAGATTTTCTCGGCCACCGCTCTATGGATTTTGATAATATTTGGATATGATGTTAATAAACTATTATTCTCGCGTTCTACCACGTTTTATAAAATTTTATCGAGAAATTCACGAGTTATACGTGAAAATCCAAATATCAGTTTTCGAGAAAATCATAATGGCCTAGATTTTAATTCAGATTTTCTCGGCCACCGCTCTATGGATTTTGATAATATTTGGATATGATGTTAATAAACTATTATTCTCGCGTTCTACCACGTTTTATAAAATTACGTCGAGAAATTCACGAGTTATTCAACCATGATCCCACAACAAAACTCACAAATCGTAATACTCAAGGCAATAATTTGAGTAAAACACCATAGACACCGCATATATCCACCATCCAGATAATTGGCGATACATTCTTGTACCTACAACAATCAGTGCATATATCAGTCGAGAATTGATTAAAACTTGCATTAATTAACTCGTGAAATAATCCAAAATCGAAAATGATGACGTCATTCGAGAGAAATTGGCCAGAATTGGCGCGAGTTTCATTGAAAGAGCACAGGAAGATCTGCAAGAAGAAAAAAGTGATTGATAAATGAGTTGGAATGCACCTTGTTGAAATGAGCAACCGAATAGACGTGCTGAGCAAAGGACACGGAAGCGACGATGAGCTGCACGGTGGCCAGCAGGGTGACAATGTTGCGGTTGATGAACTTGCAGCCGAATATGTAGGTTTTGTCATCTTGCACTTCGAACCATCGTATCATTTGGGGTTTGGGCGGCGATCGAATGTGGAGCGAAGTTGGTGCTGCCTGGTTGCTTGATTGCCTGAATTGGGAGATGTTTGAATGAGAATTGAATGCGTGTTTTTTGATTACATCGAAGAGTATTTGTAACATAATATAGATAAACTGCCCTAATATGTATTATTCAAACGATTAAAGGTTTTCTTAAAAATTGAATGAGTTAAGCAAAAATAACGAATGTCACTTTTAAAAATTGAGAAAATGGCCGAGAATTCAATTTGGGTTTTCTCGGCCACCACTCGATGGATTTTGCTATAATTTGGATATGATATTATTAAATTGTTGTTCTAACTATAATTCAAATTATTTAAGAATCTGTAAGAAATTAAGGGAATTCTGAGAAGTAAATCATGACCACCTTTTGCAAAAAAATCGCAATGACCGGGAATTCAAGGTGGGTTTTCTCGGCCACCACTCGATGGATTTTGCTATAATTTGGATATGATATTATTAAATTGTTGTTCTAACTATAATTCAAATTATTTAAGAATCTGTAAGAAATTAAGGGAATTCTGAGAAGTAAATCATGACCACCTTTTGCAAAAAAATCGCAATGACCGGGAATTCAAGGTGGGTTTTCTCGGCCACCACTCGATGGATTTTGCTATAATTTGGATATGATATTATTAAATTGTTGTTCTAACTATAATTCAAATTATTTAAGAATCTGTAAGAAATTAAGGGAATTCTGACAAGAAAATCATGACTACCTTTTGCAAAAAATCGAAATGGCCGAGAGTTCAATGTGGGTTTTCTCGGCCACCACTCGATGGATTTTGCTATAATTTGGATATGATATTATTCAATTGTTGTTCTAACTATAATTCAAATTATTTAAGAATCTGTAAGAAATTAAGGGAATTCTGAGAAGTAAATCATGACCACCTTTTGCAAAAAAATCGCAATGACCGGGAATTCAAGGTGGGTTTTCTCGGCCACCACTCGATGGATTTTGCTATAATTTGGATATGATATTATTCAATTGTTGTTCTAGCTATATTTCAAATCATTAAAAAGTATATAAGAAATTAAGGGAATTCTGACAAGAAAATCATGACTACCTTTTGCAAAAAATCGAAATGGCCGAGAGTTCAATGTAGTTTTTCTCGGCCACCACTCGATGGATTTTGCTATAATTGGGATATGATATTATTAAATTTTTGTTCTAACTATAAATTAAATTATTTAAGAAGCTATAAGAAATTAAGGGAGTTTTGTCAAAAAATTCATGACCATCTTTTGCAACAAATCGAAATGGCCGAGAATTCAATATTGATTTTCTCGGCCACCACTCGATGGATTTTGCTATAATCTGGATATGAAATTATTCAATTGTTTTTCTAACTATTTTGTAAACAATTTAAGAATCTGTAAGAAATTAAGAGAATTCTGACAAGAAAATCATGACCATCTTTTGCAAAAAATCGAAATGACCGAGTATTCAATGTGGATTTTCTCGGCCACCACTCGATGGATTTTGCTATAATTTTCATATGATATTATTGAATTGTATTTCTAATTATAATTCGAATTATTTAAGAATCTGTAAGAAATTAAGAGAATTCTGACAAGAAAATCATGATCACTTTTCGCAAAAAGTCGCCATGACCGAGTATTCAATGTGGATTTTCTCGACCACCACTCGATGGATTTTTCTATAATTTGGATATGATATTATTGAATTGTTTTGCGAACTATAATTTAAATTATTTAAGAATCTGTAAGAAATTAAGAGAATTCTGACAAGAAAATCAGGACCATCTTTTGCAAAAAATTGCAATGGCCGAGAATTCAATGTGGATTTTCTCGGCCTCCACTCGATAGATTTTGCTATAATTTGGATATGATATTATTGAATTGTTTTGCGAACTATAATTTAAATTATTTAAGAATCTGTAAGAAATTAAGGGAATTCTGACAAGAAAATCATGACCATCTTTTGCAAAAAATCGCAATGGCCCAGAATTCAATGTGGATTTTCTCGGCCACCACTCGATGGATTTTGCTATAATCTGGATATGATATTACTTAACTATTTCTCTAACTATACCCCAAATGATTTAAGAATCTGTAAGAAATTAAGGGAAATCTGACAAGAAAATCATGACCATCTTTGGCAAAAAATCGAAATGGCCGAGAGTTCAATGTAGTTTTTCTCGGCCACCACTCGATGGATTTTTCTATAATTTGAGTTTTACTTAAATAAACTCCATATCAAAATAACTGTAAAGTCTTATAAAATTTTATCGTGAAGTTCACGAGCTATACGTGAAAATCCAAACATCACTTATCGACAAAATTTAAATGGCCTAGACTTCGATTCAGATTTTCTCGGTCAACGCTCGATCGATTTTTATAATATTTGGATATGATGTTAATAAACTATTACTCTCGCGTTTTACCACGTTTTATAAAAATTCATCGAGAATTTCGCAAGTTATGCATGAAAATCCATGACTCATTCTAATGCTGGCCTAACAATAATCTTTTCGAGTTTTCTCTGCCACTAATTATGAAACGATTTAGATCCCTTAACATTAGATTAAAAATCAAGAAAAGAAAAAGAACTAAAAATGGGCAATTTGATGAAATATGTGCGTGACAAATATATTTCGAGTCAAAAAACGAATCAATTATTTAAAATAAATTTCCAAGTCTTTAAACGAACGGAATTATTGAGTTGTTTTAGTATTTTTTATTTCGTCGAATAAAATGCGTTAAAACACAAATCGAAACATTATTAATATAATAAAATTAATATGAATATTAAAGAATCATCGAAATTGCGGGTTGGCTTCGACTCAAATAATAATAATCCGAATGATGTCAATGAGAATGGATTAGAAGAGGATTTAACGAACGCCTCAATTGAAATGTTGAAAAATAAGAATCAATTAAAGATGACAATAGTTTGATTATTTTCAAATGAGCCTAATTTTGGAGCAAAAATGGTGTGCGCGTAAACAAAAATTGGATTTTGATTAAAAAAAGTGTTGAATGAATTCATTAAAGTTTATTGTTGATTTAATATGGATATGCACATTTCTATTATTAGTTTAATTCTTTTTTTTAAATCATGTAGTGTTTGGCTGTAAATAAATGAACCATTTAAATTGATAATAATGGTGAGTTTATTCGAGCAACTTGAGACGATGGTTTGAGTCGATTTACAGTCGAAAATTAGTTTGATCCTACTCATATGAGCTTACAAATTTCTTCAGTAATTATATAAATTAGCAAGAAAGTCAACGGACCATTGAAATCGTTTCAAAATTGAACTCAAACAAAAGCCACAAAATAAATGAAAAAATGCATTTTTTTGCTCAATTTTGAGGTTTTATAAATTAAGCTGTTTGGAGTTTTTCGATAAATTCTTTTTGCATAGCACTAGTTCAAGTCTTATATTTGCTTAATACCAAATGAGGAAACCAACGGACCATTGAAACCTTTTCAAAATTTCTATCAAACAAAAGCCCCAAAAAATCCGATTTTTCCAATTTTTTGCTCAAATTTGAGGTTTTATAAATTAAGCTTTTTGGAGTTTTCTGTAAAAACACAAGTATATTACATTAGTTAAGGTCTTATTCTATCTAAATACCCAACGAGACAACCAACGGACCATTGAAACCGTTTCAAAATTTTACTCAAACGAAGGTCACAGAAATACCGATTTTTCTAATTTTTGCTCAACTTTGGGCATTCGCTAATTAAGCTGTTAGGAGCTTTTTGAGAAATTCTTTTTGTATAACACTAGTTCTAGTCTTTTATTTGTTTACTACTTAGTGAGGAAACCAACGGACCATTGAAACCTTTTCAAAATTTGTCTCAAACAAAAGCCCCAAAAAATCCGATTTTTCCAATTTTTTGCTCAACTTTGAGGTTTTATAAATTAAGCTTTTTGGAGTTTTCTGTAAAAATACAAGTATATTACATTAGTTAAGGTCTTATTTTGTCTAAATACTTAGCAAGACAACCAACGGACCATTAAAACCTACACAAAAATTAATTCAAAAAAAGGTTACAAAAAATTAAAAATTTTCAATTTTTGCCTTAACTTTGAGGTTTTATAAAGTGAGCTATTTGGAGTTTTCAGTAAAAATATGAATGTATTTCACTAGTTAAGGTCTTATTCTATCTAAACACCCAACGAGACAACCAACGGACCATTGAAAGCTGCCGAAAAATTCGGTCAATCCAAGTTACCTAAAACTGTAAAAATTGGCATATTTTGTTCAATTTTGAAGACGAGTAAACACTTTTCTTTATTTAAAACTGATAAAATGCGCAGACATTTAGTTAGAGTAACTCTTAATCTATCATAATTCGAATCAAGATAGCCATCGGACCATAAAAATGGTCTCAGAATTCAACTCAAAGGAAAGACACAAAAAATGCGATTTTTCTAATTATTTGATCAACTTTGAGGTTTTATAAAGTGAGCTATTTGAAGTTTTCTCGGAAATTATAAGTGTATTAGACTATTTTAAGTCCTATTCTATCTAAATACTTAGCGATACAACCAGTGGACCATTGAAAGCTTTCTAAAAATGAGGTTAATCATGGTTACCTAAAAAAGAAAAATTCCAACATTTTACTCAAATTTGATGGCTTAAAAACAATTTGATTCGCGTGAAACTAAAAAGACGTGTACATTTTTAGTTAGAACAACTCTTAAACTATCAAAATACAAAAAATATACCCAACGGATCATTGAAACCTTTTCAAAATTTGTCTCAAAAAATGTTGCAAAATATGAGATTTTTCCAATTTTTTGCTCAATTTTGAGATTTTATAAATCAAGCTGTTTGGAGTTTTTTGATAAATTATTTTTGTGTAACACTAGTTCAAGTCTTATAGTATTTTAATACCTAGTGAGGTAACCAACGGACCCTTGAAACCTACACAAAAATTAATTCAAAAAAAGGTTACAAAAAATTAAAAATTTTCAATTTTTGTCTAAACTTTGGGGTTTCGCAAATTAAGCTTTTTGGAGTTTTCTGGGAAATTTTAAGTGTATTAGACTAGGTAAGGTCTTAATCTATTTAAATACTTAGCGAGACAACCAACGGACCATTGAAATTGTTTCAAAATTCAACTCAAACAGAAGGCAGAAAAAATTCGATTTTTCTAATTTTTGTCTCAACTTTGAGGTTTTATAAAGTGAGCTATTTGGAGTTTTCTGGGAAATTATAGGTGTTTTATACTAGTTAAGCTCTTAAACTATCTAAATACTTAGCGAGACAACCAACGAACCATTGTAAGCTTCCTAAAAATGAGGTTAATCATGATTACCTTAACAAGCTAAATTTCAAAAATTTTACTCAATTTTGATGGCTTATAAACAATTTGATTTACGTGAAACTTACAAAACGTGTATATTATTAGTTAGAAAAACTCTTAAACTAACAGAATGCAAAAGACGGTAACCAACGGACCATTGAAATGATCTCAAAAATGGTCTCAAATCAAATTACCCAAAAATTGTATTTTTTGGCAAGATTCCAAATATTTTAAAACGCAAAAAAGCATAAATAAATAATCCGGAAAAACAAGAAAATGGATCTAATCGTTTAATTGATATCAAATTAAAGACACGATGAAGATGGAAAATATTTAATCGAATTGAACGCTTAAAACAGAAATCTGAAAGTTTTAAGCAAGAAAAATTTGATAAATAAACAAACAAAACAAACAAATATGACGGATTTAAATATCAAAAAAAGAAACCGGGAGGAAAATGAATAAAATAAGACTTCAGCAAAACACAGAAAAAAATGAAGAGCTGAAACATTTTTAATTAAGCGAATTATATTAATACGATGAATCTCTCAATTATTCAGCTTCTTCTTCTTCGTTTTTATTATTATTTCTCAATTTTCTTCGATTGGAGATGATTTGCTGGTGTTGGTGGTATTGTAATTGGGAATTAGTGTGCTCATTCGGCTCGCCTCTTAATTGATTCAATGAATAAGGCTTGTTAGACACGCCCTTTTAGCGTATTTTGAGTATCGAAGGTTAAATAATAACTGCAAATTTATGTGTACACGTGTAATTTGTTTTCAATTTTAAGAAATTTATGAGCAAAAACTCCGAAACTGAATCGACAAAGTTTGTCCGCATTTTGTCGTCAATTTGGCTGCCTTCCAGAATAGTTACAAAATTGTTTGCCTACAATGTATAACCAATATGTCTTTAATTAACACGTAGAAAAAACAAAAACGTCATAAACTCTCCAGGAGACGAGTTATGAGCAATTGTGCAAAGGTTGGTTCCTTTTTCTGTTTTTCTGCATTTTGGCGTCAATTATCTTGTTTTGCAGAAGAGCTGCTAGCATCAACTACACATTTAAATAAAATTTAAATCTTATTTCATCATAATACCCCAAAAAAGTTTACATAATTCATTTAGAAATGAATTATGAGCAAATGTGCCAGAGACCCTTATTTTGACAAAAACAACTTTGATTTGGCGTCAGTTTCGGTGTCTTACATAAGACTTTCTACTGTTTTGTTGTGAAATATTTAAAAAATGGGTTTTTGTTTATAATAGATCTTAGCAAATTTTACGCAGATTCCATTAGAAGAGAGTTATGAGCAAATGACACTTATATTAACAAAATTTAAGCTTTTGGCTGCATTTTGGCGTCGTTTATCTTGTCTCAGGAATATGTTATGGGAATTTTGAAAATAGAATATGATAATATAAGTTTTATATTGTAAAAATACTCAACAACATGTTTGCAGATTTAATAAGAAGCGAGTAATGAGCAAATGAGCAAGTGACACTTATTTTGTAAAAATTTAAACTTTGAGTCTGCACTTTGGCGTCATTTATCTTGTCTTGCAGAAGCATTTTTGAGCTTTGTTAAGAAATTATGTAAACAGTAAGACTCGATTTATTATAATTAATCAGCAAAATGTTTCCAGATTCAACTAGAAGCGAGTTATGAGCAAGTGAGCAAGTGTCACTTTTTTGCTAAAATCTCAATTTTGCGTCTGTACTTTAGCGTCATTTATCTTGTTTCATTGAAAAGTTATTAATATGATATAAATTGTTTTTAATAGTCAAAGTCTGGATGTATTATAATACATAACAATAAATTCTCAGATTCAATGAGAAACGAGCTATGAGCAATTGTGCAAGTGTCACTAATTTTGTGAACTTTCAAAATTTAGCGACCGCAATTTGTCGTTGATTTCCTTGTTTCAGCAAAGAGGTAGTAAAATGTTGGCCAGTGTTAATTAAAGAATATGTTTTTATCTATCACGAAATCAAGCAAAATGTTTCTAAATATTAGTATAATTGATTTATTAGCAATTGTGCTAGTGACACTTATATTGTCAAAATTTGAGTTTTCTATCTGCATTTTGGCGTCGATTTTCTTGTCTCAGATAAAAGCTACACATATTTTGAAACTAGATTAATCATATATAACTGTTAAGTTATCAAAATACTCAGCAACATGTTTGCAAATGTAATAGGAAGCGAGTTATGAGCAATTGTGCAAGTGATACTAGGTTTGTAAAAATTTAAATGTTCTATCTGCATTTTGGCGTCCATTTTCTTGTCTCAGGGACATGTTATGGGAATTTTGAAAATAGAATATGATTATATAAGTTTTATATTATAAAAATACATAGCAACATGTTTGCAAATTCAATAAGAAGCGAGGTATGAGCCAATGAGCAAGTGTCACTTGTTTTGTAAAAATTTCAACTTTGAGTCTGCACTTTGGCGTCATTTATCTTGTCTCAGTAAAGAGTTATGAAAAAGTTAAAAATTGTTTTTAATAGTGTAAGCTTTTATTTATTCAAAACACGTAACAACATGTTTGCAAATTCAATAGGAAGCGAGTTGTGAGCAAATGAGCAAGTGACACTTATTTTGTCAAACTTTAAACCTTCCGTCTGCAATTTGTCGCCGATTTTCTTGTCTCACGGATATGTTATAGGAATTTTAAAAATAGAATATAATCATATAAGTTTCGTATTATCAAAATACTCAGTGAAATGTTTCCAGATTCAATAGGAAGCGAGTTATGAGCCAATAAACAAGTGTCGATATGAAAACTAGAAAAATACGATAAAAATAGAATTTCCGGAATAAAATAAAGATCATAAAATTGTAAAGTAGGTGTTAATTGGAGTCACGTGTGACTAAAGAGCCAATTGGAATAATTTGGAGCTGATTTAAATGAAAAAGTTGTGGACGCGAGCTTGGAGCTGAAATTGGATTAAAACACACGCAGTTTTCTTCTTTTCCTTTTGTTTCCTTTTTTGGGCTCAAATTGGATTAATCGTGCTGCGACACGCGAACATATTCGCCTTCTTTTAGTTCTGCCTTGGTTGTTGTTTATCTATTGCACAAAACTGAATTCATTAACGATGAAGATGTTGATGTTCTTGGAGGAAAAATTCTTTAAACATGCAAGCTTCATCAAAATGAGCATATTTTGCTGAAACTTTCAAGGGGAAGACTTTGAAATAGTTTGAATAAAGATTCTCTTAATTCAAACCAATTACTTTTTAATGATTTTTGAGCAATTGAGCATGAAATTGAGCAAACATTGCTCATTTTTCTACTTAATTTCCACTTTAAGCATTGGAAATTATTATCATTGTAATGATCACTTTGTGAGCATTCAAATGATACCCATTTTTTAAATGATATCTTAAAATTTCAGAAAAATGACCTGACTGAAATTGTTATTTGGCTGAAAATCGTAACAAAACGTGAGATTTTGCAAAAAATAATTACACCACAGTGTTTAGAACAAAATAAGCTTTTGAATGATACTAATAAAAAGACTAATTACCCAAAATAAATTTTACCTAAAATTTCAGACAACTCTGAAAATTTCAGATCGTCTCCAATCCTAAAACCGTTAACGTTATCGAACTCATCTCATTGAGTACGTTCGATTGATACTAATAACTTTGTTCATAATTGAAAACTAAGAGAGAACCTATAGGTTAGGTAAAATAGGCGGAGCTTGAATGAATATTATAAAAGCATGAAGAAATCTGGTTGATATGGATATCATATGAAACCTAATTGCATTTAGATTACGATTATGTGCATGAAACCTAATAAAAGGAATAATGTGATTTGCAAATTGTTCTGAAAAGAAATTTTAAGATTAAGAAAATAAATTAATCTTAAAATTTATATTCACCGTTTTTTTTGCAAAAATAGTATCATATATGAATTAAACTCATTGAGCTCTTTCGATTCATACATTTATTACCGCAATTATTCAAGTTTAAAGAGGTTTACCCATTACATAGGTAAAATAGGCGGAGCTTGCTTTTAAAACTCAAAGGTGTCGAAACATAAACAATATGGGTATCAAATAAAAGCGTACGACGTTGAGAGTGCGATTACAAGATTAATAATTTAAAATATTCAAGGACTGGCGAATTACAGTTATTCAATTTAACTGAAACATTCCAAAAGGCCTAGAATTTTCTAAAACTTATTTCACAAGGTAGCGACTTACTTCATTCAACTCGCTTAACAAAACCCTTTTGATTAATGTAATAAAACTATGACAATTCTTATTTTAAACTGCTTTACCTATCAAATAGGTAAAATGGGCGTGGCTTATAAAAGATAACGCAAATTTGCAAGAAGATAGACAATATTAATATCAAACAAAAGCTTATGACATGTAGATTAAGATTCTGTTGATTAAACACAGAGTTCTGGTGAAACGAGGTTAATATTTATATAAATTTACCCGTAAAAACCTTAAAATCACTCTAAAGTCACCTAAAATAAAATTATTAACAAAAAAATTATGTTTCTATTATTCCTGAAGTTGAATCCTATTGATTACTGTAACAATCTATTTATATTTCCGATTTTAAAGGTGTTTACCTATAGAGTAGGTAAAAATGGGCGGAGCTGATGAGATTTTCTCTGAAACGTGTTATATTATAGACAATATGGGTATCAAATAAAAGCTAACTTTGTGCATATTATGAATATGAATACGAAAAACTGCAAAACTAAAATTTTTGTAATCAAACACTACGGTAAACTTGTTTTTAGCTTTTAATAATGAGTAAATCATTGAAATTGAACTTTTCTGAAAAAACAATTGAATTCTTGACTTTTGCTCAATTTTCTGTTTTTATTGATGTACGAAACTACTTCTAATTCCGTGTTTGAACATGTTTACCTATAGAATAGGTAAAGTAGGCGGAGCTCAAATGTTTTCTTTAAAACTAGTCTTAATATTGGCAATATGGGTATCAATTGAAAGCTAATTTTGTGCAGATTACAAATATGGACACGAAAATTTATATAAACAAGCATCAAGTCCTCAAATATTATGGTAAAATTATTTTAGATTCTAATTATGGGTAAATCCCTTAAATTAAAATTTCCGAAAAAATGAATAGTATTTTTGGCGTTTCTTCATTGAGCTCTTTTGATTGATATAACTAATGCTTCCGATATCCGCGTTTCAACTAGTTTACCTATGAAATAGGTAAAATGGGCGGAGTTTCGGAGATTATCTGCAAAACTAGCATAATATAGGCATAATGGGTATCAAACAAAAGCTACTGAGGTGGAGATTACGAATATTTGCACAAAATATACTAAAACGTCATATGAAGTACTCAAACCATTCGGTAAACTTATTTTAAGCGTCTAGTGGTGATTAAATCACTGAAATTGAAATTTTGTAAAATATCACTATTTTAATTGTCTTTGTCTCTTTTAGCTCTTTGGAATGATATGTTGAACCATTCACTAATCCACGTTTGAACTATTTTACCTAGAATTTAGGAAAAATGGGCGGAGCGTCTCTAATAGTTTCTCAAATTTCCAAGAACATAGACAATATGGGTATCAAATAAATGCTTGAAACTAGCTGATGACGAATATAATAATAAAAACAGTTGAAACTCGAGAAAAAATTTAAAATTGTATTTTGAAGATAATTTTTCATTGAATTAAACGAAATCAATCCTAATCCCTTTTGAAATAAAACATTAAAACAAAAAGAATGGGACTGATAAATGATTTGTAGTTGAAAATAATGAAATGACGTCATTGGCAGATGAAAATAGCCACAAATATGAGTTGAAAATAGAAAATGATAGAGGAAATCAATACGAAAACGAGTTTTGATAATAAATGAGCACATTCGTGTTATATATATGGCAAGTATAATTTATAAATGACAGGTAAGCAGACACATTTTGTGAATGCAGATTACCCAGATATTCATATTGGAAGAAGAAGAAGAAGAAGAAAATGGGATTAATCAAGGCGAAAGTTGTGCGCTCAATTATCTCATATTAATTATTCGAAAAGCAAAAATGAATAATGAATGAGAATATGAATACTAATTATTTGTTATTATTATTATGCTCATTGTATCATTAATAATTCACAGAAAATACTTGTTTTGATTATTCTGTTGTTACCTGACAAAATTACACAAATATTCATAATCTACACGTCATTAGCTTTCATTTGATACCCATATTGACTATATTCCCATAACATTTAGTTTCAATTAGACAAGCTCCGCCCATTTTACCCATGATTCCGGTAAATCACTTTATAATACGATTTCCATAAAGTTATATAGAGTTTTCAAAAGCGTATAACATTCTGAAATCAAAAATGTTAATATTTTTTTCAAAAATATTGAAGGGACCATTATAATTTGGATATAAAAAATAAGATAAAGTTTTTACCTCCGAGTCAGGGGCAAATAAATTCTAACAAACATTATTGGAATCTACACATTTTTTGCTTTAATTTGATACCCATAATGCATATATTTTACGAGTTTTAGAGAAAATCACAGAAGCCCCGCCCATTTTGCTGGTTAAGAACCTTTTAAACATGAAAATACGTGGTATTAAGTATATTAATCAAAAGTGCTTATTTGAATTAATAGGAAAAATGCTATCAAATTTGAGAAAGTCATCGATTCTTTATTTAAGCGAGAATTTAATTCATAAAATATTTTTCAGAAGAATTTACAAGCTTCAGCCAATGTTTTCCGCATTTTATTGCTCATAGTCGTAATCTACATGAGATTAGCTTTCGTTTGATACCCATATTGACTAACTTTCTGTAAAGTTGGAATAGTTTTCAACAAGCCACGCCCATTTTACCGATTCGATAGGTAAACCATTTCAACACAGGTACTGCGCTATTTTAATCTCATCAATCAAAAGCACGCAATGAGACCAGTTTAATGATGATAGTGGTTTTTTTGTAAAACAATTTGCAAGATATTCTAGAAGCATCGGAATTTCAGATTAAATTAAATTCCGGTAAGTAGACAATTTGTAAGTTTTAAGAGTTTTGGTGCTCATAATCAAAATCTATAGATTAATAGCTTTAATTTGATACCCATATCATATACAGTTCAACAACTTTAAAGAGTAATAGTCAGACCACGCCCACTTTACCTATGCTATAGGTTCTACCCTTCAAATTGGGAATATTGGGGATCTTTGTATATGAATCAAAAGTGCTCGTTGAGATATAAATAATGGCGTTGATGGTTTTAAGAAAAATCAAAATCTAAAACATTGAAGATGGTCTGAAAAGTCTGAAAATGAGCAAATTAGCATTTCTGGAATGTCGTTTTATAGAAATTAGTCAACCTTTGTAGAAAAACTAGAATAGCTAATGTGAAATGTTGTGAAAAATTTGAAGGAGATTGTAAAACAGGTTTTTCTGAAAATAAGATTTTTGGATTTTAGCTCAAAAATGAGCACGTGAGCGTTGGTAGAGATTCTCTTTATGGATTGTTCTGAACATTTGTATATTGTTTTAAAACAGTATGAACATAGTTCTAACAAAAAACCAAACTAATCGTACAGCAGATTTTTTTGAAATTGAGAAAATCATTATTTTTCTGAAAAATGAGCACATGAGCATTTCTCAAAATTCCTTCGATGAATTTTTCTGAAATTTTACATATTAAAAATAAATCACATATGTTTACTACAAACAAAAAAACTAGCACATTTTCGTGACAAAAATGAGCACAAGCCTAGGTTGGAGAAAAAGTTCCGAGAAGCCGATTGAGCAAAAATCCATTTTGGAAACCAAATCGAGCAGAATAAAAAATGAACGTCAAAAAACAAAACAAGAAACTCTCATGAAATATTAATTGGATTCGAACAATTTAAAAATGAATGTTATTAGTCACAGAAAAAACAAACAAAACAGAAAAATAAAAATAAAATGGTGGTAGGTAGTAAATGCAAGTTATAATGACATTTAAGCTTAATTGTCTTCCAATAACAATTCGATTATGTGCAGTCGGTTGAGCTCTTTGTTTTATTTTTTTGTCAATCAAAAATTGGAGGCCGCTTGTTGAAGAGTTTTTAATTGACTGGAAGAATCGGACTCGAATTGAAGTTCATTAGAGATTAGAAATGACTTGTTGGGTTTTATTTTTTATAAAAAAGAATTTAAAGAGTTTTAGGAGCATTCGAATGAAGATTTGCTCATTTTCAGAAAAATGAAATAATAAAAATTGAATTTTCAACAAAATTTGTTTTGCAATTTGTTTCAAATTTTGCACACATTTTGTAATTAGAGTGTCTAATATTTCTGCAAAATTTCAGAAAAATTAATCGAAGTAATTTTGAGAAATGCTTATGTGCTCATTTTTCAGAAAAATAAGAAATTTCTCAATTTCAAAAAATCTGCTGTACGATTAGTTTGGTTTTTTGTTAGAACTATGTTCATACTCTCTTAAAGCAATATACAAATTTTCAGAACAATCCATAAAGAGAATCTCTACAAATGCACATGTGCTCATTTTTGAGCTAAAATACGAAATTCTAATTTTCAGCAAAACCTATTTTACAATCTTGTTCAAATTTTTTACAAAATGTTACATTAGCTATTGTAGTTTTTCTACAAAATTTGACTAATTTCTATAAAGCGACTTTCCAGAAATGCTCATTTGCTCATTTTCAGGCATTTCAGACCATCCTCAAAGTTTTAGATTTTATTTCTTCTTAAAACCATCAACGTCATCATTTTTATCTCAACGAGCACTTTTGATTTATATACAAAAGTCCCCAATAATCCCAATTTGAAGGGTAGAACCTATAGAATAGGTAAAGTGGGCGTGGTCTTGCAATTGCTCTTTAAAGTAATTGAACTGTAAGTGATATGGGTATTAAATTAAAGCTATTTTTCTATAGATTTCGATTATGAGTACAAAAACTCTTAAAACTCAAAAATTGTCTACTTACCGTAATTTAATTTCATCTGAAATTCCGATGCTTCTAGAATATTCTGAAAATTGTTTTACAGAAAAACAACTATCATCATTAAATTTTTCTCATTGTAAGCTTTTGATTGATATGATTAAATTAGCGCAGCACCTGTGTTGAAATGGTTTACCTGTCGAATCGGTAAAATGGGCGTGGCTTGATACAAACTATTCCATCTTTATAGAAAGTTAGTCAATATGGGTATCAAACAAAAGCTAATCTCATGTAGATTACGACTCTGTGCGTTAAAATGCGGAAAAAATTGGCTGAAGCTTGTAAATTCTTCTGAAAAAATATTTGAACAATTAAATTCTCGCTTAAATAAAGAATCGATGACTTTCTCAAATTTGAAAGCATAACTTTAATTATGATAAATAAGCACTTTTGATTAGTATACTTAATACCACGTATTTCCATGTTTAAAGGGTTCTTAACCAGCAAAATGGGCGGAGCTTCTGTGATTTTCTCTAAAACTCGTAAGAAAATATGCATTATGGGTATCAAATTAAAGCTAAAAATGTGCAGAATTCAATGATCTTGGTTAGAATTTATTTGGCCCTGACTCGGAGTTAAAAACTTTTTCTTTATTTTTATATCAAAATTATAATGGTCCCTTCAATATTTTTTGAAAAAATATTAACATTTTTGATTTCAGAATGTTATACGCTTTTCAAAACTCTATATAACTTAATGGAAGTCGTATTATAAACTGATTTACCGGAATCATGGGTAAAATGGGCGGAGCTTGTCTAATTGAAACTAAATGTTATGGGAATATAGTCAATATGGGTATCAAATTGAAGCTAATGACGTGTTGATTATGAATATTATGAGATTGGATGAGTAGCGTGATGTTTTAATGAGTTAGATTGAATTAAATGTTGAGAAATTAAGAATCCAAGTGAGAAATATTAATTTTGTTATTGTTAAATATTAAAATGAATAAAATATATTAGTATATTGTAATAGATAAATATTAAAAGGGCTAATAGAGACAGTTTACCATTAAAAAAATATTATTTTAAAAAATTGCAAGTTTAAACCAAAACTTATAGATTATTGATCATTCTCTAATAATGTGCACAAAAGAATAATCAAGACAAAGAAAAATATTATTTTCAATGTAAACGAGTTATATAATCAAAACAACAAAATGACGGCGTGTAAATAAATGCAATTTTGAAACAAAGACAATTAAACTTTTAGGGACCACTGGGATTCGATTTTCTTTTTTTCTTTTTTGCTAGTCTTGTATTAATCAATAAACTAACATTTTCAGACGATTTAATGAAGAATGAAGAGATTAATTAGAATCGCATTTCATGACGGCCATGGAGATCGAATTGCAGTAGTTGGTCAATGTAGGTTAAAAAGTTGCTTGTTAGAATGAAAGTGACTCCCCTCTACAAGCGTGCGTCAAAAACTACATAAAAGCAAGTTAGGAGAGCTCAATTCCATTTGATTAAATTTTGATGGTCCCTAAACCGTGTACCAGATTAATTATTACAATAATCGGATTTTCCTCATTGAGCTCTTTCGATTGATATAATTAACATTTACTAAACCCTAGTTTGAACATGTTTACCTATAGAATAGGTAAAATGGGCGGAGCTAAAGACAGTTGATTTTAAAACTTGCAAGAATATAGGCAATATGGGTATCAAATAAAAGCTAATTTTGTGCAGATTACAAATATGGACACTAAAATTTGTATAAACAAGTTTGAAGTCCTCAGATATTAGGGTAAAATTGTTTTTAGATTATAATAATGAGTAAATCGCTTAAATTAAAAATATAGGCAATATGGGTATCAAACGAAAGCTAATAACGTGGAAAATACGAATATTTACAAAAAAAGATAGTAAAACGCAATATAAAGTACTCAAGCCACATGGTAAAATTGTTTTTAGGTTCTAATTATGAATAAATCGCTTAAATTAAAACTTCCGGAAAAATTAATAGCATTTTTAGCGTTTCCTCATTGAGCTCTTTTAATTGATAACTAATACTTTTGAAATCCGCATTTCAACTCGTTTACCTATTATATGGGTAAAATGGGCGGAGATTCGAAGATTATCTACAAAACTAGCTTAATATAGACAATATGGGTGTCAAACAAAAGCTAAGAACGTAGAGATTACAAATAAGTACACAAAAAATAGTAAAATTCGATATCAAGTACTCAAACACCACAATAAAATTGTTCTCAGTTTATAAAAATGAGTAAAATCACTGAAATTGCAATTTTTTTGAAAAACCAATAGTATTTTCAGCTTTAATTCATTTTGCTCATTAGATTGATGTATGTAAGACCTGTCAATCGCGCATTTGAGCTTGTTTACCTATTGAATAGGTAAAATGGGCGGAGATTTGAAGATTTTCTCTGAGACCTATCTTTATATAGGTAATATGGGTATCAAACAAAAGCTAAAAACGTGGAGATCACGAATATTTATCAAAAAATGGTGAAACTCGGCATCAACTACTCCAACTCTACGCTAAACTTTTTTTCAGTTTCTGATGATTCTCAAAATTCTGAATTTAAAAGTTTCTGAAAAACCATTGATATATTTAAGTTTGTCATATTAAAACCTTTTGATTAATGTTTTAACATTCACAAAATCCGCATTTGAACTAGTTTACCTATTATATGGGTAAAATGGGCGGAGATTCAGAGATTTTCTCTAAAACTTGCTTTTTTATAAGCAATATGGGTATCAAACGAAAGCTAATAACGTGGAAAATACGAATATTTACAAAAAAAGATAGTAAAACGCAATATAAAGTACTCAAGCCACATGGTAAAATTGTTTTTAGGTTCTAATTATGAATAAATCGCTTAAATTAAAACTTCCGGAAAAATTAATAGCATTTTCAGCGTTTCCTCATTGAGCTCTTTTGATTGATGTAACTAATGCTTCTGAAATCCGCGTTTCAACTAGTTTACCTATCGGATAGGTAAAATGGGCGGAGATTCAGAGATTTTCTCTAAAAGTGGCTTCTTTATAGGCAATATGGGTATCAAGTAAAAGCTAAAAACGTGGAGAGTACGAATATTGTTATTAAAGACGTCTAGCTGTAATGGTTTTTCTTTTACATGCTACTTTCCCAAGGAAAATATCAGTTTTACTGTAAAATATGAGATATTGCCTAATAATTCCCAATTTTTATCAAAAAAAATCCTTCAGACACATTAGTATTTTTAACCCAACTTGCAATTAATATCGGACGACACGAAAAAAAAGTGATTTCCATCCATCGGTTGGTCCACTAGTCGGAGCCACTTGTTTATCATATTATTTATGATATCTATCTCGTCCTCTTCATTCTCTCGAGCTGTCTCATTCACGAGTGCACACACGATTGAACAGGCGCGCTTCATCACAAAATCGCTCTCATTCCATCTTCTGATCTGATTATCGATCAACAATGCTCATAAGACGATGAGCCCAATTATGTTCGTTGTTTTTTATTGTTGTTGTTTTTTAATTGTTGCCGTCGCTGGAATTGAGCAGCGGTCGGATTGTGTGCAGAAATGCGCTCATTTGGAGACGAGCCAAGAGTTTGGCTCGTGTTTGAAGGAATGCTCCAAGTTGCCGAGGATGGATAATCTTGCTGATGTTAGATGTGAGTTATTGATTTTATTGATTTTTTGATTGGTTTTTTGTACAAAATTAGAATTTTGGTTTTTACTCTTTGCTCATTTTTACCTAAAGAACATGAATCTTAGAAAGTTATTAATGATATTTGTTACTTATATATTAAGAACATTTAGATTTGAATTAAAACAGACTTTTTTAATTCTTCCAACCCTTGATCTGAGAATTTTATAATGCTCGAAATGCTTTTTGAATTTCAGAGACGATTCAGTTATTTGAGCTTAAAATTGTTGTCACAAAATACACCTGAAAGTCTTTATACTTATTTAAAAGCTCTTTTCAAGTTACGTCGAATGATATACATGACATAACTGTAAATTTAAAATTGAGGCTTCCAGACGCCAAAGAGCACAATGAGCACATTTTCAGAATTTCAGTTTTTTACGTATAAAATATTTTTATCAAGAAAAACATGAAAGTGGTTACATTTAGTCAAAATATTATTTTAAGACAATTTGAATGATATGCATAACTTTTTACTAAATTTAAAATTCTAGCTTATAGAAGCCAAAAAGCACAATGAGCACATTTTCAGAATTTCAGTTTTTTGAGTATAACTTTTTTAAGACACAAATCACTTATCAGTTCTTACATTAATTTAATAGCTTTTATTACAACAAATTGAATGATATACATGATTACGTCAAAAATTCAAAATTTGGGCTTCTAGACGCCAAAAATCACAAAGAGCAAATTTTCAGAATTATAGTCTTTTGAGTATAACTTTGTTGTCGCGCATAGTACCTGCATATGTTTATATTCATTCTATTGCTCTTTTTACAACAAGTCGAATGATATACATAATAATGTCAACAAGGTAAAAGTTTAGCTTCTAGGCGCCAAAGAGCATAATGATCACTTTTTCAGAATTATAGTCTTTTGAGTATAACTTTGTTTTTGCTAAATTTAATGTGACATGCTTATATAATTTAATGACACATGCCTATATATATATGAAATGTTTATAACTAATCTGCTTCTACTCAAGTAGGACGGAAAACATTTTTACAGCGTATGAAGAATTGAAAAACTTCGAAATCAAAGTTTTCTTAAAAATCACTTGTATATTTGAATTTGTCGCGTTGCGTTCTTTCGATTGATATACCTAACACTTCCAATACCCAAGAGTGAACTAGTTTACCTAACAAGTAGGTAAAATGGGCGGGGCTAGCGTAATTAACAACAAAAATTGTCATAATATAGCCAATATGGGTATCAAATGATAGCTACTAATGTGCAAATTACGAATGTCTGCGCGTAAAACAGTAGAACTGACTTTTAAGTGCTCGAATAGGACGGAAAACTTGTTTTCAGCATGTGAAGAGTAGAAAATTTTCACAATTGAACTTTTCTGAAAAACCACTTGTATATTTGAAATTGTCGCGTTGAGTTCTTTCCATTGATATACCTAACACTTCCAATACCCAAGAGTGAACTAGTTTACCTATAATCTAGGTAAAAGGGGCGGTGCTAGCGTAATTAATAACAAATATTGTCGTTGTATAGCCAATATGGGTATCAAATAAAAGCTAATAATGTGGAAATTACGAATATCAACAAACTAAAACTGTTTGATACGGTTTTAAGGAGATATAATGGAAAATATATATTAGAATCTACATAATGAATTTAAAAGTTTTATGGAAACGTTAGAATCAATTATATACTTTATTCATTACAATTTTTGAAATTAGGACGTTTTGGCCTATTGATTACTAGTTTTAACTTAATTTAATTCTCAATTTAAAGGGTTTTACCTGAACGATGGGTAAAATGGGCGGGGCTAGTTTAATTATCACCAAATGTTGTCGGAGTATAGCCAATATGGGTATAAAATGAAAGCTAATGATGTGGAGATTATGAATTTCATAGAATTGAAAGCGATATATGATGTTTTAAAGAGTAAAAGTTTGAATAGTTTGTTGTGATTGTCTTAAAGACCGAAATAATTAACTAATAATTCTCGGAAGGATCTATCATTTATCATAATTTAAATTTAATCATTGATCGAGTTTTTATTCAACACAAAAAATAAGAAAAATCATTTTTGACCGAACCCGAGACAACTGTTTTTCAATTGAGATGAAATATCTTGGCTGGCATGACGAGAAACGTGATCGAATTGAAACATTAAAATATTTTTGTGTGTATGTGAGTGTGTTGATAGAACAAGATAGATTAATCATATAATGACTGATTTGAACGCATTCCAATGAACATTTAATGTTTCGGTTTCTTTTTTCTTTTTATTAGTCGATTATACTTTGGATTAATCAAGGAATTTTATTGTGAATTAATGGATTTCATTAATTGTTTGTTGTAAACAACAAAATTGATTGATTAATGTTATTAAATTGATAAGTGAAAAATGTTTGGAGCAAATAATTGTCTCAAACTGGCTTATAGTGTAAAAAACACAAGAACTCGTATAAATAAATATCATATTCGTAATCTACGCGTTATTCTAATTAATTTGATACCCATATTGACTATATTTCCTTTAATTTTTTGGAAAATGTGCTCTAAGCCACGCCCCATTCACAACCTTTGTGTCTAAACATAGGTAATTAATTCATAATATCGTGTTATTCATAAAACACTACTAAAAATTAGATTATGATTATTTTAAACCCATTTACCTAAACTCAACTAATTTACCCAAAAATATTTCCAAGGAATGTCTCCTCAGCACTCCAATATTCCAGCATTTCATTAACATATTATTAATCTCCAGACTATTAGCTTCTATTTGATACCCATATTGCATAGGTTTTCTCAATACTTTAGAGAAATTCTCGAAGCCCCGCCCAGTTTACTCATTTTATAGGTAAACATAGGTAAATCTATGCGATTCATCTGATTTATGGACCATTCGACTTGTCTTGATATCTTCTATCCAATGGAATACAAAAGTTTTTTGATTTTTACCTTTTGGTCTAAGAAGAGAAAACTATGGGCGGAGCTTGTCGTCAACTTGCTCCAACTTAAAGATTGTGACTAGAACAAACCACTATTATATTCAACTAAATGAGATCTATCGAATGATATAATTGACATTGCAAAATATCGATTTTTAGCAATTTTACAAGCACTGTAGTATGAATAATATAATAAATGGGCGTGGTCTTTGAATAAAATGCTAAAAATATTTTGCCAGGGCAAGTTATATATACCATTCGATTCAGCTCGAAGAGCTCTATTCAATGATAAAGTTATCTTCCGTCTAGCTGTTAATTGAACAGATTTGCACGCTTCTTCTGAAAATGGGCGGAGCCAAATGCTCAATCTTGCTCAAAACAGCGTCTGGGTGCATATTCTATATACCATTCGATTCATCTCGACGAGCTCTATTCAATGATAAAGTTATCTTCCGTCTAGCTGTTAATTGAACAGATTTGCACGCTTCTTCTGAAAATGGGCGGAGCCAAATGCTCAACCTTGCTCAAAACAGCGTCTGGGTGCATATTCTATATACCATTCGATTCATCTCGACGAGCTCTATTCAATGATAAAGTTATCTTCCGTCTAGCTGTTAATTGAACAGATTTGCACGCTTCTTCTGAAAATGGGCGGAGCCAAATGCTCAATCTTGCTCAAAACAGCGTCTGGGTGCATATTCTATATACCATTCGATTCATCTCGACGAGCTCTATTCAATGATAAAGTTATCTTCCGTCTAGCTGTTAATTGAACTGATTTGCACGCTTCTTCTGAAAATGGGCGGAGCCAAATGCTCAATCTTGCTCAAAACAGCGTCTGGGTGCATATTCTATATACCATTCGATTCATCTCGACGAGCTCTATTCAATGATAAAGTTATCTTACGTCTAGCTGTTAATTGAACTGATTTGCACGGTTATTTTGAAAATGGGCGGAGCCAAATGCATAATTCTGCTCAAAACAGCGTCTAGGTACATGTTCTATATACCATTCGATTCATCTCGACGAGCTTTATTCAATGATAAAGTTATCTTCCGTCTAGCTGTTAATTGAACTGATTTGCACGCTTCTTCTGAAAATGGGCGGAGCCAAATGCTCAATCTTGCTCAAAACAGCGTCTGGGTGCATATTCTATATACCATTCGATTCATCTCGACGAGCTCTATTCAATGATAAAGTTATCTTCCGTCTAGCTGTTAATTGAACAGATTTGCACGCTTCTTCTGAAAATGGGCGGAGCCAAATGCACAATTTTGCTTCAAACAGCTTCTGGGTGCATGTTCTATATACCATTCGATTCACCTCGAGGAGGTCTTTACAATTATATAGTTAGCTTTCATATAGCTCGTAATTGAACAGTTTAACGCACTTATTTTGAAAATGGGCGGAGCCAAATGCTCAATCTTGCTCAAAACAGCGTCTGGGTGCATATTCTATATACCATTCGATTCATCTCGAGGAGCTCTATTCAATGATGAAAACCAATTTTGAATAGTTAACGATTGAACACATTTGCACGCTTATTCTTAAAATGGGCGGAGCCAAATGCTCAATTTTGCTCAAAACAGCATCTGGATGCATGTTATACATACCATTCGATTCATCTCGATGAGCTCTTTACAATCGTGTAAACCACTTTTCAATAACTTTCGTTTGAGTAACTTTACCTATTGCAAAGTAAAAAGGGGCGGAGTTTTAAAAAAGCAACACAAGCATAGTCAATATGGGTGTCAAACAAAAGCTATGAACGCGCTGATTCCGAATATTTTAACAAATTATTGATTAGAGAGCGTTTAAGCGTGTATTTGTTTACTTTCAGACATTGCCGATCCGCCATGGAACGTGACCATCGAAACAAACGTGATAATCGACGAGATGAAAATCCTCGAGACCACAATCAAATGGTCAGCCGACGATAACGGTAAAATCCATCTCATCTGATAGCAACCATAATATTCTCGCAGATTCGCGGCGTACCGGCTTCTATCTCAAATTCGTGGCCTTGAACGAGTCGTGTCAGCAGCATTTCCACGGCTATTTCGCCTCCTCCCTTCCGCCGGTAACCATTCGAGCCGCAATTCAATCCAACTCCCTTGCAGACAACCCGCTCGCTGACGATTCCCGCCGAGTTCCACGGCCACTCGCTCATCATCGAGCACTCGTGCGTCTACTCGCTGCAGCTGCGCTCCATTCCCTACTCGATCATCTCCGACGATCGCTACACGCTCAACGTCGACTACAAGGTGCCCGAGTGCATCGACAAATATTGCCAGTGTCGAGGTTGGTTGCCGTCAGATGAGACCGAGAGACTCTTGCAGACGACGACGTGAACGCCATCGAGGACTTGCACGTGGCGGCCGGCGAATCGCCGCAGAAGGTGCTGCGCGTGCAGTGGAAGTTCGTGGCGCGTCCCTCCCGCAATTACACCTTCTACGCGGACATCTACGAGAGGTGAGCGCCGCCGCCAGCCCAGCCTCATCCTTCTTGCAGGATCGGCGTGCCGCTCAGCGACGCGCAGAGGAACGCGCTGCTGTTCACGTACCGCGCCGTCACGCAGCAGCCGTTCACGATTTCCGCCGCCGGCGGCGCCGACGAGCAGCACACCATCGACCTGCTGTTCGACTACGAGCCCAACACGAGCTACCGGCTCGCCGTGTTCGCCGTCGACGACCGCTTCTGCCACAACGACGACGCCACGTTCACCTTCTCCACCTCCAACGAGACGCTTCAGCTGCCGCCGACGCAGCCGCCAGACAAGCTGCCGCCCGTCACCGACAGCGAGCCGCCGACGATGGTGCACGGCAATACCCTGGTCCTGGTCGGTGCTCTGCCCTGCTTCCCTCCAAACTCTTCTCTTTGCAGGACTCGACCACGATGCTCGCGCTCGCCGTCTTCATCGCGTTCGCCAGCCCACTCTGCACTCTGCTCATCCTCTACCTGCTCAAATGGCGCAAGAAGCGCGCCAGCGAGAAGCGACGCAAGCGGCGCGGCTCGATGCTCTCCTGCTCGCGGCACAGCATCATGGAGACCAACATTCTCTACCGTCCGACGCACGAGGTCAATCACACGGCCGTCGAGTGGCAAATCCAGGGCAACGACGTGGCCGTCGGCGCCGTCATCGGTGAGTCTCGCCACGCTTCCCTCTAGGAGCCAAGAGCTTGCAGGCGAGGGCGCGTTCGGACTCGTCTACAAGGGCGTGCTGAGGGATGCCGCCGGACGCATCTGCCGCGTGGCGGTGAAGCAGCTCAAGGCGAACGCGCTCGATGAGGAGCGTCAGGAGTTTGCGCGCGAGATTCAAATGATGCAGACGATCGGCAATCACGACAATATTGTTGGCATGTATGGATATTGCATGGATGACACGCTGCACTGCATGATCATGGAATATGTGCCGTTTGGCGATTTGAAGCATTACTTGCAGAATATTCGCAAGCAGGCGATGAGTGAGGAGCCGAGATTGAACGATGGTGAGGCGCACTCGTTTGCGGTTCAGATTGCCGATGGCATGGTAAGGCGAAGGGAAGGAGGGGAATCTGAGCTTGTCAGGGGAAGGAAGGGGAAGGGGAAGGAAGGGAGGGGAGTCTGAGCTTGTAAGGGGAAGGGAATCTAAGCTTTCCAATGAAAGGGAAAGGGAAGGAGGGGAATCTAAGCTTGTCAGGGGAAGGAGAAGGAAGGGAGGGGAGGGGAATTTAAGCTTGTCAGGGGAAGGGGAAGGGAATCTGAGCTAGTCAGGGGAAGGAGGAGGGGAGGAGGGGGATATGAGCTTGTCAGGGGAAGGAGAAGGAAGGGAGGGGAAGGGAAATCTGAGCTTGTCAAGGGAAGGAAGGGAGGGGAGGGGAATCTAAGCTTGTCCGGGAAAGGGGAAGGTAAGGAGGGGAAGGGAATCTGAGCTAGTCAGGGGAAGGGAAGGAAGGGAGGAGAAGCGAATTTGAGCTAGTCAGGGGAAGGAGAAGGGAGGGAGGGGAATCTGAGCTTGTCAGGGGAAGGAAGGGGAAGGGGAAGGAAGGGAGGGGAGTCTGAGCTAGTCAGGGGAAGGGGAATCTAAGCTTGTCAGGAGAAGGGAGGGGAGAGGATTCTGAGCTAGTCAGGGGAAGGGAAGGAGCGGAAGGGAATCTGAGCTTGTCAAGGGAAGGGGAAGGGAATTTGAGCTTCCCAGGGGAAGGAAGGGGGAAGAGAAGAAGGAGAGGGGATCCCACCTTGTCAGGCTCCCACAGACACCCCTACAATCCCGTAAAGATTCCCACATTCTACCCTCCCAACCCTCCATCCACTATAAAAAACAACAAAAAAAACATTCAGGCGCACCTCGAAACCGTCGGCATCATCCATCGCGATCTGGCGGCTCGCAACATCCTCGTCGGCACCGGCAACGTGCTCAAAATCTCCGACTTTGGCATGTCGCGCGCCGGCGTTTACATCAAACTCAGCAAGGGCGTGATTCCTCTGCGCTGGCTGAGTCCCGAAGCCATCAAGGACAACACGTATTCGTCCAAGAGCGACGTTTGGGTCGGTGCACCCCCCACACTATGTCATTCCGCTTCTTTTGCAGGCTTTTGGCGTGGTTCTGTGGGAGATTGGCACTCTTGGTGGATTCCCCTACCAGGACATTGCCGACAAGGACCTTTACAATCATCTCTCGGATAATCATCGCCTTCCCAAGCCTGCCGGCTGCCCAATCGAAACGTTTGTTGCAAAAAAAATAAAAGAAAAAGGTATTTAAACTATTTTACAGGTACACGCTGATGACAAAGTGCTGGAGCATGGATCCTAATGATCGTCCGAGCTTCGCTGTTATTCAACAGCTGCTTGCTGCAGATATCGTGTAAACTAGATCAATTTTGTATGTACAAATTACGGGTTTTTTGAATAAAGTGTATTTATTTTGTTTTGATTATGGCGTTCTCAATGAAATCCCAAGCCGATTCCGCGCCCAGTGTGCGTTGAGGCGCGCGCCATTTCGTATTGCTTGTCGAGGTCCGTCATCATTTTCTTTTGTCGTTCTTGTTCTTCCTTCAGTTTTGAATCATCTTTCTGGAAAAGATCCTATTATTCTCTTAATATAAATAAAAGCGGGAGAAGGGAATGATTCATTAATCGCATCTAACGCAAAAGGTATTCAATAAATGGTCTTGAAACTATGCTCAACCCCTGGATTTGATAATTGATTCTCCCTTTCTTGAATTTCTGGACGACTTACAGTTTCCTTCGGTTTGCTCTTAACTCCCATCAATCGCATAAACTTATTCGCTTGCGAATCATCGACACCACTGGCTGCGATTGCCGACGACCATAGATTCGCATTCTTCTCCACTGGCTTCGAACTGCCCTCCACGTCTTCTTCCTTCTTTTTGCCCCACAGAGCCTTTTTCTGCGCTTTAATCTCCTCTTCTGTCAATCTTCTACAAGTTCTCAATTAAACCCTTGTCTAACTTTCACAAAATCACTTTTCCGTATTTCTGTCCCTGTTATTATCGCGCCTCCGTCGATGATCATCATTGTGCCGTTGGTGCCGTCTCTCCTGTAATGCAAAACAATTTATTGCGTTCATTGTGAGCAAATAAACCTTGTGGTCATCGCGATCGCGTCTGCGATCCCTCGGTGACCTATCTCTCTCATTCCGGCGGCTCGCCGATTCTCTAGAATGCACATTCTGCATATTGGAAGATTAGAAAACGGGAATATTGCTTGGTGAATGCAATGTAAATAAAAAGGGAGAAATGGGGAAACAAACAATTTTTAAAAAATCACCTGCTTGTTGTTTCTTCATGTTCGTCGCCGCTGCTGTCAAACTTTGTATGTTTTGCCATTCTGTAAAATATTAAAATTGTGTTTTTTCCCGTCAAACAACTTATCACAACGACATAGATATCAATGGATAGATAAAAATTTTTAGATTCGAATGATATATAAAAACAGGTACTTTTTAACATTCTATGGATACAATAATTCAATAAAGAAAAAATGGGGAAAAAATAAAAATACGAATACGTCTGATAAAATGCAATCGACGTAATCTTGCTAGTGTTTGCGGTGCAAGACATTTTATTTTACGGAATACCGTCGGTTTTTAGGGTATAAAATCCGCAATTTATCCAGTGCATACACCCATTGCATTTTAATAGACGCAATTATTTTTTCATTTTTTTATTATTTTTTCTCAAATTTTCTCGTTTTCACAGCACATTTGCATATTAGTGTTATATATCATTCCGTAGAAAAAAACATGCTGATTATAATAATATGCGTCGTTTGTCTTTAAAACTATGCTCCAACGAATTTTATTCGCAGAGATGTTTCTGTCAAATGGGCGGAGGATTATAACCGCATTCGCCGGTTCCACGAGATTAGCATCAACTGGCAATCGAAAGGGAACATGGAAAAGTGAGTTTGTTTTATTGTTAGCTATTGTCATTGGGAAATTGTCGATTCAGAATTTTTATACGTTTCTTGTCATTTTTGCTAGTTTTAAAGAAATATAGTGTATTTCGAAATAGTTGACGACGCAGTCACGCTGCAAATACGGCATACTAATTAAAATTCATTTTCAAATCGATTATTTTATTTTATTTTTGTGACATTTTTAATTGCTATTGCTTATATTGCACGTTTATTAATTAAAAATTATTAAAATAATCGATTTGAAAATGAATTTTAATTAGTATGCCGCATTTGCAGCGTGATTGCGTCGTCAACTATTTTGAAATACACTATATCAGAATTTGGAACCTGTTGGTTTTACGAGATCACACGGATCTCTGATGAAATTAGTTTTTTTTGTTCTAAATGGAATATTTTCTATTTTTAAAAATTAAGATTTCAGTTGTTGAAAAGCAGGACGGCGACACAACGACGGTGAGTGTTGAGCAGGTGGACGACGGCGCTACGACGAGGAAAAGCTCCGATTTGTGCTCATTGTGCACTTGCAATGTACCTGTTAAAATCTCATACAAGTTTGTTTCCCTTTCAATCCACTCTCAATAATCCTCCCAATTTTCAGAGACGTTCTCATCCTCGAACAGTTTATGAGAACCGATGGAACAGTGTTGCCACGACAGTTGACCGGCTTGTGCAAGTCACAACAATTGCGTGTCGAGCGGTACGTTTCAGATCAGCGCCTATTTAAATAACAAACCGTTCAGATGTGTCATGCAAGCTCATTGGTCAGGATTGTTTGGAGATAAATACGGACAAGTTGTTGATAGAAATGGTTACGAAAGGTTTAATCGGTTCTGGGAGGACGACATGTCCATGTATAAGCTCGAGAAGAAGGAAAAACAAGGAACCTGGTATTACATTAAGCGGTATCCCACTAAGAACCAATCAATGTATAGGAATCCCCTTAATTAGCGTGTTTAGTTGTTATTGTTTTAATAAATATTTTATTTCGATGGGGGACTGGGTTTCTGGAATATTACGTGTAAAATCGTTGGAATACTTTTTATTGAGAAATCACCGAAATAATTTGACTTTTTGGAGAGAATGATATAATGTACAAATATTTGATAATATTGCTGATATCAACTATCCTAAAGGCGGATGTCGTTGTATCCCCGAACCGATGCCCGCAAGTCCTCGGATGCAAATGCTTGGACGACTCACCGTTGAAGATTCGATGCTCTGGAATTGGTAAAATTATTATTCGTAGCACTTTCATGTTGATAATTACCTGCAGCGTTGGCGAAACTCGCTGAAATTGAGCATATCATTGGCAAGGATGTGCAATTGCTCGAGATTGTCAACATCAACACGAACGAAATCGATTTCGACGCGTTTTCCGTTTTTCACAAACTCGAAATTTTGAATATAACCCGTAGGAAGGATTCAATTGAGAATTCAGAGTAAAAATGACACGTTTTTAGATGGAAATGTGCACAATTTGAACTCGAAACAAAAACAACCATCTATTAGAGAACTAACACTCAACAATATTGGAATAATGCGCGATCATAATGCACAAATATGCAAGTTGTTGCAAGATATGCCATCTTTGGAGAAGATGAGATTGTCCGGCAATCAGCTCACCTATTTTGATTGCTCGCTGGTCGTTAATGTCGCCAGCAGGTTGCAGCTACTTGATTTGAGCAAGAATTCAGTGAGTTTAATGTTCTAATTATGACAATTTCTTAGCTTAAACGTCATGCTCATCTTTGATACAGGCTATAAGCAAAAATCATACTATCGCTAGCGCAGATGTTCTATTTAAAAAGGCAAAACCATTTATCCATTCCAATTTGCAGATAAAAAACGTCACAATCCCACCAACAATTCAAACGCTGAATATATCGGATAACCAACTCGAGATATTCAACATCTCCAATTTCGAGCAACTGAAATCGCTTGGTAACTAGAGTAATGTTGAAATATATCAATTATTGCTATCATTGACAGATATCTCATATAACCGGCTATCAAAAATCTTACCGATAAAGTCGTCAAAGCTCGAATCGCTGTCAATCAAGGGGACAACACTACCTAACCAATTGGAAATCGAATGTGCTTCATTGAAACATTTGCGATTGGATGAATGCGACATTCGAATGATTGATTTTCATCGAATTCGCGCGCCGAGGCTTGAAACGTTCTCGGGAGCGGATTTGAAACAATTACAGCTGGTGAATGGAAAGATGCCGGCAAACGCGAGAGACGTGGTACTTACCAATACCAAGATAATGAAACTACCGGGAAACTTTTTTTATACCAGCCTGTAAGATAGAAGATAGGATAGAAGAGACAGACATGAGAAAAATTTATTGTAGGATCAACAAAGAAAAACGAATTGAAATAACTTCGACTAAATTTGTATGCGATGCATGTTTGATGAGATGGATGATACCGGTGGTGGATCAAATGGGAACGCTGATGGATAAATGCAAGATATCCATGTGGGGGATAAAATTCTATTGATGAAATGAAGTAGAATATATTGCAGAGAAGATTTGTCAAATAAGAACTGCTCGATTGGAATAACTAGGAAAGAACAGAAAAGATATGGATTTTATGACGAGGATGCGATCATTACTAGTCTGGATTATGGGGATGAGGAGCCGATGGTGTCGTGGTACAGATATCGACCGAGTCAATTTATTGGATCGTATGATCCAAAGACGAATAAAGTCAATATGACGGAAGCGTTGATAGGAAGGTAAGATTGAGTTGAAGTAAACAATGAATATTATTTTGAGGTGTTTTTATTTTATAAGCGAAAATAGTCTATTTTATAAGAGTCATAGCATTTTTTTTTAAAGAATCTATTTTACTAGTCGACTACTAGCTAGTCCATTTGGATGAACTATATATCAGAAATGGGCGGAATGCGAGTTTCTGAATTTCGGAATCACACTAAAAAAATGGAATCTGGAATTCCGCCCATCTCTTCTGTATATGTATAGTCTATGCCAAATCCACCGCAAAATGTGGCGAAATTCCTCTTAAATATGTGCTGCCCATAAGTTCGCAAAAAAGAATGGCCGCCTAAAGAGAGGCCGTCCAATCGAGAACCTCATTCCATCCTAATTTTTCCTCTTCCATTAGGCACCGATCTCTGAAAAGGACAATATTTAAGCAAAAACGGTATGGAACGAGCATAAACAAGAAAATAATCAAAAAAATTAACTGCAAAAATAATATAGTCGTCGCCAAATGCGATTACCACCGCAAAATGTGGCGCACTTTTCAAATATTATTTTTTCTTTAAATTTTTAAGATTATTTCCTTGTTTATGCTCGTTCTATACTGCTTAAATAAATAGAAGAATGTGTTATAGATGTTGTTTAAATTGTGGAAAATAATTATAATCATAAAAATTAAATGAAAAAATAATATTTAAAAAGTGCGCCACATTCTGCGGTGGTAATCGCATTTGGCATCGACTATATTTATCCTACCCAGGAAGGGGAAAAATGCCTGAATCAAGATAGGACAACAACATCACTGATAGAGGCTATAAAGTGTCGCTTTCTTCTGAAATTGAGCATAAAATAAATTTCAGCAGAAATAAAATATTTTTAAAAAAATTTCAGACATATCTGCATAATTAATGGATGAAGAAAATTTATTTGAGTGGATTCATAATAAAAAATCATACAAAAACATTTGATTTTTTGGAGAAAATCTGGAATTTAGGAAAAAATTTTGAAAAATAAAGAAAACAATTGCGTCGAATTAATGATGTCAGACGTAATTTAGTGGATGTTTGCGGATAATGTGCTGCAAATAACTACAAAGTGTACATTTCGTAGCAGTGGGTACACCGTTTGCATTTTAATTGACGGGATTATATGCTCGAGATCCTAATTAAGGGTAATGGATATTAGAGGGAACTAAAAAGTGAAGGATAAAAAATAAATATTTATTGGAACATTTGAAGTTTATACAAATTGGTAGTTAATTAGAAACGAGTTTTTTTAGTAGTCAATTGAGGAAGAAAAATCTTATTTGCTATAATATTTTCCAATTTTGGCTCGAGCTATAATTGCAGCTTGTCTTGAAGAACGTCGCGGTATTTTAATAGACTCTTCTGTTTTGCTAAAATATTGATTATAATTGTGGACTAAAAGCACTCACCGTTCCGAGATTGTGCTCAACTTTGGTTTGAGAACAGACGTACGCCGAGTTGATTTGCGTTTATTCATTGACGAGTAGAAATTGAGTAATGAAATGTAGCTCGGGAAGAAATGGAGATTGTTATTCACGCGAATGGAATATTTGTTTTGTAGGTATTGGATTGAGGGCAGCTCGCTGATTATAAAGAAGGCGAATCGGTCGCATGTCGAGAGATACGTATGCGTGGCGGAGAACTCGTACGGAAAGGTTTATGATGTGGTCAAGTTTCGGTGAGTTAGTTTTTATGATTGAGAAATGTTATTGAGCTCATTGTTGAAGACTTGATTATACGAGCTGGTACAGTTATCATATATTCGGATCGGTGTTTTGGGGAGGACTCGCCACCTCGCTCATCGTATGTCTCGTGTCGTTCTTGTTGAATATTACATGGATATTGACGCGGAAGAGCGCGCTCTGGTGGATACAACGTGCCGAGAGACTGTCGCGAGTGCGCAAGATGGTCGAAGCGATGGAAAAATACCGAGCCAGACAAATGGAATCGCTGCATGACAAATATACGAAGAAGGTGCAGGTCGTCAGGGAGAATTACCATCAGCAGGTGGAGGCGCTGCGGGTTTCGTATGCGTCGCAATCGGAGAAGTTTCGAGACTACCGCGCGGCGCAGATGGACGCGGTCAGCTCGCATCTGGAGAATATGCGCGAGAATTATAATGCGCAGCTGGGAAGGGTGCGCGATTATGGATCGAAGCGCGCTGAGCAGCTGTGGGAGAGTTATGAGAGACAGGTTTGTGATTCTCGTTGTGGATGGCAGGAGAAGAATGATTTTAGGTTAACCGAATGCGCACGTTCAGCCTTCAGCATCGGCTGAAACTAATGCGGCAGTACAAAGTGAAGCAAAGGTATTTGAATAAACTACTCGAGTCGTTCCAAGCGACGACGCCGGATGCCCTGGAAAAGGTTGGGTGGTAGATCAGAGACTTTTGAAAATCATATTAAAGGAGAAGCAAGTACGCGAGGCGCTCGAGATGCCGGCAGACGTGGACATATCGGTGGCAGACGAGCCGGTGCGAATGCCAAGAGCCAGCTCATTCCACTCGCTGCCGGAATATCTGATCGACGAGCGAGGCAATGTGAAAGAAGCGGAAGCGCAGTTCAGGTGAGTAGGAAGCGGGAAGAAGAAGAAGAAGAGGATTGCACGTTTTAGATTCTCGCAAATTGGATCGGGAGCATCGACGAGCTCGGCGGTTAACAATAAAGATAATTGATTTGTAAATAAAATAATTGAATTGTTTATTTTGGGCCACGGGCAAGCATGATGAATAATAGCACCAGGAAATGAATAAGAAGGGGGGGGGGTTAGGAATCGTCGCAGGAATAGCGCTTGAGATCGGTGAACACCTCGGTGAAGAAGGAAGAGGACGAGTTGAGCAGAAGCATCTTGTCGCTGTGCGAGTTGATGATGCGCACGCAGCGATTCCAGAAGGCATTGCGATCCTGAAGAAGGTTGGGAATTGGGAAGACCTTTGGAGGTAACTCACGGATTCGACGAGGAACGGCTTGAGAGGGTAGCTGATCTCGTTGCCCATGTACGAGTAGCTGACGTAGAGGCAGGTGAGCGTCCACGCCTGCAGCTGGTCGATGGAGGTGATGGCGTGGCGCTCGGACGGCAGCAGGTCGCGGATGAGCATGTAGATGAAGACGAGGTTGGCCGGGTTGATGAAGGCGATGTCCTGCCAGCCCTGCAGCAGGAGAGAGCGGTCGACGTTGCGCAGCCACGTGACGAGGTGCGCCGACGAGAAGTCGCTGATGCAGCACGTGTCGGAGATGAAGGCGCCGAGCCCGCGAAGCAGCTCCGAAGTGGACGCCTGGATGATGGTCTTGCTGCGAGAGTCGCTGCAAGTTTGGTGGCTTTGTGGCAAGGGATGGAATGTTACCGAGGAATGGCAGTGCTTCTGCTGCTGCTGGTATTGTTGTTGTTGTTGTTAAGCGCGTCTTGACGCAAATCCTTGCGAATGGAATAGTAATTGGGAATGACTGTGGACGTGTAGTTGCGATTGGCATCAGTCTCACTTATGGAACTCGAAGAGCTGGAAGAACTCGTTGATGATGATGATGCGCCATCTGAAAGGAGTGATTGCGAAGGATGATGGAGGAGCAAACCTGAGGAGGCATATGTGGACTTGGAACGAGAGACGATCGGCTGGATGTTGCGCTTGCTCCAATTGGAGAGGACGCTCTCCTTGAAGCGGGTTGAAGCGGCGCCGGAGGTGGACGCCTCGAATAGATGATTGCACACCTGAAGTGGGAGATTGTGAGGGAGAGGGTGGGATGGTTACCGAGGTGGCAGATACGCCGCGGTGCTGGTGATGGGGAGATGTGAGATTGGCGCCCATTTGGGTTGCTGTTTCACATGTGGAGATGGGTTCCTGAGAGAGAATTGGTTTAGGTTGAATTGGAGGAAGAGAAGAAGAAGAAGTTGGAAGGCTACAAATGGAAGCGAAGATTGAAGGAAGATAAGGGCTACAGATGGAAGAGAAGCCATGAAGGAAGACGAGCTGGAGGAAGATGAAGAAGGGTCAGGTCTAGGATTATGGAAGAAGCTTCTATTAAACAGGAAGAGGACATGAATCCAGGGAAGTTGAAGGAGAAGAAGAAAGCTACAGATGGAAGCGAATCTGAGAAGATGGAGAAGATTGAAGGAAGACAAGGCTCAGGGAAGAAGGATGCGAATCCAGAGAAGGCTACAGATGGAAGAGAAGACATGAAGGAAGACGAGCTAGAGGAAGTAGAAGATCAGTTATGGAAGAAGCCTCGAGGAGAAGAGGATGCGAATCCAGGGATGTTGAAGGAGAAGAAGAAGGCTACAGATGGAAGGTAAAATGGAAGCGAATCCAACAAGGTTCAAGGAAGACGAGAGAGAAGGAGTAGAAGATTGACTTAGCTAGCTGAAGGTTAAGCGAATCTAGAAGAACTAAATGAAGAAGAAGAAGTAGAAGATGAGGAAGGATCAGTCACAGGAATTTGGAAGCTTCCAGAAAGAAGGATGTGAATCCAGGGAAGGCTACAGATGGAAGAGAATCCAAGAAGGTTCCAGGAAGACGAGCTAGAAGAAGTAGAAGCTTTACTTAGCTAGCTGAAGATTAAGAGAATCTTCAGACGATGATAATCTGGACAAAGGAGAAGGTTAACTTAGCTAGCTAGAAGATGTAGAAGAATAAGTTAGAGGAAATCTTCTCATAGAGACAGGATTCTAATCGACACGAAATGAATTCTTGAAGAAGAGATGATAAGGAGACTCAATTATTAATTGTTTACACGAATGGTCCCATAGTGCATTGTTTTTGTGGCTAAATTTAGACGAAGCTATCATCTATTGGAATTTGTCAAAGGTTTTTTTTTCCTTCCAAAAAGTATGGATTAACCAGTGACAATCGATCATGGTGCGCTCACTTCCACATAATGACTATACATTTCCGCTCTCTTAATCTTCAATGTGTGTGTGCGTTCGCGTTTAATGGTCCCCCCATTTGAAGCAATTGATGAGCTTGTCCTTTTTTAGGGGAATTTAATGGTCAGAAAGTTTGGAGAAGAGATGATTTGACAATTTATACTCTTTTGTCCAATTAACAACCCGGCTTATGGGATGATGAGAATGGAATTATGGAATTAATTAAGTTTGAACGGAGCATTTTGTTTTTTAGCTTCAAAATGGATGGATGAAGGCGTGGGGGGATTACTTAACTCAATTGTCTCTCTCTCGGTCTCTCTCGGTACATGCATGTGCTCCGTTTAATTGAATAGTCTTAATTATCGATGGAATAGTTTTGGACTAGACGAAGCCCATGGGAGAAATGTGCGTTGTTTATTGGTTGATTATTGCGAAATATGAGTTGCTCCAAAGGTTTGCGTGCTCTTTTTGAGATATGCGCTTGGATTTTAAAGGAGTTACTATCTGATTATCATAATACAAGTCTAGTAGAATGTTTGAGCAAAGTTAGAGCTCACCTGGAGCATATTGAGGGCTCGAAATGAGCCAAAGAAGTTGGGGTACAAAAATGAGCATTTGAGGCAAGAATTTGGGGGCTCGTGTTGAGCCTCGCGGTTGGATTTCAAGGGAGTTACTATCTGATTATCATAATACAAGTCTAGTAGAATGTCTGAGCAACGTTACAGCTAAATCAGAGCATTATAAGTGCTCCAAATGAGCCAAAGAAGTTGGGGTACAGAAATGAGCCTTTGAGCCAAGAATTTGGTTGCTCATTTTGAGCCAGGCGTTTGGAATTTGAGGGAGCTGCAATCTGACTATCATAATACAAGTCTAGTAGAATCTCTGAGCAAAATTAGAGCTCACCAGGAGCATTCTGAGTGCTCCAAATGAGCCAAAGAAGGTGGGGTACAAAAATGAGCATTTGAGACAAGAATCCGAGTGCTCTTTCTGAGCCCGGCGTTTGGGTTTCAAGGGAGCTGCTATCTGAATATTAAAATACAAGCCTAGATGAATGTCTGAGCAAAGTTACAGCTCACCCGGAGCATATTCATGGCTCCAAATGAGCTATAGAAGATAGTATACAAAAATGAGCATTTGAGCCCACAATTTGGTTGCTCATTTTGAGCCAGGCGTTTGGATTTCAGAAGAGTTTTTATTTTAATATCAACATACAAGTCTAGATGAATGTCTGAGCAAAGTTAGAGCTCAATCGGAGCATTCTGAGTGCTCCAAATGAGCCATTGAATTTGGGCAAGAAAAATGAGCATTTGAGCCAAGAATTCGGCGGCTCGTTTTGAGCCAGATGTTCGGAATTTGAGTGAGCTACTAACTGATTATTAAAATACAAGTCTATTAGAATCTTTGAGCAAAGTTAGAACTCAATTAGAGCATTCTGAGGGCTCCAACTGAGAAATAGAAAGTGAGGTACAAAAATGAGCATTTGAGCCTACAATTTGGTTGCTCATTTAAACCCGGCGTTGGGATTTCAAGGGAGCTACTATCTGATTATTAAAATACAAGTCTAGAAGAATGTCTGAGCAAAATTAGAGCTCACGCGGACCATTCTGAATGCTCCAAATAAGCTATAGAAAACATCCACCTCTTTGACCTCGATTGAAATATAAGAAACAAAATGGTACTGAGTATAAAAATGTGCATTAGAAATGAAAATTGAGCAAAGCAGATTCTCAGGAATCTTGATTTGCATAACCAAAAAGCGGACCTGGTAAACAAATGCATGATAAATTGATATATAGAAAATATGATAAGCGGCAGGAGCACAACAATGAGAAATAATAAATAAGAACGAAAAAAAAAATAAGTTGCGCGAATAAAAAACGCACGGAAAAGAGCCGAGAGCGCGTGGCTATCGATTTTCAGACAAACACACGGCTTCAGCTCGCCCAAGAATCTATGTACGACTATTTTGGATGACGACAAGAGCTAAGGGGGGAGGTTGGGGGGAGGCAGAAGAGATTCGTGTGCTCGTTTTGGTTGGCAAGCTTCTTCTTCTTCTTGTCAAATGAGCATCATCTTGTGACATGAATAGCCAAACAAAATGTGTCATGTTTTTGAGAGACAAAATGAGATGTGCCTACTTTTAGTTTTTGCTCGCCGAGCATTCTTTTATTGTTCGTCGCGTGTTTCAATGAGAATTTTACGACTGCAATTCATCGAAATTTAATTAGAACACTCTGGAAATGCGCTTACTGTTATACGGTTGTGCTCGTTTGTATAGAGCAATTGGTTTACTTTCAAATAGTACCAATAACGTTATAGCAGCTTTTAAATTTCAGATTTAATTAACTCGAGTTTGTCTGAAAATGAGCATTTTTAGAAAAATTATATTATCACTGTTGTTTTCAAAGGTACAGAGATAAGAGATAGCTCATTTGATGTAAAATTAATTGTGCTTTAAAATGATACCAATAATACTATAGATATTTCACAATTTGCAGATTTGTGAGCACAAGTTTGTCTGAAAATGAGCATTTTTAGAAAAAATTATATTATCTCTGCTCATGTTGGAGCTATAAGGATGTGAGATAGCTCATTTGATAGAAAATGTTATGAACTTCAAAATGATACCAATAATACTATAGATATTTCACAATTTGCAGATTTGTGAGCACAAGTTTGTCTGAAAATGAGCAATTTTAGAAAAATTATATTGTCTCTACTCATTTTTTAGTTTCAGGGATGTGAGATAGCTCATGTGATAGAAAATGTTATGAGCTTCAAAATGATACCAATAATACTATAGATATTTCACAATTTGCAGATTTGTGAGCACAAGTTTGTCTGAAAATGAGCATTTTTAGAAAAAATTATATTATCTAAGCTCATATTGGAGCTATAAGGATGTGAGATAGCTCAATTGATAGAAAATTATTTGCGCTTTAAAATTATACTACGAAGATAACGCATTTCGTTTGAATTCCAGTGTCATGAGCACAAGTTTATCTGAAAATGTGCATTCTGAAAAAAACTAATAATTTCTCTGTGGATTTGTAAGCTGTTACAGTATGATATAGCTCATTTGATAGTAAATTACCTGAGCTTCAAAATGATACTGATAATAGTGTGGATAATTCAGAACGAGCTGACTTTTTGAACGCATTTGTCTGAAAATGTGCATTCTTACAAAAAACTGCATTATCTCTGCTCATTTTTTAGTTTCAACGATATTAAGTAGCTCAACTGATAGAAAATTATTTGCGCTTTAAAATTATACTACGAAGATAACGCATTTCGTTTGAATTCCAGTGTCATGAGCACAAGTTTATCTGAAAATGTGCATTCTGCAAAAAACTAATAATTTCTCTGTGGATTTTTAAGTTGTTACAGTATGATATAGCTCATTCGATAGAAAATGTTGTGAGCTTCAAAATGATACTAATAATACTATAGATATTTCAGAATTTGCAGATTTGTGAGCACAAGTTTGTCTGAAAATGTGCATTTTTAGAAAAATTATATTATCTCTGCTCATTTTTAAGCTACTGGGATGTGACATAGCTCATTTCATAGAACATTGTTTAAGCTTTAAAATTATACTAATAACATTATAGAGAACTCAGAGAGAACTGACTTTTGAGCACACACTTGTCTGAAAATGAGCATTTTTTTACAAAAACTATATTATCTCGGCTCATATTTAAGCTACAAAAATGTGAAATAGCTCATTTGATAGAAAATGTTATGAGCTTCAAAATGATACCAAAAATACTATAGATATTTCATAATTTGCAGATTTGTGAGCACAAGTTTGTCTGAAAATGTGCATTTTTAGAAAAATTATATTATCTCTGCTCATTTTTAAGCTACAAAGATGTGAGGTAGCTCATTCAATAGACAATTTTATGAGCTTCAAAATGATACTAATAATACTATAGATATTTTAGAATTTGCAGATTTATGAGCACACATCTGTCTGAAAATGAGCATTTTTGAAAAAAAAACTAATATTTGCTCGGTTGATTTTAGAACTAAACCCAATTTTAACAACACATTTTTAAGAGCACAAAACAAGCTTTCCAACAATACCAAAAAAAATACCAACAAAAACTTTATTATCCAAAAAAACGACAACTAATCACATTTGTGGTATCCCGGAGCCACGTAAAGATGCTGCAAACAAAATAATCATTCTAAAACCATTTCAATAAAACTTAAATACCAAAGATTTCATCGAATACGCGTGGAAATAGATCACACCAGCCAGACCGATCACGCCAATCGCCGATGCAATCGAGAGACCTTCGACGAAGCTCGCGTCAACCCGCGGCAGCCCGAATCGGTTCGAGAGCAGCTCTTCAGCCGGCTGATAGACCCACTTCTGAAACGAAATCCGCGTCAACAACGGAGCAAGTTGGTGTTACCGGGTAGAAGATTGTGTTCAAGCTCGGGTTGTTTCTGATCATTATTGGCTGGCTCGACAGAGTCTCGATGGTTTGCACGAAATGCACAAAGCCCCAGATGTCGACCAGATAAGGGTTGTTGATGATGATGACCGCTGAGGAGAAAGAGCCGATTATTTCTGCTGAAACGAGCTCCTACCGAAGCCGGCATCATCGGATTTGATGGTTCGCAGCAAAGGCAGCTCGGGAATCTTCTTCAGGTCGCTGCCCACCACGGTGAACTTGCCGTTGATCTGTCGCTGAAGACGATGAGCATCAGAAGAACCGAAATGAGCCAGAAACTGACCAGGTTTTGGAAATTGCTTGTGCTCATGTCGAAGAGAGCAAGGTTGAGATGGCCCTCGAACAACTGGCAGTCTGCCGGAAACGTGTAAATCGACTCGTTCACTTGGTGCATTGAATCGTAGCTGCACACTGAGTCGCATCTTGATTTGATTATTAAGAAGATGGAGATTAGTGAAATCGTGATTATATTCATTGTAGAAATTGAAATGAGCTATTTTTTATTATTCCGTCTTCCTCACGTCAAATTGTTGATTGTTTTGTTGTTTTTATGGTCAATAAACAATCAATAATTTGAAATATAAACAAACAATAGAATGCCGATCATTTGGTCTGGTTTTTTATTGTTTCATTTTTAATTTACATCGAAGTTATGGGTATTATTTTGTGTAAAATGTTTCAGTCTTTCATTTAAAAGTAAACACTCTACTTCTCCTTTAGGATAGTTATCTTAAATTTCAGCTCAAATGAACGTGGTCCAACTGACATCTCGATGTACCTTCAAACTAGTTTCTGTCAATTTTAAATTGCCGCCAATATCATATTTGCTATGTTTTGTATACCAAATTATAGAAAAAAGTCTTTCTCTGTAAGATGATGTTTACATTATTAGCTACACATTATTTTAGATTCTTATAATTGAGCTCAAAGTGACCATGCTCCAGCTGGTACCTGGATAATTCTTCTTACTAGTTTCTGTCAATTTTAAATTGCCGCAAATTTATTTTTTCACTGTTTCACGCATATAGTTTTATAGAGAAAGTCTTTCTCTATTTTTAAATAGTTAAATTAGTCTTAATTACTATCTTTAATGAGTTTAAATTTGGACTCAAAGTGACCATGAGCTGGCACCTTGATTTAACTTCCAACTAGTTTCTGTAAATTTTAAATTGCCGCTAATATCATATTTTCTATGTTTCATATACCAAATTATAGAAAAACTCTTTATCTATATTTTAATAGTTGAATTAGTATTGATTACTATCTTTAATGAGTTTAAATTTGGACTCAAAGTGACCATGCTCCAGCTGGCACCTTGATTTAACTTCCGACAAGTTTTTGTCTATTTTAAATTGCCGCAAATTTATTTTTTCAATGTTTCACGCATATAATTTTATAGAGAAAGTCATCCTCTATATTTTAATAGTTGAATTAGTATTAATTACTATCTCTAATGAGTCTAAATTTAAGCTCAAAATGACCATACTTCCCCGCTGGCCCCTTGATTTAACTTCCGACAAGTTAGTCTATTTTAAATAGCCGCAAATTAATTTTTTCACTGTTTCACGCATATAATTTTATAGAGAAAATCTTCCTCTGTTTTTAAATAGTTGAATTAGTGTTAATTACTATCTCTAATGAGTCTAAATTTGGGCTCAAAGTGGCCATGCTCCAGCGGGCACCTGGATGTACCTTCCTACTAGTTTCTGTCAATTTTGAATTGCCAATAGCATATATGCTATTTTACAAATACCAAATTAGAGAAAAAGTCTTTCTCTATAAGATAGTAGTTGAGTTGTTAGCTACACATCATTCCAGAGTCTAATAATTGAGCTCAAAGTGACCATTGTGCCCTCCATCTGACAACTTGTTGGTTCTTCCCCTTTGTTTTCATGAATTTTATATTTCCACTAATGAAATTTATACTTATCAAATTTCTGCAATTTTTAAGTATAGGGGATTTGTTTTTGATATCTTAATTATATACTAATTACCAGCCAAAATAATGAGCTCATTATTCTATTTAGTCAATTTTTTTCTCATTGTCAATCCCCATATTGTTTTGTATTTTTCATTTAATTCAACATTTAATTTATGGTATTTTGCTGAAAGTTAAAGCTACTTTTTCCACCTACTACCTAGGTTTTATCGAATCTTCCATTATTTAATTTAGCGCTTATTTTAGGAATGGCCTAGGAATATAATGACCGTGGTATAGGATTACAGGAATATTTTCTAGTCCTCCTTGTTTTTTATTTTTAATTTCTTAATTTTAGTTTTATCATAGTTTTAAGCTTATTTTAAGCTTTTAGTGAAGGTTTTATTGGCTAAAATATTACAGAAAAATTAAGGGTAATTTCTCATAACTTTCTTCTTAAAAATCTGCTTTTCCCGAGTTTAAATTTTTAAGTAAATGGTTCTCTTATATTACCTAAACACGCCCAAGTGCACTCGTAGAAATGAAAGCTCGTTGGAGGGTTTCTGAAAGAATTTTCTAGTTGAATTTAATGGTTTTTAGATATTTCTTTCTTCATGCTTCATGCTTCAGTGGTAACAGCTCTTACTCCACCAGGCCGGGCGTCAGGCTAACATAACCAAAACCCCGCAAACACATGCACAGGTCCTGGTAAGCCAACTCGAGGAATGTCAGGGGACTCTACTAGAACTCCAAACAATTCCAAAAGAAACGGAAGGAGTCAGCCCGGGAAATACCCGCCAAGTTCGGATCCGAGGGGATAGATAAGAGCGAAAGCGCGCTGGTCAGTTACTTACTTTACTTTTCCTTACTTTACTTTGGAGTCCGAATCATTCTCACAGTGAGATGCGGAGACTAACTCTCTCCAATTCGAGCCACTGTCGACCATGCAGCTCGCGTCTCCAGGATCCGTCTTCGTGGATGAAGTTTGAGATCCTTTAGGTCGTCCTTTTGGTCTAGTTGATCGCCATTCTGTCAGGCGTTTGCACCAACGCTCCACCGCCATTCTGGAAATATGACCTAAGATCTTACCGCGGACAATCCTTTCAATGTTGATGGTCTCATAGAAGCAAATGGTGCTCTTTGCAGACGCGTGAGGTGGAGTGGCCATGCCTCGGAGCCATATAGGAGGGCAGGAAGAACATTTTGAGAGCTTCTTATTTTCCTTATGGTCAATATGCATGAAGAGGAGTTTGCATTTCCCGTATGTCGTGGACCGTTTGTGGGAGAAGACCGAAAACGTGCTAGTCAGGTCAAGTCTAACCTTTCTACAATAAGAAATGTCAGGTCTCACTAGAATATGATTATTTTGTATTTACATATGAGCTCTTTAAGAAATTTATAGTTTTACACGCCAGATAGAAATAGTGATTTTTCTATCTTTCTAAATCGTTGTCAGTTGTCTCTTAAACTCTCTAAAAAGCGCAGTTACAGAGCGCAGAACTCGGCTTATTACCCGCCTTGCTTTTAGTTTAGGTGCATTGCTGGGATTTAAAATGTCTAACTTTTAGAGGTGTCTCTCAAGGAAACTATTTTGAAGGTCTCTGCACTTTGCGCTTGACTGTGTGCTCCTGTTAGGACTCGAGGTGCTTTTTGCATGAAAACAGACTCACTCTGATATATAGCGTAAACACGTCATCAATCTTTGTTAAAATTTGATGTTGTTTTTTGTAGTGAAGACGCTTCGTGTAATTTTGATGAAACTTTGGTTACTTTTTCGGTTTGAATTGAATGTTCTGGCTGCAGTTTTGCACGTGTTTTGATAACAATTTCCTGCACGCCACAGTCAAGCGCAAAGTGCAGAGGTAATCTTACTATTTAAACACTCAAATCTTTTATTTGCGGATTAGTTCAGACTGGAAAGATCCTGAAAAACCACCAAATGCTGTCTGCGAGTCACACCTACACTACAAAGATTCCCCCACAAATAACAAGAAAATCATACACACAACACACTCATAGTTGTAGTGTGCTGCCTCCTCCTCCTCGTTGTCGTCTCATTTCTCGTCAGTCTGAACGAACGACACATGTCTCGTCCTCAGTTTTTGTCGATATTGGCTTTCAACATATTGGAAGCAACCAATATACCCATTTTGATTGTTTGTTGTTTCATTAATAACGTCACCGATACGTTTTCTTTTGTTTGATTCTTTTACAGAAGTCATATGAGCATTTTGGCGACGGTTTTTTGTTGTGTCGATTGATAAGGCCATGGGGGAATCCCCTCCATTCTCACTCATTTTTTTGTTTTGTTGTTTGAGTATAACGATAACCGATAACTTTTAAACTAACAAAAATATAATGATTTCGTTATCATTTATGTTATTTTGTGATTTTCATATTTGACATTCGTACTTGTTTCTTGGTTTTTTTCCGTGTTATGGTGTGATTTTTCAACCCTTGTTGGTTGTTTTTTTTTCTCGTTGAGAAAACCTCGTGACGAAATTATGAAATATTTGTTTTAATCGATGGATTTTTTTGTTTGCTAGTTTTATTTTAATTTTAGATTAGCTGTTTTGAAGCTATGGACGGGGGTTATACGCTTAAAATGTTGTTGGATCTTTCTTTTGTTTAAAAAACTTTATTTAAAGTATAGACTATTACAATATTATGTGCGTAACCTTGTGGGAAGTTTATTTTCTAACTGCACGCCAAATGTAAAGGACAAACTTTCTTTCAAACTTTAATCTTACCTATTTTGCAAGTTTTTAGGTAAAACTCGTTTAACTCAAGTTACAATTAGAGTTGAAAAATATGAATAAGATTGTTTTATAGCTCTTTTTACGGACTTTCATTTGATATACAACACTATACAGTTTTTTTCATTTTCATTTTTACCTAATTTTTTAGGTAAAATCTTCATAACTTGCGTTAAAATAGAATTTTGGACTAACAAATAAGTTTATTAGATAGCTTGTTTTACGGGCTTTTTTTGATATACAACACTATGCAGTTTCTTTCAAATTTTAATTTTACCTATTTTTGCTAATTTTTAGGTAAAATAGTTGTAAATCGCGTTACTATAAGAGTTGTGAGTTATGAATATGCTTATTTGATAGCTTTATTTACGGACTTTCATTTGATATACTTTATGCCACCGTTTCTTTCATTTTTATTTTTACCTATATTTTAGGTAAAATATCTATAGCTTGCGTTAAAATAGGATTTTGGAATAACAAATAAGTTTATTAGATAGCTTGCTTTTCGGACTTTTATTTGATATACAACACTATACAGTTTCTTTCAAATTTCAATTTTACCTATTTTTGTTATTTTTTGGGTAAAATAGTTATAAATCGCGTTATTATAAGAGTTGTGAGTTATGAATATGCTTATTTGATAGCTTTATTTACGGACTTTCATTTGATATACAACACTATACAGTTTCTTGTATTTTCATTTTTACCTAATTTTTAGGTAAAATATTTATAACTTGCGTTACAATAAGAATGGTGTAATAAAAATACATTTATTGACTAGATCTTCAAATGGGCTTTCGTTCGACATACAACACGATATAGGTTCTTTCAAATTTCAATTGTACCTATTTTTGCTAATTTTTAGGTAAAACTGTTATAACTCACGTTACAATTGTAGTTGAAAAATATGAATAGGGTTGTTCCATAGCTCCAAATTTATCTAATTTTAAGCGTGTCTGACAACTTTTTCACGTCATTTTAACTTGGTTTGTCTTAAACTATCTAAAAATATTAATATCTTTCTCAAAAGTTAGATTTGAGCACGTTTATTGAGCCTTTGGTGTGCAGGTTCAAACTTCAAATAATGAAAATGAACATTTTCTCAATTTTCTCATCAATTTCGCTAATATCTACGTGTAAATGTGATTGTCATAAATCTGAAATTTTCTTGTTTTTTTTTTGGGCTCGTTGTTGAAGTATTCCATTTTGTAGCTTTTCACGTTTCTTCTCAAGCCATCCAGTAACCTTAATGAATGACGTCAGATTTTTTGATTTTCCGATTTTTAAGAGTGTGTTAAAGTTTTTACGGTCTTTCTAGAAACGACAATTTAGACATTTTTTTCTAAAACTACCCAAAAATATGAATATCTTATCGTCAAGTTAGATTTGAGCACGTTTACCGAGCTCGTTTTAGACTCATGCCTATGATTTACCCATATTGTCAAAATATAATTGATTTGTTTTTATTTTATTTTATTTTGATGAGCTCAAAGAGAATGCTCAAATCTAGCTTGCCAGTGATTATAAGCGTCTGATTCGGACTTGTACCATTTTTATGATTTTTCCCAGCGCAACGTTTCATTTGACGAGGAGCCTACTTTCACTAGTTTTTAGAACAAAACTCTCTTTCCTCTATTTTACCTGTTTTTTTTTCTATTTATGATCATATTAATCATACTCAATAAAATATTTACCGATTATTATTGCAAATAGAGGAAATTGAATTCATTGCGCCGTGAAAACAACAAGATATTGATTATTTTAAAAGCGTGAAATTATTGTTTTTTCTTGTTCATATTCTTCGATTAAATATATATATATATATATGAATGCTCATTTCGATGTATTATTGCAGTGGTGAACAAGATGGGACAGACGCTGAGCGAGCCAGTAACGGAAAAGAAATCGGCGGTGTGCTCGAATGAGGTGTACACGGTTGGGAGCAGTTGCATGCAGGGATGGCGAGTGGATATGGAAGACGCGCACACGCACCTTCTCTCGCTTCCGGATGATCCCGAGTGCGCGTTCTTTGCCGTGTACGATGGGCATGGAGGCGCGAAGGTGTCCAAGTTTGCCGGAATCAACTTGCATAAGACAATCGTGGCGAGGAAGGAGTTTAGTAGGGAGTTTATTTTTTTGGTTTAAAAGAGTTTTGTGCTTTTTGCAGAAGAGGGAAATATTAAGGAAGCGATTCAGCAAGGCTTCCTTGAACTCGACGTGCAAATGAGGAATGATGAGGAGTTGAAGGACGATTTCAGCGGAAGCACGGCGGTCGTGGTGCTGGTCAAAGACGACGTGATATATTGTGGCAACGCGGGAGACTCGAGAGCGGTTTGCTCGGTGTTGGGAGACGCGCACCCGCTCAGTTTTGATCACAAGCCTGGTAATGAAGCGGAGGTGGGTTTTAAGAATTGTGAACAGCATTTTGACAAAGCTTATAGGCAAAAAGAATTATAAAAGCTGGCGGATGGGTCGAATTTAATCGTGTAAATGGCAACTTGGCACTATCGAGAGCGGTGGGAGATTTCTCGTACAAGATGAACGCGAAAATCCCGGCAGAGGAGCAAATGGTGACGGGTGAGTGCTTGGCAAAGTCTGTTTTATTTGAAATGGTGTGGATTTGAAGCGCTGCCGGATGTGATAACGGAGAAGCTGACGAATGACCATGAGTTTATTGTGATTGCGTGCGACGGCATCTGGGAAGTGATGACGAATCAGGAGATTGTGGACTTTGTGCGAGAGAAATTGGCGGAGAAGAAGGACCCACAATGGGTTTGTTGTTGGTTTTTTTTTGGCATAAAGTTTGTTTTGTTAGATTTGTGAGGAAATATTGACGAGATGCCTGGCCCCGGATACTCAGATGGGAGGGCTTGGATGTGATAATATGACGGTTTGTTGGGGATTGAATCCTGGGAATGAACTGGGTTATAGATTATGATTATTGGATTGCTTCAAAATGAACCCGTGGAGAATTTGTATAAAAAGTGCGCCAGGCCAGCGGTTATTAACACGGTTAGTGCGTCAGTAAAATATTGTAGGGGAAGAAATGCTTGGTTTTTTAGGCTTTACACGCTACTTATGAAACAAAAGAAGCTGAAAATGAAAGCGAGAACTGTGAGGATGAGGTCCTGAGGCGAAATGACAACGAGATTGAAGGTTTGGGAGGATATGAAGCGAGTGAAATGTTTTGATTCAGATGATGAGCCAGCTCCGGCGGAATTTGAAGTGCCATCGTAATTGTTGGCTCTAATTGTGCATTGTTGAAATTTGTTATGATATTAGAATTTTTGAGAAGAAAGTATGAAACGCAGCCAAAATGATGCCCAGCATTTTCCCATGCCCTAGAATGATATTGTTGTATATAGTGAGTATATATATATATATATATATCCAATTTATTATTGAGCATTTATGTGTTTTGCAATCGACCTGTGATTTTGAAATGGAAATGACTGCAAGATGGATGACGTAGGCCCGTAAAGGGAGCAGAATTGGGTTTTTGTTGTCGTCGTTGTTGTTTTGTTTATATCTCTTTTGTGAATCCTCGCCATGATGTAATAATTGAACGTTTCTCATTTGTAAATATTTAATTATACGTTTTTTCTTCTTTCTTTTTTTGTTTTTTCCTTTCTTCTTACTTGTGTATTATTTTATTGTATTTGAATTGAATTAGATAATTATTTTTATGCCAAGTATCCGGTTTATAGTGTTAATAATAATTTTCTTTTCATTATTTTGTTTTGGAACGGAAATGATTGAAGGGATTTGAATGAACTACAGTATCCGATGTTTGCATCTGCGCCTTTAAATTGATACGATTTCTTTTTTTATTTTATTTTACGAATTTTTTTGCAGAAAATAAATTGTATCAATTTAAAAGCGCAGATGGAATTATTCTGTGGATAGTGTAGATTTCTGAATGATTAATAAGCGCAAATTTAATTTTGAAAGAAAATGCTGAAAATTCGATTTTTTGAACATTTTTTGCATTTTTAAGCGTGATTCTTGAATTGTCACGTAACAATAAAAAAGTTTACAATGTTTATATAAAAATACAAGTTTCTACCCAAGTTTAATAAACTTACCTTTACTTATCTACAAAATTCAAATAAAAAGTATTATTAGAAAACCCCAAACGGACTCTAATTTTTAAGAGTGCAGTTGACGTGCTTTAGCTTTATAAACAGTATCAATCCGTTGGTTTAATATCCTTATATCCTTAAAAGGAGCGAAATTTTATATTTCAAAGGAAGTATTATCAAAAAAATTATATAGGGAAAATAGAAAAAAATATAATTTTAATCTACAGTATCGCCTATGAAGCGAATGCGCCTTTAAACTGTTACGGTGTTTTGTAGAAGTTTTATGATGAAATATGGACAGAATTATGGATATGGACAGAGATTTATTTAGATAGAGAGCAGAGAGCTTTATTCTCTGTTTTGTATCCTATTTTTATGAATGCTACAAAAATACATTGTTTCCATGCCGCAGTTGCCGTTAGTCCTGCATCGTTTACGCACATAAACCACGCCTATTTTACGAAACCTTTTTTATTTCGTAACATTTGACCAGTTAAATGCTACAAAGAAGATGCGAATGTTCACAGAGATAACAACAAAATAAAAAAGACAACACGAAATCGATTGATTGGTTAGTGTCGTCGAAATAATAAAACCGAATGCTCAAAATTCCGAAGGATCTCAGCGGCGGATTGTTCTTCTTCGACGGTCGACGCCAGCACGCCGCCGGTGCGGACACGTTCGACGTGCTCGAGCCGCGCAACGGAGCGATTGTGGCGAAATGCGCATGCGCCGACGCGCAACTCGTCGACCGGGTGGTGCGCGCGGCCAACGAGGCGCAGCCCGAATGGGCGCGACTGACGCCGCTGGAGCGCGGTCAGCGGCTGCACAAGGTGGCCAATTTGATTCGGGTACGTGACGGCCGCTGTTGCAACGGGTGAACACGGTTTTGCAGGAGAACGTGGAGGAATTGGCGAGATGGGAGGTGCGCACCAGCGGCAAGCCGATTTACGAGGCGCGCGTGGACATGACGAGCTCCGCCGACACGTTCGACTACTTTGGCGGCATCGCTTCGTGCGTGCTGCAGGGCGACTCGATTGAGATTCCGGGCGGCGCCGAGAATCGTCTGTGCTATACGCGGCGCGAGCCGTTGGGGGTGGTCGGGTGCATCGGCGCGTGGAACTACCCGTTCCAGACGTGCGTCTGGAAGGTGGCTCCCGCGCTGGCGGCCGGCAACGCTGTCGTCTACAAGCCGTCGCCGTTCGCGCCCGCCTCGCCGGTGCTCCTTGGCGAACTGCTCGCCGCCGCCGGCGTCCCGAACGGTGTCTACAACGTGGTGCAGGGCGAGGCGGCGACGGGGTCGGCCATCTGCGAGCACGAGCTCATCGCCAAGATGTCGTTCACCGGGTCCGTGGAGACGGGCAAGGCCATCCAGCGCCAGTCGGCCACCCGCAACGTGAAGCCGGTGACACTCGAGCTCGGCGGCAAATCGGCGCTCATCATCTTCGACGACGCCGATGTTCAAGAAGCGGTCGCGACGGCGATGCTCGCCAATTTCCTGAACCAGGGCCAGGTGTGCACCAATGCCACGCGTGTTTATGTGCAAAAGTCGATATTGGAAGAGTTTGTGGAGAAGGTGGTGAAGGAAGCCGACGAGAAGTTGAAGATCGGCGACCCGCTGCACGAGGATACCAGGGTTGGCGCGAATATAAATGAGCAGCACTTGAATCGCATACTCGGCTATGTGGAGAGCGCGAAGCAAGACGGCGGCAGAGTTGTTCGTGGAGGAACACGCGTTCATCCGAAGGGAGTCGAGAATGGCTTCTACTTTGACCCGGCTATCATCGTTGGTCTCAATGTGAGTTTCTAATAGATTCAAGGGGGAATTAAAGGATTTAGGATGAAGCGAAAGCTGTGCGGGAGGAAATCTTCGGAGCGTGTATGCTCATACTTCCTTTCGATGACGAACAGGAAGTGGTTCGAAGGGCTAACAACACTGGCTATGGATTGGCTGCCGGTGTCTTTTCAAAGTAAGCGAGCAAGAAACAGCAAACAAACTTGCCTTATAATTCCAGGGACTTGGCTCGTGCTCACCGCATTGCTGCGAAACTTCAAGCTGGAACAATCTTCATAAATACTTATAACGACACCGAGGTTAATGTCCCATTCGGTGGCTATAAAAATTCTGGACATGGACGAGAGAACTGCATTGACACGCTCCGAGCCTTCTCGCAAGTCAAGGCTGTTTATGTTAATCTTCAGAAAGCTGAACATTGTTTTTAATTGTCGGAATAAATGATTAAAATAATAACAAATTTATCAACAACGCGGATAACAAAATTATTCTGGTTGGATAACGGTGGTCTTCTCCGAAACGTAGATACCATCAAGGAATTTACGGATATCCTTCTCTTTGACGGCTGTTGATTGTTGGATTCTAGCAGCTAAACAAATTTAAATTAAAATAGATAAAAATTGGGAATCCCACCAGCTTGAGAAACGAATTGAATGTCATTTCCCTCAATAATGATCTCGTCCTTTTGGGTGGTCGAGATGGCGGCAGTAACACCTTCTGGAAGTGGCACACGGCGGATGATCTTCTCTCCCAAGAAATTACGGATCTAAACCAAATTATTTTGTAAAAAAATCAAAAGAACAAAAATTATTACTTCAACGGTTCTGTTGTTGTCTTGAAGCGAAACATTGATGGGGAAGTGAGCATATACGGAGCGCATCTTGTAACGGAATCCGAGGGTGACTCCCTTGATCATGTTCTTGATGTGCGAGCAGACGGTACGGATGGCAGCGAGCTCCTTGCGAACTCCGAACCACTTGCGGACACGGAGGGTGTTCTTTCCGACGCGTTCCATCTATAATGAACAATTAGAGGAAAATGATAAGTGTTTAAGTTACCTCCATGTGCAAGTGACGGAAATCCTTGCGGATGCTTCCGCGTGGTCCCGTAACATTGACGATACGGTTCTTGACGGTGAATTGAACGTTGTCGGGGAAAACAACAGTATCGTTGGATTCGATCAGCCTCATGATCTTCCTGAATTACCTATAAATAAATAAATTAGTTCTTAAGAGTATTAGAGCAGCATGCTACTGGTTTATAAAGGACAATTAATTATTGGAGAAAGTGAAATTATCCAAAATTCTTATAATTTGTATATCGCCCAGAGATCAAAATTTTCTTCCGACAAAATATGCAGAATCAAAATAAAATATGACGATAATATAATAATTAATAATGTAACGTTGAGAATTTAATAACACACAGGACAAAAAGAAAAAAGTCTTTCAATAAAAATAAAAAATAAAGAATTCGAAGAATAGGAAAAACTGGGACAGAAAAGAAAGAAAAATGAATGCAAAATTCTTCGTATCGACTGTGTAAAAGTGAGTCGATACGCAGTTCAACAACATAGTTATATTTAGGTGTGCAGCAATTGCAAAAACTCCACCTTCTCTTTTCAAAAACCGCGCCGCAGTCATTTAATTTTTCGATATTTAACGTTTTTGTTTTTATCCCTTAAATTGCTAAAAGCTAACATAAAATTAATAAAATGTCAACTAAAAGAAATAATTTATAGATGAAGGATCGGGTAAAACGAAAGTACACCGCTGGATCGGCGGTCGCGTACATTTCGAGAAAACAAGCTCTCAAAAAACTCCAGCTCACGTTAAAAGACTTCCGCAGACTATGCATAATAAAAGTAAAACTTTTATAAAGTTATATTTATCATATTTGATTCTACAGGGCATTTATCCACACGAGCCGGCACATAAGAAACAGGCCAACAAAGGTTCAACGGCGAATAAAGTTTTCTATTACAGAAAGGATATAAACTTCTTGGCACATGAGCCCATCATTGACAAATTTCGAGAGAATAAGGTTGGTTTTGATTATTTCCTTTTAGACACGTCAAAGTTTCAATTTTTAGGTATTTCTGCGAAAATTGAATCATTTGAAGGCAAAGAGAGAGAAGGAGAAGTTGAATATTTTGTATGATAATAAACCTGTATATAGTCTCGATGCAATTGTGAAAGAGAGGTAAGATTCTGCCGGTTACGAGATGTATGAGATTAATTTTATAATTCAGATATCCTACATTTGGTTCAGCTCTTCGCGATCTTGATGACGCTCTTTCATTGTGCTTCACATTTTCAATGCTTCCACATACTCAGGTTCTCAAAGAAGATATGATTGAGTCATGCCGACGACTGACAGCCGAGTTCATGCACTACGTCATTGAATCCCAATCACTCAGGAACACATTCGTTTCGATTAAAGGTATATACTACCAGGCAGAGATTCATGGAGAGAAGATTACGTGGATTGTTCCTCACGAACGCGGTCTTCCACATGTTACTGATGTTGATTTCACAGTATTGGTAAGACAAATAAAAATAGTTCAAAAGTGTTTGGTCTTTTGCTAGGTGACATTTGTCGAGTTCTACATTGCCATGATGGGATTCGTCAATTATAAATTGTACCAATCTGTCGGTTTGTATTACCCACCCCAAATTCAAACCAACGTCCAACAAGAGGACATGGAAACTGAGGAATATAAGGAGAAAGTGTACAGTCTTGCAAAGCCGCTGGCGAAACGAGCCGATTTCAATCAACAGGATGACGATGAGGAGCCATTGGACTTGAATGATGAGGATTCCGATGTGATGGCACAGAAGATGAAGGAGGCCAAAGCTTTGAAGTGAGTATTAAGGCAATTTGAATTCATTGGAAAACACGTCTGAATTTTTCTTTTTTTTAACTGATTTTTAGAAGATATCCTGAATCTTGTAAATTCGAGAAAAAATTAATAATTTATTAATTTTATGTTTGTTATGTGGTTTTGAAAATGTTTTTGTGGGTGCTAGAAGAGCTTGTACGAGCCAAGTTTTTTTCCCTTGTTAGTCGTTTGTTTTTGAGAAATTATTGCCATAAGATTTACTTTTCAAAATTTTTAATTCATTATACGAGACATCCGCTTGCAATATTGAGCTTTTCAAACCACACTAAAATTTACGTTTTTACATCCCTACAATGTTGAAAATTTTTCTTGAAGAATCTCGTATTAAAGTTCCAATTTCCAGGTCATTGTTCAAAGGTTGCGTATTCTATCTGAACAGAGAATGCCCAAAAGAAGCTCTCACGTTCATCATTCGCAGCTGCGGTGGAACGAGCGGCTGGGAAATGGGGCCAACCAATTTGTCCGAGGACAGTAGGGTACTTTATTATTATTACTACTCATAAAAGCCAAAATAAGACACGTTCAGAATATTACGCATCAGGTAGTCGACAGGCCTGTTAATGCGCTCAAGGTCGATCGTCGATACATCCAACCGCAATGGATTTTCGATTCTCTTAACGCCCGTCGATTACTGCCCACCGACAAATATCTTCCGGGGGTCACGCTCCCGCCACATTTTTCGCCGTTCACGGCTGAGAGACCTGGTGACTATGTCTCGTACGAGCGGTTGGATGAGCTTAGAAGCATGGGCAAAGACGTGAAGGAGTTGGAGAACGCGATTCCAAAGACGGCGGACGAGATTCCGAAGAGGAAGAAGGAGGTCAAGGAAGAGCCCAAGAAGGGAATTATTGTATCGGTCGGAAAGATGCATAAGAAGAGCAAGGAGAAGTTCCACGAGGCGGTGGAGAAGGTTTGTTTCCGTTTTTTAAATTTCATTGGTTAGATAGTCTCGATGAGTCGTCTTTTTATGTAAGACTAATATTGTTCTAGTCAGGCTAATATGCCGATTTGGAGGAGAAAAATAGGTTTTTTGGAATTTTTTTAATGCCAAAAAATAGTAGCCTGGCAAAGGCAATAACAGAAAATGATAGCGTTCTATTGCCTAATTTTTCTGCCAACAACTAATAAAAAATGTTCAGTTAAACCACTTCATTATTTTCCATTCCTGTTCGGTCTGAAAACTAACAGTCAGAAAACGATTAATATTATCTGGTCTGTAATTACAGGGTAATGAGACGAGATTACGTGAACTGATGATATCAAAGAAGCATCAACGTGTCTACCACAGCATGAAACAGACATTCAAACGGAACCGCAACGATGCGCTAAAATTGAAGAAAAAGAAGAAGATTGTCGAGGCCACATCACCCATGGAGAACTGAGAGTCGAGTACGTCTGCATTTTTGTTGTTTTCTATTGTTGAGTTTGTTATTTGTTCTGTAACTTTATTATTATCATCCTTGAATTGTTAATAAATAAATAAAAATAAATTACTACTGTCTAGTTAATAATAATTATTGCCAATACGAATTATATTGCAGCCTAACAATGCTGTTAAGTGAAGGGAGTTGTGGGGGTTGGTTTGGTTCGTGATTATCTCGCCTCGCTGACGTAGCGGTCGTAAGCGTCCTGCGTGGGATCCTCCTGGTTGATGGCGCCGTAGTTGGCGTTGACGACGGTGTTCGAGTTGAACGCGTCGGTGAGCTTTCCGTCGCGCGCCATCGGCACTCCCTGTGGCACTGCAAGAAAGGCTCTCGTGAGGGCGTTGAGGGCGTTAGCGACTTACGCATGATGTCGAGGTCCTCTTCGTCGAAATTTCCGGCGCCGTACTTGATCCCCTCGTACTTGAACAGCTTGTTGAGCAAGAAGCTGCCGGCACACACGATGAGGCACAAGAATCCATAGAGCAGGAAGGTGCCGCGAGTGCCTGAACGTCGTGGCCCTCACTCCATTAAAACCGAAAAGCTTACCGATCATGGCGATGATGGAGCCGCCAAAGATGCCACCGATTCCTTTGCCGATTCCATGGTAACCGACTTGAAGAATATATTGGGCGTTTTGTTTAGCGTGCGGTGGCGCGATGAGCGAAATGTAGGAAGAAGCCGTCGTCCAGACGGTCGCCAGACAACAGCCCTGAAGCACTTGCAAAGGCAACACCATCCACGGGTTGTCGAGCACGCTGAGCATCAAGAACCGGAACACGTTGATCGCCAGACACAGGTACATGACGCGCACGTGTCCGTACTGAAACGTTTTTAATTTTCTATTGATGCTTCTGATCACTTCAAAATACCTTATTGATAAGTTTGAAGACATAGAAATAGGTAACAATCTCCGACGCGTGATTCACCACCGACAGAATACCGAAGAGCACCGGTGAGCCGCCGAGATCCTGCGAATAAATGTGACATGAAGGCGCACATTGACAACCAACCTGCAGATGCCAGAAGAGGAACGAGAAGACGAGTCCCGCGCCACAGCCCATCACCAGCACCGAAATGAAGAAGAGCAGCATGTGCATGCTGGCAAGCGACTTGAGACTGTTCCATAGAGAATTCTCATTGCCACCGTCTGACTGAAACGAATAAAATAGTTAATGGTTTCAAGAGTTGTAATCAATATAGAAATCGAGTTGATATTTTTTAAAATTTGAAACGGAAAAATAAAATCAATAAAAATAAAAATTGAACAAACAATCTACAGTATCAGCAAAGAATCCATCTGCGCCTTTAAATTCGTTACGATCAATATCGCTTCATTGATATTTTTAATTAATTTATAAGATTTTAAAGCTCCGTTTTCCTAATTTTGTAAAAATTTTAAACACCAAAGATATTTCAACGGATGTCTGTACAATTCACATAAACATTTGTTTTTCAATTGCGAATGGAAGCTAATAAAATATTCTGAAATATTGAAAAATAATAATTTTCAATTAGGGTGCCATGATTACCTTTGGACACACAGTATAAATACTTAAATTTATATTTACGTGAAATAACTTACTTACTTAGAGAGTAATGATATCTTGAATACTATTTATATGAATTTAAAAGTTTCATTGAAATATTGAAATTAAGCTTTCCATAATATTAAAAGAATAATAATCGATAGTTGGAAAATTGCTGTAATTTAGTAGTTTCTATGAAATAGTAACAAATTTAATTTGAAATAATAAAACTAATAAAAAAAAATATTGAAAATTAAAAAATTTTTTGAACTATCAATCTACAGTATCGCGCATTCATTCAAACTGTGCCTTTAAAATGATACGATTTAAATTCTTTCAATAATTTTTTTAAAACCTTTTTTATTCGAAATTTTAAAGTAATTACGTTTAATTAAGACATCTAATAAAGAAATAAATTCCTACCGACAGATGGCGAGCTCTCGCTTTCTCGGCAACAACGTGCGACACTTCGGACTCTCGCGTGTCCATCACCAAGCCGTGAATGTCTCCCGGCGCGGCGACGTCGTCATCGAACCTCATCTTCGACGCTGCAATGGCACCATCATCTACGCTACCCCGGGCGCACACTCACCGAGCATCATGGCGGCCACCATGAACACCGAGCACATGACGAAGCAGAACGTGTAGTTCTTCTCGGTCGTGTTCTCGGCCGGACACGGATGGTTGCGGAACGTGTCCGAGTAGTCGAGCGCGATGCCCATCAGGAACATGGCGAGGCCCCAGCCGACGGACGCCATCAGCCGGATCTTGCCAAACTCCTGCGGGTTGTCCTTGACGGCGTTGAGCGTGGCGCCGTCGGCGAGCGCCAGCGCCGGCGACGAGAAGAACTCGCACAGGCAGATGAGGATGAGCAGCAGCAGGAACGACTGCTCGACGGCCGGCTGCCGGTAGACGCGCGTGCTGTGCGGCGGCGACACCAGCACGCCGTACAGCTCCTCGTCGTAGTTGCACACCAGCTCCTTGGTGATGTACTCGGGCGCGATGCCGGCGATCGTGTCCTCGTCCGAGTCGAACGAGCTCAGGTCGATGATTTTTTCCACCAGTGCTGCAAATTTATGCTTTTGCCTTTTTCAGTTTTTGGATTTTCTGCATGTAGGGGATGGATTATCGCTGGATTTCTTGTCAATCTCTCGATGGATATCGTTAAAATCTTGCAGGTAGATTCTATAAGAGGTGAACTATCACATATCAAAATTTCACAAAATTGCATACAAGGATTTTTGAAATCCAGGGATATCCATATTTCAGGATTTTCCAATATCCATTATTTTCTCATAAATCATTCGATGGATTTTGTTTAGATTTTGCACATATAGTTTAGAATCTCAGAACTCTACTAAAACCAAATTTCACAAAATCCTAGAGAAGGATTTTTGAGATCCTGGGATATCCATATTTCAGGATCCATGAATTTCTTTTAAATCCTTCGATGGATTTTATTTATATTTTGCACATATAGTTTAAAGAAGAAGAACTCTTGTATAACCAAATTTCATAAAATTCCATAAAGGGATTTTCGAGATCTTGAAATATCCATATTTCAGGATCCATTAATTTCTCATAAATCCTTCGATGGATTTTGTTTATATTTTGTATATATAGTTTAGAATAGAAGAACTCTAATATAACCAAATTTCACAAAATCCTAGAGAAGGATTTTTGAGATCCTGGGATATCCATATTTAAGGATTTTCCAATATCCATTACAATCCGTCCATGGATTTCGTTATAAGTTTGCAGAAATACTGTATAAGATGTTTACTATGACATAACGAAAAATTACACAATTTTATAATAGGATTTTTGACATCGTAAGAATCCTGATTTCATGAATTTCGGATATCCTGGATTTTGTCGAAAATTGCTCGATAGATTTTACTCAAAGTTGGCAATTTTTCTTGATAGCGCGTCTACTGTTAGCACGTCAAAAATCATAAAATTCCATGGACGGATATTTGAGATCCTGAGGTATCTTGATTTCATTGATTTCAGATATCCATGGATTTCCTGTTAATCTCTCGATAGAATTGAATCTAGTTTTTCATATAGAATCTAGAGTACGGTTACACGAACCTTGCAAAAAGTTCCAACATTCTATAAAAGGATTTTGGAGATAGTGAGAAATCCCGATGTCAGGAATTTCGGATCACTTTTAATATCTCAGAAACCACTCTATGGATTGGTCTAAAATTTGTTGGATAGTTTTATCACAGTTACTGTTAGTATCTGCGCAAATATCACAAAATTCTATCGAAGGATATTGAAGATCCTGATTCCAGGTATTTCGGATCACTTTCAATATCTCAAGAAATACTCAATGGATTGGTCTAAAATTTGTTAAGTAACATAATATGGAGGTATGCTTTTAGGTGACAAAAAATCTTTAAATTTTATCGAAGGGTTTTTGAGATCGTGAGTTATCTGAATTTCGGGCATTTCGGATCAATTACAGTGTCTTAAAAACTACTCAACTGATTGGTCTAAAATTTGTTGGACAGTTTGTACACAATGAGTGTTATTATCTGCGCAAATATCACAAAATTCTATCGAAGGATATTGAAGATCCTGCGTCGGATCACCCTTCGGATATCCATTAAAACTTACGATGCGGCGAAGTGCTGCGTCTATGCCGTCTGCCGACCACAGCCGCCTTGAGCATTCCCAGCGCGCCTCCGCGGATCACATTGCCTGCGGGCGCGAGCATCGTCTGGCAGGTCTTGTTCCCTTCAGGCACGTAGACGATGCAGTACGGGGTGACGGGCTGCACGAGTCCGACGGCCAGCGTGAACACGATCAGCGATGCCAGCGAGAACATCAACAGCACTTTCTGGCGTCTGCAAGGGCAAGGATCTCGGATCGGATCGGATCGGATCATTACCTGAACCGCGACGCGAATTGACTCCAGAACGGTCCCGACAAGAACTCGACGACAGGACGCGCGCCGATCAGGAATCCAGCCTGAACACGTCGGATTGGGGATGCCTATTAAATGGCGGCTATTTTTACCTGAGCGGCAGTCATTCCGAGCTGCTTGAAGTAGACGGCGAGCAGCGGGAAGAGACTGCCAAAGCTGGCGAAGAACGCCAGGTAGAAGAGGCGGCAGATGAACGAATCTCGAGGGAATACATGGCCCAGGATATTGACGGTTTTCTCGCCAACGTGGTTTTCCATCACCTGTAAATTGGATTTGAGCGCGGTTCGGATCGGATTGGATCGGATCGCGTAATTCAATTAATGAAAGTATTATTGAAGATTATCAACTAGAATTATGATCCTGGAAATATCCGCAGTGGATATCCATGCATATCCTCTAACTTTCTCGATGGATTTTTATGAAACTTTGCCAAACACGTCTTAAATACAAGTACTCAAACATATCTAAAAATGGTGGAGATAGATAGAAGGATTTCAGAGATTCTGAGTGATCCAGGTATCAAGGATGACGGATATCTCAAAGATCGCTCGATGGATTTTGATGAAATTATGAGAATAGTGTTAGGAGGCTATATACTCAACACTAACTGAAAACCCTCAAATTCTATGGAAGGGTTTCGGAGATCCTGAATTATCCAGTTTTCATGCATTTCGGATCACCTAGAATATCTCAAAAACTACCTTACCGATTTGGATAAAACTTGTTGGATAGCATTACCTAGATGTCTACTGCTAACCAATCAAATAACGTAACATTCTATCGAGGGATTTCTGAGATCCTGTATTATCCGGATTTCAGGGATCATGGATATCTCAAAGATGGCTCGATGGATTTTGTTAAAATTCAAATCGTAGTACATTCACAATATCTTCTTCCAGTTTTCCCAAAAATCTTGAAATTTCATCAAAGGATAACTGAGATCCTCAACTATCCATTTTTCTGGATTTTCGGATCACCTAGAATATCTCAAAAACTACTCAACTGATTTGAATAAAACTTGCTGGGTAGCATTACCTAGATGTCTAGTGCAAGCTGAAGAAATATCGCGTCACTTCATCGAAGGATTTTAAAGATACTGAGATAGGATTTTCGCCGATCCCTGGATTATTTGACAACTGCTATATGGATTTCGATTAAAATTGTTGGAAATTGTTGTATACTGCAAGCTGAGCGGATACTGTGATAATCCATAAAAGGATTGTTGAAATAAGGATGACGGATATCCTCGGATAACTCAAAGATGACTCGATGGATTTGGATAAAATTTTGAGAATAGTGTGAAGAGGCTATATACTCAACGCTAACCAAAAACCGTCGCATTATATAGAAGGGTTTCGGAGATCCTGACAATATCCAGATTTCTGGAATTTCGGATCACCTAGAATATCACAAAAACTACCTTACCGATTTGGATAAAACGTGTTGGATAGCATTACCTAGATGTCTACTGCTAGCCAAACAAATATCGTATCATTCCATCGAGGGATTTCTGAGATTCTGTATTATCCGCATTTCAGGGATCAAGGATATCTCAAAGATGGCTCAATGGATTTTGTTAAAATTCAAATCGTAGTATATTCACAATATCTTCTTCCCGTTTTCCCAAAAATCTTGCAATTTCATCGAAGGATAACTGAGATCCTGAAGTATCCGACTGTCAGGTATCTCGGATCATCTAGAATATCTCAAAAACTACTCAACCGATTTGGATGAAACTTTTTGGGTATTTTTACAAGGACGTCTACTATCTAGTCCCCACAAATCTAAACAATCCATCAAAGGATTTCGGCGATCCTTCTCCATTCTCAATCTTAATTCGATGGATTTTCTTCAAACATATGAGCTTAGAATATCCAAAAATCAAAAGAAAATTCTCCAAATAAAATTTGCTGTAAAACGTTTTCATCACAAAATCTCCACAAAAAAATCAATTAAAAAACACGACGAAAAATGAATCACAAAAAAATATTCCTCACAAATCTACAAAATCAAGAATTTATTCATAAATAATAAGAATATTAACCAACTAAATTATCAAATACATTAAAAGAGATTAACACGGATTATTTCAAGTGCACTTAACAAAACGTCATCGATTTTATACCGATGAGCAATGTGATTTTCTGGAAGCTGTGTATTCCATAAAAAAAACATTCAAATGTATAATAGAAAAGAAAAAACAAGCAACGAGAAAGCAGCGTGGGGAAGCTGAAAGAGTCGATAAAAGGTGCTCATGCAGCTTATCCTGGAGACACAGAAACGAGGCTCACTTCAATCGATGAGCAAAAATGGAGGCAGAGTGGTGGGTGGGGGGTGAAGCTTGCGCGAGCAGCATTATAGACACCGAATAAAAGAATGAATCAACTTTAGTTTGGCGTTGATTAGTAGGGCTTCTTGTCTTGTTTTGATTGCCATTCGTTGAACGGTTCCAGGTAGTTGGCAATTTTGAGTTGCTCGATCTTTCTGCAATCATTTATTTAGGATAATTAAGAGAGAAAGAGAAAGAGACGAATATTTTCCCAGTTTAAAACACAACAAAAAGCAGGGAAAATTAAAATAACTTTTTCATATATATTTCAATCTTAAAAATCACTCCAGGATTTCAGAGTTTCTAGAATATCCACAATCCAGGACCATGCCAATTTAATTTGTAAAAACAGCGACTCTGTTAAAGACCTCCAATGTAATAAACAATTCCGGTATTTGGATATTTTAAGAGAAGAACAATACATTGACGTAAAATTTAACTTTTTTACACGTAAAAATGCACAGGAGGTGATAAATATTGAAAAATTGTCATTTTCAGTTGGCGTTCAGGACTATCGGATATTCAAGAGAAAATCATCGTTAGTTACGAGCCTAGCACTGACAACTAAATGAATTCCAGAAATAAATAAAATTTCCTGGAATTATATTTCGGATATCCATGGATTCCATCTAAACTTCTCGATGGAGATCCAACAATTCTCAAGCCAAGATGTTGTTTCTATGTTTATCCGTAAATTCTGGATATTTGATTCTTCTTTTATTCCAGAAGCTAGCAACAGGATTATAAACAAAAATCTCTAAAATCTTCCAATTAAACTTCAACATTTTTAGCAGTCAGGTAGAACACATTGTAGAAATACTATTCTCGTAATTTTATCCAAATCCATCGATTCATCTTTGAGATATTCTAGGATATCCGTCATCCCTGAAATTGGATACTACAGGATCTCAGAAATCCCTCGATGGAATGTTACGATATTTGATTGGTTAGCAGTAGACATCTAAGTAATGCTACCCAGAAAGTTTTAATCAAATCGATAAGGTAGTTTTTTGAGATATTCTAGGTGATCCGAAATGCATGAAAACTGGATCACTAAGAATCTCAGAAATCCTTCTATCTAGTTTCGCCATTTTTGGATATGTTTGAGTACTTGTATTTAAGACGTGTTTGGCAAAGTTTCATAAAAATCCATCGAGTCATATTTGAGATATCCGAGGATATCCGTCCAATCGGTTGATAAAAACTTCAGAATCTCAAGAATTCTCCAATCACATTATGTGATTTTTTCACAATTTTTCATTAAAAATCCATCGAAACAGTCAGGTAATGTATGTGGATATCCGAGAACCCTCAAATCCGACTGATCAGAATTTCCAAAAATTCCTTTTATCGACTTTAAAACTGTATGGATATTTTATCTATTTTATATTTCTAGCCACCTACAAGATTATGTTCAATATCCACGGATCAATATCCTTTAAATGATCTTTTCAACAAAAACTTATTCATGTCACAACCATAAATATCCCATCCATCAATTATACTACACATATCCATGCACTCGCTTCCCCCCAATTATATTTCCAACCAATTATTCCGGCAATTATCTCCCAAATTCGCGACCAACCTTTTCTCATCACTCTTTGGATTCTTCAAAAACTCGTGAAACTCGAAATCGCTGAATCCGATCGCGGCCGCGTCTTCAGCCGTCGCCGCGTAGTAAATCGCGTCGACCCGCGACCAAAGCGCCGCGCCCATGCACATCGGACACGGGTAGCACGACGTGTACAATTGGCATCCAGTTAGATCGATATCTCCTGCAACCAAACGTGCTGAAATGAGGACCATCATAACAAAACCGTACCATTCTTGCTGCAAGCGTCGCGTATCGCCACCACTTCCGCATGCGCCGTCGGGTCATTGTTGATGAGCACCTGCAAATTGAGCACAATTTTCTGGCCAAATACTGTAGAAGACATGAGACAGAACGTGTGCAATAAAGCAGGAGTCAAGGAGCCAAATATCTGGGCAGCTACATTAGATCCGACGGATGTTTGAGCGAGGAAACTTCAAGACGAATCAAGGCTGCGTGGAGTGCGTTCACCAAGATCAAACCACTTCTCGCCCACCTTGACAAAGAGAAAACAAAGGACCTCCTCTTCCAGAATGTGCTCCCGGTTCTACTGTACGGCGCGGAAACATGGACGTTGACGACAGAAAATTCTAGCCGACTGCAGAGGTGTATGAACACAATCTGTCACCACGCGATCGAATAGACATCCATCGTCAAATAACACGAAGGATACTGAAGTAGGCTGGCCACTCGATTGCCAAGTGACCGGTGGACGAAACGATTGACGGAATGGGTTCCTAGAGGTTGGACACGACCAAAACGAAGACCGAAAGCAAGATGCCAAGTCCTAATTAAACACTGGGTCTCAAATTATGTGCACGAGAAGTAGTCCACCTCCAATAACTCGAAAAAAGAAGTCGAATCGGAATCCTGGAGAAGAAGGTTGCCTGGCCTTTGCAAGGCTGGTCCGCTTCTCTATTAGAGAATGACAACGGACTCCTCAGTATCCTAAGTAAGTAAAAAAAAAACCAACCATATTGTGTCCTTTTCCAATGACTTGCCCGTCTCTCACAATCACAGCTCCAAACGGACCACCATGGTTGGCGTTCATTCCAATTTTCGCTTCGTCGCATGCCAATTTCATGAAATCCATTGCAATCGATTACAAGTTACACTCGTCGCAGTTCTTTATATCCAAGTCTTGCTAGTGAAAGTCTGGCGCACGGGATGGGCGGGGTCTAACTGCATTCTCTCGATGTGTCCGCGATTTAATATTGATTTCCATTAGTTGATTAGCCCGTATCAACCGTGAAGGTTGCGGACCATCTCTCTCCAGCCGTCGCGGCTCTTGTCGACCAAGCCACTTTCTTCTCAAGGATTCCTATTCTTCTTCTTCCATTAATTCGGCTGGTGGAGGTTTCGTGCACATAGTCGGATACCCATTTGCGAATCGAGTCTGCCCAGCGCTCCTTCGGCCTTCCTTTGCTTCTAACGCCACATCGAGGCTCCCATTCCGTTATGATTTTACACCATCTTTGTAGTGGCATCCGTGCGATATGGCCAGCCCATTTCATCTTCTTCTTATCCACAATGACACCCACGTATCTGTGGAAAACGTGAAAAAACACGAATTTTGATAAGAGAATGTCCCCCCCCTTCCTAAATCTGCAGAGACTTCTTTTGATTTTACCCGCGAAAATCTTGTTGCTCTTCCAAGAGTCTGGACATTATCTGCTTTCACGGTCGACGGCTAGATTTCGGTCCATTTGCTAGTTAGGATGAAGTTGCTCAGTCGGGCTGGACATCTCACAAGACTTCACTGGCACGAAGTACGCGCTGCTTTGCAAAATACCGCGCACCAAATGCGCAAAATACGCCCTTTCATTTGAACATTAGTTTAAATGTCTTATGATATTATAGGAGAGTTGCTCCGAATTCTGCAAAGAATGAAAACTACGGAATATGAGCTAAAACCAAAAAGAAAACACGAAAATGATCATTTCTCGATACGAAGCAGATATCAAAAAAATTCCCTTAAAAGATCCCTGGAGCTTCAAATATTTACGCTGGTCTTACAACTTTCACGTGTCCTCTCCTCAAATATTGTCTACGTCAGTTTGTCAGAAATTCCTTAAACTATCTAAAAAAATATATAAAAATCTTCTCAAAATATTAGTTTTGCGCACGTTTTCTGAGCTCGTTCGGTTAACCTTCCAATCGGCGTGCGGCTGAGGCTAATACACGGCAAACATAATATACGTGAAAAATTGTAATTTCGACTTGGCGTGCTTTTCTGCTTCTCTGTTCCTCATTATTTACCTTATCCTGCACTATCATCCAAAATACTCAAATTCCACAAGTCTTCTATTTATTTCAAAGTTAATGACAATTTTGGCTCCTTTCGCCTCGCTTCTCCATTCAAATGTCCCCCATTAACATAATTCGATTAAACCAATTCCAATCAATTAACCAACAATCGATTATAAAAGAACCAAAATCACCATGCATTTGAAAAAAAAGCCACCATGAATCTATTTGTAAGTTTCATGTCCTCCTAATTCCCAACAACACAACAATTCCAGTTCGTCGCGTTTGCTGCACTTCTCGCAATTGCTCAATCGTGTATAACCGATGATGACTGCGTGCTCGGCTCGTCGTGCCATCCAAAGCTCGGAAGATGTTTGAAGATTTCCCGTCATCATGGTTAAATTGTGATTTTGTTTTCCATTTCAAATAAATTTGTTCATTTGGAATCTCTTCTATGTTCTTGTGCATAATATCGTCTATGTTATATAAAAAATGAAACTGGAAGCTTCCTCGGAAGTGTTTCGTTTCCCCTCATAGCGGAATTGACGTCAGGATCTATTCTTCAAAATCTAGCAAAAAGGAGAAATAGAGTAAACTTGTTATCTCATAAGCGTCTCCATATAACAGTCATGACACGCAAACTGCAAAAGTTTCAGCTGCTAGATAGTTTCTGATGTATCCTTCATGCTAATTCCATCAGAATATTCACGTAGAATACTAGAATACTCTGTCAAGTTGAGAATTTAATTTGACATGGCGTGTCAGCTGACAAAAATGTGTATCTTCAATGAGAATCTCACTATTCCTATGAATTGCTCCGGGTAGAATTTACGTGAGCGTTTTCCACTCATTCCGCACGTCTAACTTTAATCTTGACAATTTTCACGTAAACATTTTGTTGTCAATAACTAATCCACGCCAAATTTACACGTATAAATTTAAAACACTTACGCAACCCTCGTCTTGATTCTCTCGAGGTTTCCAATTTGATCATATTCTCTACGGCTATCCTTTCCAAGAATTTCAACGCACTCGCTTCAACGATTTTTCTTCTTCTTCTTCTTCTCCCTCCTCCTTCCCTCAAAACCAAACATCTCTGACCCACCTGATCAATCGAATTTCTGATTCAATCAATCATTAATTAATCATAAAATAAATGATTGAATTAAATTCCGAAATATTTAAATCGTTGAAATTTCAACAAATTTCGTCAACCAACGAATCGCCAGATGAATCTCAATGTCGGTTCTCTGTTTCAATCACACATTTACATTCCACATTTAGGCAATTTTGCTAGCCGTTGCTCTTCTGCATCCAATCGTCGCTGATATTTCTTGCAAATACGACGACTGTCCACTCGGTTATTATTGTTATAAGAAAGTTTGCCATATTATGTATCAGCCAAAGTTTCATTTTTGATTGTTTATTATTTTTTAGTGGGTGTGTAATAAATTATTCTGTAAATATTCGTAAGCCCTTTCTGATTTCGCCGGTGGAGAATTGGTTACTTACTTTGGATAATTTGGAGTTCGTATTGTCAGCAATTGAGCAAGACCACCTTCTTCCGGTTTCAGCGCTCCTTTCCTGGCCGTCCTCTTCGTGCCTTGGATCCCATCCTTGTCCATCTAGACGAGAGACATGGCCTGTCCATCTCAGCTTCTTCAATTTCCCATTTATGCGGATGTTGAACATGCTGTCCGTGGCAAGATTGACGTGTTCCGAGAGAAGACTTACTTTGGAGTCCGAATCATTCTCGCAGTGAGAAGCGGACTAACTCTCTCCAATTTGAGCAGCTGCGCCGTGCCACTGATTCCTATCATAACTACACCTAGGCCTCCATCTTCGTGGGGATCGTGCTACCCGAGCTGAATCCATCTTTTTTATTTTTGAGGCTTTTAGTAATTTTCCCTGTGATTCCTGCTTACCAGGCCTTCCAGCACCACGCCTTGTGCAAGTATTTGCCGGACGATTCTATTAGCCTGTTCTACGAATGGTGGCAAACTCCATTCGATTTGTCGAAGAACAGTTACCCTTCTTCACCACGAGGATTAGAAGTTTTTTGTTTTTAATACGTGGAATGTCAAAAATCACGCTTAAACAAAGCTGAAAACAATGTACACATAACATTTCGACCGTCATGGCATTCTCTATCTTATTATGAAGAGAATACAACATTTCTGTGGAAAAAAATGAGTATAAAAGTTTCAACAGCGGTTATTCGATCTTTAATCAATAAAAAGCGAGTGTATAAACATTCCAAATGATTTAATTTTAGCTATAGCAAAAAAGAATTTTTGATTTCCTTCAGAATCAATGAGTAAAAAGTGTTTTCGGTGCAAGCCACATGGAATAAAAGAAAAAGAGCTCAGAAAACGTTACTGAAATCTTATATATAATTCGATATTCAAAAAAGATGACCATCTTAGCATAAACTATGTGTTTTTGTAGATTACACGTAAAAAGTGGAAAAAATACATATTTCCACTCGGCGTGTCAGTGCTTTCAATTATAGTCGTCGCCAAATTCGATTACCACCGCAAAATGTGGCGCACTTTTTTCAATATTATTTTTTAAATTTATTTTTAGGATTATTATTATTTTCCACAATTATTCCACTATTTAAACAACATCTATACCACATTCTTCTATTTATTTAAGCTATAACAGTATAGAACGAGCATAAACAAGGAAATAATCTTAAAAATTTAAATAAAAAATAATATTTGAAAGGTGCGCCACATTTTGCGGTGGTAATCGCATTTGGCGACGACTATAAATAAATTTCTCATAAATCTACAATGTGACCGACCTAGTCCTTTCTCTTCAATACTATTTGTCCACGACGTGAGTATAGGCCTTTGCAAACTTTTTGACCGCGCGTTGCGAACTGCTGCGCGACAAGACTAGTATAAACATAGAGACACAATAGACAACTCTCTATTTTTATAATTGTCGCAATGCGTCCTCAAAAAACGTTGAAATAGTCTATAAAAAAGCTTAAAAAATATCTGGAAAAAAAGAAAATACAATTGCGTAAAATAAAATGCAAAGAACGCAATGACATTTGACGATAACTCACGAACATTGCGTCATACTTTATGCAGACTGTGCAATCAACCCTTGACGAATTTTTGCACAACCGGATTATTTATTTATTTTTATTTTCCGTTTTTGTTTATTTTACGGGTTGCAAGTTTCAACATAAATTAAAACGAGCAATATAATCAATTGCAGATGTCTCGTCGGAGCAATCGCGCCGCGTCGCAAGCTTCGTAAGTTTCGTCGAATACTAAAACCACGAAAAAATCAATTTCCTTAAGCGACGGGAGCGGGACGGCGAGCCGACGGTCGACGATCAACTTTCAGGGGTTGCTCGACGACCTCGAGCCGAATGAACGCGAGATGGGCGAGAGACTGCGCCGCCACCTGCAATTCTTCTTCATGAACCCGATGGAGAAATGGAAGGTGCGACGGCAGCTGCCCTACAAGCTGCTGCTGCAGATACTCAAGATCGTGCTAGTTACACTGCAACTGATCCTGTTCGCGGAAATGCGAATGTCGCATGTGGATTTTATGGAGGACACGACGACCGTCATGCGGCACAGGTTCTTGAAAGAGTGGGACGACGACCGCGATGCCATTCAGTACCCGCCGGCCGAGGGTAGGTATTCTGTCTATAATGATCAGGGCTTGGATGAGCATCTCGCTTTTATTATCAACTCGGTGAGCGTCTAGTGAGACACAATAAATGTTGCTTTTTTTTAGTATTATGGCATCCAGAACGACTCGTTCGCCTCATTCAGCTACGATGTGAAGCGGCCGGGAAAGAACGGTTTCGAAGCGATTCCGTATCTTGAAGTGCACATCGATCGCATTGCTAATGTGACCGTCAAGAACAACACGTACGACTTTGACATTCTTGAAGTGAACGGTAAGTTGTTTTTTCACTGAAAAGAACATAGGGAATGGCTCTGCAGAAATGAAGCAGTTGAATTTGACATTGGAGGAGGTTCTGTCGATCCGAGAGTCGGAAGAATCAGTGAGACCGATTTTGGCGAAACGCGGGGTTACGTTCACGCCGCAAGACGCGCTTAAGATCTCCACGCTCACGCTCAAGTTCCGACTGCGAACGATTCACTTCTCGCCGACTGCTGGCGACCAGAAGCCCGAATGCTATAAAATACTGGTAATGGGTTTTTTTTGGAAGGCTTGTGGGTGTGCAAAATGTTGTTTGCAGGTTTCAATTAAGTTTGATAACTCGAGACATACCGGTCAGGTACACGTCACCCTCGGCACAATGGTTTCCTATGTGAATGTTTGTAACGGGCGTGTCATCAAAGGTGGTGAGCTGGGTTTTTTTGTTTTTAAAACTTTGTTACGATCGCGGAACGATTTCAATGAAGATGAGTTTAGTCTTCTGTTGAAAAATGAAAAAAAATACCTGCAAAAACCTGTTTTTTTTTGCACTAGAAAAATGTTTTCCGGAATTCCGGACCGGTTATTCCGGAAAATTCCCGAAATATTGGATTGTTTTAGGTATTCTGAGTCTCTTATCAGATTTAAATCCACTAGATTTCGAATATTAGCTTGATAAAATTGTTTCCGGAATGTTTACCGGAATTCCGGACCGGTTATTCCAGAAAATTTGTGGTATTTTTTATTTTTCTAAGTGCTCTGAGGCTTCTAACAGCTTTAAACCCACTGGATTTCGAATATTTGCTTGATAAAATAGTTTCCGGAATGTTTACCGGAATTCCGGACCGGTTTTTCCGGAAAATTCCCGAAATATTGTGTTGTTTTAGGTCTTCCGAGTCTTTTAGCAGATTTAAACAAAATTGTAAAAGATTGGAATATACTAGATTTCCACTATTTACTTGATAAAATTGTTTCCGGAATTCCGGACCAGGTATTTCCGGGAAAATCTCGGTATTTTTCATTTTTCTAAGAGCTCTGAGGCTTTTAACATCTTTAAACCCCCTTAGATTTCCACTTTTTACTTGATAAAATAGTTTCCGGAATGTTAACCGGAATTCCGGACCGGTTACTCCAGAAAATTTTCGGTATTTTCATTTTTCTAAGTGCTCTGAGGCTTCTAACTGCTTTAAACCCACTAGATTTCGAACATTTGCTTGATAAAATAGTTTCCGGAATGTTTACCGGAATTCCGGACCGGTTAATCCGGAAATTTTCCATTTTTTTGGATTTTTTACGTCCTTTGAGGCTTCTAACAGATTTAAACCCCCTTAGATTTCCACTTTACTTGATAAATTAGTTTCCGGAATGTTTACCGGAATTCTGGACCGGTTATTCCGGAAAAATTTTCGGTATTTTTCATTTTTCTAAGTGCTCTGAGGCTTCTAACAGCTTTAAACCCACTAAATTCCCCCTATTTTGTTCTTTTAAAGTGTTTCCGAAATGATTACCGGAATTCCGGACCGGTTATTCCGGAAATTTTCCATTTTTTTGGATTTTTTAGGTCCTTTGAGGCTTCTAACAGATTTAAACCCCCTTAGATTTCCACTTTTTACTTGCTTAAATACTTTCCGGAATGTTTAGCGGAATTCCGGACCGGTTATTCCGGAAAATTTAAAAAATGGACGTCTTCAGGTGTGGGCTGGTCATTTGACACGCTGCTCATTGGAATCACCGACATTATTGTGCTCGTTTTGTGCGTTCTCTCGCTGATCCTGTGCTGCCGGGCACTGATCAAAGCTCATTTGCTGCAACTGGTGCGGTGTGCTGAGCACGCATCGAATGAAAAAGCGCATATTTGCAGAAAACGAGCGACTACTTTGATAATGTGCTCAAGACGCGGTTGAGTGTATCGGATCAGCTGGATTTCCTGAACCTGTGGTACGTGATGATCGTCGTCAACGACATCCTCATCATCTTGGGCACGGTGGCGAAGATCTCGATCGAGTTTAAGGACTTTGATAACTCGCTGTTCACGCTGACCTCGATTTTCCTCGGAATGGGAGCGTTGATGGTCTATGTGGGAGTTTTGCGTTATTTTGGATTCTTTAGTCAATATAATGTGAGTCTTTTTTTGGTTTCGTTTTGGATCCTCGTTTGTTATTTAGGTTCTCATATTAACCCTGAAGAAATCGCTGCCGAATATTATGAGGTTTATGTCTTGTGCGATTGTACTCTACATGGGATTCTTGATTGCGGGCTGGGTTATTATTGGCCCATATAGTATGAAGTTCCGAACGTTGTCCGAATCGTCAGAAGCGTTATTTTCCCTTCTAAATGGTGATGATATGTTTGCGACGTTTTATACAGTTAATGACTCGAATACAGTCATAAAGGTTTGTGAGGGAAAAATAAAAAAAATAAAAAACATGGCCTAGCTTTCTCAAAATAAATTTCTAGGCCATTAACGCGATTTTCTCTTCCATCCTGATTTTGAAGAGGAATTAATTAATTTGCAGGTATTTGGTGTTGTTTACATTTATATATTCGTGTCCTTGTTTATTTATGTTGTATTATCATTGTTCATTGCTATCATTATGGACGCTTATGAAGTTGTGCGGGTATTGCGCGATTGGGCGGAGGTGGAAGAGAAATGTGGTATTTGCAGGATCGGTACGCGGATGGACTCGGATCTGTGGACACGGGCCACTTGAAGGAATTTGTGTCGACGTGTCCGCCGCCAGAGGAGCTGTCGTCGCCGTCGACGCAGGCCGCGTATTCGCCGTCGAACTTGTTGAACTTGGGTCGGTGCGTGCTTGTTTTTAACTCACTTGTTATGCTCACTCGCAATATTGACGCTTTTGTTGTTTGGGAATGTTTGGTGAAGGATGGATTTGTAATAAGAAGGGGATTTTGAATGATTTGAGCTTGCAGCGGCTGGCAGCGACTCGAATAGAGCGCTCACGGTTCTGAACGCGATTGACAATGCTCGGGACTGGTTGACGAATGTTAGGAATGGTAGCAGATTTGAATCGTTTGAGAACCCGCTGAATAATGATCGAGGCAATAATGTTTTGTAATTGATGTGTTAAATAGTTTCTGCTTTGTAACATAATGATTTGTATTTTGATTATAATTTTGATTTTTTCACTTTATCAACTGTGATTTACTTAATTTAAAACTCATCTTGTCTCCTTGTTTCGTACCATATCCAAGCTGTGAAATTTTGTGTATATATGGTTGAATCGTGTAATGGTGCTCTTTTGATTCTAGAATTGTATTAATAAATTATTTTTGTCTAAATATGTTTTTTTTTTTTTAATTGGAAAATATCCATAAAAATACAGTAAACATTTAAAGGCGCAGAGTGAAATGAATTGATACTGTAGATTGTGTTGATTAAATTTTTAAAAATTTATTTAAAAAAATATTTTTAACTTCAAAGAATTAAAGTTTTTAAAGTCGCATGAGTAATTTAGATTAAATTATTATTTTTCCTAATAGCTACGATATAGTTTAGAAGAATAAGAATGTTGGAAAATAAATCTTTTGAAAAAAAGTGATCCAATAAAAGTTTAAAGGCGCAGATGTTATGTTATTGCTACTGTAGATTACATTTCGCAAAATTTTTATTTTCAAAGGTTCCTTTTTCATTTCTTTAGCTATTATAGATAAGAATTAAATAATTGCGCGAATTTTAAATACAAAACCATTGTCATTGTGATTCTCTTGTCATCTGTTGTCAGCTCAATCCAATCCAACCCAAATCAATGGACTAAAATATATTAAAATAAAAACAAAGAAAAGCAGCCTCCTCCCCCCGTCCGAAATAATTGCAACCATATGCCCCACCCGGCAGAGACAACGGCAATAGCATAGAAGGCAGGCGGGGAGTGAAAGCGTGTGTGTCTTTTGCATCCAGCAAGGTCAGTGACGAGGACGAAATACGACCGCGTTGCATCGAGCGAATACGCAACGCTCTTATTCGATTCGCATCTGAAACGATCATCACAACGACGTTTGGATTGCAGAGGCGCGCCAATGGTGGGCACGACGACGACTCCGAACTCGCTCAGCGATCTGCTGGCCGAGGTGATGAAGATCAGCGAGCAGACGCTGGAAGACAACGATAATCAAAAGTGAGTCGCGCGCGGTCCCGGTTTGTTAGTGGTGTTTTTGTTGCAGGAAGCAGTCGCTGGCGTGCCATCCGATGCGGCAGGCGCTGTTTGAGGTTCTGTGCGAGACCAAGGAGAAGACGGCACTGTCGATCCGAAGCTCTGTCGATGAGACGCCCGAGGACCCGCAACTAATGCGTCTTGATAACATGCTGGTAACGTCTCTTCGGCACTACATTTTATTCTTTCCTTTCCCCTCCAGGTGGCCGAAGGCGTGGCGGGCCCAGAGAAGAGCGGCTCCCTGGGAGCCGAGGCGAGTGGCGGCGACCAGGCCGACTACCGTCAGAAGCTGCACCAGATCCGCGTCGTCTACAATGACGAGCTTCGAAAGTATGAGGACGCGTGCGCCGAGTTCACCCAACACGTGCGCTCGTTGCTCAAAGACCAGTCGATCGTGCGCCCGATCGGACACAAGGAAATCGAGCGAATGGTGTTCATCATCCAGAAGAAGTTCAGCGGCATCCAGGTGCAATTGAAGCAGTCGACATGTGAAGCGGTGATGATACTGAGGAGTCGGTTTTTGGACGCGCGCCGCAAACGCCGCAACTTTTCCAAGCAGGCCACGGAGGTGCTCAATGAGTATTTCTACTCGCATTTATCGAACCCGTACCCGTCGGAGGAAGCCAAGGAGGAACTCGCCAGGCAGTGCAATATTACCGTTTCGCAGGTGGGTTTTTTTTGGACATAAGCAAGAAATGTGATCTTCTTCTTGCAAATTGAGCTGACGATTTTATTCCGTAGAGGACTCATATCTCATAGATTGTTATTAATCTTCTCCTATAAAGCTTGTAGACCGTTCTTTCGAGCTTCAACGAATGCAAATCGTAGATTTTATTGAAACATGGATTCAAAGTTATGAGATAGTTCAAGACAAAAAATATACATTTAAATAGTATTTAATGTTAATTTTCAAATTAGGGAATAATAAAAATGAATCAATTTGTATGAAAACTTGGATTTGAAGGATTCTGGCAATTCTAAACTGTTCTGGAAATGTTCTTTTTATCCTGTACAAGGTAGAATCTGCCTGACACGAGAAAAATGAATCAGCTATGATCCTAGGATGTTTAATTTCATAGTTTATTGAATTTTAGACAAATCTTGTCATTTTGTGAAGCCGAATTTTGCACGATTAAATATTCAAAAATGCTTCTGTAAGTGTAATAGAATTCTAGCGCACGCCAAATGAAAAAAAAAAAGAGAATTTTTAACCTTTAGACGGGTTTTTTCTAATTTTTAAGTTCAAAATAAAAACGATTTTCACTACAAACGACTTTAAATGTTAGTGTAAAGAGGTTTTTAATAATATTTTATTGTTGCATTTGGCGTGGATCTTTGCATTTTCACCCAAACTTGTAATCATGCTCAAATTTAACTTTTTAGAAAGATATTAATGTTTTTAGATAGTTTAAGACACGGCTAATTAAATTGTAAAGACGTAAAAATTTCCATCCACGTTTAAAAATCGCAAAATCATTATTTCGATCTGGCGTGTATCGCAGAGTCTTTTCTTCCTTCTTGTTTAATGTATTCCCGCGCTTACTGAGCTCCTGGTTTCACGAGTTCAGCGAATGTTTTTGTATCCGGCAATTTTTATGAGAGATTTCGTCTAGCTTCTGATTCGCTTGCGGAGATATGCATTGACTTGTTCCATTCTTAAACTTCATAGGCTGAGCAGAATCTCTCTACTTTGGGTCCCTTTCTTCGCAAATTCAAAATATTGAAGAGATACTTGATAGACGCCAAATGGAAATGACTATTTTTTAATATTTTAAAGTGTATTACTAATTTATACGTATTATTTTCATATAACAAGGGAAGTCACTTTAGCACTTTAATTAAGTTATTCCTTATGTCGGACATTTTATGGTTTATGCACGTCAATAAAGCTGTCAAAAATAAACTTTGGCGGCTCAGAGAAAAATTGCGCCGATTTTGAAAACGGTTTTGGAATCAGCGCATCCGAATCTATCAATGGTGCAAGGGCGCTAAAGTGACTTCCCTTGTAAAATGACACGTCATTGTTACTAGCCCGTCTTAAACTATCTAAAACCTACCTGCGCCTCTTACCGAAATTTGCAAGATGTGCAATTAACCATTCGATTTGGTGTGCTTGATACTTCTGAATTCTGATTTTATCTAGAAGATACCATTTCTATGAACGATTGCAGGTGTCGAATTGGTTCGGCAACAAGCGAATCCGCTACAAGAAGAACATTGCGAAGGCGCAAGAAGAAGCAAATATGTACGCGGCGAAGAAAGCAGCGCACGGAGCTCTTGGAGGTATTTTGGAATATATCTCAATGTGAAGGCTTTTGTTTTAGGAATGGGAGCGACGCCGTACGGCCTACTACCTGGGGCATCGGCAGGACTGCTGAACCCGTACCCCGCAATGCTGCCGGGACAAGATTTGTCGCACATGGCGATGCCCCCGTTCGATCTCTCCGCCTATAACCCGCAATTGGTGAGAGTTTAAATGAAACGGATACCTTTGATGATTGGATGATTTTTTTTTGTTTCCAGATGGCGCAATATCAGAACCAGATGGGAAGCGGTGAAAACGAGCAGAAGCCATGATGATGATGATGATGATACTCGTTGATAACATTTGCTCCAACCAACTCTTGCTGGATTTGTTTGCAATTCACTTGATCTTTGTTGTTTTTTATTCGTTATATTGATGCTGAAACACAAACAATGCCTTGCCGAATGTATAATTATGTTTATTTTTTCTAATCATTATTTAATTATAACTAATAACTAACCTTGTATTTTTAATTTCTTCTTCTTCTTCTTGAAAAATCAACGCACATTTTTGTTCTTACAACGATCTCGATTAATTGTATCCTGAAAATGTATTTGACTCAAATGTACACACGTATAAATTTGTTTTTTTTTCTTAAAGAACTGTTTTCTTTTAAGGTTTTAGGCTGAAAATTAAGTTGAGAGGGGGCGGAGTAATTGACGCACAAAGATTGGCAACCGCGGCGCACTTTTCTGAAGGTTTGCATATTTGCTGGTTTTTCTTTGTGGAGCTGCAGAGTTTTGATTTGAATGATGTCCGGATGAGGTTTTCTATAATATTAATGTCAGGTTTTCGCTATGAGACCCATAATGGGAATGCTTGAAATTGACGATTTTCAAATGAATATTTTTAGAACGAAACTAAAATCTGTCATGCACGTTTTTTCCATTAGAATATAATAAAAGTCAACATCTATAAATATATGCTAAAAAGATCTTTATAGTTTCGCTTCGAGACCACTTAACGATGCCTCAAACGAGTAACCCCGGCTAATTTTATGAATTTTTCTTGTGGCAGATTTGTACTCTAATATGTGAACATGGCAACAAGTTTGAATTGGATTTTTATAGTATCAGTTCTGTTCTTTCAAATAAGGACAAGAATTTTGCAAATGTTTTCGCTTCGAGACGCTGAAAAACGAATGAAACTTGGTGCAATTTACAATATAATTTTGACAGTTTTCAAATGGAAAGTTGTACTGAAATTTGTCAAAATCTTGATGTGGTAGAAATGGATTCTTATAGTACTGGTCTTGTTCTATAAAATAAGTACAAAAACGTTACAAATATTTTCGCTTCAAGACCCAAAAACAGAGTTTGAATAAGGTGCGGTTGATATTCAAATTTTCTTCAATTTCAACGGCAGATTTTTACTCTAATTTGATTAAATATTAAAAGGTTTGTTTTGTTTTCTTATAGTACCAGTCTTGTTCTATAAAATAAGTATAAAAACGTTACACATATTTTCGCTTCAAGACCCAAAAACAGAGTTTGAAGAAGGTTTGGTTGAAATTCAAATTTTCTTCAATTTCAATGGCAGATTTTTATTATTATAGGATAAAATCTTGAACAGTTTAACTTGTATTCTTATAGTATTGGTCTTGTTCTATAAAATAAGTATAAAAACGTTACAAATATTTTCGCTTCAAGACCCAAAAAGCGGGATTAAAATAGGCGCGGTGGGAAATGCAATTTTGCTCATTTTCAAAGGCAAATTTGTATTCTTATAGGATAAAATTTTGAACAGTTTAACTTGTATTCTTATAGTATTGGTCTTGATCTATAAAATAAGTATAAAAACGTTACAAATATTTTCGCTTCAAGACCCAAAAAGAGAGTTTGAAGAAGGTGCGGTTGAAAACCGAATTTTCTTCAATTTCAATGGCAGATTTTTACTCTATTATGATTAAATGTTAACAAGTTTATTTTGGTTTCTTATAGTACCAGTCTTGTTCTATAAAATAAGTAAAAAAAAACCTTACAAATATTTTCGCTTCAAGACCCAAAAAGCGGGATTAAGATAGGTGCGGTGGGAAATGTATTTTTGCTCATTTTCAAAGGCAAATTTGTGTTCTTATAAGATAAAATCTTGAATAGTTCAACTTGTATTCTTATAGTAACAGTCTTGTTCTATAAAATAAGTACAAAAACCTTACAAATATTTTCGCTTCAAGACCCAAAAAGCGGGATTAAGATAGGTGCGGTGGGAAATGTATTTTTGCTCATTTTCAAAGGCAAATTTGTGTTCTTATAAGATAAAATCTTGAATAGTTCAACTTGTATTCTTATAGTACCAGTCTTGTTCTATAAAATAAGTAAAAAAAAACCTTACAAATATTTTCGCTTCAAGACCCAAAAAGCGGGATTAAGATAGGTGCGGTGGGAAATGTATTTTTGCTCATTTTCAAAGGCAAATTTGTGTTCTTATAAGATAAAATCTTGAATAGTTCAACTTGTATTCTTATAGTAACAGTCTTGTTCTATAAAATAAGTACAAAAACCTTACAAATATTTTCGCTTCAAGACCCAAAAAGCGGGATTAAGATAGGTGCGGTGGGAAATGTATTTTTGCTCATTTTCAAAGGCAAATTTGTGTTCTTATAAGATAAAATCTTGAATAGTTCAACTTGTATTCTTATAGTACCAGTCTTGTTCTATAAAATAAGTACAAAAACCTTACAAATATTTTCGCTTCAAGACCCAAAAAGCGGGATTAAGATAGGTGCGGTGGGAAATGTATTTTTGCTCATTTTCAAAGGCAAATTTGTGTTCTTATAAGATAAAATCTTGAATAGTTCAACTTGTATTCTTATAGTAACAGTCTTGTTCTATAAAATAAGTACAAAAACCTTAGAAATATCTTCGCTTCAAGACTCAAAAAGAGAGTTTGAAGAAGGTGCGGTTGAAAACCGAATTTTCTTCAATTTCAATGGCAGATTTTTACTCTATTATGATTAAATGTTAACAAGTTTATTTTGGTTTCTTATAGTATTGGTCTTGTTCTATAAAATAAGTACAAAAACCTTACAAATATTTTCGCTTCAAGACCTATAAACAATGACCAAAAACATACACTTTTAACAAAAACATTTAAGTCAGAATTCGAATTTAGGTAATTTGTATGATTTGTATCTCCCATCATTTTCCATGAACAAATCAATAAAATAATATAAATAATCTTATATGCACATGATCTCATCAAGAACTAAAATCTAGAGACCACTTGAAACTTGTCTTCTGAATTTCGATTATTTTTTTTGCTCAATTTTCTTCTGAAAGGAAAAACGAATAATAATAATAATGAACTCAATTCGATTTTCGTCGAAATGTTATTGTTGTTATTATTATTTCGTATATATTTTATTGACACCTTTTTATTCCGGCCCGCCGGCTGTCTCTCTCTCGTCGATTTTTATGCAAATTTTTTGGACGAAGAAAGGAAAGAGCAACGACTATCCCATGGGCTTTTCGCACTCGTCTTCTGCTCCATTTTTTGATTTATGAGTGCCGACGACCATTCTTTTCTTATTATGGGATTGATTTTTGTTTTTATATTCGTCGTCAAAATGTTCTTCTTCTTCTTCTTCGTATTATTCCAGAAACAAGCAAAGATAATCGTTGAGTGAGCACATATTTGGTCCCATTATATCTAGTTCAAAGCTAGTTTCGTTTTGCCATATTTCAGCCCCCTCTAAATTGATTATAATTATATTCACAATTTTAAATGGTGATTATTTTTTTGTGACTTTTTAATTTTTCTATTATTATTGTTGTTGTTATTTAAAAACAAACAATTGAACTTTAAATTGTTATTCTCAAAGACAGCTGTTTGGTCATTTTATTGATCGATTGGAGTGTTGTTGAACCGTCTTATCAGTTCCTATTTTTGGCCATCAATTCTATTCTTTCAGAAAAAAATTCTGGAAGAATGATAGATGATGTAATATTGGGAGTGATTATACGAAAAAGATATGGGTGACGTGGGTGCGTGACTCGATGCCGTTAACCATATTTTGTCCGCGGACAGCGAGTTATAAATAGTTACGGTTCAGATCCGGGAAGGTCCTTGTTTTTTAATTTTAAAATTTGAATTTTCCGCCGTTCATGTTTTAAATTTTCTCATTAGAGCGTCGAAATTATTGTATTTTGTTATTGTCCTTTTCAGCCTAATGGAAGAGGAAAAAATTAGGTCCTCGTTGGGACGGCCAATATTTTTTCTTTTTCTTATTGTTCTTTTCAGAGATCGGTGCCTAATGGAAGAGCAAAAAATGATGGACGGCCACAAAAAACTTTTTCGACTATCCCTCTTAAATGTGTGCTGCCCAGAATTTCGTAAAAAAGAATGGCCGTCCTAACGAGAACATCATTCCATCCTAACTTTTTCCTCTTCCATTAGACACCGATCTCTGAAAAGGACAATAACTGGATAATATTTTGTGTATATAGTATATTTCAAAATAGTTGACGACGCTATCACGCTGCAAATACGGCATACTAATTCAAATTCATTTACAAATCGATTATTTTATTTTATTTTTGTGACATTTTTTAATTGTTATTGCTTATATTGCACGTTTATTAATTAAAAATTATTAAAATAATCGATTTGAAAATGAATTTTAATTAGTATGCCGTATTTGCAGCGTGATTGCGTCGTCAACTATTTTGACATACGCTATAGACTATTTCAAGTATTTTGACGACGCATTGCGAACCGTTGCGCGTTGAGAAAGTTTTAAAAGGAGTTTTCTGTTGTGTCTCTCCATTTATTATCGAGAATTCCTAATTTTTCCTCTTCCATTAGACACCGATCTCTGAAAATGAAAATGTAAGAGTTGCTACGCAGCTGCATCGTCAAAAAATAGCCTGTAATGTCGTCAAATAAAAGGAAATGATATCTGTATCAAGTTTATTGACGACGCATTGAGAACCGCTGCGCGATACAAGACTATTATAAACAGAGAGACACAAAAGGCAACTTATTATTGTCCCGACGCGCAGAGGTTTGCAATGAGTCGTCAAAAAAATTTGATACAGGCGATGTTTACGAACTGTCGTCAAATAAAATGTCTTGGTTAGTTCTCATAAACCTTTATTTAGATTTTCTTGTTTATTTCGCAGAAGTACAGGAATATCCTCTCAGTTTTTTTTTACAATTTTATCCTGGCACTGTTCAGTTGATTAAATTTCGCGCCTCTTCTGTTCTTGTTGATTATGATTCTGTCTATATCTAAATCAAAATCGCATAATTAAGTATTGCAAGTTTTGTTTGACGACAGTACGCAAATTCGGCACGCTATCTTACAGTTTGGCGTATTTTGTTCTTTTATCGGGTTAATCTCACCCATCATTGACTCTTGTTTGAGAGATATTTTTGTTCGCTCGACTATCAAAAGAATTGGCAATTATAGACTACATAGTTTGATATCATTGGAACGGAGGACGAATCGATTGGTAGGAAGTGACGATTAGATGAAGGACGTCGTTGGAAATTGAGGAATTCTTGCAAACTGGACGAAAATTGGTCTTTGGAAACGATCGATAATTGCAAATGAGGGAATATTGGTGTGAAGATTCGAGGAGTGGCGCCAAGCTGATATGGAGAGAATTAAATGTTAATTGTTTAGTATTTTTTGTTGAATATAGAACCCCCCGAGCACAAAATTATGATTTGAGAACCAAATATGTAGCTCAAAATGCGATTTTCTATGCGCCCAGCGAATAATGGGCGTGACTTGTTTCTGGAAGACGAAGGCCGGCGGTTGGCTGACGTCAATCCGCGAGAGATATATCTTATCTTGCTCAGAGCGAGCTCAGCAAACAAGCGGCGAACCTATTCCAAATCAAGTCCACGTGCGTTCTCGTGAATCGCGTCCAGAGAACGAAACTCGCACAGCAGCAACAACAACAACAAGTTGGCGGATGGGCGGAGCCGTTGGGACGGTTTTGTCTCATTCGTCGCTGGCGGCGATTGACTGACTGACTGATTGATTGATTGATTGCACACGGCTCGTTGTTGTGCTTTTAGAGTATTCGCCACTGTGTGCTGGTTTTGGCTCGAATCATGCACGATGCTCGACGACACCCTTTGAGGCATCGCCGCGTTTTGATTAACGTTATCAGGTTGGTTGGCGCGCGTCTTCAAAGTCACGCCCATTGTAAGCGGGGGAGCGATTGAGCCCATGTTTGGCTCATTTCAATTGTCGCGCTTGTTAATTTAATGATTTGTTATCTATTCTGATCTCTGTCTCATTTTTATCGTTTTTTTTGTTTCTGTTTACAAATGTGTCAAATGCGCTGATTTGTTGGGCAGATAATCTTGATCGTTTAGAGTTTGACTAGTTTACAGGGAGTTCATTTGCACAGAGTTGTGAGATGATGGAATGAAGTTGTCATTGATTTGAATGGTCTGAAAGTGAAGTTAGTATTGATGTTGTAATTTTGGATGCTTGTTTTGTAGAATTATTAGATTATTCATTATCTAGGATGTTTTGGTTGGAGTAGTTGAAATGAGCAATTGGTACAAACTTTGATGGCGATTTTTATGGTCCTACAGCGAAAATTTAGAAAATTTGCATTATTTAGGCTAATTTCTATTCTTCCTTTATATGTACACCAGCTCATTTTGCTAGAAACTCATTTGGAGCACGTGAAATGAGCAACTGAAAATGACGCAATTTTGGGTGATTTTGGTACAAACTTTGATGGCGATTTTAATGGTCCCACAGCGATAATTGAGAAAACCCGCATTATTTAGACTAACTTATATCCTCTCTCTATATGCATATCAGCTCATTTTGCTAGAAAACCATTTTGAGCCCGAGAAATGAGCAACTGAAAATGACGCAATTTTGGGGGATTTTGGTACAAAGTTTGATGGCGATTTTAATGGTCCTACAGCGAAAATTGAGAAGACTTGCATTATTCAGACAAATTTCTATTCTTCCTTTATATATACACCAGCTCATTTTTGCGGGAAACTCATTTGGAGCACCTGAAATGAGCAACTGAAAATGACGCAATTTTGGAGGATTTTGGTACAAAGTTTGGTGGCGATTTTAATGGTCCCAAAATGATAAATGATAGCAGCTTCGATAATTGGTAATTATTCGATTCTTTTTTGAGCAATTTAATTCAATTTGAATGGTCCCACATGCGTTTAGTGTGAGGAAGAAGCCTTCAGAAGTCAACGGCGAATTGAATAAAAGAGCATTCGACTAAAAGCATTTGGCTGAATTCAATTAGCTTCCCTCCCTCCCTTCCTTTAGTATTTTGTTTGTTTGTTTATTTATTGCACGTCAATCATAATTAGATTCTGGATTTTATTTCGATTCGATGGATGCAATCAATAAAATCAAAGATTATTTCGTTTTCATTTTTTGTTGTTTTGTCACTTAAAAATCAACGTGTTGTGCTCAGTTTTTTGTTGTGAGAAACAGCTGTTGACCTTCTTTTTGATTGTTGTTTTGCTCATTTTTAAAATACTCAGGTAATATTATCTTTGAAAATGAGCTCATCTACTTTGGGGGGAATTTGGTTGTGCCTAAGAGTTGATGAAAAGCTTAAAAATGAAATAATTAAGGTCAAACGAGGAAAAATTGCAAATTTTAATTTGCTCAATTTTCAGATGAGATTTTTAGACAAATGGCATTGTTGATTTGCTTGAAACTTGTTGTAATAATAAAATACTTGCTTTAAATTAGTGAGGAAAAGTGAAATTTCAGTTTTTACAGCAACAAATTGAATAAAATAAAGTTTTGGAAGTTTGCCAAAAATGATATTTCTGTTAATTTCAGATGCGATTTACAGTATTGTAGAATAAACTTTAAGTGATTAAAATGATTTAGATTTACAATATAATAGCGGGAATTTGAAAATTTAAATTTTGACAGTTTTCAGATGAGATTTTTTGAAAAATGACATTGTAGATTCTTCTGAAAATTACTATAATGCTTAATTAAATAGCATATAATCATTTATAATTAAAATAATGTATGGTCTTACGGCGAAAAATTCGAAAATTTTATTTTGAAATTTTAACAAAAAAAAATGAAAAATTAGGTATTTTTGAATGAGATTTTCACAAAAGTTTTACTGTAGAATTTGCTGAAACTTGCTGTAATAGTAAAACAAAATACCTTGAATTAAAATATATCAAAAAATTCATGGTCTCACGGCTAAAAATTGAAAATTTTTCATTTTGAAATTTTGAACATTTTTGTCTCAAATTGACCGAATTTCAGATTCGATTTTCAGACGAATGGTATTGTAGATTACGCTGAAATTAACTTACATTAATCAAGAAATGATGTGTATTAATAAAATCGTAAGAAAAGTTTAATCTGAAAGCGGGAATTTGAAAATTGGAATTTTGAAATTTTGTCAATTTTTTGATAAAAATGTGTAATTTTCAGATGAGATTTTTAGACAAATTGCATTGTAGATTTACGTGAAACTTTCTGTTATAGTAAAACAAGATGCTGTAAATTGAAATATATCAAAAAACTTTATGGTTTCACGGCGAAAAACTCGAAAATATAATTTTGAAATTTTGAACATTTTTGTCTCAAAATTGACCATATTTCAGATGAGATTTTCAGTCAAATGGTATTGTAGATTAAGCCGAAACTAACTTTTATTGATAAATAAGTAATGTAAAATAGTGATATTGTTAAAATCAATTTAGCCCGACAGCGGGAAATTCAAATATTTGTTTTGGAATTTGGACGAAAAAGTTGCCAAAATTAGGTATTTTTGAATGAGATTTTCACAAAAATGGTACTGTAGAATTTGATGAAACTTGCTGTAATAATAAAACAAGATGCTGTAAATTGAAATATATCAAAAAAACTAATGGTCTCACGGCGAAAAACTCGAAAATTTTATTTGGAATATTTTGACAAAAAATAACGAAAATTAAGTAATTTCGGATGCATTTTTCAGAAAAGTTTTACTGTAGAATTTGCTGAAATTAGCTGTGATTGTTAAATAAGTGTATTAAATTATTTTTATTTTGAAAAAATTTCAATTTGATAGCGGGAATTTGAAAATTGGAATTTTGAAATTTTGCCAATTTTTTGATCAAAACGTGTAATTTTCAGATGAGATTTTTAGACAAATCGCATTGTAGATTTACGTGAAACTTTCTGTTATAGTAAAACAAGATGCTGTAAATTGAAATATATCAAAAAACTTTATGGTTTCACGGCGAAAAACTCGAAAATATAATTTTGAAGTTTTGACAAAAAAATTGCAAAATTAGGTATTTTTGGACGCGGTTTTCTCAAAAGTGTTACTGTAGAATTTGCTGAAACTTTCTGTAATTGTAGAAAAAATTGTCGCAAATCAAAATATATCAAAAAAACTAATGGTCTCACGACGAAAAATTGGAAAATTTCATTTTGAATATTTGACCTTTTTTGTCTCAAAATTGACCGAATTTCAGATGAGATTTTCAGACAAATGACATTGTAGATTTGCTCAAAATTTTCTGTAATGGTAAAACAAGATTCTGTGAATCAAAATATATCAAAAAAATTCATGGTCTCACGGCGAAAAACTCGAAAATTTTATTTTGAATATATGACCTTTTTTCCTCAAAATTAACCAAATTTCAGATGAGATTTACAGTAATACCGTATTATAGAATGAGCTGCAATTAGGTATAGGAAACTTGTAATGGATTGTTTAATAATATTTACAAAAATAATTTCATTCGTATCGCTAGAAATCTCAAAATATTGTTTTGAAATGCAATAGTTATTTTGGATATATTTAAGACAAGTTTTTGAGCATTTCTGTGCAAAGAATACAAATAAAAAGAGCAAAAAAAGTTCCAGTCAGACGTGGCGGGGGGATAACAAAAGCAAACAAATGGAAATAGTCTCGAGAGCAATCGAGCAAGCAGCTCACAAGTGCGCGCAAAGAGAGATTTGTAATTAATCAATACAGAGATGGGCTCAGATCAGATCAAATTGCTCGTTTTCAGGATGATCAAGCGCAAGCTGCAGGACTTGGCCGTGTGCTGCTCGTATCAGGTCGACTTCCTGCACGAGAAAAGTGGGTGTGGCTTGTTGTGCCGCGCGACTAATCGGCGACTCGTTCAGGGCACTCGATGAAGGAGTTCAAGCGGAGCTACGAGGTGCTCGACGAGATCGGGCGCGGCGGGTTCGGCATCGTCTACGAGGCGACGCGGCTCGCCGACGGCGCCAGCGTGGCCGTCAAGTTCGTCGAGCACAAGCACGTGCGCAGCTGGACGATGGTGGGCGTGGCCGGGGGCGGCGAGTCTAAACGGACGAGTTGCAGGGCCGGCACCTGGTGCCGTCGGAGGTGAGCCACCTGGAGACGTGCCGGCAGCTGCGCGGCGTCATCGAGCTCGTCGACTGGTTCGCCAGCTCGAAGGGCTTCCTGATCGTCATGGAGCGGCCCGAGCACAGCATGGACCTGTTCGACGTGGTGAGCGTGCACGGGCCGCTCGACGAGCCGACGGCCAAGTTCGTGTTCGCGCAGGTGGTGCGCACCGTGCGCGCCATGTTCGAGCTGCACGGCCTGCTGCACCGCGACATCAAAGACGAGAACCTCATCGTGAACATGCGCAGCGGCATGGTGAAGCTGGTCGACTTCGGCGCCACCGCCTACGTCGGCAAGGCCGCCAAGCAGGAGTTCCAGGGCACGCGCTCCTACTGTCCGCCCGAGTGGTTCCGCGACAAGACGTATCTGCCGGTCGAGGCGACCACGTGGTCGCTGGGAGTTTTGCTGTTCATCCTGCTCACCGGCAAGCTGCCGTTCAGGAACGAGATTCAGATATGCCTCGGCTCGGTGCGCTTCCCGCCGGGACTCAGCAAAGGTTCGTGCTTGTTGCATTTTTTTTTGGTGGATGATGGGGGTTTGTTGGCAGGCGCGTGCAGACTCGTCAAGTCTTGCTTGACGACGGCCACGTCGACGAGGGCTTCTATTGCGCAAGTTGCCGAGGACGCATGGATGGTGGATGCTAGGAACGAGTTGTATGAGAATCCCACGTTTGAGCAGATTCTAATGGAGATTAGTGAGTTTGGTTTTGGATATTGAGAGAGAACTCTGTCAAATTGAAAGTAATCATGATTTTGTTGGTATTATTGAACTCAGCGTGAAATGAGGATTCGGTAGACACCCAACATGATATAGTTACGAGAACATTTTTATTAGGCTCCGCCCACTTGCTTAAAATCTTTAATTGACATTAGAATATAATGTTATGTATATCATTCGAATCAGGAAAAAACGCAGAATATGTATCTACTAATAGTTTTTAGATTTTTATAGTAGTAACCGGATTATTAAGGAAAATAGTATTTTAAAGCAAAACAGAGAATGAGTCAGAAATCTGTCAGATTGAACGTAATCACGATTTGGTTGATACTATTGAATTCAGCGTGAAATGAGGATTCGTTAGACATCCAACATGATATAGTTTTGAAAACATTTTTATTAGGCCCCGCCCACTTTCTTAAAATCAAAAACATTGAAGTTTGTGGCATTTATATGTACCATTCGAATCGTAAAATTACACAGAATTTGAATCTGCTAATAGTTTTGAGATTTTCCTAAAGATAAGCGGATTATTAAGGAAAATAGTATTTTAGGGCAAAACAGAGAATGAGTCAGAACTCGGTCAAATTGAAAGTAATCACGATTTGGTTGATACTATTGAACTCAGCGTGAAATGAGGATTCGTTAGACATCCAACATGATATAGTTTTGAAAACATTTTTATTAGGCCCCGCCCACTTTCTTAAAATCAAAAACATTGAAGTTTGTGGCATTTATATGTACCATTCGAATCGTAAAATTACACAGAATTTGAATCTGCTAATAGTTTTGAGAATTTCCTAAAAATAACCGGGTTATTAAGGAAAACAATATTTTAGAGCAAAACATAGAATGAGTCAGAACTCGGTCAAATTGAAAGTAATCATGATTTGGTTGGTATTATTGAATTCAGCGTGAAATGAGGATTCGTTAGACACCCAACATGATATAGTTTGGATTCAGTTTTGAGGACATATCCAGTTGCTCCGCCCACTTTTTCAAAGTTAGGAAGATTCGCAATTTTTTAAGATGAGTTTAGTTAGATATATCATTCAAATCAGGAAAAAACGCAGAATTCGAATTTGCTAGTAGTTTTGAGAATGTCCTAAAGATAAGCGGATTATTAAGGGAAATAGTATTTTAGAGCAAAACAGAGAATGAGTCGGAACTCTGTCAGAATGAATGTAATCACGATTTGGTTGATACTATTGAACTCAGCGTTAAATGAGCTTTCGGTAGACACCCAACATGATATAGTTTTGAGAATATTTTTACTAGGCCCCGCCCACTTTCTTAAAATCTTAAATTGGCTTTAGAATATAATGTTATGTATATCATTCGAATCAGAAAAATGAGAGAAATCGAATGGTGTAAAGAAATAAAAACATTTTGCTGATTGGAAAGAAGAAAAGTGAAAATAAAAAATTGCAGAAGTGGAACCAGACGGGGAAGTGTCTCGACGGAACCGCGACAGCATGGCCACGGACATGGAGTCGATTTGCACAATGGTGACAGCACACGAAGAGTCACTAGCGCGTAGCGAGAGCCGTTACGACAACGTGTCGAGCATCGAAGCGTCGACTTCCGACATTTACCACTCGGCCCTCGAGATATTCGGCGAGGAAACAGCGGCGCCGGTGAAGAGCGCGTCGGCGTACAATCTGAGGAACTGGAAGAGCCGCAAGTCGATCTTCAAGTCGTTCGACACCGAACTCGATCCCGTCTCGGAGCTCGAGTTATTGGTGAGTTGTGGCCGTGTGGCTGTCACGGAATGGGATGTTTTTGCAGACGAGTGTCGCCTCGTCATCGAGCGCCGAGGATCTGACGATTGTGGAGACGCCGAAGAAAGTCTCAAGGCAACGCCCACTTCAGTTTGGCGACCCGTCGGCCACATTGGCCGTTTTTCAAGTGGCGCCGTCTGTTCAATGAATTCTTGTTTTTGCCAAAATGCTTATATGGATCACATGTTTACGGGTTTATTATGATTGGTGCAATTTCATAAAATATTTTTGTGTCATAACTCTGTTAGAAGTCATTTTTATAACTTTTCAGCATTGTTTTTGAACTCTACGCAATTTTCTCTTTCGATAGACACCCATATTCCTATATCTATAGAACACTTTTATCCAAATATTTCTAGCCACGCCCACTTTTTTTGCATAAAACAGTTTTTAGCTCACTTAACCGCTCATTTTGCAGAAAACAACATGATTTTAGTATCATTTAAAAGCGCAGAGTTTACTGATTCCAATGGTTGTCATGATTTTATGATGACGAAAAATTATTGAAAATGTGCATTTTTTGAGCAAAACTCCCTATTTTACAAAAACATATTCCAGAGTTAATTTACGAAATTTTAATGGTTATTTTTGAAATCTACATGATCACAGCTTTTGATAGACACCCATATTACTATACCTATGGTAACTCTTGTCGAAAACTGTAATCTGGGCGGGGCTTAATGAATTCATCGATTAAAACAAGCCTAAATACACGCATACAGAATGAAGTTTTGCGTGAAATAAAAAGAAATAAAATTTGAGCATATAGTCACATAGATAGTTCTAGCATACACTAGGGGCGTGGTTTAAAAGCTAAAACATTGTTTTTCCGCTTGTTTGATGGATTATGGGTGGGGCTTTGACCGGGGTGTCTAATCTATAACAAGCAATGAGAAGAAATATTAAAACAATTAATTTTATGTTAAAAATGTTATTATCCCTAGTAAGGAATGTCGATTTGCAAAAAATGGGCGGAGCCTCAAGCTTTGTACGCTTAAAAGAAGACTAAAGAAGCACCAATGAGCATAATTTTGACGTGGCCTAAAGGACAATAAAATTTCGAGCATATGTTTGCATAAAAAGTTCTAGAATCCACTAGGGGCGTGGTTTACTAACTAAAACATTGTTTTTCCGCTTGTTTGATGGATTATGGGCGGGGCTTTGACCGGTGTGTGTCTAATCTACAGCTATTAATGAGAAGAAATATTAAAACAATTAATTTATGTTAAAAATGTTATTATCCCTAGTAAGGAATGTCGATTTGCAAAAAATGGGCGGAGCCTCAAGCTTTGTACGCTTAAAAGAAGACTAAAGAAGCACCAATGAGCATAATTTTGACGTGGCCTAAAGGACAATAAAATTTCGAGCATATGTTTGCATAAAAAGTTCTAGAATCCACTAGGGGCGTGGTTTACTAACTAAAACATTGTTTTTCCGCTTGTTTGATGGATTATGGGCGGGGCTTTGACCGGTGTGTGTCTAATCTACAGCTATTAATGAGAAGAAATATTAAAACAATTAATTTATGTTAAAAATGTTATTATCCCTAGTAAGGAATGTCGATTTGCAAAAAATGGGCGGAGCCTCAAGCTTTGTACGCTTAAAAGAAGACTAAAGAAGCACCAATGAGCATAATTTTGACGTGGCCTAAAGGACAATAAAATTTCGAGCATATGTTTGCATAAAAATTTCTAGAATCCACTAGGGGCGTGGTTTACTAGCTAAAACATTGTTTTTCCGCTTATTTTGATAGATTATGGGCGGGGTTTTGGCCGGTGTGTGTCTAATCTACAGCTATTAATGAGAAGAAATATTAAAACAATTAATTTATGTTAAAAATGTTATTATCCCTAGTAAGGAATGTCGATTTGCAAAAAATGGGCGGAGCCTCAAGCTTTGTACGCTTAAAGCATGACTACAGAAGCACCAATGTGCACAATTTTGACGTTTCATAAAGAATGATAATATTTCGAGCATATAGTCCCATATAAAGTTCTAGAATCCACTAGGGGCGTGGTTTACAAGCTACAACATTGTTTTCTTGCTTATTTTAATGAATTATGGGCGGGGCTTCGGCCAGGATGTTTAATATATAGCAATTAATGAGAAGAAATATTAAAACATTTAATTTTTATAAGCACATGTTATTATTCCTAGTAAGGAACCCTGTTTTTTTTCAAAGTGGGCGGAGCCTCAAGCTTTGTAAGCTTAAAACAAGACTACAGAAGCACCAATGAGCACAATTTTGACGTGCCATGAAGAACGATCAAATATGAAGTATATACTCCTACATCAAGTCCCACCTTTAAAGTAGGCGTGGTCTAGAAGCAAAAGAATGCCAACAAGTATCTAAAACTGTGCCTAAATGTAAAAGTGGGCGGAGTCTGCCAATAGAAAGCAAAACAGAAGCTTATTTAAAAATTTATAAATGTCTAAAAGAAAGAAAAACTATAGAATCCCGTGTTGTTTGTTCAAATAGTCGGTGGCAATGTAGTCGGAAGGGGCGGGGCCTCGTCATCACCCTCAAAGCGTCGCGATGGGCGTGTGCGGCGGATCACAATCACACACGAGTTGCCACCATAGTCAAAGCTGTGCAATTTATCCTGCACAAAACGAATAAGCCACGCCCCCAAATTTCGAGCCAAACCTGGATCTTCTTTGCGCAGGCGACCGGCGAAGGATTTTCGGCGTAAATTCGGTGCACATCGTCGAGCGACAAGAAGCTCCACACGGCCGCGTTGGCGACAACAATCCCGTCGACGAGATCGACCTGCGAACGATTCGAATGAGCTTGAAGGGCGGCGGCTAACCTGTTGCGAGACGACGCGCGGCAGCACGATCGGGAAGAGCGCAAAGTGGCCGAGCAGCGACGTGGAGCCGACGAGGCCGTTGACGCGGTTCGCCTCATCTACGGTGGCGTGCGCCGTCCGCAGCCGCGCGTACTCCTCGTCGTCCATCTCGAAGCGGCCGTCGATCCTGCAACATGTGGATTATACTCCCAGGCTGCTCCAAGAGCTCACAGGAATCTGCTGCGATTTCCAACGAGGGCGGCACTGATGGTCCCGCAAGCCGCAATGCGCACATTCTCATCAAGACGCAGTAGGAGTGCGGAGGCGCCGAGTCGCTCGCCCTCCTCGCCGAGCTCCAGATGGCACTGCGTCAGCGTGGCTTCCAGCGACTCGTCTGCTCCTCGTTCCAGGAACCGGCACACCGATGACGTCATGTAGGCGTTGGAGCCGCCGTCGACCATCGCCAGCGTGTTGTTAGCGAGCATCCGATGCGCCACGCATTGTCTGCAAGAAGAAGAGGAAGAATCTGAAGGAAATCTGTGAGAGGTACCGGCTCTTGGCGCCCTTCGACGAGCTGACGCCGACCTGGAACAGGCCGACGCTGGCGTTGACGACGCGCACGTGGGCGGCGATGTCGAGGCTTCCCGGGTTGCCGCACACGTCGAGGTGCTTGACTGAGAGCGGCGGGCGCCAGGACGGGCTCAGGTCGAGGTGGTTGAGGCTGACGTCGAGCGAGTGGAGCACCGCTTGCGGGCTCGCTGGCAGCGTCGAGAGATGGTTCGAATGGGCGGTGAGGGTGCTCAATGCGGGGAGTTCGAGAAGGTAGCGTGGCAGGTTCTTGAGCTCGTTGGAGGCAAGGTTGAGCTCTTCGAGCTGTTGCAAGCCGGGCACGCCGCTGTCCTCGAACGACTGCAGCCGGTTGGCGTGCAGGTCGAGCACCCGCAGGCTCTTGTGCATCACGATCGTCGCCAGCACCGACGAGTCGAGCCGGTTGTCGGCGGCGCGCAGGATCTGCACACGTGTCGGCTCGCTGGCGGCTGGCAGCTCGCTGAGCCGGTTCGACGACACGTTCAGCTGGCGGAGACGCGTCAGATGGCGCCACAGGCCGTCGGGCAGCGAGTCGAGCGAGTTGTTGTGCAGGATCAGGGTCTCGAGCACCGGGTTGGGGGCGGTGCTTGGCAGCCAGACGAGACGGTTGTTGTGCGCGTGCACGCACTCGATGGATGGCGAGTGGAATAGGCGCTCGGGGAGAGAGTGCACGCGGTTGTTGTTGAGTTTGAGCAGACGCAGACGCTCGCAGTCGGCGATCCAGTCGGGAAACTGCGTGAAGTGGTTGTGAGAGATGGAGAGCGTCTCGAGCCGCGTCGGGAGAGGCATGATGACGATTGTGTCGAGCACTGAAATTGTTCGTTTTGAGGAAAATCTGGATTGAATTGATCCTATTTGGATCACTGTCAGGATCGGAGGAACCCTTCTATGGATTTTTGATTTACGGCAATTTTCTTAATTAGCATATTTGAATTACCTAGCACAGAAAATTTGGTCAAAATCCTATGAGGATTTCCTGGGATCTAGGAGATTCTCTTACCAGGATCAACATCAAGATCCGCATGAACCCCTCGATGGATTTTTAATTTATGACAATTTTCTTAATTAGCATATTTTATTTACTTAGCACAGAAAATTTGGTCAAAATCCTACGAAACAGTCCTAAGATATAGCAGAATATCTTTTCAGGATCAACATCAGGATCCAATGAACCCCTCGATGGATTTTTGATTTTTAGCAATTTTCTTAATTAGCAGACTCGAATTACCTAGAACAGCAAATTTCGTCGAAATCCTATGAGGATTTCCTGAGATATAGCAGATTCTCATATCAGAACCAGCATCAGGATCCAATGAACCCCTCGATGGATTTTTGATTTTTAGCAATTTTCTTAATTAGCACACTCTAATTAGTCAATTCAGCAAAGATCACTAAGATCCTATGAGGTAATCCTGAGATATGGAATGATCTCCCATCTGGATCATCATCAGGATTTGGTGTATCCTTCTATGGGTTCATAATTTAACAAAATTTTCTTGATCAGTACGTTCTAATTACTCTGTTCACCAAATTTCAGAAAAATCCTACGAGTTGTTCTTGAGATATCGCAAAAAATCCGATTTGGATCAAGCCTAGTATCTCACTATTAAATCAACAAGTGCAGTGAAGAAAACTGATTTTAAGATTCTCCATATTTCTGAGTGATTTTATTATTAGAGAATGATTTTTGATCCAACACGGTTCACATCCCTGATCCAATAAGGATCAAAACCTACAATTATGATCGGCGTGTAATTGCGTCAATGACTCGCCGTTCAAATAAAGACTCGTCAATTGTAGACGCTCACAATGAATCACCTGAAAAAAAACAAGATTCTCGGATCGGATTGGATCAGGATCACCTGCAAGAAGCGAAGATTTGTCAGGTGGATGGTCGAGATCATCGAGTTGTCGCGCACGTCGAGATGAGTGACGAGCGATGAGTCGAGTCGGAACACCGTCTGAAGAACGTTTCGTCGCAGGTCCATCTTTCGGACGGCGTCCGTTGAGTGCATCTGGATCAGGAATGGATCAGGCACACAATCCGATTTTACCGATTCGATGCAGTTGCCGGCAAATCGCCACGTGTCGAGGTTGGTGAGCTCGCGGATGCATTTTGGAACCTGTAAGTAAGCGGGATCTGGAATAGGATCGGATCAGGTGCAGGATCAAATGCATGGAATTGGTGCAATTTTGTTGAATATAACAATTATTGTGTCTAAAGTGTATAATCATTACGTCAGTTTAAGAGTCAATTCTTGATCCTTGGAAATCGGATCATAATTTGTAGGAATTCGTCAGGAATCCCACGAAGGATCTTCGAGATTTTTGATTAAACCAATATCTGAGGTCTTCAAGTGTCAAAAATGTAATTTTATTTGGGATCCATCGAAGGATTCTTGAGATCCTAGATTAGATTCAAAATCAATACCAGTCAATTTCTCGATAATCCTTCATAGGATCATTGTGATTTTCAGCAGGTTCTATATATCTACTTTGCTGATTATAAATATCAAACTATTTTGAGGTTCCATCGAAGGATTCTCGAGATCCATAATTTGATCCGAGACAAATGCGAGTCAATATCTCGAGAATCCTTAATAGGATCATGGTGATTTTTAGAAGATAGAACATATCAATTTTGCTTATTGCAAAAGTCAAATTATTTTGATGATCCATCGTAGGATTCTCGAGATCCTAGATGTGATCCAAAATGAATAGGAGTCAATATCTCAGAAAGCCGTAGTAGGATCATGGTGAGTTTTAGCAGGTACAATATATTAACACTGCTGATTATAAACACTAAACTATTTAGTGGATTCATCGAAGGATTCCCGAGATCCATGATTTGATCCAAAATAAATAAAAGACAATTTCTCAGAAAAAGACAATTTCTCGTAATAGGATCAATATGATTTTTAGAAGGTACAACATATCAACTTTGCTGATTACAAAAATCAAATCATTGAAAGGATCCATCGAAGGATTCTCGAGATCTTGAAAATGATCCGTCATAAACTATTAGGATTTTCTCAGGAATCACACGTAGGACCTTTGTGATTTCTAAAAGGTACGATATATCAACTTTGCTGATTACAAAAATGAAACTCTTTAATGGATCCATTAAAGGATTCTCGAGATTCTGGTTTTGATCCAAAATGAATACGCGTCAAAATCTCGAGAATCCTTCATAGGATCATGATGATTTTTAGAAGATAGAATATATCAACTTTGCTGATTACAAACGATAAATTATTTTGAGGATCCATCGAAGGATTCTCGAGATCCTCGCATTGATCCAAAATGAATACGCGTCAAAATCTCGAGAATCCTTCATAGGATCATGATGATTTTTAGAAGATAGAATATATCAACTTTGCTGATTATAAAAATAAAACTATTTAAAGGATCCATCGAAGGATTCTCAAGATCCTTGATTTGATCCAAAATAAACACGGGTAAATTTCTCGAGAATCCCACGTAATATCCTCGAGATTTCTTGCAAACCGAATGTGATAGTTAGAATGTACAAATTAGACTGGCCAACTACTGAATCTAACGAACAATTAAAGAGATCCTGACATGTGATCCAAACCAGATCAAAGCGTACCTTTTCAAAAAAGTTGAACGACAAATCGACGACCCTCAATTGCTCACTCAACAAAGCCAACTCATCGGGCAACTCGCTCAACATGTTATTGGCCAGATTGAGCGTGTGCAGCTTCCTTAATCCGACGAGATCCTTGGGCACGGATCGCAGCAGGTTGGCGGCCACGTTGAGGTGGCGCAGGTTGGCGAGTCGCATCAGTGCCGGCGGCAGCTGTTCGAGCAGGTTGGCGCTGAGGTCGAGCGAGACGAGCGTGCGCACGCGGCTCAGGTCGTCCACGTAGCCGAGGGGCGTGGTCTTGGGCGAGGCCGGCGGGCGGCACGTGAGCGAGTTGCGGCGCAGGTTGAGCGTATCAACTGCGGCGTCTCCAGCGAGCAGCAGCTCGGGCACCAGCGTGAGCCGCTCGTCGCTCAGGTCGACGCTGCGGCTGCGCTGCACCTGCTGCGCCTTGGCGAGCCACGCCTGCAGTCCGAGCGGCCGCTGGAAGATGAGCAGGAAGCAGGAGCCGTCGACGGCCTTGAGTCGCAGCGAGCGCCCCTTGCTCGAGTCGAACACATCGCACCGCATGCGTCGCATCTGGATCAGCTCGTCCTCGTTGTTCCCTGCAAGTTTGCTGCTCTGCGGCTCGCTGAGCACACTCACTCATCTGCAGGCGGATCGTCGAGTTGTAGAAGATGGCGTTGGCATTGTGCCAGGTGGGAAGCAATCGCCCCTTGCGCACCAGCACCGGCTCCGAGAGCACATCGCCGCCACTCAGCGAGTTGCGAATCCGCGGACGACCCAGGAAGAAGGCGAGCAGGTGGCGGAACGCGGAAGACTCGGCGAACTCGACGACCTGCTGGCTGTCGGCGGCCGAGAGCATCCCGCTCAGCTCCTCGACGATCTGCAGTGGCCGTGAGTCATCGCTGAGCTGCCTACAAATCGGATCAGATCGGGCTGGACCGGATCGCACACCTGAACTGAAAATTGCCAATCTGCATGGTGACGAAATCGCACGAGAACTGCTGGCACACGTCGCGGCACGTGGTCTCCGGCGTGCACTCGACTCGCGTGCTCCGCTGGCCGTCCGACGAGTAGAAGCGAATCGGCGGCATTGAAGCATCTGCGGATCGAATAGAAAACAAAACAAGGAGGAAAGAAGAAGACCAAGTGACTGGATCATCCAATTAACTGCGATGACCGTGACATTCATGCGTAATTGGTGGTGAGAGAGAGAGAGAGAGAGAGAGAGAGAGAGAGAGAGAGTGGATGCGCGGTAATTATGCGCGCATAATTATAATTGCACCCGTCATCGATTGTTTGTTTGTTTGTTTACTCAATCCTCTCAACTATACAACAACAACAACAACAAAACAATGGCACAATTCAATTATCGGCACTGCTCGGCGAGCTTCGACAGGCAGTCGTTGTCGTTGCGGCAGTAGCGGCGGAACTCGCTCAGCATGTAGTCCTGGAACTCTTCGCTGCACTGTCCGCGGTATCGGTTGCTCAGCATGTGGTTCCACGCCCAGTAGAAGAAGGGCGGAGTCTCGCCGTCGTCGCTCAGCACCAGCGACAGGAACATGCCGCCCGCCTGGTGCATGTAGTCGAGCGATTTCACCGCGTGCTGGCCTGCAAATGTTCTCTGTCAGTCACTTCTTGTTCAACCCGAGGCCCCGCCCATTTTATTAAAAATTTCCCAGAGTTTTAACTACCAGAGAGTGTTGCTTATCTTGCATCAAAAACATAACTGCATTAATAGACGAATAGGCGGGGCCAGAACCATATTATTTCCGAATCAGAGGCCCCGCCCATTTTATTAAAATTTTCCTGAGTTTTAACTAGAAGAGAGGGTAGCTTATCTTTCATCTGAAATATAATTGTATTAATGAGTGGGCGGAGTATCAGAGCCCCGCCCATAATAACATGAACATACATCCTTATATAAAACTTTTGTCATATGACTCCCCTGACTCCGCCCACATGTATACAATTCTATTAGTAAGATTAATATCCCACTCAGACTCCGCCCATCATATTCATTATGTTAATTTTAATAATCTCTGACAAAAACTTGCTGACTCCGCCTACTTTTTTATTTGATCAATTCGATGTGCAAGGTTAATATCCCATGTAGGCCCCGCCCATTTCATTTATTCAATTCTATTTGTCGGATAAACAGTCACTTTCAAATTCACGCTCCGCCCACTATCCATTCTCAGACTATTTTTTTTTGCATAATCTCTGGAAAAATCATTGCCCCGCCCACTTATATTTATTCAATTTTAATAATATATGGGATTTCGGATTAATATCCCATTTAGGCCCCGCCCACTATTCATTGCTAACTTATTTTTGTAAGATCGTTGTCAAAAATCACTGTCCCGCCCACCTTCTTTACTCAATTCTATTTGTAAGATTAATATCCCACATAGGCTCCGCCCTTTATCCAGTCTTAGGTTATTTTTGAATAACCTCTAGAAAAATCCCATGTCCCGCCCACTTCTACTTATTCCATTTTAATAATATACGAGTTTTTGGGTTAATATCATATTTAGGCTCCGCCCACTAACAATTCTTGGGTTATTTTTCAATGACATCTGACAAAACCATGACCCCGCCCACTTTATTTTTAATAAATTCCATTTGCAAGATTAATATACTTTCCAATTAGGCTCCGCCCATTATAAATTAATAAATTAAACTATGTATTATTCCTTAAGACTCATCCGGGCTCCGCCCACATATTTTCACAGATAAGTCGCGGGTTTTCTTGTGAAAAAAGTTTTCTTGTTTAAAATAAATTTGTCTCCGCCCACTAGTACACATTTTATATTATTTTGCAGCATAATACTATTCTATAATTCTCACTAGGCCCCGCCCACAAATTAATTATCGTAATTTGTTATTATTTTCTTCTGACTTGTACAAGCTCCACCCACTCCTCCGGAATAATATCGGTTCTATTGAATTCATCGTATTCAACAAATAGCTATAAGCCCCGCCTACCCTGCATTTAGATAACAATTCGTTCTTGTCTGAATCTTGCAGGCTCCTCCCATTTATTTAATTTTATCTATTGATTAATTAAATTTTTGGTGTTCGTCTGAATCTTGTAAGCCCCTCCCATTTATTATTTTATCTATTAATTATTACAGTCTTTTCTAGATGTACCTAGACCACGCCTACATGTAAATATGGGCGCAGTTCTAATCTCTCTACTAAGCCGCTCCCCCTTGTTGGAATTTGTTTTCAGGCAGCCACGCCCCCGACAACTCAAAACACACGTACCACTTGGCGACGGCGAGTGACAGCTCATCGCCGATTTACTCGTGCCGTACGGGTCTCCATCGGCGTGCTTCGTGTTGCACTTCATGTCGACGAATCCGAATCTCCTGGCGAGCCGTTTGAGCACCGGACGCTGCTGCTCTTTGTCGAGCACGCCGTCGGCGAGCGCGATTCGGATCGGACAGCGCAGCGGGTTCGAGTGCGTGTCTTGCGCCAGCGCGAACGGGTCGTCGGGCACCGGGTAGAGCGAGAACGCGTGCTTGGCGGCTTTGGCGCACCACGAGAGCACCATGTCGGCCACCGTCTGCCCGGTCGCCATGAACCAGCGGATGGTCATCGCGAACGCCTTGTCGCCTTCGAAGTTGCGGCTGTAGTAGACCTGCAAGACACCGTGCTCTCCGCCAGCAAACCCCCGCCTACCCGACACCACTCTCCCAGGGGCGTGTCGTCCTGCGGCATCGTCATCTCCACGTCGGCGTGCTGCTTGTCCTCGTCAATGCGCGCCGCGCCGTACTCGACCGTCATGAAAGTGGACGCGTGGCTCTCGCGCCGCTCGGCGCCTTCCTTCTCGTCGCTGGTGATCGTCGCTGACTCGAGCGTGTCCTCGTCGGTGAACTGGCACAGCTGGAAGCCGAACACCAGCGGCACGACCGGTGACGTGTCCGATTCGACGTCCGACTCGCAGTTCCCTCAACAATCACTCATTCGAGCACATTGTGCCGACTCACTTCTCACGACCACCTCCACCAGCTGCTGTCGCCGCATGTCTCCGATCAATTCCATCGCCGCGCTGTTGTCGTCGATGCCTTCCACGTGTTCTGCAAGTCTCGTCTCGAGACGCCTCCACACAATCAATACCTCGGATCCAGACGGCAAAGTCGTAGACGATGAACACATTCGGCGGCACGTGCACCGTCACCACTCGGTCTTTCAGTCCTCGCACGCCGAACAGATTCGTCGATTTGAAAGCGTCGATGATCTGCAAAAAAGACAAGATCCGTCTTAATATAGAGAAACGTCGATAAGTCCCGCCCCCTTCGATGGATTTTCCTGAAAATTTCAGAAATCTTGACATAAGTGGTTACTTAAATATTCGTCAAATATTAAAAGATTCTGAAAACGGAGAACCGAGAAAATGAGCATTTTCCAAAAGAGCATTGGCTCATACAACTTCAAAGCAAATAAGTCCCGCCCCCATCGATGGATTTGCCTGAAATTTTGAGCGAACATTAGATACACGCCGTTCATAATAGTTATTCGAGGCCACATTATTCTGAAAACTAAAAAGCTAGAAAATGCTCATTTTCTAGCGATTGCTCCAACTCGAAAGAGAAAAAACACGTAAAGTCCCGCCCTTGTTTGCCGATTTTTCTGAAATTCTGGACAGGAATTCTCTCGCTGCTACTTATTCCTAAGACACTAACAATTTTTAAAAATTTGAAAAAAAATAGCTAGAAAATGAGCGTTACCATATTTGGCTACGCCTCCAAATAGAAAAAGCTCGATAAGCTCCGCCCCCTTCGACAAAATAATATGAATTTTGGGGTGGGGTTGAAAAATATAGTGCTCGTAATAGTTGTTTCAAATTTTTATATTCTGCAAATGGAGAAGCGAGAAAATGAGCATTTTCTGAGAAGGCTCCGCCTTAAAATAAATCATTTTCTATAACTCCCGCCCCCTTCGATGGATTCGTCTGAAATTTTGTGAAAAGTTGCATGGGGTAGTGGGTAAGATATTCGTTAAAAATAAAAACATTCTAAAAACGGAGAAGCGAGAAAATGTGCATTTTCTGAGAAGGCTCCGCCTTAAAATAGATAATTTTCCGTAAGTCACGCCCCCTTCGACAGATTCGTCTGAAATTTTGGGAAAAGTTGGATTGGATGGTGTAGAAGATAGTCGTCAAATATTAAAAAACTCTGAAAACGGAGAAGCGAGAAAATGAGCATTTTCTGAAATGACTCCGCCTCAAAATAGATAATTTTCCGTAAGTCACGCCCCCCTTGATGGATTCGTCTGGAATTTTGTGAAAAGTTGCATTGGATGTTGGGTATGCTATTCGTCAAAAATAAAAAGATTCTCAAAACGGAGAAGCGAGAAAATGAGCATTTTCTGAATTAGAACGTGCTCAGAATGCTTGGTAGAAGATAAGCACCGCCCCCCCCCCCTCGATGGATTCGTCTGAAATTTTGAAAAAAGTTGCATTGGGTGGTGGGTAAAATATTCGTCAAATATTAAAAGATTCTAAAAACGGAGAAGCGAGAAAATGAGCATTTTCTGAAATGCCCGAACAGGTCATGGAATCCAATACGCTTCCTAACCAAAAAAGCCAACCATCTTCTTATCGTCCCTCCTGAGCGTCGGCACGGCTAGCAAGCTGGACGCGCTTGAGTGGCTATTCGGCGACCTTGGCAGCCTTCCATCAGCATTCCTATAAGCGAGTCGGTTCATGTCGAGCAGCAACTGCAAACCCGTTTGCCATCAAGGCTTCCATCCCACACCTACGCTATTAATCTTGGCGAACGATTCCGCCGGCGCATCTTCTTCGTCGTCACTAAACTCCGCTCCCGGTATCTGCTCGGCGTGCATGCGCGGCGTCTTCGACACGTCTTTCGGGTTCTGGATGAGCAGGAAGCTGCAAGATGGCGGCTTTGCTTCTTCCACTCAAACCACCTCAAACCTGGCCGAGAAGCACTTCATCTCGTCGGCGAATAGCTGATTGTCGAACCTCTCCTTGAACAGGCAGTCCATCAGACTCCAGTTGAGCTTGTCGAGGTCGTGGTGGCGCAGCTTCGTCGTCGACTTCTCGTACCACTGCGCATCCGGCAGCTGGAAGTAGTACGAGTAGATGGTGTTGAAGAAGCGCTCGTTGAGCTGGTCGTCGAGCGCGTCGTCGGGCATGCGCGGCTCCTCGTCGCTCTTCGCCGACGGACGCTCGAACCAGCCGGCGTGGCGACTCGCTTCCCGCGGCGGCACCTGCTTCGGCTTGAAGATGGTCACGAAGATGGATTCCTTGGTCAGCGTGAGCTTATGGTAGATCTTGTTGAACGACAGGATGCACTCCTCCACCGCGCCCACCGTCATCGGCACGCTGTCCTTGATGGCCTCGTCGATGAGCCGCTTCGGCAGCAGCACGATCTGGTAAGCTCGCTGCAGCCGCTGGCACTTGAGCTGCTCGAAGATGTTCTTCACGATCTGCGCGTCGAAATCCGCCTGATTCCTCTGGAACGCCAGCTTGCCCAGGTACACCTCGTACTGCTGCACCAGGTAATCATTCTCGATCGACTTGCGGTCCGGGAAGAAGTCGGTGGTGATGGGCAGAAGCGCCGAACGGACCAGAGACTTCCAGTCGGTGTCGATCTCCAGGTCCACGTTCCACTTCTCCTCGCCGGTGCTGCCCCACGCCCACACCTCGTAGTTGGTGTGGTTGATCGTGTCCGCGCTGCAGCCGACCGCGCCGCGCTTGTTGTCGGGCGGGCTCGACACGTCCGCGGACGAGCCGAATGTCTCCGACTGGTGGCTCGTCGGTGGTGCGCCCACAATGTGCACGATGCTTTGTCCGGCCACGTAGTGGTGCGCCAGCTTCGAGCGACCCTGCAATTCATCTATGCTAGTTATCTATTGGGATTCTGGCTGCGATCCATGGACAAGGTCCTAATCGACAAGCTATGACGCTGATTCTTGGCAGACTATCATGTCTAACCTATTTGACAATCATATTAAAATTCTAGCCCTCTAGCTAGAAATCTATTAGGATTCTGACGAGGTGGGTCCCCTGATACCTCGATCCATGGACAAGGTCCTAGAAAATAAGCTATGCTGCTGATTCTTGGCAGGCTATCATGTCTAACCTATTTAACACTCATAGTAAAATTATAGCTCTCTAGCTAGTCATCTAGTAGGATTCTGACGACGTGGGTCCTCTGATTCTTCGATCCATGGACAAGGTCCTTAGAGTCAAGCTATGACGCTGATTTTTGGCAGGATATCATGTCTAACCTATTTGATAAACCTGTTAGAATTATAGGTCTCTAGCTAGTCACCTAGTAGGATTCTGACGAGGTGGGTCTCACCGTGCTGCGATCCATGGACAAGGTCCTAATCGGCAAGCTGTGACGCTGATTCTTGGCAGGATATCATGTCTAACCTATTTGACAATCATATTAAAATTATAGCCCACTAGCTAGTCATCTAGTAGGATTCTGACGAGGTGGGTCTCACCGTGCTGCGATCCATGGACAAGGTCCTTGCAGTCAAGCTATAATGCTGATTCTTGGCAGACTATCATGTCTATCCTATTCAACACTCATATTAAAATTATAGCCCTCTAGCTAGTCATCTAGTAGGATCTGACGAGGTGGGTCTTCTGATTCTTCGATCCATGGACAAGGTCCTAATCGACAAGCTGTGACGCTGATTCTTGGCAGGCTAATACTTCTAACCTATCTGACAATCATAGTAAAATTATAGCTCTCTAGCTAGTCATCTAGTAGGATTCTGACGAGGTGGGTCCCCTGATTCCTCGATCCATGGACAAGGTCCTTGCAGTCAAGCTGTGACGCTGATTCTTGGCAGGCTATCATGTCTAACATATTCAACACTCATATTAAAATTATAGCCCTCTAGCTAGTCATCTAGTAGGATCTGACGAGGTGGGTCTTCTGATTCTTCGATCCATGGACAAGGTCCTCGCAGACAAGCCATCCCTTCCACGTACCTCACTATCAACAGGAAACACATGAATCCAGCGTCTTCTATTCGCCGTCACTTGAACCGAGAACTTCTCCGGCTGGAATGGATTGATGAGCGCCTTCTTCTGCTGCTGCTGTTGTTGTTGCGGCGCCTGCTTCGTCTTGAATGCCGACAGTTCGCGATTCCTTTGAAACGGCGTCACACTACGGTCGGGCGGGCTCATCTGCGACGAGCCATCGACGGTGCCGCGTCGACCCGCAGCCGAGTTGGTTCGTCTCGTCATCGTCAGTGATCCTGAAAGAAATAGAACTTCTGAATTAGAACGTGCTCAGAATGTCCAGTAGAAGATAAGTCACGCCCCCTTCGATGGATTTTCCTAAAATTTTGGTAAAAGTTGGATTAGATGGTGTAGAAGATAGTCGTGAAATATTAAAAGATTCTGAAAACGGAGCATCGAGAAAATGAGCATTTTCTGAATTAGAACGTGCTCAGAACGCCCGGTAGAAGATAAGTCCCGCCCCCTTCGATGGATTCGTCTGAAAATTTGGAAAATCTTGGCACAGTTAGTGACTAAGACATTCATGAAAAATTTAAAGATTCCGAAAACGGAGAAGCGAGAAAATGTGCATTTTCTGAAACAGGACCGGCTCAGAATGCCCGGTAAAAGATAAGTCACGCCCCCTTCGATGGATTTGAATGAAAATTTGGGAACTCTTGGATTGGATGATGTAGAAGATATTCATGAAAAATGAAACGATTCTGAAAACGGAGAAGCGAAAAAATAAACATTTTCTGATATGGATCCTGCTCAGGTTAAGCTATAAGAAGATAAGTCCCGCGCCCCTCTATGGATTCCGCTCAATTTTTGGAAAATGTCTAGTTCGACAACTCTACGTATTATATCCAAGTATCTTCCACATCCACCAGAGGGGAACCTAGAAACAGTTGCTCATTCAATAGGCCACGCCCCCCTCAAGAAGATCTCCACTTACTCGCTGCATTCTCATATGATCCGCAAGCGGTGTACGAGCCGACGGTGATCTCCAGCGGCGGCTCATGACCCATCCTAACGTGCTGCTGGAAGCTCATCGGCAGGAACGATCCGCTGCTGCGCTGCGCCGTCTCGAGGCCGAGCTCGGCGCGGATGGCGTCTTCCGTCTGCTGGCGGCCGCACCAGCCGTCGTCCTTGCCGCCGATGACCATCTCGAGCTTGTGGCGGTCGTAGTCGTCGAACGAGCACTCGCTGCGCCCGCCCATGTGCATCTTCTTGGGCGCCGCCAGCACCTCCTTGGGCAGCTGGATGCGCGGCTCGAACTGCACCGAGATGGCGCTGCGGCGCGCCATCTTGTAGTACGAGTAGTTCATCCAGTGCGGGATGAAGTACTCGCAGTCGACGCGCGACGAGCCGACGATCGGGTGGAACACGAACAGCGGCACCGCGTGCAGCGGCTGCTCGCCGAGGCACACCAGGTCCAGCGAGATGCCCATGTCGATGACGCGCTGCTTCGTCAGCCCCACCAGGTCGCGGTCCACGTGGATCACACCGTTGCCCGGCGTCACGAAGATGATCTGCAACGTGTGCTGCCTGCTGCCACGGACGCGGAGCTGCTCACCTGCTGTCCGGTGGTGTCGAAGCGCCGATCCGAGTGGTACAAGCTGAACGAGTTCATGCTCATGTTGATGACCTGCAGGAAGTTGCCGTCGGCCGCCGTCGACAGCTCGAACGTCACCGTCGGATGCTTCTGCTGCAGGTGTCGACTGATCTCGTCCGTGTAGTAGTTGAAGCCTTGTTTGATCTGCAAGCTAGCTGTTAGGGACAAGACCACGCCCATTTTTGTGATTTCCAGTTAACTTATTATTCAAAATGCAATAAGTCCCGCCCCCTTCGATGGATTCGTCTGAAATTTTGGGTGGGGTTTCCGTAGACGGTGCTTATACTAAATATCAAGAATTGTTAGATTCAGTAGACGGAGAAGGTAGAAAATGAGCATTTTCTTCAAGAGCCCTGGCTCAGAATAGGTTAAAATGCAATAAGTCCCGCCCCCTTCGATGGATTCGTCTGAAATTTTGGGTGGGGTTTCCGTAGACGGCGCTTATACTAAATATCAAGAATTGCTAAATTCTGTAGACGGAGAAGGTAGAAAATGAGCATTTTCTTCAAGAGCCCTGGCTCAGAATAGGTTAAAATGCAATAAGTCCCGCCCCCTTCGATGGATTCGTCTGAAATTTTGGGTGGGGTTTCCGTAGACGGTGCTTATACTAAATATCAAGAATTGTTAGATTCAGTAGACCGAGAAGGTAGAAAATGAGAATTTTCTTCAAGAGCCTTGGCTCAGAAAACGTTAAAATTCAATAAGTCCCGCCCCCTTCGATGAATTCGTCTGAAATTTTGGGTGGGGTTTCCGTAGACGGCGCTTATACTAAATATCAAGAATTGCTAAATTCTGTAGACGGAGAAGGTAGAAAATGAGCATTTTCTTCAAGAGCCCTGGCTCAGAATAGGTTAAAATGCAATAAGTCCCGCCCCCTTCGATGAATTCGTCTGAAATTTTGGGTGAGGTTTCGGTAGACCATGCTTATACTAATTATCAAGAATTGTTAGATTCTGTAGACGGAGAAGGTAGAAAATGAGCATTTTCTTCAAGAGCCCTGGCTCAGAATAGGTTAAAATGCAATAAGTCCCGCCCCCTTCGATGGATTCGAGTAAGATTTTGGGAAGATATAAAGAATATAGTGGATCTTAATATAGACAAGATTTGGAGAGTTCCGCAAGAAAATGAGCCGGATATGAACTAAATCAGAAACAAGCCACGCCCACTTTCCATAGAATACAGATTCTTAAGCACATTTCGAGTGCTCTGTTAAGCCACAAATCGACCAACCTTCATGAGCACATGCGTCCAGTCGCCGTAATGCTCATTCTGCACGAGGAGGCGATAAAAGTCCTGATAATACCTTCCGCGGTGATCGCACGAGCCCTTCATCGCCTTCTTCTGCTGTCGGCCGAGCTCGCTGGTCACGTAGAAGCGCGAGCACATCACGATCGACACGTAGTGCGAGCACTTGTTCCTCTTCCACTTATCGAACAGCTCGGCCATGAAGCCTTTCAGGCACTTCTCCAGGTACAGGTCGCCCTGCGGGTCCACCGACCACATCTCGCTGCACATCTGGATGTAGATGAGCACGGTGGCGCTGCTCGAGCGCAGCACCACGCGCGTCTTCTGCGCCACGTAGCCGCTGCGCACCATCACGCCCTTCTTCCACATGTCCGACACCGTGGTGCTGATGTTGAGGTGGCGCAGCTGCGTGCCCTTGTACGCGCACTGCCCGATGATCTTGTTGCGGTAGCGCCACTGGTCGGCGCGGCTCAGGTAGAACTCCTTGAACGTCAGCTGGATGTTGTCGAGCGCCGCCGACTCCTCGTCCTCGCGCCGCACCTCCACCGTCTCGCCGTTGCGCGGGCACTCGCCGAACCGGTTCGCGAAGATGCACACCGTCGGCTCGGGCTGCAATCCGCCACTCGGTTAGCGTCCCGCCGCAAGCCACGCCTACCGCCGTCTCGCGCTCCATCACGTGCCCCACCTTGAGCACCAGCGGGTGCTCGTGGTCCCTGCCGAGCAGCGCCACGAACGCGAAGTCGCCAAAGTGACTGCTCACCGCCACACTGTGCTCGTGCTCGCTCAGACACCGCGCCTTGCCCGTCTTCTGAAATCAACCCCGTCGTGCGCCGCGCCGCCCCCGCCCTCCTCACGTGGCACATCCTGCAGTTGTCGGGCGAGTTGTGCTTCAGCGTCGCTTTGGTGCACGTCATCCTGCAACAATCACACTCTTCCCTCCAAAACATCATTTATTCAAATAAATAGAGATCCGCTATTCATAAAACGATCCAAGGTTCAACAAACAGAAAAAAAAGTGGTAAAAATTATATATAAAACAAACAACAAACAGAAAATGAACAACACATTTATAGTGCATAGTCGAGCTCATATCTCACGTATTCGTTGCGGTCTGTGTTCTCGATTCGCGGGTAGCCGGCGATTATGGCGTCCGCCGAGCCCAGAATCAGGTTGTTGAACACTTTCCATACCGGCTCGCGGACTTTTCGTGCCGGGTGCCATAGGGCTTGTAGGCAGTATTGGAGCACCTGAAAATTGCGCGAGCCATTATTTGGAGGGTTCGGGGGAGTGAGCCCACCTTTATTGGACCTAGCGAGACGCGCATTCCTTCGCACGCGAACACCCATCGCTGAATGAGATGCGGCGAGTTCTCCAGCATGTTCGGCCATACAAAGTTGAGCAGGTGCATGAGCGCGTCTTCACAACCGAATCCGTACACTCCTGCAATTCAAAACAGAATTGATCAGAGCAAAAATATATAAAAACTCTCTTACCCAATGCCAAATGCGCGACAGCATCAATCGCAATCTGCCGATGCACTTGATCCCTTTCCATTAGCGCGTCGATCAGCAACGGCACCACCGCATAAATATAATCCTTTGCCATTTCTCCAATGTACTGCAATTATCCACCAATTATCAATCCCATCAACTATGCTCATCTTCCAACCTCAAACATAAACGAGAGCGCTTTTAGCACACCGTTCTGCACGTTAATCTCCGGCACTCTGTACTCATTCATGATCGCCGGCAGCACCGTGAACGGCGCGCACGTTTCCGACACGATCGCTATCGCCACTGTCGTGCACACTCTCAGCTGTCGTTCTTGCACCTTCAAGTTGTTGAGAAGCGTGGCGAGCACATCGTGCGGTCCGATCGCCTTCGCAATGTAACCGAACGTGTTGATGGCCGCCCGACGAATACTCTTCTTGTGCGCTTTGAGAAGCTCGAGCAGCTCAAAGCAGATTCGCATCCATTCTCTCGCCGACACAAACTCGGATCCCCTGTCGGCGATCGCTCCCACCAGGTCTATGCAGTTCTCCTGCACCTTCTCGTGTCGATTCTTGAGGATCGGCGTCAGTCTCGGAAGCAGGTCCTTGATCGGCGGCGTCATCTTCGTCATTCCGATCACGTTGCAGATGGATTTGAGAGCGCCCAGGATCGAACCAAGAACTTCGGGATACTCTTCTCCCAGGTATTCATAAAGCACGAGACCCATGTGACTCATCATCGCCTCTTGCTCGGAGATGTGCATCACCGGCGCGATGCGTGCAATCTGAACACAAACACGACAATGCGATTACATAAAATCATCGACTCACCAAATCGGCCGCCTGCTGTCGAACCTTGGCCGATTTATTGTGCAGCCGCCACAATATCGTTCCGCAAATCTGCGGGAAATAGTCCTTGGCTCGCGTGCCAAGCGCGGCGCATATCGTGCCGAATCCGTCAATCATCACCGTATCTTCCTGCGTTTGCTCTTGGAACGCGTACAGCAAACCGTCGATCAACTGCTCTTCTAGCCTCACATCAATCTCGGCGGCACCTTGCAGCGCAATGATGTTCTCGATCGTCTCCATTACCATCTTTCTGCAAATACCACGCCATCTGCTCGCCAGCACTCGCGCAACTCACCTGTATTGCTCATTCTCATCCTTGAGGTCGTCGACAATCCGCGCGATCATCTCCACCGCTCCAACCTTCTGCGCGATCTCGACCGTCGTGTCCACCAGCTGCCGATAGTTCCTGCGGTCCATCGCCATGCGCTGGTTCCAGAACGCTTTGAAGAAGCTCTTCAGCACCTCGTCGCGAATGTAGCTGGCTTCCACGCCGTCCGTGGCGCAGCACTGCTTCACCACCTTCAGCACAATCTTCTTCATCTCCTCGTCGGGCGACTGGAACTCCCTGATCAGGATCAGCATCACTTCGCGCGTGTAGTACGACGCGTACTCGGCGTCCATCAACGGGATCAGGTAGCCGATGGCCTTGAGGAACGCGGCAAGACCTTTGCCGCGGTGCATGCGGATGCCCTTCCACAGCGGCTTCAGCACCGAGTCGAACGCCTCGATTCCATACGGCGACGAGGCTTCGGCGAGCGCAGCCAGACACAGCGCGGTGATCGTGCGCACCTTTTGCTGTTCGTCGTCGAGTCCGTTCTCGACAATCTCGACGAGCGCTTTCAGATGCGGCAACACGGCGCATCCCATCAGGATTGCCATCTGCTGCACAATTTTGATACCCGTGTGCCGTGCCTGCCAACTCTTCTTACTCTTGCACACCGCTTTCAGGAATGGCAACAGTGCCGGGATTCCGAGCGCCGACGCGACGACGGCAAACGCGCGAGCAGTCGTGTTTCGCACATATCTGCAGTACGCGATAATTATCTTCATTTTTAAAATGAAACTCACTCATCAGGATTATCAATATCCGGCCTCATTGTCGAAATCATCGTCGCTAATCCGGCAGCTTTCGCCAAATTCGATATAATTTCCCTTCCTTCCACTCTCGCGTAGTAATCCTCATCAATGAGCAGCGGCTCAATCACTACCAATATTTTGTGCACATACGGGCGAACCAAGTCGTCCAATTTGTATAATATTCTATCAATAACCTGCAAGTAAGCTCCTCTTGATTCGTTATTGAGTAAATGCAAAACCACCAACCTTCACCATCAAGTGTCTTTCCTGGTCTTCCAACGACGGCGACATCAACAGTGGCAATATCTGATTGAAGAGCGCTCCCGCTCCGTACTTCCTCGCGTTCTCGGTGATCTTGCGCAGACCGCTCTTCCTCATTGGCGGCGTGCCATTCTTAATCTTGAGCAGGTGCTCCATGATCTCACGCTCGTTCTTCTCCTCCTTCGTCATGCTGCTCTCGTCGACGTCCATTAGCAGTTTGTCAAAGTATTGCATGTCGTCCGGCTTCAGAGGCGGCAGCTCTTCGTTCTTTGGCTGCGTGTCGACCACTCCGCCGACACCCTTCTCGCCGATTCCGTCGCGTTCCGGCGTCGGCGCCATCACGAAACCGCCGACCGCTCCACCCATCGGCGTCGGCGTCGCCAGAAGCTTCCTCGACGGCGTCCTGGCGGGAATGTAGTTAATCGGTGGTACGAGGACTTTGTAACCTGGCGGGAACAGGGAATCCAGTTCTTCGTCTGTCAGGGGGCGGTTGCGGTCGTCGATCTCCTTCTCCCACCGGTAGATCTGCATCTGTTCGGGTGTCATTGGGATTTGTTGCGGCGCGGGCGTCTTCATGCCCATCGCCGCTGTACCAATAGGGGTGGCTGCTCCGGGCGTCATCGCGCCGATTGGTGTCTGCGACGCGTGCACGGGCGTGAACGACGGTGTGGCTCCGCCGGGAGTGGCAAGAGCTGTAGAAGGAGTCTGTGCTGGCGTCATATCCCATCTGGAGCGTCTCTTCGATGCAGACGGCGTATCCTCTACTTTGACGTCTTCTCGAGCCGGCGTCTCCATACCCCAGCCTGGCGTCATTCCACCTTCCCTCACGCTCTCCTTGGGCGTCTCATCCCAACGATTCCTTCTGGGGGTTTGAGCAGCTGGCGTCGATGACCATCTAAATAATACCAATCAACTAAGCGATAGAGGAGAAGAGACTCACTTGTCGACCGACGGCGTCGCATCAGCGGCACCCGTCGAATGTGCGGGCGTCTCGTCCCATCGATTCACGTGCGGCGTGGCGGCATCTGCACTGATACTCGCGAAACCGAGCCGCTTCCTCGGCGCAGTGCCTTGCGACGGGGTTGCCGAGGCGGCTCCGAGGTTCTCTTCTTTCGGCGTTTCATCCCAGCGTCCCTTTTTCTTCTCCGGCTCTTTCCTCTCACGCAGCTCTCCTGATTTGGCTTTGTCTGCAATTTCTCGCTCCACGCGTTCTTTCTCTTCTTGGTACAACTGCTCCTTCATGACTTCCGCATAGCCACGATTCCTCTGGTCGGGAGTTTGATCAACTGCAATATATTTTTTTAAAAGCTACGAGCCTTATTCAATTACCAAATGCGTCAATTCGATCAGGTGAGAGCTTACGCCGCTGCGCTCTCTCGTGATATTTGGATTGCCTCTCTGCGATCGTTTTCACACGCGTTTCTGCAAACGGGTCCACGTCGTCGGCCGCCTTGGCGACCTCCTCGATGAACTTGTGAGGTTGCGAGTAGTTGAGAGCCTTCTTTGGTCCCGCTGGCATCGAGTCCTCATCGACATCGTCGTCGTCATCTTCGCGAGTTGCTATCGAGTCAACATATTTGTCATTCGGCTCGCTTCCATACACGTCCTGATCGAAATTGCCGGCTTCTCCGAATGCTACCTTGTTGCCATTGCCCACGTTCTCCTCGTTGCCATCAGCGACTTCTGATCGCACCTGCGCGCGCTTACGATTTAGTTCTTGTGCGTACGCCTCGCTCGATCGAGACATCTACTGCAAACTATATTTTTAGTAGAGCCGTATTATTTACCTTGTGAAATAAATTATAACGATTTTATATAATAGTAAATTGCAATCAAACAACTAAAATTCACAACAAATTCCCCATTAGAACAACATAAAAACTTTCGAAAATTCAAAAACTCTCATTTTTTACTATTTTAACCAAAACACATAATATAAACATTCTAAAAAATCCTAATAATCTCTACAATATAATCTTTACTATAAATAAACACTATTTAAGGTAATTAAGGGCTAAATAAGAAAAATTAAAATCGATGCATTATTGAGCACAGAAAATAAGCCAGCGTTGGCGGGAAATGCGTCAAGTTTAATTTGTCTGACGTCTTTTTTGAACATTTATTTTCTTTTTTTTCATATTTTTCTTTCTTCTTTTATTGGTTTTAATAGTGATGCTAACTGTACTATATTGCTCAAATAATATATATGAATTGTGTAGAATTTGATATATAAATGGTTTTTGTTTCAGTTAATTGTTGGAAGGTTGAAATCGTCATTTCGTGTTTTGGATAATTGGTAAGTGATTTATTTTGTGTTCGAAATAGAATTCAAAACAAGTATATTGATTATCTAACGTATTTCAGACAATGAAGTTCGCACAATTGGTAATGGGACCGGCCGGCAGTGGGAAGGTAACAATCCACCCAGCAGCACTTCTGCTCATGTTCTCCTATTTCTAGTCGACGTACTGCTCTGTGATCCACAACCATTGTCAGACGATCGGACGAACGCTTCGAATGGTCAACTTGGATCCGGCCTGCGAAGTATTCAACTATCCAGCGGTCGTTGGTGCGATTCGCCCATAGTTGAGCAAACAGTTGTTGTTCTTGTTCAGATATTCGTGATCTAGTAAGCGTGAGTGACGTGCAGGAAGACGATGAACTGATATTGGGGCCGAATGGAGCACTCGTGTTCTGCATGGAGTATCTGGTTCAGAACCTGGAGTGGCTGCACGACGAGCTTGACGAAGGGGAAGACGATTACTTCGTATTCGACTGTCCGGGACAGATTGAGCTCTATAGCCACCTTCCAGTGATGCGGCAGATTGTCGACGCGCTCAAGTCGTGGGACTTCAATGTTTGCTCGGTATTCTTAATTGACACCAACTTTGTGCTCGAGGCGGAGAAGTTTATATCAGGCGCCCTGACGGCCCTCTCAGCGATGGTGGCGATCGAAACGAGCTGCGTGAACGTGCTCACCAAGATGGACCTGCTGTCGGAGAGGAACAAACAGTTGGTGGATGAGTTTCTCGAAATGGACACGCGGAATATTGTTGAGGAAGACAGTGCGGGTCCATGGAATGAGCGGCACAGGAACCTGACCAGGATTATTGCGCAGGTAATTGATGCCATTTGGGTCTATTTATTGATGGGACTTGTAGGTACTCGAAGATTACTCAATTGTAAAGTTTGTACCGTTGAATTGCGAAGAGGAGGAAAGCATTGAGCAGTTGATGCTCACTATTGATACGTCGATTCAGTATGGCGAGGATTTGGAAGTGAAGGACAAGTTCCCGGAAGAGGAGGATGTCGATGAAGCTTGATTTGGATGGATTGTTTTTTTGTTGTTTGTAATAAATTGTTATTTGTTTTCTGTGGTTCTTCTGGTCCGAGATATGGTCGAAACCGTTCATTTTTATTTTAGACGAGAAATTGAAGTGTATTAATACTTTTTTTTAGAATGCAAGATGATCAACAGAAGGTAAGGTTTATATTTAGCGTGATGATATTTTACATAGACTCTTAGCACGGAGTGCTCATCTCCGCAAAAAAACTAGAATTTCTTAATATTTATTTGTTATTACAAAATTCTCTTACTTATTGCATACGCTTAAAAGTATCGTTAGTAAAGTTTAGGTAGTTTATTAAAAAAAACGTTAATAGCTCATATGAATACCCTGATATTTAAATAAGTTTAGTTTTATATTCACGTGTCTAGCACACGTAGCGTAAATAACAACAAGGTTCTGAAGTCTCCTAGAGAGGGCAGAATGATTCTGAGAGATTCTTTAAGCTTCTAGAAATCCCTAACGGCTGTTAGAGTACATTATATTCACGTGTCTAGCACACGTAGCGTAAATAAATAAAATTTTAATGAGACAATTGCAATTCTCCATCGTATGAACCATTAATCCGGCCTTATTAGTACATAAATAACAATGCACGCCAAAATGAAAGAAATTAAGTACCTATTCTTTTTACAACATCAAGAATTTGTCTGAAACTACTATAATCTATTCCGAGAATATCAATATATATCACCTTATTAAAGCCTTCATTTCATTTAGCGTGCATGATGCAATCATTTCAAAATTAAAAAAAAATTTATTCAAGTTCACTATAGATTTTCCCTTAATATCATTACTGAGTAAAAAAAAGTAAATGCACGGCAGAACTTCACAATAATTGGAGGGGATGGAAAGATTTAGCAACTAAATCCTTACGTTAGGACACTCGAAAACCCATTAATTTAACCAAAAAGACAAGAATATTGAAGAAATCCTATCATAAATCCATAAAGTTCCCAAAATATTAATTTCCACTCGAGACAATTTTAGTAAACCAGTAGATGAACCTTTAAGAATGGAATATGAAGTACAGTAGCCAGTGGATATTAACTTGCGCCTTTGAATGGTTACGATAGATTATAGTATCAAATATAAGAAATTTATAATTCATCTCCACGATTTTTTAATTATTCTCAAATAGTCTCAATGAGAAAATGAAACAAAAATTCAATTGTTGTTAATAATTTCTCGGTTTTTCATTATCTGTGTTATATTTCTTCAAAATTTCTAGATAAAATGAGATTTATTACTTTTATTAAATATTTTATGAAAATAAAATTGGGAATTGTCAATTTCTCATAATATATTTATAAAAAATCTGAACCTTTACTGGAAAACTATTATTTGTGTTTAAGATAGAGCTTCCGGAAAAGAAAGAAGCTGAGCCAGAACCGAGCACTAGCCATGAAAATTCGGAAGGTTCATCAAATACGTTGGATGAAACGAGCAATGGTATAAGAGAGAATTGCAGAGTTGTTTAAAAACAAATTATTTTAGAGAAAAAACCGCTGAAAAAGAAGCGTAAGCCACCAGCTCAATCAATATGCTGCACGTTTTCCGATGAGACCGGCGCGAATCCCGGGGTGAGGATTTGGAGCGAATTGCAAAATGAGAAACGATTTTAGTGTAAACAACGAGCAATAATGGGATACAAGTTTTGTATTCGCCATATATTGATGGATCCGGACGCGCCTTATAAACGTTGCGAGCACGTGAAAAAGCCAAAGAGTATGCGAATGGTGGGATTTGCTAGAAAATGTGAGCATTTTTGCAGAAAAGAGCATGCAAAGCGAGCAATGCACGAACGCGGTGAAGCTGTCGGAAGCATCGAATTATTGCAGCACACACTTGATAATGCAGGGACTGAAGGAAGCCAAGAAGAAGAAGCAGCCGAAGGAAGCGTCGAGAGAAGCGTCGCCGGAAAAGGAGAAGTTGGACGAAGAAGCGGCGCCGAGCACGTCGGCGAGTCAAAGCACGGCTTACAATGAGTCGGACGACGTGGTGATAGCGTCGATGGATTGCGGACCGGTTCGGTATTATAAGGATGGGATTGGGTTTGATGAGCAAGGACGAGTCGATTGGTCGTCGCTGAAGGTGGGGATTTTTTTTGCTTCTTTTTTTAAGAGTAGATGGATCTTGCAAGGTTCTGGAGAAGGCAGAAGGCTGTTAGAGTGTCCTGGAGGATCTTGCAAGGTTCTGAAGCCTCCTAGAGAGGGCAGAATTCTTCTGAGAGATTCTACAATCTTCTAGAAATCCCTAACGGCTGTTAGAGCGCCCTGAAGGATCTTGCAAGCTCCTGGAGAAGGCAGAAGGCTGTTAGAGCGTCCTGAAGGATCTTGCAAGGTTCTGAAGCCTCCTGGAGAAGGCAGAAGGCTTCTACGAGATTCTACAAGCTCCTAGAGATCTCTAACGGCTGTTAGAGTGCCCTGAAGGATCTTGCAAGCTCCTGGAGAAGGCAGAAGGCTTCTACGAGATTCTACAAGCTCCTAGAGATCTCTAACGGCTGTTAGAGTGCCCTGAAGGATCTTGCAAGCTCCTGGAGAAGGCAGAAGGCTTCTACGAGATTCTACAAGCTCCTAGAAATCCCTAACGGCTGTTAGAGCGTCCTGAAGGATCTTGCAAGGTTCTGAAGCCTCCTGGAGAAGGCAGAAGGCTTCTACGAGATTCTACAACCTTCTAGAGATCCATCAAGGCCGGCAGCTCTTCCTGAAGGAACTTGCAAGCTTTTACAAGCCTCCCGCACTAGTTCTGGAATACCTCTGATTTGCAAAATTTCAGGATCCATGCTTGACGGATGAAGACGAGAAGGATGACGATGAATGCCCTTCCGACGAAGAAGAAGAAATGGAAGAGATGATGGATGAATGGCTAGACGAGCTTGCCGCTGATTCCGACGATAGCGAGGACATCAATGACGGCATCATCGACAGCGACGACAGGATTCAAGTGAAGGCGGAGTGGGTGCGTAGCGGACGCAAGCGGCTGATTGAAGAGGAGCTGCTGAATGAGGTGGAACGGCCCGATGAGATCGAGTCGATCGACGCGAGACGGACGGACGCGCTCGAGAAAAGGTTCGAGAACGTGGAACGAAGCGGATTCGACGAGGTGCAGGTGCTGCGGCTGCTGAGAAGCGAGCGCAGAGAGGAAGAAAGCTCGGACGACGTGTCGAGCGGCGACGAGGAAGAGGCGGAGGTGGAAGGAGTGCACGTGGGACTCGACAAGCTGATGGAGATATACAATGAGAGGCTGCAGATGACCTCGCTGCCGCTGATGAACAGGAAGAAGGGCAAGCTGATGGGAAGACGGTCGAGACAGTTGACGTATTTGAAGGCGCTTCAGATGCTGATGTTGATGCCGATGGGCGAGTTGGAGAAGAGGATGAAGGCGAGCGGGTTTCCGATGACAATGGAGTGGATATTTTACTGGAAGCATTACTTGATGTCGTCGCTGCTGCTGGCGAGGAACACGCGGCTGCCGTGGAAGCTCATCGAAAGCCGGCCGTTTCTGGCGTCCAAGGTGGTCAAGTCGGGAACGGTGAGGAGGAAGCAGTACCTGAGAATGCTGATCGAGTTGCTGAGTAGGAAGTGCGACGATTCAGCGCCGCCAATCGTGGAGCATCGCAGGACGGCGGCCGAGAAGGAGGTGGGTGTTGGTGTTTGAATGTTGTTGATTCGCGGAATTGCAGAGAGAGACGATCCGGCTGGAGCAGAAGCGACGGCGCATGAAGATGAAAGGCGCCTATCGGTTGATCCCGCAGGTGGCGGAAGCGTGCCAAGCGCTCGAGGACGAGGATTACGACAAGACGGACATGTTCCCGCTGGGGCTGGAGCCGTCCGAGGACGAGGATGAGGAGGGCCCGCGGATGCTGGTCGAGCTGCCCGAGTACATGGGGCGCAAGCAGGCCAGGCTCGAGCGCTACGAGCTCGTCAAGGAAGCGCGCATATGCGGCAAGTTGATGGCGGCGGCGAAGAAGTTCCCGAACGCGATGGGCTCGGCGATGGAGAACCGAATGAATCGTGATGGGTCGCCGCCGGAAGCGCGGCTGCCCGAGCGCATGAGGCGCTGCCACTTCCTGGCCGGGCAGAAGAGGAAGCGCTGCGAGAACCCGTGCGTGCCTTTTATGAATCACTGCGCGCGGCACGTGCTGTCGAACGTCGAGCAGAAGATGTTCGTGTTCTGCGCGGAGTCGCTGTGCCGGATGCCGGTGGACGCGGTGCAGGCGAGGCTCTGGGACGGCAGATGTCATGTGCACAGGGAGAACGTGCGAGAAAGGTTTGGTCTGGAGCCCGACGAGAGCGAGGAGGAAGAGGAGGAGCCGGCTGAAGAAGAAGAGGAAGAGGAAGAGGAAGAAGAGTTGATCGGGTTGAAGATGGATGGTGGTAGAAGGTTCCGAGACGAAGTGCACCCGAAGATGATGATGGTGGAAAGAGAGAGCGAAGGCGAGTTTGATCGCGAGGATGAGGATGCGGATGAAGAGGAGGTGGAGATGGAGCTCGACGATGATTATGAAGCGGAAGATGAAGGCGATGAGGACGAGGAGGTGGAAGAGGAGGAAGAAGAAGAAGATGATGATGATGATGAAGATAGCGATTATGTTTAATTTTGCCTAATTTTGTTATTGGTAATTTTGTATAAATTGTTTAATGCAGACAAATAAATGTGAGAAATTAATATACACGATGATGGGAGGAGCTTATTAGTGGAAATTATTCGATTCTCCTGTTTATGCTCATTCTAATGATGTGCTTAACATTGGGAGAGCTTTGAATTGAGCAGATATATACGCGTCTGAAATAGTGGGCGGGGCTTGTGCATTTTCTCTTAAATGGTAGATTTTAAAAAGAAAATAAAGTTATTAGATTCTCCTTTTTATGCTCATTCTAATGATGTAACTAACTCTTCGATAGCTTCCAATGTAGCCGAGATAAGAGCTCGTAAAATAGTGGGCGGAGCTTGAGCAGTTTTCCCAATTTGCTAATATTGACAATAAAATACATGTTATTAGATTCTCCTTCTTACGCTGGTTCCAATGGCGTGCTTATTTTTAACATTACTTTAAAAATAGCCGAGATATGAGCTTGTGAAATAGTGGGCGGAGCTTGAACAGTTTTCCCAATTTGCTAATATTGACAATAAAATACATGTTATTAGATTCTCCTTTTTATGCTCATTCTAATGATGTAACTAACTCTTCGATAGCTTCCAATGTAGCCGAGATAAGAGCTCGTAAAGTAGTGGGCGGAGCTTGAGCAGTTTTCCAAACTTGGTAATATTGAGAATAAAATTAATGTCATTAGATTCTCCTTCTTATGCTGGTTCCAATGACGTGCTTATTTTTAACATTACTTTAAAAATAACCGAGATATAAACTTGTGAAATAGTGGGCGTGGCTTGAGCATTTTCTCTAAAATAGTAGCTTTGAAAAAGAAAGTACTGTTTTTCGATTCTTCTTTTCATGCTCATTCTAATGATGTAACTAACTCTTCGATAGCCTCCAATATAGCCGAGATATGAGCTCTTGAATTAGTAGGCGGGGCTTGAGCAAATTTCTAGAATTGTCAGCAATCAAAACGAAATTATTGTCATTATATTCTCCAAGTTTTTCTCATTTCAATCGTATAAGTATCTTCTCGATAGCTTGCAATTGAACGGAGATACGAGCCTTTAAATTAATGGGCGGAGTCTGAGCACAAATCGCAAAAATTCGAGATTATACGGTATTATTAGTATGATTCGATTCCACTCGTTGAGTGCTATTCAACCATATGGGTGAAATCAAAGCAGACTGAAAACTCGTCAAGATAAGAGTTACTATAATAATGGGCGGAGCTTGAGCACAACTGCCGGTTTATTAGTAACATAGTTCTAATTGGTATCATTAATTCCATCTCATCGCCCTGAATCCAGTGGTGAGAATAATTTTCAATTTGGTTGAGGCTCAAAGAAGATATTTCATTTTATGTAAATGGGCCGCCCGTTCATGAGTTATACAAAAGTGGGCGGAGCCTAAAAATGTTTAGAAAAGTATACCAATATGGGTGTCTAGAGAAAGCTTGAGAGCTGTAGATTCTGAAAATGGCTCTAAAATTTTGTGAAACACGCCCCTTCTTGAGTTAGACTAAAGTGGGCGGGGCTTAGGAATTGATTTTAGAAAAGTGTACCAATATGGGTGTCTAGAGAAAGCTTGAGAGCTGTAGATTCTGAAAATGGCTCTAGAATTTTGTGAAACACGCCCCTTCTTGAGTTAGACAAAAGTGGGCGGAGCTTAAGAAAAAGTTTCAGAAAAGTATACCAATATGGGTGTCTAGAGAAAGCTTGAGAGCTGTAGATTCTGAAAATGGCTCTAGAATTTTGTGAAACACGCCCCTTCTTGAGTTAGACAAAAGTGGGCGGAGCTTAAGATAAAGTTTCAGAAAAGTATACCAATATGGGTGTCTAGAGAAAGCTTGAGAGCTGTAGATTTCAAATATGGTATTGAAATCACACGTAATGACGGAACACGTGAGATACGAAGAAACGAAATATAATAAAATAAACAAAATAAAAAACATGCGTAAAACGTGAACTTGATAAAATTGTTGCTTAGTGACAAAATGAAATATCCGCGATTTATTTCTAAACGAAGCAATTGAAATTGTATGAAACGGAAATAAACAAAAAGAAAACGAGAATTATGGAGCCACCAGTGAGTCGAATTGGATGGGACGAGCAGAAGATTGAAGATGTGCGAATGGAAGTGCGACGAGCGACGAACATCATGAAGAGCAACGTGCAGAAGATGATGGAGCGCAACGAGAAGCTGGACGATTTGGTGGAAAGGGCGCAGCGCCTGGAGCTGGCTGCCAATGAGTACGACAAGTCGGCGATTCGGGTGAGTGGTGGCTGGCAGACGATGGGAAGATGCGTGTTGCAGGTGAAACGTCACGTGGACTGGAAGGTGCTGGCGAAGAGATATTGCGTGGTGGCGGCGAGTGCCATTTTGGCTCTCAGCGGGCTCGGTAAGCTTCTTGAAAGGAAGTGGATGGATGTTTGTATTGCAGCGTACTCATTCATGTGAATATTGTTGATTGGTTGGAATCGTTTAAATATCATCATGTTTATTAGAATCAATAAATTATTTCTTCTCAAGCTGGGAGCTCAAGAATATGTCGATGATGGATCTGAAATTAGCACAAATTGAAAATGCTCAAAAAAATGAGCGAATGCACGAACCGTCGGAGACATAGTGTGCCACTCGCCTTTGCCATGTTTCGCTGGAAGCGTTTGAGGCACTCTTCTGGTAGAGGCTTTCTTCTTGTGGGCTCGGCGAGCACGAGTTGAGGTGGCTGATGAGCAGAGAAAGGAAAGAGAACGTCAGACAGCCTGTAAGAATATGCGATTGCGGCGTGTGGGGGCTTGTTTTAAAGCTCTAGACGTGATCTAGAACTTGTTGTGATTAATTAGATGATTGCTCTGAAAACCGGCTGAAAAATTCAAGATTTGGGCTAAAAAATCGATAAAATTGCTGAAAATTGTTAGAAATTTCAGATTTTATGAATTACTTCAGCCCAATTTTAACCTGTCTATTAGTGAATAGGCTCATTCGATAGCTCTTAAAATGAGCTGCAAGCTGATATGCATAACATTATAGAAATTCAAGATTTGGGCTAAAAAATCGATAAAATTGCTGAAAATTGTTAGAAATTTCAGATTTTATGAATTACTTCAGCCCAATTTTAACCTGTCTATTAGTGAATAGGCTCATTCGATAGCTCTTAAAATGAGCTACAAGTTGATATGTAGAACGTATTAGAAAATCTTAAACTAGTGTTAAAAATCGATAATGTTTCTGAAAATTTCAGAATTTTCAGATTTTATGAATTATTTCAGCGCATGGTTAAACTACCTGGTAATGAATAAGCTCATTCGATAGATCGTAAAATTATCTACAAGATGATATATATAATGTTATAGAAATTAAGGTTGTTGGCTTAAAATTAAATAAAAATGCTGAAAATTTCAGAAATTTCAGATTTTGTGCATTATTTCAGCGCAAGGTTCAGCTACGCGATAGTAAATAAGTTCATTCGATAGATCTTAAAATTATCTACAAGATGATATACATAATGTTATAGACATTCAATTTTTGGGCTTAAAAATCAATAAATATGTTAAGGTTTTAAGAAATTTTAGATTTTAAGATTTATTCCAGCCCAAGGTTCAGCTACGCGATAGTGAATAGGCTCATTGGATAGATCTTAAAATTATCTACAAGATGATATACATAAAAGGATAGTATGCAAAACTTACAAGTGGCCATGAGCACATCGCGAGTCTTGAAGGCGAGCAAAGGCAGAGCAAAATACAAAATGGCCGACAAGACGATGACAATCATCTGCAACAACTATATCTGATGGTCACAACGGAGCTGCCTACCGAAATGAGCAAGTGCTGAATGCTCTGCGGATGCCTGAGCGCGGCCAGCGAGAGCACGAGCGAGGCGACGGCGAGCAGGGCGCTCATCGCGCACGAGGCGAGCAGGCTGAGCTCGGCCATTTCGCCGCCGCTGCACCGCCACATGGTGCCGCCGCGGTTGCTGACAGCGAACACAATGTCGATGGAGTCGGGAGCCGTGAGCAGGAGCCATTCCGTCGACATGACTGCAAAAGCGCGTTTATCGGGTTGCGGCGCGGCTCGCCCACCGATCTGCAGCAGGACGACGGCGAGGATGGCGAGATGCGCGGAGCGGACGGGCTCGGCGCTTCGCCAGATGCACAGCGACTTGACGGCGATCGGCGCCATCGCGGTGCTCAGCGCAACCGGGAAGAGCAGCTGGCGGACGACGCACGACGGCGAGTTGGGCGCGATGAGGAAGAACGGCGCAGAGACGGCGACGAGCGCGAGTCCTGCAACGAAAGAGGCGAAAGAGTGAGAAGGGCGGCACGAGCACTCGCCGACGAAAGTGAGCGCGGTGGAGTTGCGGTACTCGCTGCTCGAGATCACCTTCAAGTAGGTGCACATGAGACAGGCGAGCGACGACAGCACCGCCAAGATGGTGAACAGCATCATGTCGAGGTCGGTCAGCGACTTGAGCATCGACGGCGGCGACTGTTGCAGGGCTCGACGCGACAGCTCCATGGAGCATTTGGATCTGGCGAGAAGATGGGTCTCGGTTTTGGAATGTGGAGGACTACCTGGCACAATTTGAAGACATGAGTAGATGACTGCCACGAGCTGTTGTGTTGGTGTGAGTCGTGTTTGAGGAAAAGTCGTGGTAGCCGCTGGAAAAGAGCCACGAGCCGAGCTGAAATCATTTCAGGCACATTTTCAGAGCTCATAGCAGAGTGCTCAGTATGTTATACATATCAAATTAAAGAGAAAATCATGCTCTATAACATACTAAAAGCATATTTTGTCAATTTAAGATTTGACTGAAATTTAAAGCAAAAATGCACATTTTCAGACTTTGGAGCAAGTTTTCAGAGCTCATACTAGAGCACCTAACATGTTATGCACATCAAATTAAAGAGAAAAATATGCTCTATAACATAATAGAAACCCAATTTGTCAATTTGTCATTTGTCTGAAATTTTAAGCAAAAATGCACATTTTTAGATTTCGGAGCATGTTTTCAGAGCTCATACTAGGGTACCTAATATGTTATGCACATCAAATTAAAGCTAAAAATGTGCTCTATAACATACTAGAAGCCCAATTTGTCAATTTGTCATTTGTCTGAAATTTTAAGCAAAAATGCACATTTTTAGATTTCGGAGCATGTTTTCAGAGCTCATACTAGGGTACCTAATATGTTATGCACATCAAATTAAAGCTAAAAATGTGCTCTATAACATACTAGAAGCCCAATTTGTCAATTTGTCATTTGTCTGAAATTTTAAGCAAAAATGCACATTTTCAGATTTTGGAGCATGTTTTCAGAGCTCATAGCAGAGTACCTAAAATGTTATGCACATCAAATTAAAGAGAAAATAATGCTCTATAACATACTAAAAATTCATCAAGAATTATTCACAAAAAGCTGAGATATAGAGCGATTTCTGTCTGTTGCCAAAATTAAATTCCCATGATTGCTCCAAAGAGCACTTACCGGCGAGTAGCTGATTCGTTCGTCGTCAAACAACACTCTGTTCAGCTGCAATTCGACGTGGCGATACCCGGTGCCGGCATCAATGCGCACCTCTGAACGAAATCGTTCGCCAACCATCGTCGGAATTAAATGCTCGCCAACCTTGCGGAGCCATGCGGTGCTCGAACGAGAAATCGACGAGTGCTCGGCGATACGCGGCGAACGGATCGTTGACGCAGTCGGCGATGGAGACGAGCAGCGCGCCGGGGCAGGAGGCGTCGACGAACTGGCGGAAGGCGCCGGCGAGCAGGTGGGCGGCGATTTGAAGCGGAGCCACGCTGACGTGCGGCGCGACGGCGAGCACGTCGAACGGCTGCGCCTGCGCGCACTCCTTGGAGAAGCGCTGCTGGGCGGGGTCGTCGTGCGACAGGTGGCAGTGGAAGGCGCTCGTCCAGAATTGGCGCAGCCAGGCCGACGGCAGCAACGACGAGCGCTGCATGAGGATGTCGGCGATGCGCCGCAGCTCGGGCGCCTCCTCGGCCTTCACGTCGACGGCGACCAGGTGCTGCTCGAAGTGCGACCAGGCGTCGACGAACTTGCTGGCGGTGCTCCAGCGCGGGTCCTGCGCCACCGCCACGAACACGAACCGCCCGCTGATCACCATCTCGGCGCGCAGTCCGTCGATGAGCTCGAGCCACGAGTGCTCCGACAGCATGGCGACGACGATCCGCGACTCGGCCAGCAGCAACGTGCGAATCGCGTCCGACGGCGGCGTCTCGATGGCACTCAGATGCACGCTCTTCTCCACGCACATTGAGCTCGACGCCGCTTGCTCGCGCAGTTCCTCGGCCCAGCTGCAGAATGAAATGGTGAGCATTTAATTGGAACGGAGAGCTCACTTGGCGTATGAATCGTCGTAGATCAGATTGACGCATGTGCTCTTGTAGAAATGCAGAGCTGAGAGAATGGTCGCGATTGGGTGTGACAATGATGGCAGCACGCCGGTATTCTGGGAAAAAAGTTACCGGTTTTAGGTCGGGACCATTGTTTTTTGGAGATGTTTCGGTTTTTTTGCTCAATTTTAGAACCTCTTTGCGGTTTATTGATTACGTGTAATAGCTCATTCGAAAGCTCTTAAAATTCTCTATCGATTGATATAAATAACACTATAGTTTCTTTATTTTTAAAGTATTAAATTTGAGCACGAAAATGAGCATTTTCAGAAATTTAAGAAAAATGCTCATTTTAAGAATCTTGACACTTCATATAGCTCATTCAAAAGCTCTTAAAAATCTCTATTGATTGATATATAACACAATGTGGATTCTGCAACACGTCAGTACTAAATTTGAGCACGAAAATGAGCATTTTCAGCAATTTCAGAAAAATGCTCATTTTAAGAATCTTGGTATTTCATATAGCTCATTCAAAAGCTCTTAAAATTCTCTATCGATTGATATAAATAACACTATAGTTTCTTTATTTTTAAAGTATTAAATTTGAGCACGAAAATGAGCATTTTCAGCAATTTCAGAAAAATGCTCATTTTAAGAATCTTGGTATTTCATATAGCTCATTCGATAGCTCTCAAAATTCTCTATCGATTAATATAAATAATACTATAATTTCTTTATCTTCAAAGTATTAAATTTGAGCACGAAAATGAGCATTTTCAGCAATTTCAGAAAAATGTTCATTTTAAGAATCTTGGTATTTCATATAGCTCATTCGATAGCTCTCAAAATTCTCTATCGATTAATATAAATAATACTATAATTTCTTTATCTTCAAAGTATTAAATTTGAGCACGAAAATGAGCATTTTCAGCAATTTCAGAAAAATGTTCATTTTAAGAATCTTGACACTTTATATAGCTCATTCGATAGCTCTCAAAATTCTCTATCGATTGATGTATAAAATTACATAGATTTATTAATACCACACCCTGAAAATTGAGCACGAACATGAGAATAATCAGAGCTCCCATATTTGTGCTCATTTTCAGTCATTTACCTTTCCACTACCAAACACGGTTTCAATAATCGGTACGCCTAACATGTCGAGCACTTTGTCCACATTCGGCATGAACGTCGAATCGTCCCTGACGACGGCTATCAAATCGCTCCTTCAACCAATCGATAATCAATCAATAAATGAATCGAATCAACTTTTTTATATTCGTTCCACCTAGGAGCAACTCGTACAAGTCAGCGACGGTCCTCAAGTCGGTCGAGCAAGTGTCTACAACGATTGTGCCAATCTCGGCGCCGATCTGCTTCAACATCGGCGACTCGTTCATCTGCAAGCTTTCGCATTTTCGCTTCCACACTCTTCCAGACTCAATTACAGTTTGCATGGCGTCGAGGAAGGCCGTCAAACGGACGACGGCGTTCACGTCGATGTCGCCGCACGCGAACGCCGACGAGTCGTCGCTGCTCGCCTGGTGGATCGGCGCGATGACGAGCACGTAGAGCCGCCGCGAGGAGCCGATGACGATGATGTCCTGCAGCAGGCGATGGCTCACCACATTCAGCTGATCGACGCGTTTAGAGTTCCTGCAAATTTAAACGCAAAAACTCTGTGCTCGGTTTGTTTTTCAGATTCACTTGGCGTCGCTTTTCGACTTCTTTGGGTTTTTCGACAGTTTGAGCACGCTTTTAGCGGTTGTCGTCGTCCAGACAGGCTTGTTCGTAGTAGATGGGGTCAATGTGTGATAGTTCGTGGTTATTGTTGTTGTTGTAGTTGATGGTGGTGGTGGTGGCGGTGATGAAAATGTCGTTCGAGGGCTCGTCAAGCTCTGAAATTGGAATTGTGCGCCAAAATCTGTCTATATTATTTCCAGCGTAATTAATTGGCAATGTTATTGGTATCAAATTAAAGCTCATTTCATTTTCTACATAATGATACCAACAAACTTCTATATCGGATTAAAATGAGCAAGAAAAAATTGAGCAAAAGCTTCTTATCAGGAGCATGATCTACAAATTTTAAATTCCCGCCAATTTGACTATTCTGATAATTTCTTGCATTGTTATTGGTATCAAATTAAAGCTCATTTCATTTTCTATCTAATGATACCAACAAACTTCTATATCGGATTAAAACGAGCAAGAAAAAATTGAGCAAAAGATTCTTAAGAGAAGCAAAATTTAAAGTTTAAAATCCCGCCAATTTGACTATTCCTATAATTTCTTGCATTGTTATTGGTATCAAATTAAAGCTCATTTCATTTTCTATCTAATGATACTAATATCCTTCCAGATCGGTTTAAAACGAGCAAGAAAAAATTGAGCAAAAGCTTCTTATCAGGAGCATGATCTACAAATTTTAAATTCCCGCCAATTTGACTATTCTGATAATTTCTTGCATGGTTATTGGTATCAAATTAAAGCTCATTTTATTTTCTATCTAATGATACCAACACACTTCTAGATCGGTTTAAAATGAGCATGAAAAAATGAGTAAAAGCTTCTTATCAGGAGCATGATCTACAAATTTTAAAATCCCGCCGATTTGACTATTCTGATAATTTCTTGCATTGTTATTGGTATCAAATTAAAGCTCATCTCATTTTCTATCTAATGATACCAACCAACTTCCAGATCGGTTTAAAATGAGCAAGAAAAAATTGAGCAAAAGCTTCTTATCAGGAGCATGATCTACAAATTTTTAATTCCCGCCAATTTGACTATTCTGATAATTTCTTGCATGGTTATTGGTATCAAATTAAAGCTCATTTTATTTTCTATCTAATGATACCAACACACTTCTAGATCGGTTTAAAATGAGCATGAAAAAATTGAGCAAAAGCATCTCGACAGAAGCAAAATATAAAAATTTTAAATTCCCGCCAATTTGACTATTCTGATAATTTCTTGCATTGTTATTGGTATCAAATTAAAGCTCATTTCATTTTCTATCTAATGATACTAATATCCTTCCAGATCGGCTTAAAATGAGCAAGAAAAAATTGAGCAAAAGCTTCTTATCAGGAGCATGATCTACAAAATTTAAATTCCCGCCGATTTGACTATTCTGATAATTTCTTTCAATGTTATTGGTATCAAATTAAAGCTCATTTTATTTTCTATCTAATGATACCAACACACTTCTAGATCGGTTTAAAATGAGCATGAAAAAATTGAGCAAAAGCATCTCGACAGGAGCAAAATTTAAATTCGCGCTAATTTAATGTTTTCTAGGTTTTTTGCAATTCTCATTATATTATCAATCAAACAATATCCTGTTGATGGGTTCAAAACCAGTCCAATGGCATACCTGTGGCTGCGAGTTGGCCGCCAACTCCTCATACGGGTTCAAGTAGGGCTTCCAGCTGAGGCGGTTGGTTTCAGTAATAGATTCCGGCAGCACCGGCAGGCGGTAATTACTCGATCGAAAGTCTATGCAATAGATCGGCTTCTGGAACAAGGCGAGGATGCAGACGGCGGCAACAAAATCTCGGCGAGCATCTCGCAAAGGTGACATGCTCCCAAAACTGACCCGCCGGGCTTAATGTTTGTGCTGCTTGTTTCACCCCCCTAATCCAGCCGCGCGGCCAACAATGCACAAGTCATGTTTATTGTATTAACGATCGAATTAGGTTTGTTTGTTTGATGCGCGCATTCACAACAAAAAAAATACATCCAAACACATCAGCCACAATAAGAACAAAACAATTAATTCTTCTTGACGAGCACGCCGAGCAGGTAGCCATCAACGCCGTCTTCAAACAATCGCACGTTCTCCGCAAATTTGTCGATCAACCTTCTTGTGATCTTGCATTTCGGCATCATGTACAGCATCCCACCTTCTTGCACGCTCACAACCCCGATCGCTTCTTTCTTCTGCAGGTATTCGCACAGCGGCGCGTTGTTCGCAATCACGCCTATGCTCAAATCTCTATCCGTCATTTGCAGCACCGTCTGTAGAAGTGCATCCTGCGTCGATTGTGGTAACCTGTGCACTCAAATACTTTCAAGCTTCGGATGTCTCCAACCTTTGCTTCACTTTCAATTCAACCTCGATGCCTTCGTTCTTCATCAACTTGTAAACCAGCAGCTCTGATCCATAAATTCTATAAAATTTCACGTCTCGTGTACTGGTCTTGAAGCTCATCTGCAAAATCGCAATAATCTTGACAAGTTATTCCCAAAAAAACCTTGCCAGTCCACGTTGGCGCGTAGACCTCTTCCAGTTGCTCAATAGATTCCACGCGGTCCTCGGCTTCCTTCTTGCTCTCTTCATCCAGCCGCCTTTTCCTCGAGGCGACCTTCGCAAAGTCGACCATGATCATCGTCTGTCCGCCGCCTAGCGGATAGCCTCTCATTGCTTGACACGCTTCTTCGGCCTCTGTATCTCGCTCATACGTGATATAGGCAAACTCATCCATTAGCTCGATGTCCTCAACCTTGCCAAACTTGCAAAAGTGCTCTTCTAGCAGTTGCTTGCCACACCACGGGCCTATCCCGCCAATCCAGAGCCGTCTACTCGGCTTGCTCTTGCCGTAGCCGATCTTCATGCACCTGTCGCTCTCCACATTAAACGGCTTCTCTTGTAGATCGTTCTTGGCCCTCACTGCTTGCTCCACGCTCTGAAAGTTGTCATTTGAAACACTTGCCCTTCCCCCGTTTACCTGCAACATCACGAACGCGTACAACGAGTCGCCATTCATCGGATTCTTAATCTCAACATCCTCCACCTTGCCGTAGCTGCCCAGTTTCTGGCGTAAATCCTTCTCCTTCACGTCAAACGGCAAATTGCCGATGAATAGCGTCCTCGTCGCCTGTGAATCGTCTTGTTTTAGCTTCCAATTCATTGGTTCTTTCATTGTCGTTGGACTCTCATAGGCATTCTGCGCTTTGTTGAATCGATCCGGGATGAATTTGCCCTCCTGGTCTCTGAGAATTCCAGCCGGGTCGCAGAACACATCCCGACCTAGCAGTTTGCGCAAGTTCTCTAGAAGTGTGTATCTTATAGTGCGCGCGCACTTTCTACGCTCAAAGTTAACGTATGCCAATCTTTCCAGGTCCTCTGGATTCTGCACAACTTTAATCTAATAAAAACCGATTATTTAATAGCAAAACAATGCAAAGAAACCTCAAACGGCGCGAATTTTCGGATCTCATGCGTTAGTTTCTTCTTAATCTCTTCTTTCGTCAGGTGAGCATCAAATCCAGTGATTCTCAAATTCATATACTCTTCCGGCGAATGGCTTCCAAATCGTTGTCTAATCAAAAACACAAGTAAAATGGTTATTTTTTCATATTAAAAAAAAACCTGTAATAATTGGAGAGACACGTACTTCTACCACGTCCTTCAAACATTCAGAATACCTATATCCAATTAAGTAATAATAATAATAATAATAAGAATATGAAACATATTATTTGTTTAGAATACTAATCATTATGTGAATATTAATGTGATATACAATTTCGCCGGCATTAGGATTCAATGAGTTCTAAATAATAACCGTTTTCAGAGCAAAATAAAAGTCATCTTACACTAGTCGATTTAAAACTTTTAAAACACTTCAGAGACCACATTTTCCTTATTATATAATACATATTCATTGTTTTCCAATTATTTCATGTTTTAGAGTGTTTAGAGAACATTTTTAAATCGACTAAAAACTAAAATAAAAATTAATAAAAGTAAAATCGAATGATGTGCAATATTTCGTAATTTGTGTCGATTTCTGCGGTCATTTCATCCTATTTGACGACACGAGCTTTAATAAGGGTTAATTAGGGGCACTTAGGGCCAATCTGGCTAATCTATTATTATTTTCATATATATATATAATAGCAATAACCATAATCTATCGCTTTAATTGTCGTATAAGGATATAAGGGGATAAGCATTTTTCAACCCTTGAATGGAAATTAATTGTTTATTATTGTAAAATGGTAACAAATAGACTTTATTATTAATTTTTATTAATATCTATTCTGGGATTCTTTTTGGAAACTTATTAGAATATTTAATCCATTTTTAATCATGTTTATCGCACATATCCCCCTCTTCAGAGAAAATTCGAATTCGCGCCAGTTTCCGTGATATTTCGTATTCGTGATTGCAGACAGCCGCCAATTTCAATTTCATCATAAAATTTTTACCCAAAAAAATTTTTTTTTATCCCTCGTTCCCCAGAATGGACGCCATCGATGAAGTACTGTTACAACTAGGCGAACTCGACAACGACGAGAACCAGCAGACAGGTAACCACACACGCGCTCTACGCTCAATCCTCGTCCCAGTTAAGGAAATCGACATATTCGACGCAAAAAAGAGCGATGATGAGGCCAGTGTGGAGCCGCAGCCGCACACGTCGTTGATCCAGAGGGACAGCGACGATGAGGACGAGCTGTCCGTCTACAAACCGGAGCTCAGTGACAATGGCAAGAAGATTGCCAAGATGCTCAAGAAGGAATCGGCGAGCTGCAAGAGCGAGCCGATAAAGACGACAGCAACGCCGGGCAAAGCCGCCATTGAGAACCTGGATGAGTTCAAGATAGCCGTCAGGGATGTGAAGGTGAGCTCGCAGACGTTTGGCATGTTCACGGCGGGGATGAAGCTGGTCAGGTTGAGCCATCTGCGACCCTCCTCTTCCTTCAAAGGTTCGCCTGTTTGCAAAACTTTCCCGATTGTATTATCCTTGCAGAATCTTGGTGCACAGTAGGCGTGATTGTCGAAAAGGGTATCAGTAAGAAGAGCAGCAATGGAAACGAGTATTTAATTTGGAAACTGCACGATCTGCTCGACTGCCAATCACCAACCATCAAATTGCTCATGTTCGGTGGCGTCATTGAGCAGCATTGGAAAATACCGGTTCGTTACAATTCCATTCAAACAGAATCACGCATTCAGATTGGCTCCGCCATCGCTCTTCTTTCATGCCAAGTGACGCCCGACTCGAGCAAACCCACGCAAACCGTGCTCAAGGTGTCGAAGGCGACGAGTCTCGTCGAGATCGGCCGTTCGGCGTACTTTGGCACGTGCCGCCACGAGAACTGCGGCAGGTTTGTGAACACGAGCGTGTCGGAATACTGCGTGTACCACGTGATGAGCGCGGCGCGCAAGTTCAGCGCCAACCGCGGCACGTTCAATGCGGTGTGCGGCGTGCCGAAGAAGGTGACCTGTGCCGTCAAGCCGGCCGCGTGCAACACCAAGCTCGAGCCGAAGATGGTGTCGAAGAAGGAAGAGCGCAAGAAGCTGGAGGAGCTCATCGAGCAGCGTCGCAGCTCGCTGGCAGTCCGTCCGTTGCTCAAGCTGCGCGCGGAGGACGTGCACGAGGAGGAGAAGAAGAAGCTGAAGCACGAGAGCATGCACGACTTCCTCAAGAGGGACGACGACTTGATCGAAATGACGAGCGAGAAGAGGAGCCTATGGAAGAAGCCGCCGCTCGGCTCCAAGGACGCCCAGGAATACGCGGCAAGGGTTGGTTGATCCCTGTTGGCGAGATTAGAAACCCGTGTTGCAGTTGAGAGCGATCGCAATCATGAAACGGAAGCGCGACGGTCAAGGCGCGGTGAAAAGGAAGGCGGAGAGCAGTCCGCAGGAAGCGGCGAAGAAGCCAAAGATGGACGACAAGATCCGCGAGCTGTTGAATCGCAAAAGTCTGCATCAGAGTGAAGCCGACGCCGAGCAGGAAGCGAGTCTTGGTCGGCATCTGGATCGACTGGAGCAGCGCGAGAAGGTCGAAACGTTCACCAGCACGTGCATGGCTGTGAAGAATGTGAACGTGGTCACTTGCAAGGTGTGCAAGTACACGGCACAATCGTCGAGCAGCTACTGTCGCGAGAATAAGCACGATTTGGTGAAGCACACGGCAGAAAAGAGGTTCTTCAAGTGCACTGGTTGTAAGCATAGAACCACTTGCTTCGAATTGATGCCAATCAGGCCCTGCCAGGTATGTCAAACCAGTATTAATAGTGACTATTTTGAATAGAAATGCAATGAGAACAAGTGGGAACGAGTGGCGATGAAGGATGAGCGCAAAGTTGAAACCGAAAAATTGTTATTGAGAGGAGAAGAAAGAAAATATGTTAATTAAATCTTGTACATTTTGATATTTTATATATTTATCGTTGTTTGTTTGTTGTTTTGACGAGGAAAAGAAAACGAAACAGATACACAAATTTTGATGGCTGGATTATCTCGCAAGTTTGTTGAGCAGAGATGAGGGGAAAAAACAAGAAGAAAAGAATAACGAAGGTTTGAGAATTTGTTTGTTTTTGAGTTTTACAATCTAAATATTTCTACTTTAATTTATGCAAACAAAAAAAATAACAAAAAAGCGTTTTCAACTCAAATCTTTTTGATGACTTGCACAACATCCTCATCGTTGAGCACATGATCTCGACCCACTCTCTGCGGATTGTGCTTTGCGCTAGATCCCCACACGAGAGCGCTGAAACATTTTCTTTTCAAAATTCACTTTCACATAGCGCGTACCATTTGAAATCTTTCTGCAGCGTCTTGTGAATCTTCATGCACAAATCTTCAATCGTGTTCTTCTCCGCGTTGAGCACAATGGGAGTTGAGTAATCCGGCAGTTGTCCTTTGGGTTTAGTGTAGACGCGAATCAAATTCAAATACTCCCACACCTTCTCGAGGAGATCGTCAAAGTTCCATTTATGGTGTGCGGATATGGGGACCGTGTGCGGGATGCGGTAAATGATATCGAGCTCTTCGATCGAGATCTGATCGATCTTGTTGAGGACGTAGATGCACGGGATGTAGACACGGTTGCCTTCAATCACGTCGATGAGGTCTTCCGAAGTTGCGTCGTAGCGCAGCGTCACATCGGCATTGTGGATCTTGTACTCGGCGAGGATGCTCTTCACCAAGTCGAGGTCGAGTTCGGTCTGCGGGACGAGCATCGTCAAGTTGATGCCGCCTTTCTCCTTCTTCTTGAAGCCAATGTTGGGCGGTTGCTTGTTGAGTCGGATGCCGAAGCCCTCAAGTTCATACTCGAGCAGTTTCTTGTGCTGCAGCGGCTTCATCACGTCGAGCACCATCAGGATCAGCGAGCAAGTGCGCGCAACTGCGATAACCTGCTTACCACGACCTTTACCATCCTTGGCACCTTCAATGATACCAGGCAAGTCGAGCAGTTGCACCTTTGCTCCCTGCAATTTTGGATAGCGATTAAAATACTCAAAGAAACAACAACAACAACAAAAAAACAACCAAAGTGTGCGCAGCAAAACAAAACAATTTTGAACAAAGAAAAAACTCGCAACACACCTTATATCGAATAACTCCGGGCACTGTGGTAAGCGTGGTGAATTCATAGGCTGCCACCTCCGAGTAAACTCCAGCCAAGTTGGAGAGCAGTGTCGACTTGCCGACAGATGGGAATCCTGCAAATATCCTCCTCTATACTCTCTGACAGCAAAACAAGCGAGCCAACAAAAAAATTGAAAGGAGACGAGAAGCCGCGTTGCCGAGCATATTGATGCCTTTTTCGGCTCTCCCCCTCCCCCCCACCAAACAATTTGCAGCCTTTTTTATTCCATCCCTTCACTTAAAATGCTTCTATTAAGCATTCTAATCCACTTGGGTGCTTGCTCGTCACCATACGGCGTCAGGTTGCCCGAGTACCCGTTCGCCGTCGCTCCCGAGTCCCCCATCGAGACGATTGAGCCGGCGAATCGGGCCATCGTCTGCAACAATCACACCGAGTTCGAGTGCGTGTGCTTGAAGTCGTCCAGCGGGAAGGCGACGGCGCCCGACTGCTCGCTGTTCGTCAAATCCGACGAGCTCGACGTGGTCGACATGCGCATGCGCCACGTTAACACCGAGTCACTTCTATACACGGGTATCACGTATGAGGAGTATTTCAAGAAGCGGCTCGCCAGCATCGTCTCGCACTACTGCCAGCACAACCTGCACGAGTGCCGCAACACCAGCGTTCCCGTCAACGAGGTAAGCCAGACGCTGTACGCCGAGAGCGAGCCGCTTATCAGCAAGGTTGCGCGCTTCATTCCTCCCCCCTAACGAGGCGTGAATTTGCAGAACAACGTGGTGATCGTGCGGCTCGAGAAACTGCGCGGCAACATCACGCGCGCGCTCTTCGCCATTCGCCGCAATGACAAGTCCGATGGGATACTCTCGCCCGACCTGCTCATCGACCCCGTCAAGGTCGGCCGCTCATGTTTTCTCTCAATTATCTCTCTCATCATATCTCTTGTAGGTGAAATATATTCTCGCCAGCCAGCTGGGACCATTGTCTCGTGTGCTCGGCGGAATCAAAATCGATAGCGTGCGTGCGGCCAAGTTGACGCGTCTCATGTCTTCGTACGCCAGCGCCGATCAGCTCGCCGACAACCTCAAGGACAATTCCAAGCTCATCAAGGGCCTCGTCGTCGTGTGCGCCTTCTTCCTCACCACCTATTGCATTGCATTCGTGCAGTGTTTGCGGTAATTTCCGCGTCCGAACAATATTGTGCACTTTTTGTTTCAGTTATTTCTACAAAAAACGCCATCGACGACCATCGCTAGCCGGCAATTCCAAGAAATATGGTGCGTGCGATCAGAAGGAGGACACTGTTGAAAAGAGGAATGGCGAGATTCAAGCACCCACAAGCTATAACGTGATAGGGTCCGTAGAAGAGCCAGAAGAGCCCGAACCAGTGAGCCAGCGACAAATGCGCAATTGGTTCGCCTGCGATGCATCGCAGCTTCCACGTGAAATGTCCGAACCTATTCCAGCAGCACAAGTGAAGGAAGAATCGCCGGTATTCGTTATGAAAATAAAACAAAAATTTATTGCAAAAAATACCACAGATCCTGCACGAAATCCCGCCGGTGGTCCTTCTGAAATCGGAAACACCCGACAACTTCAATCCCAATGCCATTTCACGGCCGCGTTCAAGGCGCGGCAGTCGAATCGACGAGGAGGATGTGCAATTAGACCTGCCTGAGTTGAAACCACTGGCGCATGAGGATCCCCTCGATGAACCTCTGAACGCGCCAGTCCCTTTGGAGCAAATCAAGACCGAGATCGACGAAGATATCAAATGGTCGAGCAGCGAGGAAGGCGACGTCGATGTGTACTACAAGATGAGCGACGAGGAAGAGGTGATACATGACGATGTCAAGCCGACTGATTCGGAAGGTACTTTTTAACACGACTTTTTACTTTCATTGCACTACTTCTATTTGTTTCCTATTCGTGCAGAGGAGGAAGAAGAAGAGGAGGAAGTGAAAGAGGACCCGGCCTTCGTTTACGAGCGACTACGCGAGGAACTGTCGCCGCAGCCTCCGATTGCCGTCGACACGATCGACTTTGATTTGAACGTCCAGGTTCTCTTTCCCCGCAATTTATTCTTCAGCACCAATGCTTGCGAATAAAATTGTTAACATTTCAATTTCAGCCGATTGAGGACTCATAGCGACGCCATTTTGCAGCCATAACAAACTTCTTGCTCACACTGACAAACACCCGGTGATTATATTGCAATAAATCCCCCCCAAGCCCACCAAAACTTTCTACCCTGATTAGAATTGTGTAATTATTCCCTTATTTAATTACTTATTATTTGTGCCTATATGCAATAAATTATTCATTATTTTTACCTACAAATCCGATTCGAGCGTCTCCGGTTTTTGCGACGTCGAAGCCTTCGCCGGCGCCACCGCCGCCTCCTTTTGGTGTGATCAATTCGCGGCGAAGTTTCGCCAGTTTTGCTTTGAGAATTCCCAAGTGGGCATTCGTGGCTTTGTTCTTTTGAGTGCGGCTCATCTGCAAACAATCATTTGGCAGCCATCATCGGAAAAAAATAACTCACTTCCGCCTCAATGTCGGCAATCTTTTGTAGTACTGACATGCTTAACCTGAAACAGTCGTCGATATTATTTCAAATAACTCCATTTGCATACAAAAGATACCGAAGTACTAGCAAATTAATTAGTGGCCGAGTTTTCAAAAAAAACTAGACCGCAATTAAATACAACAACAGCTTTTGAGAGGTAAAACGACTTGCAGCAATTCAGACAATAAAGTAAACCGCAAAATATTGAGAAAAACCTCTTACCGTCATATTTAAAGCAAAATAATATCGAGCGAAACATAAAAATGCCAAGTCCCAAATATCTTGCGATGGTAGATCGCCGATTACTTGCGACGGCAGGCGTATTCGTATTAAATACGGTTCTTCGCATTTTTGTGCATCTAATGATATAAAACATATACAAAATATAATTCAAAATAACAAGAAAAGGGCATTTTTGGAAAATCAGAAACAATTAAAATAAAATGTCGGCAATGAAAATGCATCGGGTGTAGTGGAAACGTGGCGTAATATTGCACAAATCTTCCATCACATATTCTTACAAGTTTTTATTAGTTTTTTTTAAATTTATACTTCAAAACTTTACAATATTCGAAATTCAAGATTAGCTTTACCTAAATTTACCACTTAGAATTTCCCTAAAAAAACTATTTTTACGATATATTTAGACATGATATATGTCGTGTTTCGTGATGCATTGTACGCATTTTAATCTCAGCGCAAAATTGCGGACCCATTTCTGTACTTGAACGTGCAGATTTCCAGTTTTCAAGTTGTTTTAGTGCATCTCCATCTAGTACAGATAAAGCTTTATTTTTAAAAAAAAGTGACAAATTATTTCACAATGCAAAACCATAGACCCGTAACCGTCTACAAGCACATAAAAATTTCCTATCATGTGCACAGCACAAATAAATTAATAAATTATTTGACAATTAATTAAATTTTTTTAATTTTCGCGAACGCCGCGTCGAACATCCTATACATCGATTTGAGTTGATGCTCATAATTCTCCTGTCTCCCTTCATCGTTTTCGCTCAGGATAATCGCTTGCATATTCTCCGACGACTGAAACTTATCTCAATTATCTCTTGTTCGCATATCTCGCTAACCTCTGCAATCTGTTTGAGCACATCCACCAGCTCTCGGTTCCTTTCCCACTTCTCTTCCGCGGCAATCGCCTGCTCCTCCTCCTCGTCGAGCTCATCATTGTTGACGGCGGGCGGCAAAAAGATATCCTCATCTCTGATAGGCGTCGCATCACCGCTTCCTTCGGCTCCCATCTCCTTCACCCTGTCCGCATATCTCAGCGTGTTCAGCGAGTTCTCTGTCGACGAGATTCCCGGCGAAATCATCGATATCATCACCGTCCTCGCGTTATTTCCAATAAAACTATCACGGAGAACCAGTGTGAGTTTAGACTGCCTAAAGGGTACATGTGATGAGTTGCGTGCCATGGCTCGAATGCACTCCTTAAACATTCAGAATAGAACATGCTAGAAAAAACTCAATGAAACCTTCAATGCGAGCAGCGACGTGTTGATGGCAGCGCCTTCATGCCTCACGCCCGCGTCATTGTCGCGATTGTCAGTTCCGCGCTCGTTTCCAGCCAGGTCGATCAGCGAGAACTTGCCCCACATCTTCTTGTCCTGTCTGAGGATGATCTGGAAGACGGCATGCGATCGAGACGAGTTCGCGTTCGCCGACGTCGACCCGGCCGACCGATTCTGCGACCCCTTGTCGATCAAATTGAGCACCTCTTCCTCGTTGGTTGTCGCTTCTTCCATTAGACCGACTACTTGCACTTTGCTTTTGTTGTCTTCGAGGACGCGCAGTTGTTTTTTGTTATTGAGCAGGTCGAATACCTGCAATAATTATTATATTTAGTACCAAGTTAAACCAACCTTAATTCCATAAATCTCGAAAAACGCACAATGAACCGATAAACCTTTCCTGCGGTACTGCGGCTTCTCCAGCATCGCAAACACATCTCTCGCCGTGAGCCCATAAATGCCCATAGACGCGTTCTGGCGCTTGCCACTAAAGTCTCCACCCATCGTGTGCGTCTTTCCCGACCCCGTCTGACCGTACGCAAAGCACGTGGCCGTGCCCTGCTCAAATATGGTCTTGACGAGCGGCTGCGCGGTAAACTTGTACACCGTTTCGTTGGTGGCCGTCTCGTCGAACGCGTAATCGAAGCGAAACTTGTGGTGTTCCACGTACTTGGCCAGGTCGACGCGCACCTGCGGCTGATGCACAATCATTATGTCCTTGCTCGGCACCGTGATCACGTCGATCTCGCCTTTCGATTTGTCCGATTTGTTGAGCGGCCGTTTGCGCACGCACACCGAGATGCGGCTCTCGCTCACGCTATCGTTCAGCGTCAGCGGCCGGTAGTCGACCTGCGCTCGGAACTCCTTCACCATCTCGGCAAATGCAAAGTTGGCGTTGGTTTTCGGCACGTCTTGCTGTGGATAAGACTGCGGTGTGCTGATTATTTGCGGCGGCGACGGCGACGGCGCCCTCATCGGCTTCAACGGCTTGATCTCGGGCCTTCTATTCTCAATCTGCGGCGGCGACTGCTTGCGCACTCTCGGTGCAGGATCGCCATACTCCACAGGATCCTGATTCCTAGTCGCATTTATTGTCTTTCTTGGCGCGGATTCAACCACCTCTGGGGCGTAATTCTTAGTAGAGTTCAACGTCTTCCTCGGCGCGGGTTCGACAAACTCCGGCGCTTCACTCTTATATACCGTCTTCCTCGAAGACTTGTTCTTATCTGCAATCCAAATAGTAAATTCTTTTTAATCAAACACCGCCTACGATTATTAGAGACCATATCGAGTAGAAAAGTGTCCTCATCCATGTCCTTCTTCTTCGTTTCCTTCATTGATGCCTTCGCCAGCTGAATGGTTGGATTCAGCTTGAGAAGCTCTTCCAGTGATGATTCCTTTCCCTTAGTTTCGCCCTCAAAACACAACCATCCCATATAAATACCAACAAAACCATTTTGCAAACCTTTTCATACCATTCAACCATATATCTGCCGTTCCTTTTAATATCTGATATGATTGCTCCATGGATTCGACCATCACTGCGTTGAATGTCCACATGCATACCAATTGTTAACATTATTGCACAAATAACTGCAAAAGCACACTGGTTTTCATTCATAAACAAATTGTTTATCGATTTTCGACAAATTCAAAATATAAAAAACCATGGACTAGCGCAAACTCGGCCATTAAGGATGACTCACCTTTTTTCTGTTCAATTCGAATTAAAACAATAAGATTATAGTTAATAGATCGAAGTAGCTAGTAGAAATAATAATAATAATAATAATAATGATATTTAGTGATAATCTATCCTTTTATATGAATCTTTCCTTTTGCATACGTCAATATTCGCGTTACTCTATATATTGACATTAAATTAATGTAACAAACATGGGAAGATTATCATTTTATTAAAAGTAACGCTATTTTATCAAATTTTTAATTGAAAAGCGATCGTATTGATAATTATTATAAAATTAAACGCATATTCTTAAATAATTGAAAGTTATCTAGAACGTTCCCTGCCAAAAGAATCTTATCCAGACCAAATACTAGATTCAACAAGTCTGTGAGCTAAACCATTCCTGCCAAAATTAGTTTATCCAGACCAAATATTATACTCAACGGTCTGAATTTCCTACCAAAGTTTGAGAAATTAAACATTCCTGTCAAAAGAATCTTATCCAGACCAAATACTACACTCAACGGTCTGAATTTCCCGCCAAAGTCTGAGAAATTAAACTTTCCTGCCAAAATTAGTTTATCCAGACCAAATACTACACTCAACGGTCTGAATTTCCTACCAAAGTTTGAGAAATGAAACATTCCTGTCAAAAGAATCTTATCCAGACCAAATACTACACTCAACGGTCTGAATTTCCCGCCAAAGTCTGAGAAATTAAACATTACTGCCAAAATTAGTTTATCCAGACCAAATACTACACTCAACGGTCTGAATTTCCTACCAAAGTTTGAGAAATGAAACATTCCTGTCAAAAGAATCTTATCCAGACCAAATACTACACTCAACGGTCTGAATTTCCCGCCAAAGTCTGAGAAATTAAACTTTCCTGCCAAAATTAGTTTATCCAGACCAAATACTACACTCAACGGTCTGAATTTCCTACCAAAGTTTGAGAAATGAAACATTCCTGTCAAAAGAATCTTATCCAGACCAAATACTACACTCAACGGTCTGAATTTCCCGCCAAAGTCTGAGAAATTAAACATTACTGCCAAAATTAGTTTATCCAGACCAAATACTACACTCAACGGTCTGAGAACTGAACCCCTCCAACCAAAATTAATTTATCCAGACCAACAAACTGCAACATCAAAATGCGGAACTCAACATTTTAAAAAAACTAATTAAATAATTATCACCATGCCTTGATTTTTAGTGCACATGCACTTTACCTAATCAAAGAAAACAACAAGAAAACTATAATGCGAACAATTATCATTTAATAATCAAGAAAAATGAAAAATTCATTTGCATCGCCGATCATAATGATCAAAACAGAAACAAAGAAGATCATCAAATAAAATTAATCGAATCTCATTTTCGTCTAAATTAGTATAAAAACGAGTCAAAATCAATAGGCCATAATGTGCACATTTCGCAATGCATTAAAAATGTTTTTGGAGACAGCGAGGGACCACATTCAGTGCGGATCTTCGATTTCTCTGCAACAAAATGCATTCAGTTAATATATTTTTGGTGAAGACAAACTCATTTGAAGCCGTTCTTCTTCTTCTACGATCCAGCACATGCACTAATTTGTGCATCAAATTCACTCGCATTTCCAATCTCTTCAATTCTTTCCTCTTTTCTGCTATCAGATGGTCGATTTGTGTCAAATTCGTCATTCTGGGATAAACATTAAAAGAGCATATTTTATTGGCATTCGTTGCTGTATTTTTAGTATTTATATCCTCCCTTTCCATTAAATTCTCAATAAATGGGATCAATTTCAGCTCAATTTGGTTGAAATCAATCTTAAAATCTTCTGTGTTCTGGCAATTGTCTCTGAATTCCTTCTCCATCGTCTGAATCCATTCATAAATGAACACCATTTCCGAACTATTTTAAACCTGCGTGAATCGATGATTTAGGCGAGTCTCTGTCTGCGTGGAAGAGCATTGCCTTGTTTGTTTATCCTCTTCCATTTCGAAATCCATCGCGCATTGGATCCAAAACTTTCCAAAGTTGTCATCAAATAAAGCCGCCCTTCCTGATGGTCTCCTCTACAAAATAAATACAATTTAATAAACAATTTGCTGTATTTGATACGTTATCAATTTCTATAATCCCCTCATAGACGTGCTTGTCATCGACCCTCAAACGAATCATTATTTCTGGCTGATTAAACCACTCAGCACCGAGTTGTGCATTCAATCGTACACCAATTGGCAAGTGTTTCGCTGAATAAAATTCAATCGATATCACATTTAAGCTGATCTTACTTTTTACGTGTTCCGCAATACACGTCCAATCATAATCGTAGAGTTTGATGAAGACAGCGAAGAGTTGCTCGTCGCATTGCTCATCGACTTGCTCCAAAATGAAATCTATGTGCAATTGTTTGGTCATCTGCTATTGTTGGTGTCCAATTTGAACCCATCAGTAATTATTTTCCGTTTCATTTCCAGTAACCATGGCGATCTATAATTTGGCAGAAATAGTCAAGAATGTGGAAGAACTATTTCGTTGTATAACTAGGTCATGCGATCACTCACTAGAATACTTGTAAGTGAAGAATATTGAGAATAATGATGGTTATTAAATATGTAATTAATTTGGTGAGATAAGAATTAAATTGTATTGTATAAATTGTAGTTTTTGGTCTGGATAAATTACTTGGATCATGAGGATAAAGAAATAGTGTAGTTTTTTGGTCTGGATAAATGATTATTGGTAGGGTAAATTACACAAATTGTAGTTTTTTGGTCTGGATAAAATAATTTTTGGCAGGAAGATGAATCCAATTTCTAGTTTGGGTCTGGATAGATTATTCTTGGCAGGAAGATGAAGGTATGGTATAGTTTTTGGTCTGGATAAGTTACTTGGAGCATGAGGATAAAGAAATTGTGTAGTTTTTTGGTCTGGATAAATAACTAGAAACAAGAGGACAAACAATGAAATTGTGTAGTTTCGGTCTGGATAAGTTAATATTGAGAGGAGAATGAATGCATACTGTAGTTTTGGTCTGGAAAAAAGACTTATTGACAGGGTAATTTATACAAATTGTAGTTTTTTGGTCTGGATAAGTGAGTATGGACAGGAGAATGATCAAAAATTGTAGTTTTGGTATGGATAAGAGGCTATTGGTAGGGTAAATTACACAAATGGTAGTTTTTTGGTCTGGATAAGTGATTATTGGAGGAAGATGAAGGAATGGTGTAGTTTTTGGTCTGGATATGTGACTAGGAACAGGAGGACAAAGAAGTTGCGTAGTTTTGGTCTGGATAAGTGACTATGGACAGGAGAATGAATGCATACTGTAGTTTTGGTCTGGATAAGTTAATATTGACAGGAGAATGAATGCATACTGTAGTTTTGGTCTGGATAAATGAGTACTGGCAGGAAGATGAAGGAATGGAGTAGTTTTTGGTCTGGATAAATGATTGTGAACAGGAAAATGAATAAATTGTGTAGTTTCGGTCTGGATAAGAGACTATTGGTAGGGTAAATTACACAAATTGTAGTTTTTGGTCTGGATAAGCAAATATGGACAGGAGGATGATGGAAAAATTATAGTTTTGGTCTGGATAAATGACTATTGGCAGGTGACGATGCAATAAAGTTTCTCAGAATAGCCTAAAACTTTAAGTTCTAATTAAAATCCTATATAATTAAAAAAGGTCTCACATAGATTCCATTCTAGAAGTTTATCAAGTAATAATATACAAATTGTACCACTATAGTTCATTTCCCTAACGAAGAGATTGCTCCAAAAATGTTTCAGGAGCAAGAAACATATGACGAGACCATCTACATCATAACAACCATTAATCACAAATGTAAACAACATCATAATTAAGCAATTAAACATTCTGGCCAAGCAGCAAGCCAATAAAAAAAATAGTAAATTTATGGTAGATAAGACAGAAGTCGACGAGCAATTCTTCTTGCCTAATTAATAGATAAGCTGAGCCACTGAGCGCTTGCCCTTTTTATCGGTGTCACACAGTTTTTACGATGACTCGCTCACACGTCGCTGTCAAAATGTTAGCATTCTTACGGTACCGATCGATTCGTGTTCATTTTGCCATCCATTCTTGCCTATTTTCCTTCTCATTTGAATCGTTTTTTCAGGGATATATGAAGGCTATAGTAGTCTTCTTTATCATCGGCTCGTTTGTGTTCCAGCTCGACTCTTCGCTCCACCAGTTTCAGTCGCTTCTGAGTCCGGTCGACACGCAATGCTCCGAGGAGCCGCCGGTCGATAGGATTCCGAGTCGCGATGAATTGCTCGAGATGATTCGGCGCTCCGAGGCCGAGGACGGCAAGCACCCGCCGGAGGTGCGTCGCAAGCGGCAATTGGCGCGTCAATCCTATCAGGAGTATTTGGACAATCTGGGACGCGCCGATTACGACGTACGCATTGAGGAGGGCTGGATGAACATCTTGTACCCGTTCGGCGCGTGGGCGATGGACGAGCAATTGATGGGGCAGGCGGGCAGGGAGACGCAGACGAACCTCGGCTTCGACTGTCCTTACTTCGGCTTCAGGTTCAATTACACGTTCGTCTACCCGATGGGCATGATCTCGTTCGGCTTGCCGCCGTTCACAGCCCCGCCGTGGACTTTCCCGAACCCGGCGTGGCCGAAACAACGCGATCACTCGTTTATTGCTCCGTTTTACGCCGACGCCATGTTTCAGTGGATCGGCGGCACCAAGATTAGCAATGTCTTCTATCGGAGTGTGCACAGGCCGAGGGTAGGGAAGAACTGCAAGTTGTGGTTGAGTAAGAAATGTTGAATTACAGCTGGACGACGATGAAGTCTATTCGAGCAACACACAGACAAACTTCGGTGCTCCGGACTACGCGCAGGCCGAGGCTCAGGCGCGCGCCAATCAAATCTACGCGAACCCGCAGCAGAACATGCAGAACCTGCAGAATCAACAGTTCCAGCCCGGCATGCAGCAGTTCCCGCGCAAGAAGCGGCAGATGCCCGGACGCGTCTCGCAGCCCGGAATGGTCGTCGACCCGCTGCTTCTCGACAATATCACGCGCCACGTGCAGGACGGCTACACGGGCGCCAATGGATGGCGCGCCGAGCACGCGTTCATTGTCACCTGGTATAGGATGGCGTATGGCGGGGCGCCGAGGGCTCTCGATGTGTCGCAGTTTGAGCACGTCAAGGATTGGCAGAACACGTTTCAGTTGGTGTTGGCCACTGATGAGATTAGGTGGGTTGAGTTATGTTGTTTGAAAAGTTATCGGCAATAGTTTGGTGCTTCTAGCTCGTTTCATCCTTATTGTAGTCTATTGGTCTGGATAATTTGAAAGGTGGTCTGCTTATAAGTTTGTAGTCTGTTGGTCTGGATAACCATCAGTAGGGATTTTGTAGTCCTTTTGTCTGGATAAGTGAAAAGTTGGTCTTCTGAGAGATGAGCGCTGCCTTTTGGATCGTACCTCAAACTCAAACTTGGGTAATTAAACCATTTATAGGTAAAAAATATGAAATAAATATTGTCCTTTTCAGAGATCGGAGCCTAATGCAGGCCACACGGCCACAAAAAACTTTTTCGTTAGTTCCTCTTAAATGTGTTCTGCCCATAATTTCGTAAAAAAGAATGGCCGTCCAAACGAGAACCTCATGTCATCCTAATTTTTTCCTCTTCCATTAGGCACCGATCTCTGAAAAGGAAAATAAGAAATGATGAAAGATGAAATATGAAATACCAACATAGATTAAATACCAAATAAAATAAAAACATTACACCATCCAATCGAAGAGTTATTTAGTTTGCATTTTGTAGCCTGTTGGTCTGGATAACCAGGAAAGTGGTCTGGATAACTAGCAGTAGGGATTTTGTAGTTTGTTGGTCTGGATAGCTCGCAGGCTATATGAGAAAGTGGTCTGGTTAAATTTTCATCATCCTTATTGTAGTCTATTGGTCTGGATAAGTCCCATACGCAACATGATGGTCTGGATAAGAAAAATTTGTAGTTTATTGGTCTGCATAACAGATATTAGGCAGAAGATTTTTTTGTCTTGGGGGGTCCGAACAACCAAAATTTTCTTGTTAGTTTATTTGAATGAATAGATAATGTTATTTTTCTAGTTTATTTTTCTGGAGAATTCAAATTCGATACCCTTTGGTCTTCGCCAGTAGATAGTTTTGTCTGGATGAAGGAGAGTGGTCTGGATAACAAGCAGAATACATTTTGTAGTCTGTTGGTCTGGATAAGTGGACAATTGGACTGCTTATTAGTTTGTAGTCTGTTGGTCTGGATAACTAAAAGTTTGAATTTTGTAGTTTGTTGGTCTGTTTATTTATAAATTTTGTGATCGTAGAAGAAATTCTCTGCGATTGGGTCTGGATAAGTAGCAAATTGGTCTGGATAAATTTGCATTAACCGTCCTGGAGTTTTTTGGTCTGGATAAGAAAAAACATTTTTTATTTGATGATCCTCAATATTCTCTTCAAAAAAACCACCAAATTTCTTCAGAACCTTCGCCATTTTCAACTACGCTCGCCTCAACTGGACTTCGAGCAACGAAGCCGGCGGTCTCAACGGTTTCGGCGGCAAACAAGCAGCAATGGCCGGTTTCAACGGCGGCAACGGCACCGGCTGGTACGAGTTGCCGTATTCCGGACACGGCCGGCTCTGGAAACTCGGCTACTTCTCGAACGTGCTCACCCCGGGTCGCTGGATTCACCGCGTCGACGAGGTGATCATCCCGGCCGGCTGCACGAACGCTTCGAACGGCGGCGTGGTGACAGCTCCGCCGTGGGGTCCGATGCAGGGCGGCATGGCCGTCAACATCTCCGGGCCGTGTCTGCGGCCCAAGGACAACATCAAGGTCACGTTCGAGAGCTGGGGCACCACGTGCAAGCGTCTGTCGCGAGTTCGTGCTCGCTGCATAATGCCCATGTTCCACAAGATCGGCATGGTGCCGATTCGGATGAGTCGCGACGGCGGCCAGAGCTACCCGTTCTTCGGCAAGTTCTACGTGGTGTACCCGGAGAGAGCGCCCGCCTCGGTGTCTTTGAAGGACTCGGTCGATGACGTCAACAATCGCTGGTATCAGCCGTATGCCGAGGAATTGGCGATGGGCTGGCAGAATCTGAATCTCACCTGGAACCCCGGCGCAAGGGTCGACATCAGCTTGTTTGGCTACTGGGAAGACGCCGACAGGTCGCATTTCGAGAGACTCGACTACCTGGCCAAGGGGGTCACCAACACGGGCTCTTATTCATTCAAGCCTCAGCAGTTATCCAAGAATATTCTATTGAAGGTAAGCAAGGTTCCGGGGAAAGTGACTGACGGCGGGGATTTAGAACGCTTGGCAAAAGTTCCACTTCGGGTTCGTGCAGGTGGCGCTGGCGGACGTGGAAGACGGCGTGATGTGGTCGAAGCCGACGCCGTTCCCTTGGTACCATCTGGAGGAATGGGAGAAGTATTACGGACGGAATTGGGCGATCGACATGTGCATCGAGTGGTTCGAGTACGACGGCAAACGCAACAACTTCCAGATTGAGCTCACCTCGCAGATCCCTTGTCCGTGCAAGCTGGCACAGGCGGTGCTCGACGTCGGCCGCTTCATGCCGATCATGGACTGCGACAAGGACGGCGACGTGAGCTGTCCGTTCAACAAAGGCGCGCAGCACTGCATTCAATCGGTGCAGCCGACGGCCGACGGCTCGTCGCAGCAATGTTGCTATGATTTTGAAGGCTATCTCATGTTCACCGACGACTGGGAGCCCGACGGTGATTACACGCGCTTCTTCCAGCCGGGAACGCCGGCCCGCGCCCATAGGTTTGGGGCCGCGCCATACAAGCTGCCGCCGTTCATCCCGACCATGTCGAATTATCAACTCGACTTGTTGCCGTACAGGACGTGCTGTCAGTATGCTCAACACTGCGAGTTTTATTATTGGAGGAGGATGACTAATGGCTGTCAGGATTATAAGGCGCCAGCGGCTGGGTTGGTTTGATTTAAGCTTGTTAAAGAACGTCCCATAAAAATTGTTGTTTTTAAAATGGGCGGGGCTAGATTATAGCGATCTAGGGATAGTTATCTCAATAGTAATTGAGGTTTGTTACCGGAGAGTTCAAAATTTTGTAAAATTGGGTACAATGGTAGTGTGTAGTTTGTTGGTCTGGATAACCAGAAAAGTGGTCTGGATAACTGGCGGGAGGGATTTTGTAGTCTGTTGGTCTGGATAACTCGCAGGTTAGATGAGAAAGTGGTCTGGATAGCAAGCAAAATGCATTTTGTAGCCTGTTTGGTCTGGATAAGTCTAATTAAGCAACAAGTTAACCTGAAACATACCTTTTGTAGTTTTAGGGTCTGCTTAGCTAAAATGTTATTATCGATTTTTCTGCGAAACGCGTTTTGTAGTCTGTTGTTCTGGATAAGTTGAAAGTTGGTCTGGATAACAAGAAAATGCCCTTTTTAAATTTTATATAAATAAAATTCGATGGTAACTTTTTACTGTAAGTCCAATCTGCGTTGAATGATATGATAGCTTAGAAGTTTGATATAAATTACAAATAGCCTATTTTGAAGTTGTGTGCCGCTCCGGGAAAAACTAAATTGGATACTACCTAGTTGGTAGCGGGATTTTATGAACATTTTTAGTTAGGATTAGGAAAAAGTTGGTAGAAGAAGCCAGTTATATCTTGAATGGACCTAAAAGTTAAAAAATTATTGCTCTACAGGCCACCCATATGATATTGTAGTTTGTTGGTCTGGATAAGTTGAAAGTTGGTCTGTATAACCAGCAACATAAATTTTGTAGTCTGTTGGTCTGGATAACTCGCTTGCTAAATGAGAAAGTGGTCTGGATAAATTTGCATTATCCTTATTGTAGTTTGTTGGTCTGGATAAGTCTAATTCGAAACACGTTGACCTGTAACATACCTTTTGTAGTTTATGGGTCTGCTTAGCTACAATCTTGGAATCGACGCGTTTTGTAGTCTGTTGGTCTGGATAACTCGCTTGCTAAATGAGAAAGTGGTCTGGATAAATTTGCATTATCCTTATTGTAGTTTGTTGGTCTGGATAAGTCTAATTCGAAACACGTTGACCTGTAACATACCTTTTGTAGTTTATGGGTCTGCTTAGCTACAATCTTGGAATCGACGCGTTTTGTAGTCTGTTGGTCTGGATAACTCGCTTGCTAGATAAGAAAGTGGTCTGGATAAATTTTCGTTATACTTCTTTGTAGTTTGTTGGTCTGGATAACTAGTAGAATGCAATTTGTAGTTGCAATTAAATCCTCCAATTTCAGCTACATCTACGGTGAGCCGCACATCATCACCTACGACGGAATCCGCTACACAATGCCCGGCAAAGGCTACTACGTGCTCACCATGTCGGACAACCCGTACCACAAGCTGATGATCCAAGTGCGAATGGAGCAGCCCGATGACACGCTTTGTAACCAACTCCCTATTATTCGCTTTCAATCCCATCCATTTCAGGGCACTCCCATGTGAACGCCACTGTGATTACGGGCGTCGCGATTCACGAGAACGACAGCTCGATTGTGCAGGTGTTCGCGCGCAAGCCGATGCGTCGTTGGCGATACCGAACCGATGTCTATATCGACGGCGCGCGTCGATTCTTCGACAAGCCGCACTGGAAGCATCAGACATTCAAGCACCTCGATATTCGCAATCCGCTGCAGAACATGGACCAGTCGAAGCTGATTGTGATGCTCAAGTCGGGAGTGGGGGTGAGCATTTCTGAGGAGGAAGGAATGCTCGATGTGATGGTCACCTTGCCGCCGAGCTTCAATTCCACCTGCAAGAAGGGCGAGTCGGGCTCGAACGCACTCAATGCTATGACGGGCACCAAGCGCTGCTACACGACTCTCGGCTTGCTCGGCGTCTACAACAACGACCCGACGGACGACTTGACGTCGCCCGGCGGCCAAGTCACGCGCGTCTCCAACCCGACGACCACCGCCTCGACGACGCAAATGATCTACGAGCAGTTCGCGTCCAAGTGGAAGATCGACGGCACCAACGAGAAGCTCGGCAATTTGCTGTTCAGCGACAAGTTCAAGCCGATCTACAATCCGCTGCTGTTCGCCGCCGCCGACTTCCGGCCCGTCTTCTGGCCGCAGGGCATCGACATGAACGCGTCGCGCGTCTTCTCCATGGAGCAGGTGGTGAGCACGTGCCAGGGCAATCCCGAGTGCGAGTACGATTACATGATGACGGGCAGGAAGGAGGTCGGTTTGAGCACTCTCCGCAATCAGAAGGCTTTTCTGGCTAAGCGCAAGACGGGAAGCAAGCAATGTGAGTAAGAAGGGGTTGACGGGATTGATTGGGTGATTTTTAGTGATCTCGTGCGGACCGCTTCTCAAGAAGGAAGGCGTCATTAAAACTCCGCCGGCGGCGAATTATTTGGAAGGCGACCGTGTCGTGTTCTCGTGCAAGCCAAAGTATTATATTCATGGCGATGTGGAGAGGACTTGCAGGAATGGCACATGGTCACCAGGGTGGTGGGTTTGGTGCAGAGGTACGTTGGTTGGGTGTGAAATTGATGGAAACATGATCCAAAATGCTGAGAGTTATGTTTTGTAGTTTGTTGGTCTGGATAACCAGAAAAGTGGTCTGGATAACTGGCGGGAGGGGTTTTGTAGTCTGTTGGTCTGGATAACTTGAAGGCTAGATGAGAAAGTGGTCTGGATAAATTTTCTTCGTCCTTATTGTAGTCTGTTAGTCTGAATAGCACGGAAAGTGGTCTGGATAACTAGCAGTAAGAATTTTGTAGTCTGTTGGTCTGGATAAGTCTAATTAATCAACAAGTTGACCTGAAACATACCTTTTGTAGTTTTAGGGTCTGCTTAGCTAAAATGTTATTATCGATTTTTTTTCTGCGAAACGCGTTTTGTAGTCTGTTGTTCTGGATAAGTTGAAAGTTGGTCTGGATAACAAGAAATTGTCTTTTTTTTAACCTTACATAATTCAAATTCGACGGTAATTTTTTGCTGTAAGTCCAATAGCAATCTCAAAAGCTGAGAAATTGGATATAAATTACAAATAACTTATTTTTCAGTTATAAGCTGCTCTGAGAAAAACTAAATATGACAGATACCTTGTTGACAGTTGGATTTTTATTAACATTTTTGGTTAGGATTAGGAAAAAGTTGGTAGAATAAGAAAGTTACAGTCCCAATGTACCTAAAGGTTAAACATTTTCTTTCTCTATAGGCCATCCATGTGATATTGTAGTCCGTTGGTCTGCATAAGTTGAAAGTTGGTCTGGATAACCAGCAGAATGCATTTTCTAGTTTGTTGGTCTGGATAACTCGCTTGCTAGATGAGAAAGTGGTCTGGATAAATTTTCATCGTCCTTATTGTAGTCTATTGGTCTGGATAACTAGCAGTAGGGGTTTTGTAGTTTGTTGGTCTGGATAAGTTACAACATATTAGGTTTTTTTTTAACTTAATTATCTAAATTTTCACAAAATATGCACAAAATATGCAGAATCATATACATTATTGCAGATCGCAACCTTGAATACGCTCTAAAATGGATGACAGCACTGCTGTCGATATTCGGCATCACACTCATATTCGTGATCATCTTCTGTGTGCTGTGGTCAATCCGAAAGAAGAAACAAGCACTGCACGAAGAGAGGAAGCGAGAGAAGCAGCTCAAACAGCCACTGTAGGGCTTCTTGAAATTATTATTTTTCTTCTTATGATTGGTATTTCAGGTTAATCGACGAGCCTGATAAATCATGGGCGCCTTTATATAATCCGCAGCCACCGGCGCCGTCAACAAATATTGGATATAATTCGAGCACGTTTGGAGCTTCTCCTAATTATGCGCCACAGGAGAATTTGTATAATGCACCGACGCATCAACGTCCCATGTTCGAATCGACTGCGTTTTGATTGTGTACATTGTTATTTATTATTGTTTTATGTATTTATTGATTTTAATTTTCAATTTATCCTACTGATGATATTGCTGGGTATTTTTTTCTTTCAATAAATAGTTGTTTTTGTTTTTATAACTATTTTAAGCTGCCAAGTGAATTCTTCATGGTTTTCCCTAAATTTTTAATTCAATATTTACATTCTTATAATATTTTTGTATTCAAAATGAAGCTTAGAAAAAGCTCTACAATTTTATAATAAAAGCTCTTTGTAATTTCCCATGATTCATCTCCAAAATTACGTAAAAACATTTTTAAAATCTATATTTTTTGAATTCCCGTCAAATGTGTGTTTATTTTAAGTTCTTATAGATGTATTTTATATCAAAATAAAGCTTATTTGATTCTCTACAACATTATAAATGTCATTCTTTCTATTTGTGTCAAAATACCCTTAAAATTGAGTGAAAACTAAACAAATAAAATTTTTATTTAATAATTTTAAATTTCCGCCAAATATATCCTTTGTTTTTAATTTTCTCATAGCATTATTGGTCTTAAATTAAAGCATACTTTTAGTTCTACTAGTTAGTGTAATAAATTATCTATAATTTGCATCGATTTTTCTGAAAATACTAATAAAATCTTAAAATTCGCGTAATTTTGAATTCGCGCTATTACTATCTTCCCCTCTAATATTTCCCACGGTTTTCTTGGTATCATTTTAAAGCTTATTTAATAATCTATATGATTATATAAATATCTTAAAATAATTTATCAAATTTTAGGTTAAAATTATACTAAAAATTCCCCATACTTTTGATTTCTCGGCTAATATATCTTTGAAGAGCTAAAGATCTTTAGTTTTTGATTTTCTTATAGCTTTATCGGCATTAAATTAAATTTTATATTCCACTCTATCGGTTAACATAGCAATATTTCTGCAGTTTTAATTAATATTGCTTTAAATAATATTTTAACTGTGAAAATACGGGTAATTTTGAATTCCCGCCATTAATTTGTTCCTGTTGAATATTGTCAAAGGATTATTGGTATCATTTTGAAGCTTATGAAGTAATCTATACGATTATATAGGTATCTCTTTGCAGTTTTCTAAATTTTAGGTTAAAATTCAACTGACATAAAGAAATTCGCGTAATTTTGAATTCCCGCCATTTTATTCTGCAATTTTTAAAATTGCGGTTTAAAATTATACAATTAATATTGGTTTATCCTCTTTAACTTGTTATTTAATGTATTTATTGAATAGGCTTTATAAAAATAATATTAAATGATTTTAAAGACAACTTCTCGCTTCCTTAGATTGTCTATTAATAAATAATTGCTTAAATCATTTTTATATTTTAATTTTATATTTATTTAACTTTACCGCCAATTTGTTATATTTTAAATTAAATACCAACATCGAGAAGATGAATATTTTATTCAATTCAATATGAAAGACAAAACATTCCTTGTATTATTATTTTTCCTTATTAAAGTGAGCAAAATAAAATAATCGAATCAATAATCATACAAATAATTAAGAGAAAATGGCATAAAAAAGTGACACAACCCGGAAATGACATGATGAGCAAAAGGAAAGCATTCAAACAATCACAGAAACTAATAATCGTCGTTGGATTTCAAGTCAATCAGCTCAATCGGCTTGGCGAGGCTCTCAACATCATCGATGCTCGCGTGCAGCTCGAGTTCCAGCAGCTCGATGCTCTTGCACACTTCATTCGGGCATTCCTTGAAATCATTCAGCGATATCACGAATTGGTGCATTCCGCACGTTTGGCGTACCCGTCCGACGCATTCGAACCCGCATCTGCAACGGTTCGCAATTCCGAAGTCGATAATTCCAAATTCAAACCTCTTGCAGATGACGTGAGCGTTGTTTCGATGGCATACGCACTCATCGGACGTTTTCGGCGAGAACGTGGACGAGTTGAACGTGCGCGTGCCCGTGTGCAGCACTCTTGGCGTGGAGCAGGTGAGTGTCGGCGACAATTGGTAACTCGCTTGCTGCGACATTGAAGAAGAGCTCCTGGATGAGGCCGTAGACCCGCCGTGGTATTCCTTTTGGTTGTTTTTCTGCTTGAGCACGCTCTTCGGCTTTGGTTTCTCTTGGATCAAGGCCGGCGGCGGCGAAATTATCTTCTCCATCAGCGGACGCGGCCCATTCTTGCTCTTCTTCGGCTTCTTCTAAATCCATTTGATATTAACCGCGCTGTTTAATCAACAAAACCTTCTCATTGTCAATATTCCGTCCGCTTTCCAAAACCTTGCGCGGAATGTAATAAGCCTGCGTTGGTCTTTGCGCCTTCTCCCTAAAATGTAAAGTTAAACGGTTGATTTGTTGAATATAAGCTCGCCTTGATTTCTCCTCCATTTCCTGTAAAATAATCAATAATTGAGGGTTTAAATGACACAAATGAAATGAATACACATTGATAAGGGGAAATAAGACAACAAAAAAAAACCGTTTGAAACGAGTTTCATAAACACGGAAATCGATAATTAATTCTTATTCTTGTCATATTGAATATTTATTATTATTATTATTATTATTATTAATATAATTATCACCCGCTGGCATCTCTTATCTGGATGGAAATCAAAAACGGCAGTACATTCAAAGTACCAACCAATATTGTATTGAAAGTGATTGACTGCATTTTATTGCGAGAATGTCTTATTCTTCCACCCCCCCCCCCCTGGCGTATATTGTTTCCATACTTAAATGGTGGAGACGACAATCGTTGGCGAGTAATAAAGGCGAACAATCAAAACAACCTGTATTGGTTTACAAATATTTGCTGCTTTTGCTCGTTGCAACAGCTTGCCAGAAATTGTGTCAATATTTAATTCGTAAGGAATAAGGAATGTGTTAATTTCGAATTGCGGTTATTTTATACTTAGGTACTTGTCACATCTTGACTACACATTTTTGTTGGTCTGGATAGCACATTCTTGGATTTTATCCAGACCAACTATTTCATTATATTGGTCTGGATAAATTATTGCAATCATTTGATTTTTGACTACACATTTTTGTTGGTCTGGATAACACAAGCAGAATTTCTATATTTTATCCAGACCAATTATTTTGTGGACTTCTGCTTATGTAGGTGATAGATGCTAGTGGTCTGGATAAATTAAGAATATCATTTGCTATTGACTACAAATTTTGTTGGTCTGGATAGCAGAGTCTTGGATTTTATCCAGACCAACTATTTCATCAGATTGGTCTGGATAAATGATTGCAATCATTTGACTATTGACTACAAATTTTGTTGGTCTGGATAGCACAAGCGGATTTGCTATATTTTATCCAGACCAATTATTTAGTGGCCTGCTTATGTAGGTAATGTAGGATTTTAGTGGTCTGGATAAATGGGAAACAGATTGACTACAACAATGTTGGTCTGGATAGCACATTCTTGGATTTTATCCAGACCAACTATTTCATTATATTGGTCTGGATAAATGATTGCAATCATTTGATTTTTGACTACACATTTTTGTTGGTCTGGATAACACAAACAGAATTTCTATATTTTATCCAGACCAATTATTTTGTGGCCTGCTTATGTAGGTGATAGATTCTAGTGGTATGGATAAATTATAAACAGAATCATTTCAAATTTTGTTTGTTGGTCTGGATAGCGCAGTCTTGAATTTTATCCAGACCAACTATTTCGTAGCGCCGAATGGATTGACTACAAACTACATTGGTCTGGATAGCAAATTTCTGGCTTTCTTCGTTCCTTTTCAGAGATCAGTGCCTAATGGAAGAGGAAAACATTAGGTAGAACAAAATTAGGTCCTCGTTTTGCCGGCCACTGTCTTCTATCTCGTTAATGTGTGTTGTATGAAGAGGAATAGATGGAAAAGTGCTTTGTGGCTATCCATACGAGAATATCATTTTTTCTTATTTTTCTATGAAATATACGATATTTCAGAATATTTAAAAAATCAATCGGGAAGCAATTATTGCGTAAAATATGTTATCTACGTACTTTGTGCATATATGCGGATTATTAATTGTGATACTTTTAAATGAAATATGAAAAAAAATGTAAAAAGATCTTTATTAATCAATTAAGATCACTTTACAAAACAACTAATAAGCTTAATTAAAAGGTAACATTTTCAATCGGGAATAAAAACGACACCTCACGAACGCAGCCGTGGCTAGAACCTTTAAAGATTCTACTCACAGCTCAAATCACTACCACTCGGCCATGCAAACACTTTAGAATATGCAAATTAGATTGTTGATTAGACTAGATCGTGATTAATATTCGAATTGGTCGTGATATTAAGACAAGATTTTTGAACTTTCGTATTTTATTTTACGCAATAACCAAAAAAGAAATAAGCAACAAAACTTTTGCTAGAAATAATAGTTGAATAGAACGAAAAATTGTTAATTATCAAATAGTATGGTAAACTATACTCAAAGCGTTATTGTTTTCAGCAAACAAATAAACAATAAGAGTCGGGAAGAATAAAAAAAAACGAACAAAAAGGTGAAAAAATCAAAGCCGTTGGCAATAAAATCGAATCAAATATAATACCAATAGCAACAATTGATCACAACTGTTACTTTCTTTCGCCACTGAGTCACATTCGAACAAAAAGAAACCATCTTTGCAATCTATCATGACATAAATCTACATTCAAAACTGTTTTTGTCGATTCGAATCGATTCGAATCCGATTAGATTGAAGAACCAGTCAGAAATCTGTTTCTCGTTTGAGGCTCCGTCATTCAAATCACTTTATTTTAAATGAATTATTGCCCGTAATAAACATTTCAATGGGTGTATGACTAGAATAGGCAAAACTAATAATAGTAATAATAAAAATTATTATATTTCGTCGTCGTCGTATTCTTCTTCTTATTATTATTGTTGTGTTATTAATACAAATGAAAACAATCATCGATTCATATGCTCATCATATTGTCGGAGGAATGAATCAGCGGCCGATTGTGCTTTCATTGATATGCCACTTTCCCCTCGTGCGAATGCGATCATGACACGATGAATGTACAAATACTGCACCTCGGTTTGTATGCACTGCGCCCTTTGGCTTCTGAGCTCCATCGCAATCTGCAAGAATAAATCAGCGAGTGTGCTCTTCGCCAAGACGAACCTTTTCAAAATCCACATGGTATCCCATTGACAATCGACGATGCGCGAATTCCAAAGCAACCATGCAGCCGGTTCGGCCGATTCCCGCTGAACAATGAACGACGCACGGGCCATGCCGCACCATGGCTAGCAACTTGTGCGGCACTGTGTGGCATTGCTCATCCGGCACGCCGCGGTCAGGCCAGCTGCAATTCGAATTAAACACCGACTACCCTCGTCTCACAAACTTTGGCCATTTGATGAGAGTGACCGCTAGCGGCGACAAGTCCATGCCGTCGATTCCACTGGCTCCGATGAATTTGACCACAAGGTTGACGCTTTCAAAACTGCTCGAATCGTCCACAGACGAGCCGACGTTCTGCACGATGATGCTGCCATACGAGCATTCTTGGCCATGAATGTCCGGCCAGTAGACGACGCACTTTGGACGACCTTCCTCGATAGGCTTGCAGAGCATCAAAATCGAGCTGGCTCTTTCTTGCAACACCATTCGCCAGAAATCGCCGATGGTTGATTGCAAAGGACCCTGAATGGATGGCATAAATGGAAGAAAATTGAATTGTTTGTACCTGCGTGCACATGAAAGTATTGTGAAGGACCGGAGATCGCACGTAATTCGCGTGAATATAATCGCCATCGATATCAGCGTCGATGTGGAGTTTGACGCGAGTCGAGTCGCGACAAACCACATCCGAATAGCGGTTCTTGGCCATGTTCTGCTTGAAAGCGTCGAACCGCAGCGAGCCATCGTGCTGACTGTCAAGCTTCCTGTATTGTCTGGCGAGTCCGTCTATTCCAAGCTTCTCTGTGTTGAAAATGAATTCTTCCAGCACGCGCACATATTTTGCGAAATCGCATGCACTTGACTGCAAATATTTAATGATAATAATTATGATAAAGCGATAACTTGGTACATAGTAATATAGTGGTTTTCGTCGGGGTAATGGTTTGATTCTTCCATTATAATTAAATTTGTATCTCATTTTAGAAGAAGAAGAATAAAGTGGATAAGATTAAGAGAAGAAACCCCGAACCACTTGAAAATTGATGTCAAGAATAAGAACATACCACGGTTCCATTCGACGATGGCCTCTTGTATTCATCATCATTATTATTATTTGCCTTTGCTGAAAACCATAATAATAATAATAACACGAATAATAATCAATAATTAAGCGAACCTTTGCGATCGGTTGACTCTTTCTTCGTCTTCCGCTCGATTCCGAATAATTTTTGCGCCAATTCCATATATAACCACCAATATTCCGTATTTTAGGGCCTACGATGGTCGTTGGGGGAGGGGGTGGTGTCTTCTGGAACCGACGTTTGATTTTATTGCAAATATGTACAGCAAGGAAATGATTGATCAATTGATTATAGGGTGAATAATAATAATAATCATATGATTGGCAAATTATGCATGTTTTATTGAAATTGCATCGCCGCAAAGTTTATAGGGTTTTTTTTTTTGGAAATTAGGTAATATTAAATTTTCGGTATAAATATGACGCAATTACTCCTGCCAAAAAACGCTTATCCAGACCAAAGACTACAAAATTTGGAAAAAAAAAAGAAATGGTCTGGATAAAATTGAGACATATTCCTGCCAAAAACTATTTATCCAGACCAAATACTACAAAATTTGGAAAAAAGAAATGGCCTGGATAAAATTGAGACATATTCCTGCCAAAAACTATTTATCCAGACCAAATACTACAAAATTTGGAAAAAATAAATGGTCTGGATAAAATATGACGAAAGTGACTCCAGCCAAAAAACGCTTATCCAGACCAAACTACAACCGACGATTTTTATCATATTTAAACGTTTATCATAATAAACGTGTAACGTGTATCGATTCAGGAATATTTTTTTGATTTTCTTTGAGGTAAAGTTACTAAATTAGTACGTAAATTATATCAAAGTCTCTGAAATTAGATCTAAAAACATAATTTTTGAAAATTAGTTGTCTATATTTCCATAGTAGCTGACAATGTGAGATAGAAAGAAAACAGCATTGGATAAAAACATTCTTGTCAATTCCTATAACAGTTGAAATGAAGAAATCGTCTGGATAAAATAATAAGATTCCTGCCAAAAATCTATTATCCAGACCAAATACTACAATAGTTGGGATGAAGAAATGGTCTGGTTAAAATATTAAAGTGACTCCTTTATCCAGACCAAATACTACAAAAAAATATTGTAAATTATACGCTTCCTGTCAAAAATATATTATCCAGACCAAATACTACAAAATTTGAGATAAAGAAATGGTCTGGATAAAATATGACGAAATTACTCCTGCCAAAAACTATTTATCCAGACCAAATACTACACTCAACAGGTTTGTGAGCTAAACCATTCCTGCCAAAAGAATCTTATCCAGACCAAATACTACACCGATATAAAATAGCAATAAATAAAAACAGATCAATGAAATGTAATAATTAAGTTGATTTATTATTATTGTGAGGTATTATTATTATTATTAATAGCTCTCTGTGATAGACCACTCGACACATGACTCATTTCACTTTTATCGAATCGATCAATTAAAACAAGTGGCGAATGTACGTAATTCAAGAAACACAAGGTAACCAAAGTATATTTGCCAAATGTAACATGAGTGAAACCCAAAACGAAGAATAAAATAGTTAACTAAAAAAAAAGGTTGATTTGTGAGAGAGAAAAAGAGAGCCGATTTAATTCTTGACAAACTCAGACATGCAAACAAATGTATTATAAATAAATAAATATTGAAATATCATAATAGAACATATTTTTGTAACAAAAATTGCAACAATATTGATTGGATTCATTTAAAACAATTTCAGATGGCACAAAGAGATATCTCAGAGCACGGCAGATGGATGAGGAGGGCGAGCAACGAGAAGAAACATGAAATCGAAGTCTTAGTATTTGGGACGGCCGAATGTGCTGTGCACTTATTTGATAAGGACAGAAAGGGAAAATCGAATGATTCTTCTTTCCTTACTCTATTGAATTTCTTTGTGTGTATTTGAACACAATGATGGAGAAGGAAGAATGGCAAACACCATACCAGTATAGTCACAATTCTTCTGGCATTTTATAATTGGTATTGAACCTATGATACATGAACAGGTGTTTTTTTAGAGGACGATTCTTTCGATTTCTGAAAATATTGGTTGGGGGATCATTAATAACTCGATGGACTAGAAAATAGCAATGCGTCTTCTTCGGCCATCTTCGAAGACTTTCAGAAGATTATAAATATTTTCGTTAGTATTATTAATATTAGGCACAATGCTATTGTATACTAAATTTTAGATATAGCTATTTAGATTATAGTATATCTTGAATTGCCTAACTACCCAATTTAAGATTAAAATTGATTATGGACTAGTTTAATACCATATGAGTTCTTAGGCCATTACACAATTTGATTGTACCTAATTTGTTTGAGTTTATAAGTTTTGTTGTATATATTTCCCCTTATTGTTTATGTTAGATACTATATACAATAAAAATGTATGCATTTATCCGTATGAATTGTATTTATTCTCTGTTTATTTTTCTATAAGTTTATAATAAACCGCTTCGGACTAGGAAACAAGTTTTATTTTCTCTTCCATATTCAAATTTTAGCCGAATCTCAATAATTTCTTAAAAGAGCAATGCAATGGTAGTTCGTCATAGAAACGAAGCAAATTGTTTCAATCCAAGGGACTATCAGGTAAAACGTGACCAAGTTCTCTGACATATCACCCTTCAGGTCGAATTATTGGATAAAGCATGCAAACGGAATATAATCGTGCAATTAGGCACCGGTTCGGGGAAAACGTTTATTGCCGTTCTTCTCCTCAAGGAGTATGGCGTACAGTTGCACGTACCATTGGAAAATGGCGGTAAACGCGGGTTTTTCATCGTCGAGAAAGGTTTGTGACCGCATTGATTAATTTTTGTCTCGGTTATTTAGTGAACCTCGTTGAGCAGCAGGCGGAGCACATTGAGAGACATACCACGTTCAGAGTTGGTCGTGTCCATGGCCAATTGAATAATAGTTTGACGAGAAGCTTCGCCGAATGTGAAAAGTTTTTGAAAGAACATCAGGTCTGATAACATGCGAATTACAATGAAGAATTCTTGCAGGTGATCGTGATAACAGCGCAATGCCTGCTAGACCTCATCCAGCACGCGTTCATCAAAATCGAGACGGCGTGCGTGATGATCTTCGACGAGTGCCATCACGCGCTCGGCTCGAAGCACCCCTTCCGGCTCATTATGACCGAGTACAAGAAGCATAAAAGTGAAGGCGGCGAGACGCCGCGCATCCTCGGCCTGACGGCGAGTCTCATCAAAGAGAAGACATCGCCAGCCACCCTCGAGCAGAAACTCAACAAACTCGAGGCGGTCATGGACTGCTCGATTGAAACAGCCAGCGACCTGGTGAACATTTCCAAGTTTGGCGCGAAACCGTATGAGGCTGTCGTCTTTTGCTTGAACTTTGACGTGACCGCTATCAAAGGCGCGCCGATAGACCAGTGCTTGAATATAATCGAGAGGGTGAAGCGTTTCATCGAGACCACGTCTGAGATTAATCCCGATCTCGACTTGGACCCGCGCCGCCCAATTCGCGACAGTTTGAAGACGACCCTCGCTGTTCTCGAGCAGCTCGGTCCGTGGACGGCATGGAAGATGTCGCAGGTGTGGGAGCGCGAGTTGTTCAAGCTGGCTCGCGAGAAAATGCTGCCCTATAAGGCGACGCGGTTCCTGCGGCTGGCGCAAACCGCGATGATGACCATCCGCCGCCTCCTCGAGCCGATCATGAAGCCGATCCGCAGGCTGTCCGATCTCAAACGCTTCATTCCGCACAGAATGATAAGACTGTTCGACTTGCTCGAGGTCTACTCGCCCGAGATGCAAGCGAGCATGGACCGCAACGAGTCGCTGTGCGCGATTGTGTTCGTCGACCAGAGGTACATCGCCTACGCGCTGCAGATTGTGCTTCGACAGGTGCGCAACTGGGAGCCGTCGATGCAATTCATCAAGTCGGATTATGTGGTGGGCGCCAGCGGCAATTCGCTCGTCAGCAATGAGAACCAGGGATTGCATAAGAGACAGGCGGACGTGAGTCGTTTCAAGCTTAATTTAAAATGGCAATTGTATTCTAGGTTCTTCGAAGGTTTCATCGCAACGAACTGAACGTGCTCATCGCCACCTCGGTGCTCGAAGAAGGCGTAGACGTGAAGCAGTGCAATGTGGTCGTCAAGTTCGACCGGCCACTGGACATGAGATCGTTCATCCAATCGAAAGGGCGCGCGCGAAGAATTGGCGCCAAGTACGCGATTTTAGTGGAGCATAAGCATATGGACGCGTGCAACCACGACCTGATGGACTTTACGCGCATCGAGGAGCTCCTGCTGCACCGGTGCCGAAGCGTGCACAATCCAAACATCGTCGACGTCGACTTGGACGACACCGACTGCTACATGAAGCCGTACATTGTCGAGTCGACGGGAGCCATCGTGCGCATGTCGAACGCCATCAACCTGGTGAACCGCTACTGCGGCAAGCTGCCGTCGGACATTTTCACGAAGCTCGTGCCGCAGAACCGCATCATCCCAGTGGACAAGGGCCACTCGACGCAATATTGTGCCGAGCTCTTGCTGCCCATCAACTCGCCGATCAAACGCTCGATTCGGCTGATCACGCCAATGCCGAGCAAGAAGCTCGCACAGATGGCCGTCGCGCTCGAGGTTTGCTGGGAGGTTGACGTCGCAATGATGGTGGACGCGTTCAGGCCTGCAAGCAACTGCACGCGGTTGGCGAGCTCGATGACAACTTGATGCCGTTGGGTAGGGAATCGCTCGGACAGTTGCTCGAGCATATTGATGAAGAGCCCGATGAGTATATACCGGGAATGTGCGCCAAAGTTGGATCGGCGAAGAGGAAACAGTTGTATGATAAGAAGGTGGTTGTGGGATTTATGAGTGCTAGCGAAAAACTGCTTTAAGCTATGCTCATGATCTAGCTGTTAAAAAATGTAGAAATAAAATTGTTTTACAGGCAGCACGCTTCCTTTACGAATGCATCGTCTCGCCGAATTCCCAACACTGCTATTTGTACGTTCTCGAAATGGAACGCCTAAAAGAGCCCGAAATCCAATCGAACCCGAAGCGACGCCGCTTCACCAACCCGCACGACTACGAGTACTGCTTCGGATTCCTGAGCTCGAAAAAGCTGCCAAAGGTGCCGCCGTTCCCGATTTACCTGCGCCAGGGCGATATGCGAGTGCGGTTGGTGCTGTCGAACGAGCTCGTTGATATTTCCAAATACGACTTGAACGAGATACGCCAATTCCATGATTATCTGTTCACGCAGGTGCTGCAACTGTGCAAGCCGGGAATATTGGAGTTTGTTGAAGAAGCGCCGATCAACACGCTCATCGTGCCGCTGAACAAGAATGGCACGCCGCCGAGGTATTCGATTAATCGCGATTATATCACCAACGTGGTGTTGAACATGAGCAACCTGCCGCGGATACCGAAGGAAGAGGAGCGCAAGCATTTCAAGTTCTGCGCCGACAACTATCGCGACGCGATTGTGATGCCGTGGTACAGGAATGTCGAGCAGCCGGCGTTCTACCACGTAGCCGAGGTGCTCGACGACATGCGCCCTTCGTCGCAATTCCCCGATGAGAACTACACGACGTTCAATGAGTATTTCATCAAGAAGTACAACATCACCATCTACGACCAAGACCAGCCGCTGCTCGACGTCGATTACAGCTCGAACCGACTGAACCTGCTGCTGCCGCGCATCCAGTCGAAGAAGGCCTCGCCATCCAGCACCGATCTGACGGCCTCGCCCTCCGCCAGCTGCCACTCGTCGCAGCGCCAGATTCTCGTGCCCGAGCTGATGGACATTCACCCGATGTCGGCCACGCTGTGGAACTCGATTGCGGCGCTGCCGAGCATCTTCTACCGACTCAACCAATTGCTGCTCGCCGACGAGCTGCGCATGATCATCATGGAGCGCGTGTTCAAGAAGGACGCGAGCGTGCCTGACGGGCTCGAGTGGGCGCCGCTCACCTACCCCGCCACCTACGAAGAGAAGCAGTCGATGATGGTGAAGAAAATTCAGCAGCTGCGGCAGCTCGAGAAGCAGGAAGAGCAGCCGGCGGAGCCAGAGCGCGAAGACGATTTCGCGATAGGCGTCTGGGACCCGGAAGACGCGATCCGCTGCGGGGTCGAGGTGATGCCGTTGGACAGGCTCGACGAGAAATTGGCCGACACCAGCGGCTTGATGACGGGGCTGCACGACGGAGCGAGCATCTCGGACGAGGAGGACGAAAACCTTCCGCCGTTTATCATGCACGACTATAAGCAGAAGTTCTGCGAAAAGCGTGAGTGTCTGTTGCCTTTTGCGTCCACAATGATAATGTGTGTTTTCAGTGAACTTTGAAGTGCCCGAAGAAACCGGATGGGGAGAGGTCGACGAGATTGACGAGTCCAACACGTCGAATGCTCCATTTGTAGGTTAAATGGGACAACGTTTTTGAGAGAAATTGAATTTAGGAGATTCTCAACTTTGGCACGAACCCGATCAACCTTCGATCGCTGCAGGAAGACATTGGACGACACGTGAACGCGCCCGACTTGTCGAAGCGCGACGAACAGATGAAGCTGATAATGAAAGCGTGCGAGAAGTTTGATGGGAATGAGAAGAGTTGGAAGGAGGAGATTGTCGACCTGGAGCAGTTCGACGACAAGGAAGATGAAGAGCCGCTGCGACAACGATGCGCGCACTCGGATGACGAGTTTGAAGAGTTGTTGAACGGCGAGAAAAAGAAGCTGGAGGACGACAGACGAGCACTGCATCGTGTGAAACGCGGCAAAAAGGAAACGATTGAAGGTCTGAATGGGGAGGACGTGGATCTGCCGTTCTCGTTCATGACGAAGTCGCCGAAATTGGAAACGCTGCAAGCGGATGAGATGGAGATCCATCAGGACAAATTGATTGGCTATGGAGTATCGCCGTGCTTGCTTATAACAGCGCTTACGACGTCCAACGCCAGCGATGGGATTAGTTTGGAGCGTTTTGAGACGATTGGAGACTCGTTCTTGAAGTTTGCCGTCACTGATTATTTGTATCATACGCATCCCGAACAGCACGAGGGGAAATTATCGTTTGCCAGGAGTAAGGAGGTTAGTAAATAATTCGTTATGAAAAAAAAGAAAGTAAAAACTTGGTCCGCAATAATACGTGACACACAATTGCGGAAAAGTTGACATATTTGACGTCACTTGTTTTAAATCAAATGTTTCTTTTCAGGTATCGAATTGCAACCTCTACCGTCTTGGAAAAAATCTCGGAATTCCGCAGCTCATCTTTGCTTCAAAATTCGATGCGCATGACTCTTGGCTGCCACCGTGCTACGCATCGACGATTGAGTTCAAAGCGCCGAACACAGACGATGTGGAGCAGAAGGACAACGAAATGGAGCGCATACTGAACGGCGACAAGAGTTGCAGCGACAAAAAGATGGAAAAGAACGGATGGGACGACGGCGGAGCCGAGAACTCGATGAAAACCACGGAGAACGGCATCGAAACGATCACGTTCGCCAACCAGAACGGCAAGATTAACGCGGATTTGACGCCGCTGCCGTACAATCTGATCACGCAGCAGAACATATCAGACAAGTCGATTGCGGACGCGATGGAAGCGCTCATCGGAGTGCATCTGCTGTCGTTGGGTCCGAAAGCAACTGTGAAGGTGATGAAGTGGATGGGATTGAGTGTGCTCGACGAGGAGAAGGAAGTGCCCATGGCCCCGCCGCTGCTTCGGTTCATTGACACCGAGGAGAAGCCGAACGCCTCGCTGGAGGCGCTCGAAAATATTTGGATACAGTTTCAGTTCGGTCAGCTCGAGGAAACGATTGGGTGCGAGTGGTGGAATTCATTAATTTGAGTTTATCTATTCTGTTTAGGTACACGTTCCATGAAAAGTCGTATTTGGTGCAAGCATTCACCCATTCGAGTTATGTGAACAACCGGGTGACTGGCTGCTACCAGCGGCTCGAGTTCCTGGGAGACGCTGTTTTAGATTACATGATCACTCGGTATTTGTTTGAGGACAAAAGACAGTACAGTCCGGGCGTGCTGACAGATCTCAGATCGGCATTGGTTAATAATACAATATTCGCCTCGCTGGCGGTGAAATACGGGTTCCAAAAGGTTTGCATTATAGCCGTAAGATTGTTGATGCATTCAAACTTGCAGCATTTTATTGTCATGTGTCCAGGACTTCATCATATGATTGAAAAGTTTGTCAAATTATGCGCTGATCGCAATTTTGATACGAACTTCAATGCCGAAATGTACATGGTGACGACTGAAGAGGAGATTGACGAAGGACAGGAGGAGGACGTCGAAGTGCCAAAAGCGCTGGGCGACATTTTCGAATCGCTGGCTGGCGCCATTTACCTGGACAGCGGCCGGAACTTGGATGTGACGTGGAAGGTGATTTACAAGCTGATCAAGACGACGATCGAAGAGTGCTGCGCCAACCCGCCGAGGTCGCCGATAAGAGAGTTGATGGAACTGGAGTCAAGCAAGGCGCGCTTCAGCAAGATGGAAAGGATAATAGAAAGCGGCAAAGTACGCGTGACGGTGGATATAGGAAACAGCATGAGATTTACGGGAATGGGTAGAAACTATCGCATCGCCAAATCGACAGCGGCGAAGCGAGCCCTCAAGTGAGTTGGTTGTGGCCGATGTTTAATCATAATTGTTCGTTTAGGTACATTCATATGATGGAGCAGCAAAGGAGGAATAAAGAAGTAGAAATTAATTGTTAAATAATTATATGTAAAGTTTTAGAATAATAAATATGTTTTACTAATGAAAAACAAACAACCTTTATTTACAGCCAATTCTTAAAACTCGTTTACACCCGTTTGCGAATTAAACAAAGATAGAAATTAGTTTTGCGTCTGCTCCTTGGGCTCCTTGTAGCCAGTCCGCAACAGCCACTGAGTTGCGTTCTCAAATCAATCAATCATTTTTAAATTACTTAAAAGAAGACAACTTACGCCGTTCGCATAACACGCCAACTCCAAAATGACGTCGCTCACAATCTTGTGGTGGGTTCTGAATCGACAATACGGAATGTCGACGATCTCCTCCCTCGGCATAATCCGGTAGACCATCGAGCGGAACTCGTCGATGGAGACGAGCGAATTGAACGAGATCGATCGAATCATCCAGGGCTTGGACGATGAGCGCCACGCCGATACGAAGTAGCACATGTGGACGGCATCGATGGACGAGATAAACGATGACACGTCCGAGTAGGCGGAAAAGTCGAGATGCGCCACCGAGGCCTCGCTGAGTGCCTTCAATATGGATCCGTCGATCTGCGAGAGTGTCATCTGCTCGATATCCATGCGGTGGCGCTGGTCGAGTCGGAATTGCAGGCTGCACAGTTGCGAGATGGGGATGAGCGGCGGTGCAGCCTGGAAAGCGTCGAACGTCGTCATGTTCTCGAGGATCAGCGAGCGCAGGCAATCGAGTTGCGACAGCTGATGCAGCGAGCGTTTGCCCAGCTGCCACGGGAACAGCACATTCTTCGAGCAGAGTAGCAGTGAGTCGATGGATAATCGTGTGCAAACACGATCAAAGAACGCAAGGCAGTCGGCGAAGAAATCGTCCTCGAGGCGTGTTGACTCCCGTCGGCACGATTTGCGAACTTGGAAGCGACACGCCGTCAAGCACGTGTACGAGAGAATCTGCAATCAAGATATGCATGCTTTAGAAGGAAGCTAGAGGCACTTACCGCTCTGACGACGTTCTCGTCAACGTATTCGAAGCAATTGCTGAATTGTGCCTGCATCGATCCATCATGCAAATGTGTCAAATGCAGGTCCCGCAGGGTGTCATCGTTGCCGCGCAGACACAGCCGCTTCTTCTGCTTGAAATCGCTGCGTCCGATGTCGAAAACCGTAAACGTGTAGGTGATAATCGGATCGGTGCCATTTTGGCGATAATCACTGGCCGGCAATTGATCGACAATGTGAACGTGACAGTGCGCATCAAACAGCGGCAACGATTTGAGGTTGGCGTGTACAATGTGCCTCAGGCGGCGATTCGCACGAGCCACACCGAAGAAAATATCGCGTTGCGTCAAATGGCGAATGATGTGCACCAGAAGCTCATTGGGCAGTTCGAGCAGTTGCATTATTGCGTTTCAGCGACGACTGAGTGAAAGTTGGTTGCTTTTGATTGTTGACTGGTTTACAACAATAACAACAACAACGAAAGGTTGTATTGATATGAATCTTTGCTGCTACTGCTGCCATCGAGACGTTTGGCAATGAAAGTGAAGAAATGAAAGCAAAACCTGCTGTTGTTGATAGTTTGTTGTCCTTTTCTCTCCATTGAAGTTTTGACCGAAATATGTTTTATGACACGTTTAAGAAGAATAAGAAGCTTAAAAAAGTATTGAATGTTCCTGGAATAGTATTCATTCAACCAGTTTAATCAAAGTAAAATTATTTGAAAGAAAGGATGAGGCCGGGAAAATTCAAATAGTTGTGGTGTAATATGTCGTCATTGCTGATGTAACTTGCAGAGTTGTTGGTGTATTTTACGACTTCTTTAGGCCAAAAGTTTGTTTTTTTGTTTTTTTCACGTTTATTAAAGTTTTACAAGTATTAATTGCCGATATACTTCGCAAACTTATAATTAAAATTTAAGGTACTGTTCCATAAACGTTTTTTTTTTCAAAAATTAATGTACGCCAAATGAATTGTGAACAGTTTTAAAGCGTTAGAGACTTTTTAAGAAAAAAACCTGAAAGATGGACGATGAAATTATATACCATATTACAGATGAGCTCACTTATAAGGCCACTAAAAATGGTTGAAGGTCATGGAGGCGGTTGATAACCCAACCCGGCAACTGATAAAACAACACACATACACACACACTCGTTCCAACAGTCATGAAATTGATCATCGAGCCGTCGGCCGATGACGTGGCCGAGTTTGCGGCTCTCTACGTGATCCGCAAGATACGCGAGTCGACGAGACAACAATTCACACTCGGCCTTCCGACCGGCTCCACGCCGCTCGGCATGTACCGCAAGCTCATCGAATATCACCGCAAAGGAATTGTGTCGTTCAAGAATGTTGTCACATTCAATATGGACGAGTATGTTGGATTGCCTCAAGAACATCCCGAATCCTATCATAGCTTCATGTTCAACAATTTCTTCAAGCATATTGATATTGAGCCGCAGAATGTGAGTTTTGTTTCACAAACGCATTGCCAAATGAATTTCAATTATTTGCAGGTGCACATTCTCGATGGAAACACGTCAGACCATGAGCAAGAATGCGAGCGTTTTGAGCAGCTCATCGTTGAGCACGGCGGAATTGATCTGTTCATTGGTGGGGTTGGCCCCGACGGCCATTTAGCTTTCAATGAACCTGGAAGTTCTTTAACATCTCGAACTCGCATAAAGACCCTCAACGATGATACAATCATGGTATTTTTTATTTATATGATCACATCCAAATTAATTTCTCCATTCTTTAGGCCAATGCACGCTTCTTCGACAATGACGTGTCCCTGGTGCCAACTCAGGCCCTGACTGTCGGCATTGACACCATAATGAAAGCACGAGAGGTTATGATTCTAGCAACGGGAGCTCACAAAGCCCTCGCCGTGCACCACGCCATCGAGGGCAGCGTGTCTCACATGTTCCCAGTCTCGATCGTCCAAATGCACCAATGTGCAATGTTCATTGTCGATGAGTCGGCAACCTTGGAGCTCAAAGTCAAAACTGTCAACTATTTCAAGGCCCTAATGAAGCATCATCAAAAACTCGTACAATTTATTCAATAACTTCCACATATCTCAACAACGCCACTACTTTTATTTATCCATGCTGTTCCTCTCCAAACAGCCTTCTTCTTGCCGTTTTCATCAATAAAACATCGCTGGATTTTGATGCCCTCATCGCCACACCGATATTCATAGTCACCTTAATTTAAAAAATCATATATTAAATAAATGTTCAATTTTACCTTGTCTCCACACAGTATATTTCTTAATATGAAAGCTTTCATCACTAACGTCGTCAAGATTCGTGCCATTGAAGCAACCCTTCGGCTCGATTCTGGCGCTCATTTGATTCGCGCTAATCCGGCAGTATTTGAGACTCTGGTGCTCGAGCACGAAGAAGCCGCTCTTCACGATGTCTCCGTTGATGTCGACGCAGCCTTTGAATCTCCTTGAAATGCAGCAGATGGCGAACTTGTCTTTGAAGATGTCATCCGAGAAGTCGGCAAAAGTGCCGCACGTGTTCACGTTCACTTCTGCAATCAATCCAATTCTAATGACAATCCCAGCATCCCACCTTTGTTTTCGTTATGATCCATGCAAGAGTACTCGTACCCATTTTCCGTGTGCGATTTCGTCCCAACATCTATAAGATTTCCAGCATCTGTGACACATTTTAACGTCTAAAACAAGGCAACAAATTAAAAATTATAAACAAAAGCAGGGCCGCGCGAACGCAGCCCCTCACGCAAAAATTTAGTTGTTGGCGAATCTCAACTCGAGACTGCCACACGGGTCAGCCCATCCTAAAGTGCAATGGATAGGCCTCGCCATGGAGATCCCGTCTTAATGATCACGAGATACTCCCAACCAGGTAAGTTTATGAGTCGATGTGTCGTTGCATTTAAACATCCTCTGATGCGGACAAAATGTGGTTTATGCGCTCTTTCAACGACAACACATGCACTGAGGAGACGCAGATAGCAAAACGAATGAACAAACAAACCTTAATGGTCCCATCCTTGCAAGTGACAAGAAAATGGTTGTTTCGTACCCATTTATTATCAGGAGCATAGATTTGTCCGTTATCAATACATTGGCCAACACAATAATCAGCAATATTAAGTATAATCAATAGGAGAATCATCGTCATTATGATTATCTTCTTCTTCTTCTTCTTAACCTAATCATTTTCTCCAAAGAGCCAACCCACTTGTCATTCACAACGACAGCTGTTTAGAATAATCTAATGAGGTCGACCATGCTATTGTTTTTTGCCCAAAAATGAGCCGAGTTTTTCTATTTTTCCACATTTGGTTGTTGATTCTGATCCCGTCGGCATTCTCGCGCACCTGCTGCGCTCTAGTCACCGGCCGAATCAAGTGCCCAACCCGTTCACGCGCAATTTCCAGCGTCCAGATCGATTTGTACGACGAAGACGGTTTGAAGAAAACTCTTGCCACTAGTAAAACTGACTGTTTCAGCGCTACCCCTCGAATCCGACGATCTGATGGGGCGCACGTGGTCCGACAAGCATGGCAACTTCCGCGTGACCGGCTGTGGTTCAGATTTCGGTCCCATCAACACACCCGACCCGTATTTGTACATTGAGCACAAGTGTCCTCATCGTCGCACGAATGCTACAAAGCCTATCCAGGTAGGCCAACTATTAATCATCTCATTTTGATTGTCATCATTAGGTGGATGTGATACCGCTCTTCTTGCCAAAGATTGTTCATTTGGGTAATATCTACTTGGATCGATATTTGGACGACGATGAATAATTTATTAATTTTTGTGCTTGTTTGCTTGTATATTAGAATTTTAAACAAGAAAAAGTTATCAATCTGGGCTAGTCAATTGCCATTTCAACAAACAATTCATTATTATTATTCTCCATTAACGCGCAATAACAATACCGACGCACGTAAATTGTATATCAATTACCTGGGCTTGCGCAAACATTTGCGGGCAAAACTCGACAGTTTTGCCAACTCCACGTTCGCGCCCAGTTTCTCCCACTTATCTTGTACTTAAGCATACACAATCAAAATTACTCCGTCAACTTTTCCATTTTTTTTTGCGCCTTCTTCTTCATTCCGGTTTTCTTCCAGAAAGTAGCGATGTGCATTCAAACCAACTCATTATTGCCTCATGAACTTTCGGGTTGCATTCGCGTTTGCGATTATCATCTCAAGCGGCTCGTCTGTGCCGTTTCTGAGCGACGTCGATTTCCGCAATGCCAAGCTTCTGCAACAGCCCGCTTATAGGATGCAGCCAAGGATGCTTCACAACGACATGCGCATCTCGTCGATGGTAAACTTTCCGCTATTTACGCTTTCCAAAAATCATTCAGAGGTATAAACGAGGGGGAGGGGTTGCGGTTGCTTCGGAACGCGACAAGTGGCCTGATGGCAAGGTGCCTTACGTTCTCTCTTCATCTTACAGTAGGAAAGTTGCAGCGTCCCCTAACCCGACGATTCTTGCAGCCACACGCCAGAGAGCAGTTCTCGCAAAAGCATTCGACGCCTACGCGCGCCATACCTGCATCCGCTTTGTTCCCAAGCAGCCCGCAGATCGCGACTATATCGTCATCCAGAAGCTCGACGGGTTCGTTTCTTTCTGCCCACCTACCATACCTTTCTTTCCAGCTGCTATGCGGATTTCTCTCGCGTCGGCGGCAGACAGCAAGTCTCGCTAGCTGATGAGTGCATCGACTACGCCACCATCATTCACGAGCTCATGCACGTCATCGGCTTTATCCACGAGCATCAACGCGACGACCGCGACCAATTCGTCACCATCATCTACCAGAACGTCATTCCCGGCGCCAATACGGACTTTGACAAGCTATCCAACCTCGGCCTTTCCTATTATAACGAGAACTACGACTACATGTCCATCATGCACTACGAGTCGAACGAGGGTAGCCGCAATGGCAAGAACACCATCGAGGCCAAGATTGCGCATTACACTCCGATTATGGGCAAGACCAATGACTTCTCAGCGTCTGATTTGCGACGAGTTAATCGTGCCTATAAATGCTCTTCCTTGCCATTCTTGTTCCAATAATTAGTAGTACTAATATTATTATTATTAATAATAAATATTTATTCACATATTATTAGTATTTTACACCTTGTCCATTTTCTTCTCAATTAGTTCCATGACTTCTTTTGTCTTCACTGTCATCCATAATCTCGAGTTCTTAAATTGATATCAAATTAGATAATCGTTTTGCACCTTTCATCAAGACGTGATGACCCAATAGACACAAGAACAAACAAATGATTACCTTCATTTCCCTCAACTGAACCACCATTTGACTAACTTTCTCATTCACCGCTTTCACCAACTCTTCCATCGACTCATCAATCTTCTCCTCCAACTTGTCGCAATTCTCTTTCTCCTCTCTTATTTGGCTGTCCAATTGAATCGCTTCCTGCACGTTCTCCATCAGCACTTCTCTTTCATTCTCCATCATATCAAGCTTCTTCTCCAACTGCGCTCTTTCTTCCTTCCAGTTTTGTTTATCTCTTCGCCTGCTTCTTTCACTTCGGTCCTCTGCTTTCTGCATCTCCATTATTTTCTCATTCTCGATCTCGATTCGCTCTCTGCGATAAACGAATAATTACAATCAGGTGAAACGATCAAACTTGACAGTCTCTTCATTCTGCCGCAGTCTAGACAATTGTAAATCCATGGTTAGTCGTTTCTCATTCAACTGATCCTTTATCTCCGGCAAGCTGACCTTTTCAATGTCTTCAATAGCAGTTTGTAGTTCAAGTTCATTGGCGGGTAGTTTAAATCTATCAGCCGAAATGTTCAAACCACTCGCCAAATTTTTCAACAATCCAATGGTATGTGAAAATTGAATAATTTGCTGCAAACTCTATTTATAAAAAAAGGAGACAGATTTCCAACCTCTTTAAAAGCCTTCTTATTCCTTTCCGACATATTCCAAATCTGCTTCGAATCCTCCTCCAACTGCTGCTGAATCTCCCTCAGCATCTCGCCATCGCGAATCATTTCCGATTTCAATTTTCTCGCCCCATCTCCAGATAATCCATGGTTCTGCTGTTGAAGTCTGATTTGTTTCTTGATGTCTTCGATTTTTTGCAAAAGTTGCTGATTCTCATTCTGTTTCTCCTCGAGACTATCAGCAAATTTTTTCTGAATAGAATAAACAATTATTTTCATAGAACAGTCTTCTATAGACTATTTCAATTTTTTGACGACGCATTTGCATAAATCGGATGTTATTAAATCTAGGAAAAGCGGGAATTGCTCCCGTCGGAAAATAAAATCCATTTGCGCAAAAAAATCACGGATTATTACACCATACAATTTAAAATTCTTCCTCAAACTACAACGGATTAACTAATTAAAACAAGAGCATTTGCTTCACGAAAATGATTTCCAAGATTTAATAATACCCCATAAATCTCGTGTCGTGAAAATAATAAAAACAATTTTTAAAAAGTTGTACGTTGTGTCTCTCTATTTATAATGTTCTTACTATGCAACGATTCTCAACGCACCATCAAATAAATTTAAAACAGCTTATAAAATCAAATATGATTATTTAAAACATTAATAACCTAAAAATAAAGCAAAAAAATTAATCCTAAAATCCTTTTTTGCAAGAATGGGCGTGGTCTATATTTGCAAAAAAAATATGCGGTGCGGCACAATTTTCCAACAATATTTTTTCTAAGAAATGCGCAGTTCTCACCATGTTTTTCATAGTGGTCTCAAGGTGAACCTCAACTGACTTCTTGTATTCCTCTGCAGCCCTTATATCACTATCATATTTGCGAAGATCCTCCAAATACTGTTCCTCCTTTCCTTTCTGCAAATCTTCTTGCATCATCCATCACTCACAACAACTTACATCCGCTTTAATCTCCGCACATTCTGAATTAATCTGCTCCAATGCATTCTTCATAGCTTCCACCTGGTCTCCCACATCCTCCTGATTCTCATACCAATTCCTCAGTTTCAACTTTGCGCCTAAACCATTTCTTCTCAATGCATGTTGGCGAACTGCACAAACTTTCAAGGTAGTTCTCCTGTCCGATGATTCCCCGATTCATCATAAATTCACGATATTGGCTATTCATAAAGCTATATCGTCCGGAGCGAAGCACGATCGATTCGCTGTCCATCACGTCTCCGATGAATATTTCCTGCACCGATATATTGAGGTACATTTGAACGAAATCGACGAGCCACGCGACGGCGTCGATTAAGTACGGATAGCCGTGATTAGAGCCCATCGGCTGGAAATGACTGTTCTTGAGGGCTATTGGATAGCCGAGACTTTTGAACAGCGGCGGTATCTGTTTGAAAGTGAATGTCTCCGTTGTTCATAATGAACCCACCACTTCTTCCAATTTAGAGGTGTGCGCCAGTTCGAATTGATTGCTCACGTTCTGGTAAATGAGCTCGAACAGAATCGCGAAATCCGATCTTCCCTTAGGCGACCTGATCATCTTCTCCTCCGGTGCATCCTCTCCTTCCTGATCAAGCAGAAAGTTGTGAATTTTCGAAATGTTCGAGTTGAATAGGCCTTTCACATCCTGCCAAACATTTCATCGCCGGATAATAATTCGTCCAACTTACTCGAATAGTCGTGCTTGGCTTCTGGAACAACGATGTGCGTCTGGCACCAGGTTGTCCCAGACTCATCGAACGAGACGATGGCTGCCCGAACGTGGTTCTTCCAGACCTGATCAGCGAGAAAGTTTCATGCGAACAATGCAAATCCATTTTACCTTTTTCCGGTTTGAACGGGAGTCATAATTTCACTCATTCTGGCCTTGACTGGCGTTATCCCGCTTCTTCCATCATTGATCCCACCCGTTTTACGTCGAATATCCTGCCCGAACATCTAAAAATGGGTGATTTTATTGAAAAAATAATGGGAATAAAAATAAATAGCAAAAATTTGAATTTGGCGCGCAAATGTCAATGGAGCGTAAATAAGAAATTTAGTACCCCTTCATGCAGTTTATCAGATTTATTATAAGAGTAAATACAGCAATTATTAAAGTAGTGTTTTATAATGTATTATTTTAAAATGTTAAAATAATTTTATTAAAGAAAATTTATTAATGAATTATTAAAGTTTTTTAAAATTTAATATCAATGGAGCGTATTTGTTTCACAATCATATTGAGTATTGAGTATTTTGAAAATAATAAGTAATAATGTCTGTTGGACTTGTTGTATAGAAAAATAGTAACGCTTTAATTAAAGAACCACTTAAGATTTGTAAAAATTGCGTTTATTTCAATATTAATTTTAAATTGCCGCTGCATTGTTGTGTTCCATGGAGCGCACTTTCTCTCCTCCAACTCTTCAATCATTTTTCTTTTTTGTCTGAAATTGTTTGTTTGTCTTATTTTCAGACAATTTATTTTTAGAGTCCATAACCTTTATTGATTTGAATTTATTTCTTAATTCTTAAAAAAATGTATGTCCTTGTTTTACTTTGAATTTTCTTATTCTTGCAGCAAAAAAATGCCAACAATATTCTATTTATTTCTCGCGTTTTTACTCATATTCACATATATTATACGTAAAAGGCAAAAACTAAACTCAATCGGGTTCTTCCATCCATTTTGCAACGCCGGCGGTGGTGGAGAACGCGTTCTTTGGTGTGCCATTCGTTCGATGCAAAAGAAGTGAGCTGGAATATTGTTGTAGTGTCGGTTTAATTGATTTTTCTTTAGTTATCCAGATTATACGTTTCACGTATATTCGGGTGATATTGATGCAACCAAGGAGCAAATCCTGCTGAAAGCTCGACAGCGTTTTGGAATCGAAGTGAATCCAAGTAAAGTGCATTTTGTGCCCCTCTAGTTTGCAAAAGCGTTGTTTTAATACAAGATAGTGTTGTTTTTAGCCTCAGAAGACTTGTCGAAGCCGACTTGTACCCGAGATTCACCATGTTGATGCAAGCCATCATGGGAGGCGTTTTAGCATTGGAAGCCATCATTAGGTTCACACCGAGCGTCTTCATCGACACCATGGGCTACCCGCTATCTCTTCCCGTGTTCCGTTTATTTGGCGGCTGCAAAGTTGCAGCTTACGTGCACTATCCAACAATCTCCTGCGGTAACGCTCCTTCTTGTTGGAATTCTAGTGTCCTCCCATTCCAGACATGCTCGAAGTTGTGCAATCGAGACAATCGACCTTCAACAACTCGGATATCATCGCGCAGAGCCATTTTCTATCTATCCTCAAGCTCCTCTACTATCGATTATTTGCAATTTGCTACTGCCTCGCTGGAAAAACCGCCAACATTGTGATGGTGAATGGCAAATGGACGATGAGCCACATCAAGTCAATTTGGTCGCGAAGTGACGTCAATATCGTCTACCCGCCATGCGACGTCGACAACTTTTTGACGATCGACTCGACCGCCGAGGCGCTTTTCGACAAAACAAAGCAGGTGCGGATACTGTCGATCGGACAGATCCGTCCGGAAAAGAATCATCAACTGCAGCTGGAAGTGGTGAAGGAAGTGAAGGACAGGTTGGCGTCAAGGGGAATGAGCGTCAAGTTGTGCATCGCCGGTGGTTGCAGAAACCGCGGAGATGAACAAAGGGTCGAGCATTTGAAGGTTTTTGTTTTTAAGAAAAATGTTTAAAGAAAGAAGGAATGTTTAGAGAATGGCCAAGAAGCTGGGAATCGAGGAGAACATTGAATGGCATTTGAATATCATGTATGAAGACTTGCTCGATGAGCTCTCGGTAAGAGCAGCGGATGGAGAAGTGGGGAAATGTTGGTGTCTTGTAGAAGGCTCTTGTATCGATTCATACCATGCACAATGAGCATTTTGGTATTAGTGTGGTGGAGGCGATGGCCGCAGCGACGGTGGTTTTGTCGAATGATTCAGGTAGGAGGGGGTAACAGCGGTTTTGATCTAATTACCATCACTAGGTGGACCACAAATGGACATCGTCAAGGAACACGATGGAAAAACTGTCGGCTACTTGTCGATTACTAAGCAAGGTTCATTTTTTATTGTGAATTAAACCAATACAATTTTTTGTAGAATATGCTGAATCAATAATGCGAATCATCGAGGAAGGAAGAGAGAAAAGAGATGAGATAAGAGAAAATGCTCGAAAATCGCTTGATCGATTCAATGAAAAATCATTTGAGCATCGATGGAATCAAGAAATGAAAAAGTTGATTCATGCATAGTCTTAAATTATAGAAGAAGAAGAAGATATTGTGTATATTTGATTGTATTTAATGTTAACTAGTCTTGTTTATTTGCTTGTTTGTTTGTTTTTTTTTTGTGAATTTCCATTGGTATGGGTAAAACTAATAAGGAATACATATGATGGTGGAGGAATGTATTTATTTGATAATTGGTTATTATGCCAATCACTACTATTTCTGATTGCTAATTATGCGAAAATTGATTGATTGCAGAAGATGAAGTTGTATTCGATAATCGTGGCACACAAGAGCCCCGAGACGAGCGATGTGAAGATCATGAAAAGCGCATTCGACCTGTCGTCGTTCAGCTTCTTCCAGAGAGGCTCCGTGCAGGAGTTTATGACGTTCACCGGCAAGCTGCTGGTGGAGCGCAGCGGGTTGGGAGCGCGCAGCTCCGTCAAGGAGAACGAGTACATGTGCCATTGCTACCTGCGCAACGACGGACTCGGCGCGGTTTGCGTCACCGACGCCGAGTACCAATCGCGAGTGGCGATGAGCTGCTTGGCGCGAGTTCTCGACGACTTCAGCGCCAAGGTCTCCTCGACGCAGTGGGCCGGAATCAAGAACGAGAAGGACTGCGGCTATCAAGGGCTCGGCGAGCTGCTGGCCAAGTGGCAGAACCCGAGGGACGCCGATCCGATGACGAGGGTGCAGGAAGAGGTCGAGGAGACCAAGATTGTGATGCACAACACGATTCAATCGGTGCTGGATCGCGGCGAGCGCCTGGATGATTTGGTTCGTTCAAACACGACGCCTCTATTTTAATCTAATCATTCTCAATTTCAGGTAAAGAAGAGTGAGAACCTATCGGACCAGTCGAAGCTATTTTACACACAAGCGCGAAAAATGAACAAATGCTGTAATTATGTCTAAACATTTCTCAATGTTCATACTAATCCTTTCCTTCACTTCTTTCCTGTGTATAGAGATTCAATCAGATTCTATTTATTTTGTCATCTTCATTCCAGCTTTTTTCGCCGTCTGAAATAAAGATTTGCCACGTTTCCGTTCTCATCGCCATAATGGACGTTACCATTGAATTTACTTGAAGTCTCTCGCCCCCGCATTTGTGTTGCTAATCCCGCACCCACTGTAGGTGACTCCCCTAATATTTGCACTGCTGCTCCATCTGGCCGATGCCAGCCTCTTCGTGCACGTCATCTGGCGACACGGCGACCGCACGCCGGCAGACCCGCTACACCCGGAGCATTGGCCGCTCGGAGCCGGCGAGTTGACGCCGAACGGCGAGCAGCAAATGAGGCGGCTCGGCGCGTGGCTGAAACGCAGATACGACTGGCTGATGCGCGACAACGTGTACATCCGCAGCTCGGACTACAACCGTACCATCATGTCGGGGATGGCGGTGGCCGCGGGCATGTTCGGCGCCGAACGCGCCTTTCCCGTACACTCCGTGCCGAAGAACATCGACAGACAGCTGTATGAAGAGATCGAGTGTCCGCGAGCTGCGCGCGAACTCGACGGCGTGTGGCTGTCCGAGAGGGCTCAAAGGGTTCGCTCCAATTACAGCACAATGTTTGCAGAGGTCGAGAAACGATTGAATGAGACGATCGCGTCGAGAGACTTGTGGCGAGTTTACGACAATTTTTACTGCGAGAAGATGAACGGCGTCGCGTGGCCGAGCTGGCTCACCAACGAGCTATTCGCGCAGATCGAACAAGCATATCATAAACTGTCTCAAATCGAGTTCTCGACGGATGTGCTGAGACGTCTTCGCGGTGGCACGCTGATTGCTGAAATAATGGAAAGGTTGGCGCGCATAGCCGCGGGCCGATTCCCAACTGGACTCTACGCCTATTCGGCTCATGATGCAACCATTGCCGCGGTGCTGTCCACCCTTGGTCGCAACTACACAACGTTCCCGCACTATGCGACGGCACTCATTATCGAGATGGACGAGATGAGTCGGGTCAGTGTCCTTTTTAAAAATGAGACTGACTCGGAGCATCTGAACATCGAGTTGGAATCGATGATGCTCCATGACATGAAGCAAGCACTGCAAAAGTCGGTTTGGCTCACACCAACTCTATTAATATGATTTAGGTACATTCCTATGGATTGGGAGCAGGAGTGCGGATTCAGCAACCCGGATCAGCCTTACATACGTACGACTGTTTTATATTATGATAACAAAGTTGTCAATTAAATTGCAGTAACCATATTCTTGCTACTATTCACGACGTGCTTTTTCGCGACTCTTTGGATCCTGCAGAGGTTTGGCGCCAAGTCTACGAAACGACGCACAATTTATCGATTCAACGGCGACGATCTAACGACACTTATTGACGACAACGACGATTGATTTAATACGGGACCCCCTTTATGTACATAATAAATTATTTTTGCAATCTCTTTTGCAGCATTTCGATTGCCTCGTCGAGATTCTTATGATCCTCGGCACGCAGATCGACAAGCGCGTCTCGCAAATATTCTACAAAAAATGGATTTCCAACCAACGATTCGGATATTCTCACCGAGGTCACAGTTGATCTGCTTCAGCACGTTCCTCGACAATTTGCCCGATTTCTCGTCAATGCTCATCACATCGGACACCGATTGGAGCATCTTCTTGACAATGTGATTGGAAATCTTATTTAGGACGGCAGACAGAATCTCGTCTTCTTCTGGTGATTGTTGGAAGTAGTTGGCGAGTGCCATCTTGGATAACTCGGACGCAGTCGCATCTTCCCAAAACCTGAGAAGGTGCAGCAGGTTCTGAAGTGGACATTTGCATGAGAATTGAGTGCGAGAATTTTACCTGCGTGGCAGTCACAATGAAATCCGACGGAGTTGGCAGCGCCGACTTGACCATCGCCTCATTGTAAACATCCGTCTGCAAGTTTTCGGGCAGTACTAGTGACAGAGAACAACTCGACGAACCCCATTCAACGGCATGCGATCAGTTACGAACCGCTGACTCATTCGAATCGCCTCCTTGACACGGTCATTCACCCATTTTCGCGAGTTCTTCAGCTCCTGGCCGCTCTCTACCTTGCTTATATTGCGATAATCATCGGTGATTTGGATGAGTTTGCCGGCAGGATTGATGCGCTCGAGGTATTCTTCCAATTTCACCTTCTGCTGACTACTCTCCTCCATCCTGCATAGGCGCTTCGTGTAGTCGGCGAACATTTCCTGGATGATGGATGTTGCATACGATTCATCCGTGTATAGATTGAACAGGTTGTGAGCGACGTGATTCAGCAATTGCGAGAAGTTTTCCAAACTTGTTGTGATCTCGGATATCGATCTCTGAAAATTGTGCAATTCTATCCAAGCAGTCTCGCGGGAAAGATACAAAGTTCAGTGGCGGCGCTTCGAACATAAGCTTCATCTGGTCCATCAGTGGCTTCTTGGCGCCTTCCAGCAAGCCCCTGACGATGATAGCTTCCACGTCTGCAATAGACGGCTCATCGACCACCCCAAACTTGGTCAGCACCTTAGAATTAATAAGAAATAGTGTTCACAAGCATTCACTCACTGCCTTCATGTCATCGAGTATTTGAAACGAAGTGTAAGTTTCGATTGACTTCCACACAGAGGCCACAAACTTATCCGAGCTCGTGTAATTGTTCCATGCATCGAGTAAGAGTGTAAACGGCTCCTCGCAATACTTGCCCAAGTACCTATTATTTCATGCGAGATTAATTCAACAGAAGAATGTTACGTCATATGATGGCGGAAGAATTCGGAAGACTGGTTGACGAACGACATGGCGATTTGCTTGAAATTCTTGTCGGTCGATGAATCAATAATGGCGTCAAGCTGGGATTTGAGCGAATGCTCGAAATGGCGTTGATAGAGACGGTTGAAGTCTTAAAACCGTATTTGTATTTAAAACAAAGATTTGATACCTTGAATCGATTCGAGAGTATTAAATGACTCGAATATATCATCAAGAGCGTCTTGCTTGCCAAACTTGATAGCAAACTCGGTGCCCTTCCACGTCAGATACCTATCCTTGGCCTCGTAGTAAACATCGACGTCAAACTTTGGCTTCGCTCCGAGCTCATCGAAGACCTTGAGATTCTCGCCAATGGTGAGCAGCAATGGCAGCATCGTCTCATCAACGGGCCTCGTTTTCAAATCCAGCGCCTCTGAGTCGAATATCTTGCGCGCATCGAGCAGACTCGTCAGCTTCTGCAGGTTCTTCTTGGCCGTGTCCAATTGCACCAGTTTTTCCTCGTGTGGTGCGTATGACGTCGTGCACTTGGACAAATTCTCCTGCAGACACGTGGCGAGCGTGCTGATCTCACGCGACATTCTGAACACGTCATTTTCAACAACATTAGCCAAATGCTCACCGCGGCTCTACGTGGGCCATCTGTTTGACGACATTCTCAATGTTCGAGGAAGTTGTGAATATCTTGCGGTTGAGTTGCTCAATCAGCTGCCGGCATTCGTCCCCCTGCGGGATGTTGTAGTAATCATCTAGTCTATTACGTGAAATTGAAGTACTACTTGTTGCCATTAAATGAAAGTGGAACCGATAAACAAATTAAATACCGTCAATAAAATAAATAAATGGATGAATGGACGAAATAGTGCGTGATTAGGAGAGGGTTCGAATCCAACACGAATTCAATTCGATGTGTAAAATAACGTGATGATATTTACGTACAGTCGGCAAATGAAATGATAATTTAAAAGACGCAGAACAATAAACAGGATATGAGATGCAAGATTAGATAGAGAATTAAACAATAAAACACTTTATATGACGATCACTTGTCGATCTCTTCCGTTAAACAAAGGGCTCTCAAGAATCCGGGATACCGTAGTTTTAATTTGGCACAATTTCTTACCTAAAATGGTTTTGACGATTTCAGAAGAGTTATGCTCACTAAACATAGGAAATGATGAATCGAGGATAAAAGAAGACAGCCATAAGCTTGACTATGACATGCATTTTATGAAAATTGCTCTGGTAGGACTAATTATGGGTATTTTAATGGAAATGAAATGTTTTAGGTGACGGCGATGAGGAGCAAAGATCCTTGCAAACAAGTTGGATGTGTGATTGCTGATGAGAACAATTGTGTTGTTTCAATGGGATATAATGGTAAATTCCGTTTTAATATGATGTATGATATATACTGCTCTCAGGATTCCCAGTCGGATGTGATGATGATATCCTGCCATGGACAAAGGATGATAAAGATTTCTTGAATAATAAACATGCTTATGTTGTACATGCAGAGATGAATGCTCTTACTAATAAGGTAGGTCTCTTTTTCGTTCTTCAGGGAATTTGTTCTTCAGAGGAGACACACTCTCCATGGTTGTACCGTATATGTCACGCTATTTCCCTGTAATGAATGCGCTAAGTTATTGATTCAAGTAGGATAAGGGAATAATTGAAACGAAACTTATTACTTTTTTTTAGTCAAGAGTTAAGAGGATTGTGTATTTTGAAGACAAAGACTCGGAAAAATATCACGCATCCAGATTGATGTTTGACATGGCTGGTATTGAGTATACGCGGTATAAGATGAGAAACAAGACAATTCGTATTGATGTATAATTGCGTTTATTTACATAATAATAATAACTTATGAAAATTGCGATATTTAAGCCTTTCTTAGAATGTAGCAAGCAAATGTTTCGGTTTTGATGAAGCAATGCTCTCTAGTTTCTCCCTCGATTGGTGTGATTCCCTGTTCTCCGCAAGCCACGTAGAATTCTCCGCTGACGAGTCTCTGCTTGACCTTGGATGCGAGTTTCTGCATCGATGATTCTGGTTCGTCGGTCAAGCTCTGCAATAAAACCGGATTAGTTTGTAAATGTATCGTCGCTACCTGTCTAATGAGCTTGCGAAGTCTGACGGAGTTGCAAGGAGCTTCCGCAGATTCAGTCGCGTTCTTGGAGAAGCGTCGGTTGCGGAAGCCGCTGTTGCCACCCTCGTACTCTTCGATCTCCTCCTGCGCTTCGTCGTAGTTTGCGCCAGCTGGAGCTCCTTGGTCGCCTCCTCCGCCATAGTTGCCGCCACCGCCGCTTGGTGCTGGTCCGGATCCGGAATAGGTCGGTGCTGGGGCTGGTGGTGGGCCCGATTCAGCTGCGCCGCCACCGGAATAGTTGCTACCTCCGGCGTCACCACCGCCAGTTGAGACAGAAGCGGCTGTGTCGCCGCCTCCACCTGAATAGTTGGAATCGCCGCCCGAAGGGGCTGCCGCCGCTGCACCAGAGTCGCCTCCCGAATAGCCAGAACCACCGGATGGGGCAGCACCGGAGTCGCCACCGGAATAGCCGGAACCGCCGGACGGTGCAGCGCCAGAATCCCCACCAGAGTAGCTGGATCCACCGCTTGGTGCTGCTCCTGAGTCTCCGCCGGAATAGCTGGATCCGCCGCTTGAAGCTGCGCCTGAGTCTCCGCCGGAATAGCCGGAACCGCCCGATGGGACAGAAGCAGCGGAGTCACCACCAGAGTAGCTTGATCCTCCCGATGATTGCTGCTGAAATAAGTGTCGTTTAGATGGAAATAGATTTAATCGTTCCCAGGTGGCTGCCATGGATTGATGTTTTACTTCTTCGGTTAATGTTAGAGGTGATTACACAGTTGTTTCATGCATACTTTAAGATCTAGTTGTCTTCTTGTTGATGCATGCACTATGTATCTTCCATAACACTTTCGTTTCACTGAAAGTTTCCCAGTCACCGTCCCACAAATTATGACGCTTGTTTGTTTTTTCTTCAATTGTTTGCAGTTTGTGTGGAAGTAAACAAAAACAAAAGACGTTTAGACATTCAATTCACATTTATGTACAGGACAATACGACAACATTAGTATGGTAGTCGTTAGGTGGGATTTTTGCATCTCGAATTCTGTTAGTACAACCGAGACAACATGGGGAGAAATGGGTCAAAAAAGAATAATAACACCACTAATTAATATTCACAAATAATAATTATCAACGACTAGTTGTATAAGTAGTGCGTGTACGTGTACGGTCTAGTGGATTAGTGCTTGAGGGCTCGCAGGAATCGCGCGCCTCCCGAGTATGATGATCCGCCACCGCCGGCGTCGCCACCCGAGTACGACGATCCACCACTTGCTTGTTCAGAGTATCCGCCGCCAGATGGAGCTGGTGCTGGTGGTGGTGGTGGTGGGGGTGGTGGTGGTGGAGCAGCCGCTGAGTAGCCACCGCCGCCGCCTAAAACGCCAATGTGTTAGTAGATGGGTGGGGAAGAGGATTGCGAGTCGTTACCTTGTGAGTAGCCGCCGCCGCCGCCTCCGGCATATCCTCCGCCACCGCCTGATGGGTAGCCACCGCCGCCGCCTCCGGTCGAGTATCCTCCGCCGCCGCCTGATGGGTATCCGCCGCCACCGCCTCCGGTAGCGTATCCTCCGCCGCCTCCGCCGGTAGCGTATCCTCCGCCACCGCCGCCGGTAGCGTATCCTCCTGAAGAAAGGAATGAGCTGCTGACAAAATGCTGAGTTACCTCCGCCGCTGGTTGCGTATCCACCGCTTGGTGGTGGTGGTGGTGGTGGAGCAGCGTAAGATGAGGCAGTAGCATAGCCGCCTCCGCCGCCGCCGCCGCAACCTCCGCCTGATGGGGCTGTGGCGTATCCACCGCCACCGCTTCCACCTCCGCCGCAACCGCCGCCTCCTGATGGTGCTACTGCATATCCGCCGCCGCCGCTGCTTCCACCGCCTCCGCAGCCTCCGCCGCCGCCGCCTCCGCAGCCTCCGCCGCCTCCTCCGCCGCAGCCTCCGCCGCCTCCTCCTCCGCAGCCACCGCCGCCTCCTCCACCGCAGCCTCCGCCGCCTCCTCCGCCGCATCCTCCACCGCCGCCTCCGCAGCCTCCTCCGCCGCCTCCGCATCCTCCACCACATCCTCCGGATGGTGCAACTGCTCCTCCGCCACATCCTCCGCCGCAGCCTCCGCCGCCGCCTCCTCCGCCGCATCCTCCTCCGCAGCCTCCGCCGCCTCCTCCTCCGCATCCTCCGCCGCAGCCTCCGCCGCCGCCTCCTCCGCAGCCTCCACCGCAGCCTCCGCCGCCTCCTCCTCCGCATCCTCCGCCGCAGCCTCCGCCGCCTCCTCCGCCGCATCCTCCGCCACAGCCTCCGCCGCCGCCTCCTCCGCATCCTCCACCGCAGCCTCCGCCGCCTCCTCCGCCGCATCCTCCTCCGCAGCCTCCGCCGCCGCCTCCTCCGCATCCTCCACCGCAGCCTCCGCCGCCTCCTCCGCCGCATCCTCCTCCGCAGCCTCCGCCGCCTCCTCCGCCGCATCCTCCGCCGCAGCCTCCGCCGCCGCCTCCGCCACATCCTCCGCCGCAGCCTCCACCGCCGCCTCCACATCCTCCTCCGCAGCCACCGCCGCCTCCGCCGCATCCTCCGCCACATCCTCCGCCGCCGCCTCCGCAGCCTCCTCCGCATGGTGCAGCTACAGCTCCTCCACCACATCCTCCTCCGCAGCCACCGCCGCCTCCACCGCAACCTCCACCGCATGAAGGTGCTGGTGCAGCACATCCTCCTGAAACCGCGAGTTTGAATAACGAAAGCGAAGCGATCGTCTAGAAGCTCACCTCCGCAGCCTCCTCCGCAGCCGCCGCCAGCAGCTGGCATTGGGAAAAGGAACGACGACACTTGAGCCGCTAGTATCAGGCAAACTAACGGTTTGAGGTAGACCATCTGAAAGAAATTTGAAGAAATGGAAATGAACAACTGCTGAAATTAAAAGTGGAAGTAGATGAGGAATGTGATTGTGTTGGACCAACTCGGTCCATTATATACTAGTCAAGGGATGGGGCGATGTGAGTCGGTTTGTCTTAATGTGGGTGGTCTCGCGTGAGAACATGTTTTGTGTTCGCGCGACGGATGGCTTCGCTTTAGTGAGACACGACACGTCTGGTTTTGTTTTTGGGATGAGGAGTGAAATGATTACAATTATTCGTATTTTTGGTAATATGAATGTTATCTGTCTAACATCTTGTTGTTGCGCAGTTCTTTTTGTTGGTAAACAAATGTCAACAATTGGTAGTAGTGCTAGCTTGTTGCTATCATCATCATCATCGTTAACTGGTATACTGATAGTTGGATAATTGGTTCGCTTGTTTGTTTATTTGTTTATTTATTAATTGGTGACGTAATGTTTATTAAAAACGTTGTATTCGAGAATGGATGAGCTTCGTCTCCTCTTTAATAAAATCCTTGGTCAAAATGGAAATATTTTACATTTATTCATACAATAATAATTCACACAATTCTGCAATATTTCTTTATTGATGAGATTTCGCACAAAAACCACACGTTTTTGCACATGTCGTTCTTGCCTGCTCGGGAGACATGCGACAGTAACCATTGCGAGCCCATGTTGCACATCTGAAACAAGTTGGCGAGATTGATTGAACGATTGAAAACTGATTGGCTCACAATTTGTTGGAATCTTCGCACACTCCGCAAGATTTGCACGTTTTCGCGCAAAGTCGATGCATCAGCGGCGCGTAATTGACGTCGGCACATCGTTTGGCATTCTTGACGCAATCGTTTGCTTGATCCTGACAGGTGACTGGAGAATGCGTGGGGGCCGGGGGAGTGCTGGAGCAGCGATTGCACGTTGATGGACACTCGTGAGTGAGCATGTCGTAGTAATCGACAGAATTGCAGAAGGAAGCGAGTGACGAGCAGATGTGCGAGCTGCTCCGGTCATTGCACAGATTGGAGTTCTTTCGGTTGCACAGCCCGCAAGTCGCCGGGCACTTCTCCTTCATGAACTTGCGCAACTTGTTGCTCTCGCATTGATCGGCCAGAGCAGTGCAGTTGAGAACAGTTTCTGGCTGAGGATTAGTGCACTGGAAAGAATCGCAAGCATTGCACGTCACCAAGCAATCCTAGGAAATGGAGAATGTGTGAGTGATGGGTGTGAAGCCTTACGAAAAGCATCGGACGAAATGTTGAGTTTGTGCAACTCGACTGCTCCTCGAATATGCTCGAGCATCGCTCCTCGCGCTTGTTCGGCTGTGAGCAATCCTCGGCGCAGTAAAATGATGAAATGGTGCATAATAGGATGAACGCGAAGAATGGCATAATTGAAAACAACGTGCACGTGTGCTCGTATTTATTGGTGATGTTCAAGCTGTATCAATAAAATTGACACTTTGTCATCATCAAATAATAACAATTTTGTTTTAATTGGAATTGTTTGTTTGGCATGTTTTTGTTTTGGTGTTTCAGTAATTGTGCAAGGAAGGGTTCTGGAATTGAATTCTCGCTAAAACTCGTCCACAAATAATCGATCGGAATTAGATAAAAGTGCTTCATGTCGTTGATTATCAGCAAGACCATTAAACTCGCATGCCACGCTCGACTCACCAACGGGCTGACTGATAACACGGCCATAATTGGAATGAAACGAAAATGATAACAACCATAAGCAATCAGAAATGCTGTCAAAACTCTCGCTTCTGTTTCTCATCGTGGCCGGAGCAGCACCGATCTACAGTCCATTCTTGCCGGTGCTACAAGACTTGCAACTTTCGAATGCGCAGGTGAAGCGGTGAGTTGTTTGAAGTGTCACTTAGTGCTCATTGAGCATATCTTGACAGGTATTTCTTCGAAGACTCGAAAGAGTACGTGAGCGGCACGTGCAACAGCGTGCAATTTGCGTCGGCACAGGCGGGATTCGCCGCCGGCGTCGGCTTGCCCGAAACGACGACGTGGAGGGACGCGCAGAAGCTGACCGACGCCACGCTCAAGATGCTCGACAGCGGAGTGGACTCGATCGCCAAAGTTTGCGGGTGAGAACAGACGCAGGGCGGATAATTAGGCGGGGTTGCAGAACGAGGCAGTTGTTCGCGCAAACGCTCGGACAGACGTATGACTCGTGCACCAACCGGTTCTACTTGATCGGACTCGGCAATACGGACTTCTTCAATGTGATGATGTACACGCACCTCATGAAGCATCTGGAATTCATTTGCAGCACAGGGTTTGACGGTAGGAAGTGTTTGGGAGCGATCGGCAAACAGATTCCTTGTTGCAGTTTATCAGAAGAACGTGGATTGCATCAGGAAGGGAGAGACCACTGATGGCAACCTGTACAAGGCTTGCTTCTACAAGTTCAACGCCACCATCCAACATGACCCGAACCATTTCTGCTCGTAAGAACATGTGAAATAACAAGTTAATGAGTCATCTGCAGAGCCACCGAGACGTTCGTTGGATGCATCAAAGACTTCTTCAGCGAGGAATGCAACCCAACGGTTTTTGAGTGAAATGGGAAACATTAAATTGTTGGCTTGTTTCAGGTCGGCTGGATGGAATGCGAGCTGGAACGCATCGGATTCGCCAACGAGTGCTTCAATCTCGCCTGCTAAGTGTGCTTTGTGCTGAATTGAATAAAATCATCGGCAATTTGAGCCGAGCCGCGCGTTGTAGTAGTTGTTGTTAATTAATTCGATTCACAAAATGATGCTCATGACAGACTGAGTTGCACTCGGTTTTGACAACTTCAAACTCAACTCAATCATCTTCTCTTCGTGCTCGTGCTTTTGCCGAGCCGCTCTTATTCAATTTGTTTTTGTTCGTGTTTATTCAAGCTATTCGAGATATTGCGCGTTTTAATTGGATTTCAGGTTCATATACATGCATGCTTTTTCTTCTTTTCAATTTAATATGAATTTAATTGTTGGAATTTTGATTTTATAATATATGTGTCAGCAAATTGCTATTATCTCAAACGAATGACATTTTCCGGGCAGGAAACAATCAAACGTAGATAAATGAATAAATGAATTTTTAGATTATTTAACGTGCACGTGCACGTGTAAATTTATATGATTATAAGCAGTGACAAAATAAGATTTCAGAGCTCTCATTCATTCAATTGTTTCATGCAAAACATAAAGTGCATTAAATAAACCAGCGCCACCTCGGCGCCATTGTTTTTTAATAATAAATGAGCTGTGATGAAAGAGCCAATGGATCACATCGATGGTCCCATTAAGTCAATCATCCATTAAAATTGCAAATCAAATAAACAAACAACAACAATAATGAAATGATGATGAAGAAGAAGCGAAAGAAAATCAATTTATTACCGGAAATTGTTCGTTTCGAGCCTTTTGACTGCTCCAATTCAATTTGTTATTCCTTGCTCCTGCTTATAGACGCCACCTTTGTTTGTTTGTTTTTTTTGCTCGTTTCAGCACCTCGCGGCTCGTTTCGATTCCCCATGGGACCTGTTGGCTCACAAACAATTTGTTTATTTATTAACTCGCCTTAATGAACGTTCTTCCTTCTTCTTCTTCTTCTTCTTAGCTTTATGACGATTTGAATGAATACTTGGATTAATTGTTGATATTCAAAAGAGGCAAGATTTTGTTGCTCCAACTTGTTTCCCTTGCAATTCTTCTCTGCTCTCTTTAAACGCACAAAATCAGAAATGCTCGCTTTTGATATAAATTGAATCAAACTTGCTCATCGCAATTGAATTAAGTCGAGGATAAAGAAGAAGAAGAAGAAGAAGAAGAAGAAGCTTTGACATTTGTTTACGAGCACAATGCTACTCAACGCCATCGTCGTCGTATTGGCGTGCTTGCGCAGGTTTGCGAGCAGCGAGCCGCCGCTCAAATGCGCCTACGAGGAGGAGAAAACCGTCAACAAGTGTCTGCAGGTGAGCGCGCGTATTCGTCTCCCCCGTGGGAATTCCATTTCAGCCGATGCTCGATTACGCGACGAAGCTTCAGGCCGAAACCGGCGCCATGCAGTTTCCGCTTCAAGGCGGCCACGTTTTCAACGAATTGTGCACTATTTACAATGATTTTAAGGTTTGCAGGCAATGCGGGTGATTTGTAAGCGAGATGGTTTTGCAGGAATGCGTGCAGGATGTTAATTGCGACTCGTTGTCGGTTGATGCGGTGCATGCTTCATATCGGTACATGTGTGGCGTCGGGCAGCCGCTCTTCCAGAAGCACGCTTCTTGTTTTGCAGAGGTTGTTGTTGGTTTGATGGTGCATCGGGGAATTTTGTTTAGGTGGAGGCGCAGAAAGAGTACATTAGTTGTAAGATTGCAGCCACGCAGGCGATATCTGAGGCTCAAGGAGCTAAGGTTGGTTATTATTCAACTCTTTTAAAATTCCTAGCAAGGGAAGTGTTTTGAGTCGAACATTCTTGTGAGAGTTCGACTCTAAAAAAAAATCAACGTGTAAAAAAACGCGACGATGTTTGCGTACTGTCGTCAAATAAAATACAGTTTTCTTTCTTTGTCTGCGTCATCTTAATTCCTGCAAATATAGTCGGCAAAAACAAAAACAACAATAATAATAAATAAAATATATATTTTTGCAATATTTACAACAAGGTTCCCTTCTTCCTCTTCTCCCTTGCAGCTGATTCCATCTGCGGAGCTGCAAACTTTTGTTGAATCATTCCTTTGCGCTTGAGCGTTTCGTGAACGATTCGCGCATTCATCGTGTACGATTCGGCCGTCTCTCGAGCCTCCATTTCCTCCTCATCTTCTCCTTCCATCGTCGATACTGTCACGCTTCCCATCTTTCCCTGGTTCTTCACGTTCCTCTTCATAATCACCTGCAAGCAACAAGATTTGGATTTTGGTGAGATTATCACAATTAGAACCTTCTTTGCTCGCTGCTCTTCATTGTTTCCGCTGAATCCGCCGACTTCTTGCGCTGACAGTAAGGCATCGTTGAAGATGAAAGTGATGCCAAGGTTTGCTGGGTGTTGGTAGAATAGCGGCACGGTGCACTTCTTGCAAATCTTCCTGTACTGCTGCTCCAGGCCGACATTCCTGCGATGAATTCGAGATGATTAATAAGTGAATCTTGCCAAACCTCTTTATGTACACAGTGTCGCCTGGATTCGCGAATATCTTTGCTGTCGTCCTGTCAGAGGCCACAACACGAGCGCCGTCTCTCTTACGCAGAGGCATTCGGCATAGCAAAGTATCGCTAATCATCGCCATCTGATTATTGCGAGGAATTTATGAACCTAGTTATAGTGATATACCTCTCCGCAAGTGCAGTAATACGTGTACAACGGTTTCACAAAATATTCTTCGCGGTCGTCGACATCGATTACAGCTCCCTCGCCCTGTAATCATTGGTTTGTGCGAATATAAATGAACTCAAACGTACCTGCACTCCTCTATCATCTTCTACGTGTGCAATCTCAAGTCCATCGTCGTGTAAGACACCAGACATTTTCTGAAAATTAGTAAAAAAAATTCTACGCTTTTGTGGAAGAGAAATAATGGCCTAGAAATATTTTTAAAAATATAGGCCATACGGATAAATCCACTAAATCCATTAAAAATAAAAATTTAAGAGCATAATTAAGTAAATATAGACAATAATAATATAATAAAATCTTACTTCTTATATATATACAACAAGAATGATTAAAAAAAATTTTTTTCAAATTTAAATAAAAACTTTCCGCAATTTTTTTATGGATAAATTAATAAAGATTATCTGACATTTATAAATTAAATTTAATATACTATAAAAGCTTAGGATATTTTTGGTAACTATTATGCACTAGTTAATATCTTGTTTTTATTAAAAATTAACGGCAAAAAAATAATAATAAAAACGAAAAAATAATGGCCTAGAAAATGAAGAAAGAAGTTCGGCCACGACCATTTTTTATACTGAAAAAGCTCATACGTGAAAAAGTCCATATTCTGGTGGAAGGGTTTAGAAAAATATAATGAAAAAATAAGCATAGCAGCATCTTATCGATTTTCAAAATAAAATAAAAATTGCAGGCGACATCCACAGAGAACTATTTAACAGAAATGTGTCGAGCCATGGATGGATATCTGCGCTGCTCACATCCAATAATCGTTGAAAAGTGCGGAAATGATGCATGGAACCTTGTGTCAACGGTAATAATTTATTTAGCTTGTTTTTTTAACTGGAATATGAGTTGATTTTCAGGTAACTCGGGATAGTCTGGGAGTAACAATGCCAAATTGCAATATGAAAGAAGCCTTATTCTGAAGTTTGCATTATATTCTTATATTGTTCCATTTTTTTGTGTTTCTTTTTTTCTACCGGTTATTATTGTTGTAAATAAAGATTTCAATTAGAAAGAACAACGTTGTTTGTTTGTTTATTATTGTGTTGTAACAAAAATCAATTTGCTCTCGGTGTCTAACTAAACTTATAATAGACTATAATAGACTCTATTCTTATAATTATAACACATTTATATATGCCTAATTTAAAGAGCCAACGTTTCTTATCTGGAATAATTGAAATATTTAAGTTCCCTCCAATCGCATCTCACCAAATGCGTCAATTCGTAATGCTGGCGCATTTAATCTCGGAAAATATTTTTTATTTTGATTATTTTTCTCGTTAATTTCGATTGTGTTTTTGTTTGTTTTTATAATATATTGTTGTTATTATCGTTCCTCTATAAATTGTTACTATCAAAAACACCCAACAACGAGAGTTTTCAGAATGCGATTTTCGCGAAAACTGTTAGGGCCCTTTGTGGGTGCCCTTTCAAAGAAGCTAGACTACTACAGCCAATTCCAACCATCTTCGCTTACTATTCAACAATATTTGGACTTTGGTCGCATTGGAACTGCCGCAAATTCGTACACATTCCTTAAAAATGAGCTTCTCGTTAGATTGGCGAATATAATGCAGGTTTGTCAATTGAATTGTTTGGATTAATATGGTGAAATGAATTCAGGAGTTTACTCTATTACCGCCAAAGTTACTACAAATGCCCAGTTCAAAAATGGTATCAGATTGGTATGCAGAAAGCTTCGAAGATCTTTTGAAATTCGAGTCATTGGGGACTGAACCAGAACACGTGTCACAGTAGGTGATAAGCGAAGGAGACTCATTAAACGTTTTTGTATAGGTTTAATGATCAGCTGACGGTGGTGCTAAAAAGACACGCGCACGTCGTGGAAACGATGGCAGAGGGGCTGATTGAGCTGCGGGAAACCGATGGGGTGGATATTGCCAGCGAGAAAGGGATTCAATACTTTCTTGATCGATTCTATATCAACAGGATTTCTATAAGAATGTTACAGAATCAGCATCTAGTGAGGATTAGTAGTAACAATTGTATATAGATGACGAAACAGTTCAGGTGGTATTCGGCAACGTTCTGCCAGAATCACCGCGCCATGTGGGCTGCATCGACCCCGCATGCGATGTGGAGAGCGTTGTCTACGACGCATTCGAGAACGCGCGCTTCCTCTGCGATCGCTACTATCTGACTAGTCCTTCAATGAAACTCGAACTGCACAACGCTGTCGAAAAGGGCAAGCCGATATCGATCGTTGCGGTGCCGAGCCACTTGTACCATATGATGTTCGAGTTGTTCAAAAACGCGATGCGTGCTACCATCGAATTTCACGGCGTCGATGAAGACCTGCCGGACATCAAGGTCTACGTGGTGAAAGGACAGGAAGACATCTCCATCAAAATCTGCGACAGAGGTGGCGGCGTTTCACGCACTATTCTCGAGAGATTGTACAACTACATGTACTCTACAGCGCCGCCACCTCCCAGGGACGGCACACAGGCACCATTGGCTGGATATGGCTATGGATTGCCGTTGTCACGGTTATACGCGAGATACTTTTTGGGTGACTTGTTCCTCGTTTCAATGGAGGGCCATGGAACAGACGCGTGTATTTATTTAAAGGTTCCCTTGGGACAAAGTATTGCTTATTCTAATGTATATTGTTGAAGGCGGTGCCGGTGGAAGCGAGCGAAGTTCTGCCAATTTACAGCACATCTTCGCGGAGAAACTTAACGATGGGACCACAGGTAGCAGACTGGTCGCACCACGTGCCGGGACAAGGAACGCGACCAGCTCAGCCATGAAATCATACGGTGTAATTGATGAATCAAATTCTTGCCTAATGTATATAAGATAATAATTTGCTTTATTTATTGTAAATATGATTAGATCCACCTTGTTTACTTACGATTTTAGGGAATCATTGTAAATAAAAGAAAGAAACGTTTTTTTTTGCACGCCGAGTTGGTTTTAGGGCCACAATCTTCGCGCGGGTTTGCATGGAAGATTCGAGAAGCAGACGGAAAATATGCTTGCCCGCTCTCTGCCTTCGATTTTTTGTTGTTTGTTGTTGTTGTTGTTGTTTTAGTTTGTTCGTGTTTTTTGTTTTAAAACAGAATATCATCGTTTATGATTATCATCAGCATCGCCAAAGAATCGAATAACTGGTTGAACATGTATCTTATCTCGCTTTTTATTTGATTTTCTCTTTTTTGTTATTATTATTATTGCATCATCCTGCGCATTCGAGAATATTCTTATTAGATTATTGCTAAATATCGACAATGCTCTTTTCTTTTCTTTTTTTAAATAATTCAAACCATCTCTTATGGTTTTTGTTTGAAAATGGGACTAGAATTGATTGTTTATGACTATCAGTCGATATTTATTACCAATGTACTTTGGATTATGCACTCTTTTGAATTGATTTGTTTTTTAGTAGGATAGTTTCTAGAAAATTAGTTTGAAAAATTGCGATTTAGTTCTTCACTGATTTTTTCTTGATTTTCAAAAACAGAATAATTTTAATGGGTTGGAATTTGAAAACAATAGGCGCTTATGAAAATATAACTTTCTAGAGCTTAGGCTACGAATATCACCTAAACCAATGAGTTTTGAATTCTTCCTTGGAGTTCGTATCGTCAGCAGCAGAAGCCATATTTATTAAAGAGATAACAAATTAAACGATCGAGCTCAAATTTCAGAAACAATTCCGTATTTGAAACTAAAGAATGTGATTAACATTTTGTCAATATTTGAACATGTCTTACTAATTTACACGTATTACTTGAAACGTCATTTTTATTAGCCCGTCTTAAATTATCTAAAAATATGTGTTTTTTAATCGAACTTTACAAAATGAGCATCTACTTACCATTCAGTTTCGGGTGTTTATTGTTGTAATACATTTTTTATTATTGTTTTATGATAGAAGATTCTAGAAGACAATAGAACGCCAAACCTTAAAAAGAAATGTTTAAATATCATTACATAAAAGAGCTCTGAAACATTTTAAATAAAACAAATATTATGGTTAGATTATAATTATAATTATTGTATTATTGGACCTGAAAAGTTTGAATATTGTCCGATTTTGTATCGTAACAGTTTAAAGGCGCAAAGGCAATCATTCCTTGTTACTGTGTTTTATAAACTTTTCGATTAGCCACAAAATATTTAATATTAGAAAATATTGCTAATATGGTTCATTGAAAGCAAATTTCTATGCTTATATAAGCGACGACAATGTTTTTTATGCATAAGCTTATTAGATTATATAGTTATTGTACTTTTGGATATTTATTTGATAAATTTGAATTTAGCCCGATTTTGTATCGTAACAGTTTAAAGGCGCAAATGAAATCATTCAATGTTACTGTGTTTTATAAGCGTTTTTTATTAGCAATGTTTCATAATATATGGTTCGTTGGAAGCAAACGCATGGTGATGTTTTATAATCCATTAGTAGGTAGTATATTTATAATTTATATATAATGAGAAAACCAGTAATAGAAGAATTCGAGATTTTTTCAAATGGTCTCAATGTGAAACAAGAAACAAACCTTTATTATTATTTCATTATTGTTTCTATAATTATTCGAAATGTCTGATTCACGTCGGATTGATTATTATTTTTAAGGAAATTACCAATAAATGTTTCAGATGATTGATACTGTGTTTTAATAAAAACTTTTTCTTGTAAGTTTATTTAATATTTTTTGTAATATTACAACCATAATTAAATGGTAATAAAATTAATTATAAATGACTTCTTATGTCTTCTGGTTTCTTATCGTTTTCTATTTAAAAGAGCCCAATTATTATTTTATTTTATTTTAGTTAATAATTGAATTTATTGATTTATCAGAATCACAAGGATAAACAAATCAAAGAGGTTTCATGTTACGCTCTATTGAAACATGCAAAAGCTTGTGATGTCTGATATCTCTGTGCTCGACTGCAATAAAAAATATTGAAATTATCACAAATCACAACTCGATACTGTACTTTGTATTTTTAAGTTTTATGTTCTCATCAATAACAACAACCGTTACTGTACTTTGAATCAAAACAACTTCTTTTTTTTTTCTTACTCATTTTCATTATTTTTTCTTTAATTAATAAATGAACTCATGTTATGTACGAATTAATTTTTGATTTCATTTATATGTGTGGTCAACACGTGTCTCTGTTATTTTTTGTGAATATTATCAGCTGATTGATAAACAGGTCTGTGGAAAAAAAAAAGAAATCACATTTTTTTCTTGTCTGTTTGCCATCGACATCCCATTTTCATTTTTATTATTTATTTGTAGGATTGAGAAAAGTCAAATGAGAAGGATTCAATGAGCTTCATCTATAATTGTTTATCGCCGTTTTTGCTCATCGCCTCATTTGTGATTAACCACTTCCTGGCGGTTCTCGGCTCGCTTGTGGTGATTGGTGTTGTCGCCTTCTTTGTGTCGTATTATTTGTACGCGTATTCGAATGCAACTCCAGTGGTGACAAGTAAGCCAGCCTCGGATTGAAGATAGGACTTAGCAAATGTTGCAGAGCCGGCGAGACGGAAAGTGTCGACGATCCTCGAGACGGAGAATGAAGACGACGAGGACAAGGTGTCGGTGAAAACGGTGGCGCCGACGAGCGAGGCCGAGAAGATTCGAATGCGCAAGAGGGACTGGGCTCGCAAGATTTACAAGAGCTTGTTGCACGAGTCGCCGCAAAGGACGCCGTCGGATGTGTCGTCCGACGAGGAATCGAATGTGGTCATGGGCGGCATGATGTCGAGGACGTCGTCGAAGCGCAAGCGGTCGTGGGCGAGGAGGAGGCAATCCTCGGCACTCCAATTGGCCAAAGAGTGAGTTGTTTGCGATGAGCACGTCCAAGAATGCTCTCGATTTCAGCTTGATCCGAAGAAGCAGTCGGCATTACTTCAACAGGTCCAAGGAATATGAACGGCAGGCGAGGCTACGGCCGCCGCAGGAGTTCTTCGAGCCCACCGATTTACCGGAAATTCCCCAGAATTTGCAGCCCGAGATTTTCTACATCCTGCACAATCTGAAGTGGGTGGACGGTGAGAGCGTGCAACTAAATTGAAGCGATTGCAGAATGCTGGAGCTGCCAAGTGAGTGGAAACTCGACCCGAGGGAGATCGAAGTGAAGACGATGAGCGCCGGTGAGTACGTGGTCAAGCCGGGAGACCACGACGACTCGGTGTACGTGCCGATCGACGGCGAGCTGACGGTGCACATAAGGCACATGGAGCAGAAGGAGTATTTGGTGAAACGCATACCGCCCGGCAACAGCTTCTTCTCGCTGCTCTCGATGCTCGACATTCTGATGGACGTGCCGTCGATATTCCGAACGGTGGCGCTGAAAGCAACGCACAACTGCAGAGTGGCCAAGTTCCGCATCACATCGTTCCGCGAATCGTACCGCAAGATGCCCGAGGCGTGGGTGAGGCCGATTCAGATCGTAATCACGCGGCTGCTGCACGTCACGCTCACCACACTCCACCAGTACATGGGATTGAGCACAGAGCTGATGCGCAGGAAGGAGGGCAGGACGAACACGTCCAAGTTCCACCTGACGATGGGCAAGAAGGGCAAAGAAAAGGCGTTCAATTTGAGTGACAGTGAGTGCTCTGCGATTTTTGGGGTGGATGGAAGATGATTGTTGTAGCGGAAGAAGAGCAAATGGCGACGGCGCGCAAATGGATGGCGGAAGCGTTTGGAATGAGCGCGGATCGCGCCGAAGAGATTGGCGACAGGATTTGCATTAAATCGTTTGGACCCGATGAGACGCTTGTGGAGGAGGGCGCGGAAGAAGAGCAGCTGATGCTCGTGTTGGCGGGAATGCTCGCGTTATCGCAGGTAAGGGGAGGGAGAAGTGGGAGGCAAAAGATATGAGAAAAATGTATGTGGTTTGAAGAAGCCTATCGACTTGTGCAATGATGAGGTATATTTTATGGGGATGTTGTTGGTGTGGGTGTTTGTGACTGCATGAAACGTCTAGTGGTTTTTTTTTTCGTTTGAGCGAGTGACTGGAGCCTGAAATCTTTAAAATAATGCATTTGGGGAATTAAATGTTTTATATTTATTATTCATTTCAGAGATCGATGCCTAATGGAAGAGGAAAATTTTAGGGGCGGGGCAAAGGTCTTGTTTAGGCATCCACACGGCCATTAAGGCCATCACGTCTCTTTCTCTTTTGTTTGTCATCAATATTTTTATTTCATCCATTTTCATTTTTAAATTAAACTTTTCATTTCTTGTCATCAAAAAATAAATAACAGAAATTGATGAGAAACAAATGAGGAAGATACGTGATGGCCTTAATGGCCGTGTGGATGCCTAAACAAGACCTTTGCCCCGCCCCTAAAATTTTCCTCTTCCATTAGGCATCGATCTCTGAAATGAATAATAGAATAATATTAGTTTTGATGGAAAAAAAATATATTGCCCTTTTCAGAGAACGATGCCTAATGGAAGAGAAATAAAAGAAGAGAAAATGATGGGGGCCACACGGCCACAAACAACTATTTCGTCAATTCCTCTTAAATGTGTTCTGCCCATAATTTCATAAAAAGAATGGCCGTCCAAACGAGAACCTCATTCCATCATAATTTTTCCTCTTCCATTAGGCACCGATCTCTGAAAAGGACAATAAAAATATTAAAATTTCAGTGAAAAGTCGTAAGGTCCGTGATTTTTCGTAACAGTGTTTGCATTGTTTTATAAAATACAGTAGCGTTAATTTTAAATTTAATTTTTAAATTTGTTATATAGGAAATAATGTTTTCCAATTCATTTTAGACATTTAATCGTATCGGAAAGGGTACACAATAGTATTAAATTATTTACTTAAAATGAGTAATTTTGTTGTGAGCTCAACTAATTTTTGAAGCAATTAAAAATCAAACTTTGCGTTTAATTAGGAAAATAATATTAAAAAAATCAAAATTGCTAATAAAAAAAGTTCGAACATACCCGGGACTCGAACTCTCGAATATTCTATTAAGACACCAAAACGTTACCACTCGGTCACGGGCCACATTTGAATATGCAAATTAGATGAGAACTTGGTTGTGATATTGCGCCAAGATTTTTGAACTTTCGCATTTTATTTTACGCAAAGTTTGATTTTTAATTTGTTCCGTAAATTTAAAATAATTTGTGTTGTGAATTGCAGTAGCGTCTATAATCACGAATTAATTTGTTTTTGCAGGAATCACTATTCGATGAGGAAAACGTTGATGAAGACGAGAATGCACACATTCGTGTCGGCACCCGCGAGCTCGTTGGCGGTCTTCAGCTTCTCACCAACGAGCCGGCGTTTTTCACGATTCGCACTGTTTTACCGACGACGGTGGCCGTGATGAGGAAGAGGGATTTCACTTCGTAAGTTGGGCTGATTTTGGGAATTAAGTTGGAAAAATTGCAGGTTCCTTGAAAGTCATCCGGAGATTTACCTGCCAGTTGCGCACTCGGTGCTGCGACGTTTGTCGCCGTTCTTGCGCGGTGTCGATTTTGCGCTCGACTGGGTGCTCGTCGACTCGGGACACGCCGTGTACCGGGCCGGCGACCTCGCCGACTCGCTGTTCGTGGTGCTGAGCGGTCGGCTGCGTTCGGTGGAGAAGAAGAAAGTGGTGGAGGAGTTTGGACGCGGCGACGTGCTCGGAATGATGGAGGTGCTGACGAAGAAACCGCGCGCGACGACTGTGCTGGCGGTGCGATTCTCGCAGCTGGCGCGGGTTCCCGAGGGACTGCTTAATTTCATCAAGATGAAGTATCCACAGGTGGGAAATGATTTCGAGTTTGCAATGAGGAGGAGAGTTGTTGCAGGTCGGCTTTCGACTCGTGCAACTGCTCGGGCAATATTATAGCCAGACGAATCGGCAAATTGCGATGGGGCCAAGGATGGTGCAGACGGAAGAGGCGATGTCCTCGGATCCGATGAGTCATATTAAGAACTTGCACACGATCGCCGTCGTGCCAGCCTCGCCGGAAGTTCCGTTGATTCCGTTCACGTGCGAGCTCTACCACGCGCTCTCTTCGAACCTGCGCGTTCTTCGGCTCAGCAGTCAGAAGGTGGCCTCGTGTCTCGACGCCAGCGTCCTCGAGAAGTGAGTTGATGCTATCCATTAGCAGTTCCCATTGATTTGTTGCAGGCAAGCTGATTTCCGACTCATGCATTGGCTCAACGTGCAAGAAGACACGTACCCGCTCGTCATTTACGAGTGCGACTTTACGCCAACCAACTGGACGCGGCGATGTCTGCGGCAAGCTGACGCGATTTTGGTGGTGGCGATTGGCGGCAAGTCGCCTTCTCAGCAGACACTCATGAAGGAGCTGGTGAGCATGAATCCAGACGGGGTGCGCACAAACAAGGAGTTGATACTGTTGTGGCCGGAAAGGACGAAAGCGCCGGCGGGCACGTTTGAGTGGCTCAAGAGCAACTACTTCTCGGGACATCACCATATCAGGGCGCCGAAACGGATGTTGCAGTGGAATCGGAAGGGCGCCATGCGAATGGACTATGGATTGCAGGCGGTAGGGAGGGGGAGAGGAGAATCAGGGTTGATTGGGGAAGATTGCAGGATATCGAGGTGGAGGTGATTGCCTATTACGAGCAGAACGTGTTTTGCACCGAAGACAGGCGGTCGGACTTCTCGCGGCTCGCCAGGATCCTGACGGGAAATGCGATTGGACTGGTGCTTGGAGGGGGCGGCGCTCGCGGTGCGGCCCACGTCGGAGTTCTGAGGGCACTGCGGGAACGCGGAATTCCGGTGGACATTGTTGGCGGCACCTCGATCGGCTCGATGATTGGCGGGCTGTACGCGGAATGTCTCGACGATTTGGTGGTGGAGAAGCGTGCCGGAAGCTGGTTCGCCGGCATGACCTCGTTGTGGAAGAAGCTGCTCGATTTGACGTACGCGCACAGTGCCATGTTCACGGGGGCTCAATTCAACTACTCACTGAAGGATTTGTTCGAAGAGCGCCTGATTGAAGATCTTTGGATTCCGTACTTTTGCATTTCGACCGATATCAGCACGTCGGAGATGAGGATTCACCAGTCGGGACCTTTGTGGGCGTACTCGAGGGCTTCCATGTCGCTGGCTGGCTATCTGCCGCCGCTGTGCGATCCGCAAGACGGTCACTTGCTGCTGGATGGCGGATACGTGAACAACGTGCCAGCGGATGTGATGAAGAACCTGGGCGCGAAGATTGTAATCGCTTGCGATGTCGGCTCGGTAGAGGAGACGAATCTATATGACTACGGTGACACGCTGAGCGGTTTGTGGGTGCTGCTGAAGAGGATCAACCCGTTCGGAGAGGCAGTGCGGATACTGAACATGGAGGAGATTCAGAGCAGGCTGGCATATGTGTCGTGTGTGCGACAACTCGAGCTGGTAAAGAAGGCCAACTATTGCAAGTACCTACGGCCGCCGATTGAACCCTACAAGACGCTCGACTTTGGTCGGTTTTTGGAGATTTTGGATATCGGTTTGCAATATGGAAGAGAGGTGGTGAAGGAGCTGGTGGATGGCGATGGCAACATGCTGGGAGAAGAGAAGGACGTGAGGAGTTTGAAGAGGTCGATGAGCAGGCGCGGAAGGGACATGGAACGGGCAGTCTCGTTTACTGATCTGGCGGCGGCCATGTCGAAGATTCCGGTGGCACGACCGCCTCTGAAGCACTCGATGAGTCTGAACCCGGATCACGTGGACAAGGATGCCACGTTTCTACTGGACGAGGACTTGTTGGATGGTGGGTTGAAGCGGGAAATCTGCTGAAATGTGATGATGGTTTAGACTCGGACCTGTTCGACTCGTCGGAAGGCGGCTACACAGACAGCGATGATTTGGGAGGACACTCGAGCAGCAGCAGTAGCAGCGGAAGAGTGTCGTCTTCGCAGAACGTGACGAGAATGAACACGCCCAAGCCGTGATAATTTCTAATAAGGGGAATGAGTTAATTGATCTCGTGTTGATCTACTAGGTTTATTGTACGTGCCTAAATAGGAACATTGTTGTTGTGTTGTGCTATTTATTCATTTTGTTTATTAGAATGTGAATGTTATTTATTGGACCCGCCGTATTTAGACTTGTATATAAGGGTTTGTTCCTTTATTCTTTTTTCGAGATTTATGTGCATATAGAGATAAGTTAATAGAGTGATATTTATTCTTTGTTAGGAGCTAGGATTAAGCCTTTTTTGTTTGTGTTTTTTTTGTGATAATAAAATATTCTTGATTGGAAATATTGTTGAAAATTAGAAAAGGTACCGTTGAACTTGATACATTGTACGCAAAATGTCGTAAATACGAATGCGGAAAAAATAGTAAAATGTCGAACTGTCGAATGCATTGTACGCAGAAAGAGGCACGAGCGGTTGCGGTTCGGCGCGAAATTTCAATTTCCACATTGAATTTTATTTTTAATTTCATTTCAAATTATTAATTCGCTTCAATTAGAGCCCAAAGATTGTCTTTAGCAAATGGAAACGACACTATTCGATGAGTCAACAGCAAGCGATGACTACTCGAAACGCAAATCGTTATCACAGCCTGTGCTCCATCCACGTTCCGAAATGATGATCCGCGACCGCGACAACGATTCTAAACAGCAGAGCACGAGTCACACGGAAGTGCGCAGTATTCCGATCATCCAGACGTGGGAAGAGAATCAGGATCTGAAGGGCAAAGTATACTTGCTGAAGGTTGTTGTTGGGATTCTATTGGGCGGCACGCGAATTGCGTTGGATTTCAGTCGGAAGTGCAGATGTACCAGAGCAACCTGGAAGACGTGAAGAGCTGCCTTGAGAGGCCGGTGCAGGAGGTGATCGACGAGTACCTGGAGCTGAAGAATCAGTGGACGACGGCACACGAGAAATTGGAGCGATTCGATGAAATGGAAAAGGTTGGCTTCTCTCTTGAAACACGAATATGAATCTTGTAGGAATTGAAAAGTCTGCGCGAGCAGATGGAATCACGCGTCTCGCTGTGCTATCCGCGCACCCTCGACGAGGGATTGAAGCGAGACGATCCCGATTTCACGCTGGTCGGGGCCGATGAGAAGCGAATAATGGAGTTGGAGGAGAAACTGTGCAAACAGTCCGACGAAATGCGCGCGTTGGAAGACTTGGTGGAGCAGTTGCGCGGCAATGAGAAGGTAGGAGCTGCGCCGTTTTCCGACAAACATTAAAAAGACTTGCAGACGTTCATTCTGGGCAAGCCGCGCGAAGCCGCCACCCACGACGAGCAGCTCAAGTACATTGACGAGCTCGAGGCGAAACTGAGCGAAGCCGGCGATGATCTGAACCGAACGACGGCGGCGCTCGGCGAGTACATGAACCGCGTGAGCCGGCTGGAGAAGGAGCTGCGCGAGCTGAGGAAGAACTCGCTGGTCGACGAGTCGCTTGGCGGCGACGACCTCCGCGAGAAGGTGCTCAGGATCAACGAGGAGCTGAACGCGTTGCGCGTCGAGAACCGCGACCTCCGCTACCGCTGCCAGCAGCTGATCGGCGACACGAGCCGCGCCGAAGACGCCGACCTGTCGCAGGTGATGAAGAAGTGCAGCGCCGAGGACGAGCAGCGCTTCCAGTCGGCGATGGCGCACATGAGCTCGTTCATGCGCAACGACGAGGACGGCGCCAACCTGCTGCAGCTCATCAACGAGTCGTCGGCGCTGATCGGCGAGAACGAGTCGATGCTGAATGCGAACGGGGTGCGCGGCAAGCTCGCCGTCATCAAGCAGGCCGTCGCCAGGCTGTTCGAGAGGCTGCGCTCATCGGCGCTGCTCTTCGAGGAGATTCTCGAGACGATGGGCACCAACGACCCGCTGGCCGACAAGATCCGCCAGATGCAGCTCGTCGACGCCGGCGAAGAGGCGTCGATGCTGGTCATCGACGAGGCGCAGAAGGACCTCAACAACTTGACCATCAATTTCAACGCGCTCGAGATGTCGATCATGGGCGCCGCTGACGTGTCGCGCAGGATCTCGCTGGGCAACGTGAGCGTGTTCGGCGCGACGAAAGAAGCGGACGAGTTGCGCGAGAAGGTGCGCAGACTGGAAGCCGAGAAGCAGACCATCGAAGAGGAGAAGCTAAGCGTCGTTGACGAGATGACGCGAAAGATTGAAGAAGAGGTGCGCGATGAGATGGAGAGGAAGATGGAAGAAGAGTTGAAGTACCGACTGGAAGACGAAAAGGCCGAGTTGGCTCACGCGCTGGAGCAGGAGCTAAGAGAGAAGTTGGAGAAGGATGTCGGCGACGAAATGAAGCAGCGACTAGAAGAGCAGAAAATGACGATACGCCAAAATATTGAAGACGAACTACGCGAGCAACTCAAGTCGCAGCTCGACGAGGAACTTCAATACCGTTTGGATGAGGAGAAGGTCGAGATGCAGATGAAGTTTGAGCAGCAACTTCAGCAAAGAGTCAACGAACGCGAGGCCGCCATCGACCGTCGCATGCGCGAGAAACTCGAGCAGGAGCTGGACGAGAAACTGGCCGTCCACAAGACGACGCTGCTCCAACCGATTGTCGATGCCGTGGCTGAACTCACGCAGAAGAGGGTCGAGTGCGAGGACGCGGACGAGCTCTGCCGGCAGGTGTGCCACCAGCTGGCCAAGGAAACTCGCCGGCGGCACGAGCAGGCGGCCACCCTGCGAGAAATCAACGACAAGATGGAGGCGGAGAAGGAGAATCCGCCGGCCGCGTCGACGACGAATTCCTCCTACCGTGACCCGACGCGTCAATTGCTTCTTGAAGCCACCAAGTCGGTTGACTCGATTGTGCAGCAGATAAAGAAGGGAACCAGCAACGATACGTTGTTGCGCAAGGCGCGTATCTTGCGCGACCAACTGCACGAGAAGCTGATGGTTCTGAAGGCGGTGGATCGCATCAACTGGAAGAGTGAGTCAAGCGAGCAGCTCATTAAGCGGGTAATATAATGTTGGCTGATATTTGAGCTGAAAACTATTTGCAGCTCGAGAAGGCGTACGAAGACTACGCGCTCATTGACGAGGAGTGCCGCAAGCTGAGAAATGAACTGAGCAAGGCGCGCTCGAGTATCAGTCTTGGCAGTCAGGTGGAGCAAAGAATTCGCGACGAGATTGGAGGCATCGCGCATGACATGGGCTCTGCCAGATCGGCGCTGATGAAGAAGCAGAAGAGCGGCAGCAATTGATGTCATCTTGGAGTGTACATTTTTTATTTGACACATTTAAGACTAGCATATTATTAACATGACAATAAATTATGTAAATAGTGTGAAGGAGCTTTACTCCTTTTCGGATGTCAGCTGAGCCATGTGGTAGTGCTGCTTGCGTAGAGCGGCCAGCCGCTCACGTTCCTGGTTCAGCTCCTGCTCGAGCTCGAGCATGCGAACCTGCGACTCCATTTCTTCTTTCTTGGCGGCGTGGAGCGAGAGGTGCGAGAAGTCGAGTGATTGTTCGTCCGTCACGCGCACCTTTCCGCTCTTCACCGACGCGACCACTTGCGCCGTGCTTTGATTGACTGCTCTCGAAGCGTTCGACAGCTCCTCGAGACGTTTCGAGTCCTTGTCGGCTTTCACGCGACTCGATACGAAGAGCTGCGCTGTCGATGCGGCAATCTCTTGCGCGGCCACGATGAGCTGCTCGAACTTGGCACTTCCGGTGACAACTCCGTCGGCGGAATCGACGAGAACGCGCGCAGCCACGCCGACCGCCTTCGCTGCCGACAGAAGTCCTTCGGTCCACTGGTGGTTGCGCTTGTAGAACTCGTCGGGGGAGGCGCCGCCCCTGCCACTCGACACAATCTCTTCCTGAAGTTCGCGCGACGCCATCACCAATCGCATGATGACGTTCATCAGTTGCTGGCAGTTGGCGAGAATCGATTCATTCACTTCGAGCCGGATGCCGTCCGTCTCTTGACGGGCCCTCTTCTGCAGCTGTTCGATTTCCTGGACGGCGCGACGGATTGCCTCGTCCATACGCTTCATCTCTGCGTCGAGCTCGCTTCCGACAACTTCCTGATCGACGTCATTGTTCTGCGGCAGTTCGGCGACCAGCTTGTTGAGGGATCGCAGATCCGAGCGCAATCGCGACAACTCGGCGTCTCGGGCGGCTGGTTTGGCAAACAACTGCTTCGAATCGTCGAGAACCTTCTTGCACATCTCGTTGACTTCGTCGTAGCTTTGGATTGACGCTGTGTATGCAGCGGACGCCGCGGCGCACAGCATCTTGGTCATCAAATGCCCCGCAACAATGTTGTCTTTGGCGTTAAGAGCGTCTAGCAATTGATCACTGTCGAACGTGCTCACCAACTCGTTCATCCCAGCTTGAGCCAAGTCTATAATCAACCCACATCCAGCCCAATTCAAATCTGTTCCACTCACGTGCCGGGTAACTGATCGAGGTGGCGTTTTCCAAATCTTCTGCACACTTGTCGAGAATTTCGCCGATTGCTTGCGCGCTCGTTTCCCTCATCCGGCTCGTTGCTTCTTCTTCTAGACGCTTGTTCTTAGCCAGCAACGCTTCCATTTCAACGTCGGCCTTGGCCAGCTGCGACCGCATCTCGTCCACCAAACCGTCAGCGTTTTTCTGAATCTTCTCTTCCTCGCGTTTCGATTCTTCCATGCTTCTCGCCAATCCGGCAATCTTCTCGTCCTTGTCGATGCCCGCTTTCTCCATCTCATCGAGTTTCTTTTGCAATTCTGACATCTTGGTGAGCAGCGCCACGTGCTCTCCACGGAATGCTTCATAGACTCCTTTCATTTTCTCAAACTTTTGCGATGATAGTTTCGCCTTTGATTCCGCTTCTGCAATTCTGGCGTCGTTGGACATTTCGATAGATGCATCTCGTGCCGCAATCTCATCTGAAATTACGCGATCCTTTATAAGTTAGAGCGATTTAGATATTCAACCTACTTCTCAACTGTTCGTTCTCTTCCTTGGCCAACTCGGCTTCCCTCTTTCCGTGTTCCATCTCTTCATGCATCTGCTTGAGCCGATTCTCATACTGTTCAATTCTATTGCGCGCTTCTTGAATCAGGCGCTCCTTGGCAAACTGCTCATCTTCGATCCTCCGTTGCAATTCCATAATCTCTTCCTGTCTCGCGTCGCTGCTTGCTTGATTTTGCTGTGGTGGCTCTTCTTCCTCCCGCGCTGTCTCATCACTAATATTCAACAATTCGCCTTCTTCTGGCGGCAACTCCGTCCTCAGGTAAGCGTGCGGCGTCCTGTATTCCGCAAGATCCGTCTGCTGCAAGAAATTGGGCGCGTGTGACGGCAGCGTGGGGATGGCAACCAAAAGCTTAAAGTATTCGATCACCGACGCTTCTTGGTAGAATTTCTTCGTCTTCCGGAATATATCCTAAAAATTGATTCAAGCAATTCCAAGTGATTGCAGTTTTACCCCGAATCTGGCGCGATGCCCATCAAGCGCGTCTGGTGGCAGCTTCAAGTGCAGTTTGAAAATCATCTTCACGAGGTGATCGTAATACTTGCTTGAATCTAGGATGACAATGATGAGCGGCGCGAGAATGCACTGCCCCTGTGGAATGAACGACGACCACCTTAGCGATTGCAACATGTCATTTACTAAAACATTCGCCCTTCTATCAAAAATTTTCCCTGCACTACCTCTATCCTGCAGAATGAGAAGGTTATCCATCTGATCTAGGAGGTCTATCGACATCTCGAACAAACTGTCGACATCGGTTTCCAACTCCCTTAAGTCTTTCTCACTAATTTCCAATTTACCATTAATTATCGGGTGCTGCAATGACTCTTTTCGATAATAAATTTGCTTTAAATCAAACCTTGCTATGAAATTTCAACTTGTCTATCAGCAATTTACAATAAGCTTCTATGCACAAACCATATCCGCTTGTATTCAAGTGCCTCCAGAACTGCGCCAGACTCTGGACCCTTGGGATGTGATGCCGACTCTCGAACGGAACCGTCTTGTAGCCATCGCGCAGCAGTTTGTGCACCAGGTGGCAAAACTTCCACGTGAGCACCGGATGCTTCTCGAGCTGTATCCTGCCGATGGTGTGCCAGAAGACGCCGGACGACTTGTCTTTGTGAGTGCCTACGATCAGAGTTCTCGCGTGCTTCGGCTTCAGCGGCACCTCGTCCTTGTTCAGCGCTTTGTGCACTGCCTCAATCTGCGCTCGAACGAACTGCTCTCTGAATCGGTTCGCGTCCATCTGCAATGCGATTCTGAGCAGAAAAAATCAATAAACGGCTCGGTATTCTCCACTATTGACATAACAATCAGAGCAACACAACTGCAAGCAAACAAACAAACAAACAATCGAATATTTATTAATCCTAACAATTACGACGTCCTCAGCATCTTGGCCGCCTTCCTATCTGCGAGCTCCTTCAGCTGCGCGTCCACTTTCTGCTTCCTAGCGTCGAGGAAGGCGCGCAGTTCCGTCGGATCGAGATCCTCCCTCTGCACCTCGATGCCGATTGTCCGACAAGATTTCACCAGGTTCTTGCAGATCTGCTCCAGTGGAACTCCTTGAAGTGCCTTGTCCCGCGATTTCACCTTGGCTATCTCGTACAAGTGCTTCACCGACAGTTTTCCCACAACCTCATCTGCAATAACTGCCGCTATCGCGCATAAAATCCATTATATACCCACCTTTCTCGGCCTTTCCACGGCCTATTCCCGCTGCCTGTTTCAAAAGCCATGTGGTCGTCGGCGTGCAAACCTCCAGGTCGAATGTCCGATCTGGCTTAACAGTGATTCTCGTCGGCAACGGCACGCCTTGCTTAAAATGACCGGTTTCTTTGTTGAATTCCTTGCAGAAGTTGGCCACGTTCAGTCCTCGCTGACCGAGTTGAGGACCAAGCGGAGGAGCCGCAGATGCCATTTGTGCTCTGAACTTTGTTCTCATAGATGTTGCATTTTTAATTACAGTGAAAACCTACTTTATGTTCGTTTTTAGTAGGGCTCCATGAATCACTTTGACGATTTCCTTCTTGCGCACACGTGCAGCGCCTTTACTCGCCATTTCTGAAAACTGGGATTATTATAAATAAACACTACAAGTCTTAAATATATATTATATGGAACGAACATTTTACAATGTGTACATAATAAAGAAATGTGCGAAATGACTAAGCTAGAAACCAAAAACCTTAAAACGGCTTAAAATATTTCCGTCACGGAAAATACGCAAGCATGCAAACTTTGCGTCAATTACCAGTAAACGGGTGCATTTTTTACGCATTTTATATTATTATTATTGTCCTTTTCAGAGATCGGTGCCTAATGGAAGAGTAATAAAAGAAGAGAAAATAATGGGGCCACAAAAAACATTTTTCTCAATTCCTCTTAAATATGTGCTGCCCATAATTTCGTAAAAAAGAATGGCCGTCTAAAAAGAGAGGCCGTCCAAACGAGAACTTCCGTCCATCCTAATTTTTTTCCTCTTCCATTAGGCACCGATCTCTGAAAAGGACAATATTATAAATATAAAATGTATATAAAATGAGGAAAACAATACATTCGCTTACTTAATTCTTAAATTAATGTATTTCACGGGTACAATGTATAACAATAATCGGAACAGAGTTAGAATCGTGAAATAATTAAATCCTTTCCAAAACAGGATATGCTATCTAGCATAGAAAGATACGTTATATATAATTATAAGTGTTGAATCACAAATTAGTTTCATAGCAGAGCTGTTAGGCTCATTTTCAGAAATACTGGAGTTTCACACAAAACACGCAAGCTGTCCGATTATGCGTCAATCATCTAACAACAAGCGTAATCTTGGCACGATTAACTTTTATTTTTTAATTTATAGATTATTGGTTCTTATATAATATGTTTATTTATTTTTTCTATAAGGTTTTACAGCTATCACAATGAATTCATGAGAATTTATTCATTCAAAACAGGGACTCACTTTCAGACCTTTATATAGATGGCTATAATTTCAATTTACTTGACATTGGCGTTTATCTTAAATTTCAATACGTAGTTTTTAATATAAAATATAGTTTTAAGATACCTATTCGCTTATATTAATCAATGGGATCAACTTGCATCTTCAAAAGGGTAATGCACGAGAAAAACGCAAGCATGCTGGTTTTGCGCTAGCATCGTCTATGTTGGCGTCTTTTTTATAGGTGATATTCGAATATTTTTTTATTTTTCTTAATCAACTTTAACAACTTGATGTTGGTCAAATTTTTGTATTAATGTTACAATTAAACTTTAATAAGCTTTTCAATGAAAATTATTTGATATAAAATATTGCAGAATGTCCCTGGCAAATAAGTTGCGACGAGTCCGACGACCACCACCAGAAGGATGGGATCTTATTGAACCAACGTTGGAACAGTTTGAGGTTCAAGAATAATTTATATTTATTAATTTTGAAAATCAAACCATACAGGCGAAAATGCGTGAAGTGGAGAAAGAGCCGCACGAAGGAAAACGAAAAACCGAGATCAACTGGCCCATATTCCGGATCCATCACCAACGTTCGCGTTACATCTACGACCTCTACTATAAACAGGAAAAGATCTCGAAAGAACTATACAACTTTTGTCTGAATGCAAAAATTGCTGATGCCTCTTTGATAGCTAAGTGGAAGAAACAGGGTTATGAGAATTTGTGCTGCCTCAGGTAGGATTTGACATTGAGATGAACAAGTGAAGGCAATTATTTGCAGGTGTATACAGACAAGAGATTCCAACTTTGGAACGAATTGCATCTGCAGGGTGCCCAAGTCGAAGCTCGATGCGGAACGCGTCCTGGAATGTGTTCACTGTGGATGCCGTGGATGTTCGGGCTAATTGATCCTCGTTATCTATTATTGTTTGTATATTTATTTACTTATTAATACTATTTTCTACTCATTCTTTGTTTCATTAAAAAGTGCTTCAAATGCAATTCTCATTTACTTCAAGATTATCATTAGAAGCTTGGGAAAAAGTTGCAGAGATGAGTTTCACACCAAATCCCAACTTCCCACAACTCTCACCCCTTGTCACGATCGGTTTTAATGAATCGACCGGTCGCTGCATCCGTGCCATCGATCATATTCCAGCCGGTCATGTCGTTTGCATGGAAAAGGGAATCACAGTGAATATTAAGCAACAGCATTGCTACAATTGCCTCAAACAATGCACAGAAATGTTGGGGAACATGTTTGAATATGTTACATTAATGCAATAATACAATCAGATTATGCAAAGATTGCGAGAATATTAATGAACCAGAGGAACTGCGGAACGGCACGTTCGATGATCTGGGCATATTCAAATTGGCCGTTCATACGATGCTTTCATATCCGTTTCAAGATATCTATCGCGTCGCCCGGGAAGAAGAGCCCAGTAGGAACCTCCATGAGCACCTCCTAGATTTTCGTTTTTCCAGTTGTGCCCAACGAAGCACCTAAAAAGCTATCAACCAATGATATAGATTCGATAATGCAGCTGAAACCGATGCCCCAAATCGGCGAAGCTCTTCAAATGCCCGATATTCAGAACGCAATTCGATCGATTATGGGCAAGATTGAATGGGAAGTTGACGAGGACATGAAATACGTGATCTTCTGTAAGGTTTTGCGTTTATTGGCCGAACGGCTTGCAAAAAACTCGCACGTGGTATATGATAGCCAACAAATGGCGAATGGTGAGCAAGAACCGATGGGTAGCGGGATATTCCCAATAGCGAGTGTGTTCAATCACTCATGCACACCGAATGTGCACGCGTTGTGAGTCGGGTTGAAATGGAGCTCATTTGGGGATTACTCATTTTTAGTTTCAAACAGAATTGGTTTGTATTTGTGAGCAGACGCGCGATAAGGAAAGGAGAAGAACTTGTCGATTCGTACGGTGTCGACTATTACAATCACACTTGGGAAGAGAGAAAGGTGACGTAATATAAATGGAAATTGAAAATTCGATGGTACGACAAGAACTATAATGAAAAATCATTTTTAATATGTAAAAGCTGGAAACTAGTATAACAAATAATATAGTCGTCGCCAAATGCGATTACCACCGCAAAACGTGGCGCACTTTTTAAATATTATTTTTTAATTTAATTTTCATGATTATTTTCTTGTTTAGGCTCGTTCTATACTGTTTCTGCTTAAATAAATTGAAGAATATGATTTAGCTGTTGTTTCAATAGTGGAATAAATGTAGAAAATAATAAAAATCATACAAACTAAATGAAAAAATATTTAAAAAAAGTGCGCCACACTTTGCGGTGGTAATCGCATTTGGCGACGACTATAGATAAAATTAGTCTTTAAAAATGATTTAGAAAAACATTCTGAATATGATAGAATAAATAAGAACGAAATGAGCTTTGAACTGTAAAAAATAAAAGAAAAACGCCAACAATATTCATTGACGCATTCTGAGATTGTCGGCGCCTTTTTGGATATTGAATATTTTCCAGCAATTTTTATCGAATGTTTCTGGATTTGAATGTAATTGCCATCGATGTAATGCGCAATCAACATGGCCACTAATTTCAAATGCTCGCATGGGTAACACGTTAAAATTGAGCAAACTAGATAATTGAAATATATTTTTAAAGGAAATAGCTTGGAAGAAATCAAAAGTTTCTTGAAAGCATCAGCAAAGCAGCAAATGACAATTGTCCACGAGCGCCACTTGAAGCCACTGGCAATGTTGGCGGTAATGGATGAAGCGGGAAGACGTGACTGGATGTGGGCGCTGAATGAGATCATAAAAGTGCTGTTCGCAGGAATGCACCCATTGTGAGTTGTTTTGCTGCTGGCCGAGCATTGGTTGATTTGTTTTGAAGAGCCGGAATGATGCAGACGACGGACCGACTGCGCGAGTTCTACGCGAGAAGCAATGCTCTCTAGACTACACTCGCCGTGCTTCGACTGATTGGTGTCCGAGCGCCCCCTCCTCGTTTCCCTTCCACATCGAATGCATGTGTCATATTGGCCAACTTGTTTTGTTTTTGTTGGTTTTTTGTTTTGTTCTTGTTCTTGTTTAAAATTGATAGTTTTTGAATAAATGCTTACTTTTTATTTTTTTGTTTTTTCTGATATTTTGATATATCGATGTAGATGTTCATTATTGTATTTTTTTTGTCTATTCACAAAGTTCTATTCGTATAAATCCTTCTAGAATCTAATTATATTCGATAAGTAATACTCAATAATAGTTTAAGAAAGAGAAAGAATATTCATCTTGGCCCAAGTATTGATTTTTGACTAAAAACTAGACCACGTTGGTTTTTTTTGACAAAATATATTAATTCTATGCTTAAAAAAGCTGAAAATCTATAAAATATTTAAAACTTGTTAATTAATAGAAAAAAGTAAATGAATTATCTGTTAAATTCAACCGTGACCGAACTTCACTACCAATGACCGAATTATCGATTTTCAAATTTTCTCGGCCACCCGCCAATTTTTCCCAATTTATTTTTTATTTAGTACATTGTTTATTAGTTTTATCGCTGGAAACAATATAAAACTAACCTATGTGGATTGATAACCATAATTAATATTTCAGATGTCAACGAAAAAGAAGTCACGAGTTGGCAAGAAGAAAGGCAAAATATTGGTGCCAAAATGGAAGGTGTTCCGTGCCAAAGAGCCGCTACTGTCGGTATTCATGTGGGGAATCAATCACACGGTTGACCAGCTGATGCATGTGCCGCCGCCGGGTCTCTTAATGCCCGATGATTTCAAGGCGTACACGAAGGTGAAGGTGGACAATCACAATTTCAATAAAGACATCATGCCGAGTCACTATAAGGTGAGCGAACGCGCGCAGAACAAGGCATAGTGGGTGTTGTAGGTGAAGGAGTACTGTCCGAATGTTTTCCGCGCCCTGCGAGAGCAATTCGGAATCAACCAGTATGAATATCTACGCTCGCTGACGTCATACGAGCCCGAACCCGATCAATTGGACGGAAATGCCAAGGACTCGACGCCGAGGTTTTTTGTTTCGTATGATAAAAAGTTTGTGATAAAGGTAGGTGAATTGATGGATGGAATTGCGTGAATTGCTGGGTGTTTTAGTCGATGGATTCGGAAGCAGTGGCTGAATTGCACTCGGTGCTCAGGAAATATCACGAGTACGTTGTGGAGAAACAGGGCAAGACGCTGCTGCCGCAGTATCTCGGACTCTATCGGCTGACGATCGATGGCTCCGAGACGTACCTGATAGTGATGAGGAACGTGTTCGGCAGAAAGTACGGGATACACACCAAGTTCGACCTGAAAGGTTCGACAGTCTCGCGCGCGGCTTCGGATAAAGAAAAGGCGAAGGATTTGCCGACGCTCAAGGACAACGACTTCCTCGAGCAGAACATGCGACTAGCACTGCCCGAGGAAGCCAAGAGCCAGTTGCTGCAGATGCTCTCCAGCGACACCGAATGGCTCTCCAGAATGCACCTAATGGACTATTCGCTGCTGGTCGGCATCCACGACTGCGAACGCGCCGCCGCAGAAGCCGCGAACAAGCCGGTCGAGCAGACGAGCGAAGAGTCCGGAGACGAGTTGGTGCCGACGCCGCCCGACAGCCCCATCCCGTCCACAGGCGGAGCATTCCCGGGCCTCTCCGGCGGACCCGACCTGGATGACGAGTTTTACGCGATATCGAGCTCGCCGAACTACGAGAAGAACTGGATCTACTTCATAGGACTCGTTGACATATTGACGTATTATGGAATCAAGAAGCGGTCGGCGACAGCGGCGAAGACTGTCAAATATGGATCAGATGCTGAAAATATAAGCACGGTGAAACCGGATCAGGTTGGTGAGCGTTGTTGATTGATTGAAACGGTTTTATTTTGCAGTACGCACGACGCCTGGTGGAGTTTGTGACAAGAGCACTCGTCTAGAGCACATTCGTGATCTCAAAAATGTATATTACTATCTATTGTATATGAGCTGATTTTTTTAAAGAAAAGTGACTATTCAAGAACACAATTTCAAAGATAACAAAAACCGCGTGCTTTTTTTTTAGAGGAATGAGAAGCCAGTGACTATATTAATATTATTATTATTATTATTACTATATTTTGAAATTTTTGTAATAAAATTGTTGTAAATTTGAAATGATTTGAATAAATATTGAAAATAAATTAGAACCCACAATGACTATTTAAGCCTCTCACGAGATTTGGCCGATCTTGTTTGGTGGTGTAGTGGTTAACACGGAAGGTTTGTGAGCTGGACGGTGCTGGTTCGATACCCCTGCGGGAGAGTCAGCCAACCCATGACACTTAGTAGTCAGTACACATTTCTAAAAAAAAATGAAATAACAAAATCGAAGTGATTGATGATAACTCAAAACTGGTTGGCCATTAATTAACTGCCGCGACGCAATAACAAAGTAATAAATCATCGATTGATCGAAGCAACACCCCATTGGCGACGTCGAATTCAACTCAATCGGCAGATTCAACGAGCGCGTGATGATCCGACGCGTGTCCATTATTCTGTTCCTGCTGTTCTATTTAAGCGGTGCTCGCGAGATGCTGCTGCGGCGCGCGTGCATGCGCAACCCGTCGTTGGCGTTCTGCCAGCGGTTCCGCGCCGCGCCGTCCATCGAGGAGAAGAAGAACATATTCGTCGAGTGGGCGCGGGTGGCGGCGCGCGACTCGGCCGACATCGAAGACCTCGAGATCGAGGAGCTCGAGACGAGTCGCAAGCGGCCCGGCAACATCGACGAGTACTGTTCCAAGTACAACGCCAACTACAAGAACTACTGCTCGCCGGCGAAGGCGCGACAGCTCGAGTCGCTGCTGGCTCAGTTCTGCGCCAGCTACAAGAAGAACTGCGACATCGACGAGGCCGACGAGCCCAAGGACGACGCGTTCCCGACGCCCGCCCCCATCCTGCCGGCGAAACCGGTGGCCGGTGTGCCGCCGCTGCCGTCCAAGGGCACCAAGGTGCCGCACAAGGCGACTCAGGAGGAGAAGTTGTCGCGCGATGAGTACTGCGACAAGTTCCGCGACGAGTACCACGATCAGTGCAAGAATACTCACGTCAACGACTTTTGCGACTCGTTTACCAAACTGTGCAAGTTGGAGACCAGCGAGCCAGTCAGCAAGAAAGATGGCGGCGAGAAGCAGATGCCGAACGATGGAAAAGGCAAAGAAGAAGAAGACATCGACGACGATCTAGAAGACATCGAGAAAGAAACCAACAAGATTGAAGACACAGTCAAGGAGAAGAATCCAAAGAAGCCGCCGAAAGAAGACGACGACGACGATGAAGATAATTTGTAAGTGTTCCAGTCTTAGTCCTTGGAGATTGTTAAAAGCAGAGAAATGGGAGCGGGCTCGAACCCCCGGTGAAAAGCTTGAAAAACTTGCAAAGTAGCAACCCACTAGGCTATGAATGCAAATTTGAAAATTCGTATATTTTAATTTATTTTTATTATCCTTGTGATTATTAAACCCACTAGGCTACCATTTTTCCAAAAATTCTCTTTCAGGGAATCACTGGAGGAGTACGAGACGACCGAGCAAACACCAACATCCCCGGAAGGCGAAGGAGCCAGCAATGACGAGGCGAGCAGCCAAACGAAAACGAGATGACGCTCGCTTGTTTGCAGGTGCAGCAATATTGCCAAAACTACAGCGAGAACTACAACTTTTACTGCGTCGGCGACATGTCTCCCGAGCACGAGAAGTTCTGCACGTCGTATAAGAAGAACTGCCCCAACTCGGCGCCGTAAGACAACACGAGCACATTACAAACGCACACAATTCTTATTTATTGATTGATTTTGGATTTTATTTATTATTCTTGGTTTTGTTTGTTTCTTCTTCTCGATTGGTTTGATCCCATCGATGTACTTGGTTCGGTTACTCACTAAAAACACATTCTCGCACATTCAGCATGCAACTCCAACTTGTTCTCATTTGCTCGTTTCTGAGCATCGCACCAATTGAGAGTCGCAAGCGTCGAAGGTTGGCCTCGCGGCTCGTCGGATAATCAGGCAAACAGCGTTTTTTTCCTAAATTGAAGGTTCAAAGAGTCGGGCTCGTTTCTCGGCAAAAACGGCGATGAGCAGTCGGGTGGCGGCGATCGTTCGCTGTACCTCTACAAGGGCAACAAGAAGGAGTACTGCGACAAGTTCGGCGTCAATTACAATTACTACTGCAAGTGAGTGCTTACCGTCCGCCGGCGCACATCTCAATTTTAGGGGCACCATCGAGAACGTGGAGATCTTTACCAAGTTCTGTCCGAGCTACAAGAAGGCGTGTCTCGGCGACGGCGAGACGACGGCCAGCACGGGTCCCGCCAACCCGTTCAGCAAGGAGACGGGCATCCATCCGAGTGCCAAGGAGCCCGGCGGCGACTCCGACTTCCCCGACATCCTCAATCCCGGCTCGTCGTCGTCCTCGTCGTCTTCCGGCCCGTCCAAGCCCAAGATCAAGAAGAGGGAGTGCACGCCCGACTGCGACCAGCGCATCTTCAGGCACTGCACGGTCGAGTGCAAGTGCGACTACATCTACCCGGCCGTGCAAAAGTTCTGCAATCCGCCGCCGATGCCGCTCTTCCTCAACACGTGCCGTCTTTGGTACAATGGATGTCCAAAGTACGAGCAGTACCATTACGCGTCGCAGTTCGTCTACTCGAAGGCGGAGAAGGGCAAGGTCTTGGGTAAGTTTTGCTGTAAAGAATCCCTAGTAGTCACGGCAAATTCAGAGGGACCAAAGACATCAACCACGTTCCAATTGCTAACACCCAACGGTCAGACACTGCCATACAAGCCGTCGAGATGGCGTCGATCTGCCGAGCCGATGATGACCGAATGGCCCGAGACGATGAGCGACGAGCCGGCGAATGGGTGAGAAGGCCAACCCTCGCCACAAATTGACACATTTCAGGGTCGAGTGGATGCCAAAGAAGAGCGAGTTGGTAGCTGCTCCGCCGCTCCCCAAGAATCACATTGCAAAGTGAGTTTCCATGGAATATTGCACCTCATCCTTCCTTTCTAAAGAGACGATGCTGGCGCGAAGAGCACCAAGGGCAACAGCTTGGAAGAGGGACCCGATCTGCCGCGCATCAAGAAGACCACGTAAAGGCGCTCCCCTCTCTCCCGCTATTTTCCGTTTTCAGCGGCGGCCAATCAGTACCAGTGTTCTCGGACAGCGTGTTCTCGAATGCCCTGCAGCAGTACAACACGTTCACAGATAGTCGCGGAATATTGCACAGACCTCGAAGCAGATCGCCTTTCACCAAGCCCGGTGAGTCCGCCTCCAACTCCTGCAAACATCCCAATCATTCGCAGGCCTGTGGGAGCCGAATCCCGACGATCCGCACAATCGCGACCACGCCAACAAGTGGTACTACCATCCGCGCTCGGTCGGCGTCGATTGGCTGCAAGGACAGCTCACGTGGGGCGCGCATTGGGCTGTGCCGGCTGCTGGAACGGGTGGCACCGATGGGTTCAGCGCTCTGCACTTCCCATCGCTCGGCACTTTCTTCAATATTCCCGACGACTACGATTGATTCTTGTTTTATTCTAATTCTAATAAATTATTCTTTTTTGAGCATGTCGGCATCCTTCAAGAGAAAACCTAAACGCGCCGCACTCTATGGCCGAGTGGTTAAGCGTTGCGGGCAGTAAGCAGTCCACGACTGGTTCGAAGCCAACCACGCAATTTTCCATTTTTACTTTTATAAACAACATTCTTCAAAATAGACAATTACCTATTCGGAATCGAACATTCTCCGCATGTATAATCATGTATTGCCTACAATGCAAATGAACAAACGCAGAATTAAACAAGCAGTTTGTGTCCAAAACCGGATCAAATCCACGCATCAATGATAAAAACGCCATCGCGGCGGCCTCGCGGTGACATTCATTCTCACCTGCCTTCCATCGACATGTTCGTTTATCCCGTTCTGGTCATCTCCAGCCTGGCCATATCCATCGGTACGAAATGGAAACCAATCGCCATCGCAGTGACTCGTTTCAGATGCTCAGATCAGCGCCATGTTCGGCAATCCGATTCAGGCGTCCAACTGCGAGACGTGGTCCGAGTGGGGGCCGTGCGTGTGGCTCAAGGGCAACGAGAAGAGGTGAGTGGTTGTCGACGAGCAGCAGTCAAGGCGCGTTTCAGATGGCAGCGCTCCTATTTCGACCAGCTGCTGCCTGGACGCAAGGGATGCCGCAATCATGTGTTCTTCCGGCTTCTCAGCGACCGCTGGGGTGTCGCGTTCAACAACTTTTACACGTACTTGCGTGAGACGACGCTCAGTGAGAAGCAATGCGGCGAGTGCTCGTATCAGCAGAGTTGCGGCCGAAAATGTCATCGCAGGTCGGTTCCCTCGATCAATTAACTTCACAATCTCAATTTCATCGCCCTCTGAGAATCCGTGCCAACAAAATGAAAAAAACTATTAAAAAAGAAAGCAAAAACCCAGCATGCCCTTTTTAAGCAAATTAATTTCGCCTGCCTGCATGCCTAAAACTCATTCTCACTTCCTCGTTGTTGTTGGCGAGCTCAATTTATGAGCAACAACAATTTCCCAATTGTGCAATTCAGAAACATAGACGAGACAAAAAAAAAGAAATGGACGAGATCGAAACCAGCCAATAATTCGTTTTTTTTTCTGCCTTATGGACCACTTTTTTTGATTAGCAACATTTCTTTCATTCGTTTTTCGTGAAATTGGTTTTCTTTCCGTTTATACGCCAGCCCTAATCGATTTCGAGTTGATTAATAGACCATATATATACTTACTTTGGATACTTTGGAGTTCGTATCGTCAGCAGCTACCAACGCGAACTATCTCTCGCCATTTGAGTCGACAAGCCCGCGCCATTGTTGACCAGACTGTCTTCTTCCGCAAGATGCCGATGCGCCTTCTTCCGGTTTCGGAGTTTCTTGATTCCAGGTCTACGAATTTAACCACCGCCTCCTTGACTGCTGTTGTCCATCTTTCTCTCGGCCGTCCTCTTCGTCGTCTAAAGCACCTTGGATCCCATTCTGTCACAATCCTAGTCCATCTTGTGGGTGGTAAACGAGCGACATGACCTGCCCATCTCAGCTTCTTCATTTTCGCAATTATTCGGATGTCGATGTGTGTTGAGCAAGCTGTTCGTGATAAGATGGCGTTGATCATTCTTTGTAGTCGATTGACCTGTTCCGAGAGGAGAGTCCAGGTTTCTGCGGCGTATAGCAGTGCTGGAATGACGTTCTGCATGATGAGCTTGTGTCTCCCTTCTTGATCAAGAAGAGGAAACAGATCTTTGCATTTCGTAAACGCAGCCCATCCAGCTCTAATTCTTTTTGAAATTTCTTCATCCAGTGAACCGTCAATCGCTATCGTGCTTCCCAGGTACTTCGTGTGAGTTGCAGTTGGACATTGTGCTCCGTCAACTTCGATGAGTCCGGACTGGACGTGTGAGTTGTGCAAGATCACAGTTTTCGAAGCGTTGATTTCTAGTCCAATTTTCTTGCTTTCTGCGACCAGGATGTTGAGCCGTCTTTCAATCTCTTCTGAAGAAACGCCAAATAAGACGACGTCATCGGCAAATTCCAATCGATGCAACCTTTCGCCATCCAGACGGATTCCAAACTCATTCAGCTGCGCCATTTGTATCAGATCGACCCTGTCTAACATCATCTGCAGTGTTGTGGCAAACAAAGTCGGAGATGCTGAGTCTCCTTGACGAACACCGCGCTTCAAGGGAATGTCGATTTGGGTTCCATGAACATCGATCTGCGCACATCCGTCCTTCATAATTTCCTTGAAAACGTTGGAGAGATGAGACGGCACGCCCGCTCTGTTGAGACTGTCGAGAACTGCCCTATGCGTGACTTTATCGAAAGCACTTGAAAAATCGACAAATGCTAAGACTAACGGAAACTGGAATTCGTTCGATTTTTCAATGAGCTGTCTAACGCACTGAATATTGTCGATGCATGATCTACCTGCTCGAAAACCATTTTGTGTGTCTTCCAGATAGGATTCCGTGTAATTCGACAGTCTATTCGTTAGAATTTTCGTGTAGAGCTTAGCAACGATTGGCAAAAGTGCGATTGGACGATACTGCTTGATTGAGGTGGCGTCTTTGACCTTCGGTAGCAGAGTGACGTTGGCTGTTTTCCATGCAGACGGAGTGTTCTCTTTTGCGATGGCGTTGTTCATAAGGCGTGCCAGGGGTGTGCTTATACTTTCCGCAACTGCCTTCAACATCGGTGGTGTGATCCGATCGGGCCCTGGGGCTGAGTCAAGCCTTGTAGATGAGAGAGCACGGAGAACTTCGCATTCGAGTATGGGCGGTATCGAGTCCTCCGGATCCGCATTCATCGCTTCGTTGCTTGTTTCATTGCATACAACGTTTAGTTCATCGGAATATAGCGTCGTGAAGTGTTTGTGTACCAAATTTCTAATCTCGGTTCGATTATATGTTACTGAGCCATCTTCTTTCCTTAGTTTGTGGAGCGGGATGAATCTGTCGTCAAGAGTGCGGAGTCGCTTTGTTCGCAGTTTTGTCGCTGCATTTGCAATGATAGAGTTACGAAATTCTTTGATGTCCTTCTCCAATGACTCGCGAGCTTTGTCAGAGACTTGTTTGAATTGCTGCTTGTTGAAAGGTGATTTGAGACGTATTTCGTGTCTTTCTCGTAGCAACTGTTGTGATTCGGCCGATATTCGACGATTCGTCTTTCTTTCCATTACTGAGTTTTCCGCGCAATCCTGAAGTGTTCTCGCAAGCGATTCGTAGGAATCAGTTGATTGTGGTCTTGCGGTCATCCGCTCTTGTACAGTGGCAATGTATTTCTCCATATCCAACGTCGAAAAAGGTTGAACGATTCGAGTTTTGGTACGAGATTGAATAATATTCCTCGGCAAGACTTTATTAGGGAAGTTCCATCGCGTTTTCACCATGTTGTGGTCGCTCTGGTGAGCTGCTATGTATACATCTACGTCTTCGACATATGAAGTGTGAGGTGCTAAAGCAAAGTCGATCTCAGTTGATCCTTTTCCGTTGGGGCATATATATGTCGCTTTTCGATGCTTCGGTTTTGGGAAAAATGAGTTGAGCAGCTTCAGATCGCACATTTCAAGAAAGTTAATAAATATATCGCCGTGAGAGTTGCGCGCTCCAATTGAGTGTCGTCCAATCCTGGGGAGAAGAGAGCCATCTTTCGACGATCCGACATTAGCATTGAAATCGCCTAGGATAATTACAAAATCGTTTTCTGCTTTTATGCTTCGATAAATATTAAGCAAGTCGGCAAAATATTTTTCCGACATGATTTCATCTGCAGACGATCCTTGCACTGGAGCGTAAACGTTGAGTAGTGCGATAGTATTCTTCTTAAATTCCATCGTTAATGAGACTGTTCGTTCGTTATATTGTTTGAAGTCTACAATCTTATCTTTGAATTTACTATGGACGAAGAATCCAACTCCATGTTCTTTTTTGCTTGATCGTCTTGATAGATAGAATGCGTGACCAAAAATGGTCATATTGTCAAAGTCGGAATTGTGTTTGGTTTCCTGCAACGCCACTATTCCGCATTTCGATCCAATTAAATATGGTAGAGCTGACAGAATTCTTTCGTTCAATATCGATTTCGAGTTCCATGTTCCAATGCATAGTTGGTTTTGTCTCTTTGTCGCTCTCGATATTCTGGTGGCGTTGCAGTGGTGTTGGTGGTGTTTGGTAGTAGTAGTTCCGTATTCCATAAATCGTAAATCTTCCGTGTCCATGATTCTCCCAGCGCTACATTCAGGACTCGACACGTGCGAGAATCGTTGCAACGCGCGAGTTGTCTCCTGAACTGAATCATCGGGTTTTCTATTTTTCTTTTTTCTTTTGAGTTGTTGGCGAGCTCAATTTATGAGCAACAACAATTTCCCAATTGTGCAATTCAGAAACATAGACGAGACAAAAAAAAAGAAATGGACGAGATCGAAACCAGCCAATAATTCGTTTTTTTTCTGCCTTATGGACCACTTTTTTTGATTAGCAACATTTCTTTCATTCGTTTTTCGTGAAATTGGTTTTCTTTCCGTTTATACGCCAGCCCTAATCGATTTCGAGTTGATTAATAGACCATATATATAAAGAAATGAATGGGAAAAAATGAAAAAAAGCTTCTTCTCCTTGGTATCCACAAGGGATCGATGATGAATGCATAAAATGCTTCTAATATTAAACAAGTTGTTCTACAAAATTCCATTTCTATTATAATTCTCGAAAAAATGTTAAAATAAAAGTTCGAAAATGATAATTTTGTCAGAGCGGGTTCGAACCCGCGCCTAGTGTTTGCTTGCTGAACGCGCGCGCAACCCACTATGCCATCGTGCCAAAAGTCGGGGACAACTTTCTCACGATATTAAAGCTCTAGAAGATTCTAGATTCAATTTTGACTTCGATTCCTTGATTCCCCGAAACTCAATCTGATTTCAGAGGCGATATCGGCATAATAAACCCGCTGTTCGTGGCCGAAAGAAAGTGCATGGGCGTCGATCAGAGCGAGGTAACTGTTGAGCCAATTAACTTCTTAATTGTCACTCAATTGCACAGGCGTGTGTCTCCACGTACGTGAACGAGTGCAAGCTGTGGCCGAACCCGTCGATCCAGCTGCCGAACGTGACCGAGTCGATGCAGCAGATCATCGACCACCTCGACTATCTCAACTGCGTGCCCGAGCACAGGTGAGCGCAGCCGCATTCACCATCCGCGCCCCATTCGCATTTCAGGCCGAATGGTTCAGTGTGCCGTTGCTGCTGTCATCCTTACGCGCCGAATCCGCAAAACTTCAAATGCGAATTGAAACCGCAACGATAATAATCTAACTGATTTTTGTAAATAATAAAAAACCAAACGAGATAAACATTGTTGAAAACAAAGTCGCGATAAGATTAAGATCGGCACAAAAACGCAGCCAAAAAAAGGGCGCAAAACTCGAGACCACTAGAGCTCCACCCATACACATATACACACACAAGCACACTCCCAAACTTTTTCTTATTCATCGCAGCGAACCATGTCGTCGGCGGCCGCTCCACAACCCGTCCACCAGCAGCAAACGCCACATGTAAGTGCTCACGTGCCCACGGCGCGCATCTTAAATGCATTGCAGAAGCATTGCAACACCCGCGATCGATTGTTCGGAAGCGAGCCGGCGAGCAAGCCGTCGCCCAAGCGCGTCACGCCAACCTACAAGTCGCAGATCTTCAGCGACGAGGCGCCGTCGCCGCAGAGGACGCCCAAGAAGGTGGTGCCGGTCGTGTGTGAGTGAATCGGCCAACGGTTCCCCGTCCAATTCTTGATTTGCAGCCAGGAACCCGGTCACCGGCGAGGTGAAGCAACTCTACCCGCCCGCTCAAAAAAGTCAACAAGCTCAATAAACGCCATTATCGTTTCCTTATCAATGTGCAATTCTTCTTCTTCTTCTAATTTATTATTTCCACCCACCTTTCTTCTGAATAAATAAACCTTCAACAATGCGATTCTTTTTCTTCTTCTCCTTTTTCTCGTCTACAAATAAAAACTCGTTTCAACCGCTCGCTATCAATCGAGACAATCTACCTGCCTGCCAAACGCATCGTTCAATTCCGTCCAAATGACCGTCAACTACCAACTCGATGTGGCGTCCGGCAATCCGACGCTTTTCCTGCGCCTTCTGCTCCGTTGGCGAGGCAGGCTTCGTTCCCTGTTTACAATTAGCTGACATCGTCTTGCAGGTTCCATTTGGAAGTCGGTCATACTTGAGTTGCTCGTGTGGCTTGTCTTGTTCTATTCCGTCTATTTCAGTTATCGCTACGCGTTTGGCGAGAATGCTCAAAGGTAATCATCATAACTTACAATTCTAGCCAATATTCATGCGAGAAATGTCCTTTTTCTCCTTCAATATTCCCTGGGGGGCATTCTAACCAAGCCAATTGCAAAGATCAGACGGTTGACCTTGATGCTTGATACAATTTTGCACCCAAATTTATAAAACAAATACCATACAGGGTGTTCGAGAAGATTTCCATCCACATGGACGATCGACTCAGCTACCTTCCGCTCACGTTCATGCTCGGCTTCTTCGTGACGACCGTCTTCGAGCGCTGGCGATCCGCGCTCAACGTGATGCCGTTCATCGAGAGGTTGGTGAGCCATCTGCAGGCAGTTTTCTCACGCGTGTTCAGCGTGGCACTCACCATATCCGCCCTGATTCCGGGCCGAAGCGACCGAGAGCGACTCATTCGACGTGCCATCGTCCGCTACACCGTCCTCCACCAACTGTTGATATTCCGAGATATTTCGATGAGCGTGCGTCGACGATTCCCGACGCTTAATTATGTTGTCGACGCCGGTGAGTCTTCATCTTAATATTCACCAACTGTGACAAAGTGAAAATGCATTTTCAATTTCTATCATTTAAAAAAAAAGCAAATTTGAGTTGCAAGATGGCAAGACTGAATAGATTGAAGGCTTTCTAACCGACGATGAGCTGAGAGAACTCGAGAAGATCAACTGCGACCCGGGACAGACGTATTGGGTGCCCATTCAGTGGGCCAACTCGCTCATATTAGATGCTCACCAGCAAGGATTGATCGATCAGCCGACGGCGTTCAACAACTGTCTGTTCGCCGTCAAGGACTTCCGGCTTGCCATGGAGACGATGATCAAGTTCGACAACATTCCCATCCCGATCGCCTACCCGCAGGTGGTTCTGCTCGCCATCCGCGTTTATTTCCTGCTGTGCGTGATCAGCCGGCAGTTCCTCATCAATGACAATCACAATAGTACGCAGGTGGGTGGACGCAACGAGCATCAGTGACTTTGCGCTTCAGATGGACTGGCCTGTGCCTATAATGACAATCCTCGAGTTTATATTCGTCATGGGCTGGATGAAAGTGGCCGAGGTGTTGCTGAACCCGCTCGGCGAGGATGACGACGATTTTGAAATCAACTGGATCATTGACAAGAACATCGTGGTAAGCGAGCGTTTGTCGCGAAACGGTTTAAACAAAACCGCAGACTGGAATGGCGATCGTCGACGACGCGCATGCAAGACACCCCGACGTGGTTCAAGACAAGTTTCAGGACCCAGGTAACCGCTCGTTGCACTTGTCTCATCCAAACTGTTTGCTATCAGATTACCTTCCCGCGTATGCGGTTGATTGTCAGCTTCCACGCACGCTGACTGGCTCTGCTTCCAAGGTCGAATTAGAACCGAACCAAGGCGAGGTGAAGATGAAGCGCGTCTCCCGGCGCTCCACCAAACCGACAGTGCGCATTCAGCGCCGCCACAATCTCTCCGTGCCTATTTACCCGTCGAAATGCGAACTCGGCAGGAGGTTTGAGATGGATATTGATCGCAACACTGACCGGCCCGTATTGTCGACGATCGAAGAGCAATCAATTATTGAAACGAATCACATTTAAAATAATTCGATTACAAACCACGACACTTTATATTTAATAAGAATAAGAATAATCAAAATCAAAAACAATTCATTTCGCAATTATTCACGAAAATGAACATTTTCGTAAGTTTTTATTTTGAATTTGAATTGTATGCCATTTTGAAATAGAAATATTGGCCCTTTTCAGCACACAATTCTAGCATTTCTCATTCAATCTGTGCTTGGTGAATATTTATGTGAATACACGCGTGATTGTCCGATCACTCATCAATGCGTTTATGGAAAATGTCAACGAAACACGAAATCATCCTCATAATCATAATCATAATAATTGTCCTTATATAAACACGTTTCAATGAATGCAATCTCTCGTTTCGCCGGCGTACACTCCAGCGAGTTGCAGGCGGCCCAAATTGTAAACGGTGCTCGGCTGCTTGGTGTCTGAAACGTATTTCGACGGAACGAAGATGGTCAGACGCCGTTGGCACGGTTTGATTCCATCGTCGCAGTCATGGTAAATGTTGATTTTCGGTTCGATTCCGGAGATCTTACGATAGAAAATATCTCAAATGGATGCAAACGAGCCTACCTCATCGGCGTGTCCTTCTAACTTGAAATGACCTTTCTTGTCGGTTTTTGCTGAATCCATAAGCTCATCTGGTGACACTAAAACATATCTTCACATGAATAATTAATAATTGACAAACGTGTATCGTGGTCGTACAATTTGATGAGCACGTTCGAAGCCGGCTCATCATTGCAGATGAGGAAACCTTCTACAGCTGTCGACTGTGTCCGACCAAAAGCTTGGGATGAATTAATTAAAGAAAATAGACAAAAAATCAATAAAACCATTTCGACAAAAAAGAAGACGTGACTGATTCTTATCAATCAAAAACTACATAACAGCAATTAAGAAAATCAATATTTATTCGATGATCGACGAAATATTAAATTATTCTGGTCTTCCGCTGCCTGTCCCAAACTCGTCAATACATTCGTCATCGTACAGATACCAGTCATCATCAGTGATGATTGGAGGAAACTCGGGACTGTAGATACAATCTGGGTCAAATGCTGGTTCGCGAGTGTACACGCACTCATCACAAGAGGGATCCGTCGGATCTAAAATTAAGAAATGCAATCTAAACAACTAAGTGAATTATACCTGCAGGCACAGGTGTCATTTTAGTTATTGGTGTACCAGTTGGTTGAGTGACGACCATGGTGGTGCCGGTAGAATCGCCTCCATCAGCAGGCTGGGTTGGTGTACCAGTTGGTTGAGTGACGACCATGGTGGTGCCGGTAGAATCTCCTCCATCAGCAGGCTGGGTTGGTGTACCAGTTGGTTGAGTGACGACCATGGTGGTGCCGGTAGAATCGCCTCCATCAGCAGGCTGGGTTGGTGTACCAGTTGGTTGAGTGACGACCATGGTGGTGCCGGTAGAATCGCCTCCATCAGCAGGCTGGGTTGGTGTACCAGTTGGTTGAGTGACGACCATGGTGGTGCCGGTAGAATCTCCTCCATCAGCAGGCTGGGTTGGTGTACCAGTTGGTTGAGTGACGACCATGGTGGTGCCGGTAGAATCTCCTCCATCAGCAGGCTGGGTTGGTGTACCAGTTGGTTGAGTGACGACCATGGTGGTGCCGGTAGAATCGCCTCCATCAGCAGGCTGGGTTGGTGTACCAGTTGGTTGAGTGACGACCATGGTGGTGCCGGTAGAATCTCCTCCATCAGCAGGCTGGGTTGGTGTACCAGTTGGTTGAGTGACGACCATGGTGGTGCCGGTAGAATCTCCTCCATCAGCAGGCTGGGTTGGTGTACCAGTTGGTTGAGTGACGACCATGGTGGTGCCGGTAGAATCGCCTCCATCAGCAGGCTGGGTTGGTGTACCAGTTGGTTGAGTGACGACCATGGTGGTGCCGGTAGAATCTCCTCCATCAGCAGGCTGGGTTGGTGTACCAGTTGGTTGAGTGACGACCATGGTGGTGCCGGTAGAATCTCCTCCATCAGCAGGCTGGGTTGGTGTACCAGTTGGTTGAGTGACGACCATGGTGGTGCCGGTAGAATCGCCTCCATCAGCAGGCTGGGTTGGTGTACCAGTTGGTTGAGTGACGACCATGGTGGTGCCGGTAGAATCTCCTCCATCAGCAGGCTGGGTTGGTGTACCAGTTGGTTGAGTGACGACCATGGTGGTGCCGGTAGAATCGCCTCCATCAGCAGGCTGGGTTGGTGTACCAGTTGGTTGAGTGACGACCATGGTGGTGCCGGTAGAATCGCCTCCATCAGCAGGCTGGGTTGGTGTACCAGTTGGTTGAGTGACGACCATGGTGGTGCCGGTAGAATCTCCTCCATCAGCAGGCTGGGTTGGTGTACCAGTTGGTTGAGTGACGACCATGGTGGTGCCGGTAGAATCGCCTCCATCAGCAGGCTGGGTTGGTGTACCAGTTGGTTGAGTGACGACCATGGTGGTGCCGGTAGAATCTCCTCCATCAGCAGGCTGGGTTGGTGTACCAGTTGGTTGAGTGACGACCATGGTGGTGCCGGTAGAATCTCCTCCATCAGCAGGCTGGGTTGGTGTACCAGTTGGTTGAGTGACGACCATGGTGGTGCCGGTAGAATCTCCTCCATCAGCAGGCTGGGTTGGTGTACCAGTTGGTTGAGTGACGACCATGGTGGTGCCGGTAGAATCGCCTCCATCAGCAGGCTGGGTTGGTGTACCAGTTGGTTGAGTGACGACCATGGTGGTGCCGGTAGAATCTCCTCCATCAGCAGGCTGGGTTGGTGTACCAGTTGGTTGAGTGACGACCATGGTGGTGCCGGTAGAATCTCCTCCATCAGCAGGCTGGGTTGGTGTACCAGTTGGTTGAGTGACGACCATGGTGGTGCCGGTAGAATCTCCTCCATCAGCAGGCTGGGTTGGTGTACCAGTTGGTTGAGTGACGACCATGGTGGTGCCGGTAGAATCGCCTCCATCAGCAGGCTGGGTTGGTGTACCAGTTGGTTGAGTGACGACCATGGTGGTGCCGGTAGAATCGCCTCCATCAGCAGGCTGGGTTGGTGTACCAGTTGGTTGAGTGACGACCATGGTGGTGCCGGTAGAATCGCCTCCATCAGCAGGCTGGGTTGGTGTACCAGTTGGTTGAGTGACGACCATGGTGGTGCCGGTAGAATCGCCTCCATCAGCAGGCTGGGTTGGTGTACCAGTTGGTTGAGTGACGACCATGGTGGTGCCGGTAGAATCTCCTCCATCAGCAGGCTGGGTTGGTGTACCAGTTGGTTGAGTGACGACCATGGTGGTGCCGGTAGAATCTCCTCCATCAGCAGGCTGGGTTGGTGTACCAGTTGGTTGAGTGACGACCATGGTGGTGCCGGTAGAATCGCCTCCATCAGCAGGCTGGGTTGGTGTACCAGTTGGTTGAGTGACGACCATGGTGGTGCCGGTAGAATCTCCTCCATCAGCAGGCTGGGTTGGTGTACCAGTTGGTTGAGTGACGACCATGGTGGTGCCGGTAGAATCTCCTCCATCAGCAGGCTGGGTTGGTGTACCAGTTGGTTGAGTGACGACCATGGTGGTGCCGGTAGAATCTCCTCCATCAGCAGGCTGGGTTGGTGTACCAGTTGGTTGAGTGACGACCATGGTGGTGCCGGTAGAATCTCCTCCATCAGCAGGCTGGGTTGGTGTACCAGTTGGTTGAGTGACGACCATGGTGGTGCCGGTAGAATCTCCTCCATCAGCAGGCTGGGTTGGTGTACCAGTTGGTTGAGTGACGACCATGGTGGTGCCGGTAGAATCTCCTCCATCAGCAGGCTGGGTTGGTGTACCAGTTGGTTGAGTGACGACCATGGTGGTGCCGGTAGAATCGCCTCCATCAGCAGGCTGGGTTGGTGTACCAGTTGGTTGAGTGACGACCATGGTGGTGCCGGTAGAATCTCCTCCATCAGCAGGCTGGGTTGGTGTACCAGTTGGTTGAGTGACGACCATGGTGGTGCCGGTAGAATCGCCTCCATCAGCAGGCTGGGTTGGTGTACCAGTTGGTTGAGTGACGACCATGGTGGTGCCGGTAGAATCGCCTCCATCAGCAGGCTGGGTTGGTGTACCAGTTGGTTGAGTGACGACCATGGTGGTGCCGGTAGAATCTCCTCCATCAGCAGGCTGGGTTGGTGTACCAGTTGGTTGAGTGACGACCATGGTGGTGCCGGTAGAATCGCCTCCATCAGCAGGCTGGGTTGGTGTACCAGTTGGTTGAGTGACGACCATGGTGGTGCCGGTAGAATCTCCTCCATCAGCAGGCTGGGTTGGTGTACCAGTTGGTTGAGTGACGACCATGGTGGTGCCGGTAGAATCTCCTCCATCAGCAGGCTGGGTTGGTGTACCAGTTGGTTGAGTGACGACCATGGTGGTGCCGGTAGAATCTCCTCCATCAGCAGGCTGGGTTGGTGTACCAGTTGGTTGAGTGACGACCATGGTGGTGCCGGTAGAATCGCCTCCATCAGCAGGCTGGGTTGGTGTACCAGTTGGTTGAGTGACGACCATGGTGGTGCCGGTAGAATCTCCTCCATCAGCAGGCTGGGTTGGTGTACCAGTTGGTTGAGTGACGACCATGGTGGTGCCGGTAGAATCTCCTCCATCAGCAGGCTGGGTTGGTGTACCAGTTGGTTGAGTGACGACCATGGTGGTGCCGGTAGAATCTCCTCCATCAGCAGGCTGGGTTGGTGTACCAGTTGGTTGAGTGACGACCATGGTGGTGCCGGTAGAATCGCCTCCATCAGCAGGCTGGGTTGGTGTACCAGTTGGTTGAGTGACGACCATGGTGGTGCCGGTAGAATCGCCTCCATCAGCAGGCTGGGTTGGTGTACCAGTTGGTTGAGTGACGACCATGGTGGTGCCGGTAGAATCGCCTCCATCAGCAGGCTGGGTTGGTGTACCAGTTGGTTGAGTGACGACCATGGTGGTGCCGGTAGAATCGCCTCCATCAGCAGGCTGGGTTGGTGTACCAGTTGGTTGAGTGACGACCATGGTGGTGCCGGTAGAATCTCCTCCATCAGCAGGCTGGGTTGGTGTACCAGTTGGTTGAGTGACGACCATGGTGGTGCCGGTAGAATCTCCTCCATCAGCAGGCTGGGTTGGTGTACCAGTTGGTTGAGTGACGACCATGGTGGTGCCGGTAGAATCGCCTCCATCAGCAGGCTGGGTTGGTGTACCAGTTGGTTGAGTGACGACCATGGTGGTGCCGGTAGAATCTCCTCCATCAGCAGGCTGGGTTGGTGTACCAGTTGGTTGAGTGACGACCATGGTGGTGCCGGTAGAATCTCCTCCATCAGCAGGCTGGGTTGGTGTACCAGTTGGTTGAGTGACGACCATGGTGGTGCCGGTAGAATCTCCTCCATCAGCAGGCTGGGTTGGTGTACCAGTTGGTTGAGTGACGACCATGGTGGTGCCGGTAGAATCTCCTCCATCAGCAGGCTGGGTTGGTGTACCAGTTGGTTGAGTGACGACCATGGTGGTGCCGGTAGAATCTCCTCCATCAGCAGGCTGGGTTGGTGTACCAGTTGGTTGAGTGACGACCATGGTGGTGCCGGTAGAATCTCCTCCATCAGCAGGCTGGGTTGGTGTACCAGTTGGTTGAGTGACGACCATGGTGGTGCCGGTAGAATCGCCTCCATCAGCAGGCTGGGTTGGTGTACCAGTTGGTTGAGTGACGACCATGGTGGTGCCGGTAGAATCTCCTCCATCAGCAGGCTGGGTTGGTGTACCAGTTGGTTGAGTGACGACCATGGTGGTGCCGGTAGAATCTCCTCCATCAGCAGGCTGGGTTGGTGTACCAGTTGGTTGAGTGACGACCATGGTGGTGCCGGTAGAATCTCCTCCATCAGCAGGCTGGGTTGGTGTACCAGTTGGTTGAGTGACGACCATGGTGGTGCCGGTAGAATCTCCTCCATCAGCAGGCTGGGTTGGTGTACCAGTTGGTTGAGTGACGACCATGGTGGTGCCGGTAGAATCGCCTCCATCAGCAGGCTGGGTTGGTGTACCAGTTGGTTGAGTGACGACCATGGTGGTGCCGGTAGAATCGCCTCCATCAGCAGGCTGGGTTGGTGTACCAGTTGGTTGAGTGACGACCATGGTGGTGCCGGTAGAATCGCCTCCATCAGCAGGCTGGGTTGGTGTACCAGTTGGTTGAGTGACGACCATGGTGGTGCCGGTAGAATCTCCTCCATCAGCAGGCTGGGTTGGTGTACCAGTTGGTTGAGTGACGACCATGGTGGTGCCGGTAGAATCGCCTCCATCAGCAGGCTGGGTTGGTGTACCAGTTGGTTGAGTGACGACCATGGTGGTGCCGGTAGAATCTCCTCCATCAGCAGGCTGGGTTGGTGTACCAGTTGGTTGAGTGACGACCATGGTGGTGCCGGTAGAATCGCCTCCATCAGCAGGCTGGGTTGGTGTACCAGTTGGTTGAGTGACGACCATGGTGGTGCCGGTAGAATCGCCTCCATCAGCAGGCTGGGTTGGTGTACCAGTTGGTTGAGTGACGACCATGGTGGTGCCGGTAGAATCTCCTCCATCAGCAGGCTGGGTTGGTGTACCAGTTGGTTGAGTGACGACCATGGTGGTGCCGGTAGAATCTCCTCCATCAGCAGGCTGGGTTGGTGTACCAGTTGGTTGAGTGACGACCATGGTGGTGCCGGTAGAATCGCCTCCATCAGCAGGCTGGGTTGGTGTACCAGTTGGTTGAGTGACGACCATGGTGGTGCCGGTAGAATCTCCTCCATCAGCAGGCTGGGTTGGTGTACCAGTTGGTTGAGTGACGACCATGGTGGTGCCGGTAGAATCTCCTCCATCAGCAGGCTGGGTTGGTGTACCAGTTGGTTGAGTGACGACCATGGTGGTGCCGGTAGAATCTCCTCCATCAGCAGGCTGGGTTGGTGTACCAGTTGGTTGAGTGACGACCATGGTGGTGCCGGTAGAATCGCCTCCATCAGCAGGCTGGGTTGGTGTACCAGTTGGTTGAGTGACGACCATAGTGGTGCCGGTAGAATCTCCTCCATCAGCAGGCTGGGTTGGTGTACCAGTTGGTTGAGTGACGACCATGGTGGTGCCGGTAGAATCTCCTCCATCAGCAGGCTGGGTTGGTGTACCAGTTGGTTGAGTGACGACCATGGTGGTGCCGGTAGAATCTCCTCCATCAGCAGGCTGGGTTGGTGTACCAGTTGGTTGAGTGACGACCATGGTGGTGCCGGTAGAATCTCCTCCATCAGCAGGCTGGGTTGGTGTACCAGTTGGTTGAGTGACGACCATGGTGGTGCCGGTAGAATCTCCTCCATCAGCAGGCTGGGTTGGTGTACCAGTTGGTTGAGTGACGACCATGGTGGTGCCGGTAGAATCTCCTCCATCAGCAGGCTGGGTTGGTGTACCAGTTGGTTGAGTGACGACCATGGTGGTGCCGGTAGAATCGCCTCCATCAGCAGGCTGGGTTGGTGTACCAGTTGGTTGAGTGACGACCATGGTGGTGCCGGTAGAATCTCCTCCATCAGCAGGCTGGGTTGGTGTACCAGTTGGTTGAGTGACGACCATGGTGGTGCCGGTAGAATCTCCTCCATCAGCAGGCTGGGTTGGTGTACCAGTTGGTTGAGTGACGACCATGGTGGTGCCGGTAGAATCTCCTCCATCAGCAGGCTGGGTTGGTGTACCAGTTGGTTGAGTGACGACCATGGTGGTGCCGGTAGAATCGCCTCCATCAGCAGGCTGGGTTGGTGTACCAGTTGGTTGAGTGACGACCATGGTGGTGCCGGTAGAATCGCCTCCATCAGCAGGCTGGGTTGGTGTACCAGTTGGTTGAGTGACGACCATGGTGGTGCCGGTAGAATCGCCTCCATCAGCAGGCTGGGTTGGTGTACCAGTTGGTTGAGTGACGACCATGGTGGTGCCGGTAGAATCTCCAGTTGGACTTGGCACTTCAGGAGTCGATCCAGTTGGACTTGGGACTTCAGGAGTCGATCCAGTTGGACTTGGCACTTCAGGAGTTGATCCAGTTGGACTTGGCACTTCAGGAGTTGATCCAGTTGGACTTGGGACTTCTGGAGTTGATCCAGTTGGACTTGGCACTTCTGGAGTTGATCCAGTTGGACTTGGCACTTCTGGAGTCGATCCCGTTGGACTTGGGACTTCTGGAGTTGATCCAGTTGGACTTGGCACTTCTGGAGTTGATCCAGTTGGGCTTGGCACTTCAGGAGTCGATCCAGTTGGACTTGGGACTTCGGGAGTTGATCCAGTTGGACTTGGGACTTCAGGAGTTGATCCAGTTGGACTTGGCACTTCTGGAGTTGATCCAGTTGGACTTGGCACTTCAGGAGTCGATCCAGTTGGACTTGGGACTTCGGGAGTTGATCCAGTTGGACTTGGGACTTCAGGAGTTGATCCAGTTGGACTTGGCACTTCAGGAGTTGATCCAGTTGGACTTGGGACTTCAGGAGTCGATCCAGTTGGACTTGGGACTTCAGGAGTCGATCCAGTTGGACTTGGCACTTCAGGAGTCGATCCAGTTGGACTTGGGACTTCGGGAGTTGATCCAGTTGGACTTGGCACTTCAGGAGTTGATCCAGTTGGACTTGGCACTTCAGGAGTTGATCCAGTTGGACTTGGCACTTCAGGAGTTGATCCAGTTGGACTTGGCACTTCAGGAGTCGATCCAGTTGGACTTGGGACTTCAGGAGTCGATCCAGTTGGGCTTGGCACTTCAGGAGTTGATCCAGTTGGACTTGGCACTTCAGGAGTCGATCCAGTTGGACTTGGGACTTCAGGAGTCGATCCAGTTGGGCTTGGCACTTCAGGAGTCGATCCAGTTGGACTTGGGACTTCTGGAGTTGATCCAGTTGGACTTGGGACTTCGGGAGTTGATCCAGTTGGACTTGGGACTTCGGGAGTTGATCCAGTTGGACTTGGCACTTCAGGAGTCGATCCAGTTGGACTTGGGACTTCGGGAGTCGATCCAGTTGGACTTGGGACTTCGGGAGTTGATCCAGTTGGACTTGGCACTTCAGGAGTCGATCCAGTTGGACTTGGGACTTCGGGAGTTGATCCAGTTGGACTTGGCACTTCAGGAGTCGATCCAGTTGGACTTGGGACTTCGGGAGTTGATCCAGTTGGACTTGGCACTTCAGGAGTCGATCCAGTTGGACTTGGGACTTCAGGAGTCGATCCAGTTGGGCTTGGCACTTCAGGAGTCGATCCAGTTGGGCTTGGCACTTCAGGAGTTGATCCAGTTGGACTTGGCACTTCAGGAGTCGATCCAGTTGGACTTGGGACTTCAGGAGTCGATCCAGTTGGGCTTGGCACTTCAGGAGTCGATCCAGTTGGACTTGGGACTTCGGGAGTTGATCCAGTTGGACTTGGGACTTCGGGAGTTGATCCAGTTGGACTTGGCACTTCTGGAGTTGATCCAGTTGGACTTGGCACTTCTGGAGTTGATCCAGTTGGACTTGGCACTTCAGGAGTCGATCCAGTTGGACTTGGGACTTCGGGAGTTGATCCAGTTGGACTTGGCACTTCAGGAGTCGATCCAGTTGGACTTGGGACTTCGGGAGTTGATCCAGTTGGACTTGGCACTTCAGGAGTCGATCCAGTTGGACTTGGGACTTCGGGAGTTGATCCAGTTGGACTTGGCACTTCAGGAGTCGATCCAGTTGGACTTGGGACTTCAGGAGTCGATCCAGTTGGACTTGGGACTTCAGGAGTCGATCCAGTTGGGCTTGGCACTTCAGGAGTCGATCCAGTTGGACTTGGGACTTCGGGAGTTGATCCAGTTGGACTTGGGACTTCGGGAGTTGATCCAGTTGGACTTGGCACTTCTGGAGTTGATCCAGTTGGACTTGGCACTTCTGGAGTTGATCCAGTTGGACTTGGCACTTCAGGAGTTGATCCAGTTGGACTTGGGACTTCGGGAGTTGATCCAGTTGGACTTGGCACTTCAGGAGTCGATCCAGTTGGACTTGGGACTTCGGGAGTTGATCCAGTTGGACTTGGCACTTCAGGAGTCGATCCAGTTGGACTTGGGACTTCGGGAGTTGATCCAGTTGGACTTGGCACTTCAGGAGTCGATCCAGTTGGACTTGGGACTTCAGGAGTCGATCCAGTTGGACTTGGGACTTCAGGAGTCGATCCAGTTGGGCTTGGCACTTCAGGAGTCGATCCAGTTGAACTTGGGACTTCGGGAGTTGATCCAGTTGGACTTGGGACTTCGGGAGTTGATCCAGTTGGACTTGGCACTTCTGGAGTTGATCCAGTTGGACTTGGCACTTCTGGAGTTGATCCAGTTGGACTTGGCACTTCAGGAGTCGATCCAGTTGGACTTGGGACTTCGGGAGTTGATCCAGTTGGACTTGGCACTTCAGGAGTCGATCCAGTTGGACTTGGGACTTCGGGAGTTGATCCAGTTGGACTTGGGACTTCGGGAGTTGATCCAGTTGGACTTGGCACTTCAGGAGTCGATCCAGTTGGACTTGGCACTTCAGGAGTTGATCCAGTTGGACTTGGGACTTCGGGAGTCGATCCAGTTGGACTTGGCACTTCTGGAGTTGATCCAGTTGGACTTGGGACTTCGGGAGTTGATCCAGTTGGACTTGGCACTTCTGGAGTTGATCCAGTTGGACTTGGGACTTCGGGAGTCGATCCAGTTGGACTTGGGACTTCAGGAGTCGATCCAGTTGGACTTGGGACTTCAGGAGTCGATCCAGTTGGACTTGGCACTTCTGGAGTTGATCCAGTTGGACTTGGCACTTCAGGAGTTGATCCAGTTGGACTTGGCACTTCAGGAGTCGATCCAGTTGGACTTGGGACTTCAGGAGTCGATCCAGTTGGACTTGGGACTTCAGGAGTTGATCCAGTTGGACTTGGGACTTCGGGAGTTGATCCAGTTGGACTTGGGACTTCGGGAGTTGATCCAGTTGGACTTGGGACTTCGGGAGTCGATCCAGTTGGACTTGGCACTTCAGGAGTCGATCCAGTTGGACTTGGGACTTCGGGAGTTGATCCAGTTGGACTTGGCACTTCAGGAGTCGATCCAGTTGGACTTGGGACTTCAGGAGTCGATCCAGTTGGACTTGGGACTTCGGGAGTTGATCCAGTTGGACTTGGCACTTCAGGAGTCGATCCAGTTGGACTTGGGACTTCAGGAGTTGATCCAGTTGGACTTGGGACTTCGGGAGTCGATCCAGTTGGACTTGGCACTTCTGGAGTTGATCCAGTTGGACTTGGGACTTCGGGAGTTGATCCAGTTGGACTTGGCACTTCAGGAGTCGATCCAGTTGGACTTGGGACTTCGGGAGTTGATCCAGTTGGACTTGGGACTTCAGGAGTCGATCCAGTTGGACTTGGCACTTCAGGAGTCGATCCAGTTGGACTTGGGACTTCGGGAGTTGATCCAGTTGGACTTGGCACTTCAGGAGTCGATCCAGTTGGACTTGGGACTTCAGGAGTTGATCCAGTTGGACTTGGGACTTCGGGAGTTGATCCAGTTGGACTTGGCACTTCTGGAGTTGATCCAGTTGGACTTGGGACTTCGGGAGTTGATCCAGTTGGACTTGGGACTTCGGGAGTTGATCCAGTTGGACTTGGCACTTCAGGAGTCGATCCAGTTGGACTTGGGACTTCGGGAGTTGATCCAGTTGGACTTGGGACTTCGGGAGTTGATCCAGTTGGACTTGGCACTTCTGGAGTTGATCCAGTTGGACTTGGGACTTCGGGAGTTGATCCAGTTGGACTTGGCAATTCAGGAGTCGATCCAGTTGGACTTGGGACTTCGGGAGTTGATCCAGTTGGACTTGGGACTTCAGGAGTCGATCCAGTTGGACTTGGGACTTCAGGAGTCGATCCAGTTGGACTTGGCACTTCTGGAGTTGATCCAGTTGGACTTGGGACTTCGGGAGTTGATCCAGTTGGACTTGGCACTTCTGGAGTTGATCCAGTTGGACTTGGGACTTCGGGAGTTGATCCAGTTGGACTTGGCACTTCAGGAGTCGATCCAGTTGGACTTGGGACTTCGGGAGTTGATCCAGTTGGACTTGGCACTTCAGGAGTCGATCCAGTTGGACTTGGGACTTCAGGAGTCGATCCAGTTGGACTTGGGACTTCAGGAGTCGATCCAGTTGGACTTGGCACTTCTGGAGTTGATCCAGTTGGACTTGGCACTTCAGGAGTTGATCCATTTGGACTTGGGACTTCGGGAGTTGATCCAGTTGGACTTGGCACTTCTGGAGTTGATCCAGTTGGACTTGGCACTTCTGGAGTTGATCCAGTTGGACTTGGCACTTCAGGAGTCGATCCAGTTGGACTTGGGACTTCAGGAGTTGATCCAGTTGGACTTGGCACTTCTGGAGTTGATCCAGTTGGACTTGGCACTTCAGGAGTCGATCCAGTTGGACTTGGCACTTCTGGAGTTGATCCAGTTGGACTTGGCACTTCAGGAGTCGATCCAGTTGGACTTGGGACTTCGGGAGTTGATCCAGTTGGACTTGGCACTTCAGGAGTCGATCCAGTTGGACTTGGGACTTCAGGAGTCGATCCAGTTGGACTTGGGACTTCAGGAGTCGATCCAGTTGGACTTGGCACTTCTGGAGTTGATCCAGTTGGACTTGGGACTTCAGGAGTCGATCCAGTTGGACTTGGCACTTCTGGAGTTGATCCAGTTGGGCTTGGCACTTCAGGAGTTGATCCATTTGGACTTGGGACTTCGGGAGTTGATCCAGTTGGACTTGGCACTTCTGGAGTTGATCCAGTTGGACTTGGCACTTCAGGAGTTGATCCAGTTGGACTTGGGACTTCAGGAGTCGATCCAGTTGGACTTGGCACTTCTGGAGTTGATCCAGTTGGGCTTGGCACTTCAGGAGTTGATCCATTTGGACTTGGGACTTCAGGAGTCGATCCAGTTGGACTTGGCACTTCTGGAGTTGATCCAGTTGGACTTGGGACTTCAGGAGTCGATCCAGTTGGACTTGGCACTTCTGGAGTTGATCCAGTTGGGCTTGGCACTTCAGGAGTTGATCCATTTGGACTTGGGACTTCAGGAGTCGATCCAGTTGGACTTGGGACTTCAGGAGTCGATCCAGTTGGACTTGGCACTTCTGGAGTTGATCCAGTTGGACTTGGCACTTCAGGAGTTGATCCAGTTGGACTTGGCACTTCAGGAGTTGATCCAGTTGGACTTGGGACTTCGGGAGTTGATCCAGTTGGACTTGGCACTTCAGGAGTCGATCCAGTTGGACTTGGGACTTCAGGAGTCGATCCAGTTGGACTTGGCACTTCGGGAGTTGATCCAGTTGGACTTGGCACTTCAGGAGTTGATCCAGTTGGACTTGGCACTTCAGGAGTCGATCCAGTTGGACTTGGGACTTCAGGAGTCGATCCAGTTGGACTTGGGACTTCAGGAGTCGATCCAGTTGGACTTGGCACTTCTGGAGTTGATCCAGTTGGACTTGGCACTTCAGGAGTTGATCCAGTTGGACTTGGCACTTCAGGAGTTGATCCAGTTGGACTTGGGACTTCGGGAGTTGATCCAGTTGGACTTGGCACTTCAGGAGTCGATCCAGTTGGACTTGGGACTTCAGGAGTCGATCCAGTTGGACTTGGCACTTCGGGAGTTGATCCAGTTGGACTTGGCACTTCAGGAGTTGATCCAGTTGGACTTGGCACTTCAGGAGTTGATCCAGTTGGACTTGGCACTTCTGGAGTTGATCCAGTTGGACTTGGCACTTCTGGAGTTGATCCAGTTGGACTTGGCACTTCAGGAGTCGATCCGGTTGGGTCCGGAACTGGTGGAGTCGATCCGGTTGGGTTAGGAACTGGTGGAGTCGATCCGGTTGGGTTCGGAACTGGTGGAGTCGATCCGGTTGGGTTCGGAACTGGTGGAGTCGATCCGGTTGGGTTAGGAACTGGTGGAGTCGATCCGGTTGGGTTAGGAACTGGTGGAGTCGATCCGGTTGGGTTCGGAACTGGTGGAGTCGATCCGGTTGGGTTCGGAACTGGTGGAGTCGATCCGGTTGGGTTAGGAACTGGTGGAGTCGATCCGGTTGGGTTAGGAACTGGTGGAGTCGATCCGGTTGGGTTCGGAACTGGTGGAGTCGATCCGGTTGGGTTCGGAACTGGTGGAGTCGATCCGGTTGGGTTAGGAACTGGTGGAGTCGATCCGGTTGGGTTCGGAACTGGTGGAGTCGATCCGGTTGGGTTCGGAACTGGTGGAGTCGATCCGGTTGGGTTAGGAACTGGTGGAGTCGATCCGGTTGGGTTAGGAACTGGTGGAGTCGATCCGGTTGGGTTCGGAACTGGTGGAGTCGATCCGGTTGGGTTCGGAACTGGTGGAGTCGATCCGGTTGGGTTCGGAACTGGTGGAGTCGATCCGGTTGGATTAGGAACTGGTGGAGTCGATCCGGTTGGGTTAGGAACTGGTGGAGTCGATCCGGTTGGGTTAGGAACTGGTGGAGTCGATCCGGTTGGGTTCGGAACTGGTGGAGTCGATCCGGTTGGGTTCGGAACTGGTGGAGTCGATCCGGTTGGGTTAGGAACTGGTGGAGTCGATCCGGTTGGGTTAGGAACTGGTGGAGTCGATCCGGTTGGGTTCGGAACTGGTGGAGTCGATCCGGTTGGGTTCGGAACTGGTGGAGTCGATCCGGTTGGGTTCGGAACTGGTGGAGTCGATCCGGTTGGATTAGGAACTGGTGGAGTCGATCCGGTTGGGTTAGGAACTGGTGGAGTCGATCCGGTTGGGTTAGGAACTGGTGGAGTCGATCCGGTTGGGTTCGGAACTGGTGGAGTCGATCCGGTTGGGTTAGGAACTGGTGGAGTCGATCCGGTTGGGTTCGGAACTGGTGGAGTCGATCCGGTTGGGTTAGGAACTGGTGGAGTCGATCCGGTTGGGTTCGGAACTGGTGGAGTCGATCCGGTTGGGTTAGGAACTGGTGGAGTCGATCCGGTTGGGTTAGGAACTGGTGGAGTCGATCCGGTTGGGTTCGGAACTGGTGGAGTCGATCCGGTTGGGTTAGGAACTGGTGGAGTCGATCCGGTTGGGTTAGGAACTGGTGGAGTCGATCCGGTTGGGTTAGGAACTGGTGGAGTCGATCCGGTTGGGTTCGGAACTGGTGGAGTCGATCCGGTTGGGTTCGGAACTGGTGGAGTCGATCCGGTTGGATTAGGAACTGGTGGAGTCGATCCGGTTGGGTTCGGAACTGGTGGAGTCGATCCGGTTGGGTTCGGAACTGGTGGAGTCGATCCGGTTGGGTTAGGAACTGGTGGAGTCGATCCGGTTGGGTTAGGAACTGGTGGAGTCGATCCGGTTGGGTTAGGAACTGGTGGAGTCGATCCGGTTGGGTTCGGAACTGGTGGAGTCGATCCGGTTGGGTCCGGAAGTGGTGGAGTCGATCCGGTTGGGTTAGGAACTGGTGGAGTCGATCCGGTTGGGTTAGGAACTGGTGGAGTCGATCCGGTTGGGTTAGGAACTGGTGGTGTAGTTCCTACCGGTAAGGTTGGGAGTCCCGGAGTAGTGTCAGTGTGATAAAAATTGCAATTAAAATCAAACCCATCTGGAAATTTGATGTAGTCCGGGAACTTGGTATGATCGTACACTGGTCGGCCGACAGCACTGGCTTGATGTCCAAACAGAAGAAGAATGAACACGACAATGTGCTTCATCCTGAAAATAATTATTAGAAAAGTCGTATTAAGTTTGGAAGATTTTTGAAAATTTTTATGAAAATGGTTCCATTGATACTGATTTCAATGCCAATTTAAAGGCAATATTCTTTTTTTGTGCCATCAAATTCAAAAATGTTTTTTATTTTAATGCTTATTTATTTATATTTATTGTTTTTCATCCCAATTTTATTCGATAGTTTTATTTCCAGAAATCTTTCTTTATCAATTTAATTATTTTTTTATGAATCATAAAAATGGCAAACATCAATCGATTTTTTTAAAATTCTTTAGGACCCATCAAAAATGAAAAGCTATTAAATCGACTTAATTAAAAATAATTGTGTATATAAAAGAAGTTCACCATAATAATCTTCTCCAATATCACCAATTATGAATATACCTTTGCTCTTGCTTCTACTAATAACAATCGAATCTATTGTCGCATTTTCTTCCGCTCAAAAGTATTTGATAGTTTTGATGAACTCCAATTTTTGCTTTTCTCCGTTTCAGACGTTGTCTCTGCTCAACATCCGATGCAAGATCCGGAAAATGTCCCTTAACAAAACGGTATTAAATTAACAGAATATTTTATATAAAACCTTAAAGATCCGCGCCAAATCAGCACAAGCGTTGTTTCAATTATCGCGATTCGAATTTATTCTATTCCACCATTCTTCGCGATATCCCAAATGTCCAAAGACGTTGGGGCCTCTCATCGAAACCAGGTAATGATAGACGACTTTATTATTAGTACTTGAATGCACCACAGATCCCACTCGGTTGGAATTCAAGCATCGTGATAACAACAATAATAACAGCAATAAACAGAAGACAAGGCTGGAGTTTAGAAGACGTGACGAGGTCACAGAAGGTTTGGGTTCCGTCATTTTGCTTAGAAAAACTGATCGAAGCGATCTTTGTATTCAGAAAGTGAAATGGGTGTCAGTGAAAGTGTCATATTGATACCAGTCAGTGTGTCCATAAGAGATAGTGCAAAAATCAGAAAACATACAAATTAGCGGAAAATTAAATATTGTTAGTGACAGATGTTACTATAATATCTTTAAAATTTTAGAATGCAAGCCTAAAAAAACTTTAAAAAAAAACAAACCTAAAAATAAGAAAAATTTGGGAAAAAATGAGGCCTAAAATTTTCGAAATGAACGTCATCATTGTCGTAAATTGTTGCGCTTACAATTCGCCGCGAATTTGAAAAAAATAATTTAGGTAACTGTGATAGACTACAATTCCTAAATATTTAGTATTGTTATTGAGCTATTGAATATATTACAATATTTTTAAGCAATTTGAAGCAAAAAATGAACCAGATGGCTGGAAATAATTATTCTAATACGGATTATACTACAAATTAAATCTACACAAAATCAGTCGTCAAGTATTGCGCAGCTAATTCGCGCGATAATTCAAATTTGTTTTTTTTATTTTATTGAATTTTATAATTTTTTTGTTAAATTTCAGCTCCCAGTTTCAAAATCAAGTTTGAACGCAAAAGTAAAGGTAAAAGTTTGTCAAAATATTGTTACTAATCTGTTTGTTTATTATTTCCAGCCGTTGATCAATCAAATCAACGAGTCTTTTACAAATTCGAGAAACGTTCGCCATAATGATCATAAAATGTTTATTATATTATCAATAAAACTTTATTTATATATCATAAATGTATTATATAAATGAATCCGATTGAACGGTTCTTCAACAATGAAGTCGACCTTGTTTCTTTTGGCATCATTGAGCATTTTTGCTCACTCGTTCCCCGCATTTCCGTCATTTGACCCTTCAAAGTTCAAGAATGTCGTCGTGACAAGCAGTAAAAGTAACTCAAAGAGTTCGCGCAACTCGGTGGTATCTTCAAACACGTCCTCGAAGAGAGTCGAGTCCGCCGACGGCAAGGTGTTTGAGGAGAACCTGTCGAATGCCTCGAATAAGACCGACGGAATGGACGTGGTGGCGAATATGAAGTCGACGGATATTCAGCTTGAAAATGGCACCAAGGTTTGCTTTATATTCTTACTTTACTTATTGTCCCGCTTCTAAAGGTGCATGAATCACAAAAGAACGGACATGGCGTACAGGTGGAGCACGTTCTAGAAGACGTGAAGAAGAGCAAGAAGATGATTGACGGCGACAATGTTCAGGAGGTTAAGCAGGAATCATTCCTCAACTCGAACAAGTAAGCGAGAGGAAATCTCTCAATTTTTTGTTCTAAATTCTTGCAGACGCGCCGAGGACACGATCAATCAGAACCAGACGATGATCGATGACGGACATGGCAACTTCCACAACTCTACGAACTCGCACGAAGTCAAGAAGGAATCGGGCAGCCTCGTCAACAACACTCTGAATGAAGAACGCCTCAAGAACAAAGACGGCGAGTCACTGAAGAGGCGCGAGACATCCATCAATGAGAATAAGGACAGGCTAGCCGACAACACCAAGAACTATTCACTAACCAAGGACGCTGACGGCAACCAGCACAAGCTGAATAAGGTGAACTACAAGAAGGACAACAAAAGGGACTCGAAGCACTCATCCAGCGACCTCGAGGACATCAAAAAGGCGAATGGCGAGCGCGAGAAGCGTCTGAAGAAGAAGGAGAAGAGCTCGCGTGAAGCGGTGAAGAGCGATGTGCTCGATTACGTGGACGAGGAGCAGAACAGCGATGGAACGTTTAATAAGCTGACAGTGGTCGTCGACAAGTACCAGAAGGATGCCGCGGATAAGAACTTGGAGCAAGAGCTGAGCGAAAAGGTTGGCCAGGATGGATCGATTGAGAAGAATGCGAAGAGCAAGTTGGATGAGAGCAAGGAAAAGTCGGCATATGATGAGAGAATGGTGAAGCATTCGCGCAAGAATAAGGATGGCAGTATGTTGGATGTGAAGAATAGCACGTTGGATGCAACTAGTGTATGTTCTTTTTTTTTAGTTGGATATGTTTATGCTAGTTTATTCTGCAAATTTTATTTCTCACAAATTTACTTTGAAAGACAGTGTACGAAAATTGAATTCCTTCTAGATTTCCTTCTCCTAATAATTATCCATTTCAGGAGGGATCGCGCACGAACAAGGAAGAGGAGCTCAGTTTCTCCAAGGACAGTCAAGGCAACTCCAAATCGGAGCACCGCTTAAACAAGAAGAACAAAAAGCATAACAGCGCTGTGAGCAACGGCTCGAGCCAGCAAAAGCGCACCGGAAGCGATGGATCAATTGCAGAGATTGATTTGAGCCGAAAGAATGAGCGAAACGCGACCTCGTCGGATTCGCTGAACCTCCATCATCAATTGGAAGAAAACGCGGATGGAAGCAAGAAGAAAACGGAGAACGAGGTTGCCACCAAGTCGGAGACGCTTAACGAAGATATTGAGAATTCTATCAAGACGGTATTGTTTTGATGATTTTGTTTTTAGAATGCACCAAGTATTTTGCAGAGAAATGTTGATGGTAAGGGAAATGAGAACAACACACTGAATATGGACAAGTACACGAGGGATATGAACAACAAGTTTGAGAGCAAGGTTGACACAAGCCTTCAAGTTGACAAGGATGGCTTTCAGGTAAACTTCAGGAATCTTCTATAGGTTTTTGATTTTGAATTTCTAGAATGTGGCCAGCAAACGGATCAATACGACGAATAATTCGGATGATGAGAACTCTCGGCAACAGGCTCTCATTAATATTAAGAAGGCTGATGGGACGAGCAAGATGATGAATAATGAGAGCAGTCAGTCGAATTCGAGCAAGTTGAACAAGGTCGACAAGGAGCAGTACGCGCTTTTGACGAGCAAGGATAAGAACAGCACGAGTTTGGAGACATCGTCGGACTTTGATGAGAACAATGAGAAGAAGAGCGCGGCCATGGTCGACGTGTTCGACGTGAACCGCGGCGGCAACAGAAGCATCAAGGTAATTGGAACACGCTTTTTTGAACATTTTTATCTTGCTTTTCCAGCACACCGATGATAGAGTGAAGAAGTCGAATGCGAAGGGAAGCGCAAAGAGCTTGAGCGAGTTCTCGAAGGATTCGAGTGGAAATGAGATGAGAAAGGACGAGTCGAGTAACGTGCTCAAGAAGGATTACCTAGCCACCGATGATAAGAACGTGGACCGTGTGTTCGCGACTGACAAACATGGCGCGATGTATGAGAACGTGAAAAGCAAGATTAGGCACGAGAAGGACTCGGTTGAGAGCACGCATCGCAAGAAGGAAGACAGCAAGTCGGCCGATGGCACGGTGCGCAAGGTGGACGAGTCGAGTGATAAGAGCAAGGCCGCGGAGAAGGTGTCGAATGAGATGAGAGAGGCGACTTTGTTGCAGACGGGAGATGGCGATATGACGCAGCGCGTGAAGGAGCAGAAGATTGTCAACAACAAGTTGGAGCAGAACGAGGAGGAAAAGAAGGCGAACCTGCTGAAGAACAAGGATGGCAGTCTTGTGGAGGAGAACAAGGACAGGAAGCTGAATCTGAAGGAACAACAGAGGTTAAATGAGGAGAATCAGAAGACGCAAGAGTTCATCAATGGAAACTATCTGGAGCAGTCTTCTGGAAAGCAGCAGTCGCAGGATTATCGCGACATGAGCAGCTCATTGAACGTCGACTCGAAGAAGGTGGCGAGTGATGGCAAGGTGGACGAGGAGAAGATTCGGCAGTCGAATGAGGAGAAGAAGAACGACTTGGAGAAGAAGAGTCACCAAGAGGAGCGAATGTTTAATAATTGATATCAAACAAACCCGTTTTATTCAAAATAATCAAACATAAATTAAAGATTTCCTAAAAAAAATTGAAACAAAATTCAAACTCGTCGAAAGTCTCCTTTAAATATTCTGGTTAATGTTTTCTTGAACTGCTGGTTCGCCATCGCATAGCAGAACGGATTGAGCGGCGAGTTCATATAACAAAGGTAGTAGGAAATAGTGTAGAGCGTGTTAAACGACGGCGACGCTTTGCAAGACTCGCAGAAGCCGTATATGGTGGCGAGCACGTAGAACGGCGTCCACAGGATGATGAACGAGCCCAGGATGAAGGTGATGGTCCGCAGCGCCTTGCGAGCCCTGTTCTCCGATCGCGACTTGTATTCCTGCAATTTAAGAAAATTTGAATTGTTTGCTAATTGAAATGGCGCGAAAGCAAGAGTAATTGCAAAGCGGTGGAAAAGGGAAGACAAAAAACCTTCTTCTTTTGAAACACATTCATCAACATTTGAAACGGCTAAAAAAAAACACAGAGGATAGAATTGTCATGCAAATTGGGTGAAAACGTAAACTTGCCAACCTTTTTATTGCGCTTCCTCCTTTTGCTGCGCACACTGCGGCTTCGCATCGCAGTCAAGATGCGCTGCACCTTGGACGTTTTGACGCTTTCCACGCGCGATACGGCGATCAGCGGCACTTTGACCTCGTTCGGCATTTCCTGATTGTTCGCTGGTGTTTCGTTGTTGTTGTTGTTGTTGTCTTCACTCTTCAAAGGAGGGACCAGTGGAATGGTGGAATCTACTTCGCTTACCTGGACGGGCTCGGGACTCTTGTTGCGGCGCGAGATCCTGCGCGTGGACAGAGCACGCCGCAGGTCGTCGTTGCCGACCATCGACGACACGCTGTCGGCGTCAATGAACGGCAGCGAGATCTGCGGCTTGAAGTGCGGGTGCTCATGCTCTTCGTGCGAATGCTCGGACGGCTCCGGTGACACGCACGGCGCCGTACTCTCGCGCTCGATCACCGAAGACGGCTCCTGCAGGTGCTGCTTGGCGTCGTCTTGCAGCGACGCCTTGGTGTGGTCGATGTTGTTGTTGTGCAGGGTCATGTGATTGCGCACCGGCTGGCTCGTCTCGCATGACGTCGTCGTAGGCGCTTGGTTGCTGCGATAGCATCTGAAATCAAAGTGTCCCCTTATTATTTGTGCTGTCGTTTTTGCGAGTCGCGCTTTCGTCACATTTGATCAGATTTAGTTATTCAATTTTTATTTAGTCGTGCTGCTTCAAAATTGAGTAATCCAATTTTCCATATGCACAACATCATCAACTCTTCTTCTTCTTCTCCTTCAAAACTTTTTTTTTCTCGTTGTTGTTTGTTTGTTTGTTATTCCTGCCGCTGTCCTCTTATAATTGATGATGCTTCTATGTATTATACTTCAACAGCTTTTTGATGCGCGCTCCCTTTGGGACTTAAAAAACAGACACACACACACATATAGAAGATCTCACTTGCTACTATTTGATGTATCATTCGGCGAGTCTGACGAACTATTGGCTGCGTCGCTGGTTCGCACACTAAATTCTGGCTTCCTCATTTCTGTGAGCAGTGCGAGTCGTTTCGTTTTCTTCAAACATAATCAACACCAATGATTGCATGTTTTCGATTCCAAAACAAACCTGATCGCTTTTCAACGCGAGCTTCTTGGCGGCCCGATAGATGCCGCAGTATAAATAGAGCATGACGATGAGTGTCGTCCAGTAGTAGGAAATATACATGCCCATGTTCAAGTAGGGATTCGTCATGAATTGCACATAGCACTCGGTTTCCTTGAGGATCCTGCCGGTGCCGGTGAATGTGCCGTAGCCGAAGATGGAAAGTGAGAAGAGAACGCTCGGTACCAGCCATATTACGATTATAATCAAAACGACGCGTCGTGGCGTCCTCCAGTTCCTATAGGTGGCTGGTTTCTTGACTGAGCAATATCTGAATGGTCCTCTTTGTTTTATTATTCCGATATTAAACCGACAAAAAAGAGCCAAATCAAAGGAAGCAATTTAAAATCAAACTTTGCGTAGAATAAAATGCTTAAGTTCAAAAATCTTGGCGTAATATCACGACCAATTTGAATATTAATTATAATCTAGTCTAATCATCAATCTAATTTGGTTATTCAAATGTGGCTTGATGGCCGAGTGGTAGTGATGTGGGGTATTGGTAGAATCTATGAGTGTTCTACACTCGGCTGGGTTTTGTTTTTTTTTGTTTTTATTAGTTTTCCTTTTAATTAAGTTCTTAAAATCTATAAGCATTAGTTGTTTTGTAAAGTGATATTAATTGTTGAATAACGTTATACTTACTATTTTATCATATTCAATTTAACATAAAAGTAATACAATTAATAATCCGCATATATGCACAAAGTACAAAGTTTGATTTTTAATTTCTTCCTGTGTTTTAGACACTCGGATAGGTATATTTTTGTCGGTTTGATCAAAAGCATCGTTTACCTGTCTACTGTGATGCCTAGAACCGTATAAATTGATGCTAAACATACGATATAGTCTATGGAAAGCCATAGATCGCATAGAATATCTCCCCATATCCATATATTATCATTTAAGTAGAATGCTGTGTACACTGGAATACCTTCGAGACCAATCAACTGCAAATGGAAGCGTGTCATCAATTCATTTATCAAACGAAGCAATGGAAAATATTTAAACTAACTAAAGCCGACAAAAAAAACGTTGTATTCCGTTCGTTCTCTTTGGGGGATTATATTTCAAAAATTACCATTTCTTGAGCAAAATTGATGACCATTTATGATATGCTCGAAAAGGAAGAAAAAATGAAAGACAAAAAGAGATTAACATCGGGCCGTGTTCTTAGAAATTCTTGTTGAGCAAAAAACAAAGAAGATGAAAGGAAAGGAAACAACACGTTTCTCGCTTTCAAGTTTATTCATCTTGCTTATTCATTCAATAATTGATTTCGGGTTGTAAAATAAAATGAGCATAAAATTGAAGCAGGAAAACAACAACATCGAGTAATCGAACTAGAAAAAATACGAATAAGGAGAAGAAGAAGAAGAAGAAGAAGACGAGTCAAGATAAACAAATTGAAACGATGAGCCGTGTACAACTTAACCAATCATGTTTGCCGGAGCACATGCACAATTGTTTTCAATACCTTTTACGACGATAAATATGCTCTAAATGGTTTTCTCCTGCCGACCCCGATATCTTAAATAGAAATTTCTTCGTTTCTTGGTATGGCGACTGACTTTTCTTGTCAAAATGTAATTAAAAGTGCTTGAATAGAAAATAACTAACTAATTATGTGCATATTTGGCAAAGAAAGATGAGGATGAGAGATTGGCAAGAATTTCAGCAATATTTTTGTGCCACTAATTTTATAAAAAAAAAAACAGTGGCAGGAAATTGGCAGGAAAATTGTTTTGTCCACTAGTTAGCAAAGGCATATTCCTGCCACCTTCCTGCCAGACGATACAATGTATATTCCGGCCACCTTCCTGCCACACGATACAATGTATCCTCCTGCCACATTCCTGCCACACGATACAATATACCCTCCTGCCACATTCCTGCCACACTACTTCATTTTGAAAATTAATTTCTCCCGCCAACTTTGTTACATTCAATTCTTGGAAAACGCATTTAGGTGAGAATCATCTCATAACATATTCTATGCAATTTATTTGAGAAAGTTAATTATTAATGAAATTGAATAAACAAACGCATGTTTATGTATAGCTCGAAACAAATAGTGGATCGCAAATTGTATGGAATGTGACATATCAAGATACGAATAACTCGTTTGATACACTTTTCAAAGTTCACTTCTCATGCTCAACATCGAACTTATAGTCGCAACTATCAAACAAAGGAGAAACTTCCAACAAATACTTGTGATAAATGACAAGATGCATAAAATTTTTTTGTTCAGCGACATGTGAAAAGACGGACAACAATTCACATTCAAAAAATATTCGCAAAAGTATGAGTCGCCTCGAATAAAAAAACATGTGAAAATCGTCAGAAATTGGCGCCCAAAATGCGCAGGTGATAATTCAATTTGACCAATTCTATTATTAAAAACCATCAAGTGCATTTAAATAGGTAATAACCAATTGATCTCTTTCTCCATTGAACTCGCCGAAAATAGTCACAATCTGATAATTATTCACGTCAGTCGTGCCAGCGCCGGAAACAGACTATGAGAGAATTGGATTACATTCAAAGCTTCTACTATTGGACAGGAGGATAGAAGAGCGACTCATTAGCCGCAAAACGCTTTAGGGCGACGGCTCACATGAAAAGTTGTATAGCTGAGTGAAGGAAATTTCCGAAACGTTTTTTTATTGATTTACCTGAGCGGATGAACCTCAACAATTCATTGAGAGAACAGTGTGAGTCGAAATGGGCGGGAATTTGGCAGGAACATGTGCGTAACTTTGGCAGGGAATATTCTAGAATTTGCGATTTTTTGCGAAATGAGAATTTTCGAAAGAATTGCACTAGGTTGGTTAGCAATAAAAAATATAGAGGGATTAACGAAGAGCAAATAATACGAATCGACTGAAACAAACAATAACATCGTCTTAAGAAGGAAATTTCCCCGATAAAGAAAACGAACGAACCCAAAAAAAAACATAAAAGTGCTCGTCTCGACGGAATCTATGAGGCGAAACGGATGTTGGGCAATCAATCGAGCCATTTTATTAATATAACCATTACAATTATGATCGTTTGACTAGCAAACAAACAAAGAGATGAACAAGTGAGCTCATTTCCAAAATGAAGCCTATTTCGCGTTTCATGCTCATAATCTCGTGTTTCGATCCGAGACGAGCAACAACAAGCACAACAACGAGAACGCCAACAAACCAGGTCTGAAAATGCGAGCGAGAATATAAAATAATTGGTCGGCTGTCTTATATTCTTGTCGAGGTAGTAGGACAAGAGCACAGCCGTGTTGCCGACAATCGTGATAATCGAGAGCACCAGCATCAGACATGATAATAATACGCTAGCGATCACCATCACTCGTGTATCGGCTTCGTCTTGTGTTTCCTGCGTTTTCCGCTCATCAGGACACGCCGATCATCGCCTTCTTCTTCTTCTTCGCACCTTTTTTGCTCTCGGCTCCTCTGAAATCCTCAAAATCAGCTGCGCGTCTTATTGCCGACTCTCCAGAAGAGAAATTAAATCTTCCGTGTAATTCGATACGCGATTATCATCAAAAGGATAAATAAAATAAACGAAACGAAATCGAGCAAAACGAGCTGCTGCAAGTGTGAAGAACGAACCATCTTATCTTCCCCTAACCTTGCCGAAAACGTCCGTCGTCTTCTTCTCCAAGTGGGTGGAGCACCATATAAACGTTTGTTGTGCACAACAAGTAGCACAACATTCTTCCTATGACCCGCCCCCCGATACAACTTAAACACAAAAAAGTAAATAAATAGTAAACTCATTATTCAGGAAAATTAAATTTAAACAATAACAAATCTATTCACATTATTTAAAAAAAAACAAACAGATATAAACGAAACAGGAATAATATTGTGAGAATAATCAATTACAACTTAATACACACTACGGGTTCGAGATCAAGTTTGGTGAGCTGCTAATATATTTGGAACCAATTATTAATTAAATAATTATTATATTATTAATAATATATATAGACATTTTTGTATTATATGTGAATAAAGTAAAATCGATGAACAACCCGCATCAGACAGATCCGTAAATACACATGAAACCGTGAATCTCAAGAAACAGAAACAAAAAAAAATTAGATCATGAAATACTAAATACATTTGGGATGGAAAAAAAGGAAAACCAATTTGATGATGATGATGATGATAAACCTAGCGAGTTCTGACTAAAAAACAATAGACAATTATCTTAATTCCCCGTCTTCGATATCTGTGGAATAAACTAATGTTGGAGGGGGTGGAGCTGGAGGTGAAACGGTCGGCGGGGATGGGTCCATTTGCTTCCGAGGTTCATTTCTGGAATTTATCGATAAAATGACATTAAAAACTATTATTCATTTCAGAGATCGATGCCTAATGGAAGAGTAATAAAAGAAGAGAAAATGATGGGGCCACAAAAAACATTTTTCTCAATTCCTCTTAAATATGTGCTGCCCATAATTTCGTAAAAAAGAATGGCCGTCTAAAAAGAGAGGCCGTCCAAACGAGAACATCAGTCCATCCTAATATTTTTCCTCTTCCATTAGGCACCGATCTCTGAAAAGGACAATAACAAAAAATTACTTGTGCTTAATATCCATGCACATTTTTTGATAAGCAGATTTAGATGAGTCCCCAGATCCATTTACACGAACACTGACTGCCGCAGCAGCCGCGGCAGCCTCAACCTCCAATTGATATGTCGACTTACCATATTTGTCATCCACTTTGCTCCTCTTTTCACTTAACACGCACAAATAAATATGAACGAGTATTGTCAAACATACTTTGGTTGTAATTCACTCTTATGTTCCGGATAATCCCTTTTGCTTCGCCTCTCTTCTGAACTTCGATGACTTGACGATTCCGAGTCTATAAAAAACATAAACCATTAAAAAATCTCATAAATCTTCATACAATGTTTATGAGAATTATTTTGGTGACGACCATTATTAGACGAAGATGACGATTTTTCCCTGTGGGCTATTGAAGATGACAAACTCTTTTGATGATGATGATGGTGGTGATGATGATGATGATGGCTCGAGTGATGTTTTCGTGATTTCTCATTCGTCGATAATGGGTTGGTTGATTTAAACGACTTCTCCAATTCTTTCTTCACTTCCACTGGGTTTTGCACATCCGGTAAAAAGCTTTGCCGCGGACTATCACGAGATTTGGTTTCCGTCAAGCTTACTTTCTGTCGCTCCTGAATGAATAGCTTATTAAAATTCATTCATATCGACTTGTTTACTTTGTAAGCGGACATATCTATTTTCTTAGGAGTTAAAACAGGAGCAGTTGGAGGTGGCGGAAGAATGCTCGATGAAACTGAAGGACTAGGTTGGCGATTAACTGAAAAAAATAATTTTATTATTATTTCTTGGGTATTTATAAACTTTTCACTTTTCCCTTGGGATCAATTTTTCGCAATGATCCAATATGCAATTCTGGTCTTTTACTGAAGATATTAAGAAACTCGTCTTCCATTTCTATAAAAGCTCAATATAATTTACTTTATAAAATAATGTATTACCTTTAAGGATATCCAAAGTCAAGTTCCTATCACCCAACTGAAACCAGCGACTCGCTACTTCCGAAGGAGCAATTTCCGTCATATCGAGATCATGAAAGTGGCACGCGATTTGTACACAAGCCGTGGCTATAAATGAGCACGAATATCTAATGCTCCAATCAGTTATTAATAATCTTAAAAAAATAAATACATATTTTTTACATATTAAATCTTACATGTCTGTTGATAAATAGTACGCTGTTTTAACCATTTCTTTATAAGTATTTCTTCCTAAAACAAATAAATATTTAATTTTAAAAACCAAACTCACATACCTTTCTCAATTTCTTGCATCAATTTCAGCACATATTGGTGTGGAAGATCTACATTCATATCAAATGCTACAAAATATCAATGAAAAAACAGAGCATTGATATTCATTTCTACATACCCAATGTTTTCAGCAAGAGATTTTCCATAGCGACTATAAAGTCACACGCGCTAAAGAAATGCTAAAATAAAAAAAAATTATAATCATATATTTTGTTGGGTGATGGGCAGGCAAACCTCTTCTGAATGAAAAGTTTTCTGGTGTGGATACTTCATAGTCCACCACAAGTTGACAATATATTTCAATTTTCTAGGACTATCCTCATTTTTCCCTGATAAAAATAGACAGGCAGCAGCGACGTCCTACATAAATAGCGACAAATTGAATAAAATTGTATTGAAACAATCCTACCCGGTAATCCAATTTCTTAAAAGAATGGAACTTGAAAAACCGGTTGAGAAAAATCGCAGCAACTCCAGTTGCAAGACTAGAACATTACATTTGTTTAATTATATTTCAGCAAAATAATTTTATTACTGTTCTCCACGCTGTGTAAGCTTAATGACCATTTCGTACAGAAAAAGACAAGCCTTTTGGCGATATCTTAATTCTTCTTCATAAGTTATCCCATCATCACGGCTAGGTGTATTCGTCATCAACTAAGCAAAAACAATTTAACAGAAATACTTAAAATTATCACCAAAACTTACATCGATTTTGTCAAAATGCCATGGATATAATGATCTTCCATATTTCTTTCCATTCTTCGTGCGTCTATCACTAACGAGCGACATATCATAGGCAAAACCCACTAAATTAACATTTTATCATATATTTCAGAACAAAAAATAATTAGAAAACAATAAACAAACAAATAAACAAAAAATTCATTTCTTGCGAAATAATTTTCACAGCTTTGAACGAACGCGACGCATTCATCCCAGCGTTGCGGTCGTATTCGGTGGAGCGCACTTGCGAACTTCTTTTTATTATTTATTCTTTATTGGTTCCACGATTAAAAACTGTTAATTATAGAGCATATAAATGCACAATGTCGGGTCATCGAGGAGGTACGGGTACTAACGCCAAAATTGGTCTTTTGCACAAATGGACTTTTTCTAAGGATGAGGTAAGCTTAACTAATTTTAATATAAAAAATATTTCCCCCAATATTTAATTTTAAAGATGAAGTTATCTGCAAGTCAGCAAGATGGAATGTCGGCGGATGATGAGCTGCATCATAGACAGCAAGCAGCAAGTTTCATACAAGAAATGGTGGAGGACTTGAATAATATAAAGGATCAGCGGTCTAAAATGTGAATATGAGCACAATTTCGGCGGATTTTAATTTATTGTAGAACTCAGTTGGGCATGTGTGTTGCGAATGTGCATATGCACCGGTTCTTTTATTGGCATTCATTTAAGAGATTTGATTATAAGGTAATAATTTGCATCACATATGCTAAACATATTTTAAGGACGTGGCAGCGGCGTGTTTATTCCTGTCAGGGAAGAGTGAAGAAAGCCCTCGGAAACTGTCGCATATCTTAGCTGTTTGGAGGGAGAAGAAAGTGCACAAGAATTTCAGCTCAGATGATGTTTGGGTTTTTGCGTTGGAAATTGAAAGAGTTGTGATTTAGCAAAAACGTGAAGCGGCTCAATTCTTGGTCACACTGGAGAGTTGTATATTACAGACGATTGCATTTGATTTAAACGTCGATCTACCTCACCAGCACGTTATTAAAATAATGGAATCTTTTGAGAAAAGTGAGTTTCCGCTCAGTTGCTATAAAAAAAATAAGGGAAACTATTGAAGACGGCCATCGAAAGAAAATCACAGCGTGTGCTTATTATTTCGCCACGGACGTTCTGTGTGTGATGGATTGGGCAATCAGATATTCGTGCAAAGCGATTGCGGTCGCTGTCGTTCATTTGGTGGCAATTTTCGCCGATTTCAAGATGGAATCGCTGTTCCCTGAATGTAAAACGTGGTATACTCAATTCGATGCAGAGATGACCGAGGAGCAGTTGATTGAAATGGAGGAAGAGTTTATGCGCGTCTACAATTCGTGTTCTCATCTACACTACGCGTCGAAAATAAGTTTATCGTCTTCGTTCTTCCTATAATTATAAAATGAGTAATTATGGTATTTAGCAGAACTCCAACAGCAGCAGAAAAGAAACCAGCGGCGGAAGGAAGACAGCGGGAAGCGGGAGAACGACCGTTCAAATGGAAGAAATGAGCCCGAGAAACGAGCTCGTATCGGTCCTCTGTCGGCCAATTTTGTCAGTCAGACTAATAATTGCCTAACACAGAAGAATAATCAAAACTATAATCGTAAACTATCGCCCACATCGAAACGGGGAGACTCATCAGTGGTAACGGGTCATAAAATTGATTTAGAAGATGGTGAACTACAATAAATTGTTGGTATTTATTTGCTCGAATTTATACTATTTTGTTTGATCTCGATTTTATAGGTATATTCATTTTCTCGTTTTGTTGTTTTATTTTGTGATATGGGAGAGGGTGACGTTTATATTTTTATTTTATGTTTTGCGATATTTTGAAAATAACTAATTATCTGTAAATAAAGCTTGATTTATTTTAATAAATAATTATTAACAACGACAACAAAAAGTAATAACGATAATGATAAAAGAGGAGACACGGGTGAGTTGTGGCTGTTATTCCACGGAATTTGATAGTAATGGTGGTGGTGGTTTGAATAGGAAGGCTGCTGCTGCTGCGGCGGAGACTCGCGGGAATCCGGAAATTGGTTGATCGGCAGTTTGGATGCCTCACGTGCAAATATTTGCGGATGGTTGCAACTTCCTCCCTTGCAACAGCAAAAGTAGCACGGCCCTGTCTCGGTGTTCACCTGCAAGATTAGTTTTGTCATTTAAATGGTACGGAACTTAGCAGTGATAGGAAATTTTCAATTTGCGAATACGGAAAATGGAAGAGAAATCAAATTTTTCGGAATACGGAACACGGATTCAAATGAACCGCGCCATCTTGTGAAATTGAAATGTTAACTAAAGTAACACAGAATAGGAACATATAATTTTTGCGTTTATTAATCGGAAAAAATGGATTTTTCCGAAACCAACTGGGTAAAAGGAAGGATATTTTAGTGGCAGGAGAATGATTGGGTAAACATGAATTGAAAACAAAGTGGTAGGAAAATGGGAGTGTCCCTAAATAACAATAAATGCGCTGAGTCGAACTGTGGCAGTGTTTACGTACTGTCGTAAAATAAAATGATTGCTTGTTTAAAATGTTCGCTTGTTTATGTCAATAATAAACAAGCGAACATTTTATTTTACGACAATACATAAACACCGCCACTGTTCGACTCAGCGCATTTATTGTTATTTACGGACACTCGGAAAATGGTTGCAAGAGGCCAAAGTATATTTTAGTGGCAGGAAAATGTTGGTGGGGCCACGAATAGAAAAGAAAGTCGTAGCAAAACGGCAGAGGAGCCTAAAAGAATATTATGGTGGCAGGAAAATGTTTGGGAATACAGGAACTTAAAACAAAGTGGTAGGAAAACGGAGAGGAATCTAAAAGGAATATTATGGTGGCAGGAAAATGTTTCGGAATATAGGAGTTGAAGACAAAGTGGCAGGAAAATGACAGAGGAGCCTAAAAGAATATTATGGTGGCAGGAAAATCTTGGGGGAAACATGAATTGAAGACAAAGTGGTAGGAAAATGGTTGTGAATGGCCAAAGGATATATTTGTGGCAGGAAAATGTTGGTGGGGCCACGAATAGAAAAGAAAGTCGTAGCAAAACGGCAGAGGAGCCTAAAAGAATATTATGGTGGCAGGAGAATGTTTCGGAATATAGGAACTTAAAACAAAGTGGTAGGAAAACGGAGAGGAATCTAAAAGGAATATTATGGTGGCAGGAAAATGTTTCGGAATATAGGAGTTGAAGACAAAGTGGTAGCAAAATGGCAGAGGAACCTAAAAGGAATATTAGGGTGGCAGGAAAATGTTTGGGAATACAAGAGTTGAAGACAAAGTGGTAGGAAAATGGTTGTGAAAGGCCAAAGGATATATTTGTGGCAGGTAAATGTTGGAGGGGACACGAATAGAAAAGAAAGTGGTAGGAAAATGGAAGAGGAATCTAAAAGGAATATTATGGTGGCAGGAGAATGTTTGGGTAGACAGGAATTGAAAACAAAGTGGTAGGAAAATGGTTGCAAGAGGTCAAAGTATATCTTAGTGGCAGGAAAATGTTGGTGGGGCCACGAATAGAAAAGAAAGTCGTAGCAAAACGGCAGAGGAGCCTAAAAGAATATTATGGTGGCAGGAAAATATTTCGGAATATAGGAACTTAAAACAAAGTGGTAGGAAAACGGAGAGGAATCTAAAAGGAATATTATGGTGGCAGGAAAATGTTTCGGAATATAGGAGTTGAAGACAAAGTGGCAGGAAAATGACAGAGGAGCCTAAAAGAATATTATGGTGACAGGAAAATGTTGGGGGAAACATGAATTGAAGAAAAAGTGGTAGGAAAATGGTTGCAAGAGGTCAAAGTATATCTTAGTGGCAGGAAAATGTTGGTGGGGCCACGAATAGAAAAGAAAGTCGTAGCAAAACGGCAGAGGAGCCTAAAAGAATATTATGGTGGCAGGAAAATATTTGGGAATACAGGAACTTAAAACAAAGTGGTAGGAAAACGGAGAGGAATCTAAAAGGAATATTATGGTGGCAGGAAAATGTTTCGGAATATAGGAGTTGAAGACAAAGTGGCAGGAAAATGGAAGAGGAATCTAAAAGGAATATTATGGTGGCAGGAGAATGTTTGGGTAGACAGGAATTGAAAACAAAGTGGTAGGAAAATGGTTGCAAGAGGCCAAAGTATATTTTAGTGGCAGGAAAATGTTGGTGGGGCCACGAATAGAAAAGAAAGTCGTAGCAAAACGGCAGAGGAGCCTAAAAGAATATTATGGTGGCAGGAAAATGTTTGGGAATACAGGAACTTAAAACAAAGTGGTAGGAAAACGGAGAGGAATCTAAAAGGAATATTATGGTGGCAGGAAAATATTTGGGAATACAAGAGTTGAAGACAAAGTGGTAGGAAAATGGTTGTGAAAGGCCAAAGGATATCTTGGTGGCAGGAGAATGTTGGATGGGACACGAATAGAAAAGAAAGTGATAGGAAATTGGTTGCGGATAAAATAGAAAATAGTCTCCGATAGGTTTTCTTGCAATCGGCCTCGGATATTCTGTTTCTCGTCAATTTTCCAGCAATTGTGTCTTCTGCTCTTGTCTTCCCCCACAATCTCCTGTCACTTTTTCCTAAAATATTACCATAGTACATCCTTGAGAATTGATGAACCCAGGACCATCGCCACAAAGGGCGCCATTTGGAATGTGAATCGGAAAATTGGTGGCGCATCCAAAATGAGCTTGTTGCGTCATCGGATGGTAGGAAACCGTGCACCAATCACGATTAATTGCCATCGATGAGCACTGCTCATTCTGAAATCCACCAAGGATAGAGTGCAAGTTGTAGCTGCCTCAATAATTGCATTATAATTGAATATTTAATTGCCACTATCATTACCTCGATAGCAGTTTCCATTCGGTTGCGGCGGGCAAGAATCGACTCGAATGATGCCCAATATTACTAAAATGAGGAAAGGCAGCATTTGGTAAGCTCAACCACCCGGGGGCACCGAAAAAATGTTTGCTTATATGCAAAATGAAAAGGGAGGGCGGTGGTATTTGTGTACATTTATTGAATTATAGTAATAAATTGGGGCAATTATGAGACACACATACAAAAAGTATACGATTTTTTTGTGCCAAACGAACCTCAAGTATCATTGATGACGTGTTGGTTGGTTGGTGTTGCTCCAAAAGAGACACGGCTTAATAATATTAATAATAATAATAATAATAATTTGCGCGCAACCAATTAACAGACAACAAAAATGAGCAGCAATTAAATTTTACATATATATATTTTACGAGTTTCTTTTTTCGTTCTTCGTCTTCTTGACGGTGAAGAAAGAAAAATAGAACAAACCCGAGTTGAGTCGGCTGACTGGCTCTTTGTTGTTATTTTGTTAAAACAAAAATGAATTGCTATATATTATTATTATTCTAAAATAAAATAAAAAAATCTACCGGCCCGGGTTTTATTGTGTAAGGGCTTTAATTTATTTGTTTATCCTTTTTTATCTTCAATGAATAGAAAATGAGTCGAAGAATCGATGAAGTGTAAAATATTTGTTATTTTATTTTTTTCGTTGTTAAATTTAAATAAATAGGATGTGTCGATGAACCGGTTCCAGCTCTTCCTTGAAAATTTTAGAAAAATTCTTTTTCTTCTTTTCGGGTTGGTTCTCATTTTTTTATTTATTCAGAAGTTCTCACTACTCTTTTACGAATAATAATGATTATATGAATATTAATGTATTTAAAAAGAATATATTATTATTATTATTCCCCTTTTTATCAACTTAAACTCTTCTCTTTTCTTTTCTTTTTTTATATTAAAAGAGCTATATATTAATATAGCTCGAGGCTAGTTTCTTTTTAAATAATTTATAGAAATTTGAGACGATTTTATCGTGTTATCTTGTAATTAATCCTGCCACTATCATCGTTATAAAAATAATAATATGGAAAATAAGGTATTTGGGTTCCATTCTGTTGTTATTATTTATTCCTTTATGACAATAATTGGACAAAAAACAAAAGTAAACTGGAAAAATCTTTATTTTTCCTTGTTTTGTGACAACGAGCCATGCAGGTTATGAATAAATACGCTCGGCTATCATATATCATGTGCACTAATGATTCGTTCTATTCTTGTTTTTTTGCTTCTTCCTCCAGCGCTGTCCTTTAATTGATTTCAAAATTTAATCACACCGACCGCATTCTCACTCACATTTCAATTAGGCATTGTTTCAATATTTTGCGCGCCTCATTAACATCATCGCATTTCCCTTGAGAGGGCATGAGCTTATCACAAATGCTCCTCAACGCCACTTTACTAGTTTTTGCAGAAGCTATCGATGAGCCATGAAAACGGTTCGGAGTTGATCGATGCTCATATCATATTTGACATGGTTCGTGTGGCCGTCGATTAAAAGTTATCTTTTTTATTTCAGAAGAAGTACAACATTGTGACGGACGTGCTGCCGCCGCCGAACCATGAAGACCTGCACGTCATGATCATGGCCGTCTCTTATTTATTGTTGTTTCTGTTAGGCACTTGTGGAAACGTGGCCGTGCTCACCACCATCTACCACGTGAGCCGTTCGTCGCGCAACACTCTCGATAACACGCTCATCTACGTGATTGTGTTGTCGTGCGTGGATTTCGGCGTATGTCTCTCGTTGCCGATCACCGTCATTGATCAGATACTTGGCTTCTGGATGTTCGGCGTGGTGCCGTGCAAACTGCACGCGGTTTTCGAGAATTTTGGCAAGATCCTCTCCGCTCTCATATTGACAGCCATGTCTTTTGATCGATATGCCGGCGTGTGCCATCCGCAGAGGAAATTTCTCAGGTCCAGGCAGTTTGCTGTTAGCATTTTATTAGGTACGTTTGTCTTTTTCAGATTGGGAAGGCGGAAGCAATTAAAAATCAAACTTGTGCGTAAAATCAAATCCATTTGCGTACTTTGTGCATATATGCGGATTATTAATTGTATTACTTTTACCGCCAAATGAAAATTAATATTTTGTAATTATGAGCTTAATAGTGTTTTCTCGATAATATTTATAAAATAAATTTGTCAGACATATTCTAAACTATATAGGTTAGTGTTTGTTTTACCGCAGAACTAGATCTGAGTATGTTTTCTGAGTTCTCATTTTAAACGCTTCATTTGGAATGTAAATGGAATATGATAAAATTGTAAAAAATAGCTAGATAACATGAGTAATCGTAATAGATTTTAAGAGCTGAATTTAAAGCCAATTTTTTTTAATCAGGAAAATAATTAGAAAAAACCCCAAAAATAAAAAAAAAGCGGACCGAGGTTAGAACTTGCATAGTTTCAATTCATAATCCACATCACTACCACTCGGCCATCAAAGCACATTGATTATTAGACTAGATTTTGACTAATATTCAAATTGGTCGTGATATTACGTCAAAATTTTTGAACTTTCGCATTTTATTTTACGCAAAAATTTGTTTTTTAATTGCCGAAAATCCCGAAATTTTAGAATTGTTGACAGAACATTTTTAATTATTCAATTAGGTAGTACCTTGCAGTGCATTTGAAACAAACAGTATTTTACTTTTGAGCTCATTATTTTTCATTTTATTTTTAGTTCTTTTCAGAGATCGTTGTCTAATGGAAGAGGAAAAATTAGAAGTCATTTGTGGCCGATAATTTGTTTTCTCTTCCAGTATCTTTCAAATGAGCTAATAGTTTAATATTGTCCTTTTCAGAGATCGGTGCCTAATTGGAGAAATTAAAAAAACATGAGGTTCTCGTTTGGACGGGCACTCTTGTGTCTCATTAATGTGTTTTATTTCAAAGAAATGGGCAGCACACATTGTGGTCGTGACTATCATTTTCTCTTCTATTTTTGTTCTTCCATTAGGCACCGATAAGGACAATAATTTATTTTAAATTCAAAATTAAACGAAAATCCCCTTTCATTCTTGAAATCAGACAATTTTTCTGCTACAATCACCACATTTTTTTTCAGGTCTAGCCGTTTATGCATTTATAACATTATGCCCGTTGCTATGGTCATTCACAGCGCGCGAGATTGTGCTCTACGCCAGAGAAACAGGTAAGGCGGGTGAAAAGATTTAAAAAGAAAAATTGTGCGCTCTGTCCAGGTCCTGGCCAATTAACGCGTATGAGGATTGAAAAATGCACGGTCGACATTGACTCGCACATGTTTACCGCATTCACCATCTATCAGGTATTTAAGCGATAAAGTCAATGCACTTCATAAATGAGCTTGAAGTTCGTTCTGTGCTACTGCACACCTTTAATACTCATCGCGTTCTTCTACACGAAGCTGCTGTCCAAGTTGCGTCAGCACACGCGGACATTCAAAGGCTCACAGATTCCTCTACTACACATCTCACTATACACTCTGGCCGTCGCTTGTTTCTACTTCATGTGCTGGACGCCGTTCTGGATGGCCACCGTGTTCGCCGTCTACTTGGAGAACTCGTCCTCGTCGTCCAATGATAACGGCGTGCCGCCGGTGTTCGTGTACGTGATGTACTTCATTCACGCGTTGCCGTTCACCAACTCCGCCGTCAACTGGATTCTCTATGGTGGATTGTTTTCGGAAAAGTTTATTCAAATGTTCGACTGTTTCAGGCGCGTTGAATGGCCAGCTGCAGCACAAGTCACCAAGGAATGCGCGCAACAATCGAAGCACGTACCACTCGAGTTTCCAGGCAAACTCCACCACGATACCAGTCAAGGAAAAGAAGGTGCGCTTCTCTTCGCTTTCCCTCACCACACGTGTATATTTCAGAACGACTCGAGTGCGCGCCTAATGGAGACCACACAGATAATCATCGACTCTTGCGAGAATCAAGTCGACTGCTGCGAGTCGATCGATGTCAAACTCTTGCACTCTCATGATCCAACATTCCTTTAAATCGGGTTTTAACAAAAACAAAAAAATAAACTTTATTTCATATCAAATATGAATTGTTTCATACCAAAAGTCATGGGGAATTGAATCAACGGGAAGCATTATATCAATTAAATTGACGAGTCCTATAGAGATCAAATGTTAAAAATAACAATGCGGTGGCAAGAAGGTTCTCATCTCCACAATTTCCTAATGTCACTGATTGATGGCAGTTTGATGAGCCTTCGCGAAAGTTTGCGGTGTATTGCGTTAGGCGAGTCGTTCCGCCGTTTACGAGCAGTCTTTCCATCGTCTTCCTCAGCTTCTTCTTCAAGTTTCTCTATCTCTATTTCTTCTTTCTTTCCTTCTATTTTGGGTTCTTCTTTGACGGGTTCTTGTTGATGGTCATGGTCATTATTATTATCCTTATTATTATTATTATTATTATTATTATTCTCTCTGGTGTCTTCTGCGGCACTTATTTCCTACAATTATAATATTACAGAATAATAGAATATATCAAATACGTTGGTCTGTTCATTCTCGTGAGATTGATATTCCGCCAAGTGTGCAACTCCATGCACCTCAAGATTGTTGACCAATGGCGTGGAATCGATCTTATCTTCATATGACTCATAGTCAACCTGATTGTAATAAAAGTCATCCTCATCTTCATCATCGTCCTCCGCATTCACGGGCCTTTCGAGTATCACAGAGTCCTTGGATCTGGATCGCGAACGCGCCGCCCTTTCGTGGTACCTCACAGACGACTCGACCGTCGTCACCGCGCCGTTGTCTTCATAGAACACCACCTCGCGGCCATCGTCACTGAGAAACTCTTCAACTTCCTCAATAATCCGCGTCGCCGAGTCCACCGACGACGAGAGTCGCTGCTTGCCCAGCTTGGCGTGCAGGAAACTCGACAATTTATCGCGCCGCTCCTTGGCTGCCGAGTTGTCAAACAACTTCATATCTTCCATCATCTCCGTGAGGTGCTGCATTCTATCATCGGTAAGCGGATACAATCCCTGCAAATCAAGATGAGCATTCAGTTAACCAACTATCCTCCTACTCTCTTATCCCACTCCTCGAATAATTTCGCTGTCCGGTTCGTGTTCATTTGCATCAGAATCGAATTGAGTTGCTCCTTGTTCTTTGCGTGCTTTCCAACAAACGAAATAACTCTTTCGAATGTTCGCGGCGTGTCCGCAAACTGAGCCAAGTTAAGAATATCCGAAATGCGGAAGCTTTTGAATTGTTCTAAAATGATTAAATTCCTCAAAATTAATAAAGAAATTCTTACTCCTTGACGGTTCTCTTGAGACGTGGCCGCCGACTCCATTATCAATTCTTGTCCATGCCGAACCGACCTCGTTTAGATTCATAAATCTGCCTTCGTTCTGCGAATTATCTTGATCGCCAAAAGTGATCGAGTGCTTGAACGTGTCGCAGTAGGCTCTCTTCTTGCTCTCCTCATCCTCCTCCGCTGCGTTCTCTCTGTGGAACTGCGCCTGTACCGGCATCAGTGGCATGTACGCCAATCCGAACATTGGATTGATCGCGTTTGGAATAGTAACGTTAAATTCTCTTCGACGATTCATCGGCGGCCTTGATTTCTTCGCCTTCTCGTATTCTTCATCACCATGTACCGCTTTTATATGTTTTCGAAGCGATGATGGATCCGTGTAAGACTTGGTGCAATTGCCAATTTGACACGAATACGGCTTCAGGTTCGAATGCGTTCGATTTTGATGTTTCGCGCGATCCGACGCATTGCTAAACGCTTTCTGGCAATCGGGAAACTCGCACTTGTAAGGCTTCTCGCCTGTGTGAGTGCGTCTGTGCGTTTTAAGGTTCTCGAGACGGCTGTATTCCTTGCCGCAGCCAGGATACTAAAAAATAACACAATTTCTAAATATTCTCCTGATCGGTGTCTAATGGAAGAGGAATAAAAGAAGAGAAAATGATGGGCGGCCACACGGCCACTCTTCCATTAGGCACTGATTTCTGAAACGGACAATTAAAAACAAAAACAAACCTCGCACTTATTCGGCTTCTCGCCGGTATGACGTCTAACATGGACGATGAGCATGTATAGAGCCTTGAAAGGTTCCAGACGCTCGCATCCTTCCCATTCACATCTCCAAGCGTGATGGACTTGAGAAACCGACGAGACGTGTTGATCATGTACGTGATTAACAAGGGCCTGGAAAAAAGAAACAATTTAATATACCAAATACGTTAAGCTTATCACCGAAAGTGTGGAGAACTTGAGGCCGCAGTTGGTCCACTTGCAGGTGACGTCTACGAGCGATTCCACATCGACTTCCTCGCCCTTGTCGTCTCTATTCATCATACATGGCGGACGTTTGAATGTCCCCGGCGGGCGGCCGACTCGTTTTCCCTGCAAGACAATGATTTATGCTGATTAAGATAACATCAACTGATTACATTGGCTGTAAGACGGATAGTCGATTGGCCAATCGACGTACTCACGAATCCATTCGGTGTCATTTGAGACGTGAAATTGACGACTGGAATTGATGGTGGAAATGGCGTTATCATTACCGGGGATATTAATGGTGCACTGGCTATAAAATATATACATTTCTTTTAAAGAATATTGAGGATCAACTTACGTGACTGTACTACTTCAGGAGAAGATTTGTAGGTGCTCACATCGGGTAATCCTGCAAATTAATGAAAATCAATTCAGACATATTAATACAAGGTTTACTAGACTTTGGCGGTTCCGGTGATAAGGTAATTCTCTTCTTTAGCTTATTGGACTTACTTCTAGTTTCCATAATAGGTCAAGAAATTAGAAAAATATGCAAATATCAACGAAAAAAATTGAACGCACTGTTTTCGCGGTTACCGTAACTGGTCTTAAAGGAACATGACGCTATAAAATTGGTGTACCCTACAGTATCGGTTTTTTTTTAATTTCCGCAAAATTTATATAATTTCCCGGAACCTCCCGAACTAAAAAGAATAACGAAACTTTCTTATATTTATCTTTATAATAATTAATATTCAATTCACTGAAAAAATATAAAAAATAACTTAAACATGTGAAGCAAAACTTTTTTCATTCTATAAAATCGAAAATTGTACGAATAATGTTTTATAGACTTCCTACATACAATATACAATATTTTACAATGATTATCTAATTTATATAGCCTAGGGTCCACGAACAATCGTAAAAAATCAATAAAAATTTAATTGCCTATAAAGTACAGTATCGCGAAAAGGAACATCGATACATTTTTTTTGCAACAGCAAAAAACCTGCAATTTTCAACAAAATTGATTTACCTGGTGATACATATGACGGATTGTTCGGATCTAAATACTGCTGTGAGTCCATGCTACATACCAATGCATTAAGTTTCTAAACAAAGAATATTTTTTTAAAAAATTGAAGAGAAAAAAGCGAAAATCGAACTTCCTCCATAATAAATATTTTTCCTAGTAAGACAACTCCAATTGATACATTTCCCGGACCCGGGGGTAGACTAGACCTAAAAGCAATTAAATACATTCTCTTTCATAGGATACCTAATTTATGCGCATATAAACAAAGAGAAGGCAATGGGACTAAAAATGAATCGATACCACCATGTGTTTCGATTGGAAAGAAAATGTTGCCGATTTTATGGGTTTGCACTTTAAGAAACACACAAAAAACAAGCAGCAGAAGAACAAGAAGATGGAGAAGAAGAAGAAGGAGAAGGAGATGGTGAATGGGTGTCCTTCAAATGAAGATTTATTTGGATCTTCTGGAAAAAAATCGATAAGAAACCCGCACGGCAACAGACATCGTTCGCAACAAAAATGATAATAAATATATAAAGCGAATAGTTTAGAGAAACAAGACCACCCAATGAGTTTTTTTGAATAGCAAATACCCGCGTTCCTCTTTACGTCTGCCGGAGACGGCCGTGGCCGAGGAAACGCACAGCAAGGCCGCGACCTGCCCCCTCCCCGGACACCAGATGTCCGGTTTGTGTCCTCCATCTTCTTATTGTCGACGTGTCATCCAACCCACCAGTCGCATTCATTAGTAGATATGACGGCGCTAATAATTCTACAAACTTTGTTGCTTCTCTTCGGCTATCTCAATGCAGATTTGTTCACGTCGATTGCCGATATGCAAAGTTTGCTCGAAACCGAGAGGAACATCCCCAACCTGCTTTTCAAGTATATCGCCGATGAGGAGAAGAGACTGGACGAGTTGAAGAGGTTTGTCCCATTAACCGATTTGTGCCGATTGGAATGATTCGTTTCAGAATGACCGAGGACTACTCGCAACGTAATGAGCAATCGATCGAGAATGGGCTCAAAGATATCACGAACCCGATTAATGCGTTCTTGCTCATTAAGAAGAAGATATTTGATTGGAAGCGTATTGAGAGGAAAATGAGCGCCAATAATGCGAACAGCTTCACCGAGCTTGTGGGAGACAAGAGCTCGTATCATATCAGATACCCCACAGAGGAGGACTTGGTTGGAAGTGCGATTGGCCTGTTAAGATTGCAGGATACTTATCGGCTTGATACCACCGACTTGGCTGATGGAAGGATCTATAAGGATCAGGGAAATTATACATTTAATGGTACGTTCTTCTAGATGGCCTTGTTTTAATGGTCGCCGTTTTTCTCTTCCATTATTTTTCGCGTGTTTTTTTTCTAATAATTTTATTCTTGTTCCTCACTTGTTCTTCAGGATTACATTCCCTCGTTTGTTATCAAATCATCAATTGACCTTGTCTTAGTTCTTCTCTATCTCGATGTGTTTTTCTATTTCATCGCCATCGTAATTGATAAACAAAAGATAACGAAAGATTATGAAATAAAAATTCTCATCATTTCAGCTCGCGACTGTTTCGAAATTGCACGTGCTGCTTACAATGACCACGACTTTTACCACACCGTCCTTTGGATGCAAGAAGCTGAAAAACGTGTCAAGCGTGAAGACCCGCCAACCGCCGATCTTCTCGAAATTCTTGAATATCTCTCATTCGCGCTTTACAAACAAGGCAACTTGAAGCACGCGCTCAAACTGACGGAAGAAATCTATGCGCAGGATCCGGGTCACCCGAGAGCCAAGGGAAACATCAAATGGTACGAGGACTTGCTGCAACAGGAAGGAGTCAAGAAGAGCGACATGAGGAAGAACATCCCGAATATTGTGAATAGAAGACCGGATAGCGTTCTTGGCAATACGGAGAGAACCATGTACGAGGCATTGTGTCGCAACGAGGTGCCGGTGAGCATCAAGGAAACGTCCAAGCTCTATTGTTATTTGAAACGCGACCGCCCGTTTTTGGTGTACGCGCCGATTAAAGTTGAAATCAAGAGGTTCAATCCATTGGCGGTTTTATTCAAGGACGTGATCAGCGACAGCGAAGTGGCGGTTATCCAAGAACTTGCCAAGCCGAAACTCGCAAGGGCCACTGTTCACGATTCCGCCACCGGCAAACTCGTCACAGCTACATATCGAATCAGCAAGAGGTTTTTCCAGATTTTTTGTCAGTGATTTAATGGTTTTTTAAGCGCATGGCTGAAAGGATGGGAACATGAGGTGGTGAAACGGGTTAACCGCCGCATTGATATGATGACTAATCTCGAGATGGAGACGGCCGAGGAACTCCAAATCGCCAATTATGGTATTGGGGGACATTATGATCCGCACTTCGATCACGCGAAGAAAGAGGAGTCCAAGTCATTTGAGTCGCTCGGTACTGGCAATCGAATCGCAACGGTTTTGTTCTATGTGAGTTGGTTTTTGTCTTGGCGTGTTGGGTCCTACGTAGATAGCCTGAAACTCATGTTGGAACCCGTTTTCAGATGTCTCAACCAACGCACGGCGGCGGCACTGTGTTCACCGAGGCCAAGTCGACCATCCTGCCCACCAAGAACGACGCGCTCTTCTGGTACAATCTGCACAAATACGGCGACGGCAACAGCGACACGCGGCACGCCGCCTGCCCAGTCCTCGTCGGCATCAAATGGGTGTCCAACAAATGGATTCACGAGCGCGGCAACGAGTTCAGAAGAAAGTGCGGCTTGAAAATGACCGACCATGAGAGGTTTGTGGGCGACTGCGGAGTTGGCAAAGAGCCGCGAGTCGCGCCAAATCTATCGCCAATCTTGTCCAAAAATATCTACGATGTTTATTGATTCGCGGGGCTGTTGGTTTTTGTTTATGAATTACTAATATTGTTACTCGGGTTGATTGCATAAATATTTATTATTATTTGATTGTCATTTGAGCTATGTTTACGGATTGTTTCACCATTCTATCGATGGAGAGTTTTTTGATCTTGCAGGGCACCAGGGGGTCGAGATCGCGCGAAGACCGCAGCTGGATTATGCGGCCGTCCATGCTGCGCCGTTGAATGGTTGTGGTCTTGGAGGGAACCGCCTCGAGTTCGATGGCAGTCGACCTTTGGTGGCAGTCCTTGTTTGTCAAACACCGCCGCCGGTTCAGTTGAATGAACTTGTCCTCGTCGTTGATCTGAACATTAAAATAGGGAAATATTATTGTAGGTAGGGAGTGTGTACCTCGTAGATGATAGTTGGCATCTGTTTGTGATACGATAATATCAACAAATGCAGGAAAAACAAAACAATCGGGAAGTTGACATTGGGGAATAACAAATTAACTCCAATCAACGTCTGTTTCTCGCAAAACACGCCTAGCGAGACATCGAGCAGCTCGATGAAAATGATCGTAAAGTACAAATAAATGGAAGCGATTGATGAAATGATAGCGAGGTTGGTTGTGTAGTGACGTCGCTGCAATCCATTGTAAATGAGATGCATCAGACGGAGCATGTCTTTGACGTAGGGATAGAATGCGATCGACGTCGACACGAACACGATGATCATCTGCATTTGCTGAGAGACTTTGGTGTTGGCGGTGAGCAGTTTTCTGTTGGCAAAATCAATCAGATCTCATGGCTCATGTTACCGTATGAGATAGGGGAAGCCCAGCGGTGAGCCATTGTGCAGTCCGCTGTACTTGAGAGCCACATTGCAGTCGGCCATGCTAAAATTCACACATTCTTCAAGCGCAAATCATCGCCGCAAACGCACAATTTCGTGACGAACAGCTTCTCGAAACGATACGAAACAAGCCGGATGAGGCAGAACGTGAGTAACTCGAGAATCACCTGATTCGAGCAACTCGCACCGGCACACGTGTGCTCGACCACAATCGGAATGAGAAACTCGTTGAGAAACGACGAAACAATTGCCAATGCAAACGTCAAAACGAGCACGATGATGATTGTGAGCATCATTTGTGAATGCGCGTGAAATGAGTCAACTCGCTGTCTCGCTGTTAAATTGAATTTGAGCTCTTTGAGCGGGGGGCACAACCGCAACAACAATTTGTTTATTAAATCAAACCGGTAACAAAAGAATAAAAAGTAGAGGAAGAAAAGAACTGAAAGAGATCATCAGCAGAATTTAACCCTTGTTGAATGGACTAGAAGCGTTTTCAATCAAATACCCAATTTCGGAGTTCTTGGCCACGTCGCGCGCCGTCCTTCCGTCGTTGTCCACCAAACCGCCGTCGGCTCCGCTCGCGAGCAGCAACTCGACCATTTTCGCGTTTCCGCAGTGGGCGGCGATGATGAGCGCCGTGGCTCCGTTGTGGTCCCGCCGGTCTAGGTCGCAGCAGGCGACTAGAATGCGCGCGCAGTCGAGACTGTCCGACCAGACGCACAGATGCAGTGGGGTGCGGCCATCTTCGTCGCGCGACTCATCGAGCATGCTCGGATCGCTGAGACGTCTGCTCATCCATTTGAGAAGGCCGTGATTGTTGACGCAAGCAGCTATGTGGGCCACAGTTCTGCCATAGCTGTCGGTGATTGTGCTCAACTCGGGACCGTGACTGAGATGATATTCCAGCAATAATTGGCACGACTCGTTGTGCTTCTCGGCGCACAGCGAGTGAATTAATGGCTGCGCGTCGGTGTAGAATTGCTCGTCACTGCAACATCCCCTGGCCAGGAGCAGTTGGAGGATGCGGGTGTTGCCGTAGTGGGCAGCGACACTTATGGGAGTGCGCATGTCATGCGAGCTCACATTCACATCGCAGCCATTGTTGAGCAACAACTCGACAATGTTTACCGACTCTTGGCTGTCAAGTGAACACGCCAATAACAATGGCGTTTGACCGTAGCGGTCCTTTGAATTGATTGTTTGCTCATTGAGCAGCAGACGACAAACATCGACTGAATTCGAGTGCTGGATCGCGTAGTGCAGGGCTGACGCGCCGTCGTTGTCGCGGTGGCACTCGTCGGACATGCGGGCGAGCAGCGTGCGCACGGTTTCGGCGTTGCCACCGATCGCCGCCCACTCGAGTGCCGTCCGTCCGTCGTTGTCGATCCAGTCGACGCTGGCGCCGGCGGCGAGAAGTTGCTCGACGACGTGCTCGTGGCCCTGCGAAGCGGCCAGGTGCAGCGGCGTCTGTCCCTGCACGTCGGTGAGCTCGACGGCGGATGGGTACGCGGTCAGGAGATGGTCCAGCGACGGATCGTTGTGGTAGGCGGCGAGATGCAGAGGCAGTCGTTGGCTCGAGTCGGAGACCTCGCAGCTGGCGCCGTCTGAAGTTGGCTAGTTTCTGGGGATCGATGGGAAAGCTTACATTCCAGCAACACCTGTGTCGTCCTCTTGTGCTGATTCGTTTTCGAGCCATTGGAAAGATGAAGGTGCAGTGCGGTGGCTCCGGATTCATCCAAACCCTGCAATATGAGCACTCGAACACATTGTGGCTATTATTTACACATACATTAACATTGGCTCCATTATTGAGCATCAACTCGACCACTTCAAAATGGTCGCCATATGCTGCTGCCATCAGCGGTGTGCGGTGTTGCGCGTCGACTCGGTTCACGTCGGCGCCGGCGTCGATCAGCATGCGGCACGCATCGACCTGTCCGGCCCAGGCGGCGGCTCGGAGCGCGGTCCGGCGCGACGGCCCGCACTCGTCCACATTGTAGTGCTGCGACGAGACGAGGTATTGGAGACAGTCGAGTTGGCCGTGACACGCGGCACATCGCAGCGCATTCCACTCGCTGAACTTGGTGGACAGGTCCTTGCGGAAGACGTGCGCGTACTGACCGATGATGAGCCGGCAGACATTGGTGTGGCCTCTTGAGGCGGCCATGAGTAGGCCAATGTCGAGATCATCGAAATTGTGCTGAGACAATGCGTCGCTTAATCGACTCTCATCACCAACTGCGCACAAATATGGCACGTCGTATTTGGTGGAGTTGGTGTCAAGAACCGCACCGCAATCGAGAAGCAATTGAGTGGTGGCGTGATCGATGACGCCGCATTTGAGCGACAATAGATGAGCGCCGCAACTGGTTAGTATGCGCTGGCAATCCGGCTCGCTCACGTCTGAAGCAGTTTAAATGAGTGTGGGAAAAATGGGGGGCAAAACCAGATCGAGTTAAGTGATATGCTAGTTCGACCAAATCTTGCGCGCTTTTTCGCCGTTTTGTTTTGTAGTATTCGCACCAAGCCGAGTGGTAAATTCTCCAGTTGTCGTTGAATTTTTGTTGGATGTAGTCTCTCCAAAGATTCGAAATGTTGAAGCGATCGGTTTCGACTGAAATTCTTTAATTAGTGGGGTGATATGAATTACAGACAAAGTAAAAACTCTCTCACACATCAAGAAAAAAGAAAAATCTGAACTTTTTTTCGAAAAAAACAAGGGCGTGGTAAGTTTAGCAAACGGTGCACACTATATTGCAAGCAGGGCATATATAATTAGTATTTTTTTATTAATCGGTAAAATACTCGTCCACTCCCTTCAAAAAATCACAAAATACACACTTCTTTAATTAGTGGGTTGTATATAAATTGCACACAAAATACAAACTATCTCTCCAAACCAACTAAACACTCACGTATGACGAAAAAATAAAAATCTGAACTATTTTTCGAAAAAAAACAAGGGCGTGGAAAGTTTTGCAAAGGGTGCACACTATATTGCAAGCAGGGCATATATAATTAGTATTTTTTTATTAATCGGTAAAAAAATGCAAACTAACACTGATCAAATTCATCGCCAATGATGGGATATATCGTATCAATATATATCATATCAGTACGTTTGGCAAAAAGATGCCAAACCGCCGCAATTTGATGCCGGTTTGGAATGTTGCGACTCGTCATGACCAATTTGCATATGTCGATGGCATGTGGTGATAATTTGGAGATGATCGAGTCGCACAAATGCGTGCTCGTCTCCGGTTGCTGTCCGTCATCATCGTCGTCGTAATGTTGGTTCACGCGCGATAGTAGGTCAATGAACGCCCATGACGAGTTCATCAGCTGCGCGACATCTTTATCAAATCGCTGTCGGATGAATAGACGCTTATCAGCGATCCAGGCCGACATGTCGATGAGGTGGAACGAGTCGAGTCGGTGTTGACATTCATCACGCATGCTTATCACGACACGGATGGCTTGCGGCAACTCGTCGGCCAGCTTCGTCATCAGGTCGACGAGTGGCGGCGAGTTCACATTGTCGACCACTAGAAACGTACGCTCATTGACTTTGGAGAGCAGCCGCAGCGGCGAGATGATCATCAGCTCGGCGGAGTGCAGCGCGTCGGCGTGCACTCGACACGCGTCGCCGATGAAGACGTTGGGGAAGCGCGCGGCGAGCTGGCGGCACAGCGAACGCACCACCGTCGCCGGCTCCGACGACTGCGGCTCGGCGTCGAAGCAGAAGTGCGCCGCCACGCACTCGGGCATCGTCTCGAGCTGCAACAGCACCGTTTGTGCTTCAATTGGCTGCAATTACCTGCTTGACGAGGAACGTCTTGCCGCACTGCCGCTCGCCAATGATGCACAACGATTTACCGCAATGCTCGAACCATCTGCGGTAGAATTGTGCACGAATCGATTCGCAACGTTTCAACGCTTTTTTGCGCATTTTTAAGACGAGTTCATTTCTGAAACATTGCAACTATTGCATTGCAAGAACAAAGCAATGATAATTAGAAAACACGAGAAGAATAAAAAGAGAATAGAAAACTCACAAGTGGACTCTTTTCAATTAAAGAGCAAACATTTTCTTTTTGATAAATTGATATTTGTCGTGTATTCAGAATGATATTGGAGATGAAAAAGAGAACAAGATGTATGTGTGTGTATAAACACAACATTTGTAAACGTTGTTGTATTATATAATCGTAAAGTCCATAAAAGTGTGGACGAACGAAGGCAAGAAGGAAGGAAGGAAGGCGAAATGACTGGCTGACTGACTTGTTTCCACCCCCATTTAGGCACAACCACCTCCCACCAGCCATGTGTCTCAAAATTGCTGCAGCAATTATCGGGCCTATCCACCTCCCCCCGAAAATAAATAAGTAAACAAATCCCAATTTGAATATTGTTCTCTCGGCTCTGTTTCGTATGTTTCCTCCCCCTCTGCAAAATATTCATCATGCAAGTTTACAGTTCAAACCCAATACCAAAATAACAACAAAACATTTATAAAATAAACAAGACAGATCCATATTTCAAGGAGAGAATGAGAAAAAAAAAACAAAACAGTTAATAAATGTAAGATTCTACGAATATAAAACATACATATAATATTAAACTAAACAAGAAAAAAACAATCACAAAAATATATATAAATATATATATATCCATTGAGAACCCGATTGAACAGCATCACATACACCTAGGACAACCCGTATAAAACACATACAATATATTCAAAAAGAGAGAAATCGAACAAATTGGAATAAAATTGAGAGAAACACGATTATTATTTCTTATTATTATTATAATTATTATTTTGAGGGCTGATTTCTCGGCTGCTTGTCCGTGTAAAATTGGCCGCACTTTATTGCAAAATCCATAGCTGACTTTGACTAAAATCCCATTATATATATAGTCTTTTTCAGAGTAAACACACACAAAATACAGGATTAAACTGTGGCTACGTAGAGTCGACTATATATAGTCCGTTAAATACAACTCTCACTTATTTTATATACTATTTTCACGCCAAATGGAGAGGTTAAACTGAAAGCTCTGAAAACATACTCAAATGTAGTTATGCGACTAGAGAAGCAGTATTCTATATAGTTGAGAATTAACGTGACAAGCTTACGTGAAAAATATTCCAAAGATAATACTTGAAAGCTTATAATATACATTTAAATATTAGAAAATGCTCGTTTCCACTTGGCGTGCTATTTTTCTTATTTCTAATTTTTAGCGATTAATTGTCCAGTTGATCATCAAAATAAATTATAGACTATTTCAAAATTTTTGACGGCTCCGTTGCGAACCGCTGCGCAGTAAAACCATTATAAATTGAGAGACACAAAGAAAACTCTCTATTTTTGGCCATAGACAAAGTACACGAACGTTGGTACACGAAACATCTTCAGATGAAAGAATTAGGCTTTGGTACCTAAGCTTAATTCGCTGTGATAGCTGTTGTTTCAGCTACATACTGCTATGTATTAAATTATTCTACATAAATGTTGCAACCTTCCCCTTCATATTCTGAAACACGGACACCGTTCGTGTCCCAACGTTGCTGTACTTTGTCTATGGCCCTATTTTTATAATTGTCGCAACGCGCAGCGGTTCGCAACGCAGCCGTCAAAAACTTTGAAATAGTCTATAATTCTATCAATATTACGAGATATTTCATTTAAAAATGTTAAGAAAAATAAGAAAAAATATTTCGCAACAATATAAAATAAGTTTGCATTTTATTTTACGACAATACGCAAACACAGTCACGTCAACGCCACAGTTCGTATTTTGTGTGAGTTTAATCTCACTCTTTCAGAAATGAGTGTCCGTAAATAACAATAAATGCGCTGAGTCGAACTGTGGCGGTGTTTACGTACTGTCGTAAAATAAAATGATTGCTTGTTTAAAATGTTCGCTTGTTTATGTCAATAATAAACAAGCGAACATTTTATTTTACAACAATACATAAACACCGCCACTGTTCGACTCAGCGCATTTATTGTTATTTACGGACACTCTTCAGAAATCGGTGCCTAATGGAAGAGCAATAAAAGAAGAGAAAATGATGGGCGGCCACACGGCCACAAACACCATTTTTCTCAATTCCTCTTATGTGCTGCCGTCTAAACGAGAACCTCATGCCATCCTAATTTTTTTCCTCTTCCATTAGGCTCCCATCTCTAAAAAGAGCAATATTAAAAAAAATACCTTTGAGAGCGACGGTTTTACATTCAACTTCTTTTCCTCTTCGTATTCCAATTTCAATGAAGCGACGGTGGTGAGCACAAACACCGACAATTGGTCAAACGATGAGTCCAATGGCATCGCGCGTCCACAAACTTGCTCCATGCTGAAACAAAAGTTTTCTAGATTTCAATTTAAAATGGCAACTGACCCTTTGATGAACTCGGCGTCGATTTGCATTGAGAGCGTCTTACAATCTTCCCAATACTTTTGCCCGATTATCAGAGGATTTATCATTTTCAACTGCGCGCTCATCATCGAGTAGATATTCATTGGCATCGTTACCATTGGGTCGCTGCCCTTTGGCGATAACTTGTTCGGCGTGTTCTCGGCGCTCACCTTTTGCACCTTGGAGAGCACCTCGTTGGTTTCCATTTTCATCATCGTTTTCACGGCGACATCGCTGCGGAACACGTAGATTTGGTAGTTCATGATGGCGAGGATGGTCTGCGCGAGCATCTTGAGCCGCGGCAGCATGTGCATCACGAAGACGTCCTCCGATGGACGCATCGCCTGGTTGGCTGCCGAGCGCAGCAGCTCGGCCGTCTCGCGGCACATGGACACGCAGAACTGCTTAGACGATCCCGCCTTATCCGCGTCGAGCTTGGCGAGCGCTTGCAAAATGAAATACACCGACGATATCATGTAATCGAGCAGTTTGTAGACGCGGTCGCGGTTGACATCCGCCTGCGATTTGTACTTTTTCGCCATTTTCTGGTAGAAATCGGCGCGATTCGCACACCCCGGCTCCGGGTGCTCGGGTTTGATCGGCGAACTCAGCCGCACCCGTGTCCACGCGCATTTGAACGACCTTGTCGGCTCGGCGCTCACCTTGGTTGAGCTGATGGCATTCGAGAACACGGAATTGGTCGATTCTTTCTCTTCGACGAGACAACCGTTCTGGCGCGCCAGTTTCATCAGCTTTTTCAGCTTCTCGCTCTTGATATTTTTTAATGAAAGCTGACCGTTAGTGAGTGAGGGGTACGAGGGGGATGACGAGCTGGTCGATGGAACTTCTTCTTCCTCTTCCTCCTCCTTTTCCTTGCGCTTCTTCTTGTCTTCTTCTAGCCTCTTGATGCGCAAGAGAAAGTCGGTAGGGATGGGCGACAGTGGCGGCTCATCGAGTCTGAAAACATTGAAAATGAGAGCGAGTTTGGCCGACGGCGGGTTCCCAACGATTTCATGATGGACAACATTTCCTCCACGCTTTGGTTCTCGTCGCCGATATCGTTTTCGGTGGAATGCACGCCGGAATCGGGGCTAAGCGCGGGCTCATCTAGAAAATGATCGGTGCGATTTTGATGGGGATGGAGAATTACGTTTTTTCTCAATTTTACTCCGCTTTGGCCTTTCTTCGTGGAGAGACGCTTCTTCTTTGCGCTTTCGACGATCATCAGGGGTGGATTGATTCTGCGCAATATGTACATAGCAAGCAGCATGAATAGAAAAGAAATATACCTTCTTTAAAAACGTCGACGGAAGCGGTCCGATCTGGTCATCAACGAGGCTGGTCATGCTTCGGATAATCAGATGGACGGGCATTTCAGACTTGGTTGGTATTCGCGCACGCGCCACGCCATTCTTCACGCCCTCGCGGTTGATTCTCTCGTTAAAGTTCTCAAAAGAGCCGAAGATTTCTGCGAGCATTATTACTTGGTTAAATCGGAAATTAAATTTTACCTTTCATTCCACGACGGATTCGAGTCTCATGTTCATCTTCTTCCATTGTCGATATTATTCAGCTGCAAATGAATTAATATTAAAATAAAAATAAAAATAATAATTAATATTATTTAATCGTGTTCTATAACGAAATCGAAAAGAAACAGAGGCAAGAGAGAGTGTCGCGGATAGTTAAACATACATATTGAGAAGAACCTTAGAACCTGTTTCAGCAAGCGGCTGTGGTGTAATTTTGGAAAGCAAAGAGTTTAGAAACCTTAGCGATTCGACGCAAATTAAGGAAACATTCATCGCATGCCTAAAATGTTACGATGGCCGAGGATGCGCGTTGCGCGTGAGCGGTCTTAGTCCACACGGCCAGCAAGGGACCCATTGATGGAAAAATCAATAAATTGATAAAAAATCGATAAATAAACCCCCCGACTGGAGAACCTGTGAACATAGTTTTTTGAAATGAATGCGATTATTATCATTTATTGATTTTCTATGCCATTTTTTATTTATAAACATTTTTTGTGTGTATTTCATTATTTGAAGGAATGTGATGGGCAAGCTAATCGAATCAATATTCGTGTTGTTATTCCTCCTAATTAGTCGCATTGATTGCCAAGTGACGAGAAGTAAGTGCACCTTATACACTGTCAATCACCGATGTGAACAGATGTCGAAGTGACGGCGGAAGAGGAGAAGATCCGCGATAAACACGGCTACGAGGTTGGTTCGTAGCGCAAAACAGGCGTAAACACGCGATGATTAAGGCTATCAAGGATATCCACCGCGAAATGGATGACGATCAGTCGGGTTCGATCGATCGCAACGAGTCCACCGGGGTACGATAATGGCTTGGCGGCAATGATAGCGTTGTTTTGCAGTTCCTCAAAGAGGATATGCATATGCGCGGGTCGGAGAGGACCCGCAGGGAGCACAAGTTTCACGGCGACGACGACTCGATCACCGTTGACGACCTCTGGGAATCGTGGTTTGAGAGTGCTGAACGCTCCTGGAATAATGAGAGGGTAGAGTCGAGTTTTTGTTTAGCGATTAAATATGGCGTACGCATGTATTATATCTCGCTCTTTAGCTAGTCGAATGGTTGGTGAATGATATGAAGCTGCCAATTGTGGCCGAAGTCGCGCGGAAGAGGAAGCTAGACGGAAAAGTTCTTCCAAGGTTGCTTAATCCAACAATTTTTAATTTTTATTATTTTTTTTTATTTTAATAATCTTATTCAGATTCGCGACGCAAAACTCGGATTACTTGTCAAAGCAATTAGGAATAAAGTCATCGGTGTATCGACAGAAGCTGCGACTAAACTCGCTGGATCTCGTCCTATTCGGATACCGAGACAATAACAATCGAACAAAAGATGTTCTGTTGGCACTGCTGGCGCTTTTACTTACATCGCTCATGTTCCTGTACGTGAGACAGAAGCAGAAGGCGCAGCAAAAGCTTCTCGAGTTGAACACACGCCTATCGGAGCTGAAAATCATGGAGACGGAGTTCGAAGACGTGCAGAAGGTGTTGAATGAGGAGCGGAGCAAGAGATCGACGGCGGATGGCGGTGTGAGCCAGACGGAGGTGGAGAACCTGCGGTTCCAACTGGAAGAAGCTGAAAAGCGACTGGAAGCCAATACGAATGGGTCGGGAACGCCGCTCGCATTGCAGCCGTTGCTGAGGAAGACGTGCGAGGCTGAGATGACGTATCTGGAGAAGCAGCGTCAAGAGTGAGCTGTGGAAATTAGTTTCTAATTGTTTTTATGTGGGTTTTCAGCTGTTTTAAAGAGATGAAAGATGCGATAGACATGGTTGATCGCTTGCAAAAGAAGCAAGGAAGTGTACTATCGTCGCTGAAACTCGCCACGGGTGCAGCTTCAACTAGTGACCAAGTAGACTCGAAAATATTCGCTTTAAAGTAGGATTTTGATTATTAATCATCATGAATCGGTTTCATAATTTCTAGGAGTAGAATGGAAAAGATTCATAGTTTAACCAAGGAGACTCAGGATCGCTGGATGCAGATTGAATCGCTTTCAGGGTTTCCGATCCTCTATTTAAATGGTAATCGTAAGATATCCACAATTGTTTAATAATAAATGGAAGAGATATTGTGTAATGGCCGTGGAAGAGAAAATGAACGTGTTGCCAATGGCGCACACTTTCTATTTTACTTTCATTATCAATGTTATTTTTTATTTTGTTTATTATAAAGTCGTTGATCCGATTAAAATTTGCATATTTCAGAATTAGGATGCGATCAATCTGTGACGAGCACGAATACGGCCAATTATTATAATCACTCGAACTCAGGTATGTGAAATTGTGGGATTGTTATGGGACCCGGGGGGGAAATTGTTTTGTTTTGTGTTAATTGTTAGCCTTCATGTCAGGTAAATGGGCAAGATCGTCGACAAGCTCGAGCTCGTCTTCATCGGGATTCATATAATTCTTGTGTTGTTATTTGTGTGTTATAAAAGGGAATAAAGCTTTATTGGATAAATTGTGTGTTTTTTGAAGGGTCGTCGGAAGCGAGCTCGGTGCGAAAGAAGATAAGCAACGCAACAACGGAAGAGAACGTGGAATCGGCATCAATCTTGTTTCAGTAAGCAAATGAAAACATTTTTTTGTCAAACTGAGTACCGTTTAGGAGCCATGAACAAGTAATGCCGATGGACGTGGCCAAGAAGAGGAAATCAATACTACCGAAAATATTCAGAAAGTCGAAGAGCAGCAGTCAATCGATAGCATCGAATTGAAACCAATTTATTGTTTTCTTTACTAATTGTGTATTTTTTATCTGTGTTTGTTGTTTCTGTGATAAGCGCAAATTATTTATTGAATAATAGAAAAGCGAAAAATAGCAAAAATCGAATTCGTTTAATGTTTATTGTGTGATCCGCAACAAGTCTAGCAAGCGATGGCGGTTGGAGGATGGCTGCATTCTACTGGGCACGATTTGCATGGGTAAGCTGGTAGGAAAAGCTCGTCGTAGTTGGGCGGTGGAGTGCTGGCTCTCTCTGCAATTTGATTAACGGTTGCCAGCAGCACACAGCGGCGCGCCTTACGGATATCAATCTCGTAAACGATTTTCTCATCCTTGCTGCTGTCGGCGACGGGCGTCGGCGCAGGATTCGCGAAACGCACCCGGCAGGCTGACCGGCGACCGAGGTGTTTGCTCATGTTGCGGCGCATTCTAAAAGCGTGCGGTGAGACGCGGCGAGTGGGGGCGGGGCACGTACCGCTTGTGAAGAGCCTCTTTGAGCGCCACCACTGGGACGGAAGCGGCGACGGCGGCCGCAACGACGACGATCGAAGCCATGGTGATAGCGGGAAGCGTTGGGAGTTCCTAAGCAGCGGATCGGATCAGTCACACTGCGAGGCTAGCCGAAATCGTCGTTGTTCGACGCGAAATAGCGGTGGAACGTCGAGCGAGCCAAGATGGTAGGAGTTTGAAGACGCTTTGACCTGCAACCATCGTCCCAATTGGGGCGCGCCACAGATGAGAGACTTACACTATTGTCAAAGCCAACTTGATAATCGTGCGGTAACTGGACGAACAATAAGACGCACTTGGCCGATTGGTTAGAGAGTTGCAATAAACAGTTTTGATGCAAACAACACCACACGTCCAATTTTTATACCGGCAGCCCGCATTTGCATAATCGGATTGCTGATGTCAATGCGAGTTGGGAGGCGAAACAACGCGACGCGACAATATCACAAAACAGCTGCTCAATCGATCGAGGCGAGCGAAAAAAAAACGATGGCGCCTCAAGTGGTTTCGGACATGTTTCAACAAGAGCAAGCTCATTTCAATCCGTTTTTTGCTGTGTTTCAATGGTGACCGCAGCCGCCAACTGCACAGTGCCCATATGCCTCCAACTTTTGTCGCACGTTTCCAATATAGTGGTTATCGATAACAATCAGCCGCTGGCCAAGGCGCAGCCGATACGCTTCAAGTATCAAGCTCTCGGCTCCAATGTGGTCGGTCTCAATTCGTTCGCGCTTCAGCCAGGTTCGTGATTCGCCGCTTGCCGTCATGCACTGCGTTTCAGGCTCGAGTGAGCCGCGACTGGCGGCGGGACAGTACCGACTCTACTCGATGCGCTTCTGTCCGTTCGCGCATCGCGTGCTGCTGGCGCTGGCGAGGAAGTCGGTGCCCGTGGAGGTGGTCAACGTGAACCCCGACAGGCCGCCGCAGTGGTACCTCGGCAAGACGCCGCAGGGACAGGTGCCGGCGCTGGAAATCAACGGCAAGGTTCGTGGTTGCTCGCGGCCGCAAGCAGGCGCACGTTGCAGGTGGTGTGGGAGTCGAACGTGATCGTCGAGTACCTCGACGACCTGTTCCCGTCGAGTCGGATCTTGCCGCGCGACGCGTTCGAGAAGGCGCACCAGAAGATACTCGTCGAGCGACTCGCGCCGCTCATCAATTGCCTGTTCGACTTTTACGCCAACGCGCACTCCGACAACAAGCTCGAGTCGGCGCTGCGAGTCGCCGAGTCGCTGCTCGCCGACAAGCAGTACTTTGGCGGACGTCTGCCGAGCTACGCCGACTACATGCTGTGGCCGTTCGTCGAGCGGCTGCAGCTCATCACAATGTCGCCGGCGACCAGACTCTTCCGCTACTTCCCGGGAGCGGCACATCCGCGCTTCGGCGCCTACATGGCCCGCATGCAGTCGTTGCCAGAGGTCGGCGCCGCCAATGGCACGCAATAATCCCAAATGGTTGCAGGTCAAATTCACGACTCGACCGTTGTCTCACCACAGGGGCTATCTCGACAGTGTGGCCGCGTCGCGCCCCAACTACGACTTTGGAATCATTTAATTTATAATTTTACTTTCAATAATAAAAAATAATATTAACAATACAAATCCAATGTCTATATTCTCGCCGCCTTTTCGTCGTGCTCGGCGAGTTTCGCGTGAAACGCCATCGCCGGGCCCCAACGGCGATGAATCTTGAGCAACAAGTGCGGCGGTCCGTCGCCGAGCACCGCGAACACCACTCGTCGAACAGCATAAATGAACGGGAACACGGCGACCGTTGTGTACAAGAGCCCGTGGAGCGTCCATGCCTGGTACAGGTAGCGAATCACTTTTAGGCAAATTGCCTGAAAAACACACACAAGTATGGCTATTAAATAATGCGTCAACTCACGAAGGAGGCGATCGGTTGGAAAATGTACCAATGAAAGTACATCCAAAAGCGGTAAACCTTGAAGAATGCGGCGAAACGATTCGTGCGTTTGATCATCGTCTGCAATTAGTCTCCAACTTCTAGCTAATCGACAAATCACAAACCAGACAATTAATGACGAGTCGCCGGGCGCCATAAAAGTAGACGACCGCAATCACTTCGAAAAACGTCGACGTGCTCACCCAGCCCAGGTACATGAGCTCGAACGCCGAGCTCTTTTTGAGATCAAAATTGGCCGTGTCGAGGGTGTACTTGATGTAGAATAGAAAGATCATCACGCAAGACGAGGCCGTGATCACGGAAAAGCGGACAAACTTGTGCGGCAGGTAGAGGAGTTGCGGGAAAACGTGGTACGACCAGTTGATGGCCATCTCGAATGTGATCACCTGCAAGGAAAACGTGAAAAGGGATACCGGGCGACAACAAACCTGGATCGGAATGAACGCGCAGTTGACGGAAAAGTAGAAGAGTGCCAAAACTGTGAAGAGCGCCGTGTTGGAGACGCCGTCAATGTTCAGCGACGGCAGCGAGGTGAAGAGTGTGTTGAGCACGTGCGGGTACTCGGCCTCCTCGTCGACTAGAAAAGGGGGTACACCAGGCAGAGCCGTACAAAAGCAAACCTCGAAACACGTTGACAAAGGTGGCGGCGAGCCGGTTGTTGATGAAGAACACGGGCACGACGACCAACGCCAGCACAATGCGGTAGAGACCGCCGACGAGCGGCAGCAGGAGAGCGTCCCTGACAAAGTTGTGGCGAAAATCGGCCATGTAGCCAATGGTATAGAGGGTGCCGTCGCCAACGAACACGTTCTTAGCCACCAGGCGGCACGCGTTAAGGAAGGCGTCGACTGTAAACGCCTTGGAGGCCACATTGAACTGGCTAAAACCAAACTTTTCCTCGCCGCCGTTCAGCGAACTCGTCATATTGTGCATCTCCTCCTGCAGCCGTCCGAGCTCGTTTACCGAGTACGTCATGTCGTAGGCGGCCATGATCGAGAACGGAATGACGCCGATCAGCGGCGCAAAGCAAAAGAACGGCGCCAGCTGAAACAAAAATCAACTCAGGTGCATTGATGGCTCATACCGAGGAGAAAAATTGGTAGCCGCGGTAGGCGACAAAACCGGCGATGCACAATGCCACGATGGTGGCGATTAAGTAAGAGCAAAGATCAAACGATTTGAGGTATCTGCAAGCGGGTGAATCCAATTGGAGGGATTCAAGAGATTCTCACCCATATATTTGGGAAGATGTCATTCGAATAAGCGGGTCTTTGATCGTCATGTAAGATAATATTGCGACCGGATGATGGCTGAAACAATGAGTTGGATGATTCACCAAATTCAACTCACTCTGCAACCACATCCATCGAGTGCAATTCATGACATTCGCCATTTCTCTGAAAATGGCCAGTTTTGCATTGAAGTGCCGGGTCGTAGCAATCTGAAAATGCAAAAATTGAGCAACAACTCAGTCATTTTTGGCCAAAGACAAAAGACAGCAACGAATGTTTAGATGGCGTCAGCGTTGCGGTTCGCGTTGCGGTCGTAAAATGTCGGGTACACGAAAACGAGAGAGTGGACTCGAATAGTGAATAATATGGATATTAGGCCATTATTGTTGGAAACTATTTATATTGAGATAATTATAAATACAATACAAATAAATATGATAATAATATAATAGTATTTGGATGGAAGCTTTATACTACAATATCCTTGTTATTTAATTATTTTAAACAAATATTTCAACCTTTCCCTGCATATTATTCGAAACAGTCCAAGATAACCTCATTCCCATCTCCATATCGGAATATTTCAAAAAAAAAACCCTTCTAAAAATACGGCCTAGCTTTTTGTCCTTCCTTTAGTGTATGTAGAGACACAGACAACTAGACAAGGTGTAACCGACATTACACGACCGCAACGCGAACCGCAACGCTGACATTCGTTATTGTACCAACGTTGCTGTCCTTTGTCTTTGGTCCATTTTTTTTAAACTATAAGATGGGTATTTCTCGCAGTTCAGCCATGATCGATCATTGAGCACGATTGTTATCAAACACTTGACGATGTAAATGAAAAACCTTGGGTCGAATGCATAAATAACGGTATAGAATATCCTCGTAATGAATATTAGATGAGGGATGCCTGCAATACATTAAATACGACAAAACAATTAAAATACAAACCGCCGAGGATTGGCGCGATCCTTTCGAATATTGAGAACATTGGAAGCGATGTATATTGAGAGAGCGCCATGTAGAAGATGGAAATTGACGTGCCAAACAGGAAATTGGTGAATACGTAGGGAATCAGAAAGTACACTGAAAGTAGCTCTTACAAGAATCCAGCCAAGACACGCACATCCTCCAGACCCCAGGGCGCAGCGGATGAATGAAATGGTGTTGTAGACGACCGACAGGCACGACAACAGCACGCAAAAGTGCCGGAACGAGTTCGTGCGCGTCACGTGCTTCGTCGACATTTCCTGCTCGAGCTCGGCGTGCTCGATTCGATTCGGTTGCGGCACAGGGCTGTTCGTCGGGCTCAGCGCCACATAGTCCTCATTCAGAAAGTGCTCGGTTTTCTTGGCCGACTCGTGCGAAGAATCCACCGAGTCCGATTGCTCTTCAAAAATAGGGTTGAATCTGTGCAAAACGTGAAAACCAACTTTTCTTGTCGGATCCAAATTTGATGTTAAATTCGATATCATCTCTTATCAGCTCTTGTGTGCTGTTTAACGGTTCCAATGGAGTTAGGTAATTCGTACGCCGTCGTAACTGAAACAATAACAACACATAAAATCAAAACTATTTATCCATATTTTTAATAATAAAACAAAGAAAATTTCCAATAAACAATCTACAGTATCTTCCCTAACCCAACATGTCCCTTCAACATTATACTGTAGTTCATTAACAATTTTTTTATTTTTCAAGCGTTTCATACCATTAAATTCCTTGATACTATATATGTATTTGTATTAGATAAGAAATAATGAAATATAATTTTCACAAATTTTATTGTAATGAAGAGTTCACGTTGTTCGTTTAAATTTAAAATTATCGTCAATTTGTTTTTAAATTGGAATCACAGCTTTACTTTGCAAAAAATTCTTTTATTAACTCTTAATTTGCTAAAATTTATATGCAAAATGTTTTGTTGAATATACCTTGTTACCTTGGTTAAAATAATTAAACGTTCATGTAAAATATCCAATTTAAATATAAAATACAGTATCAGTTTGATCTGTTTCATTTAATTGTTACTGTTGATCTTTTTGGTGCCTATCTTTATTTATCCTCATTATACACTGATTAATAACTTTCATTCATTTTCGTTTTATCGCATGAATATCGTCAACATCGAATTTTTGTAACTCTACGGTTACTGTAGTTTTCATTTAAAACACATTTCCCCCTTTAAAATGATACTGTACTTTGTTTTATAGTGACACTTCTTGTTTATATTTATTCATATATTATAGATACACTTTCCCACTAATGTCAGACAGCACGAAGAGCGCAAACAACAACGATGTCGACGTAGAACGCGGTGCGGATTCGCCCCGTGTATTCAAATATTACCAGCCGCCACAACCAAAAATAGTGCAGATGAAGCCGCCAACCAAACTATCGATCGTTCCTGGTCCCTATTTGTTCAGCAACGTTCGAGATGGCAGACAATACGTAACAAAAACCACTCTCGTTTAAAACCTAAAGCTGTTCTGTAGGTTAATCAATTGAAGAATCATCTGGCAGTTCCTCGGTGTAAAACCTCGACCAGTATAAACAATATTCTAGAATATGTCAAAGACAATACTGCCACTGATTACTTAGTCAGTGAGGATGATCTCGCGCCTCTTAAAAATCCATATGAAAACCGTCTATGTAATCTTATGTAATACAATAAACTCTTTTCCAGATACATAATATTTTCAAACAACTGTTGAATTCAGTTTATTTTCAAATTCGCGCTATTTGACAGAATATGTAACACTTGACGCACATTTGCAGACAACGTTCATCATTTGACGCCACTTCGTCAACATTCAACATTTTTTCCAAATTTCCCTTTCCAATAATGTCATCTGCTAATGGTAAAATCATTATTCGCCCATAATTTCGTTTATTAAATCCTTTTTTTTAGATACTTCTCCGAATGATCCAAATACCTCATATTATGAGGATCTTCTCGCGCGACGAGATTACGAAGAGATAGAAAACACGAAAATCAGTAAGAAACTGTTCTTCTTTAAAAATAAATAATCTACATTCAAAATTTAAGAATGTCACGAGTATAGAATATGTATACTCAAGAAGGCGCTGGAAGAAGAAAAAAAGAAGGCGTGGATCTATGTCGGCAATTCATTCCGTCCTCCCATCAAATACTAATTAGCAAATTTATAAATTCCAATGTATATAGTACGAATAAATTAACGTTTTTTGTCACCAAGGTCCTCAATATGATCGTCTGTTATCTGTGACCACTTTGCAGGGATCAAGTCAAACAAGTCATCCTTTACGTCGCCTTGAATCACAATTTCATCCGCTCCCGTTACAGAGCTTCCGCAAGCAAATTTCTGCGCAAACAACTTCGATGCAACCTTCAACTCAATGTCTGCAATCCTTCTTTTTTATTCTTTCTCAACAATTAAGCACTCACCAAACGTGGCCAAGCCTTTAATGACCGTCACCGACTTCTTCCCGCGTGGCTCGCGCTGCAACGTCACCTTCTGCACTCCCTTCTTCTCCTTCGGCGGCTTGGTGCCCTTTCCGCCGCGCTTCTGGTGCTTCTTGCCATCACCTTCTTCCTTCTCCTCAATGTTCAAACCTTCGAGCATTTGGGGAGCATTTTGTTGTGCCCACGCACGACAAGCATCCACTTGCCCCGAATAATCACAATATTCGAATGGCATTGAGCATTCTAAAAGTTAGAATATAGTAGGCAACGGAATGGAATAATTATTAAAAAGTACAAACGTCCACAATAGGCGACATTCAGTGGGTATGAGACGCCGGGCGTGGGTCCCGGTGACAAACAGTTGATAACAGCGGTTTCACCATCTTCAGCCATCTGAAAATGAAAAGAATCAAGCATAATAGAAGGGACAGGTAAAATAATCGTCGTGGACTAGAAAATTAAGTGAGAACATTTTCTTCCACTAAAATAGTTTCTCTTCCACTTCAATGAACAACAATTCGTATATTCATACAAGGAATTATGTTAAAGTTCAACTAGTATAATCAATTTATAATCAACAAAATCATATATGACATCTGATATGCATGAAATGTCAATATATAAAAATAATCAAAAGTACATATGTTCCACTTTTCAAACAAATTATTGAAAATTAAAAACGATCAAAATAATTGTTCGAAACATTCATTATTAACAAATGCAAAATAAATCACAACCAATAATACAAGATTAGATTATCACAATAAATAGGGAAAAACAATATTGTTGGGTAAAAAAAATCATCATGGCCTAGGGGTAGATTAAAACTCTTCCAATAATACTCTTCCGCGAAGTTTTTCAGTGTCTAAAATACATTAAAAGAACTAACAATAAGTTAATGACTATTATTATGATACTAGAAAATAAAATTGTTAAAACTCTTATCAACCATACGTATATCACAGTTATTATAAAAAATACAAATTTACGGCTAGAAAGTTCAACAAATGTAATTTCTCTTCCATTCACTACATTCCTCTTCCACGTCCATTTGAACAAACAATAAATTATAGAATACAATACAAACATCTACAAATCCGGATTAACAAAATTCCACTTTTGGTGGCGGTCATTCGCATCACATTCCGCGACAATTATATCATCACCCGGTTTTAATGCAGCCGTCGTCAGGCATTTCTGCGTCTTTTCGTGTCTCAGCGCACCATTCTAAATGTATTCAACTGCACAACAAAACAAGGATTAAATACCAAACACAACCTCATACGTCCACTTATCATTGAGCTTCTTATTCCTCGAGCAAGTCCTCATCGTGACCTTGCCGGTCTCCGTCGACGAATCAACAACCACCGCGCAGTTCGTCTCTCGCCGCAAGTTTCCTTCCAATGACAGCGACATCAACTGCATCGAGCTGCCCTTGCCCTGGCAACTGAACACTCCGAGCAGGTTCGTCTGCCTTTCATCCTTCTGCAACGTGTCCGTGCACATTCTCACTCCGTCCACCTCCGTGTACAACTGCAATCAAAATGATTTCAACAAAGAACTTTCCACATCTCGAACCGCTCCATATTGCTGCACGTTCTCATCGATCACAAACTTCTCCGGAACCACGTTCTGCAGGTACCATTTGAACGATTTGCACTGCAGTCTCGCGCGCAGTTCCTTCCTGGCCGTCAGATCTCCCACATCCTTCGTCTTCAAGTCACTGCGATGCATGTAAAACAGCCGCTTGTAGTCGTCCATCCACACCTCGGCCATGCGCTTCGAGTTGGTGCCATGCACGTCCTTGTTATTGTTCCTTCCCGTCATATTGTACGGGTGTCCGGCGCGGAACACGTGTCCCACGTGCGAGCACGGAATGAACTCTATCGAGCCGCCGCACATCCACGCGCGGAACGAGATCTCAAGGTTCTCGCCACCCCAGATATCCATCTCCTCGTCGTAGCCGCCGATTTCGAAGAAGTAGTCCCTGTTGGCGGCGAGCAGGCCGCCGGCCATCGTCGGCGACTGGATCGGCTCCGTCTTGGCTTGGCGCCGCTTCTTCTCCCGGTCCGGCATCGATTCCCAGGTAAAGTGGAGCGACCACGAGAAGCCGCCGACCGATTGCGCGTACGGGTCGCCGTGGTAGGCCATCGTCGCCGCTTCGATCGAGTCGATCATCGGACACACGATCGCCGAACGCTTCTCGTGGATGCGCTGCACCAACGGCTCGAGCCACCCGTGGTTCGCCTCGCAGTGCGAGTCGAGGAACACCACAACCTCGCCGGCGGCTTCTCGAGCGCCCGCTAGCTTCGCTCGAATCAGTCCGTGGCGCACTTTCTTGCGGATCAACTTGACTTTGCCGCCGAATCTTTGAATGTAGTCCTCAAGGGGTTGCTTCAGTTCATCTGCAAACGAGTCATCACTTTCACAAACAAATGTCCACATGCTAAATATTGTCCTTTTCAGAGAAGGGTGCCTAATGGAAGAGCAATAAAAGAAGAGAAAATGATAAGCGGCCACACGGCCACAAACACCATTTTTCGTCAATTCCTCTTAAATATGTGGGATGTTATTAAATCTAGGAAAATCGGAAATTGCTCCCGTCGGAAAATAAAATCCATTTCCGCAAAAGAAATCACGGATTATTACACCATATACATTATCATACTTTTTCAAACTTCAACGGATTAATTAATTAAAACAAAAGAGGATGCGTAGCATACCTGGTAGAGAATTTGATTCACAAAGAATATATTCTGGTTCGATTCCTTTGAGATCTTTGATTTTTTTAGTCTTTTTTATAAAAATGAAAAAAAATCGAAATTTAAAATGAGATGGTGTAATAATCCGTGATTTTTGCAGAAATGCATTTTATTTTCCGACGGGAGCAATTTCCGCTTTTCCTGGATTTAATAACATCCAATATGTGCTGCCCATAATTTCGTAAAAAAAATGTCCGTCTAAAAAGAGATGCCGTCCAGACGAGAACCTCATGTTGTTCTAATTTTTTCCTCTTCCATTCGGCACCGATCTCTGACAAGGACAATATAATTTCTTAAAAAAACGCTCACCCCTTTGACTATTATCATCCAGCATGATCACTTCCTGCAGCAACTCGGGCGGACTGCGATTAATCACCGAGTGCACTGTCCTCAGAAGAGGACTCCACGCCTCGTCGGTAAAAATAATCACCACCGACGCCTTCGGCAGCACGCTCAAGTCGTAGACAATGCTTTTGCATTCGGCGCGCCGCGCGTCCGGCACGCTCCTATCCATAGAGATCTTGTCGCTGGCCGCCACATTCATGAACCACTTCTTCATATCGGCATCGCCGCGTTTCGCCTCGTCGCCTTTCAGCACCACCGGTTTGCCGTTCTCTCCGGGTCCGCTGCGCGCCACCGAATAGTCGGGAATCGTGTGCAGTTGGCCGTTCCATCGCTCCTTCTCCACCAGTCGCTCCGCCACCTCTTCTACAACAAAATATTCGTCATCCATCAATAAAAACATCTAACCAATGTCGGGCAGGCGAAACTTCCCGCGCGAGTTTCTTCCATTGTGCAGGATTATCATGCACATGAATAGAAATGTAATGAAGCCGAGAAAGACGACATTAGCCCGACGTCTAGGTATGCAAAACCTAGCCGTTTTCAGCATTTTTCTATGAGTTTTACATTCACAAATGAATTGTTAGAAAATAAACGTGGATTGCAATGTATAATGGAAGAGAAAACAACAGGTTGGGTTTCTAGGCCACTAAGCATAAACTCAACATGATGGGTGATGAGCTCATCTTCCGTGGAAAGAGCTCGTTAAGCTCACAAGATAAAGACTAGAAAAGAACAAAAACATTTATTTACAAACAAAAGCTAAAAACACATTCAAAAAACATTCGATAAACATTTGCTAATTGATAATCTCTCGTGGCAGATCGAGTCCACTACGAATACATATTCTGCGTCGATTCAATAGTCTTTCGACAGATGTGACATAGTTTCAGTTTCGCCGCGCAATCACTGCACGCCGTATGGCCACAATTGAACACAATCTTATCAAATACCATTGATATTCGCGTCATGTTACAAATATTACCGCAATTTTCGCATCCATGCAAATGGCACAGCTCGTTTCCATCTCGAGCTGTTCCAGTCGTTCGCGCAGAGCTCGCAATTCCTTCTGCTTCTCTGCAATCATTCGCAATTCAACATCGCTCATGCTTCTTTCAACCCTTTTCCACGGCCATCTTGGCCTCGCGAGCCGCTTCCTCGGCAATCTTCTTCTTCAATTGCTCCGTGATTGCATCACTCTTGTCGATGGGCGATTCTGACGACTTGCATCCAATGATAACCTCATTTCCAGCTTAAATGGGAAAAGTTTATTCAAGAAGATAATCATCAACTTTCTCACCATCATCCTTGGCACTCGATATAATATGATAACAAAGCGGGCAACGCCGAAAAGCAGTCTTCTGTGCGCAATCGACGCACGTCACCCGATGGCCACACGGAATGAACTGCACGTTGGCTATCGAATCCTGACACATGAACGTGCACATCGTCACTTCCACACTGTCAAACGTCATGCTCCTATTGAACGCCACCATTGGCAAGCACGAGCGAATCTTGACGCACGAAATGTGCATAAAGATTTGGCGAAGTGTGGCATCGGTGGCTAGTTCAGCGGCAGTTACTCCTTTGCGGTCCCTTCAAGCATTCCTTGATCCGCTTTTTTGTCCCCATCCCCCCTCACTTTATATTCACATCAGCGCCGTTGGCAATCAAGAAGCACGCGGTGGCCAGCTGCCATTGTGGTCTCAATCGACTCGCCATTTCGTCCAAATTCTACAAAAAACCCATCCTGGAATCCTCTCAATCCCGCGCATTACCAAGTTGGTCTTCACCAATTGCACGCAAATCGGTATCAAGTTGCCGGCAAACTCCTGCTTCCCCATTTCCTTGACAAGCACGTGCAGCACCGTCTGCCCATTCACATCCACCGCGTTCGTCGGCGCGCCCGAGTTCACCAGCGACTGGATGGCGGCGAGCCGCGCTGTGTCCTTGTCCGCCTGCCCCGTCCACTTCTCGACCGCGTAGTGCAGCACGCTTCGCCCGACGCGGTCCTTCCGGTGCACGTCCATTCCGAGCATGATGAGCGTGTTGATCACGTTCACGTCGGCCACTATCGCCGCAAAGTGCAGCGGCATTATACTATTGCGTGAAATCGCGCCGCGATGCGGTCGCCGCAGTTGAATGAGCTGCTCGACGGTGCTGAGGCGAAACAGGTTAATTGAAGAGAAAAACAAGACTCACCCCACGTGCCCCTTCAGAATGGCGATTTGCAGAGGCGACATGTTGTTATTATTGGGCTGATGGATCGATGCACGACTGTTCGTTAGCAACCGACTGATGGCTGCTTTCTAAAATTAGGTAAATCTAAGCGAGCCAGTGGGCAAGAAAGTTTTTATTTGTAAATTTATTAAATTTTCCAGTCACTGGTGAATCCGAACGCGTCCGCTGACACGCTTCGTTCACGAGAGAAATCTTTGATTTTAAGTATTCAGAAGCAAGCTAAGAGCGAAGAAATATGTTTTTTTAGTTAAAACATTTAAGGCAATATTTTTAAAAATTGCATTATTGATTTAAACATTCTATTAATTCTATTAAAATTGATTTAAACATTCTACTATTATACTATTTAAATTTTAATGACCTTGGCTCTAATGAACATGAAAACAGTTTCGTTTCTATATCATTATACTTTAATTTAGTTCTATATTTTATTTGCCTAGACTGCCAGAATTTGAATAATTCTTATGAAAAAATGGTTTTTCTTCCGTCGCCGAAGCGCGTTCGGATTCACCAAATCGAAATATCGATTTTTCGATATTTAAACGTGTGTGGAAATTATTACGTGTTTATAACTAACAAGTTTTTACTGCAATTTAATTAAGAATGTCTTAAACTATCTAAAACTATTAATATCTTTCTAAAAAGTTAGATTTGAGCATGATTACTGAGCTCATTTCTACAAGATGGAGTGGTAAATTATATACATTTTTAATTAATTTTTGTGATTTCAATACTAATTCTTACATTTTATTTATAAATGATTTTCCCTTATCATTTGACTAATAAATAAATAATGTGGGATCTTGCTAAGTCTATGAAGGTTAAGAATGGAACGAGTCAGTGCCTATCTCTGCAAGACAATCACAAGCTAGACGAAATCTCTCATAAATATTGCCGGATACAAAAACATTCGCTGAACTGGCACGCCAAATTGAATGATTATAAAATGAGCTTTGTAAATGTGCTTAAATCTAACTTTTCAGAAAGATATTAATATTGTTAGGTAATTTAAGAATGACTTGTCAAAATTGTCGAGAATATTGTTTTCTAGAAAGACCGTAAAAACTTTAACACACTCTTAGAAATTGCAAATCACTATTTCAATTTGGCGTGAACTGCTAAAACCAGGAGCTCGGTAAAATATTATTATTATTATTATATTTTTAAGCTCAGTAAGTTAATGGGAACACATTGTACAAGAAGGAATACAAGACTCTGTGATGTACGCCAAATCGAAATATCGATTTTTTGCGCGATTTTTAAACGTGTATGAAAAATTTTACGTGTATATTACAAAAAAGTTTTTAATACAATTTAATTAACCATGTCTTAAACTATCTAAAAACATTAATATCTTTCTAAAAAGTTTAATTTGAGCATGATTACTGAGCTCATTCTATTACCACCATACAAGATGGCATGTAAATTATATACATTTTTAATTAATTTTTGTGATTTCAATACTAATTCTTACATTTTATTTATAAATGATTTTCCCTTATCATTTGACTAATAAATAAATAATGTGGGATCTTGCTAAGTCTATGAAGGTTAAGAATGGAACGAGTCAGTGCCTATCTCTGCAAGACAATCACAAGCTAGACGAAATCTCTCATAAATATTGCCGGATACAAAAACATTCGCTGAACTGGCACGCCAAATTGAATGATTATAAAATGAGCTTTGTAAATGTGCTTAAATCTAACTTTTCAGAAAGATATTAATATTGTTAGGTAATTTAAGAATGACTTGTCAAAATTGTCGAGAATATTGTTTTCTAGAAAGACCGTAAAAACTTTAACACACTCTTAGAAATTGCAAATCACTATTTCAATTTGGCGTGAACTGCTAAAACCAGGAGCTCGGTAAATTATTATTATTATTATTATATTTTTAAGCTCAGTAAGTTAATGGGAACACATTGTACAAGAAGGAATACAAGACTCTGTGATGTACGCCAAATCGAAATATCGATTTTTTGCGCGATTTTTAAACGTGTATGAAAAATTTTACGTGTATATTACAAAAAAGTTTTTAATACAATTTAATTAACCATGTCTTAAACTATCTAAAAACATTAATATCTTTCTAAAAAGTTTAATTTGAGCATGATTACTGAGCTCATTCTATTACCACCATACAAGATGGCATGTAAATTATATACATTTTTAATTAATTTTTGTGATTTCAATACTAATTCCTCATCATTTAACTAATAAACAATAATTTCGCCAACCTTATTCGCCGATTCGGCCAAAGTGCATAGCTCGTGCAGCGGCGTGTCGCCGTTCTCATTCTGCACACTCGACTGACACGTCGGCACCGCTAGCAGACGATCAATACAAGCTGCGTGCGTGTTCCTCGCCGCCAAGTGTAGCGGGGTGTCGCCTTCCCGCGTCGTGCGATTCACGTCCTTGGGCAGAAGCGACAGCACGCCCTCGAGCATCTGATCGAGTCCGCGCTGTGCCGCCACGTGAATAATCGTGCGATTCATCTCATCGCGCGCGTACTTGTTAGCCCCCAACGCCAGCAGCATCACCACCAGGTTCCAGTTGTCGTCGGAGACGGCGCGAAACAGCGGCAGCTCGCCGTCAACCGCCTGCCTCACCTGCTCCGGATTGGCGCGGATCGACTCGACAAACCTGGCGTAGCACTGCGCCTCATCCCGCCAGTTGCTGATGATGCTCATCAGGCTCTCTGTTGCATAGCCATGAATGGTGTTTTTGAACGATCGCGCTGATGTACCGCTCTCATTGAGCACTTGGGTCAACTTGCTGCCCGTGTAGATTGGGCAAATGTAAGCGTTGCGATGGCTTTCTGTCGAATAGTCCATCGAGTCGATGGTGATGTTCGTTGTGTCATTCAATTCGACGTTGTATTTTATATTCGCGCTCGCATCGTCATCCTGCTCGCCCATCTCCACATTTGTGATTTTTGCCATAACTACCTTCAATATTTAAAAGTCATTGGCATTTTAATTGAAAAATTTACTTTATCCGACCCCTTTGTTAATACTACCGATTCGCCCGCATCAAAATACACATTCCTCGCATTTTCCAACGAATCTAGCGGCCAATCACAATAAATTTCCTTCTAGAATATTGTGCCAGCGTAATTATTGAAATCAATGCTCACTAACTAATTGCGAATTAACCGAAATGAAGAACTTGACATTTCCGATGCACTTGGCCTCATCCAGGGTTGACATCACTCCGACATGTCCGACAAGCTAGACACAACACGTTTGCAAAAGGTAACAAGATGGATGGATTCTTACGAGCATGTGAGTTTTCGTCCACATCAGTTGATTATAAAGATTGCGCTTCTGCGAGTACGGCGAATAGATCTCCGAGACAAGTACGCGATCGCCGACATTCACATCACTCGTCATCATTCCAATGAGCTCATTGATTCGTTGATTTGTTGTTGTTTCAGTTTTTAAAATGTCACGTTTTATTTTAATTAGATATTATCAAAATCTAAGAATATGAATAGTTTGATTTTATCATTTTTGAATTATTTTCAATGGTCTTAATGAGAACGTGAATAAATATTCAATTTATTTTAAAAATTTCTCTGTTTTTCATTATATTTCTTCAAAATTTCTAGATCACGTCAGATTTATTACTTTTATTTTTTATAAAAATAAAATTTGAATTGTCAATTTCTCAGATTTTGATAATATTTCAGTAATTGTTTTACAGTTTATTTTATTTATTAAATTACTAACCCAGCTTGCGTGAAACGTCACGGACTGGGATTCTCCACAATAGTTACGCTACAAAGCAGCTCGCACCTCGTAGAATCTGCGGGATTTCTGCAAATACTCTATCAAGGCTTCTTGGGCTCTTTGTGCAAACTGCGAGCCAATGCCATTTTTCCAATAGAGTAGAATCATATATTTCAGAATGACAAGGCCAATGTGGACAGATAGGATCAGTGGCAGACTATCTAAATTCACGTGAAGTCGACAAGCGATCGCGGAGGAGAAAAACTGTTTTGGTGAGCAATGCCAAACCTAACTTGCATGGAAGCAAAGTTTCTTCAAATCTAACGGAAGCTATAATATAGTTTAAGACAAGAATAGATATTTAAATTGACGTAATAACTAATGTTTGGTTATTGGTTACACGTGAAATTTTTCATACACGTTTAAAAATTAACGCAAAATCGTTTTATTTTTTCGCCATTTTTGTGCTCTGGAGAGACTTGGTCTGTATTTCAACGCAGTAGGAATGATCTGCAAGTATCCAATCTAAGTACCTAAGTAGCCTATTTATCCGTTTCATTGGATTCCTACACGCAGACGGTTATGTTTCTTTTTTTATTCCGATTTCTCTCTATTGATGTTACTGTAGTTCATTGCCCAATAATTATAATAAAAATCTTTATTTTTTTTTTTTTAATATAAACTACTCTAAGTGCTAGTTTTCTAACAAGAACCCTATTAGTAAGTTTAATATTTATATATATATATATACTTTTTATTTGAATCTTGTAGCTATAATTATAGCATAGTTTTAATTTAAAATTACAATTATTAAATCAATTGCTCCTTTAAATGGATACTGTAGTTTGTTGATTGTCGTAATATTTTTTAGGCAATTTTTTTATTTTAATTTTTCAGACTTCAATTTCTACCTTATTTTAATTTGTCGAGGCATACAAATAATTTATTTTGATACAATCTTTCGCAATGTAAAAATGGGTGAGAACATAAAAATCTTTTAATTATATTTATACATAAGCGTTCATCCGCATTTGCACTTCTTCTTCTGGTGCGTCGGTGAGTCTTTCAGTGATACTCCGCTCTTTGGCTGTGTTTGCTGTGGTGTTGGGTTGGCGAGCTTCGCGTTAAGCACAAGACGGGTGATGCATTGGAACATCTGTGCACAATAAAAATCATATATAAAAAGGTTGTGCGAGTACTCACCGGTTCCACATTCCTGTCTTCCTTGGCGCTCGTCTCGAAAAACTTGATGTTCATCGAGTCCGCGTAGCTCTTCGCGTCCGCTTCGAGCACAACTCTCCTGTCATCCGCCTCGCACTTGTTGCCGACCAGCACTTTCTGCACCGAATCGCAATTGTTCTCAATCTCGAGCAACCATCGTTTCACATTCCCAAACGATTCGCCATTCGTCACATCGTATACCACGACGACGCCATGCGTTCCCCGATAGTAGGTTGATGTGATGGTTCGGAACCTCTCCTGTCCCGCCGTATCCCAGATTTGCAGTTTGATTCTCTGCCCGTCGACGTCCATTGTCCTGATTTTAAAGTCGACACCGATTGTTGTTATATAATTCTCTAAGGTGATTTGATTTAGATTTGAGTCTTATAATAATAATAATAATTACCAGAGAACGTGTTATCCGCGAATCGCAGCAACAGACTGCTCTTGCCAACGCCAGAATCACCAATGATCAACAATTTGAACAGGTGATCATAGTCTCGGGCGCCAGCCATCTAAAACAAGTCGAACCTCAAAATATTCAATGGAAACCGAGATATTTGAATGCTTCTACATTCTTGCAACAAACAAAACCAACAGGTGGAATAGCAATAGTATTAGTTTATTCTTGCAGATCAACAATAGAGATCAAAGTCAATGCGGGCCACGGGATTGAAGGCGCCGTTGGAATTAATCCGGCGGGCGAGCCCTTTGGACGCGAGCTCGCCCAGCTCCTGCTTCTTGGCCATCTGCGTGGACGTGAACGGCCCCTGCACCTTGCCGTCCTCGTTCTCCTTGTACTCCCACTTCACATCCTCATCGGCGGGCAGTTCTCGCGGTGCTGCGCTCGTCGCCGGCTCATCGCTGAACATGTCCACGTCGTCGACGGCGACCTTGGTCATCTGCTGCAGCTCGTAGTCAATCTTCTCACGGTGCCACTCATAAGCGTCCATCTACGGCTATCATACAATTCAATTATAAACCCCCCGGCTCTCACGTTTCCGGCAGATATCAGCTCGTCGGCGAGCGTCGTCAGCTCGGCGATCTCCTTCTGCCCGTCCATTTGCTCAAACTTCTTGCCGGCTTTCTTCGCCGCCCAGCGCAGTTTCCTCTCTTCGGCTGCGCTCAGTCCCTTGGACTTTTTGAGCACCACCAAGGCTTTGGCGATCGTCTGGTTCGGCTTGAGGATCTCGATGAGTCTTGTGAAGATCTCCTTGCGGCGGATATCATTCATCGTCGGCGGCGGTGCCTCTTCTTCGGGCTTCTGCAATGACAACTCAGCTGGGTCTTGCGAGAGACTCACCTCTTCTTCATCGCCTTCCCACTTGTCGCCTGCTCTCTTCTTCACCATCGACCAATCGATGTCGTCAAGCCAAGCATCCTCAAAAAAAAAAACGCCAGCTAACAAGCCAAAACAAAAACACCAACCTGGATGCCCTTCTCCTTCTTATCAAAGATAAAATTACCAGTTTCGTCAAAGTGCCCATCCTCCATATCTTCCTTCATATTAAATGGCGTTATTTTAATGTTGCCATCAAAATCTGTTTTCGATTCTTCTTGTCCCTCGACTTGGTCGATGTCTAGTCTTTTGTGGTCCTCCTCTTCTTCTTCGTCAGATTCGAGTGTGTGCTGCTTCTTGCGCTCGTCCTCTTCATTATCGTCGGTTTTGCGAGTCTTGACGACCTCATCGCCGTCTTCCATTGGAAGGTCGAATGTCTCATCCTCACGTCGGTCACGTTTAAACGTGCGTGTTTCAATGTCATCGGCGAATGAGACTGCTCGTTTAGGCATTCTTATAAAATAGTAAATAATGTCGCACAATTAGATTAAAGATTCTAACGGATAATTTTAATTGAGAAAAAATAAATATCAGAAAAATAATCACATGGAAGAACTTTTGCAAATCCGAACATTCTTCGACCACCAACAAATATCCACATTTGGATTCGGATTTAAGTAATCAAATAAACTTAAATGGGTTAGAAATATAAGGAAATACATCGCTAATCTTATATTATCGTTTAAGAATATAATACAGACAATAAAATTTATAAATCATATATTTCACTTAAATCAATTCGAAATCGAATCGATTAGATATATTGAAAAACTTGATTATTAAATTTAATTATTCTATAAATAAATACATAAATTGCTATATTTTATCTTGTCCAATTTATCCATACCAAATAAAGAATAAAATACCACAAAAAAGTAATGGAAGAGAATTCGCAAAAAATATTCCTCTTCCTTGTTTATTTATGAAACCACCATACAATAAATCAATATGAAATGATCGTTCGTGATATTATAAACAATAAATCAACAAACACTATTAGATTATTAAAGTTTAATACGAAACGAATTGTGGGTGTTAAATTACGAGAAGTGGCTGAACACGCCAAATGGGGAATCTATAACAACGAGCCAAATAATTGGGCTTATTTCTAATATTTTGACAAGAATTTCAGATCATTAGATAGTTTATGACGAGTTTGACCAATATACGTGAGAATTTTACCCATATTTACCTGTAGAAATGTTCATTTTCATTTGGTGTCAATCAGAGCCCCGGAAAATATCAATCAAATTGCTAATTATTCAAACATATCTAAATCAATTCTTAATTCTTCAAGAGCTTTAAGAATTAATTAAAAAATCAAAATAAACAATTAAAGCAGCTCGTAAATCTACAGACCGTAATCATCTTGTCTCTTAACAATTTACTTACAAACTACAGTACCAATATGAAAAATTTTATTGTTAAATTACATTAGGTACAAAATAAATTGGATAATCAACATAATCTATTGTTACAAGATTCCTTGGGCCTTTAGAACAAATCTAGAAGTCATAAAACATTTTATTCCTAAAGCGTTACTATCTAATTTTAACGATAAAGTTTAGATCCATTTGAAAATAAATAAGCCTACTAGGCCTAGTAAAAAGTAATTATATATATATATATATACATTTTTAGAAGCGTGTTTAATTTTAATAAGGGTTTTCATCCATATAAGGCTTTCTCCTATTTACAAAAGCCTTTGCAAAGTGTTTTACAAGTTTCTCGTAAAACTTTCCACATTGTACGCAGTTGTGTCTGCAACCATCCACATCCCGCGCGTATTCAATTATTTTCGAATATTTCAACCAAAACCATTTTTTATTTCGATTTCTACAATTTCGAGCAGCAATGAACAAGGTTTCTTTGGTATCATATGATCCGCGAAAAATAGCCGATATTCTATCGAATCGATTGATGCCTGGTATCGTGCCGGACAACATAGCTAATCCCAAGGTTGTCTCGTTTCTCATTCATAAATTTTCACGTTTTCAGTCCGATGTGGTGAAGATGATCTATTACAATTTCGTGAACAAAGCGATTGGCGTGAGCGAAGTTGCTTTGACGACACTTCCAATGAGCGCTAATTCAGATTACGACGAGGTGCGGCACGGCTCGAGCGTGCCTTTGCTCATCATCTTCAGCATAATGTTGGTTTGTTGTTTCGCTGCTTTTCACGAATACTCGACCGCTACAGGAAGGCGTTCATCAACGACATCACCATGGAGAAGGTGACTCTTCAGATGTGCGACCTGGTGCAGCCGCACATTAATGTGCCGCGCTTCCGGATGCTGATGACGATCCTCGCCGATTACCTCGTGCTCAATGAGCTCAACGCGCCCATCTTCGAGGAAATCAGCGACGAGTTCGCCGACAAGAAGAACGAGGTGAACGTCATCCAGGACCAACTCGTCGAGGCCGAGAAGCTCAAGACGGAGCTGGCCGCCGGCCAGGCAGCGCGGAAGCGACGCGAGAACGAGTTGCTGTGCGAGCTGCGCAAGGCCGAGGAGAGTCTCGACCGCGTGATCGTCGAGTACTCGGCCGTCAACAGCGAAATAGGCGAGATGAACGCCAAGATCGAGCAGGCGAAGGCGGACGGCGACAAGCTCGCCAGCGAGATAGACTCCAACGAGAAGATGGTGCAGCACCTGTCCGCCGAGCTCATCACGAGCCCGCACCGCTGCAAGCAAGAGATGGCGGAGAAGAAGGAGCAGATCGAGTTGCTGCGCAAGAACCTCATCGAAACCAGGTTGGGTCTTCCATTCCAGCAATAAAGTGATATTTCTTGCAGACAAGCGCTGGACAACAAGAAGCATGAATTGCAGATCTGCGAAGAGGCGCGCGCGCACCTCCCGCTCGTCGAGAGCCTCATCAACGACGTGTTTGCCAAGAAGGTAGGCTCGCCGTGGAGTCCGCATGCTCATCTAACTCACAGGCGGAGATCAACGAATGGGCAAACTTGTTAAGCGAGAAGGAGCGCAGTGTGGAAGAGCTCGAGCAGGAGTACGGCTTCAATCAGAAGAAGCACGAGTCGATGCTTCTGCAGCTGGCCGAAACCAAGAGGACTCATGAAACCCTGCAGAAGGAGCACGTCAATCGCATCGCCACTATTCACTCAAACTGCGAAGCGATCGCCCAAAAGATTGACGAGATTAAACGCAACTCGTCTTCGAACAACGTCCAGCCCAAGGTGATCAAAATTGCAAGGATGATTCAAAAATTTTTGTAGAAGCAAGAGTTGATACGAATTCGCAACGCGCAGATTGAAATGGAAAAGAGGAAGAAGCAAGAAGCGCAGGATTTGGTGGCCAAGTTTCAAATGTTCATCAATATTGTGAGCGCCTCTACTTGTTTGTTTTGTTTATTGATTTATTGCAGTATAATGAAAATAAAAGCGCATATGAAGATCAATTGGCTGTATTTGGGCAGTTTTTGAAGAAGGGGGCTCAATCTTGTACAAATGTTTAACATTGTTTTCTTTCTGTGTGTAATTTGTAAATAACAATGATATAATAAAGAATATATTCATAATTTTCTTATTCGCGCCGCACTTTGCACTGCGGCGTAGGAATATGATATTTTCTACAAAATCGTTATAATTGGAGTGAGATTAAAAAATATAAAATAAAATCCATTTCCGCTTTTCCTAGATTTAATAACATCCAATAAGTTAGCCTTTTATTTTACGACGATACGTAAACACATTCACCTCTATGCCACAGTTCGATCCTCGTCATTCTTGTGAGTTTACTTGCACTCTTCTTTGAATTGTTGAAGACATTAATTCGATTGTAGCTTCATGTCACAGCACATTTCAGGTGGGAAATTCTCACGACTCCCCCCTGAAAGCTGACCAACTCTTCTGAACGATCCATATACCTGAATTAAATAAATATAAACTAATCAAGAGTGTCACATACCTTAACATTCCCTGAAAGCTTCTTGTCGAATCATGCACTTGTCATGCAAATCCAGGTCACTGCACACCAAGTACAAGCCGGTCAGTAAACATTCTCAACTCTTGGATGATTTTGAAAAGAATCGACAGGCGATGATTGGATTGCGTCAAGCGATTAAGAAGGACGCGGTGCTGTTGTTGCATAATAAGACCAGCTAACAGCAGTTCAAGGACATCAGTGTCGATTCCCGATTCAAACCATCTTTGACATTATCATCAGCATGTTCGTGTTATATTTGCTAGCTGCATTCGCATTCGCGCGAGCAGAAGCTCGCGATCGTTTGCCGGCGCGCCCCGACAACTTTGTCGTCGGCAGGCCGTTCATTGGCTGTCATCCGAATGGCATTTCGTTGAATGTGCGCATTCATACCAGCCCGTTCATGGGTTTAATCTACGCACGGAATGCCAAAGCACATCCCAAGTGTCATCGCACTTATAGTCGCGTTTCCAATGAAACTGACATTCAATTGAATATCCACGTCGAGAACCTGGTCGAATGCGGATTCCAGATTGTGCCCAAGGTAAGTCTCTAGCTATATAATCCATTATTTCAATTTGTCATATTTTAGCCCAATGATAAGAGCACAACTGTCATCAACGGACAGATAATTGTGACGTTCCATGAGACACGAGTCACCCCGTTTGACCAGATTTACGCGGTGCACTGTGAGTTCGACACATTTTCGCTGCAATCACAATTGGTTCGAATTAACCGGTAAAATTAATGAAAAGAAGCCATTCATGGGAATTGGTTTTTAGAAAGAATGTGATGCTGAAAAGAATCGAAGCAAAGTTCTCACAAATGCCGTCGGTTTCTATGAGAATTGAAACGAAGAACAATCGGGCGGCGAGGATTGGAGAGCCGATGAAGATTGTTTGGCAGCTTAATAATTCTACAAACGGTTAGTTGATCTCTCAGACATTATCTTTCTCATAAATCGAATCCGAATGACATAATATATCAATTGTGTATAATGACCCTACTGTATGATTCATCATTTTGTTTACATTATTGCTAACATGTCACTGATATCATTGTTACAAAAATTATTTTTTATTATTCTCCTTTTCAGAAATCGGTGCCTAATGGAAGATCAAATAAAACCTCATTCTGTCCTAATTTTTCTCTTCCATTAGACACCGATCTCTGAAAAGGACAATATATTTTTTAAATAACAGGAAAAACCAAACGAAATTGGTGTAAAAGATAACTGGCAAGAGCCTAAGAATATAATTGTAAGCATTTATAAGGTAAAAATACAATTAGAAAATATGCAAACGGTACAGTTATAAAAGATAAACAACACAACTCTTATGACGTAATTCTCTTATCATCACTTTCGATAAAACCATTAGAATTTTATTGCGAATATTTAATAAACAACATAAATAGTATTCCTAAAAAAAGAAATGAAAAAAAAAACAACAAAAATGAAAATTGTAAATCGACAATCTCTTCGCTTTAGGTCCAAATATTAAAAATTTCCGAGCGTCCTTTAATTTGTGTTACTGTAGTTTCTTAATCCCCCCCCCTTCGCATAAATGCACCTTTAAAATGTTACGGTGCCTAATTAAACAACTTTTTTTTTTAAATTTATGTTTATTATCATTTAAAATGGTTTAAGATTATAATTAGATTATAGGCTATATTAAAATTGCTCCTAAGTATCCTAAGTAAGTTCTGTGGCCATATTTGTTTTGTGACGCAGAGGTTTGCCTAATTTCGAAAGAACGCTAAGTTAAAATTAATTATTCTTGTAAGGGTTGGGGTTCTATAAGTACTTACTCCAAAACAAGTAAGTTCTGGAAATTCGACGAAAAAAAGCCACTCTCCCCTTTTCAAGATTTTTATTAAAAAATATAAAGAGGCCGCGGCCTCGAGGCCGTTAACTTTGGTTACGGTAGATTACAAATTTAGCCATAGCTGCGCCTTTAAATTGCATATGGTTTTTTCTATTTCATTTTTTGATTAATTCGGAACAAATGTTGATTAATAATGTTTGTAATCATTTAAATATTCATGTGACCACGATTATTTGAATGAAACCCAATCAAAACAACAAATTACAGGTATCTACGGATTCGAGGTGACTCGGTGCACGGCGCAGTCGAAATCCGGCGATGAGAAGTTCGAGCTAATCAAGAACGGTTGCAGCAAAGATGGCGAGCTCATCTCGAACGTGGTGATGGCGAGCCGCGACCACACAAAAATGACGGCCATCGCGAGTGCATTCAAATTCGCCTCCTCGAAGGACGCGTTACGCATCAATTGCTCGATGCGAATCTGCTTGCGAAGACTGCCCACAATGGTAGACAATGTGCATCTGTGCAAGACGCCGACTTGTTGATAACAATGTTTATCATTATTATATGCATTATATTATTATTATTATTGTTTTTTTCATTAAAATTACGGGTTTCAATGCGCATTGTGTGCATTCTGGCGGTGCCGTGTACACACCACTGTTGTATTTTTTTCTTTAATTGTGTGCTATTTTTTGTTTCTTTCGTCCTCATAAAACTTTTTTTCTTTTTCTTCTTCTTCTTCTTCTTTTTTGATTGGTGTTTGTGGAAAATAATTAATAATAATAACATTATTATATCATATCACATATATTTTGTGTGTTTATATGTCTTTAATAGATTATCGATTATTTTAATCCGACACGGATTAGCTTTATGTTGATTATAGCAACGAGAAAGAAAGATGGCTTATTTTTCATAATTCTAGATTTGTTCTTGTCAAATGATACGATGAACAAGTGGCGGAGGAAGTTTCCAGGTAGGCGAATTGAAGCAAACGTCATTGTTGATTGAGCGTTACCCGATTTTGTAGATGGGTCTGGAATGGTGCTCATCTTGTTGCTGATCTTGCCGCTGGTTTGATCGTGTTGCCATGACAATGCTTCTAATCGAATTGTTACAGACGACGGCGATTGTCGAGATGAGGTGCGGCACGATCGACATCCGCAATAGGCCATCGGGTTTTTTGAATAATCGCAACTATAAAGACCCTGATGCGATAACGGGTAGCAGGTTTCGAGTGCTTGCGTTCACATTGATGTCAAACACATTTTAGCGTGCTTAATTGCACCGTCGTCGAAGGATCATTTATACTGGCTCTTATAAATAATAGTAAAGGATCCTTCACGAGGCAACAGTTTCCAGAGTTTAAGTATTTGCGCGAAATTACAGGAAGTGTGCTCATTTTTGAAGTTGTGTAAGTTACGAAAAGTGTTTTATTACTCACATGCTTTGTTTTGAGCTGCACCAAATTGTAATAATCGTTTAAAAAATAATGATGGTCCTACTTTTGTCGAAAAAAATCGTAATTATGCAATATTCAACTAGCTAGATTAACTATATAGCTGTTATAATAGTATTTCTACAATAATTTGGTAGAATTTTATCTTGTAGAATGTGACATTGGAATCTCATTCTTTAAAAAAGAGCAGCTAAAGTTGAAGAAAACATAACTTTTACGATAGGACACCCTAGAATATTACTACATCCTCTAAAGTTTAAATGTTTATTTGCAGAGGCTTGAAATCGCTCTCATGGGTTCTCCCAAATCTCAGAGTGATTGGCGGACAGAACCTCATCCAGCACTATTCATTGGTGGTCTACAAGAACAACGACCTCGAAGACGTAATGAATAACTCTCTCTCTCTCCCTCAACAATTTCCTGTCAATTTCCAGCTCGGCTTGAAACATTTGTCGGTGATTCGCAATGGCGGCGTTCGAATCGCTGACAACAAGCGTCTGTGCCATACAAAGACCATTAACTGGAAGAATATGATCATGTCGCGTGTGAACGACGTGGTACTCGATGACGCTGCTGAGACGAGCATCACTGAGACTGGCAAGAGTGGGTTTTTCTGTGGAATTGGGTTGAATTGGATCATTGATTGTTTAGTTTGCCCTAAGGGTGATTGTGAGCACGACCCCGATCAGCAAAAGTGCCGATATATTGAGCACAAGGAGAGGATGCAGTCTTGCTGGAATAGTACGACGTGTCAAAGATGTGAGTTTGATAGATTTTTTGCGAGCATACGAAAAATGGGTTATTTAAGACTGCGCGTATGATCGAATCAATGAGAAAATTGGTCCCGGATGCGACCCATATGGCAACAAATGCGACGACGAGTGCCTCGGCGGATGCGACAAGCCCAATGACCCGAGATCTTGTCACGCGTGCCGCAATTTCCACTACCAGGGAAGATGCATCGCCAAGTGCGCCGACAACCTGTTCAGCTATCTCAACCGCAGATGCGTGACGCGGGCCAAGTGTTTAAGGTTTGTGCTCGTCTCTTTTTACTGCTCGAGATCATCTTATTGTAGCTTGCGACCGCATGGCAACGATACCGAGCCGATGAAGGCCGTCAATGGCATTTGCTCGTCCAAGTGCCCCGAGAATTATAGCGAGAACGCTCTGAACAAGCACGAGTGCGTCAAATGCGAGAAAGAGTGCGAGATCACGTGCCCCGGCAATCAGACGATCGACAACTACTCGAAAGCGCTCAAGTTGAAGCGGTGTCACATCATAGACGGCTCGCTGACGATCGAAATCCGCAACACGATGGATGCTGGCATGGCGTCGGTGATTGGAGAAGGCTTCGGCAAGATTCACACGATTAAAGGCTACCTGGCGATCAACCGCTCGCCGTCGTTCGTCAACTTGTTCATGTTCAAAAGCCTGCGCAAGATCGAGGGAAGGTTCTTTAATAATGTCAAGTACTCACTGACCATCATTGACAACGCCAACCTGAAGAAGCTGTTCGACCCGAACCTCGACTTGAAGATTGAGAGAGGCTACGTCGAAGTGCACAACAATCGAAATCTGTGCTTCAAACAAATCCGCGAGCTTATGGAACGCGTCGGCAAGGCCAAGGAAATGTCTGAAGTCGATCAGAGTCTCAGCTCCAACGGGGATAAGGCGATCTGCGAGGAGCTGTCGTTTGAAGTTACGGTGACTAATGTGAACGCAAACGCCATCTTCCTCACGTGGCCCGCTTTCAACACGTCCGACATCGATCATCGCAAGTTCCTCGGCTATGAAGTTTATTACAAGGAGGTGGCCGAGGTCGACCATAACATGACGATCGATGAGGATCGCAGCGCGTGCAGCGACACGTGGCACAGCACGTTCATCGAGAGGCGCGAGCAGGACGACGTCAAGGACACGCACGTCAGCGCGCTCATTTCCAATCAGTACATCCGCCCGTTCACCACGTACGCCTACTACGTGTCGACGCAAATGGTGGTGCACCCGGGAGCCAGGAATGCCATCTCCAAGATCGGCTTCGTGACGACGAACTTCTCCACGCCCGACCCGCCGACGGTCACTGTCGCCAAGGTTTCCAGCGACACGATTGAGCTCGTTTGGGAGCCGCCGCTGAAGCCGAACGGCATCATCACGCATTATCTCATCCAGTGGCGAGAGTTTGATGTTGACGTCAAAGATCTGGCGACAAGGTTCTGCAGTGTGGACCTGCAGTCTCATCAGAAGATGGAGCTGGAGCTGATTGACGAGGATGACAAGGAAGCGAGCACGACGATGGCGCCGAGACTGTTCGACCCGCAAGGTAGTGGCGGGGGGACGTGCTCGGCGATCGCCGGCTGCTGCGAGTGCAAGAGGACGATGACGGTCGAGCAGACGGAAGAGGATTCTGCGTTCGAGAACGACCTGCAAGATGTGGTTTTCGTGCAAAGGTGAGTCGGTTGGAGAAGCGGGGAGAGATCGGGCAGATCGGTCTCTCCCGGTTCTCGCGTGTTGCGTGTGTGCTTGCTTGTTTGCCGTGAAACCCCGATTAAGTTGATTGTACAGCTGTGAATTCGATTATAACCCGGAACGCTGCTCCGAATGGGAACCCGAGCTGGAGGAGATTGAAGCGGCGGAACGCGCGCGCAAGGCAAGACGCGCATGGAGAGCATGGGAACGCAAGCGGCGAGAGATTTACAAGACGAACCACACCATCCGCAATACGCTGCAGGACTATGAGGCATTTTACGTGTAGGGGGTTTTGTCACGCTTTTTTCTTTGTTTTTGCATGCGTTTGTTTTTTAAATTTTGCTGAATTTGAGATATGTTGGTAGTGTCTGTCGTCTTTTAATGCCTTTCGTTTTTTTGATTGAATTGTGGAATGGTTTGCTTGCTGCTTTTTTTTCCGCACATGATGTTTGTCCCATCTGCATGTGATTTTCAGATAACACGTCGCTTCGTTGAAACCCTTGCTGCATGTTTTTGACTATCTTATCAAAATTTCATTTTCATCGACCAACAATTTCGCTTTCAGAAAAGTTCGCCGCCGACGATCGATTGGCGAAGCGCCGCACGACAAGGATGAGGTGCCAGTGGACGTCGAGGAGAAGAGCATCGAGAAAACGGAGGAGAGAAAAGAGCAGCAGGCGAAGCTAATACCCGACCGGTTGCGCGAGTTTGAAGTAGCGGCGAAGAGCAACGGCACGAACGCGTTCACCATCATCAACCTGAAGCACTACACGCAGTATTCGATAACCGTGTCGGCGTGCCAGGACCGGAACACGCCGGGACACTCGTGCTCGCCGCCGTCAAAGGCTGCCAAGCTCAAAAGGACGAAGCCGCTCACTGATGTGGACCAGGTGGCCAATGAGACGATCCGAATTGACTATATGAACACGACGTCGAGCGTGAGGATCAGCTGGATGGCGCCGAACAACTCCAACGGAGGCATCCAAGGATATTACGTCAAGATGATCAACATTGCGGGCGCGGTGAGTACGAAAGTGTGACGTGTTTTTTGATGTTATTGTGGAGTTTAGGCACCTCATCAGATCTGCCAGCCGGCGATTGATGGCAACTGGACGGCCGAGAAGGACGGAGTGGTGTTCAAGAATCTGGCAGACGGCGAATATCGGGTCGAAATCATTGCCATATCACTGCTGAAAACGTTTAGCGAGGGAACGCAGTGCTCGAAGATTGTCAGGATCTACACGCCCGGATTCTGGAATTGGCAGAGGATCATTGCGGCGCTCATCATCTTGATTGTATTCATCGGCTGCGCCGTCGGAGTGGGATACTATTTTATGAACAAGTATTATGGAAAGAAGCTGATCACGCACTTGATGTCGTCGAACCCGGAGTTTATCATCGATCAGGTGTACAAAGCGGATGATTGGGAATTGGCGCGCGACTCGCTTGACATGCTCGAGGAGATCGGAAGCGGCACGTTCGGAAAGGTGTTTCGCGGAATGGGCAAGGACGTGCAGTCCAAGTGCGGCGAGAGTTTCGGCGAGTGCGCTATTAAAATGGTGCAGGACGACAAGAACGCGACGCAGAGGTTGCACTTCCTGCTGGAAGCCAACGTGATGAAGGGCTTCAACGCGCCGTTCATTGTGAAGCTGTACGGAGTGGTGTCGACGTCGCAGCCGACGCTGTGCGTCATGGAACTGATGGAGTTGGGCAATCTGCGAGATTACCTGCGCTCGCGACGGCCCGGAGGAGAGAAGAATGTCGAAAATTTGCCGGTCCCCTCGGCGGATCAGTACCACGAGTGGGCCGCGCAAATCGCCGACGGCATGGCCTACCTCGAGTCGATCAAGTTCTGTCACCGCGATCTGGCGGCGAGGAACTGCATGGTGCATGCCGACGAAACTGTCAAGATTGGCGACTTTGGAATGGCCCGCGACCTCTACTATCATGACTACTACAAGCCGACGGGAAAACGCCTGATGCCGGTCAGGTGGATGGCGCCGGAATCGCTCAAGGACGGCAAGTTTGACTCGAAATCGGACTGTTGGTCGTATGGAATTGTGCTCTACGAAATGGTGACGCTGGGACAGCAGCCGTACCAAGGACTGTCGAACGACGAAGTGCTCACCTACATCGGAATGACCAAGAAGATACTAGAAAAGCCGAGAGAATGTCCGGAGTACTGGTACAAGATTATGCAGATGTGCTGGAGGTACGATCCGAGGGATCGGCCCAGCTTCGCGCAGATCGTGCACGTGCTCGCCAGTGATGCGAGTGAACGCTTCAGAGAGGTAAGAGTCTATCGGGAAGAGGTGCTGTAGAATCGGGAGTGTGTTTAGGTGTCGTACGTGTGCAATAATAATATGACTATTGAATCCGCGGACGATGAGGAAACGGAAAGGCTCAGGAACGACTCGATCCAGATGAAAGAAATGAAGTCGATGAGGTCGTCGAGGAGCAGCACCAGCAGTCACTCGTTCTTGATGTCATCGAGGAAAAGTTCGATGAAATCGCACAGGTTTGTTGTGAGAGAAGCGAGCCGAGAGTCTATGTTTTGTTAAAGCGGTTACCAGCCGATTGCAAACGGCGATGCGGCGACGCCGTACGGTGACTACGTCGTGCAGGACTCGAGGGAGCACGCGACGTTGCCGCACTCGATATCAGCGACGCCGAAAATCGAGAACGACGACTCGTATTGCATATCGAACCGTAATGGAGCGATGGAGTTTCCGGGGTGGAGCGAAGGCGACAGGCTGACAGGCAGCTGCTCGAGCAGCACCATGAACGGTGCCTCCGAATAGATTATGTACATTGGAATAACTGTGTGAATATTTTTGTTTTTGTTGTATTTCCTTGTTATTTATCTCCTTGTCTTGTTGCTGTATCTCAAACATATCTCTCATATCAGATCCGAGCCGGATTATTGCTTCCCAGAAAGAAAGTGTTGGTCACGGGTTGTCTCTCTTTTCTCTCTCTCTCTCTTTGATTGTTTCACGTTTTGTTGATTCGAAAGAATATTTATTAAAATCTAAACGGGTTATCGTGCAAAAACCCGGCAAATATCAATTGTATATTTATTTTGTACCATTCTCGGGAATTTTTAAGTTATATACATTTAATGAAAGATTTTCTATTCTTTGTTCTAGGTTCGAAGACTTGCTGTGTAGGTTTTGAATTGTTTTTTTTATTTTGTATTTTTGCTTATTTAATCGCCGCCATTTGCAGATTGGTTTTATTTAATTTAAGTACATAATAATAATAATAATAAAAATAAATCCCGTATTTGGAAACAAAAAAGGGATATGAAGATGGATTAACCTGAAACAACACTTTATACAGACAAACAGCTTCGCGCGGAAGCTCGTCGGGACACCGGGAGAATGGATGCAAGTTGAGATCAAAGGCACACATGGGGACTGGGTGAGGAGACGATGAGGGAGGTGATCAGAGTTGGCGTCGGAAGCGGAGCGAGAAGCGCGCGGTTCTGCCGTTGGGGTGGTAGATGACGAAGATCTGGTTGCTCTCGGAGATGGTATCTTCTTTCGGTCGGTAGCAGCAGCTGGAAAGGCGGATTAGAAACGAGACTCGGGGCGAGGGGCAACCTGCGAAAGCCGGTGAGGCGGATGTCGAGTTTGTGCTTGATCTCGACGTACGACTGGCAGCCGTACGAGCACGGGAACTCGCCGTCGGAGAGGCGGAAGCGGACGCGCGAGCCGTCGGGCACCGAGATGCGCCAGTAGCAGTGCACGTCGCGGCCCGGCGGGCTGTTGAGCGTCTGCCAGTGGTCGGCGGCGTGGATCTCGCCGCCGCATGGCGACGGCTGCAGGCGGCCGCAGTCGACGCCGCCGAGCCCCTCCGGACACCGGCAGACGGCGCAGTTGTTGGGGTCCGGGTAGCCGCCGGCCAGGCAGTTGAGGTTGGATCGGCACGCGTCTGCAGAGGGCGAGCTCGTCACAACAAGCAAGAGGAGGCAACTAACTGGGACAGTAGATGTCGTTGATGACCTTGGCGTCGAGGAACGCCATCTTCTCGGTGCCCATCGTCGTCACGTACTTGAGCTCCTTGGGCACGATGGTGAAGTCGGAGACCTTGATGGCGTGCGCGACGGCGTGGTAGTGCATCAGACTGCCGTAGTCGTAGGGCACGCGGCGCGGAGACACCTGCCGGATGCCGAACGCCTGCAGCATCGATCGGAACGGCATGAACGACGCCGTCGCCTCCTCCATCACGTTCTTCCAATTGATCGAGATGTGACGGTCTCTGCAAGCATTTATAATAACACTTATAATAATACTATCATATTCTTCCAATTTAACAAATAAGACAACAAAAAAGAAAAATAAATTTTTAATAAAACAAATAGTCAATATTTCTACAGTATCGGTTTAAAGGCACAGAATGATATCTGTCATTTTACGTATACTGTATTTTATAATACTTAGAGGGGGGTCCATAAATTACAAAAAATAATATATATTTAAGTATCATCAAAAATATAAAAATATTACCAAATATTATTTTTTCAAAAGAAAATAGGTAAAACATAATTTGTATTTATTTTCTTGTTTTCAATATAAAAGTTTGTTTGATTAAAAATTGATGCGAATATGACCATAATTAAAAAAAATCATTGAGAGAAAAAAATATTAATTTTCAAAGTAAATGGATATTTTAAAATATCGTAACAGGTTAAAGGAGAAAAATAATAATTAATTTTATTGGATAATTGCAATTTTTCGGGAATCACAATACTGATATTCATAGGCAACAGTAAAATGGCATTCTAGGTTTATATTTACTCTAGAATTTGATTTTACCTGGATAAATGGGATTAAATTCTGAAAAGATCATGCAGAAATTAGCAAAGGTTCAGTAATTTTAATATGTATGGCAGCTGGTTAAATAACTATTTTTAATTTCTTAAACATACTTAATGAAACAAAGAAACAAAGTCCCTTCAGCATGTAAAATTATGATATTGGAAAATAAAAATAATAAAAAAATTTGCATATGTTCTACAGTAACGATTCAAAGGTGCATTTCGATTATTTTCGCGTTACTGTATTTTAATATTTACTATTTTTTTAAAATAAAATTTAAATATTTTAGGCGAATTCTTTTTTAGATGTACATGTTTACTATCAAACAAATTTGTCAAAATACATGCTATCAGATTTTATGAAAATAAGAGAATATGGTTATTATACATTTAAATTTGTCAATTTTAGGTAAAAAAACTTCTTCAAATTATATTATTATCAAAATATAATAAATTGAAAATTCAATTTCAAAATTTTTTAATTATTTTCAAATGGTCTCAAAGAGATCATGAAACAAATATTCAATTTATGTTAATAATTTCTGTTTTTCATTATCTGTGTTATATTTCTTCAAAATTTCTAAAGAAAATCAGATTTATTCCTTTTATTATTTATGAAAATAAAATTGGAATTGTCAATTTCTTATATGTGGACATAATAATTATTTAAGACTAGGATATTGGAAAATAAAAATAAATTTATTTAAAAAATTAATGCATATGTTCTACAGTAACGATTCAAAGGTGCATTTCGATTATTTTCGCGTTACTGTATTTTAATATTTACTATTTTTTTTAAATAAAATTTAAATATTTTCAAACGAATTTGTCACAGACTATCTTATGAAAATACATTTAAATTTGTCAATTTTAGGTAAAAAAAAAACGCGACCATTTCGGCAAAATCCAGAATCCAAAATGAACGCACCTGTCAGGCCTCTGATGAGTATGCCAGAATCCGAGCGCGTGGCCCGTCTCATGCGCCACCACATACTCCTCGGCGCATTCGCTGCCAATTATGATATCCTGATGTCCGCCGTTGCGTCCAATGTACTCGGTGAAACAGCTGTCGCCCTTCTCGAGCACGTAGCGGATGGCGTCGCGGCTCTGCATGTTCTCGCGGAAGCGCAGACACGTCGACTCCTCCCACATCTTGATTCCGCGCCTGATGAGGTTCTGAAAGTTGTCTGCAAGCCGTTGGATGAGTCGCGCAACGCAAACGCTCGCTTACAGTCGCCGCCCCAGATCTGGAAGGGGATCTCGTACGAGCTCCACTCGTAGATGGGGCCCGCGATGACCTCGCGCCGATGTCGGTGCACCTGCAAACTGGCTGTGATTGGCGGCGAGCCGGCGCGAGCCCACCTTCGTCCTGCTCACCGTCTCGATGGTGGTGAAGTGCGGGTACTTGTCGGACGCCATCACCTCGAGCCCCGGGATCTCGAAGATCTTGGAAGAGTTCGAGAACGACGCCTCGATGGCAGGAAGAACCAGCAGAACGAGCAGCCACATCGTCTGAATACACAATTGCTAAAACTGTTTCAAGAAGAGGATGGAGATGGAGAAGAAACAAATTGTAATATTTCGAATCGACACAAACACTTTATAACACCGGTTTATGGCTGCCATTGGGGAGGAGGCCTCCTTTCAATTACAACTACAAAAAATGAAAGACACACGCGCATACACATTATGTCGATTGGTATTACTATTTAATGCAAATCATCACAAAATAATAATAATAATAATAAACGTTTTTTGATTTATTTAAAGGATGGATATAATTGATTCCTGGCAAAAAAAAAACACAAAAAAGATTTTGCTGTTGTTATTCGCTGCCCAACGATTATATTATATTAATTGTTTATTGTTTTGTTATTGTTGTTGTTGTTTATGTTTTATTCTCAAAAAAACATACAATCAAATTCCCAAGTTATAAGAAAAAATCGAAATATTCATATTCAAACTACAGTATCACCCCAAATAAAAAATTAATTTATAAACTACAGTATCCAAATATTAAAAAGCTGTGAATATTACCTAAAAATTCTAGTATAATATATCATCGCTCATTAACTTGGTGTTAAGCATGCTAACTAAATACTGCTAAAAGCTACTAAATACCATAAGAGATATTTTCTATATAAAATGCAGCCACAACAATTCTCTGATTGTGAGAACCTGACAATTTTATACCAAAATTACACAGTATCGCTGATGGAAATTCGTAAGAGTTTCACGTTGTGTAGTTACGTTATGACATAATTTAATCAATTTTAAATGGATTAAAATTTCATCAATGGAGCCGACAAAATAATCGACTAAAAATTATTTATCAGAAAAGCTCAATTTTCAGAAACAAAAGTCATAGGACATGTCTATTAACACCACTAATTAATTAATTAATCATTCTTCAATTTAATATTGGTCATATTCCCACAATAAAGTCTTAAAACATTTTTTAAAATTAAAATTTTAAAACAAATAACAGTATCATCGAAAGGCGCAGCACACAACCTACAGTATCGCAGAAAAGGACCACTCTGCTACTCAACATTTCACTCTCATCCGGAAGAGACATTATTGTTGTTTTATTAATTTTTATTTTAATTTTGTTTTTTCGTCTTTTAGCCGTTAAATTCTTAATTGATTGATTGAGTAATTACACTAAATGAGATATATAGAATATCATGTAATTTATCTTTGCTTGATTAATTTATATTTTGTATTCATTTAGGAATAAATCGATTTCTGATATTATTCGGAATAAATCAATTATTTTGTATTGAGCGTCAATAGCATCTATAGATTTCCGTGGAACCGAACCTATATTAGTATGTGATTCATTTTCTATTATCGCTATTTTCATTTCTTTCAGAGAGAAAATGACAGCTGATATATAAGATTGGATGAATAAGAAAAAAGAGTAAAGAAGAATAAGACGATGCTGATGATAACAAAAGGTATTATTATTATTTATTATTAATAATAATAGTAATAAGTGTATTAAGCGGATGCGTTTCGAATTGAAGCCGAATCATCAAATTAAAAACCAAACCAGTCATCAAATTGTTGTACACAAATAGAGAGACACTCAAAAAACACTTTTCCGAATCGAATCATTATAGTAATAATACACCACCATCGCCCCCCAATTAAACATTACAAATCGAGACTGTTTGAAGCTTCAACATGACCTTCAACATTAAATCGTTAAGCTGCACTTGATAATCTTAGCGAACAAAGTTTTTTTTTTGTGAAGTTTCACCAAAGTTGTCATGACAACCAATTTGAGTAGATGTTTTTGGGGGATATGAATTGGCAAACAGTCGTCGAATGATTTTGCTATCATTCATCAATAAAGTCACCGATCTCATTATCCTATGGATGCTGATCCGCGTGTGCCAACCGGCCGAAGATGTCAAGCACCCGCTCGCCATGATCATCGTCGCTTCCGCCGCGCCGTTCACCGCCCGCCTCTATCCACTGATCATCGACGCGGCCACCATGTTCGCCTATGTCGAGTAGATCCGCGGCTTGTGCTTCCCCAAATCCACCGACTTTTAGGCAGAATGAGAAGCAAAAGCGCTTCGAGTCGATCATGCTCTGCACTCTACTCATAACCATCTTCTACAGCTCCGTTTTAATGGTCGATGGCATCATACGAGCGTTCCGCAATGGCTCGCCCATGTCTCGTGCTCAGATAAAGTTTGATTTTTTTCTTCTTTCGGATTTAAACGATTTTATTCTTGCAGAAATCGAACGCTAATCCCATTCACCTTCGGCTTAATCTTCTCAATTCTCTTTTATAATGATTTCATGTCAAATTCAACCACGTTTCGATTATCATCAATCGTCTATTATCGCAACTTTCCCCTTCTTGTCGTGTTCATGATACCACCATTGGCATTGCTTTCCCTTTTGGTTAGTTTACTTATTTCTATTCGAGTTGACAACAAGTCGATGGCATTTATATATTCGACCTTGAACCCAAGAATTGCATTAGAAAAACAGCTTACTAACATAAATAATCTTAAAAAATGCTAAGTTCGTCGGAATGAAGCACACTGGCGATTGCACCGAGTTCCAGTCAAAGTGCACATCACAACTCCATTCGATTCGAAACTTTCTCCTAGCAGCCTCCATTCCTTATGGATTCCTTCTATGTAATAAAGCTCATTTAATTCTCAACCATTCTCAATGAATTGCAGATATGATGATGCCCAAAATGGATACATTCTACGTGATGCTCAGCGATTTCGAAAGCTTCATTCGATTGATATTCATTCTCGCCATATTGATATTGGAACCATTTGCGGGTCGTTTGAGAGTAAACGTATTCTTTCGATGATTTTTGATGCCCCAATTTGCAGGTACGCGATCGTTTCTACCGCACCAGTAACAACGAGGAAGTGGAGAAGCAGACGCAACCGCCAGCAGACGTAGCTCCGCCTAGTTATGAGATTGCAAAGGCCGAAATGAGCCGGCCCTGGTCGACGGGGGAGTTGTCATTGGATGACGTCAAAGTTGCCAAGAAGCCGCTAACTCCTGTTCAAGAGAATTGATAATGGTGATGATAATAAATCGTCGTTTTTGTTTGTCCTACAAGCGAACAATTGTAGTCGTGAGAAAGGACAGAGTGGAACGGTTGTATTTTGTTCTCAAATTTGAATTTTGCGAGCGAATCACGAGGATTGGTGTATAATTCAAATCATTACTTGCATAAACCCCCAAATATTCGTGTAGTAATCACTAGAACTGCAGTCTCAAAGTGGGAGACACAAAGGTTAAATTCCTTGCAAAAAACCGCGCCGCATTGCAAATAACTTCGCATCAATTGCATGACCGCTAACTTTTAGTTTTTTCAATATTTTATTTATTAAATATTGTTTATCTGAATAGTATAAACAAAACTATTATATTTTTCAGAACAATATATAAAATTTAAACTAATTCTTCTGTTAAACAATATTTGTTGTCCTTTTCAGAGATTGGTGCCTAATGGAAGAGCAATAAAAGAAGAGGAAATGATAGTCTCGGATTGGCACGGCCACAGGCGAAATTTTCGTCTATTCTTTTTGTGTTATCCCTTTTTTAAGACAGCACACATTCAAAACCATCCTAATTCTTTCCTCTTCCATCTCTGGAATGGACAATAAAATATTGAAAAAAATAATGGCAATGAGGCGCGGTTTCGTGGCGAATTTCCTGTATCAGCTGAAACTCTAAATATTTTTTGAACAGGTCGGTTAATAGACACAATCTTGTAGGATAAGAAACAATACAATTTGCTGGCACCACTAAAAAATAAATAAACACACCACTTGGTTCTCGTCGATTGTCATGTTCCTTGCAACATGGGCGGCTGTTCCTCGATGGTGACTACTAAATATATTATATTAATAAATAATAATGCTACCATTTACCATATCCATTCTCTTGAATGAGCATAAGATATTCGACAATATCTATTCACTGATTAACATGCTGCCAACCAACTGAAATTATACAATTTAATTGTGAATATAGAATATTGTCGGATTACTTTTCTCCTCCTCGGTTGCTCGTAGGATGATTCGATTCTAGACATTAGAAGAGTTTTGATTCATAAATCCTCGTACTCATCAGATCAAGAAGGAAAAAGAAGTCAAGAGGAAGGAAGATTGAGCTCATTACCACTATCAAGACAAGAAAGGGGACCATCCAGGATGACTCTCTGGATCGGGCCACTCATCCACCCGACGGAGCGGAAGGCAAACAAAGGGGAGGGGGAGAGGGTCAACCGCTCACGCCGAACTTCCGAGTGGCAAATGAATCGCTGCCAATCTCGATTCATCGTCGACATCGGGGATTCGTTTTTAGATTCTTGTTTGCTAGATCAAATTGTTTGGAAGATCAATTAATTAATACGAAACTTTTTTGATAAAAATTTTTCTTTCAGTTTCTAGCCTTGAATGATAAATGTTGCGACATATTAATAAATTATTTTTTCCAAAATTGTGTGTTATTAAATCTATTAAATTGCTCCCATGGGAGAGAAAATCGATTATTGCATCATCTAATTTAAAATTCTTCCTCAAACTTCAACGGATTTCCAATAACAAACCAAATTATTCTGAATTGTGGTCGAGGCCTTGTAAATTTTCGTCCACGTTTCCATCTGCTCAGTAATTAACGCACATCAACATTCTAACAAAATTTATTAGGAATATCTGAAAATAAGCGCTGGGCTTATTGAAATTTGTGGAATAATACCTCGACAGTAAAAAACTAATTTAATTTGGTGTGGGTACTTGGCACAGTTTCTCGAAGAAATGGAACGAATCTGATTCTTTCCAAGATGATTTTAAAAAAAAACAAAAAAGTTATCAAAGGAATCGAACCAGCATAAATTTGATCGGGAATCAAATTCTCTACCAGGTATGCTATGCATCCTCCTTAATCATAATTAATTAATGCATAGAAGATTGAGGAAGAATTTTAAATTGGATGGTGTAATAATCCGTGATTTTTTTTGCGGAAATTGCGTTTTATTTTCCGACGGGAGCAGTAAAAAAATGTAGGTAAAACCTAACAATGTACAGGTAACAATAACCAATAATAGCCTCAAAATGTACCTGAGCTTAGGTATGGTAAGAAAATGAGCTCAGCTGAGCGATTCTGCCTTTTTCAATCTGACCTATCAACCATTTCAAATTGGTGTGAGCTCAGTAAACGTGCTCAATATTACCTTTTTGAAAAGATATGAATAATTTTAGACAGTTAACTGTTAACTGCAGTTTAAGACAAGTATAATTAAATAAGAGCAACAAGTTGCCAAAACAAATATTTCTTTTGTAAAACAGAAGCTTCTGCAGAAGCAAACATTTTCATAAATGCTTGAAAATCTGTGCCGCTGATAAATTCTATCGATATTTAAACATATTTTACCCAATCATGTATTCAAGTAAATTTCTAAATATTATTCTGTGGTGCGTACGTGAATATTTGATTAAATTTACGTGATAAATCTATCTTTACCGGCAATTTGCACGCCAAATGTCAATGGAAATGTTCACATGTTTAAACGTGTGTAAATTAGAATTCGCTTATTACGTCAGTTTAGTGGGTTTTAATTAAACTTTTTTTTAAATCGTTAAAAAATTCTAGACTCTATGATTTACCCATTTTTTTTTTTAGAAGTTTAGTTTTGTTGCTAGCTAGCGAGCAATTGGGTTTATTATCTTTTATTTTTTGTAATCGATCAAATAAATATTTTAAGAAGTGGCATTGATCTTTTACTTGAATTGTGCAATCAGAATATTCTCTAATTAATCGTTGTTGATTGGTTTTAATATTTAGTTATAGTTATATTTAAATATATTTATTAAGCATTAATTTGTTACAAGGGAAGTCACGTCCGCTTGAGAATTTGATGAAACTTGCACCATTTATCGATTCGGCTGTGCTGATGCCAAATCCGTTTTCAAAATCTGGGCAATATTTCTCTGAGCCGAGATATATTTCTCTAAACTATAATTTTCTAGTTGTCGTAAAATACAGTGTTTTGTCCGTAGAAATATGTCACCAGTATCACGTATAATGAATTTAAAAATTAGCGGTCATTAATTCGTCACTATCATAAGCTTATTTCTGCAGCTGCAATTGTTGGAAACTTTTTATTGTGATAAATTAATGCGAAGTTTTGTAAACAACAGTAGCCATATATTGTGAAATTTTATCATTATTATTACAAATTGAAATTGAGGCCAAAGACAAATGACAGCAACGTTATGACACGAAATGGCGTCAGCGTTGCTGTCATAGAATTTCAGCTACACGAAAACGAGAGAGTGGGCTCGAATAGTGAATAATATGAATATTAGGCCATTATTGTTGGAAACTATTTATTGAGATTATTGAGAATACAATACAAATAAATAAGATAATAGGATTTGGATGGAAGTTCATTTTCAGATGAAAGGCTTAGGCTTAGGTACATAAGTCTTATTTGTTGTTGCAGCTGTTTTTCAGTTACATACTGCAATATCCTTGTTACTTAATTATTCTAAATAAATGTTTCAACCTTTCCCTGCATATTATTCGAAACAGTTCATACGACCGCAACACGAACCGCATCGCTGGCGCTATTTCGTGTCATAACGTCGCTGTCATTTGTCTTTGTCCGAAATTCATATTTTTGATTTATTTTCAAATGATTATCGTGCAATAAAAGACGTGAAACTAATATTCAATTTTTATTTCTGTTTTATTTCTTCACAATTTATAGCTCACGTCGAATGGGTTATTTTATTTTCCAGGAAATTAAAATAATTAAGCAATTAAATATTTAAAATTTAAATTGACAGCAAATTGGAACAATCAATTGAATACGATACTTTCTTATTATATTTAGTTTGGAAAACCCCTAAATTTCACGAATTGTTTGCTCATTTTGTGTAAAATCGTAATTTTCAATTCCTCACCATAAAATTCAAACCGCCGCCAATTGTTTATCGTATCGCTCTCTGCCGCCTCTTGCTTACTCACTTTCCCACACCCACGAACATAGCCGTCTTCAGCCCTCCTCTACTGTCGCGCTCTCTCATCCGTCGCAATTATCGATCGACTCGACTCTTTGTGTGCCGCTTAGAGAAAAAGAACAACAACAACAACAACTTTAATTATTATTATTACTTCCCTTGATTATCTGTTCAAATCCTCCGCGAGCAAGCACGGTGATGACGAGATCATCGACCGCTGCGATTGACATCGCCGGAAGACGTCACAACTCGGATGGCAACAACATCGACGACATGTCGTTCATCAACAGTTTCGTACGTTGTTTTCGCTTGTTTTTCTTTGTTTCTTTAACAATCGACTCATTTTCAGTCATACGATGAGATAATGCACCACGATGTATCTGTAAGCCAACTGCTTTATCGATTAATTATCAGCAATTTCTTTTTTAGAATCAAATGACGCCGATTCATGCCGCGCAGAGCTCGAGCAAGGACTCACTGCTCGACAAGGTTCCACTTATTCCTGGCGAGAAGTTGATGAAGGATGAAGTGTGCCAGGTGGATGGTGGCAATCTGATGCTCACCAATTACCGGGTAAGTTACACATTTCCTTTTGCTTTTGAATGATTATCGATAATTATAGTTGGTGTTTCTCACCGAGCAGAAGGTGTACATATTCACGCTCATGGAACTCGAGCTCACCGACTTCCGCGATCCCGACGAGGTCATCATTTCCATGAAGGGCGGCCGCGTGCAGAGATTTCTGTTCGACAGCTACGAGAAGGCGGTAGCCTGGCATCGTCAGCTCACCAAAATCGTCACACGCATCAATCGCGGAAACTTGGTGAATAACAACAACCCCAGCGAGGAAATCGAGGTATTCGCATGGTCTTTCTCCAAGGCTGTCGACGCCGATCGCCCGCCGTGGCTCAAGTCTGCCGGCAGCGTCACGCCGGACGTCTACCGCGTCGACTTTGATCGTCTAAACATGGCTGACGCATTCCGTATAAGCGACGTGAACCGCGATTTCCAACTGTGCGAAACATATCCCGAGAAGATCATCGTGCCGCGTAGCATCGATGACGACGTGCTCAAGAATGCGGCCAGCTACCGCGCATTGAACCGTTTCCCGGCGGTTGTTTGGCGCAATAAGGCCAATGTGAGCTTTTGCTGATTTCGGAGTGTGCAACATTGTTTTTCAGAACGCAGTGCTGTTGCGTAGTGCGCAGCCACAGGTTGGCTTCCTCTCCTGGCGCAACAACATGGACGAGAAGTTGATTGAAGCGGTCGTCGAGGTGACGTGCAAGCCCGACGAGGAGAAGAAGCAGTTCATCATAATGGATGCGCGCACCTACGCGACGGCATTCGCCAATAGAGCGCGCAGTGGTGGCTTCGAGAATACTGAAAACTACCAGCAGGCAAAGATGGACTTTCTTGGTCTCCCCAACATTCACACCGTTCGCAATTCGTTCGTGGCGATGAGGAACTTGCTGCATTCGGGCACACACGAGACGCAGTTGCTGCGGGTGGGTTACGATTCTTCGCGAAATGTTTTGAAATGCAAGTTTTCAGAGTTTGCAAAACACCGGCTGGCTGCAGTACCTGAGCAATCTCCTCTGCTCATCGGCTAGCTGCGCGGATTATCTTGCCAACGGACACTCGGTGCTCGTGCACTGCTCCGATGGCTGGGACCGCACCACGCAGATTGTTTCGCTCGCCAAGTTGATGCTCGACGAATATTACCGCACCATCCACGGGTTCGAGGAGCTCATCCGGCGCGAGTGGCTCGCGTTCGGCCACAAGTTCAACGATCGACAGCAGAGCGTCAATGGCAACTGGGACGCCGGCGAGCGCTCGCCCATCTTCCTGCAGTTCCTCGAGGCGGTGCGCCATCTGCAGCGCGAGCAGCCGACGGCGTTCCAGTTCACGCACGCCTACCTGCTCAAGCTGGCGCAGCACGCCTACTCGGGCTTATTCGGCACATTTCTGTTCAACTCGCAAAAAGAGCGCGAGCAGGTGCTGAAGACGAGAGAGGCGAGTCTCGTCGAGATTTGGCGATTCGTCGGCGACCACAACGAGGAGTTTGTGAACCAGTCGTTTAATGAGGAGCACGTGGGCGCCCTTCGTTCGATGAGCTTCAGCGTCATCAATTTGAGAGTTTGGCACGAAGTGTTTGCGGATGATGTTGAGCGGTACACGGTTCGTTGGTTTTTGGGTTTATTAGAAATGAAAATGTCATGGAATTTCAAGGACGTTTTGTTTTTTGGAAAAATGTTTCTTTTTGACGCAAATTGAATGGTCATGTTGCTCATTTCGGCAAAAAGCGCATAGTTTAAGACGGGCTAGTAACAATGACGTGTAAATTAGTAAATATAGAAATATATTCATTTCCATTTGGCGGGTTTACGTTCTTGTTTAAATTTGGGATTTGTTATAGATGTGTATCTTCATATTGTTAATAGTTCAAGGTGGAAAACCCGAAGTTGAACTGTGTTGAAAATCATGCCAAGAAACCGCGCCGCATTGCAGAAGACTTTGCACAAATTGCAAAAACGGCCTTTTTTAAATTTTCAATATTTTATTTATCAGTTAACGTTTCATTCTGTGGCCGTATGCAAGAACGTATTTATACGTTAAATGGTAATGGAAAATTATTGATTAAAGACGTTTCAAAGCATTCGTGTATGCACGAAATAATTGAAAAACGTATTTAATTTAATAGAGAAGGTAATTTATCAATGATTTTTCATCAGCGTTTAACGCATAAATAGGTTCTTAATAATATAAATGAAATATTGAATATATTGAAAATAAAAATAATAAATTAAAAGGCAGTTTTTGCAATTTGTGCAAAGTCTTTTGCAATGCGGCGCGGTTTCGTGGCAGTGCATTGGCAAAGATAATATTTTTCTTTGCCAAAAAGATATGCTTGTTTTTCATTTACTTGTATTGTCGTTTTTGCAGAATATTTTAGAATATATATTTTCTTGAAAAGGCTAATAATGATATTCCAACACTGTTGAATTTTTGGGGAAAAGTATTAAATTGAGGCAGATACTATTTTATGATCCCATATTGCTTTATTAAATTATAACCAAAATAAATCAAACAATTTTTGCAGAAATTGTATAATGCATCGAAAGAAAGCGCCGAAAGACCATCGTCTGGGTGTGGCGCGGTGCCAATTGTCAACAATGCCGGATTGGTGAAGAGCAAAAGCTCAGAAAGCGTGAGCTCGATCAACATTGATGCCAACTCGAGTCAGATGAATATCGCCATGTCGCCGACGGAAAACGTGACTGCGGAATCGTTCTGTCACTCGAACTCGCCGCCAATCAGTCACAGCTACCATCAGGCGACGATTGGAGCGGCGTGGGGTCAGCGCGATGCCAAGATTGAAGACATTCTAGATTTTGATGGATTGGTGAAGCATCACGATGAAGAGCAAGCGACGCAGAGGAGGAAACGCGCCGAGTTGACGGTATTTTAGATGGTTGGTGGCGAATAATTGTGGTTTTTAGAATGAAATTCGGCGTAATCAATGCATTATTCATGATTTGAAAAATAGGCAAAGAAGTTTGTCTCAGGAAAGCAGCGAATCGCCGTTGGAGAGGATTAATGGATCGCTGAAATCGGTAGACACGGATGACATGATTGAAAAGATGTCGGACGTGTCGGTAGTGAATCCGAACGAGGTGCCCAAAGACGGGTCGGCTGGATGGCAGCTGAAGAGCGACAAATGCTCGCTGTGCGACTTTAGATTCCAGGCAAGCATCTATCGGGAGCACCGAATGCACCACTGCCGCAAATGCGGATGCATTGTGTGCGAACAGTGCTCGCAGAACAGATACCACGAGACAGTAGAAGGCAAAGGAGAAATCAAGCGATGTTGCAATGAATGCTACTCGAAAATGCAGCCGAGGTTGGTTGAGAGCAGCGGCGGCGGATTGTCTTACTGATTTTGTTAAGAATTGCAGCGGAATCATAACCACCTGCAAAGAATCGCCTGAAGAGTTTGGAGCACATGGTGTGAAGCAAGCTGTAAAAGGATGAATAATGTGGAAATATTGTGTACATATTTATACATAATTTTTTTTGGTTCTATTTTGTACGACTGTGATTTAATTTGTTTAAGGCTGTTTATTTTTTCTAAATTTACTCTCTAACTTCTTTTCAACAGATACGGTGTCAAATGAGAATAGACTAGAACATTGTATATTAATTGCTCATTCGTTGAATATCGTTTAAATGTAGTTGTATAATTTCTTTTTATTTGTTTAGTGGTGAATAATGAAAACGTTTTAGTTTTTATTGCATTGATTGTTGTGACAATCGGAAGGGTTGCAGAATGTTTGACCACATGTTACTGGAATGGCTTGTTTGTTATTGTGAAGGGAATCGAGATTACCTAAATCATCGGTTAATCGATAAGACTGGTGGGAATTGGTGGCAGGACTGGGAGGCAGCAGGAGAGCCTGAAAGAGAATGTTGGCATGGTGATAATCGAATTACCGCGGATACGAGGCTCGATGGAGGCGACGAGAAGAAGAAGATGATGAGTTGGATAATCGATGCAAAGTTGAGTTGCATTCGGTCTGAAAATGGGATATTTGGACGAGACGAGGTGTCGCTGATCAAAACACGACAGCGGGCGGGCAGAGAGGAAGAGTGCCGGCTGCGACTGATAGCAAGTGTCTGCAGGCAGCATTCCTTCCAAACGGCACCATTACAATTTATTTTTTGTTATTTATTTATTGTCTCTTTTCCAGCACGAATAACAACATTTTTCGACGAAAAAACAGCTTCTTCTTCCTCTTTTTTTTTGCTTGAATCGTTCATTTTCTTGCGGGGCCCTGCTATATTAACAGTTGGGAAGCAATTAAAAATCAAATTTTAGCGTTAAATAAAATCTATTGTTATCTGCATACTTTGCGGATTATTTGTATTAAATGGAATGTGATAAAAAACGAACTGTATTAATCAATTTACAAAACAAGTAATAGTCATAGATTTTAAGAGCATGATTAAAAGTTAATAAGGAACTAGAACTTTCAGCGATTCTACACAGCCGGCCGCAAAGCCATATTAACATTAGATTGATGATTAGATTAGGCCAATCAATTAATATTCGAATTGGTCGTGATATTACGTCAAGATTTTTGAACTTTCGCAGTTCATTTTACGCAAAGTTTGATTTTTAATTGCTTCCAATGATTTTATCTGGAAAAATAATTGTTCCAATTTTTGCTAAATTGATAATCTGGAATAGCTATAGCTAATTTCTTAATGTTTGCAATCGCAGGTTGCCGAATATTAAAATCTCGCCTCGTAAAAAAAGTCGCAAAATTTCGCGCCCACTCACTGCAAAATTGCGCGCACTGATTGCTAATCATCGCCCCGCCCCTTATTAGAATCCGAGTTTCAGAAATGGCGTGCACATCGATCGAAATAAAATGCGCGCGTTGCGACGAGACAGTCGGCACGCCGGAAATGTTGTGCACGCACGCGGCTCAGGTGCACGGCGCCGCTCACGTGACGATGCAGTCGTCGACATTCGACAGCGTGGCCATGTTCCAGATGTGGCTTTCGGACGTGGAGGACTCGCGATGCGAGAACGGCGGCGGCTACCTGGGCAGCAGCCGCGGTCCCTACTACGAGGACGTTGGTTCGCCGCTCGCCGACCACGCTAAGATCGCTTCGTTCAGGAATACTACCTGCTGTGCCATCGGCAGTCGTCGCACGCGAAACGGCGCCGCTTAAATGAGACAGCCAACAACTGCCGCGCAGTGGTCACGTGCACAGCTTTTGTGCACGTATTCGAGACGATGGACGGACGCGTCACTGTTCGTTATTGCCTCGAGCACAGCGGCCATCAGGCGACGACGGAGAGCTACGCGATGCCGTCGAAGCGCTGTTTGAAACGATCCTCGCCGTGCAGTGTGGACGAGGTGAGAGATGCATCGAGCCCAAATGAAGGAAAAGCGTTTAGACTCCCGACGAACTCAACTCGCTCAACGACATCATCAGCAACCGACTCGACTCGACGGCGGCGCGACTCCGAATGCTTACCAAGGTTCTTGCCGATCTCGCCGTCGACATTCATCGATCGGATCAGTGTCGAATCCAAATCTAAAAAGAAAACACAAATATTTATTCGGGGAATGAAGACGAGAAGATAATATCACATTATTCACAATAAGTATACATTTGTTTGTTAACAAGTACATAATCTAGCGTCGCTTATCTAAACAGTGAAGAAGCCTTCATCATCAGCGACATCTTGGTCGACGTGTCGAGGCTTGGCGTCAATGACTCGGCTGTCGACTGAGCAGTCGTCGAAGACGAAGAAGTACCCGTTCCGAGAATCTTCTGCATTTGCTTGTCCTGATCGCGAACAATAGCATCGTTCCTATCAGCTTTCTGGTGGATTCGGTCGAGCATCTCGTTTTGAGAGTCCACTTCTTTGCCAAGGTCGAGACCGAGACGTTGTAGGTTCCGTAAATTCGACGACATCATATCTTCAAAAAAAGATCATTCTCGTTATAATCCTTCCCTTGTCTCACCCAAGTTCTCATCTATCTGATTGTCCATCGCCTCCCACCTCGTACCCTTGATCGCGTTCCTACTCGACTCATTCAGCGTTCTTCCCCCACTTGGCCCCGAAAAAGAGGCAGAAGAAGAACCACCGGAAGACAACGTGGCTGCCGTTTCCGACAGCTTCCCGGCCGATTTCGACTGCGGCATCTGCAACAAGCAACTCAATAATCTGATTGGACCCCCTATAAGACTCACATTCACGTCTGCCGCTTCCGCCGGCTTTTTGCTAAACTTGTTCTTGAAGAAGCCCCCAAACACCGACTTCAAACTGTTCAAATTGCGCTGCGTCATCTGCGTGGTTCGATGGATTTCGTCGAGGTTCTTCTCGGTTCGCTCCAGTTTCTCGCGCTGCTCGAGCAACTCCTGTGCAGTCGCCACGCCAATCTTCTCGCTGTTGTCGAGATGCCGCCGCGACCGTTCCGTCGAGTCGAGCGATTCTTGCAAATACTTCTCGATCTCGCGTTCGTAATAGTCAGCCTCGTCTTCAATGTTGCCTTGGCCGATCGTCGAGTAGCTCTTGATCGGTTCTAAAAACTTTGCATTATATTGTTACGTCGCACGAGTCTTACGTGTCGACGAGGCGCTGCTACTACGGTAGTCATCATCAAATGGGTTGCGCGACATCTAAAACTGAGCCATTAAACAACAATAACAATATTCAAAAGATATGATCCTTGATGATAAAACAAATGAAATAATAAACAAAATAAACTATGCACATTGTTTATATATAATATTATTTATCAATCTCTCCTCATTATTAAATTATTTCAATTGTGAGTATTCCGTCGGTACCAATATCTTTGACTGCATCTTCTTGATCAGCGGCACCGTGTAGGCGACGGTCGCATCCCATCCCGGCTTGGCCCACGTGGCGTGTCGGGTGTCATTCCTCGCCGACATGCTCGGGTACGCCCAAATGTGATAAACCACATAGAGCTGTCCGATCTGTGCGAAGAAGCCGCCCACGTCCTGGTTGGCCTCTCTTCTGTAGTTGATTCCCTTGGCCCACGCCGATGCCCACTCGATCATCGTCCCCGGCCTGAGCACATACGACCTCATGTCGTACACATGGTCCGGCTCGCGCTTCTCCGGCTCTCTCCAATAGTTGAACGACTTGACGATGAGGTTCTTGCGTCGACCGCAAAGCTGCGCAATATCTCTGTCTGCCGCTTGAATCCCGCTGTCGCTGGCGTGCAATCTTATCGACGAGTCAATGTCCTCGTAGCCTTTATTGTGGCGCCACAGATGGATCGCTTGATCCTTCGTCCGTCCGTAGGCCACTGTCCATGAGCCAACGAGCTCGATCGACTTGTTCTTTTCGTTAAACTCGTTCTTGTAGTTTCCAAATGTTTTCAGATAGTTCTCACGTTCGCCCGGACGATAATTGTGCGCTGAAAGTGAACGCGACTATGCGCCTGGAAAGAAATGTTGACAAACTCATAATCTCGTAAATATATTCCGAATCGGATAAGAGCGATGAATGGGACTGCTTCTGCCACATGGACGGGTCTTGTCCTTTCTGCAAAACTTGTTTATCTAATGAGTTCATAATGACGACAAAACTCACAAAAAGCTTGCTGATCCAACCTTGCTTCTCATCCACATCATCTTTCAAGCAGCTCGCGCTCGTCGCAATCTTCCTTCAATTGTTTAATATAGAATAAAACAACAAAACCAATTCAATCATCTATCTATCCAACAAAATTCATATCAGAATAAGTTAACAAAACAATCAACAAAAATTAGTCGTAAAAGCCGGCACCAAGCTCGCCATTCCCTCGCTCTTCGCCTTCAACACGTCTTCCAGCGAGTTCACTCCAGTCGGCATCCAAACGCTAGTGTATCTAAAGAGCAATCGTCGTACACATGCTTCCCATCTCCCACGTTTTCAAGGCAAACCCGTTCAAGTTGGCGAACATCACATCCGTGTCGAGCCGATCTCCAAACATCACCGTCTTTTCTGGTACCACGTGCACTCGCTCGTTCAGGAATTCCGCCATCATGCGTGACGGCTTTCCAAACACCACCGGTTTCCTTCCGGTCACCGCCGACACTGCGGCCGACGTCACTCCCGAGCCCGGAATCACCACGCCCGGGTTCGGTCCGGGGAACGTGTAGTCCTGGTTGGTGGTGAGGTATTCGACCTGCACGTCTGCGAGGTAGTTGGCGGCCTTCATGATCTTCGGGTAGCTTATGTGCGCGTCGTAGCTGCAAACAACCGCCTTCGGCTTCTTCTGCAGATCGATGGCATGGATGAAGTCGCCGCTAGTGTGGTCCTCAATGCGATCCGGCCCCGTCCCGAAGCACTTCACTCCCGCCTCTCCTTCGAGCGTACGTTTCAAGCTCTCCGTGCCAATCAAGTATATGTACTCCCCCTGATACCTCTGCGCATGCTTCTTAAAATGGCCAGCCATCACGATCGCCGGGCTGATCACGTTCTCCTTGCCGAGTCTGTCGAATCCGAGCCTCGAAAGCTTCTTCATGTACTCCTCCAGTGTCTTGGTCGAGTTGTTTGTGAGCACAAACACGCGCTTGCCCTCGTCGAGCAGCAAGTTGAGCCAGTCTACAGCACCAGGGACTGTTTTTTCGCCTGTCCATAGTACGCCGTCCGCATCGAATAGAAACGTGTCGAACTTTTGCAGAAGATCCCGTTTTGCAATAAATTCCACCATTTTTCTATAACAATAACAAAACCAAGAAATGTGCAATGTGCTCCTCTCGTTCACTGGCTTTATTGATTAAATACAGAGACAGGAAATGTTCAAACAAGTTTCAATAGAGACACTATAATGGCGAGTTCATCAACAAAATCACTTTATTTCAAGCAAAATAAGCATGCGTTTTAAACCGAAATTACCTGAAACTGGAAGATTTCGAAATCAGCGAATGGCCAACCCGATTCATCTGAAACCGAATATTTAATTTTATGAAAAAAAAAAATGGAGGCAAACTGGCGACTGATATCATTTAGTGTATGCTTACACTCGTTTCCCCTTTCTATCGTTTCATAAACAAATGTTTATTATCATCAATAACAAAAACAAAAATCAACTATCCTATTCCCTCCAATAACAATTAATTCTCTTGCTGCTGTTCTCTCTTGGCCAGCGGCTGAACCGTGTGCGCGATTATATATGTGTTCCTTTGGCTTCGGTTTCCTTGCTCATCTTTCACGCCGCCGGAATAATGCAAACGTCCTTGCACCATGAGTCGCGAGCCCTTCTTGATCGTCTTCGACAGCACTTCTGCTTGCTTTCCAAATACAGTTATAGCGTGTCTCTCCGTCTGAAAGAAATTCCCTCTACTACATTTCAAGCTTTCTATTGCAAACCTGGTCCACGTAATTGCCATCTCTTTGCTTGAAATAATTATTCGTTATGATATTAAATAACAAATACGGCTTTTCGTTCTTGGCAGTCCTCAAAACCGGATCCAGCGCGACGCCTCCAATCAATTCCACCTTGTTCACACTGCAATTCAATTTCTCCTTTAAAACGACACTCACGCAATATTAAAAAAAACCTGTACGCGTGTCTTCGTCTCATCGGCGAATTGTCTCTCTCCGATTTTTCGGCAAACAATTCGTCGACTTCTTTCTTCGATGGCTGCTCGTTCGAGAATGTTGCGGTTCTTGAGAATGCGCGTGATGCACGTGTTCCGGTAGCAAGGAAATTACGCAACATTTCTGAAAAGAGTAAATGAGTTCAATGTGATAGAGAACATTGAAATAAAAAAACAAATAATGACATTAAGAGGGCGGCAAACAGCAATATGAACGCGTTTTTTACGAAAACGAGGCCCACTAATCCTGCATATATGTTATTCCATAATTACCAGATTCTCAAAGTGAAATGAGGATAAGAACTAAATTTTTAAAAATAGATATGCATTTTCCTGGGTGACATAAAACTTTATTTAGATATATCATAGAAAGGCTATATATAGAAAAGGTTACTAATAACTAGAGAAAACAACATAAAAAACAAAAAAAAAATTGAAATTAAGCTGAGGCGTGGCTTGCACGGTACGCGCACATTAAAGCAGTTTCCTCGCGTAATATTTTTCAAACTTTCAAATTATTCAGACAAAGTGACTACAAATATAAAAATTGAACAAAGAATGTTTTATCTATTAACAAAGATATTAACAGAGATTAAAATTAAGAACTTGTGTCTTTAAAAAATCATCCGATTGGGAGATTTGCAAAGTGTGCGGGGTTAACAGCTAAAACGCGGCATGCAGTTCAACATGGGCGTGGTTTGCAATCATATGCACCGAGTTTTGCAAAATCGCGGCACGCGTTACCTCTATTTATTTTTTCAATTATTTTTTTTCACGAAATTATTGTATTTCAGTCTCATTAAACATCAAATCAATGATCGAACCATGAATCAAGAAGAACCATGCACCTCAGCTTACATGAAGATGATAGTTTCATCAAGATACCGCGACGATTTTATGAACAGACTCGATAACTCGAAAAGAGTTTGTAAGTTTTCTTTTTCTTTAGCAATTTTAATTTTTCAAAAACATTCTGCTGTTGTTTGCAGACGACTGCTTGAATGAATTGAAGGAATTTATGAATAGCGACCAAGTGCTGGAAGAGGATCGGGCCTATGTGGCGCGCGTCGTCGAGGAAAGAGCAAAGCGCGAACGCGACGAGAGGTTTTCCGTCGGACTCGTGTCGCCGTTGGCTTATATTTGCGCCATGCTTGCAGGAAAAGGATCAAAAAGCTCTCACGCATCGATCTCACCGGGCTCTCCAAGATTTTGCAGAACGTGAAGGAGAAGAAGGCGGCCGGGCTGCGGTTGTCACAGAGCAGCAGCTCTTCTTCCAGCACGCCACAGTCTTCGAAGCAGGAATGGACTGCAAGTCAATATCTCCCGTCGAACTCAATCTACTTCAAACGATGACGTATAAATATTTATTAACAACAATAAAATCAATCGATTTATAATTAGTTTCTGTAGCCTTGGTTGCCGTTGACGGCCGAGTTGGCATTGCGTTGCGGGCACGGACAGTACTGCGCATCCTGTCCGGGCTCTCCTTCCTCTCCCGGTGAGCCGGCGGCGCCGTTCGGCCCGTCGTCTCCCTTGTCTCCTTGCGGTCCACGCTCTCCTGGTGGTCCAGCGATGCCCATCGCGCCGCGGTCTCCCTGCTCGCCCTGGTCTCCTTGGTCTCCCGGAGCTCCTGGAATACCCTTGGCTCCTGGCAATCCAATTTGGTGCTCAACGTCGGCTCCTGGCTCTCCAGTTGGTCCTTCCTCTCCGGCAGCTCCTGGTGGTCCCACTGGGCCGAGAGATCCTGGCATTCCTGGGGAACCGTCGCGGCCAGGCATGGCAGCTTGTCCACGAGCTCCGCGCATTCCACGGGCTCCAGGTTTGCCGGGCGGTCCTGGTGGTCCTTGTGGTCCGGCTGGGCACGTGAAGCAGCCTTCGTATTGCTGCGTCTGAGCCTTGGCGTCGTCAGCATCTTGTCCGTCGATTCCAGGTACTCCTGGGATACCATCAGGTCCGTCGTGTCCCGGAACTCCCTTCGGTCCTGGTGGTCCGGCTGGGCACGAGTTATCCGCATTGCAGTTGCACTTGTCATTTGGTCCCGCTACAAAGATAAATTAGAACAGAAAAATGCGCGAGGAATACCTGATGGCGAGCCGTCGGGGTTGAGTGGGCTTCCGCCATTCGGTGGGACGCCAATGACTCCAGGAAGGTTCGGCGAGTTGGGCGACGAGCCCCCTGGGAATCCGTTGTTTCCACCGCGTGGTGGCTGCGGTCCTCCTGGGAATCCTCCCGAAGGTCCGTTCGGTGGGCTTCCTCCCGACGAGCCGTAGCCGCCGTATCCTCCGTAGGCTTGACGACGAACGCGACCGTACTTCTGCATGTCAGCGTAGAGCGAATCCGACTGCGACTTCCACGCCTCAATCTCGGTGGCCAATTCCACACGGATCTGGTCGATTTGCATGAGCACGGATGGCAGGGCGACCATGCACGTCAGAATAGCGAACGTGCCGAAAGCGCACGCGGCATAGCCGGTGACGGCACTCATCGTTGGTTGGTTGAATGAGTGGTTGGAAATGACGATCAGCTGACGACCTTTTATAGGTGGATTTTTGGTGACCCGGTGGGTGGGATTAAGGCGAATAAGTGTTGAGATCTTGGAGGATTCGCGATTTATCACAAAAGGTTATCGATGATTTTTATCTTTCGGGAATATTACGAACCTGTTTTGAATAATGGATTTGTTTATTGTTATGATTCAATTATTTAATTCAATGAATAAATAAAACTTTTATTCCAAATTCAATTCATAGTTTATATCAATCGTAAATACATAGACAATCACTTTAAAATACAATTCAACCGCCAGATCAACATAATAAAAAGTCCGCATTTTGAATAGTTTAACTGCAACGTGATTAGAGCATAACAATTTCCATACAGTCTATATTTATCTTCTATCGCAGAAAAGATAACATATTTTATAAGAAAAATCTCAATTATATTTAACAATAACTTTAACTTTAACAGACTTACACAGATATTGCCGTAGAACAACTGCTGCTGAAAAGAAATTCACTCCGAAACTTACTCCAACGATTAATCTAATCACAGTCCATGGATTCTACAACATTTACACTTGTCTAATTATTCTTTACGTGTAAATTGAAAGATACTCTCATGTACTTCGCGTGACAGCGTATGTTGCACAACGTTGGAAAATGCAGATTAAGGTGACTATTTACAGAGAAGAAAATTTTTTGGTCTCAACTTGCCATAGTTAAGAAATCTTACTATTTTTTCCCAAATAGGCACGTTAGACTAAATGTTTCAAATATTTCTTTATAATCACGCCAATTGAATGTATACAAATGAGAGCTCTCGCTTTAAGGTTAAAGTTTTTATTATTTGAAAGAATTTAACAAGTTGGTATTGAGAAATTCACAGTAACCTATATAAAAAATTTTAAAAATGTATTACCCATAAGAAAGTTGTACTGTACATGTTTCCTTTCCCCTAATTTTAATTAGTCATCATGTATAAAATTTATTGTATAAAAATAGCAGAAAAGAAAAGTGGAAACTTTCCGAATTATAACAAGTCGGGGCCAACACTTTTTTAATGATGAATGAATCGCGGACTATATTCATAAATTAAATAACACGCTTCCCTTTCAATCATTTTTATCGAACGTTTTTTCAGCGTATTTAATTATGGAACTATGATATCATTAATAAGAGTAACTAACCGTACAATTTCTTGTATTATTTGAAAAATTATCTTATTCCTAACTACACTAATTACAATATATAATAAGGACCGAAAGCTTAAAATTAAAAATTTCAGGAAAAATTAAATCTACAACACAGCTGAACATATGTTACCGTAGTCAAATAGTGTGTTCCACCACGATATTACATTTAATACTCAGTCTACTGCATAACAATCGAAATTTCGCTTCTGTTTCTTCTTTTTCTTTATGTTTTTTCCACAATTTCTCTCTTTTTTGTGTTAAAATTGGTAATTTTCGAATTTCATTTCGGATTTGTGTGAAGTATTGTTAGTGTTATTATTGAATAGAAAATGTCGATCTCATTAACGTTTTGTTTTTTAAAAATTGATTTAAATATAGGTTTTCAGTGGGTATAAAATGGTTGGCAAAAGAAACCTTCCAGTCATCAGCAGAAACTTCGATCTTTCCCCTGGAGTTTCGCGGTTCTCCACCGCTCGTCTTCACTTGAAGCGCAGCCAAAAGAAGCCACTCGTGAAGAAGGCCCCAGAGGTAATACTTGTTTATTTTTATTTGTACGAGGTCCAGAGTCACCTTTTAGGCTTGTGCCTCTTTGGTGCTAGGATAACTCGAAAATGAAAACCGGCATAATATGCGAATAGAGCTTGCTTACTGCTCCTCTATTCCACCTCAGTTCCGGACAAGTTTTTATTTTGAAGGTACAAGAAATCTCGCCAGTATTTTTATTCGTTTTTTTAATAAAAATGGAATTTTCGAAATTTGAAAATCTAATTTGCAATTCGAGATAACTAGTATCGGCTTATAATTATTCATCATTATTTCATATATCAATATTATTTTGTAGTTTTAGAGCGAGAAGTTGCTTCCTCTTACTCGTGAAGGAAAGAAATTCAAGCTCGGACATGCCCAAAGAGTTCCACTCAGAAAGACTTTGACTCCAGGAACCGTCCTCATTGTCTTGGCTGGACGCCATAAGGGAAAGAGAGTTGTCTTCCTCAAGCAACTTGAGAAGTCGGGACTTCTTCTCGTCACCGGTATTGAGATTCCTTGAATGAAAATGTCAAATATAATTTTAGGACCACACAAGGTTAACGGATTCCCACTTAGACGTATTGCTCAAGCTTTTGTTATCGCCACATCTTTGAAACTCGACATCTCTGGAGTTAAAATCCCAGACCACATCAATGACGATTACTTCAAGAGAAAGAGCCTTGTTAAGAAGGGACAAAACATTTTCGCCGAAGGAAAGCAAGAGTACCAAGTATGTTATATCTATATATATATATATATATATCTGACTGCATCGAAAAGGGACGGGACAATCATAATGAATGTATCCGTATAATTTTGGTGCTATATAGTAGAGAAGTTACGTGTTACTCTTCTTTACATTTTGTAAATGAAGAGCGTCAAGTGCTTCCCACAATTACTATAAAGTTTATGTTCACGTAATAAATGTGAATTTTCAGGTTACCGAGCAAAGAAAGGAAGACATTAAGAAGGTTGACACACCGATCCTTGCTGCCATCAAGAAGCACCAAGACCGCCATTTCTTGTTCGGATACCTTGGAACCAGATTCTCATTGGGAAAGAACCAATATCCTCACAACATGAAGTTCTAATTAACTTGTTATTCAATAAATTGTTGATTATTTTTGTTTGTATACTTATTACTGCTGCTTCTAGCATCAGTTGAATTCTGAATAAAAGAAGAAAAAGATAAAATTGATATTGTTGCGGATGAGTATGACTACTGAAATTATATGGTGAATGAATAAATAATTGACGTTATTTGTTGAAGCGAGTAATGTTTGGTGGAATTAACAATAGGCTACGCCACAATCGCCGTAGTCGTGCAGGCACATCCGCGAATTTGATTGATGTCAATTTTAACAAAGGTTTATAGACAGTAACAGGGCATTGGAAATTTGACATTGCAGAACACGGAGTTTCGTTCATAACTTCTAATAACATTCATTTCGGTTGATTAAAATTGTATTTCTCTGCTTTCAGATAAATCACATGCGATTCTTACTTATAATCTTGTTCCCCTTTTTCTTTCAATTTCTCTTCATTTATAACGATCACGAGCACTCTGTCTGACCAGAAAGAAAAAAATTGTTGTTTCAATCATATTTTGCTCCCTTAATGTCAACGAAATTTGTTGCTTTTCCAGTCAATTAAATATTTGTTTCGTAGAAATAGAATTTAGTCCATACCTTGTCTTATTAAGATTCTATTTTGTATATTAAAAATATTACCCCATCAAAATTGACCTTTATCATTTTTTTATCTTAATAATTGATTTTTTGACAAAATGTATGTCACTCAAAGGACACTTGAACTTAAAAAAAACATTAAAAAACTATCTTATTGCTACTATTAAGGTTTCATTAATTATTTGGAGTTTATTTAAATATTTAATTGTACTCATTAATATATGTGTATCAATTAAGTTTTTAGTTTATCATTTGTATTATATAATCAAATTATAGAACTGCCTCGTAACATCGAAAATTCATTGGAGAGAGGAGAAGAACAAGAAGAACCAACCAATAGTCAATCATTGTTTGATAACGGTTGGTATTTTTTTAGATACATTTTTTATTCGAAAATAACGACCATTCGTAATAATAATTTAAAGCTATTTTGAATATTCGTGTTTTCGTATAATTTGATTGCAACTTTGACACTTTCTTTCGGGTTACCTATCTTATCTAATTTGACCCCGCCCCGGGAGCAACTGTGCTCCTCCCCTGTCTTTGGGAGTCTTTAGTTGTATTCCTCATCCAATCCCCCAAAAATGGCAGGAGGTAGGCCCTCTTTTATTGATACCATTTTCGTTTGAATACTACAATTCTACGCATCCTGATGAGCATTAAAATGATTTTTTCCAGACCGGCCGACAAACATCGAGCGTTGTCATAGCCATCAGCCAACACCGCCACGATCTTTCTTCTCAGCAAGTTCATTAGCAGTTCATCCATCCTCCGAGCAGACCGAAATCGAAAAAGATACAAGAATGCCAAACATTAAGGTTCCTAATGAGACATTTGATGGGGATAGCAATCTCTTGCTTTAGGTGTTTTCTGGATCATCTCATAAGGATCTCTCACAGCGCATTTGCGAGAGGCTGCAATTAGAAGTCTCTAAGGCTTCACTCAAGAAATTCAGCAACAAGGAGACGAATGTTGAAATTGGCGAATCTGTGAGAGGAGAAGATGTGTATATTATCCAGTCTGCCGCCGGCGAAATCAATGACAACTTGATGGAGCTACTGATTATGATTAACGCGTGCAAGATTGCTTCATCTTGTCGTGTGGCAGCCGTAATCCCTTGCTTCCCCTACGCACGACAGGACAAGAAGGACAAATCGAGAGCCCCGATATCAGCCAAGCTTGTGGCGAATATGCTCTCAGTCGCTGGCGCCGACCACATCATCACTATGGATCTGCACGCCTCGCAAATCCAGGTGTGATATTCTCGTCGTGTCTGATCACATTTTTCAATTTCAGGGCTTCTTTGATATTCCCGTCGACAATTTGTACGCAGAACCAGCTATTCTCAAATATATCAAAGAATCGATCCCGAACTGGCAGACATCGGTTATCGTATCGCCTGACGCCGGAGGTGCGAAGCGAGTCACCTCGATTGCCGACAGGTTGAACGTCGACTTTGCGCTCATTCACAAGGAACGCAAGAGGGCCAACGAAGTCGAGAAGATGACGCTCGTTGGTTCGGTGGAAGGCAAAGTGGCAATCCTTGTCGACGACATGGCAGACACGTGCGGAACCATTTGCATGGCCGCCGACAAGTGAGGCGTTCTTCCACCATCTTATTTAAGAACCGTTCAGATTGGTCGAGGCGGGAGCATCTAAGGTGTACGCGTTTTGTGTGCACGGAATCTTCTCGGGCCCGGCGATCACGCGGCTCAACGCGTCCAAGTTTGAGGCGGTGGTGGTGACGAACACGATACCACAGGAAGAGAATATGAAAAAGTGCTCCAAGATTCAGTGCATCGACATTTCCATGATATTGGCCGAAGCGATTCGACGCACGCATAATGGAGAATCCGTGTCATATTTATTTTCACATGTTCCAATTTGTTAATATTTTGTTTGTTTTTTGTTGGGAAGAAGATGAGAAAAGTGTACGACAACTGTTCATTCAGCAGCATCTCTGATTTGATATTGATAGATTGTGAGCGATGTGTTCGGCTTCATCGTTACTATCTCTGTCTCGACATTGTAAATGGTGATTGGCGATGAGCAGTGCATCTCGACCATTTCGCCAAACTTTTTCATGTCGGCGAAGAAGACGTTCAGTTCGCACTTGCTCGTTTCAACGTCTTTCTCGTCGATGCTGCAATGTTGGGAATGCGATTATGAACAAGTTGGAAGTGGGTACATTCTATGATTTAACTCGCTTCCATTGTGGTTCACCACGTCCGGGTATTGCTGAGTGATGAGGACAACCCCGGTCGCCTGAAAGAATGCGTTTCAGCTTTGGTTCCCCTTTAATCAAAACTAACCTCAACTACCAACACCGGAATAAACGGAGCACAAATGGGAACTTGTGAGGAGCAAATGAGACGAGTGAAGAACTTTGCCGTCGACATCAGAAGAGGCGTCCAGCCATGAATAATCTTGAAATTGTACTTTTGTGCAGACTCGGGCTTGTGGTTGAGTGTCTGGAAAACGACAATCGGCCCATAGGAGAGAATCTGCAAGTTTGAGTGGATGGTCCTCTTCTATGATGTGAAACCGACTTCATTTGTGGTGATTGGTAATAAGGGAAAATCGATTATATTCATTTTTAGTGAAAATTAGAAATGACAAAAGAAATGTTTATTATTCGACTAAGCGCAAGTTTATCATTTATGAGATCGGCGACTGCCGGTTTTAATGATTCATCGAATAATTTCGAAAATCATCTTCAAATTACGTGATTCCTTGGCACTCCTCTTGCACACAAACACAATCCTTCACGCACAATTCGGTGGACTTTTGGCATTTGTACGGCAGCGGACAGTCGGAATCCAACTGGCACGCGTTGGTCGCGAGCAGAAGCGAGCCGATGAGCACGAGCGACAGCTACAATTGTTTATTCTCGACCCCGCACAAACTTCGCTTACTTTTAAATTCATACACGAAAAATGTATCGGAAAACACGGAACGATTACATTTATACTCTCGTAATTAGATTATATTCACATTGATTGCTCGGTGGCTCTATTGGTTTTCAATTTTATTGAGGCCATTAAGAATAATGGAATTTTTCCAGGTGTAAATTCGCGTGACGATGTTTACGTATTGTCGTCAAGTTAAATAGCATTATACAAGACGCAGACAGACAAACAAATTTCAATTTATTTGACGACACTACGCAAACATCGTCACGAGATTTTACACAAAGTTGGCGCTAATTCAAATTTTCTAGAGGAATATGAAATCATCGGTAAATTCTTTATATTCAGCGCTAAATGGTTTTAACGCACAGACAATCAACCATTTTATAGCCATCAGAGTAATCGATTAGCAATAATCGAGCAAGACAAGATGCGCATCAAATCAATCGATCCTTGCAAATCAAATTAAGCGAATCAATCAAATTAACATAAATTAACGCATTTGTATAAATAAAAGAGCGTACGGTTTCCGTTCGACATCACCAACCATCATGCAATTCTACGTAAGTTCAGTTGCGACGCGAGTCCGCCAATCAATCACGTTCAGACTCTTCTCTTCGTTGTCGCTTCGCTCTTCGCCGCCACCAACGCTCGCCGCGGCCAAGAGTCCAGCGACTTCTGCCGCAACGACTTCGATTGTCCGTTTGAGTTGACGTGTCTTGAAAACGGTTTCTGCGGCGAATTAGACGAATGGGTGCCAATCATCTGGCGCAAGCCGTGCCAATCTCATTCCCAGTGCAGCACGTTCTGTGTACTGGGTAGATGCCTCTTTGATCGCGCATAATAAAATTATTATTTTTATTCCTAGGAGATCTTATTACAAGATTAATAACTATAAAACAAAAGAAAACAAAATCAACAATCACGAGAAAATATAAATCAACACGTTTTTTTTCTTCCTCTAAAATCTTGACGAAATCGTCGTTATCATATCTTCAATCGCCATCACATACGACCGTCTAATCCTTGAATCCACAACTGGTCGACACGTTTCCAGCACCAATTTTGCCTGAAATTCGACTTTTAACGCAAAACAATTGATATTCTACCTGTCCCATATCTTCCGCGACTTTGGTTGGAAGAAAATCTTCCTCATTCGTCTCTTTCATTAACTGTTCGAGCTGTTCTTGAAGTGCCTTTGCCGCTTTTTTCACCTCTTCTTCCATTTGCTCGCATTTCTTCGTCAAACTGTTTACCGGCGCTTCTTTCTTTCCCTTCTTTGTTTTCACTTCATTCGCTTCTCCATTTCTCATAACGACCCTCAGAATCAATTTGAGGCAAATCTGGACCGCTGCCATCGTTTGAAGCGCTCTCGAAGCCGCCAAAATGGGCATTCTCATCCAGAAATATCCTTCGTGTTTCTTCTTTCCATCGTACACATTTCCAATCTTTTTGAGTGCCTGTCCAAACTTGTCAACCTCTTCAATCAGCTCTTCGCAGTCTGATTTTCCTTCATCAATGCTCTTCACAATATTTTGTGCAGTTGAAACCATTTTCAAAAATATTTCCAAGCCACCAGAATGAAGCCACTGTGACAAATGCATCGGAGCTGGAGATTGAAGCAATCTTGACTATAATCATTTTAAATCAATACTTATATACAAATTTAAAAATCAATATACCGGTAGGAAGCTAATATTGTAAACTTTTTTGCACTGATCCACGTGTTTTGTTAACTGCTCAAGTTCTGCATTCAGTTGTTTCCTCGATTCTTCTTTATCAACTCCTTCTCTTGTTAATCTGCCGATTGCAGCAATTGTGCGGCAAATAAAGTGACGCATCTTTGTAATATCAATCTAAAACTAAAATTTAAAACAATTAGACTACGCCAGTTCCTCACAAATTCACGATACGTCCTTTCCTTCATATCCTCCAAAGCCTCGCTGTACTGTTGTGGCTCCGTGAACGGTAAAACATTGAGATCGCGATTATCCACAAGATTTTCCCAATCTAAACCAATCAAAAAAATTACTCACAGCGAAAACCACTCACCGATGGGCTCTTCGTCTCCATAACACGTTGTTATCGTATTCTCCAAGTCATCAATAACAAACAACGACGATAGATAACGATTGAGCACATCGCATGCAACCGCTTGCGCAGATCTCCTCATTCTCTGCTCGAGCTCAATCAATCTCGGCACATTGGCAAACTTTCCATTCTTGTAAGCGTTCACAACCGTCTCCATGATATCTTTCTCCGCTTCTTCATAAACCATAGCGCGTTTCGTGTTCACAATGATGGCCAGGTTGAAGCGACCAGCCAGCTCGAATATCGGGAACGTCAAATATCCCAAACTGTCGTTTTGCACCGATTTGATGTCGAGAAGCTTCACGAGTGCGGTGACTCTCGCCGTGTTGCCCATGTGTGCGTAGATTCGTATCAGTGCTAATTTGCACATGGGATCTGTTTGATTGTGACTGGCCACATATTCGAGCAGCAATATCATCTCGTACAGTTTGTCCTCATCATCTGCAAATCGTTGTGCAAATTGCAAAATATAGAAAATTCTCTACTTGTAACGATTTAATCATTGTGATTTTAAAGAAATAACGGTTGAGACCGAAAAATACAATAATTTGAAATTACGTCAAGTAACACGCATTTGGTTCAATTACCATCTACGTAATATTGCGTCCACCGAACAATTACGAATTTTAACAACTATTTTTTTAAAAAAATGGTTCATGGGTGTTATTAAAACCATAGGCCGTATGAAAGAACATATTAATCCGTTAAACGGTGATGGAAAATCATTGACAAATTACCTTCTATAGTAAATTTTTAAAATCTTGCAAAATGCGAATGTTCGGAAAATAAAATGCCCTGTCCGCAAAACACCACGGAATATTACACCGTCTAAATTTACAATTCTTTCTCAAACTTCAATGGATTAATTAATAAGGATATCAGTGGATCGTTAAGCTTAGAATTTTAATTTAGATGAGGTAATAAGCATCTTTCTCTTTTTCCTATATTTAATACATCTCGAAAAATACGTTTATAAACCTTTAAAAAGTATTTTGCCGAACTTTAAAACAAACAATTTTGTAAGAAATTAATCACATTTCCACCTAAAAAAAAACCAACTCACTATTCTTCCTCCAGTCATCCCACAACATGGAAACAGCCAAGTGCGTCAGATAGGCCATCGCCAAGTCGCTCCTCGCCGGCTGCGCAATCTGCGCAATCAGCTGCTGCAACTGCTGCCGCTGCTCGGCCTTCTCGCCAAACGCCCGCCGAAGCCTCTCGTACGTGATGATCGCCCACACCTTCGTCTCCTTCTCGTCGTCCTGCTGCACAATTCCCTCCATCCACTCATCCAATCGTTTCATCAACGCCTTCTTGTCAACCAGATCAAAGTACTGCAATCGAATATATTTTCCAACAAACACCATCACCAACCATTTGAATATCATTGTAACACGACGGCTTCATGTAAAATTTGGTGATAAAATCGAAAACCGCCTCGTCGATCCCATCGGCGCCGGTGACGCGAATCAGCTCCATTCTGGCCATCAGCGGTCCGCGCGCCTTCTTCGTGGCATTCGCCACGTGCTTCTTATTAAATTCTCTCAGCGATTCCAGAGCCGCGGCGTCCTTCTTGGCGAGTTCTAGCGTCGCTTCAATGGCAAACTTCCACATGGTCCAGTTATCCGGTCTAACAAACATCAACGTGTATTTGTTTCAAGTCATTATTTCGCAACTCACATGTCATCGATCTGCTTTTCGGCGAGTTTCTTCAACTCCTCGAAACGGCCGAGCTGACGTAGGTAGTTGGCCTTCTTCTCCTCCTGGAAGATGCGCGGCACCGCCATCTGCTTGGTCTGCGGCTGCTCGAGCAAAGCGAGGCACTCTTCCCACTTGCGCATGCTCTCCTTGATGAGGAACTCGATTTCCACCTCGGCCGCCGTCCCCTCCGTGTACCCCGTCTTCTGGATCTGCGTGGTGAACATCTTCTCAGCGAGAGGCAGCAGCATCTTCTCGGCGAGCTGCTCGTTCTCGATGGCTTGCATGATGATCGACATGATCGTCCAGTAGTAGTAGGGCTTATGGTTGAATGCCTTGAACAGCCGTAGCCCCGTCATCTGCTGCTTTTTATATTCTCTAGTCCTCGTGTAGGCCATGAACAACTGCGACAAGTTGTGCTCCGTCGGCTCCGCGTCTACGGCGCGCTCATACAGCCGATTGATGCGCTCGGGGATGTCCGCTTCCTGAAAATTGAGCATAAGAGCCGTTCCGTCAGCCAAACAACTCACCTTGAAGCAATGCACAAAAGCCTGCAACGTGCTCGAGTCGTGCTTGGCTCCATCGACATCCAGCGCATCAATGATGCTCATCGCTTCCGGCAGCTTCTCGGTCCGAATCAGACACAGAGCCTTCAGCACCTTGGCGCACTTCGTGTCCGGATGCTTCTTTAAAATTTTCTCGGCCTCCTGCAATCCCTTCTTGGGGTTGTTGAAATCGAGAGCATCTGCAAATTCATTTAGACGAAAAACTATGCAATAGACATTACCATAGATGGGACGCAATCGCCTTTCCAGCACTGCTTGATCCACTTTGGACATGTTAAACAACTCAGAACCCGTAGGGGAGTACCCTAAAAATAATATTTTTCATCAAATTATGGATGCGGCCTAAATAAATTGGAATCGTGATATAAATTGATGATAAAACGTTAGGTTTTAGAGAAACAAATACGCTCATTTTTATTGTTAATAAATGCATTATTTTAAAGCAATATTGGGCAAGTCAAGGAAGCTTAGAAAACAATATTCTTAAAAAAATAGAAAATCAAAAATAAATGAAAAGAAAAACTACGCGCATGGTGCGAAAAATTGCGCATTCACGGCATTAGTTGGCGGCAGTTCAATTTTATGGCGCAACCGCAGCCGTTAGGTTCTATGATAATTAGATATAATATCAAATCGATTTTGTTATTAAATAAGAGAGAAAATACTGCAAATTTAATTCTACATGAGTTTTAGCTTAAATCTAATTAGAAGTGTGTTGCATGAGACGATAAAATTCACCCCCATTGATCGGAAAATTACTAAAATTGATAATTGTAAAGTTACATTGGTATAAATAATTTGTTGTCTATAGTTTAAATAGAAGAATTGTTGAAATTTCGATAAATTAATTAACTAATGAGCACTGGTCAACGCGTCCGTCGAGAAGTAAAAAATATTTCGTTCACGAGAGAAATCTTAAAAAAAAACATCGATTTTAAGTATTCAGAAGCAGGCTAAAGGAGAGAGAAATATATTTACTGCATAAAAAATAATTGAAACACTTAAGCTTACCTTAATTTTTTTAATAATTCCAAAATTTTGGCACCCCAAATCGAACTAACAATTTTGCGATTTTTAAACGTGCGTGGAAACGTTTCCCTCTTTATAACAAAAAAGTTTTTACTGCAATTTAATAAAGCCTGTCTTAAACTATCTAAAAATGTTAATAACTATCTAGAAAATTATAATTGAGCATGATTACTGAGCTCATTCTATTACCATACAAATTGGGGTGCCAAAATTGATTCAGAAATCCTTTTAATTTATTTTAATGACCTTGGCTCTAATGAGTTTCGTTTTTATTTCATTATACTTTAATTTAGTTCTTTATTTTATTTCAATGATTGCGAGAACTGTCAAATTGTGAATGGAGCTTATTAAAAGGTTTTTCGTCCGTCGCCGAAGCGCGTTTTGTACTGGATTCACCAGCAATGATCCCCAAGTAGTTTGGCTTCTTACAAGGAGTTACAATATTTTCCAATACGACTTAAAATTTAGAATTTAAAATTTCTTTTCCACAACTTCCTCAAATATAATTTAACTTGTTTCCAATATTCTCAAAAATGAACCAAAAAAATGTTTCACTGAAAAACATGCACCAATTGCCATAAACAACGTGGCCATTGCATACGTTGGAGGGAATTCAATTTTCGCATAATGAATTATTTTTTCTTTTTTTAAAGGATTTTCTAGTTTTTGAGATAATCTCTAACAAGTAAGGGTTATTTTAAAGAGGGGTCACAAGGCTAGCTATATTTGGTTATGATAAGGGGGAAGAAAATTGATGGTGAGGAGGATAAGGGATTTAATTGATGTTGAAGGTCATTATAATATGAGCAATTTGAGTGCATTATATTAAGTTTGAGAATTCGAATAACTTGAAACAAAACAAAAAATTTACCGAACACACGGGGTCTTCGAACAACCGGTTCCAAGCATGGCATCGTGACCAATTAATGAATAATTAATTCAATAATCGGTGCATTCCAAAAACAAATCTTAAACCCACGTCATCCGGGGTTTCACGTGACAATAGCCAAATGTAATATTTATTGGGTTTTTGTAAAAGTTTAATTAGGGTTCAAACTTTGATCAGCGGCAGCATAGGACAACCCAGCCCCCTCGCACTAAAAAATGCGATAATCAAACTGATAAGAGCGATAAACATTCGACATTGCGAACAACTTTGGTGGTATTTTGTGTTGTCGAATCAATTCATTCGCGTGCTTTCAGATGAGGAGTGCCTTGTTCGAAGAGCTCGCCAATGTGGCCAAGCAGCGCATCATGCTCATTGATGGTGCCATGGGCACAATGATACAGCGCGAGCACCTCGAGGAGAACGATTTCAGAGGAGAGGTTGTTGGCAGGGGCGAATGGTTTTTGTTTGAATTGTGTTTGTTTAGCTTCTAAAGGAGCATCCGAAGCCATTGAAGGGAAACAACGACTTGTTGTCGATCACAAGACCCGATATTATATACAAGGTACTCTTTGTTTTCTCTTATTCATTGTTGGACCCTTGCAGATTCATAAACTATACCTCGAAGCAGGTGCCGACTTTGTCGAGACGAACACCTTCTCAGGGACTACGATTGCACAGGCGGATTATGCCTGCGAACACCTCGTGCATGAGATCAACTATCAGTCGGCGTTAGTGGCGCGCAGAGCTTGTGAAGATGTTACTAAGGAGACGGGAATCAGACGATATGTTTGTGGAGCAATTGGCCCTACCAATCGCACCTTGTCTATTTCGCCGAGTGTCGAGAAGCCCGATTTTAGGAATATTAGTGAGTATTCTTTTATCTGCAAGACGAAGATAGTTGTTTTACAGCATTCCAAGAACTCGTCAAAGCCTACAGCGATCAGGCTCGATCGCTTCTCCAAGGCGGCGTCGACGTTCTCCTCGTCGAGACGGTTTTCGACTCGGCCAACGCCAAGGCGGCTCTGTTCGCCATCCGCACGTTATTCGAGGAGGAAGGCCTCATGGAAGTTCCCGTGTTTCTCTCGGGTACCATCGTCGACATGTCGGGCCGAACGCTTTCTGGACAAACCGGCGAGGCATTCTTGATTTCTACGAAACAGGTTGGTCGCGGGATAAAGCGCGCCAGATGATTGCAGTTTTAAGGGTAATCCGACGGCCGTTGGGTTGAATTGTGCGCTCGGAGCCAAGGATATGCGGCAGTTCATTGAAGCCATGTCGAATTGGTCAGACACGTTGATTATTTGTTATCCCAATGCAGGTTAGTTAGGAGACCTTTCCGAAATCTTGCTCTGGCCTAGGATTTTTGCTAGTGGACGAGGAATATGCATTGTTGTTCTTAGTCCGCGAGTCCTCCCGAGTTTCTATTAATTTTAATGTTTATTAATATTAATTAATGGAATATTACATGTTATATAGATGATAAATAATAATATTAACTTTATTTAAACACCAAAAACAATTATTAAATGGTATAATGCGGCGATTTGGTGTATGAGAAATGAATGGCCTAGAAAATTAAACTTCTTTTTTGGGATTTTAGGATTTTTCATTATTTTAGGATTAACGAATTTAATTAAAGCATTAGATTTTTCATGTTAAAAGTTGCGTATATTAAATAATTGAAAGTAAGAAATGTTCATTTAATAGTTCTTACATGAGGCCCTTTGAGAATTTTCTTGGTAGTATTATTCCGAAAATTAATTTGGAATCAGGCATAAAATTCTCAAAGGCACGCTTTTTTCGTAAATGAATATATATGCACTATTAGTCTTACCGTTTTTCTTTGCTATAACTGATTCATTGCAATTTCAGGATTACCAAATGCTCTCGGCGGATATGACGAAACCCCGGAAGAAATGGCCGAAGTGCTCCAACAATACGCCAACGATGGTCTCGTGAACATCATCGGTGGTTGTTGTGGAACCACTCCTGATCATATAAACGCCATGTACAAAGCCGTACAAGTATGTCATTCTCACCTTTCACTTTGACTCAACATTCTTACAGGGAATCAAGCCAAGGACGCCGCCGTCTGACCCGCACGTTGGCAAGATGCTCCTATCTGGTCTTGAGCCGAGTCTCGTCGGTCCCGAGACGAATTTCGTCAACATTGGTGAACGGTAAAATCATATTATTTCCGATGTTGAAGTAGCTCTTCAGCTGCAATGTGGCTGGATCGAGGAGGTTCTGCAATTTAATCAAGAATGAGAACTACGACGCCGCGATCGAAGTGGCGCGTGTGCAGGTCGACAATGGCGCACAAATCTTGGACGTGAACATGGATGATGGATTGCTCGACGGACCGTACGCGATGGCAAAGTTTTTACGGCTCATCTCGTCCGAGCCCGACGTGGCCAAGATCCCGGTTTGCATCGACTCATCGGATTTCGATGTCATCATTGCTGGATTGGAATCGACGCAGGGCAAATGCGTCGTTAACTCAATATCGCTGAAAGAAGGCGAGGAGAAATTCAAAGAGCGGGTGATTTTGGTTGCATGCAACCTTCATTATGATTTCATTCAGGCGAGGATCGTGAAACGGTACGGCGCGGCAGTCGTGGTGATGGCATTCGATGAAGAGGGACAGGCTGCGGAAACCGAAAGGAAGTTTGAAATTTGCGAGCGAAGTTATCGCATCTTAACCGAAGAGGTCGGATTCAACCCGAACGATATCATCTTTGATCCGAATATTCTCACAATCGCGACTGGAATGGATGAACACTCAAATTATGGAATGTACTTCATCGAAGCTTGTCGAATGATTCGGGTTTGGAGCGCATGTGATGTTTGATTATTCGCGCAAATTTTAGGAGAATCTGCCAGGCGCGCACGTTTCCGGCGGAGTGTCGAACATTTCGTTCTCGTTCCGAGGAATGGAGGCGATCCGTGAAGCCATGCACTCGGTGTTCCTCTTCTATGCTATCAAGGCTGGAATGGACATGGGAATTGTCAATGCAGGCGCCTTGCCCGTTTATGAAGACATTGATAAGGATTTGCTCAAATTGATCGAAGATTTGTTATTCAATCGCGATCCCGATGCGACGGAGAAGTTGTTGGTGGCTGCGCAGGAAATGAAAAAAGACGGCAAGAAGGCTGACACGAAGGGAGACGAATGGCGCAACACCTCGGTCGAGGAACGCTTGAAATACGCGCTTGTGAAGGGACTCGACACGTACGTGGTGCAGGACACTGAAGAAGCCAGACAAGATACGGAAAAGTATCCGAGGCCGTTGAATGTCATCGAACGACCGCTCATGGATGGAATGTCGGTGGTTGGTGAGCTGTTCGGCGCTGGAAAAATGTTCCTGCCGCAAGTTATCAAGTCGGCCAGGGTGATGAAGAAGGCGGTGGCGCATTTGTTGCCGTTTATGGAGAAAGAACGCGAAGAAAATATTGCCAAGATGGGGCTGTCGGCCGATGAGAGTCCGTATCAAGGAACGTTTGTCATCGCCACCGTCAAGGGAGACGTGCACGATATTGGGAAAAACATTGTGGCTGTTGTGCTCGGATGCAACAATTTTAAGGTTGTCGACTTGGGCGTAATGACGCCATGTGAGAATATTATTAAGGCGGCGATTGAGGAAAAAGCTGGTTAGTTTACCCGGTTGGCAATGCGTTTAAAGAGAATTCCTTATTCAGACTTTGTTGGACTCTCCGGGCTCATCACCCCAAGTTTGGACGAGATGGTGCATGTTGCCAAGGAGATGAACCGTCACGGTCTTAACATTCCTTTGCTCATCGGCGGTGCGACGACCTCTAAAACTCACACAGCTGTAAAGATTGCGCCCAGATACCCGCATCCAGTGATTCATTGTCTCGATGCTTCCAAATCGGTGGTTGTGGTTAGTTTTTTATGCTTTATGGTGGTCTTAGTCGAGAAATATGTTTAGTGCTCGTCACTGGCCGATGAAACAACACGCGACGCGTTCCTACAAGATATTCAGGAAGAGTACGAAGAAGTACGACAGGAGCATTATGAATCTCTCAAGGAGAGGAGGTTCACTGATTTGGCAAAATCTCGCGAGAAGATGTTTAAGATTGATTGGAAATCGTTCGAGCCTGGTTTGAGATTAATTAATTAATTATATATCGAAAATGTATTGTTTTTTAGCTGTACCGACATTTAAGGGTAAACGAGAGTACCGTGATATTGATTTGAATCTGCTGATACCATATATCGATTGGAAACCGTTCTTTGATGTGTGGCAATTGAGAGGGAAATACCCGAATCGAAGCTATCCGAAAATATTCAACGACGAAGACGTTGGAAAAGAAGCGAAGAAAGTGTTTGACGTAAGAGTGGTGTTGATTGGTTTGTCGCATGGTTATTTACTATTGAGGACGCACAAGTATGGCTGAAGAAATTGATTGATGAGAAGATCCTCAAAGCGACAGCAATTGTGTCCTTCTTGAGCGCCGGATCGAGTGGTGATGATATTCACGTGTTTGATGAGGATGGCGTCCAAATTGGAACGTTTTATGGACTGAGACAACAGTCGGGTAGAGAACACGACCAGCCACATTTTTGCATTTCGGATTTCATTAAACCGTTGGAGAATGGAAGGCCAGGCGATTATTTGGGATTGTTTGCGTGCACGGCGGGATTGGGAGCAGAGGAATATTGTAAAGAACTGGAGAAGGATCATGATGACTATGCATCGATTATGGTTAAGGTATTAATCGACACGTGAATGTTACGGGAATGGAGAATTTTTAGGCTCTCGCTGACCGTCTGGCCGAAGCCTACGCTGAATATTTGCACAAAGAAGTGCGAACAAGTCTATGGGGTTACTCGAAGAACGAACAACTGACCGAAACCGACCTGCTTTCGATTAAATATGATGGAATTCGGCCAGCATGTGGTTATCCGTCACAACCGGACCACACCGAGAAGAGAATGCTGTGGAAGCTTTTAGACGCCAACAAATCGGGAATTCAGCTTACGGAGCACTTGGCAATGTTGCCAGCCGCGTCCGTTTCTGGATTGTATTTTGCCAACGCCAACTCGCAGTACTTTGCGGTGGGAAAGATTAACGCGGATCAGGTGGAAGATTACGCGCAAAGGAAAGGAGTTCCGAAGGAAGAGGTTGAAAGATGGCTCGCACCCATCTTGGGATATGAAACAGATTAAATTGATATAATTTTACATATTGAAGACAAACCACAAACGTATTAGATTGTATTATATTGTGATGAAATAAAGATGAAAAGAAAATTATTACAACGTTGTAAGGGGGACAAAGAAAACCTAGGCCATTATTTGAAAATGTTCTTCCTTTTAATTAATTTGCTCATTTTATAATTGTTTCGTCTAGAAGAATGGATGAGAAAGCGACGCAAAATGCGCTAAAGTTATCTCAAAAGGCTGTCTACTTCGATCAGGTTTATCAGTAGGTAATCGATAGTCTTTTGACCAGAAGCTTGTACAGGCGAAAAGATACGAAGAAGCGATTTATTGCTACACAGAGGCTGCGAATCAGTTGTTAACATTGATTCGAGAGAATAAATGCATGAGTTTGATGAGGAACAATGTGAAGGAATGCATAAGTCGTGCCGAGTTTCTGACGAGCAACTTGGATCGATTGCAGGCACAAGTTTGAAACAGAACACATTTCAACGATTGACATATCGTTTCTAGTATGGTCATATACAAGAGAATATCGTCGACACAATTGAATTCCTAATGCTGAAAGCGGAAAATGAAACGAGCAAGGGAAGCGAACTCTACGAAACAGTTGTGGAGAAGTGTATAAGTGCCCCAAAGAGTGATATGAGCCCCGAGAGTAGGAAGAAGCTTAAATTGTACGCCGAGCGTGCGTTGTCGATGATCGAAGATATACAAAGCAGGAAGTTTGTCAGTGACTTGGAGGCAAAGCTGCCCGATGTTCCACAAGACGGTTAGATCGGGTTTATTAGTCTGCATTCAAGCATTCTTCTTCAGATATATCAAGAATAGCCGTGGAAGAGGCCAAGCCGTCCTCGTCTAAAGTAGAACCCACTGGTTTATTGGTGTGTTAGAATTATATTAAAAATCTAGACTGCAAAGTACACGAAACAAGAGTTGGAGGTGTTGAGCACGACGTCGAATATTAATACAAGACTCTACGTGCCGTTTCACTCGTACGACAAACATAACGAGTTTAAGGGGGTTGCGAGCAAATTCACGTAAATATCATGTTACCTTTATGAAGAAATGGGCGGCGAATTGCAGCGATCCTGACGGCAAAATTGCGCTGACTATGAAGCAGAAATCAAGACTGAAGGCATGGAAAAGAGCAAGCGAGTTGTTTGAGAACCCGTGCATCATTTCGTCGATTGATAGCGCTTCTATAAAACAGGTAGGAGTTAGGAATGTCAAAGTTGAAATGGATGGATACCTAGACGGTGATTTCGGATTGCTCATTCATCTCATCGTTGTCGATAGCGGCTCTTTATGAGAAGAAGTTTAACAAAAGATTGGTGACCAGGTGTCTTACGTGGATAAGCTGAAATTAAGTTTTATTTTAGTATTATTTACCCGCAAGATGCAAGTGGAAAGCCGTTGTATAATCCGAATGGCAAATATGTGATCAAGTTTCATATAAATGGAGTTTGGAGAAAGGTTTGAATAGAAAATGATTTTTTTAGAAGAAATTTTTGACCGTTTAAGCTATCAAAATATATTAAATATGCCAGGAACCAATAATTAAGGCGAATTTTAGGTAATTTTGATAACAAATAACCTAAAATTAATAATGGAAGAGATATTTCGAATTTGATTAACTAGACCACTACAATTGAGTTGATTTAAGCTACTGTAATGAATTAAATTGAATTTAGCGAAATTAATTGATGATTTTTTGAAGGTTACCAACTAATACAATTTATTATAAACTTGAAATAATGTTCTAATGGTTAAATATCTATAGAAATTGGGGACAACTATAGTGACCGAGCTTTCGACCTGAAATTTATCACGGCCATTACATTTGGTGAATTTCTTAAAATGTTTTTTTTTAAATTTAAGAATTCATGGATAACTTTAAATAAGAACACATTAATTATTTTGGGATAAACGTGAAAAAGCTTTTAATTAGGTAATACATTATTCTTTAAACAGGAAAACAGAAAAAAATTATAATCGACTAAAGTACAGTATCCATTTGAAGGATATTTTTAAAAATTTCGAATTATTTAGATTTTATGGTCTCTACTATTAAATTTATAATTCAAATTTAGTTAGCAATAGCAATTGTTTTGTAGATTTATTCTAATTGGAAAATTACCTTTCTTGGGTGTAACCTTATATAATATTGAGTTTTTTACCGACGATGCAAGATCGTACCGTAAAATTACGTGATGATGTTTACGTACTGTCGTCAAATTAAATGACACTTCTAGGCCATTGACTATTTTCAGAAGAAATATTAGTTATCTTGGTTTTTCTTTATATGCTTTTATTACATTATACTTTGAATGAATATTAAAAATAAGTATATATAGTGTGAATATAGCAAAAACTATATTTTGAACAGTTATCTTACTTTAAAACGAAGAAATGGTAATGACCGAGTAATTTCCCTCCATTATCCTAGGCCATTATATATTATTTTAATGTTTGAATGGTCCCAGTACTGTTTCTGTTTAAGAATGTTTTTTTATTAATAAATAAATTGTTTTTTCAGGTGGTAGTTGATGACTATTTCCCATGCGATGAAAACGATCGCCTCATGTGCTCGCAAAGTATAAAAGCGGGAGAGCTTTGGGTGTCACTACTGGAAAAAGCGTACATGAAAATCATGGGCGGCTACGATTTCCCGGGATCGAACTCGGTTAGCAATCGCTATCCTGCTACGTGAAATCAAGAAAATTACAGAACATTGACCTGAACGCATTGACTGGATGGATCCCGGAAAGAATCGCGATTCGCAAGGACTCGCCAAAAGAGTTTGACGGCGATAAGGTCTTCCGTAAGTTGTTTGATCGCATGCACCGCGGCGATTGTTTGATAACGCTGGCGACGGGGAAAATGTCGAAGGAAGATTGCGACCGTTCTGGATTGGTGGACTGTCATGCTTACGCGGTGTTGGATATGAGGGTGGTGGAAGTGAGTGCTTTGAGAAGATGCATCATGGCTAATGGCGAGATTGTAGGGAAAGAGGCTGTTTAAAGTGAAGAACCCATGGACGCATCAAAGATGGAAGGGTCACTTCAGTGTGACAGATAAACTCAACTGGACAAGGCGAATGAAAGAAGCGCTCAAGTATGATCCAGAAGTGGCCGCCAAGATTGACGATGGTTGGTATTGAGAGGACCTAGAGAGCAACTAAATGTTTAATTCAAGGCGTATTCTGGATTGACTACGAATCGGTAATCAACTTCTTTGATGTATTCTACGTCAACTGGAACCCGGAATTGTTCGCACATACGTGGGTTTATCACGCAACATGGGATCAGTGTGCGGGACCGGTCAAGGATATTTATACGGTTGGCGATAATCCGCAGTACTTGATGAGTGTGAATAACTCGACGAATACGGCGGCTGTCTGGATATTATTGACAAGACATATCACGAGAATTGTAACCAAGGCGCGGTTTATAAAATAAGCGATGAGAGAAATTGCAGGACGACTTTGCGGATAATAAGGAATACATAACGGTGATGGTTTATGAATCTGGAAAGAAAGTGTACATCCCGAGTGAGTGTGGAGTAAAATGAAAATTTAAGATTGATGAGGTTTTAGGCGATCCTAAACCGATATCCGATGGAGTTCGAATCAATAGCCCGCATTACCTATGCCAACTGGTAGTAAACAAGCCCGGTGTGAATAAGTACACGCTAGTAGTGGCCCAATACGAAAAGACGAGTACCATCCACTATTCGTTGAGAGTTTATTCGACCGTTGATTTCAAGCTGGAGCCGATGGTGAGCCCGTACACTGTCAGCGAGACGATCAAAGGCGAGTGGATCGGGCTGGACCAGAAGTGCGACGTAGTGCAGGTGAAAGTGACGTCGAGTGGTGATGAGAATCACCTACTGATGGAGCTGAGAGGACCAAAACAGTTCAATGTAGCCATTGAGGTGAAGCAGGTGAAATCGGATCGGACCAAGTTTTACGAGATGAAGAATACGGGACCATATAGGGCTGGTTACACAGCGCTGCAGTTGGAGAATGTTCCGGCAGGGCTTTATTATGTGAAATTAGCGACATATGAGGTAAGAAAAAAATGTCGTTGATTTTAATGTAAAGTACGCAATGGTGCGTATTATTGCGGACTTTGCATCGGAAATGACGACTTTGTTTTAAAAATGTTTTATTTTTATTTTTAGAAGCAAAAAGGGCCATACTTGCTGAAAATCGAGTCAACGTGTAAATTTGAAATTAGTAAATTGAACAATAAATAGATTTATTATTGTTTTGTATAGTGATTGATCTTGTTTATAAACAATTTTTCTTTATTTTTGCTCTTCTCTTGCTCTTTATATTATTAGATGTCAGTGAATCCAAAGATTGGAAAGCAGAAGCCAAATGGAAGCATACAATGTTTGGTTTGTAATATAGAGGTTTGTAATTATATATAATGTTAAATACAGCGAAAGAATGATTTTAGGTGAAGGCGAAAATCTGGACGGCACATGTTAATGGAAAAAAGCATAGAGATTGCATAGTAAAATTAAAACAAGCGGTAAATGCCCCAAAACGGCCAACCAAAGATGCTCTGAAAGAAGAGCCGGCATCGAAACGAGCAAAAGAGGAAGAAGAGAACGCCGGTGGATCGGCAATTCCGAGCGATTTCTTCGATGAGAAGCCGAGGAACCTTCGGGAAAAGGTGGTAGAAGATAAACCGGCGGGAGTGATTGACGGCGTACCGCAAGGATTCTTCGATGATAAGCAGATGGATGATAAGGTGGTTGAAACGCGCGAGAAGAACGCGATTCTGGATGAAGAATTTGAAAAGTGGAAGCAAGAGATCAGCGAAGAGCAGATTGAGATGGAGCTGAAGAAGGAAGAGACGGAAGCGGAGGAGATGCGGCGACTGGAATTGGAGAGGATTGATGAGCAAATGGAAGAGCTGAGAAGGTTGAATGAGCTCGAAATTGAGAAGGAGAAGAGGCTAAAGATTGTATGGAAAAAGAAGGGGAAACAAGAAAATGTTTAGTTTTTAGGCCATGCAGCGGAGAAAACAAAAGGAAGAAGAACAAGCAATGGAAGAAGACGATGATAATGATGACTTTGATGTTAATATAGACTGGAGAGCCAAGGATATCTTTGCATAAATATTTATTCAATACTTTTTTAGTGTCGCGATTGACCGTCTCTTGATTGCATCTGTCCGCCGCCTATAATCACTTCCACGCTCTCACTATCTTGTAGATTATCTCGATTAACAACATTGTATACAGCCTGGCAAAATTCTTATTATTATTATGGTTTTGTGCGATGGGGGCTACATTCAAATCGACGACCTCTGCAGCAGCATCGCAGATCTTCTTAACAATGACATCATTTCCGTCCTTGTGATCATACAAGATCGACTCGCCATTCCAGCCGACATGAGCAACGTGACTGAAAGTATCTGGAACTTGGAGAAGGTGAATTTATCGCCTACGTAAAGTTAATCGGCGTGCTTATGGACTCGGCGCTCTTTTTGTTTTTTCGTAGCATCATGCTTCCATTGAGCGACGAGTTCTTGCGTTGAGCGAGCTTAAGGGGCAACGGTGGAGGCGGCGCTGAAACCGGCGTAGGTTGTTTGGGATCCGAGGGATGGTAGAAATCACGCTTGCTCGATGGCAATACCGGCTCGTGGTCCGGTGAGGAGGAGCGACTGCACGTGCAAGAGTTGAACCGTAGCTGCTTTTCGATGAGGTTTCGCAGTGGCAGAATGTTGAAGAAGCTGAGAAACGCGAGTTTAACGGATTGTAAGGGAAGAAGACTCACACGGCTTCACGCAAAACCCTCCGCAGATGATATTCGTTGGTGGGAAGCACGCAGCGGTCATGGTCCCTTAGATAATTGAGGATCACCGGGAAGATGGACGCGTCGCGATCGATGAAGATTCGGCCGTCCTGTTAAACAAGAAAATGGCAAGCAGAGGGGACCGCCAACCTTATCCAGCAGACTCATCCAGGCATTGTTGGCAAAAAGTTTGGCGAAATACGTACCGTCGATGGAGGTGAGCGTGGCCAAACGCGTCTTGAAGAAGACTCCTTCCACGTCGAGAGTCACGAGCATTTTAGTGAAGAAGAGGGGCAAGAATAATAAACGTCGCGCAGAATGTTTTGATTTTAATCATTCAAGTGTGGGTGTGAATGAATGTTTGTCGAATGTTTGCACATTTTAGCTGTGGGCTCGGTGAATGTTTACCGAATGTGTAAATGAATAGGTGTTTGTGCGGTTCTTTCCATTACAATTATATAAATCCATTGCGGTGCTCAAGTGTTGTGGTTTCAGAATCCTGCAAAGCCCGGCCCCCGTTTGGTTCGCCTCCGAACCTTGTCCCGATTCTTTATTTCTAGCTCGGTTATGAGCAAATTCAACAACGAATAAAAATAAACAAACAAACAAAATCACATGGATTTATCCAATATGTCGGCGATGCCATCCACGCTCGCGTCGCCGATTCCCTGCTCGTGCTGCTGCCGCCTCTCGCGGTTCTCGTCGAGTTTGCTCTTGATCGCCTGCTTGGTGCTGTTCTCCATGCTCGCCAGCAGTTGCGTCTTCATCGCCAGGGCCTTGCAGTAAGCGGGCGTCGTCGGCGGCTGGACGACGGGCTTGAACTCGTAGCGGTTGCCAGCTTCTCCGCCGCTTCTTGGGTACGAGGTGTCGATGTCGAGCGGGTACGACTTCTCGCTGTCCCAGCCGCTGAGGTCCCCGCACGTGACGAAGCCGTCGATCGGCGTCGTCGGTGTGCTCGCGTCGATTTGCGGCCGCTTCATTGTTGGCACGTAACCGTCTGGCGGATTGTAGCCCTTGCAGAGCACGAAAGCTTCTGAACCATTTAACATGAAAAGATGAGGAAATATTCGTGCACTTACCACAACTCGATTGACGTGAGCTTCTCGGTTTCGCCAGGTACACGTGTTGGAAGAAAACTTTGAGCTGAGCATATAACAGCGACGAGTTTCGCGATCGAAATATCTTGGCGAGGAACGTGCCATCTTGGCGCAACACGTGCGATGTGATGTTGAACGCGGCCAGGATGAGCTCGGCCTGCATGTATTCGTCGAGCGAGTGGATGCCGGTGACGTCTGGCGCGCCGTCGCATATCACGATATCGGCCTTGTCGCCGGCGAACTGCTCGATGATGCTATTGGCGGTCTCGGTGGAGGTTATATCCCCCTGAAGCTGAATGACGCCTGGAATTGGCGCCATTGGTTGCAGGTCGATGGCGACGATTTTCGCGTTCTCGTCCTCTTCGTATAATCGCTTCGAGAGAACTTGGCTCCAGCTTCCCGGCGCCGCGCAAAGATCCACGGCTCTCTTAACGCCTGCGATTTTGGAGTTTTTCACAATTCGCGTGACGAATGGCTTACCTTTGAGAATCTGGAACTCGTCGTCAATCTGCATTAGTTTGAAGGCACTTCGTGCACGCCATTTGTTCTCCTTGGCAAGTCGATAATAAATGTCGCGTTTATCTCGCGACGTTTTTGTCATTTTTTCTAAAAGAACATTGAGACGAGTATTTTATTCCAAGAGCAAAAAACTATAGACTAGTCTCATGAAATGAAGATTGAAACAAAAGGGTTATGTATACCAGCTAGCTAGAAAACAAATAAAACATAAACGCCTTTAATTAAGTAATCTTGAACTTACTGGAAATTCTAGTAGAGATGCTTCATTAAATTTCCCTAAAAAAGAAATATTAATGGACTAGAAAATGCAAAGAATTTTTCTTCGACCACCAGAAATTTAGTGTTCAATCAATGAATATATTATTAGAACAACTCTCCCAAGTATAAACAATAAATTACAATTTAATTAAAGAAATTCTCGCTAGTTTTCTAAATGTTAACAAATGTATACACACAAATTTTTTAACGGGCTGAAAATTTAAAAAAAAATGTTATAGCTCATTAGCAGTCAAGTATATATCCAAAATCGTTAAGAGACTTATTATATAGTGCTATTTATGCAATAAATAACTTAAATAGCAATATTATGAGCATAAAATAGATTTTTCTTGAATATTTCTTAATGGACTAGGAATCGTTAAGTCACTTTCTAGTCCATTATGATTTTGTCTTTCAACTTTATTTCCATTCAATATTATTTCCTTACAAAATACATTTTAAAATGAATTATTCGTTTTCTCCTTACATTGCAATTTATTTAGCGTACACGTTAATGCTCCTTTAATGGTCTAAATGGCTATTTGTAACAAAACGATTGTTTTGAACACATTGATATATAAATATAGTCGTCGCCAAATTCGATTACCACCGCAAAATGTGGCGCACTTTTTTAAATACTATTTTTTCATTTAATTTTTATGATTCTAATTATTTTCCACAATTATTTCACTATTTAAACAACATCTATAACATATTCTTCTATTTATTTAAGCTATAACAGTATAGAAATGAGCATAAACAAGGAAATAATCTTAGAAATTTAAAGAAAAAATAATATTTGAAAAGTGCGCCACATTTTGCGGTGGTAATCGCATTTGGCGACGACTATATAAAATTTCTTCGTGAAAATCACTTTAGCGGGCTTTCTCCAATCTATCTCTATTCTTTATATAATTTAATCGATTAATTACTTTATTCAGAACTTTAAATTCAAATTATTATAATTATAGAAACAATGGCCTTGTGGACTAAAATTCTTCTCGTTTCCTCTTCCACTAATATTTTAATCAATTTTTTATGATTTTTAATTCCCAATTTCCTCTAAACCATGAAGCAACTAAGGCGGTTTTTCGAAAAAGATGGTTCGGGGTATGTTATCGCAATTTTATTTATTTTTTAAATAATTATTCTCAGACATGTAGACTTGATACCAGAAGAAGCCGAAGACATGTGGCACATATACAATCTAATCCGCGTTGGAGACATTCTAACCGCATCCACGATTCGTAAAGTCGTCACAGAGACGTCTACCGGCACCACTTCATCACAGCGAGTACACACTAAACTCACCATCCAGATAGAGACGATAGACTTCGACCCGGGTGCGCAGGAACTTCATCTTAAGGTTTTATGCGCTTAAATGCATTTCGTCATTTTTTTTGATACAGGGAAAGAACATTGCCGAGAATGACATCGTCAAGCTGGGTGCCTATCATACCCTCGACCTCGAGCCGAACCGAAAGTTCACTCTAACCAAAGCTGAATGGGATTCCATCGACATTGGTGAGGCCTTTACCCCATCAAAATATATTTATTCTTACTCAGAACGACTCAATATTGCGTTGGACCCTTCGCAATCCGCCGACGTTGCTGCTGTCGTCCTGCACGAAGGACTCGCCAACGTCTGCCTCATCACTCCAGCGATGACGCTAACACGCGCCAAGATAAACATGAGCGTACGCCGGCTAACAGCAACCAATTCATAGCAACCACGATTTTAGATTCCGCGCAAACGCAACGGCTTCACCTCGCAACACGATAAAGGCCTCGACAAGTTTTTCGAAGCCGTCGCCACGGCCTTCTTCCGCCACGTAAACCTGCAGATCATCAAGTGCGTGATCGTAGCGAGTCCCGGTTTCGTCAAAGACTCGTTCATGAAGCACTTGGAAGTACACGCCGATGCCAATGGCAAGAAGGTAGTAATTGGTTTTTCATGCTGTCAAATTGTGCAACTTCCAGTTGACCAGTGAGCAGCGAGCCAAGTTCGTGCTCACGCATTCGAGCAGTGGCTTCAAACATGCGCTCAAGGAGGTTCTCGAATCGCCGCAGATCGCAGCTCGTCTCGCTGACACAAAAGCGCAAGGTGAGGTGAAGGCCCTCAATCAGTTTCTTGAGCTCATGTCCACTGATCCAGATCGTGCCTATTACGGATACAAGTGAGTCCCAGATTTCCAGCGACCCCACTAATCCATAGAATTTCAGTCACGTGACCCGCGCCAACAATGACAATGCCATTGAAACTCTTCTCATTTCGGACGCGTTGTTCAGATCGCAGGATATCGAAACACGCAAGAAATACGTGCGATTGGTGGAAAGCGTCAAGGACCAGGTAGGATGTGTTGCCGAGCAACACCAATAGCGAATCTGCAGAATGCCACCGTCCACATTTTTTCGTCCATGCACGTTTCCGGGGAACAGCTCACCAAATTAACCGGTTGCGCGGCAATTCTGCGATACCCAATGCCAGATATCGACGAAGAGCCACTGGAAGATGAGGAAGAGCAAGAATAATTATGGGTCAGATAGCTAAATATTAAAAAAATATATTATTAATGTCAATATACAATATACACAGTATAATCAAATAATATTAAATTGGGGACGGGCAATATAATCAATCTTCATAGAAATCTGTTTGTGAATAATCTTGTGGCCATTCGAGTTCGTCGTTTGATAGCGACGAGCACGACGATTTCGAGCACACGCTGCCGCCAATGTACGGATCGTCGAACAACAGCACCGCACTGCCGTCTTCGCCGTATCCGTTCCATTGTTGGCTCACGTGGCTACTGGGCGGATACTGGCTTATGGTATGCGTCGGAGCTGCTTGATTGCTCGTGGACGTCGACGGACCCGGTTGATTGTAGTCGATGTCTTCGAAAACCGGCAGGTCGCTGACGAGTTTGTCGAAGTCGATGTCAGACGACTAAAAAACCGTTCAAATAGGTGGATATCGGAGCATTAGTTACCTTAAGGTCTGCAATAATGGTGTCAACTTCGATGTCGAGGTTTTCTTGCATGAGATCGTCAGAAGCAGAGAAAGGAGAAGAGGAATCATATTGCGAACCTGAACCCTCTGCCGGGGTGCATTAATGAATGCTGCTGATCCAATGGATGCGCAATATTGATTCTAGAACAAGACAAGCATAAGTGGCTAAAAGTTAGCCGCCCTTACCTCTTGACATGGCCTGCTGTACATTCTGAAGCGATCGTTCTCAATTCTGAGTATTTCATTTTCCCGCCGAAGCTTTTCATTTTCAATTGATAGCATCTTTATAACCTGCTCCATATTCTGCGTTCGTTCCTGTAGCAATGAAGATCCTTACAAAACAAAAACCAATAACAACAAACCTTCTTTTTTTCCCTTGCGATTTGCGCCGAAATGCGATTGCGCGCCTTGCGCCTCATCACCTTCTGCTCGATGGTCAGATCGTGCAACGATTGCCGCTTGCGCACCTTCTCCGTATTCTGCGGCAATCCGAGAACTTGCGACATTATGCGGTCCGGGTCCACTCGCACATCATTGCGACGCACGAGTGTCATCGGCGGCGACGTCGAATCGCTCGGCATGATTACTATCTTACGCGGCGGAGCCATTTTTCTATTTCGGGTAAAGGCGAAAACTGTGCGGAGAGTTCGCCTTCGTTCTGCTGTTGTTAATGCGACGTCAGCACGAGGACGTGTTATAACCAGAGTGCGACGCGTTTATTGGTCAGACACTCCCACTAACTCGAATCGATCGTCGCGTGGCTTTTCGAATATTCTAGGGCTAGAATTATTGTGATGAAATGTTATTTGGCAGTCTAGGAAGTATTTCTTTATTCAGAGTGCATGGATTGAATGATCTTATTATGCAAATTGCTATTTATTGCTTATTAGATTGAACTAATAGATATGAAATAATGAAAACAAAAATAGAACATTCCATTCACCCAAAGAACATTCGCGAAGAACAAAAACGTGAAAACAAAATTAGCTAAATCAACAAAAAAACAAAATGTTTCTTTAAAAAAAATCCAACGTGGAAGTTGTCTGCAATAATCCGTCAAATAAAATGCGTACAATGTGCGTCGCGATCAATCAATAAAATAATAATCATTTTCTGAGTCATTTCTTTCAATTTTTATTTAATAATAATAATTAAAGAAAACAAATATTAAACAATGCAATAAATACAGCTCTAATAATTCCCTAATACCAACAGAGATCCATCCATTGTTTATATTCAAATAGGTTAGAATTTGTCAAAGAAAGTGAAATAATTTCCACACAATAAATTAGATCAATATCGTTTCTATTTAAACCATCCTCCCAGAAATCGTGTCTTGCTCGGCGATACTTCTGTATTAAAAGGCGCTTTGCTGCTCGATATCACTTCGTCGTACAATTTCTCTCTCGTCTTCAAGTTTTCTGTTATCGTCTTATCTTCTTCCTTAATCCTTGCGCAAGCTGCTTCATATCTAAACTCAAAATATATTTCATTTCAAATCTTTCCAATTTTGTATTCACTTTCGTTTCAGGTCCATAAATTCTCTCTGGAATGTGAGCATTTCGGCCTTCTTTTCAGTGAGCATCTTCTCAATTTCAGTGATCTTCTCTAGCGGTTCTTTGGAACCACGCGATACCGGAATGAACGATATCGTGTACTTGACGTCGCTTATCCAGTTATCTCCATAAACACAGACAAAGTGTTTCCTCGAGTCCAATAATTGTGCATTCTGGGTCTCCAGTGTGTCCAAATAATGAAATGGTAATGGTGTTTCTCTAAAGGCACTTTTTAAACGAAATCGATGCTATTTTATCGTTTAAACTTGTCTTCCAGGTGATACTTCATCGCGTTAAATTCACCAATGTTCGCAATCTGAAACGGAACAAAGAACATATCCGCTTGCGTGGATTTTCCTCGCTTCTGACTCTCCTAAATACCCCAAATTCAAAGGCATATAATTACGGAAATACCTGTATTAAACGAACGCCGCCTTCTCTGTCAAATAAAACGAGTTTAAACTTGCTTGAAGACGAACTATTACATACAATCATCAAGCCCAGGTCTCGATAGCTATCAATCACGTCTATTGAGTAAAAATGAGCCGCCTACAAGAAATCCTTCTTCCACGCCAACTCCAACTTCAATCCAACCTGCTTGCCGACACTCGAAGAAACAACCTCTCCCGGATTCAACTGCCTCAAGTTTGCGTCGCTCTCCTGTCCGAGACACACCTGTCTCGCCTGCGCGAGCACCTTCGGCACAATTTGCGTCGGAATCGGCACGCCGAGCTTTGTGAACAGCGCGCCAAACACGCGACCCACACCGCCCATCTCGGATATGTCGAAACCCTCAAAGTCGAGTTGGTTCTCTGAGGGACCGCTCACGTCGTATTGCCGCCGCTTATTGGGATCGATGAGCACCGAGTAGGCGATCGACACCTTCTTGAACATTTCCTGCGCGTGCGGGTCGCCCGCATTCCGATCCGGATGGTATTTCAGCGCCAGCTTCCGGTAGCTGCTCTTGATTTCTGCCTCGGAAGCCTTGAAAATATTCATTTTAAAATAACAAAATGTAATCAAACCGTGCGTTCAACGCCAAGAAGTTGGTAGTAATCCTCGACGTCTTCTGTCTTCGAATCAGACGCGCATGTGCTCATCTTTGCTGTAACAATGAATCAATGAATGAATCATCGATGGTGAAAATGGGAAAATCGATAAAATAAATAGAAAAAATATTGTTTTTTTTTAATCAAAAAGAGAGTGAGAGAGAGAGTGTGCATGCACTTGAACATTAGAGTGCAGACACGCCAAACATCGCTCCATTGATAGAAAAAAAGAGGGATTTTGAATTTCTCATGAAGGAATGTTCATGAATGTTTTACATTTTCCCCAATTTCAAAATGAAACAAAATCTAAACTAACCTTTCCATACTCGGTTAAATGTATCAAGAATAACATTAATAACAAAAATGAAGTCAAAGATAACATGATTAGCTTAAAACTAAGAAAGTGTCTTGTGGAATGTGGAATATCAATGCGAGGGAATTCAACATTTTAAAATCAATCACAATTTAAATAAAACTAAATACGGTTTATTATATTACGAAAAGAGAGCTTGCAATTATTAAATTGAATATATCAATAATCTTTAATGTAGGAATCATATTTCGGAAAATTAAAAAAAACAGAAAACGCGCTCTATAGACGTTAAAAGCGAGGGAATTCAAAATGTCCAGATTCATTAAAATTTAAATAAAATTGTATTATAATGAAAATAGGGCTCGTAATTATTAAACTAAATAAATCAATATAGGCTATTTCAAATTTTTAGACGGCGCGTTGCGAATCGACAACTATCTATTTTATAATTGTCGCAACGCGCAGATTTTTGCAATATTTCGTCAACAAATTTAAAATAGTCTATAATTTTTAATATATGTGCTCTCTTAAAAAAAACCTTAATAAAATTATATTATTAAGCGGAAAATCATATTTGGGGAGATTAAAAAAGAAACAGAAAACACGCTCTATGAAATGTAAATGAGAGGGAATTTAAAATTTTTAGATCAATAATAAAAATTTAAATAAAACTGAATACGAGTATAAAATAGTGATTAATTTATGATGAAAAGAGTGCTTGAAATTATTAAACTAAATAAATAAAGGTTTAAATTTAGGTGCTCTCTTAAAAAACACTTTTTAAAATTATAGCGAAAAATCATATTTCGGAGGATTAAAAAAGTAGAAAAAACGCTCTATTGACTATAAAAGCGAGGGAATTCAAATTAATGTGGTCGATTTAAATATTTATTAAAAAAACACATTTTTAATAAAAAGGAGCATTAAAAAGCACCAGATACTAACCTGTATGAGATGCCGACGATGAAGATCGCAAAGATCTTGCGCAGGCACGTAAGAACTCTCCCATTTTTGATTTAAATAATCAATAAATCAGAGAAATGAATTCATTGAAATGTCACGTTTAATGATTGCAAAAATTGAGATCCATTATTAACCATAAAAATAATAAGAATAAATAAACAATTTCAAGCCCATTTAACAAAGAGCTGCTTCTTCTTCTTCTTCTTCTTCCCATCATCATCATCATCATCAATCAAGTCGAGATCCTCCTCCTCGTTCTTCTTCTTCTTTGCTTCGCCATCCTTCGGCCCATTCTCATCATCACTCTTGGAGAGCTTCTCCAAGTCCTCCAGTTCGAGGTCTTCCAGCGGGTCCTTCTTGTTAATCTTCGCCTCGCCGCTGTCTTCCTCGCTGTCCTCGTCCTCGTCCTCATCCTCGTCGCCAATGAACTGCCGCGGTGGCGATGCTCCACCACAGCCACCACCCGCACATCCACATCCGCTTCCGGCTGCGCCTCCACAGCCTCCGCCAATCCCGGGATGGGAGCGGTAAATATTGTAAGGATCCGAGTAGGGAAGGTAAGGGTAGCGGTACTGCGGATAGAAGGTGTACTGCGGCGGGTAGACGTACGTCATGCCGGGGCGGAGGAGGTACTGGCGGGGCAGGCGATCCCAAGGATAGTGCTGGAAGAAGTAGCCGCGCCGGTATTGCACGGTGACGGCCTTGATGGGTCCCGCTGTGCTCGTGTCTTTGGCTATCGGGCGTGGAGTCGCTGCAATCGATACGAGGGGAATACAAAATACACAATTTAACACTCACCCTCAGGTTCGAGCAACTTTGGGGGCCTCGTGGGAATATCAAACTTGGGTTGAATGGTCGAATACGTGACCAACTTGAGCTCATGATTGGCTCCGCCATTCTGGACCGTCTTTGAATCAAAATCGCTGTAATCATCAGCATCATCTTGGCCATTCTTCGATGCCTATCAATTATATATTCATTATTCTTCACAAGTAAACAAACCATGACGACTATAGAAGACACAAATAATAATAATAATCGCATAATTGTTGGAATACAATTCTATTCCAGCCAATAACACAACCGCTCATTTATATATGGGGAACCGGGTTAGGCGAAAGAGAAAGTTGATTGCGCAATTGGTCAAATCAGTTAAGCTTAACAGATATGTTGTGTAATAGTAAGGCTTCGTTGTGTCCTTGACGATTGGGTTTGAGCTTTTTCTTCAAGTTTTTTGGGTGTAAAAATGGCATAGTTTAATAGATATTTTGTTAGAATTGCTATTAGTGGCTATCAGATGGTTTTGGGTCAGGTAAGTGGGCATTAGAATCATTTGGGCTTGTTTAGTAGAAAAGTTTTTATTATTATCTAATTAGGCTTGTCTTCAACTATCTAAATATGTTAATATCTTTTCAGAAAATTAGATTTGAGCACGTTAACTGACCTTATTTTTAAACCATACCTCCCCCAACTTCTATGGTAGGAAAATGAGCTCGGTAAGCATGCTCAAATATAACTTTTTAGAAAGATTTGACTACTTTTAGATAGTTAAAGACATGCTCTATCATATTATAGTAAACACGTTTTCCTTATAAAGATGTAATCGTTTCCACGCTCGTTTAAAAATCGCAAAATTGTTATTTCGAACGGACATCAAAATCACGATTTTCCCGATTTTCAAGCGCGTCTCATAATTTTTGCGCCTATTTATCCAAACAGTTATTGTTATTATTTAATCAGGCTTGTCTTAAACTATCTAAAAATGTAAATATCTTTCCAAAAAATTAGATTTGAGCACGTTAACTGACCTCATTTTTAAACCATACCTCCACAAGCTGCACTCATAGAAATGCAACCTCGTTTGCATTTTCTATTTAAATTGTAACTTTTTTATTGTAAAATATAATCAAAATTCAACGACTAATTGCAAAGTTATAGTCTGATGAGTGAAACGAGCTGGGAATTAACTTGGCCCTCCGGTGTGTTTGAGGCATTATATCTCAAAAATTCATAAAACAATGTAATTTAAAATTATTTTTATATAGTTACACGTATATCAAATAACATTTTTGTAAAATATAATAAAAATTCATCGACAAATTCAAAAGTTATAGTGAAATGAGTAAAAGGCGTTGAAAATCAATTTGATAACCCCAGTAAGTTTGAGGCGTCGTATCTCCAAAGTTCATTAAATAATCTAATTTAAAATTATTTGCATATTGTTACACGTATATTAATTAACATTATTGTGAAATATAAGAAAATTTCATCGACAAATTCAAAAGTTAGAGTGCGATGAGTGAAATGCGCTGGGAATCAATTTGGTCTCTTTAGTATGTTTGAGGGGGCGTATCTCTAAAATTCATAAAATAATCTAATTTTAAATTATTTTCATATTGTTACACGTATATTAATTAACATTATTATCAAATATGATAAAAATTCATCGACGCAATCAAAAGTTATAGTTCGATGAGTGAAACGCGCTGAGAATCAGTTTGGTCACTTCAGTATGTTTGAGGCATTATATCTCCAAAATTAATCAAATAATTAAGTTCAAAATTATTTTGAAATTATTACCCGTATATTAATTAACATTATTATCAAATTTAATAAAAATTTATCGACAAATTCAAAAGTTATAGTTCAATGAGTAAAATGAGCCGAAAATCAGTTTGCTCTCATACGTATCTTTGATGTATTATATCTCGAAAATTCATAAAACAATGTTATTCAAAATTATTTTCAAATTGTTGCCCGTATTTTAGTTAGCATTATTGTTAAATATAATCAAAATTCATCGACAAATTCAAAAGTTATAGTCCGATGAGTGAAATGCGCTGGGAATAAATTTGATAACTCCCGTGTGTTTGAGGCATTATATCTCCAAAATTCATAAAACAATATAATTTAAAATTATTTTCATATTGTTACACGTATATTAATTAACATAATTGTAAAATATAATAAAAATTCATCGACGCAATCAAAAGTTATATTCCAATGAGTAAAACACACTTTGCATCCAACCAGCACACCAGAGTGTTTCTTGACCGTGAAATTCAAAAAAAAAAAAAAACGCCCGACTAAAAATATTTTATTCAACCAACAAACAAACAATCATCCAGTGCTCCACCATCATTCAAGATCTCCGAGCAGCGGCGGCGGCGAGTGGATCACCGAGTCTTCATCCTCATCCACGTCGATCGATATTCCGGCGGTTATCTGGCTGGCGAGCTGCAAAACATCAAAACATTCCGCGCCAACTCGGCTCTTGGCACCTTGTACTCGTCTTCTAGGCTCGTGTCCGATCCCCAGATGCTGCCGTTGGTGCGCTCTTCCTCGTCGCGCATGTCGTCCGGGAAGCGGAGCACGTAGGGCTGCTTGCTCGAGTCGCGCATCGGGAACACGAGGTACTGCGTGCGCTGGTAGTTGGCAGCGTCGTCGAGACAGCTCAGGCTGCAAAGGGTACTTGCGGCGCGTTGCGTGCGCGTCTTACCTGAGTCGGCGCTCGAACGACACTCCGGAGCTGAGCGAGCTGTGCTGCTGGCCGAGTCTGGCGCGCCGCGAGGAGCTCGGGAAGAAGACGCCGCTGGGCGTGATCGGCGTCAGCGGCGAGCACTCGAACTTATCCTCGTCGATCTCCTGCTCGTCGTCGTCGGGCGGCGGCTGCTCCGAGTTGGTCGGCGTGGCCGGCTGCTCCGGCGGCGGACTGCGCAGCCGCCGGAACTGCATTTCCTCGGGATTCTTGTTGAACGCCGGCGAAAGGAAGAAGCGCGGCTTCTTCTCGCTGAGCACTTGCGTCAGCCGTTTCTTCAGCTTGCCCATCGACTTGGAATGCTCCTGGCAATCGTAGACGGTGGAATAATTGTAGCCGAACTCGATGACTTCTTGCAAAAGGTTGAAATCCAGCCGATTGCCTGGCGACGCCTCGGGTTTTGGCGATTTTATTGTGCCCGGTGAGATTTTGCTGAAAATACTTTTTTGCGGTTTACATGAATCATTTGCCAACTTGATTGCTTCCTTCTTAGTCTTGTTGCCATCAGAGATGACGAGTTTTGAGTTGGGCGGTCTTAGAATCATTACAGGTTTGCGGAGATGCCACGCGGTTTGGAGCCAAAGTAGACAATTGCGGTCTGCCAAGGTTTCGTGCGTGATTAGGAATATGACGAGACTCGCGTTTTGGATGAGCGAACGGTTGGTCGCACCTACAAATTTGAGAGTTACGTGAAAGTTACGTGAATATTAATTTGATATTCTTAATCTATGCATTTTTGCGATTCGAATGAGATACAACATGCTATGGTTTTGACTAAAATTTTATTTTTCTTTAAAATGGGCGTGGCTATCGATTTCAGATGCCATAAACTAAATATTAAGATGTGTCTAGTGTCATTCTACTCAATTTTCATTAAAAACACTTGGTGCTATATTATCCAAAATTTCTAAACGTAAAATATTATAAATACACTATTCCAGCCCATTCCAACTGGAAAGAACGATTTTCTGAATTTCAAGCCTGTCTTTCCGTCTTTTTAAGAAAAACGTTTTCACTACAATTTAATTAAACTTGTATTAAACTATCTAAAGGTATAAATATCTTTCCAAAAATTTAGATTTGAGCAGGTTTACTGAGATCCTTTTATTATCATACCAGTTGGCGTATCAGCGAGTCACGTAAAACCCGCTACGTGAAAGTGGCGCGCAATCTAACACTATTTTTGTATTCTCGACACGATGCTGATTTGAATGACATACAACATGCTATGGGTTTGAAGAAAAATTATTTTTTTCTCAAAGTGGGCGGGGCATTTGGATATAATTTTTGTAAGTCGACGGTTTTTTATAGGAGGTGGATAGTTTTTTGGGAATTTGTTAAGAGAACAAAGATAATTAACTTTAAGGGGTTTCTAGTGGTAGGGAAAAACTTACAGAACTTTATTTTTTGTTTTTTGTTGAACAATCAAAAAATCGAAAAATTGATATTTTGTATCTTTTTTTCACGTCGATAAAATTTTACAAAATTGGGAGGATTTTAAAAACACAATGTAATCAACATTATATCTATGTTTTGTCAAAATCCTAAATAGGAAAAAGAAGTGACACAACTTTGAAATTTTCGACAAATTGAAAAAATTGATAATTTATAACTTTTTTCCACGTCGATAAAATTTAATAAAATTTGAAGAATATGAAGAAAACAAGGTTATCAATAATATAACTGAGTTTGGTCAAAATCCTAAATAGGAAAAAGAAGTTAATAAACTTTGTATTTTTAGACAAATTGAAAAAATTCGATAATTTATAACTTTTCTCCCCGTCGATTAAATTTTACAAAACCTTTAGAATATTAAGAATACAATGTTAACAACATTGTATCCAAGTTTGATTGAAATCCTAATTAGGAAAACAAAGTTACGCAGCTCTGAATTTTTCGAAAATTTGAAAAAATCGATAATTTGTAACTTTTTTTCACGTCGATAAAATTGAATAATTTTTAATGTTTTTTAAAACTTGCTTGTAGTTAACATTATAGCAAAGTTTCAACAAAATCGTAAAAAGGGGAAAAAAGTTGCGGAACTTTGAATTTTTCGAAAAATTGAAAAAAATCGATAATTTATAACTTTTCTCCCCGTCGATTAAATTTTACAAAACCTTTAGAATATTAAGAATACAATGTTAACAACATTGTATCCAAGTTTGATTGAAATCCTAATTAGGAAAACAAAGTTACGCAGCTCTGAATTTTTCGAAAAATTGAAAAAATCGATAACCTATAACTTTTTTTCCCGTCGATAAAATTTTACAAAACTTGGAGAATATTAAGAACACAACGTTATCAACATTATATTCATGTTTTATCAAAATCCTAAAGATGAGAAAGATGTCACGAAGGGTTAAACTTTGCAAAAAACTCAAAATCGTCTAAAAATAAAACAAACCTTTAATCGAATTCCTGGCCACATAATAATTCGACTGCAAGTCATTGGCAATTGAATTCAAACTTCTAAATTCATTCAATTGTTATGATCCAAAATAAAAATAAGAAAAACTCACAAATTGCCTTCATTCTTATGAATATATCCAATCAAAAATATCCTGGCGAGTCCTTTCTCAACTCCATTCTCCTCATCCGAGCTCATAACCACAAAAACTAATTCTAAACCATCTACAAAATCAAATGAAATTTGTCGTCCATAGCAACACAAATCGGATCAAATATCGGTTTTATTAATTCAAAATTAAACTGAAAATCTCGATGAGAAAAGAAGATTAAAATGCAAATTCGACGGATTAATAATATCGCGACCAGGAGGCGGTGGAGCTCGTGTAGTTGTGCGGTCGGTAGCTGTTGAAGTGTCTCAGGTGGCTGTTACCGTAATACGACCAATACCAGGGTGCCGACCTGCAAAAACGCGTCATTCTTTCCTTCTCGGCGCAATTTAATTCTCACGCGGTGCCCAGGTAGTTGCGCGTGTACATGTAGTTGCTCAGGCTCTTGGCACGACTCGTCACGTCGAAGTTCGTCTCGTTCGCCATGTACGCGTACCCCGAATACCTGCAAGTCTGTCCGTCTGTCTGACTGTCTGCGTCTCTAATCGAACCCGCGACGAGTGGTGATCGGACGGCTCTCGGCGGAGAGCTGTGGCGGCGTGTAAACCGGCGTGTTGGCGTAAGTGCGATCGAACGAATATGGCCGGCGGTAGTCGCTTTCACGTCCGTTCACGTATCTGTCAACGAAATTTTGATTTATGTCTAATGATTGCTGCCTACTTGTAGATGGGATAGCTCCATGTTCGCAGACCTGAGTAGATGTCGTATTTGCGGAATGGCTCCGACTGCAAATTTAGAGCTTGAATAGTTCTTTAGTTTTTCTTATAAAAAGAAGCATGTGTAACTTGATTTTCCTCTTATAAACTTACTAGAAATTAATTCTACACTATTTACAGCCCATTATAATTAATATATCAAAAAATTATTAAAATCCATCGAGCCATTAAAAAGTTATGAAAATTTGAACATTGGGACCATTGAGATTTGAAGTGTTTGTAACTTAGGATTCTTATTATAAAAATTGATATTACTCGGGGAATACATTTTTTAGTTGTTATCTAACAAAATGGCCAAAAATTATTAAAATCCATCGAGCCGTTCAATAATTAATGTAATTGAAGTTTGGGACCATTGAGATTTTGTAACTCGGAACTCCTATTACAAAAATTGATATAATTGAAAAGATTCATTGTGGAGATGGTATCAAATAAGATATCCAAAAATTATCGAAATCCCTCCAGCCATTCAAAAGTTATTCGATTTTGAATGTTGGGACCATTGAAATTTAAAATGTTTGTAACTTATGATTCTTATTATAAAAATTAATATAACTCGGGGGATATATTTTTTCGTTACTATCTAACAAAATTTCCAAAAATGATCAAAATCCATCGAGCCAATAAAATGTTATCCAAATTTGAAATTTCGGACCATTGAGATTTGCGACATTTGTAAATTTTCTCTCCTATTATAAAAATTAATATAATTCGAGGAATATATTTTACAGTTAGTATTTAATAAAAATATCCAAAAATGATCAAAATCCATCGAGTCATTAAAAAGTTATGCAAATTTGAAATTTGGGGCCATTGAGATTTAAAATGTAACTTATGATCCTTATTATAAAAATCAATAAAATGTGCGTACGTGATAATAATCATAGGATTAACAAAATATCAAAAAATGAAGGAAATCTATCGAACCGTTGTTTAGTTATAATAGGGACCATGAAAATTTTTCAAACTATAAATCCGTTTTACATCATAGAATATTTACCAAATTAGGTGAGTGATGTAAGAATTGTATGCATAACAAAATATTGAAAAATTATAAAATTCTATCGAGCGGTTCAAAAGTTAAGAGACTGGTAATTTGGGACCATTGAAATTTCAAACGAGTATAACTTTCTTTTCACTCTGTGAATTTTCATAAAATTGTACACATTGTATCTAAAAATGATATGTAAAAATATATCAAGAAATTGTATAATTCTATCGAGCCATTTTTTAGTTATAATAGGGACCATGAAAATTTTTCAAACTATAAATCCGTTTTACATAATTGAAATGTCACCAAAATTGGTGTGCGTGATACTAATCTTATGATTAATAAAATATCAAAAAATTAAAGAAATCTATCGAACCGTTTTTTAGGGACCATGAAAATTTTCCAAAACTATAACTTTGTTTTACATCATGGAATATTTCCCAAATTCGGTGAGCGCAATAAGAATTGTATGAATAACAAAATATCAAAAAATTATAAAATTCTATCGAGCGGTTCAAAAGTTAAGAGACTGGTAATTTGGGACCATTGAAATTTCAAACGAGTATAACTTTCTTTTTACACTGTGAATTTTCATAAAATTGTACACATTGTATCTAAAAATGATATGTAAAAATATATCAAGAAATTGTATAATTCTATCGAGCCATTTTTTTAGTTATAATAGGGACCATGAAAATTTTTCAAACTATAAATCCGTTTTACATAATTGAAATGTCACCAAAATTGGTGTGCGTGATACTAATCTTATGATTAATAAAATATCAAAAAATTAAAGAAATCTATCGAACCGTTTTTTAGGGACCATGAAAATTTTCCAAAACTATAACTTTGTTTTACATCATGGAATATTTCCCAAATTCGGTGAGCGCAATAAGAATTGTATGAATAACAAAATATCAAAAAATTATAAAATTCTATCGAGTCGTTCCAAAGATATTACAGTGACCATAAATATTAAAAATTTTTGTATGCCCTCCTCGCTTCAAACTTTAACCGCACTCCACCACTAATATTTGCGGACCATTAAGATTTAATACCCTCGTTCAAAATCGCTGAAATTCTTTCAGTGAACGTTCACTCAAAAATCAATCGAAGAACATTATTTCCATCGAGAAATTGTATCTTTTCAATTTCTCTTTCATAACAAATCATCGAGAACAGATTTGCTGAAAAAAAAGAGACAGAAAAATAATCGAACGCTGTAATCTTCAAAAAAGTAATGGGAAAATAATTTTCAAGAGGAAAAACGAGCAATAAAGTTTCGATCGATTTTTTGTGGTTTTGAAAAGCTCACATTTATTTCAAATTGATGGAGAATGTTGGTCCCAAGTATTGAATACTTACATATTGACACGATAATATTAACATTCTCAATTAAACTTTGAAAATTTTATTTTTAATTTTCAATGGTCCCAAAGAACAAAAATTAATAACTTTGTTATTCCTCGATAGATTGGTTTGATTTTTCACAATTCCATAGGACCATACAATGCTAATATTAATACAAAAAATTAAAAAATTCTATAGAGCGCGAAGAAAGATAGAATAATTCTAAGTTTCAATGGTCCCAAATTTCATAATATTATAACTATTTTCCCCCTCGATCAATTTTAATAATATTTGGGTATATAATGCTAATATGTAAGCACTACATAATTACCAATTTAAAAGAAATTCTATCGTACCGGAAACGAGTTACAAATTTTTTAAAATTTGCGTGGTCCTTAATTTCATGATAATATAACTATTTTCTCCCTCGATCAATTTTTTTGATATTTGGACATACAATGCTAATATATGAATACTACATAATTACCAATTTAACAGAAATTATATCGTACCGGAAAAGAGTTACAACTTTTAAAATTTGCGTGGTCCCTAATTTCATGATAATATAACTAATTTCCCCCTCAATCAATTTTTTTGATATTTGGACAAATAATGCTAATATATGAATACTACATAATTACCAATTTTAAAGAAATACTATCGTACTGGAAAAGAGTTACAGATTTTTAAAATTTGCGTGGTCTCTAATATCATCATTATTTAATTTGTTCCCCGTTTGGCAATTTGTTTCATAATTTACTGCAATAATAATAATCTAATAAAGGGCTATCAACTAGTGTTATGTAATTCTAAAAAACAGAAAACCCAAGTTTCCAAATTTCAGTGGTCCCATGTTTCAAAGCATCATTACTATTTTAACCTTCCATCGACTTTTATAATAGTTTGATATGTTTTACTACAATTCAAGTGCTACATAATAGTATAAATTCGTTTAATTCTATCAAGACGGCAAATGTTTCAATTTGAGTGGTCCCAAGATTCTAAATTGCATAACTTTTTTTTGAATCGATAAATATTTTTGAAACTTATTTATTGTCTAGCTGCGTTAAGTGACAATATAATTGTTAAATTTCGTGAAATTCTACAGAGCGGGAAAAAAGTTAGCGATATTCTAAATTTAGATGGTCCGAGAATTAAAAATCACATAAATTCTGGTTCTTGTTAATATTTTTGTTTGGTTTAATTTTGGGTGTAAGTCAACATTCCAAATATAGAAATTTAATCTATAGAAAAGAAAGTTACACATTTTTTTAATTTTGAAGGTAGGTTCACGAATTTAAAATGTTCATAACTTTTTCCCTTTCGATGGATTTGTTTGATATTTGGTTATATTATAGAGTAATGTGTTAACTGGTAAATTGCAAAGTTTTGTAAAATTTTATCGAGTAGGAAAAAAGCTGTACATTTTTGAAGTTTTGGTGGTCCCAAATTTCAAAAAGTCATAACTACATTCCCTCTCGATAGAATTGTTTAATATTTGGATATGTTATACAGTAATGTGAACACTGGTAAAGTGCAAAGTTTTGTGAAATTTTATTTACTTGGAAAAAAAGTTAAAGATTTGTGTAGTTTGAGTGGTCCCAAATTTCAAAGAGTCGTAACTACTTTTCCACCCGATAGAAGTTTGAGAAATTTGGATATGTTATAGAGTAATGTGAATACTGATAAATTGAAACGTTTTGTAAAACTTTATGGATCTCGGAAAAAGTTACAAGTTTAAAAATTTTTAAAGATATGTTCGAAAATTTAAAACTTTCATAACTTTGTTTCCCTTCGATGGATTTTTTAAATATTTGGATATGTTATTGTATAACCTAAAACCTGATGAATTGCAAGGAATTGTGAAATCTTATCGAGTTAGAACAAAGTTAAACGTTTTTGAAGTTTGAGCGGTCCCAAATTTCAAACAGTAATAACTATTTTCTTCCTCGATGGAATTGTCATATATTTGGATATGTTATTGTATTACTTCTGTACTATAAAAGTGCAAAGTTTCAGAAACATTTATCGAATTGGAAAGAAGATATACATTTTCGATTTTTGAGTGGTCCCAAATTTTCAAAAAACATAACTAGTTGTTCCCTCCATAGAATTGTTAGATGTTTCGGTATGTTATGGTAGAGTATAAACACTAAAGGTCTGCAAAGTTTTGTGAATTTCTTACGAGTTAGAACAAAGTTATAGGTTATTGAAGTTTGAGTGGTCCCAAATTTCAAACAGTCACAACTACTTTCTTCCTAGATAGAATGCTCTGATATTTTGATATGTATTAGAATCATGCAAGTGCTTTTAACGTGTCAATTTTCAGAAAAGTCTATAGAGCCGGAAAAAAGTTTCAATTTTTTAAAATTTTAGTGGTACACGTTCAAAATGAAATCACCAACCTCTGAGCGATAATTGATATTTGTGTGGTACGGGGTTGTAATATTGGCAATGGGCGTGCGCGAGCGTTCGCGACTGGTGTGCTGGACTGTCTGCGAGCCGGCAATCTCACGAACCGGCGTGTAGCTCCTGCGAACAAATGACGAATACCTCTTCTCGTTGTCAACCGGCGTGTTCTCGCGGGACCATCTCGACAAGTACTTCTCCCTGAGAAAGCGGGTTATGTTTTGGTGCAAATGAGAGCACGCACCGTGAAATATGGCTCAAATCGCAAGACCGACTGCGGTAGAAACGGTAATTGTTGTATTCTGGCATTGGGGCTGGCTCGAGTTCCTCGGGGGATAATCTGCAAACGAGCAATTGAGCTGGAAGAGGCGGCCGAGGGCAGACCGTTCGACACACGGCGCCGCGGAGAGTCGGAGCGTGTACTTGCGGGCTTGCTCTTCCCACGTCTGACCGCGCGATTCTTCGAGAAGTCTTTTCGCGCCGGCGAGTGCGCAAAACCTGCAACGAAATCATGAAGAAGCAGCGCTTCGCTGGCACCTGGTCGGTTCTGAATTGAACCGATGCCCGATCGATTCCATTCTTTAAGACGCGCAACAATACAACAGAGCAACACAGAGATTACGCGCAAGATATAATATCATCATCGCGCAACGCATTTCAAACACAAAATAATCGAAACAAAACTAAAGCAAACAGAGATTTTATTTTGTATCTACAAGGTTATTCAAATAAAATCTGCCTGCCAGCAATAAACAGCCATTTGGTTTTTCATCCCCACAACACATCCCACTCTCATGCAAGTTATCATTCATTATCACTGGAGGCTCAGACATTTGCTGTAAAGCTCCGCCACATGAGCAGCCAAAACAATCAACAATTCCAATCAATTTTTGCTTCCCCCGCAAACACGGCTCCCGATCTCAGCCTTTTATCTAGACGATTTTGAGATGGCGGTCAGGTGGTGCGTTAGCCGAGTGGGTTGTGCGTATGGGCAGCAAGGATGTTGTCACTGGTTCGAGGCCACATCGAGGTAATCTCTTTTACCATCAAGAATCTTGTAATTTCTTGTTTCGATTGATCCCATAGCCGAGTGGGTTATGCGCATGAATGGCGAGGATATCTTCGCTGGTTCGTGGCCACCTGGAGGTAATCTCTTTTACCATCAAGAATCTTGTCATTCCTTGATTCTGAAAGTCTATTGGACCCATAGCCTAGTGGGTTGCGAGTTTGGGCAGCAAGGAAAATGTCAATGGTTCGAGGCCACATCGAGGTAATCTCTTTTACCATCAAGAATCTTGTAATTTCTTGTTTCGATTGATCCCATAGCCGAGTGGGTTGTGCGTATGGGTAACAATGAAATTTTCACTGGTTCGAGGCCACCTCGAGGCAAACTCTTTTACTATCAAGAATCTTGTAATTTCTTGTTTCGATTGATCCCATAGCCGAGTGGGTTGTGCGTATGGGCAGCAAGGATGTTGTCACTGGTTCGAGGCCACATCGAGGTAATCTCTTTTACCATCAAGAATCTTGTAATTTCTTGTTTCGATTGATCCCATAGCCGAGTGGGTTGTGCGTATGGGCAGCAAGGATGTTGTCACTGGTTCGAGGCCACATCGAGGTAATCTCTTTTACCATCAAGAATCTTGTAATTTCTTGTTTCGATTGATCCCATAGCCGAGTGGGTTGTGCGTATGGGTAACAATGAAATTGTCACTGGATCGAGGCCACTTTGGGGAAATCTCTTTTCCTATCAAGAATCTTGTCATTTCTTGGCTCTGAAGGTCGATTGGATCCATAGCCGAGTGGGTTATGCGCATTAATGGCGAGGATATCTTCGCTGGTTCGAGTCCACCTTGAGACTGTCTCTTTTACTATCAAGAACCTTGTCATTTCTTGGTTCTGAAGGCCTATTGGACTCATAGCCGAGTGGGTTGTGCGTATGGACAGCAGGGAAAATGTCAATGGTTCGAGGCCACATCGAGGTAATCTCTTTTACCATCAAGAATCTTGTCATTTCTTGTTTCGATTGATCCCATAGCCGAGTGGGTTATGCGTTTGGATGGCGAGGATATCTTCGCTGGTTCGAGTCCACCTTGAGACTGTCTCTTTTACTATCAAGAATCATGTCATTTCTTGATTCTGTTTATTGATTGAACCCATAGCCAAGTGGGTTGTGCGTATGGGTAACAATGAAATTGTCACTGGATCGAGGCCACTTTGGGGAAATCTCTTTTCCTATCAAGAATCTTGTCATTTCTTGGCTCTGAAGGTCGATTGGATCCATAGCCGAGTGGGTTGCACGTTGGGGCAGCAAGGAAATTGTCACTGGTTCGAGGCCACATCAAAGTAATCTCTTTTACTATGAAGAATCTTGTCATTTCTTGGTTCTGAATGTTGATTGGACCCATAGCCGAGTGGGTTATTCGCATGGATGGCGAGGATATCGTCGCTGGTTCGATTCCACCTTGGGACTGTCTTTGTCACTTTTTCGATGCTCGAGGTATGTTTTCTGTTTTATCATGTACTTTTAAAGATAAAAATTATTATTTTTATTCTATTTTTCAAATAATAAACGATTATCAAGGCTGCTCTTCTATTGTCGACTCAATAAGCTGATTAATTCTATTCAATATTAATCCAAATCCAAATCTAACTCGCGAGTTTTTCTTGTCTCGTCTTTTCTCGTCACCCAATAATTTCCATTTTCCGCCATAAAAGTTCTCTCACAATTTTGAACTTTTCACGGTTCACATGCTGCTCAGATTTCTTAGTTCGTTCGAGATTTCAAGCCCACCAGCCGCCATGAAATCGATTTAGTAGCAATGAATAATTAATTCCATTGTCATTCCGCATGCATTTCTACATAATATTTTATTTTATTTTATTTTATATATTTATTTATTTGAGTCGAATACCTAATCGAGAATTATTCATGCACCAATTGGTTTCAGTATCTGTTATTTTTTATATTATTATGGCTGGAAAATCATTCCACTCTTATTTCTTCTTTTCAGAATTGCTCGACAACTCTTCTCTTTCTTTTTTTTTGGTTTTTTTATTGAGCATCATTTATTTTCTCGTTTCGTTATAATATCCAATTAGCGGATAGGATACCATTAATTATTTATTCCTGTGTCCTTACCTTTTCAAATAATTCTTCTGGATTAATTTGTTGCAAATTTATTTACAAACTCATTTATAGCGAGAATATGACAACTATTGCACTCCAAATTAAATATAAACTTTTCGAGTCGTGAATTCCCAGGTAGTAATAACAAATAAGTGCTTATGGAAATTTAATAAACTTTCTTTAAAATTGAACGAAAATATTTTGTTAGAAATCCTTAAACAGTTTTGAGCATATAAGAGTGTAGTTGGCGTGCATATTGAATATCTCTTAATCGTAAATGAATCGAATCAACGAATTTACAAATTAGCATACCAAAACCTAAAAAAAATAAAAATCCCGCGGCCGGGTTCGAACCCGGGCAGAAGCAGAGATTCACACCGACTCGCAAACGCGCGGACAACCCATTGCGCCAAGATGTCAACGATATCAACCCCCACGGGAAGGCTTATATATGCAAGAAAGCGTCCAAGGGGATGCGTCAGAGAATTAAATTGACGTTAACCTACCGTATCCACTTACCATCATAAGAACAATTGTTTATAAAAGAAATAGCGATTCTATAAGGTTTCTATGATTTTCAAGAATTCCTTCAAACCGAAATAAATATTCTATGGAGTTTTCGGGTATTCTGGACCCAACAAGATTTGAGAATTGTGCCTATAATGATGGCCAGTCAAATGGAAATTAACATTGTTCATAGTTTAACCTCACCGGGACTCACTTCAGAGCAACTAGGTTAATTATGCCATCGAAATTGTTGTAGCCTAGGTAGTTTCGGGTATTCTGGAGCCAACAAGATAAAGAGAGAGAAAGAGAGAGAGAGAGAGACTAGGTAGTTTGTTATAAACATTCAAGCTTGACAAACACAACCAAATTGGTATATTCACGTGGATTACTATAAGGTGTCTCCAAAATTTAAACATTTTAATTTGCTTTATATTGAACGTCGAAATTATTAGTCATTTTTCAAGTAATTTTATAAGATTTACTCTAAAATAAAATTGATATCTTTGCTAAATATCCTCTTACAGCGGGTTTATGCCATTTCTTCCAATGTAAATGACGAGTTTTGCTATATTTAAAAGTATTTTAATACTTTCTTGGAGAAATTTTAAGAATATTTTTACTTCTGTTTTACAGGCTTTCCCTGAATTATCTCTAGAACTTTAAATTTTTACAAAATTGCACTTTTCTTTGATGTCCAGTTGTTGCTAATTTTCTTTTGTATCTTTAATTTCAGTTTTTTATCTAGAATTTGTCGATAAAACCCATATTAATATTAGTAAAATAAAATAAAAAGTGCCAAAGATTCTTTAAACAATTGAAAAAAAGAAAAATTCTCTGACCGGAATCGAACCCGGCCAAAACCCACACCTCACGATCCCCGAGAGTAACCAACTGCGCTATGATGACACATTGGAGACGAGTGGTAATATCGTTTATATATACGTTCTCGCGATGAATTAAGCGCGGGAATTCAAAAAAACAAAAGAGCTCGAATTAAATTATCGCATATTGAATTTGAAAATTTCTCAAAGTTTTTGTAAGAATGTAATCCGTTTTGCTTGGAGTTTCGTGTGATTTTGGCATAAATCTTCCGAAAAAATTCCCATAAAACAAATATTTGACGATGAAATTGGCGTCGTCACACCAATAATTTGTGTGCTCACTTGCATTTCGAGCAGCGAGAATGGAAAACAGAAATGTGGAGCATTAAAAATAAAAAAAAACAACAACCACAACGACAACAACAACAACAAGTTGTTGAAATTTTCTTTTATTTATTTCTAATTTAATTCATCTTCGTTCTTGTCATTGAGCACATTTTTTGCACACAATTTCGCCGTCATTGAGTTGTTCTCGTTTTCAGGAGCACATGGGAATGTTCCTGCCGTCGCCGTCGGCGTTGCGCAAGTCGCCGAGTGTCCGCGAGCCGCCGAAGCGCAAGCTCATCAAGCTCAATCGACGCCATCAGAGCCAATTCGTAATCGGTTCGTGCTTTCTTTTCAAATTAAACGATCAAAATGAGAATAAAAAAAACAACAAGCATATTGTAAACAAGCAAGCAGCGCCTTGCATGTTTCTATGCCAACAAGATTTATTATCCATCAAATATCCGGAATTCCGGAAACAGCACTGATTAGCGCTCTATTGATTAGACGACTCGACAATAGAGTGCTACTGGTAGGCGGGCAGAAGGGGAGAGTGGGAGAGTGAGAGAGAGAGAGCAGTCCCCCCCGAACAATCATAAACTCGGTCGATGCGGCTCAATTAAGAATGTCAATGAGTGGAGCCGATTCATCGCCGTCAACTTCATCCGGACCATCTCCTTCTTCTTCTACTGCTTGTTGTTGTTGTTTTCCTTGTTGTTTTGGTGCACATCATGGTATTATGGATTTGGTGGCATCGAAGAAACGACGAAGAAGGAAGAAACACTTGATCACAGATTACGGTAAGTCTCGGACAGTTCTCCATCCCTTTTTTATCCAAAAATGCTCCCCTGGCGCAGGTGGTTGCGCGCACAGCTGACAACCTTTCTGTCGACGGTTCGAACCCCCGGACGTGATTTTCTCTTTTTAAGGATTCATATTGTTCGTTTTAGTTTTCATTACTTGTTTACACGTATGTCCACGTGAGTTTTTGTCCTTCAAGTCTTTACTATCATGCGGCGCTGCGCGCATATCCTTTTAAACCAGTTCCCTTGGGTCTCACCAGAAGACCTCATAGCGCAGGTGGTTGCGTGGACGGTTATCAGTGAAATAGTCGATGGTTCGATCCCTCTCCAAGAAATTTGAGCTGGTTTTGCTTTTAAAATTAATATTCTACTTATTTTTAATGAATATTCTCGTGGTTTTTTGTCTTTTAAGGATTTATATAGTTTAATTACATGTTTACACGTATTTTTACGTGAGTATTTTTCCTTCAACTCTTTATTGACCCGCGGCGCTGCGCGTATATCCTTTTAAATCCACTAAATACACCACTCCCCAGAAGGCTTCATAGCGCAGGTGGTTGCGCGCATGGTTGCCAGGAAATTTGTCGAAGGTTCAACCCCCGTCATGGTAATTGGTGCGGGTTTTGCTTTTAGAATTAGCATTTGATATATTTTTAATAAATATTCACGTGGAAAATTGAGCCTTTGGATGTTATTGTCACGTTCTTCCCTCGAATCATGAAATGAATAATTTGTTGGCTTTACGTCAGCTTTACGTCACTAAGACGGGAAATCGAAATTGCGAGTTTTAAACGTGCGTGGAAGCTTTCACGTCTTTATAAGGAAAAAGTTTTTACTACAATTTAATTAAGCATGTCTTGAACTATCGAAAAATACTTCTATCTTTCTAAAAAGATAGATTTGAGCATGCTTACTGAGCTCATTTTCGTCACCATACAAGTTGACGTGGTATGGTTATAAAATGAGCTCACTAAACGTGCTCAAAATTAACTTTTTGGAAAGATATTTATATTTTTAAATAGTTTAAGACAAGCCTGATGCAAAAATAGTATTAAGTTTTCGGATAAACAGACGCAAAAGTTATGAGACGCGCCTGAAAATCGGGAAAATCGTTATTTTCATGTTAAGGATTTAGGGATTTTTAAACGTACGTGGAAACGTTTACGTGTAGCTAAGGGAATAGTTATTAGTTCCATTTCATTGAGAAAGTTTTAAACTATCTAGAAATAGTTAAATCTTTCTAAAAAGATAGATTTGAGCATGCTTACTGAGCTCATTTTCTTACCATGCAAGTTGGGTGCGGTATGGTTATAAAATAGGCTCAGTTAACGTACTCAAATTTAATTATTTGGAAAGATATTTATATTTTTAGTAAGTTTAAGACAAGCCTGATTAAATAATAACAACAACTGTTTGGATAAATAGACGCAAAAATTATGCGACTCACTTGAAAATCGTGAAAATTGTTATTTTCATTTTAAGGATTTAGTGATTTTTAAACGTACGTGGAAACGTTTACGTGTTTATAATGGAAAAGTTTTTAATACGATATGATAGAGCATGTCTTGAACTATCTAATAATATTAATATTTTTCTAAATAGACAGATTTGAGCATGCTTACTGAGCTCATTTTCTTACCATGCAAGTTGGCGTGCACTAAATTATTATTTTTTTGATTTTCAAGCATGGAAATTAAATTTTAAGAGTTGTCTCCGTATCGATCAATAATATTTGAGCTTCAATTTCCTATTATTTTATTATTGTATACAAACTTTTATTATGAGCAGTTTAAAGAGCTGAAACAGTTGTGCGAACAAAGTTCTCACAATTATTTTCTCGATTATAATCAGATCAAATGTTTCTAAAAATAATAAAAAGGGATTAATAATAAATTCAGCTGCTTTAAAACGTCATGGATTAATTAACAAGATCAGGAAAGAAAAAAAGTTGATGAAGCCAATAAAAATGAGGCAATAATAAGATGATCATTGTTGCTTTTTGGCATTGTTATTCTCATCATTTCAGGAGGAATCGTGTCGGCCAACACGACGGCGATGGGCGGCTTGTCGCGGGCATCGTCGACGAGGTCCCGTGCGGAGCCGCCGGACGAGCGCCGGCCTTCGACGCACTTTACGCTCGACCTGCCTGTCGTCTCCACTCGATGTTTGTTTGTTTGTTTTTTTGGGCTTTTTTGAAGCGAACTTTTAGCCGATCGCAAAATATAATATTCATAAGCAAGAAGGTGTCTTTTTTTTGTGGCCATCATCATCATAAACATTTTATGGAGTTTTTTTTTCTATTCTATTTTATTGTCGAGTCGCGAACCGAACAATGGATTCATTTGAGAAGAGAAAGAGAACGAGATGGGAAATAGGCTTAATTTCATTTGGTGGTTTGACTGGAAATGAGCGAAATGTGGTCTTTTTTTAGAGGAAATGGGGATGTTCTTGTTGTTTTTTTTTAATGGTTTTTAATTCCCTCGGTAATGGTGATTATGATTGTTGCTTTGTGAACTATGGGAAACCAATGGTTAATTGGAAATTTGAAGGAGGAATTTCTTGAGCAGTTTTTTGTTGTTTCTAAAAATGTTTATACTAAAAGATACAAAGGTTTATAGCTCATCTGAAAGCGCGTAAAACTTTCTATCTAATGATATACAAAACTATATAGATTGTTTGACTAAAAATTCTGTGATTTAAGCAAGAAAATGTGAATTTTCAGAAGTTTCAGATTTTTCTCATTTTCAGAAAATTTGAACTGTTTTATATTTCATGTAAAAGCCCATAAAATTCTCTATTTAATAATATACATAACTTTATAGTGATCTTAATTTTAAATGCTGTAATTTGAGCAAGAAAATGTGCATTTTCAGAAATTTCAGATTTTTTCATTTTCAGAAAAAGTAAGGTGTTTTATACTTTTTATGAAAGCGCGTAAAATTTTCTATCTAATGATATACAAAACTATATAGATTGTTCGACTAAAAATTCTGTAATTTGAGCAAGAAAATGTGAATTTTCAGAAAATTCAGATTTTTTTCATTTTCAGAAAAGTTGAGATGTTTTTTACTTTAAAAGGAAGCCCGTAAAATTCTCTATTTAATGATATACATAACTTTATAGTAATCTTAATTTTAAATTCTGTAATGTGAGCAAGAAAATGTGCATTTTCAGAAAATTCAGATTTTTTTCATTTTCAGAAAAGTTGAGATGTTTTTTACTTTAACAGGAAGCCCATAAAATTGTCTATCCAATGATATACAAAACTATATAGATTGTTCGGCTAAAAATTCTGTAATTTGAGCAAGAAAATGTGCATTTTCAGAAATTTCAGATTTTTCTCAATTTCAGAAAAGTTAAGATGTTTTTTATTTTAAAAGAAAGCCCTTAAAATTCACTATCCAATGATATACAAAACTATATAGATTGTTCGTCTAAAAACTCTGTAATTTAAGCAAGAAAATGTGCATTTTCAGAAATTTCAGATTTTTTCATTTTCAGAAAAATTGAGGTTATTTATAATTCATATGAAAGCCCGTAAAATTCTCTATCCAATGATGTACATAACTTTATAGATATCTTAATTTTAAATGCTGTAATTTAAGTAGGAAAAAAAATTCAGATTTTTCTCATTTTCAGGCAAAACTAATTTGCAGAGTTAAACTTATTTATTTATTTATTATTCACCAAAATAACATTTAAACAATATAAATTGTAAATGGTAAGATAGGGAATAAAATAAGATGAACATATGACTCCGCCAGAAGTCGGTTGCTCAAATATCAATAGTTCTATACATATATAACAGTAAGTTGGAGTAATAAACACATAATATGACAATTAGTAAATGAGTTTGACAGGAATAGATTCAACAATAACATTTAGATTAGTAGGGGGTGAATTTACATGAAGAAAATATTGGGATACCCGATTCCATAGAGGCATATGTGAGATAAAAAAGTTATTATTACAAGTAGAAACAAAAGGCTTAGCCTTAATACGCAGTGGGTTGCGAGGAGAACTGGATAACATAACAAATTCATTAAATGAAGGGCAGTGATAAATATTGACAATGATTTTGAAATATGTTTTAATGATTAACTTAAGGCGTCTAACTTTAATAGATTCGCAATCTAACTTAGTAAGCCTATCGTCATAAGAAACATACTTAATATTGCATCGCTGACATACCCTACGCGTAAAGAATCTAAGCGGTTTTTCAAGTGCATCCACTAAAATTTTACTGTCTGTATTAAATATTTCGCAGCCATATTCCAGAATAGGTCTTACATAACAATTGAATAGCTTCATAAGCATTAAGGGGTCAGTGGTTTTAAAAGCCTTCAATAACTGACGGCATTTAACAATACAGATGTTGGAAGTAACTTCAATGTGCTTGTTAAATAACAATTTATCATCTATTAGAATTCCGAGGTCGCGTACATAGGACGACGGCGTGATACTAGTGTTGTTTATACAATATACGTTACGGGGGTTATTCTTGCCAAAATGAATAACAGACGTTTTGTTCTCGGCCAGCTTGAGTTTCCAAATTTCGCACCATTCAGTAATAATGTTGATGCTGATTTGGAGGGACTTAGGGTTACTACCATAGACTTTTATATCGTCAGCAAAAACACAAACTTTAACATCAGCAGGGAGGGAACAAATAAGATCGTTAATATATATTATGAACAGAAAAGGTCCCGAAACGGTACCTTGACATACACCAGACGTAATACAGAATTCATTAGATGAAAGAAAGTTAGAGATTTTTACACGTGAAGTTCTGTTATGTAAAAAAGAAGAGAACCATTTACATAAGGAATCATCAAAACCAAAAAGTGATAATTTAAGTAGTAGGAGTGAATGAGGAACTGAATCAAATGCTTTTTTAAAGTCGAAGTATATACAATCTACTGGATTACCGGTTGATAATATACTCTTAACATTGGAAACATATTCAATATTCGCTAAGGTGCATGAGCGGGAACTAAGAAAGCCAAACTGATGTTTGGAGAGTTTTTCTTGGAAATGGGACTTATACCAATTCTATTATCTTATAAATTTTACTATAATCCATCCAAACAGAATTGTGGGTAAATAAGCTTCTGAGAATATCCAAATAAATTTTTGGAATTTCTTCGTTTCTCACGATTTATTCTGGTTCTTTGACCAGATAAGCTTTTGGTCTACATAATTCTTCTAGAATTATTTCAAGATGCGCTGAGAAATCAAGAAGATTGTCGGAATCTTGTTAGCCATCATTTATTGATTGATTTGAATCGTCTTGCTTGTTATTAGTGGCAAACAAGGTGTGAAGAACAGTGACAGCATGGCGCAGTTGGTTGCGCGTTTGATTTAAAAGATGGTGGTCGGGTGGTTTTGCCTGGTTCGAGTCCGTCATGACAAAATTTTCTTTTTTAATTGATATAATACTGGAATGGATGAATTTCATTAAAATAATGAGTGAAATATGGCAAATCAACGATCGTGGGAAATGAAATTCGATTACGAAGAAAGATGCACACAAAAAAGCGCATACTTGAAACATTTGATTTATCCATGACTGCTTATTTGCATTTTACTCGAATAAAACAACAAAAAAAAAGTTTTTTCTTCATGACGAGTGCACTTTTGGGAGCAGAATATTGTTTAGTTTTTATAGAGAGTATCTATCGATTTTCGAGGATTTTGGTTTGGTTATTTTGTTTCTTACAAGACCAACATGAAAAACAACAAAAACATTTATGTATTATTTTCTTGTTAGTAGATAATAGGAAACTGAAAGCAGCACATTTTTCGGCCAGCTTCATCTCTTGTCTCCTATTCGTCTTGTTTTGGTTATTGTTATATCATTATTATAGCTATTCTTGTTGTTCGTAGAAGGTTAAAAACTCGATAAAGTGTCAATTTCATTCTCTTTCTTTTGTCAAAAATGGCATGCGATCGGCAAAAGGCGAAGAACTCATCGAGCATGTTAACAAGCTCATTATTTATAGTGAGGAAACTGTCCGAGGCATTCTTCAACGCGCAGAATGGCGAGAAAATTGGTTAGTTTTCAGTTTTTTTTATTCTTTTTCCCGTAAAGAGTTTCGATTTGAAATTGTGGGTTCCATGTTCCGCCGATGAATGATTTCCAGACTTTATTTTATGAATGATATAATTATGTGATGGAATGTATTGTTTTTAATGTAAATCGAGTAAATGTCGTCGTGTAATGGAAATGGGTCTCAAGTTTAAACATTTATTTTTCTAGTTTGGCTGAAAATTTAAAAAATATTATTATATTCTTATATTACGAAAAATTATTAATCAAATAAGCTATAAAACTTGAAAATCTATCGAGTGAATCAAAAGTTAGCGACCCTTAAACTTTGACCAAATCGAAAAAATGGCAAAAATATTTTTTAAATTTTAAGACTACTTTTACTATAGAAATACAAGTTTTGTTTTGTATTTTGATAGTAAATTTAATTTTCTATATAACAAGCTATAAAACTTAAAAATCCATCGAGTGATTCAAAAGTTAGCGACGCTTAAACTTTGAGCAAAAATCAAAAATTTTCAAAATTTTAGTTTTGCAGATTTTGTCTTAGAATTTTGAAGTTTTTGTAATTACTGTATAGAAAATCAATTTTACTATCAAATAAGCTAAAAAACATTAAAATCCATCGACGAAATCCAAAGTTATGGACCATTAAACTTTGAGCAAAAATCTAAAATTTTCAAAAATTTATTTTCTTGTGATGTTGTCTTAGAATTTGTAAATTATGGTTATGACTGTATAGAAAATCTATTTTACTATCGCTTAAGCTTTCAAACGTAAAAATCCATCGACAGAATCAAACGTTATGGACCATGAAACTTAGAAGAAATGTTCAAAAATGTAATTTTTTAATTTTTTGTTTTTTTTATTGTAGAATTTAAAATAATGTTGTCTGTTTAAATTTTATTAAATTTACTATCATTTAAGCTATAAAACTTAAAAATCCATCGAGTAAACCCAAAGTTATGGACTATTAAGCTTTGAGAAAAATCAAAAATGTTCAAAAAAAGGTTTTTTGGTGATTTTGTCTTAGAATTTTCAAATTACAATTATGACTGTATAGAAAAACCATTTTACTATCATATAATCTAAAAAACATTAAAATCCATCGACGAAATCCAAAGTTATGGACCACGAAACGTTGAGCGAAAATCGAAAATTTTCAAAAATTGATTTTTAATTTTTAAAACGATTTTTATTGTAGAATCACAAAATTTCTCGTAGTTTGGTAGTATATTTAATTTTCTATTCAACAAACTAAAAATTAACAAAATCCATCGAGTAAATCAAAAGTTATGGACCATGAAACTTTGAGCGAAAATCGAAAATTTTCAAAAATTGATTTTTTGCGATTTTGTCTTAGAATTTGTAAATTACGGTTATTATTGTATAGAAAATCCATTTTACTATCACTTAAGCTTTAAAATTTAAAAATCCATCGAGTAAATCAAAAGTTATGGACCATGACACTTTGAGCGAAAATCGAAAATTTTCAAAAACTTATTTTCCTGCGATTTTCTTTTAGAATTTTTAATTGTTTTTTGTGGTTGTATAGAAAATTAAATTTTCTATCTAAAAAGGTATAAACTTAAAAATCCATCGACGAAATCCAACATCATGGATCATTAAACTTGGAAGTATGACCAATATTTTGGAAAATTTATTTTTTTGCGATTTTGCTAGAGAATTTATAAATTACAGTTATATCGCTATAGAAAATCAAATTTTCTATCTAACAAGCTGTAAAACTTAAAAATCCATCGACAAAATCAAAAGTTTTGGACCATTAAACTTTGAGAAAAAATCAAAAATTTTCAAAAAACATTTTTTTGCGATTTTGTCTTAAAATTCAAATTTTGCAATTATGGCTGTATAATAAATTAAATTTTCTATCTAATAAGCTAAAAATTCTAAAAATCCATCGACAAAATCAAAAGTTATGGAGCATTAAACTTTGAAAAAAATCGAAAATTTTCAAAAAAACTTTTCTTGCGATTTTGTCATAGAATTTATATATTGCCATTATTATTGTATAGAAAATTAAATTTGCAGTCAAATAAACCATGAAACGCTAAAATTTATCGAGAAAATCAAAAGTGGACATCAATCCAAAATTTTCCAAAAAAAAATATTTTTCCGACTTTCTCCTAGAAATTCAAATATACAAATGATGTTTTGTATTAAATTAAATTAGCAACCAAATAAGCGGCAAAATCACAAGTAACTCTCGCTCAAAACAATCAAACTTTTATCAAAAAAAAAACCTTCAAAAACTAAATTCTTATCTGCCCCATAAAAATAGTTGTAATCAATTCCATAATGGAAGCATGCAATTATTCTAATTTGTTTGCCTTTCCAATAACAACAACAACGAAAATAATGATGTGACACACTTGTCATCCTCGCAAATTGAGTTTCATATTCTCTCAATTTGATTTTGCACCACAGCATCGTGCGTCTATCGATTCGACTCACAAATCCATTATTATTACGTGTTCATTAGTGCAAAAAATAATTGCACAAAGCCAAACGAGGAGACCTTTCAAATGCACAAACTTATTCATTCTAAATTAGAGATACCAATTGCTTCTTCTTCTTCTTCTCCTTCTATTCTTATTGAATGTTTTACTACAAAATATTTCATTTTCTCCTTATTCTTATTCTTCATAATAATAATTTTTCCATTATTTGATGATCAAATTTCATTTCAAAAATGAAAATGAATGGAACAACGATGGAATTTTTAATTTGTCTCGTGGGATTCTATTGTTTTTGATTTGTTTTATTTCGTCTTCTTCTTCTTCTCGTTTATCGATTTTACATTTTTAGTCTGCTCTTTTATGACCGTTTCGCCATTAAATGCTTGTCAGTTTATTATTCTCATCATTTTAATCCCCTTCTTCTGTCATGCATGTTTATAAGGTGCGTTTACCTGTGTCTCAGTATGTGTTCCATAGCCGAGTGGTGAGTGTGCACGGTCCCGGGGCTGTGTGGGGTTCGGGTCCACTCGATGGTCATAATTTTTTGTTTGACTAGATTTGTCTAAAGTTTCTGAAATTTAAGCTTCTTGCATCATAACTGAGGCTGAACTCCAGGATATTGTTTTTTATTCTTTTTTCAGTCCAAATAAATCCTATAGCACTCCAGTACAAAACTATGTCCCAAATTAAACAAAAACGAGAATTCATAGAAATAATCAAATAAAAAATTGGCTGACAAAAATGATAAAATCAAGGCACATTTTTTTTCCAAAATGCAACCCTTCTTGGCCCTGCCTCCATATGGGTTTGTTGACCAGTTTTCTCCTGGGGTGCCATAGTCTCATGGATGGTCGCGTTCATGCCAAATGAATACGACTATTTTTTATATTTAAACGTGTAAGATCCACGTGTAATATAAAAAATAAGTTTTACGGCAATAATACAAGATTCTATTGAATTATCTCCGGGACTATTTGTTTCCCACGATAATTTCAGCTTAAATGACATTTCTGATTGATTCGTAGAGTTTTATTAGAATCTACGTGCTAGTTGTAAATTAAATTTTACACGTTTTTTCTTAAAATGCCTCTGACGCTTTATTTTGTAGATTTAGCCCACTCTCTTGAGATATTGTTTTTGAGCAATTCATTTCTCTGCTACTAAGCATCCATTTATGTCAATTCTTCCTCGGCCCTTGCTTCGAAATGCTTCCATTTACATGCCAATTTAAGACTTCTAATCATAAAACTGCATGCAGGCCTGCATTTTATGCAAAAATTCAAAATTTGCCCTCATAGCATAGTGGGTAACACGTGCGACTGGCAGTCGGGCATGCGTTGGTTCGAGCCCGTCTCTACGCATATAAAAAAATGAATTCGCGGAATCCGGAAATCCTCCCATTTCTGCTTCTGAGCATCCATTTTTATCAATTGGCGTTCCCACTCTTCCTCAGCCCCTGCTTCGAAATGCTTCCATTTATACTTCACACGCCTCATGAAAATGATTGTTGAGTCAATTTAAAACTTCTAATCACAAAATTTAATCCAGCCCTGCATTTTATACAATCATGCAAAAATTCAAAATTTTCCCTCATAGCATAGTGGGTTGCACTTGCGACTGGCAGTCGGACAGTCGTTGGTTCGAGCCCGTCTTTACGAATATAAAAAAAACGAATTCGCGGAATCCGGAATTCCTCCCATTTCTGCTTCTGAGCATCCATTTTTATCAATTGGCGTTCCCACTCTTCCTCAGCCCTTGATCCGAAAACTTCCATTTACCTGCCAATTTAAAATTTCTAATCACAAAACTTTAAAAACTTCATGCAGGCCTGCATTTTATACAATCATTCAATTTTTTAAAATTTTCCCTCATAGCATAGTGGGTTGCACGTACGACTGGCAGTCGGGAAGTGGTTGGTTCGAGCCCGGGTCTTCATGCATTCTTTTTTAATGCAATTTTGGGTAATTTTACATCATAATATACGCCAACTGGTTAATGTACTGTGATTTATTCTAGACCACCGTGATGAATAATACCCATGACATTTTTGTTGATTTGGATTGGTTCGAATATATTTAAACTTGCCAAGAAATCTATATTCCCTAGGACCCTATAATATGATGATCTCAAAATTTCAAAAAACTAACAATTTAGTGGCTTTTTCTAGTTTTGCGGACTTTGTTTTACATTTTGATATTGTAAACTTGTAGCATAGTGGGTTGCACGTGCGACTGGCAGTCGGGCAGTCGTTGGTTCGAGCCCGGGTCTTTAAGCATGCTTTTTTCGTCATTTCAGCGACAATTTTTGTCATAGCCTAGTGGGTTTTCTGTTGGTATTGGAAGATGTACAGCACAGGTTCGATTCCGGGTAGGGATCAACGCCTTTTTCTAGTTTTTCAGACGCTGTTTTAAATTATGAGAATTTTAGTTTGTAGCATAGTGGGTGGTAGGTTTGGGTTGGAAGCACGAAGTTGACGGTTCGATTCCGTGATTATGTTTTACCTTTTTTAGATTATTGGAATTTATTTTGTCGTCTTGTTAGCCTAGTGGATTGTCTCGTTGGATGGCAATCGAATCTAATGGGTTCGAGTCCATGAAGGGAGTTTTGTTTTTTTCGTATGTTTCCATAGCCTAGTGGGTTATCCGCATGGCGTGCAAGCTAAATGTCGTGGGTTCGAGTCCATCAAGGCAATTTCGTTTTTTTTTAAATAAAGTGACATAGCCTAGTGGGTTATAAGCTCGGTTTGGGAGCAGAGGGTTTTCGGTTCAATTTTATCTTGAGATATTTCTTTTTTCCAAACTGTCTGAGTTTAAGTCGAACGTATTACCCCTATAGCCTAGTGGATTTTGCACAAGGTTTGCAATAGAATATTATTGGTTCGAGACCAAAACTCGTATTTTGTTTTTGATATTTATTTACCAGCGTATTTTCGAACTAATTTGAATTCTAGTGGCCTAGTGGGTTAAATTTTTGAAGAAAATGTTCTCGAGTAGATGCGTTTTTTAAAAATTTCTTCATAACATAGTGGAATGTCGCGTTTGATGGCAATCGGATTCGAGTGGGTTCGAGTCCATCCAGGGAGTTTTGCTTTTTTTTTCATGAAATGACATAGCCTAGTGGGTTAAAAGGTCGGTTTGAGAGCAGAAGGTTGTCGGTTCTATTCCATCTTGATATATTTCTTTTTTCTAAACTGTCTGAATTTAATGCCAACGTGTAACTCCTATAGCCTAGTGGGTTGTCCGCATGGCGTGCAAGCTAAATGTCACGGGTTCGAGCCCACCAAGAGATTTTTGTTTTTTTCCATAGCCTAGTGGGTTATAAGTTCGGTTTGGGAGCAGAGGGTTGTCGGTTCAATTCCATCTTGAGATATTTCTTTTTTCTAAACTGTCTGAATTTAATGCCAACGTGTAACCCCTATAGCCTAGTGGGTTGTCCGCATGGCGTGCAAGCTAAATGTCACGGGTTCGAGCCCACCAAGAGATTTTTGTTTTTTTCCATAGCCTAGTGGGTTATAAGTTCGGTTTGAGAGCAGAAGGTTGTCGGTTCTATTCCATCTTGAGATATTTCTTTTTTCTAAACTGTCTGAATTTAATGCCAACGTGTAACCCCTATAGCCTAGTGGGTTGTCCGCATGGCGTGCAAGCTAAATGTCACGGGTTCGAGCCCACCAAGAGATTTTTGTTTTTTTCCATAGCCTAGTGGGTTATAAGTTCGGTTTGGGAGCAGAGGGTTGTCGGTTCAATTCCATCTTGAGATATTTCTTTTTTCTAAACTGTCTGAATTTAATGCCAACGTGTAACCCCTATAGCCTAGTGGGTTGTCCGCATGGCGTGCAAGCTAAATGTCACGGGTTCGAGCCCACCAAGAGATTTTTGTTTTTTTCCATAGCCTAGTGGGTTATAAGTTCGGTTTGAGAGCAGAAGGTTGTCGGTTCTATTCCATCTTGAGATATTTCTTTTTTCTAAACTGTCTGAATTTAATGCCAACGTGTAACCCCTATAGCCTAGTGGGTTGTCCGCATGGCGTGCAAGCTAAATGTCACGGGTTCGAGCCCACCAAGAGATTTTTGTTTTTTTCCATAGCCTAGTGGGTTATAAGTTCGGTTTGAGAGCAGAAGGTTGTCGGTTCTATTCCATCTTGAGATATTTCTTTTTTCTAAACTGTCTGAATTTAATGCCAACGTGTAACCCCTATAGCCTAGTGGGTTGTCCGCATGGCGTGCAAGCTAAATGTCACGGGTTCGAGCCCACCAAGAGATTTTTGTTTTTTTCCATAGCCTAGTGGGTTATAAGTTCGGTTTGGGAGCAGAGGGTTGTCGGTTCAATTCCATCTTGAGATATTTCTTTTTTCTAAACTGTCTGAATTTAATGCCAACGTGTAACCCCTATAGCCTAGTGGGTTGTCCGCATGGCGTGCAAGCTAAATGTCACGGGTTCGAGCCCACCAAGAGATTTTTGTTTTTTTCCATAGCCTAGTGGGTTATAAGTTCGGTTTGAGAGCAGAAGGTTGTCGGTTCTATTCCATCTTGAGATATTTCTTTTTTCTAAACTGTCTGAATTTAATGCCAACGTGTAACCCCTATAGCCTAGTGGGTTGTCCGCATGGCGTGCAAGCTAAATGTCACGGGTTCGAGCCCACCAAGAGATTTTTGTTTTTTTCCATAGCCTAGTGGGTTATAAGTTCGGTTTGGGAGCAGAGGGTTGTCGGTTCAATTCCATCTTGAGATATTTCTTTTTTCTAAACTGTCTGAATTTAATGCCAACGTGTAACCCCTATAGCCTAGTGGGTTGTCCGCATGGCGTGCAAGCTAAATGTCACGGGTTCGAGCCCACCAAGAGATTTTTGTTTTTTTCCATAGCCTAGTGGGTTATAAGTTCGGTTTGGGAGCAGAGGGTTGTCGGTTCAATTCCATCTTGAGATATTTCTTTTTTCTAAACTGTCTGAATTTAATGCCAACGTGTAACCCCTATAGCCTAGTGGGTTGTCCGCATGGCGTGCAAACTAAATGTCGCGGGTTCGAGTCCATCAAGAGATTTTTTTAAAAATTTTTTCCTATTTCTCCATAGAATTGTAAGCTAAAGATCACTGTCATTTCTAGAAGAAAGACTCCACCCATTCCCAAAAATTTGCACATTTTCCTTCTTCTTCATTTTTTTTTTGATAGAAATATGAAAATATCTAATTAGCAAATTCCTTTGTTCCATGTTTATTGTTTTCTTTCAAAATGATCGGTTGGTTTTTTATTTGTGAATGAAGAACACATAAACTGCCCAAAATAATTGTTCTTCATTGATTGGCATAATTTATGTGGAAATGAATTAGCCCAATTTAGTGTTTCTTCAGATGAACGCTGAACGATTATTATTATTATTATTAATATTTTTATTGGTGCTTTATTCTGCCATCATCATCTTCTTCTTCACTTAATTTCTATTTCCACACGCACACACACACATGGATATATTCATTCATTCATTCATTCTGGAAATCTTCTCCAATTGCTTGCTCGTCGTCGCCAAATCGTCGTCCTTCACTCTCTTTTAGTTTTGTATTTATTCTCTCCGCTCACTACTCACTCAAACATAATAATTTATTCTCAACACGGATTTTTCCGCGACTTGTCAAAGCTCTCAAATTGTTTATTTTATTTTTTTATTTTTTTTTGATTCGTGAGTGTGGAAATTTTCAAGGTTCTTTCTCGTTGTTGTTGTTCTCGCTTCTCGCACCCCACAAATATGCCTTTTTGACTCAAAACAAATCATCGACACTTGTAATAGTTATTCGACTGAATAAAATACACCCAATTTTTTTCCCGGTTTTTTGTTCTTTCCATGATTCCGTTGTTATTTTTTCGTTGTTATTATTATTATTTTCAATTTTTTGAGCTTAAAGCTACCCAACAGATGCATGTATGTGATGCCAATAAATTTACGCAATGAGAATCGTAAGTTTTCTATAATTTTCTTTAAAATTTTAGCAAAATGCCTCAGTGTTTTGAAATTTGAATCACAGTCATTCATAGAAATTCTGGAGATAATTAGTCATCGGCGGGGTTCGAACCCAAGCGCACCGTCAGCCCGCGGGCGACGCGCAGAGACCACTAGGCCATGCGACCACTTGGGAGGCAGGGCGGTAACGTTGTTGACAATACTGAGGGGGCGAATCAATGCGAGAGTTTGTTATCAATTAAGCCGATTATTCGGATTTAAATGCTCATAGCTCATTAAATTGATATTAAACACTATCAATATTATACATTTTCTTGCTCAAGAAAACTTGCTCTTTAAGATGATCGCATTTATAATGCAATTAAAATTGAATGAGAATCATAACGACGAACAAAACATGAATGACGTATGCAGAACCATTCCATCGACTCACTTTCATTGCCAAGTTTTTGCTCTTTAACCATTCCTGGCCAGTCAAAATGCGATAATATTGTAAAGCAAAAGACGTGCGCTTTAAAATAAGCTAGATTAAAAATCAGCAAAAGTGCGTAGTGGTGAGAAAATGAGGAAAGAATCGTAAATTAGGCAAAAACAATGTTTTGGCGAGTTGTGACTAAATCACAAATAATTGTCTAACTGGATGGAAATTGAGGTAATTAGTAAGATGTGGTTATGAAGCAAGTTTTGTTTATTTAGAATAATCAAAGAAATATAGAATAAGAGTGCATTAAAGGGGGAAGGCGATTGTTGAAGGGACGCCCGAGCCAAAATCAATATTCACCAACTATGACTTTAACCTAATTTTTTAACTCTAATTAACTAATAGAACAATTATAAATAAAAACTCTCTTGTTAACAAAAATTTACTCTTTCAAATGAACTAGATAACTCTGAAATTAATCAAGAAAGAGCTGAGAATCAGCTGGATATTCATTAGAAATGAGTCAAATCTTCCCTTAAACATGGACTATTTTTCAAAATTAAGTTAAATTCTTACTAGTTTGGGTACTTTTATAGCCTTTTCATTTAAAATAAGCTATAAAACATGCCCACGAGTAATTTGCTCAAAATTGTTTTTCTTGTTTTTCACCAAGGTTCATTTAAACCCGATTATCTTCAGATCTAAAGAAAGTCTTGTTTACCTAAACAATTATTCTAATAGAGTAAGACTTGCTCTTTAAGAAAATCTATATAAGAAACTTGGAGATCTAACTAGCGGCTAGAAAAACTAGAAAAACCTCCGACAAGTTTATGAGACTGAACTCGATTTTTTAAAACGTCATTATTTTCAGAAATGGACAAGAATTTATATATTTAAGAACTTTTTCTAGAAGAACAAGACTTTTTCTTTAAAATGAGCCTAAAAACTAATTTGGTGGAATTCTTAGTGATGAGAAAATAGGCGACAAAGATTGATCACGCAAGAGAAGATTTGTTACAACTCCAACTTCATTTTGATTTTTTGCTAGTTTTGATTATATTTTTGGAAAAGTTTTTATAATATTCTTATAGAAGAAGACAAGCCTTTTCCCATGAAATAAATAGAATTATTAGAATTGTTAACTATCAGCGAGAAAAACACCCGCGAAGTTTAGTGGAGTGCACTCCTGCATTTGACGCAAGTTTACTTAAACGTCATTATTTCCAGAGATGGGCAAGAAATTATATATTTAAGAACTTTTTCTAAAATGACAAGACTTTTTCTTTAAAATAAACCCAAAAACTAATTTGACAGAATTATTAGAGCTGAGAAAATAGGCGACAAAGATTGATCACGCAAGGGAAGATTTGTTACAACTCCAACTTCATTTTGATTTTTTGCTAGTTTTAAAGATATTTTTGGAAAAGTTTTTATAATATCCTTATAGAAAAAGACAAGCCCTTTCTCATGAAATAAATAGAATTATTAGAATTATTAACTGTCAGCGAGAAAAACGCCAGCGAAGTTTAGTGGAGTGCACTCCTGCATTTGACGCAAGTTTACTTAAACGTCATTATTTCCAGAAATAGGTTAGACTTTAAATAGTTGATTATTTATTCTCATACAACAAGACTTTCTCTTTAAAATGAGCCTAAAAACTTATTTTCCTCAGTTCACTAGAGAAGAGAAAATAATGAAAGAAGATGAAATTTCCCAATTTTTTTTTCAGTTTTTAAAAGAATTCGTTAAAATCCTATGCACTTTAGCAATTATTTTAATAAAACATTATTAATTTCCTTAAAAAAGTTAAGAATCTAGTTTTAGGGATCTATTAGCCAGAAAAAAATTGTCGAAGAAGATTAATTGGAGGGTAGTGAATTTGGACCTACTTTATTTAAATGAACATTATCTTCTAGATTTAATGATATTTCTGAATGAATTGTTAGATATTCTTGTAAAACAAGATTAGTTCTTTAAAATGAGCTATAAACTAATTTTGTGTGATAACGTGGTGGTGAGAAAATCCTCCGGAAAGTTTATGGATGATATAGTCTCAAGTTCGACCCAAGGTCAATTAAACGTTTTAATTTTTAGAATTTTGAAGAAAATTTAAATAATTATGCATGTTTTCTGATAGAAGAAGAGTTTTTCTTTAAAATAAGCGTAATAACTAATTTGAACTATTTACTGGAGTTGAGAAAATGGACACTGAATATTGATTGAGCAAGAATTTTCGAGATATAGTCTCCAGTTGGACCCAAGGTCAATTAAACGACGTTATATGTAGGATTTAGAAAGAAATCTTTGTAATTGAGCTTGTTTTCTGATAGAAGAAGAGTTTCTCTTTAAAATAAGCGTAATAACTCATTCGAGCTATTTTCTAGCGTTGAGAAAATTGACGTCGAATATTGCGAGGTTGAGCGAGATTACAATTTTGTTCCTATGTTAGGTACTTCAATTGAAATTTTTTGATGGTTTTAATAATATTTCTTAATTATTTGTTAGATAATCTTGTAGTGCAATATTTGTTCTTTAAAATGAGCTATTAAACGAATTTGTGCGATAACGTGGTGGTGAGAAAATCCTCCGAAAACTTAATTCGAGATATAGTCTCAAGTTAAACCCAAAGTCAATTAAACGCCGTTATGTTTAGGATTTCGATAGGAATTCAAATAAATAAATGTGTTTTCTAATAGAAGAAGAGTTTCTCTTTAAAATAAGCGTAATAATTCATTTGAGCTAGTTACTAGCGTTGAGAAAATTGACCTCGAATATTGATTAAGCAAGAATACAATTTTGTTACTATGTTAGGTACTTCAATTAAAATTTTTTGCTAGTTTCAATAATATTTTTAAATAATTTGTTTGATATTCTTGTAGAATAAGATTTACACTTTTAAAAAATCTATATAAAATATTTGTTTTCAATAAATTAGCAACGAGAAAATTGGTCAGAAAGAAAAATAGCGAATGAGTGAATTTAAAACCGACGTTCATTTAAACGACGATTATTTACGAAACTTGCTGAACACAAATAATTCGAGTAGGCGATTTTAAAGAGCAAGAGTTGCTGTTTAAAACGAGCCCCATTAGGCGTCTAATCGTTACGTAAATGATAGCCGAAATCGATGTGAAAGTGTGCACCGGCTCGCCACTATCGAGCGACGTCTTCCGAGCGAAAGACGCAGCGTGCCTCGAATTCTCTGCTCACACTCGCTGGCTCGCATTGTTGTTTATTTATTCTTGTTAATTGTGACACACTGGCCTATCAATAAAAGCCGCCGCGCGGTGAGCAGCAGCAGAAGCAGCAGCAGCGAAAACAAGCCGATGGTGAACAGTCGATCGATAAGCTGTGCGCCGTCGTTCCCGCCAACCAACGTGGTCCCGCGCCGAGTGCCGCCCAAGATTGGCCTGCTGCGACACCTCAGCGGGTTTCTCGAGTCGAAACGAGGCGCGCGCGCTGCTCAGCAGCACACAGTTTGATCGATTTTAATGAGAGGTTCTTTTTTCAGATTTGATGAATGATTGGGAAATCGGCGGCACACAGAACAAATGGGTCTGTCCCAGCGATCGGCACTTGCAGCTCAGGGCTCAGTTGAGGCACGGAATGGAGCGTTTTAATCGATAGCAGCTTGCAGGCTCAAATCGGGATGGTCGAACCGGACGGCGACGGCCAGGTCGCCGACCAACTCCAAGGGCCACAATGGCATGATCAGCGACAGCGAGCAGGAGCACATCCGGCAGGTGCTCGCCAAGGCCGAGCAGAGCCGCCTCAAGGAGCAGCAGCGCATCGGCAAGATGGTCGACCGGTTGGAGAAGATGCGCCGCCGCGCCACCGGCAACGGCGTCACGCACTGTCTGCTCTGTCACACCGAGTTCGGCCTGCTCGCTTCGAAGAGCTACGCGGCCATGTGTGCTGATTGCAGAAAGGTGCGTTTTTGATTTGATTTGCTATGTCTATCTATTTGTTGAAGAAATATTTGAAATTCAACAGGACTTAAGAATTTTATAAATTTTTAAAAATTGTCGAAATTTGGCCAAAAAGTGTGTTTGTTATTTTTTACCGTAACTCGATTTTCCGTCATAAAATTTTATAAAAACTTTGCGGATATTTTTATGAACTGATTTTCTATCATTTTACCGAACTTTAGCAAAATCCATCGAGAAATAACAATTTTATTGATTTTTAAAAGTTGTCCAAGTTTTGCCAAAAAGCGTTGTCTGGTTTTTCTACAGTAACTCTGTTCAGCGTCTTACGATTTCAATAAAATTGCTCCGGTATTTACATAAACCTATTTTCTACAATATCACCCAGTTTTAACAAAATCTATCCAGAAATAACTATTTTATCGATTTTTAAAAATTTCAAAAATTTTGCCAAAAAGTGTGTTTGTTATTTTTTACCGTAACTCAATTTTGCGTCATAGAATTTTTAATATATTTCGCAGATGTTGTATTAAACTAATTTTCTACCAATTAACCGAAGTTTAACGACTTCTATCGAGAAATAAGAAACTTATTGATTTTTAAAAATTGTCAAAATTTTGACGCAACGCGTTGTCTTGGTTTTCTACCGTAACTTCGTTCAGCGTCGTAGGATTTTTAAAACATAATTTAGGTGGTTAAATAAAGACATTTTCTACCATATAACCAAATGTTAACAAATTCTATCGAGAATTATCAGTTTTATTGATTTTTTAAAATTGTCAAAAAATTTTGTTCAAACGTGATGTCGGATTTTATCAAAACTCAACTTTCCGTCATAGAATTTTTTAATAAACTTGTAGATACATTATTCATCTGGTTTTTTATCATTTTACCAAATTTTAACAAATTCTATCGAGTAATAACAATTTTATTGATTTTTAAAAATTGACAAAATTTTGTCAAAAATTGTTTTCATGGTTTTCTACCGTAACGTTGATCAGCGTCGTATAAATTTTTAAAAAGTATTACTGTATTTTAAACATTCTATTTTCTACTATAACACCAAATTTTAGCAAAATATATCGAGAAATACGAATTTTATTGATTTTTAAAAGTTGTCATAGTCTTGTCACAACGCGTTGTCGTGGATTTCTATCGTAACTTTGTTCTGCGTCGAAAAATCATTAAAACCTAACGTTATATCATTAATTAGTTTTGTTTCTTTATATTTACAAATTTATTGACAAATCTATTGAGAAATAACAATTTTATTCCAACTTGAAAATGTTCAAAATTTTGTGAAAAAGTGTGTAAGCTGTTTGTTACCGAGACTCAATTCTTCGTCGTAGAATTTTTTAAAAATCTTAACGATATTTTAATGAATCTATTTTCTACCAGCTAGCTCAATTTTAACAAAATCTATCGAGAAATACACATTTTATTGATTTTTTAAAATTGTCAAAATTTTGTCAAAACGTGTGTCTGTTGTTCTCTACCGTACCGTTGTTCTGCGTCGTAAAATTTTTATATAATTGTTACTGTATTTTAATGAATTTGTTTTCTACCAGTTAGGTTAATTTTCACAAAATTTATGGAGAAATAATAATTTTATTGATTTTAAAAAATTGCCGAAATTTTACCAAAAAGTGTGTTTTTTACTTTTTCACAAAACTCAATTTTCCGTCATAGAATTTTATAATCATTTTGTATATATAATATTTAACAAATTTTCTACCCTATCACCAACTTTTAACAAAATCTATCGAGAAATAAGAGTTTTATCAATTTTTAAAAATTGTCGAAATTTTGTCAAAAAGTGTCTGTTATTTTCTACCGTAACTTTGTTCAGCGTCGTAGAATTTTCATAAAATTGCATAGCACTATTTTTTCATCTCTTTTATATCATATAAATACATTTCATAAAAATCCATCGACAAAAAATGATTTTATGGAACTTTGAAATTTGTCAATATTACAAATTTGTGTTTTTTCCCGCCAAATTGCATTCAAAAATTCAAAATGATTGTATTTCAATACTTAAACGTGTATCGTATGTTTTGAACACTAAAATTCACGTAAATTTGAAAGACTTTTTCAACTACGCGGATAATAAATTACAATTTCATCGTGTTTTGCTCATTTATTTGGGAAAATCTAGTGACGAGTTAAGGTCTTAAATTAAATGCCTTGGATATGTTAGATTCTAATGTAGGACAGCTGGACAAGAACGTCAGAAAATTCTCTCGAATTTCATATTGAATGCAATTAGATGTTTTAAGGCAAATCTGTATAATCTACGTGGAAAATATAAAGTAATCTCGGTTGTGGTGATGTAAACGTTAAAATTTATAATAAATAATTTAATATGGTAAAAAGCGTCATTTTAATTTGGAAAAAGAAGATGAATGGCGATAGGTATCGAACCAAAAGGCAACTATCGCTAGAAGCGCGCGCGCACTAACCACTCGGCTATGAAGGCATTTGGAAGTTGGAGGGGATTATGATTTATATAGCGCAATTTTAACGTTGCAGGATGGAATTAAGAATTAAAACCGAAGAATTAACTAGGGAACCATCTAAATTAGCTCATTTATAGTTTCGAATACGGGCTTTCCCGTGGTGTATTTGGTTTTCTACACAAATTTCTAGAAGTCAAGAAAATTCCATCTGAAAATATGCTGTTTTTTGCTCTCCTCCTTCCCCCCCTTTCCTCTATGCATTCTCTACAGTGGGAAAGCAAGCAGCAGTGGCCGAGTGGTTAGTGTGGATGAATGGTAATCGCAAGTTTTGGGGTTCGATTCCGTCTATGTCATTTTTCTTTTTTCTTTTTTTCTTTGATGTTGAAGCTTCTAGAAAAGCTCTGGGTATAAAAGGGCTGATTTTTATTCATTTAAACAGCCTAACGAGTCGATATTTGCAGTACGTGTGTCAACGGAATTGCGGCGTGGAAACGCAAGACCCATCAAGAGGTGGCGAGCTGGTATTTCTGTGCAAGATCTGCGCCGAAGCCCGCGAGGTGGTTAGTTGCTCGCCGCGGCCATGCGACAAACTCGATTAACTCATTCAGCTGTGGAAGAAGTCCGGCGCGTGGTTCTACCGCGAGATGCCCGAGTTCCAGCGTCCCGACGCGAACACGGTGACGAGCGTCTACTGTCCGACACCGCCGCCGCCGCCGCCCGCGATGGCGCCGTCGAATCCGTCGCCGCCGCCAGTGTCGCCGAAGCGGCAGCCGAGGTTTGAGCAGTTTCTTTTGTGCACACCGCTATCGCTTGAATGCTTGTAGCCCGCAGCGCGCCAGCATTTGCTCGATGCTTCAGTCGGTTGACATGCTTGACAGGTTTTATTCGGCTGGCCGGTCTCGTTCGATTCTCGCGGTTTGCAGGTCGAGATCGCCGCGGCCTCGCATTCAGCCGAGCTGGGTCAAGGAGAAGGTGATGAGCAGCATGTCGGTGGACGACGAGGACAAGGCGGCCAGCTCGTCGGACGGCGAGCCGTCGGCGCCGCGCCGCACGCATCGGCTCGCTCGATTCGCGGCGCCCACCATCTACGACAGCGGTAAGTCGGGGAGGCACAGAGCGGGGAAGACTCGCATCATCGCGCTTCAGATGGCTCGTCGAGCGACGGCAGCGACTCAGAGCCGCCGTCGAGCCGCTCGACGTCGCCGCGACGCAGCCTCGCCACGCCGGGATCGTACGAGAATGGCGGCACGCAGCCGCACGACGACGCGCGCTCCATCGATAGTGGTGGTAAGAGGGGCACGGAGTCTGGTCGATTAATGCTACATTGTGCAGTTGTTCACTCGGACCACTCGCAGCAGCAGAACGCGGGCGGATGCGCGCTCACGCCCGAAGTGCCCGCCAGCAGGAGGGATAGGATCGCGCCGAGTTCTTCCGGTATGCAGTAATGTTGTCAAATCTGGCACGATGCCAAGAATTTCGAAATTCGATATATTTGCTTTCACATTTGTGATTGTTAAGTATGTTACACCAAAATATTCAGAATTTTGTGTAGAATCTAAAGAAATAGTAAAATATTATGTTTTATCGACAAATTAGAGATTTGGCACGTTGCCAAGAATTTCAAAATTAAATATCTTTTCTTTAAAATTACAGATTGCTACAATATTTATGCCAAAATAATCTAAATTTCGTGTAGAATCTATAAATACGATAATCTGCTATGTTTTATCGAAAAAGTAGAGAATTGGCACGATGCCAAGAATTTCGAAGTTCGATATCTTCTTTCACACATTTCATATTTTTTACAGATTTTGTTAAAATATTCAGAATTTTGTGTAGAATCTATAGAAATAGTAAAATACTATGTTTTATCGACACATTGAAGAATTGGCGAGTTGCCAAGAATTTCGAAATCCGATATCTTTTCTTACAAATTACAGATTGCTACAATATTAATGCCAAAATAACCGAAATTTTATGTAGAATCTGTAAATATAATAATTTACCATGTTTTATCGACAAATTGTAGAATTGGCGAGTTGCCAAAATCTTTAAAAAGCTATATCTTCTCTCTCACATTAACAATTATAATGTTTGTTATACCAAAATACTCATAATTTTCTGTAGAATCTGTTTAAATAAAAATATAATATTATTTATCGACAAATCAGAGATTTGGCACCATGCCAAAATTTTAAAAAATAGATATCCTTTCTTTTATATTAGTGATTGTTGAGTTTGTTACATCAAAATTCTCGAAATGTTCTCTAGAATCTAAAGAAATAAATAGTTGATAGTATTTATCGACGATTTGGCAACTTTCCAATTCAATTTTGCGTCATTCTCCCCGAATTGTAGCATATTGCCAGGGCGACAAGACAACTCTTGAATCAAAAACAATTGTTTGCAGGCGTTTCGCTGGCGAGTCCCGACCAGCACAAGTCGAGCACGACGTCGTCCACTCACGCGCCGCGCATCGACTACACACCGAATGCCATCTTCAATCCCGACGAGCATCGGCGGCCCGACGTGGTGAAGCGCATCAACTCGCTTCAGTTGCGCGCCTCGCTCGACGACTACCCGCCGACGGCTCGCGTGACCGCCTCGTCGTCGGAGAACAGCGCGCTCGCCGCGCCGCCCGCCGCCCTCGACACCGACAAGACGCCAACGAAGCGCCGTCCGTCGGAGACGATCGTCGAGGAGGCGCCGGCGACGACGCCGCAGACCGCCGACGAGCCCGGCTCGGGCTGCTCGGGCACTCTCGGCTCCATCCAGTTCAACGTCACCTACATGGCCGCCGAGAAGAGGCTCGTCGTGCTGCTGGTGCGCGGCAAGAACCTGCGCGCCATGGACAGCAACGGCTTCTCGGATCCTTACGTCAAACTGCACCTGATCCCCGGCAATGCCAAGGCAACCAAGTTGACGTCCAAGACCATCGAGAAGACGCTCAATCCCGAGTGGAACGAGCAGCTCGTCTACCATGGCGTCACCGAGGATGACAAGCTTCGAAAGACATTGTGAGTTTAATGAAGTGGCTTGCACCCGGCCCCGAACCCGCCACCAACGATTGTCATGTGAACGTGGCTTGCACCCGGCCTCGAACCCGCCACCAACGATTGTCATTTCAACGTTTTCCAAAAGTGCGCACCACTCGGCTATGATCGATCACCGGGTGTCCCTTGTAATGTGTGTATTTGAGCCTAGAGACTCGGGGTTTTCACGTGACAATCTTATTTTAACCATTTTTTCACGTAAAAATGCTTACAGACGTGTAACAGTACTCGACCGAGACCGCATCGGGTCGGACTTTCTCGGTGAGACGCGGGTCGCACTCCGGAAACTGCCAGCCAACACCACCAAGAAGTTCAACCTCTACTTGGAAAACGCTCTACCGGTAAGCTGCGATGAAGAAGAACGAGAGCTCACGCAATGCTTCAGGTAACTTGCGCGAAGGAGAACGAGGACGAAGAGATGCGCGGCAAGATCCACGTGGGCCTGCAGTACAACATCCAGCAGGGCTCGCTGTTCATCCACGTGAACCGGTGCGTCGAGCTGGTCGGCATGGACTCGACGGGCTTCAGCGATCCGTATTGCAAGGTGTCGCTGACGCCGCTCACGTCGAAGGCGCACCGCCAGCGGACGGCGATCAAGAAGCGCACGCTGAACCCCGAGTTCAACGAGGTTTGCGACGAGTGCGGCGAGCCAAACGAGCTGTTGCAGGTGATCCAGTTCGTGGTGCCGTTCAAGGACCTGCCCAAGAAGACGCTGCAGATCGGCGTCTACGACCACGACCTCGGCAAGCACGACGACTACATCGGCGGCATCGTACTGTCGGCGTCGGCCAAGGGCGAGCGCGGCAGGCAGTGGATCGAGTGCATCGAGAACCCGGGCAGCCTCGTCGAAGGATGGCACCGGCTCCAGCTCGACTCGTGATTCATTTAGGGTTTTGTTGGTTTCAATTTCACATTGGGAGATTGGGTTTGATGTTGGCGTGAAGTCGAATAGCCGAGTGGAGATTGTTTTCGGGCTCTTTTTGGGATATTTTTTTTCGTTAAATTTCTAAAAAAAACAAAATTTCAATGGTCACGATATGATGTGGAAGCTCTTTCTGGATTATTGTAAATCTCTAGTCTTGCAAAAAATACTGTAAAAGTTTGGCTTCGAACCGCCTTCAATTTCAGCAATTTTCAGAATTTTGCGCAAAAGTCGATTTTACGAAAATCGGTTTTACCCAAAACTACAGTATCCTTCGATATTTTTGCAACTTTTTTTAGATTATTGTAAATCTCTAGTCTTGCAAAAAATACTGTAAAAGTTTGGCCTCGAACCGCCTTCAAATTCAGCAATCTTCAGAATTTGGTCGAAAGTCGATTTTACGAAAATCGGTTTTACCCAAAACTACAGTATTCTTCCATATTTTGCAATTTTTTTTTTGATTATTGTTTAACTCTAGTTTTGCAAAAAATACTGTAAAAGTTTGGCTTCGAACCGCCTTCAATTTCAGCAATTTTCATAATTTTGCGCAAAAGGCGATTTTACGAAAATAGGTTTTACCCAAAACTACAGTATCCTTTGACATTTTTGCAACTTTTTTTAGATTATTGTTTAACTCTAGTTTTGCAAAAAATACTGTAAAAGTTTGGCTTCGAACCGCCTTCAATTTCAGCAATTTTCATAATTTTGCGCAAAAGGCGATTTTACGAAAATAGGTTTTACCCAAAACTACAGTATTCTTCCATATTTTGCAATTTTTTTTTTGATTATTGTTTAACTCTAGTTTTGCAAAAAATACTGTAAAAGTTTGGCTTCGAACCGCCTTCAATTTCAGCAATTTTCATAATTTTGCGCAAAAGGCGATTTTACGAAAATAGGTTTTACCCAAAACTACAGTATCCTTTGACATTTTTGCAACTTTTTTTTGATTATTGTTTAACTCTAGTTTTGCAAAAAATACTGTAAAAGTTTGGCTTCGAACCGCCTTCAATTTCAGCAATTTTCATAATTTTGCGCAAAAGGCGATTTTACGAAAATAGGTTTTACCCAAAACTACAGTATCCTTCGATATTTTTGCAACTTTTTTTAGATTATTGTTTAACTCTAGTTTTGCAAAAAATACTGTAAAAGTTTGGCTTCGAACCGCCTTCAATTTCAGCAATTTTCAGAATTTTGAGCAAAAGTCGATTTGACGAAAATCGTTTTTAGCCAAAACTACAGTATCCTTTGACATTTTTGCAACTTTTTTTAGATTATTGTTAATCTCTAGTCTTGCAAAAAATACTGTAAAAGTTTGGCCTCGAACCGCCTTCAATTTCAGCAATTTTCAGAATTTCGCGCAAAGTCGATTTTACGAAAATGGTTTTTACGCAAAACTACAGTATCCTTCGATATTTTGCAACTTTTTTTAGATTATTGTTAAACTCTAATCTTGCTAAAAATACTGTAAAAGTTTGGCCTCGAACCGCTTTCAATTCTGTTCGGACCACTGAAATTTGTTTTAAAGAAATTCCTGGTATTTTTCAGAGCAATATCCATTTTAAAAAGATAGAAAGAAAAAACAACAAAATGATCCTCTGTACTCGGCTATGCGAATTCGTGCAATTTCATATTTATTTTTTCCCAATTGTTTTGTTGTATTTTTTTGTCAATTTTCCGGGTTATTTTTATATTGAATACCAAAAGAATAAGAAAATAAAACCAATCAACTGTATTATTTAATCTACCGGTGTGATTTGTATATTAATGTAAGATTATTTTTATTTTTATTTCTGGTCTGTGTTAGAAAACAATAAACAATTCAAGAATCAGAAGAATATCTCACGTTCTTGCCGTTTATCGTGTCATTGACATGCAGCTGGAACACGTCTGGCCGGCTGTAGTGTCCGTTCACGTCCAAATCCATCTTTCCGAGTGCAATACGTGACAGGTCCACGTCGATTACTTTGACAAACTCCTTATTGAACTCGGGCGCCACGAGCACTTGGCCGAGCGGGTCGATGACGCATGAGCCGCCGCGAATGAGCACTTTGTCGTCGTCGTGTTGCTGGCGCATCTTGTGATCTTCCGGGTAATTCTTTGCTTGAAGGAATTGGCACGCCGAGATGACGAAACATCTGAAATTTTATTGTTGCAGCAGTGCCGACAATTGAGAAATATATTTTGTGCCCCATTTACATGCATGGCATTGACTACTTCATAGCATAGTGGGTTGTGCGCGTGCAAATCAATCTGTCTGCTGCGCTCAAGTTCGTACCCAATCTGACAATTTTTTGATTTTGTCTTTTTCCGAGATAATTATAAACAATTTGATGGCTATTTTTATATTTTTATAAAGCAATAGACAAGTACAAAAGGATATCCCTGTTTGGACTCGAACCGCTTTCAATTTCAGCAATTTTCAGAGTTTTGCTAGGAAGTCGATTTTACGAAAATCATATTTACGCAAAATTACCGTATCCTTGGATCTTTTGCTACTTTTTTAGATTATTGTAAATCTCTAGTCTTGCAAAAAAATACTTTAAAAGTTTGGCTTCGAACCGCCTTCAATTTTAGCAATTTTCAGAATTTTGCTCAAAAGTCGATGTTACGAAAATCGTTTTTACCCAAATTACAGTATCCTTCGATATTTTTTCTATTTTTTTTGTTTTTATAAATCAATAATCTTACAAAAAATACTTTAAAAGTTTGGCCTCGAACCGCCTTCAATTTCAGCAATTTCAAAATCGTTCTTGAGAAACGTGTTTACAAAATGGTATTTGACCCAAAATTACCGTATCCTTCGATATTTTGCAACTTTTTTCAGATTGTTGTTTAACTCTAGTCTTGTAAAAAATACCGTAAAAGTTTGTCTTCGAACCGCCTTCAATTTCAGCAATTTCAGAATCCTTCCTGTGAAACGTGTTTACAAAATGGTATTTGACCCAAAATTACCGTATCCCTCAAAATTTTTTTCTAATTTTTTGCTTTTATAAATCAATAATCTTTCAAAAAACTTTGCTAAAGTGTGGCCCCGAACCGTCTTCAATTTCAGCCATTTCAGAATCCTTCTGGAGAAACGTAGTTACAGAATTTTATTTTACCCAAAACTACAGTATCCTTCGATATTTTGCAGCTTTTTCTTATATTGTTATTAATCTCTAGTTTTGCAAAAAATAATATCAAAGTTTGGCCTCGAACCCGCCTTAATTTATTGCCGAAATTCAAGAAAGCCCATTTGGAAGAATATTTTGAATTCAAAATTCGCGCGCTGCTTACCTTCCCTCGAGGGCGATGGTCTGCATAGTCGGCAGCCAGACATCTCGATCATCGACAGTCGGCGCCAGATACAACTGAACTCCTTTGCCGTAGAGAGCAAACCGGTAGAGCGGCATGTAGTTCTCCCAGCAGATGGCGGCGGCGAGGCATCCGACGGGCGTCTCGAAGGTTCTCACGTCTTCGCCGGAGCCTTGACCCCACACGCAGCGCTCCATCGCCGTCGGCAGCAGCTTGCGGTGCTTGCCGAGCTGTCCGTCGCCGCCGAACACGAACACCGAGCAGTAAAGCGTCGCCGCGCTGCGTTCGACGGCTCCCGTCACGATGATGAGCTTGAGCTCGATGGCGAGCGCCTCGATCCGCTTGCACTCCTCGCCGCCATCCACTATCGCCGATTCATAGTAGCGCCTGAAATCCTCGCGCCCTTCCATGCTCCGCGAGCCCATCGTGATGCCGAAATCGTTCCACTTCGGATAGCCGCCAATGAACGCTTCTACAATCGATAGAATATCTCGCTAGAATATCTGTGTGGGGCGAGTCACCTGGAAAGAGCACCAACTCGGCTCCTTTTGCAGAAGCTTCCCTGGCATATTCCTCGAGCTTGCGCAAAGTTTGCTCGTTGTCGTAGAGGATCGTGCCCGCTTGGCAGATGGCGATTCTTGGCATTCTTTTGGAAATGGCTGATTGTTGTGGCGGAGAAATGATGACAATATTTTTATCTTATCAAGTGGGTGGACGTGATTACTCAATTATAATGGTTTTTGGTCGAGTTTGTAGTCAATTTCACAGAAAATATGTCGTTTTCAGTGTTTTGTACGCAATTCTCCTCTTTCGGTGCAGGTAATATCTCTTTTAGATTTAGCTCATTTCACGTTTTGTGCAATTTTACATTCATATTTTTGTTTCTAATTAAAGCCTACCTAATTTATTAATCATAACAAATTTATTTAACTTTCTTGTCGTAATTTAACATTTCCTGTACGAAAATTACGTCATTTACCAATCTTTGTACGCAGACACTTTTGTCTCTTGTAGATTTACGAATTAATTTTAATTCCAAATCCATTTTATGTTATTTTTAGGTTTCAGAACAATTTTTAAATATAGTAATATTTATAGTCATAGTCAAATAATTAAATAAATAGTTTTTATCTTGTTAAATTAATAACTTTATTTTCATTAAACATTTTTCTTTTAATTTAGGTGTCGTCACTTAGCTTATAATGTACGCAAAATATGTCACATACTAAAACACAATGTCTCTTGTAGGTTTACGAAATAATTTTAATTCCAAATTCATTTTATGTTATTCATAGGATTCAGATTAAATTTCGAATATAGTAATGTTTATATTTATAGTCAAATAATTAAATTAATAGTGTTTATCTTATTAAAATAATAACTTTATTTTCATTAAACCTTTTTCTTTTAATTTAAGTGTCGTCGCTTAGCTTATAATGTACGCAAAATATGTCACATACTAAAACACAATGTCTCTTGTGAATTTACGATGATTATGTGTTTTCTTATTTTAAGGCTTATTATTATATTTTTTCTATGTTCTATGTATAGACTAAAATATAACATATATCTATGTTATGTTTTTTAGTGTTTTAATTATTCAATACTCATTACTACTTTGTTTTCATATTCATTATAATCTATCTCTTAATTCCGTATTTTAACGTGTATTGTACGACTTTCGCGTCATTTACTGAGTGATGTCTGTAAACATCGCATCTCTTGTGAACTTACGAATACTGCTTCTTATTTTTATTTTCTTTCAGAAAAACATGGATTCATCCAATTTCTAATAGCCAGGATTTCTTGCTTATATTTTAGGTGTCGGTAAGAATTTTATTATTGTCATCATTACCTCGTTTAAGCATTTTTCTCAATAATTTATAATTTCATCAAGTTTAACGTCGTAGAGTTTTGGGTGTCGTACGTGAACATATCGTCTCTTGTTATTTACGAGATTTTAGGATTTTTTTTGCAATTTAAATTGATTTTTATGATTTTCTTCGCATGAATATTCTGTTTCAGGTAATGGGGGATTGCGAAACGAGCGACAACGGGTTTTATAGTTATTCGAGTAAAACGGCACGTGAATTGACAGAAGATGATAAGGAAAAATTGGCGAAACAGGTTTTAAAATGTATTTTTGGTAATTAATACATGTTAATTATTTAATTTAAGACCGTTGTGAGCGACTTTAAGAAGAAAAAGCTTGAAATTGAAGCTCAAAAGAACTGGGACAAGTTTTACAACAGGAATAAGGATAATTTCTTCAAGGATCGGCATTGGAGCCTGGAAGATTTGAAAGAAATCTGTCCCGATGTGAATTTAAACGAGGCGTTGGTATATCTCGAGGCAGGATGTGGTGTTGGCAACATGTTATTCCCGTTGGCTCAAGAGTTACCGAATCTCAAACTTCTTGCGTTCGACTTCTCGAAGAACGCAGTGAACTTGCTTCGCAATCGAGCCGACGACCTCAAGGTTAATTTAATATTTATCTGGAGGCTTATGGAATATTTTCAGATGCACGTTGAAACCGACGTTGTTGATTTGTCGATTGAAAGCGTCGAATCCACATTTTCGCAGACCGCAGACCTTGCCACGCTGATTTTCGTTCTTTCTGCCATTCATCCCGACAAACATCGCATCGCGATTAACAATATGAAAAAATATTTAAAGGTATAGACATAAAAACATTATTTTTAAATTATTTGAATCTTTCCAGCTGAATGGGACGATTGTGATTCGAGATTATGCCATAAACGACTATGCGATGATTCGTTTTGGAAGAGACACAAGAATCGCAGACAGATTCTACGTGAGACAAGATGGTACGAGAGCGTATTACTTCCAGATAGACGAGCTCGTCGAACTGTTCGAGTCATGCGGTTTCAGGTGTGATTCGAGTGAATATCTGCATCGCATCACTATCAATCATAAGAAAGGCGTCAAGGTGCCGAGGATATTCGTGCAAGCTCGTTTCACAAGAGTCTCATAAGAGTTTATTATTCAATAAAATTGATTATAATTCGGCTTGAATCTTCTTTGACCGCAATACGCTCACGAATGATATTTCGCCACTTTTAATCTGTAAATATCACATCTTTTCAAGAGATTTATTGTGGGCATTTCTAAACCTTTTCCTGCTGTCGAATTGTAACTTCTAACCAAAAGCGTATGAACGTGGCGTTTGCGAATAAGTGCCTACCAAACTGCGTCTCCAATTGGCTTCGATCATCATAGTAATAATTCTCATGACCAGTGTAATCGATTGATGGCATTTTTAGACGCACTCGAAGCAGGCATTTGTCATCGTTTCTCGAGAATGCTTGAATATCTCCGATTTTGCGACATTTTGCTCCATTCTTAATTTAAAATTTTATTAAAAATAGTGTTGTCATTTCTAATGTTTTATACGCAATGACGGATGTTTGCACCAAATGCATAATAGTTGACAACATTTTGGGATAATGATTAACTTTTAAATTTTATTATTCATTTCAGAGATCGATGCCTAATGGAAGAATAATAAAAGAAGAGAAAATGATGGGGCCATAAAAAACATTTTTCTCAATTCCTCTTAAATATGTATTGCCCATAATTTCGTAAAAAAGAATGGCCGTCTAAAAAGAGAGCTCATCCAAACGAGATCATCAGTCCATTCTAATATTTTTCCTCTTCCATTAGGCATCGATCTCTGAAAAGGACAATAAATTATTTTTATCTTTTATTATTGACGTTATTAAGATCAATGTCGAATGGAAGTATAAAAAATGATGGTATTGTTTGGGCTGTTTCTTATTATTCCATTAAAATGCCTTATCTTTGTTCGTTTTTAATTTTTAGTTGAATCCATATTTAATTCCTAATTCATTCATTTACCAGATCATAGAGAACCAACAAGAATAAAAACGACGGACGATGCACATCGAACGGCGGCTGCTCGAAGAACCGCGGAACCACAATCGTAACCGTGTCATTATCAATTTGCGCCAACTCCGGTTTGTCGACTTTCATGTCATCTTCAATATGTATTCATCTGCCAGACGATGTCTCAATAACACCTCACCCAGCAAATGACAGAACGTATGATTGACGAGTCCCTGAGCCGGCGTCTCCACGCATTCGCCACTCGGACTAGTCGCACATGAGCAGTTTTCGTCGTCGCCGCTATAGCAATACCTGGAAATATTTGAAGTTGGCGGGATTGGATTCAGCAATTTCTACCTGGAATTTTGATCCAGACAGCGATTGCATTCGTCACATTTCAGCTCCAACGCGTGTGGTGGACAGAACAGGCTACGGCATTTCGTCCAGCCTCTTTAATGGTTTTTTTTTTGTTAAATGAGTGTTGGGTGGAAACAAACCGACAATAAGAAATCAACGCGATTAGGATTATTAGTTTGTTATTCATTTCGATAATCAAATACCACTTTACACTATTCTCGTCTCATCTTTTCGCAAATCAATACTCATTAAAAAAAACTCCCAGTTAAATTCTTGTCACTTTTTTCTGCGTACAAAACCTGCGATTTGACGAAAAATTATAAAAATTTTATTTATTTAATAAACGCGTTTCATATTTATGCACAGGTTTACAATGTGTTAAAATAAAGTTAATAGAGATCAATTATTGAATTTTAAAAACATAATTAGAATCATTTCGTTTTAGCCTTTTTAGCCGGGGTTGCTCCTTTCGTTGTTTCTTTCGCCTTTTCAGCCTTCTTCGCCGTGGTACTTTTTGCCTCCAGGTCGCCCATCTCTCTTTCGATCAATGTGATCAACGTGTTGCATCTCCGTTGCAATTCCTGAACAATTATACAAAATAAAAATGGCTACATTTCCTTTCGCTTACCACTGCTGTTCTCGATTTGAAGAACCAATCAAACCTAAACTGCGGCGCATTTCTCACCGACTGCCGCACCTCTTCATAAACATTCTCCTTGTCGAATCCCAAGCGATGCGTCTCGCACACAAGAAAGCGGTCCTCTTCTTCGGTGTATGTCTTGCCCTTGTTCGTACCATACGAAATGCGCAGTTGATGGAACGGCGCCTTGTACTTGGCAATCTTGGCGTCCAGTGCCTTCTTCACCGCGTGCCGCCTCTGTATCCTTCCCTCGCCCTTCTCAATCTGATTGATAATCTTCTCCGAGTCTTGCAGCTCATCGATGCGTTTCCAGAACACCTTCGCGTAGTTTTTCACCTCGGCCTCGCTCCGGTCCATCTCCTTGGCAATGTTCGTATAGTCAGTTCTTCCGTACTTTTCATTTCCCTAAATGCAACCAAATAGATTCATTCACCTCGACTTCAAACTTACCCGAATAAACGCCTGAAACTCCTTCTTGCTCCAGTCCGTGACACCCTTGGTCAGCAGATTGGCCTTCTCTTCCTGCTCCTCTTCCGTCAAAGGCTTGGCCGAGTTGATCATCTTCTGCTCTTCCTGCTGTCTCTTTTCCGCCTCCTTCTCGCTCACATCCTTTGGCTTCTCCGCCTTGTATCCGATCGACTTTCGGTACCAGTAAATCTCCCGATCGAGCAGTTCGTACAATCTCTTTGGGAAGAATTGAAAGTCGTACACTTGTGGCAACTTGGGCTTGGGCGCCTTCGACTGCTTCTCCACCGGGTTGCCCACCTTCATCGCCTCTTTATAATACAGGTCGACCTGGTAGTTGGCCTTGCGCTCTCTCTTGGGCGGCTCGATCCAGAACGTGCCCATGCCTTCGCTCTGTTTCTCCTTGTAGTTCTCGCCCTCAAACTCGTAAACCGTGTACTTGTTGGTGTCGAATGTCAGGTTCCTCAAATTGTTTTCGCCGAGCCCGTCCATCTTCTCCTTGAGCTCCTGCGTCTTCACCTCGCTCTTCTCCAGGATCGTGTCGATGTCGTCATCGGTTATTGTCGAGTCCTTGGAAGCGAATACCTGCTCGGCGCCATGCCGAATCATGTTGATCATGTCGTCCTTGCCGAGCGTCTTCTGCGCCTCTGCCATTCTGCCCTGCTGGATGACGATGTTGTCGAGTTTCAGCTTCATTTCGGCCTTCTCGATGATGCGCTCGTCGACTGTGTTTTCGGTGATCAGGCGGAATACCCGCACCTGCTTCTTCTGTCCGATTCTGTGCGCACGATCTTGGGCTTGCAAGTCAGCCTGCGGGTTCCAATCCGAGTCGTAGATGATGACCACGTCGGCGGTCGCCAGGTTGATACCGAGACCTCCGGCACGCGTGGTGAGCATAAAGATAAACTTGCTCGAGTTCGGTGCGTTGTAGGCATCAATCGACTTCTGTCGGTCTTCGTGCGCCGTTGAACCGTCCAGCCGGCAATACTCGTAGTTGCGCCACCAGCAGTAGTCTTCGAGAAGGTCGAGCATGCGCGAGAACTGTGAGAAGATGAGCACCCGCGAGCCCTGCTCTTTGAGCTTCGCCAGCAACTTGTCGAGAACCACCATTTTGCCGCTATTGTCGACCAAGTGCTTGTCGGTGGTGTAGGGCGGTCCCGGCTCGGCGCCGTCGAACAAGTACGGATGATTGGAGCACTTTCTCAAATGCATGAGAATGTTCATGAGTCGCATTCTCTCCACCTTTCCCGCGACGTTGAGCACGTCAATGTCCTTCATCAGCACTTTGGTGTACCATTCTCTCTGCATCCTCGACAGACCCACGTACACCTTCACCTCCTTCTTCGGCAGCAGCGATTTCTCCACGTCTGACTTGATACGTCGCAGCAAGAACGGCTGCAAAACCTTGTGCAGTCGCTGCACGAGATCGGTGTTGCCGGCCATCGACTCGTTCGAGAACCATGAGTCAAAGTCCTCAGAGGAGGAGAAAATGTCAGGCAGCAGAAAGTTGAGAAGAGCCCACAGTTCGTGCAGATTGTTTTGCAGCGGCGTACCGGTGATGAGAAGCCGATTCTTGGACTTTAATATGCGCACCACTTCTGACAATTTGCTTTTCTCGTTCTTGATTCGATGCGCTTCATCGATGACGATGTACTTCCAGTGTAGTTTTTTAAACTGCGTTTTCACCTTGAGCATCATTTCATAGGTGGTGCAGCAAACGTCGAAATCCTGGGGCAGGATCCGGTTGTTGATCACATCATTCTGCAAGTCACTACTCATTCAAATTCTTATTTTCAAAACGCACTCACCCTTTCCTTCTCATCTCCAATCACGGTAACCACTCGCATGCTCGGACACCATTTCGCAAACTCGTTGGTCCAATTCCTGAGAGTACTCTTTGGCACGATTACGAGGTGGGGCGATCCCATGTTCTTGTAATGCTTCATGTAACCTATCAAGGAGATCGTCTGCAGTGTTTTTCCCAGTCCCATTTCGTCGGCCAATATTCCGTTGATTCCATTGTGCTGGAGCGAGATGAGCCAGTTCAGACCGCGCACTTGGTAATCCCTCAGCTCTCCGTTCTCAATGTAAAACGGCGACTTGTCAAAGATCACGATAGAGTCTTCTTTGGTCGCTTCCTGGACCATCTCCTCGTCTTCCTCCTTCTCCGTCTTCCGATGTCGATGATCGCCAGCGTCCTTCGGCGGCCTTCCACATTTCGCCTTTTTTCCCGTGTTGTGACTGGCATCTACAAAATCATTATGCTTGAATATCACTAATTGCACGTACATTTTGCAGCGTCTCCGGTGGACAAGCAGTGCGAGAAGTTCTCCGTCTTGGCCAGCAACATTTCGAATCGTTTGAACGAGTCTTCCGGAAAATCTTCTGAAGGCTTTTTAGGCTTAGGTGCTTCCTCTTCCTCATCATCCTCTTCTTCTTCTTCTTCTTCCTCGTGTTTTACTTCAGCCTGAAAACCAGTTTCAATCAATTAAATTCTTCATTAATTTTACATCGTTTGTATCCATTTTCTCGTCTTTTTCTTCTTCTTCTTCCTTATTTTGCTCCTTGTTTATTGTTTCGCATTCCATTTCATCAGACATTATTAACTAAAACAATAGTTTAATTAAGAAATTCAAGAAAAAAATTATGACAGAAAAATTTGAATCCGATTCGCAGCAGCGGGTATGCGTTAACAGACACGCAAAACTGCGGACTATGCATCAAACCAGACGGAATTGAAAGGAAAAACGCCTTTTTACACAGATTACATTAAATTTTACGCCAATTTTAAGAACATAAAACAAGGGTTTATTAACAATATATGAATAATACATAAACAGAACAAGAACAAATAAATAAATAAATATAAAAATCCGAATTCAAATTCTCGCGGCCTTCGAAGAGGCGTTCACCATTAATCTTGGTGCGATCGACATCGACATGAGCTCTTGGAACAACAGTTTGCACGCATATGGAATCCGCACAGCCGACACCTGCGTTTTATTGCGGCACGCCTACAAAATATCACCATTCAAACTCCGCCTCCGATTGGTCCTACAACAAACCTTGCATTCAAAACTGTTGGTTCTCAAGTTGGCCACCACAATCAGGCCGCAATTGTTGCACACGTAGACGTGATACGGGTCGGACACTTCGAACAGGCGTTCTCGCAAGAACTGCGTGGCGCCGTGCGATATCTGACAATCGCGCTCCATTTCTCCGAAACGCAGACCGCCATCCCTCGCTCTTCCCTCCATTGGCTGCCGGTTCATCATCTGAATCGGTCCGCGCGCTCTCGAGTGAATCTTGTCGTCCACCATGTGCTTCAATCTCTGATAATACGTCGGACCAAAGAATATCTACAAAAAACAACCATCGAACAAGTTTTTCCCATCGCATCCCACCTGTGTCGTCAGCTTTCCACCGGTGTGCCCATTATACATAACTTCATTGCCTCTCAAATGATACCCATATTCACTCAGAAGACTGCTAATCTTCTGCACATTCACCGTATCGTTGAACGGCGTCGCATCGCCAATTTCTCCCTTATTCGCTGACAGCTGAACAACCCACAATTCAAAAACCAAAACAAGCGCATCAGTTCCCAACCTTTCCTTGCAGACATTCAATCAAGTGACCAATGGTCATTCTCGATGGCACGGCATGTGGGTTAATAATAATATCTGGTGTCAACCCCTCGCACGTAAATGGCATGTCTTCTTGCCTGTACATAATTCCCATCGTACCTTAAAAAAAACAACAATGTGTGAGTGCTCTTCAGCCCCCCTCTCTGCCTACCTTTCTGTCCGTGCCTAGAAGCAAACTTGTCACCAATCTGCGGCAGACGCACCGATCGAACGCGAATCTTCACAAATTTGTTGCCATCGCTGTTCAATGACAACATCACTTGATCGACTATACCCGTCTCGGAGCTTCTCAAGAACGTCGACGCGTCTCTCTTCGAGTACTTCTTTCCGCTCGCGTCCAAATCATCGTCCTACGAAGCACACAAACCCCGATAACCATAATTTCCCAAACCACTTACCACTTCCGGAAGAGCAACCGTCTTTCCAATAATCACATCGTCTCCGGACACACGCATTCCGGGAGATATGATTCCATCTTCGTCCAGCTTTTCATACAAAGAGTGGCGCATTCCGGAGCATTTGTCCCTCGTCGGTTTCTCGATGAGTTCTTCATTCGGGTTGTCCAAGTTCGCTTCATTATCACGATATGACCGATAAAACACCTGCAACTCAGCTTTCAACCACTCCCCATGACTCCCTCACCGATCTAAACAGTCCTCGGTCGATCGCCGAGCTGTTCATAATAACCGAATCTTCTTGATTGTAGCCCGAATATGACAAAATGGCGACGATCGCATTGATACCGGCAGGAAGTTCGTTGAACCGCAGGTACTCCATAGATCTTGTCGTCACCAGCGGCTTCTGCGGGTAATAGAGCACATGCGCCAGCGTGTCCATGCGCACGTGGAAATTCGTCGTGTACACGCCCATCGCCTGCTTACCCATAGCACTTTGATAGGTGTTTCTCGGCGACTGGTTGTGGTCGGGGAACGGGATGATCGACGCGCACACTCCCAGAATCATCGCCGGGTTGATTTCGCAGTGCGTGTGTGTGTCGCAGTAGCCGCCTGACTTCAAGTCTTCCGGCATCATCGCTATCATCGACGTCTCCTCTTCCATCGAGTCGATGAGCTCGACGACGCCGCCGCCGACGAGGTCCGACCACGAGTACTTCTTCTGCTCGCCGTTGTCCTTGAGCAACTCGATGTGCTTCCTCTTCAGCGCCAGCTTCTGGTTCTCGACAATTAGCAGCGGCCGGCAGACCCTTCCCGCGTCCGTGTAGATGCGGATCTCGCGGTCGCGGATGTCCCTCACCATTGACACTTCCGACACGATGACGTCCATCTTCCTGCGCAACTTCTTGATCGTCGACATTAAATGATCCGGGTCCCTGTGGATGCCAACCCACGCGCCGTTCACGAAAATCTTCGTCGCGTCCGATATCGCCGACGGCGACACTTCTTCCAAGTTCTCCATTGACCACTCTTCCAGAAACTCGAGAATCGGCTCCGGTTCCGAACCGACCGAGATGTAGGCCATCAGCGCCAGGTTCTTGACCAGTCCTACAGCCTGTCCTTCCGGCGTCTCCGCAGGACACACCATTCCCCACTGCGTGTTGTGCAACTGGCGCGGCTTCGCCAACTTGCCTTCCCTGCCGATCGGCGAATTGGCGCGCCGCAAGTGTGACAATGTCGCCGTGTAGGTGAGTCGGTTCAATACCTGCGACACGCCGGCTCGCGATTGATGCGCCTTCTTTTGGTCTCCCCAGTTGCCAGTGGCGAGCGAATACGTGAGACCACGAGTGATCGTTGATGTTTTCACGCACACGTCAAGCGTGAAGTCGCCGTTTTTGTTGATGTACTTTTGAGCAACCATTCTCATCTAAATACACGTTTAAGACGACTTCCAAACAAAAAACCAACCTCCTTCAGCAAGTTTCTAAAAAGAGCTCTAAACAAGAAAGCGAGCAATGGTCCGGCCAGATCCAATCTCTTATTTCCAATATGATCACGATCGTCGAGTTCTCTCCGACCCAGCGCGGCTATCAGCAGCCTGTGCACCATGTATCCAATGAAGAACTGAAATCCAAATCTATTCTCATTTTAAAATCCGCCGATCTCACCGCTTTCTTTGTTTCACAATGCTCCGACACTCCAATGTGCGGCAATAATTCCTTTTGCAGAATCTCCCTCGCATACTTGATTCTGTGTTCCTTCGTCACGCCTGGTTTGGCTCCGCGCGTTCCAATAAAGTTCAAAGCCACGTTTTGCTCTTGAATGACGAATGCTTCGTCCAGCGACGGCTTTACCATTTCCATCATCTCGGGGTCTTCAAAGTCGTAAATGATGTGTTCTAGAATGTCGCGATCTGAGACGAATCCGAGAGCTCGGAAAACTATCATAATCGGGATTTCATGCTTGATATAGGGCAGGATTCCAATGATGCGTTGCCCCATGGCCGTCTTCTTGCCGCCACCACCTCCTCCTCTGGATAGCATGTTCACCCACATTGTAGAGACGGGCCTGCTCGAGTTTTCCAGACAAGAGCGGCACTCTGTCTTGAACGCGTATTTGCCGTCCTTCATCGAGAATACATACACCGTGTTGGTGGCCATTTTCTCCTGAGCGATCAGCACCTTCTCTGATCCATTGATGACAAAGTAACCACCAGGATCCAGTGGGCACTCATTAAGCTCTGTCAAGTCACGATCGGTCATATTCGAAAGCATACAATAACTCGACCTGCAATCTTATACATCATAATACTCGCATTGATTCAATAAACCTCAGCATGATGGGAACCTTGCCGACAAACACCTTCTCACTAACCCTCTCTGACACATTATCATCGTGCTGCGTCCTCTTGGTAATATCGACATACAATGGCGAGGCGTACGTCAGGTTCCTCAACCTCGCCTCGTTTGGCATCATTGGCATCGGTGCTCCATCTTTCTCCCAATGCGTTGGTTTTGACAAGTAGATTTGGCCGAATTTCAGCGAGAACTTGGTCGGATTCTCAATGTCTCCCTGCATATGCTGCACTTCTGATTGTAATTCGACTGGCGGCGAGTCTTCGACGATTCGCTGCACGTTCATTTGCACGAATTCATCGAACGAGTCGAGTTGCTGCCGCACCAAACCCTACAGATGAATATTTAGGTCTTAATTAGTTGGGTAGCATACTTTTTCGTCGAAGTAGGCGCTGATTACTATCCAGCAAGCTTCTTGCCATTGTTCTGAAGTGATCTCGTCTTCATCGTCTTCGTCGTCCATGCACTCTTCGATCTCGTTGATGTCATCGTCTTCATAATCGTGCATCATATTTTTCTTGCTACAATTTAGTTGTTTATAATAAGTGTTAAGGGAAACTTAAAGAATTTAATTTAAAGAGTTTTTTCAATTTTTTAAGAATAAATTTCCGTTCCGCAATAACCATGACGAGCATATTGCGTACAATTCAACATATTTTACGTCATTTTTGTTATTTCATTATAATTATAAATTAATTTTTGAATTGAATTCCTTCAATGAGAAACCAATCATGTCTTCAATTTCAGCCGACCACGCGATTTTTCTGGAATTCCGAATCGACCTTAAATCCAATTAGAGCCGAGCCGCTGATTGTTTCGACAAACAAAAAATGGTCGAGCAGCCGCATCCAAATCACGAGAAAGGTCCCTAATCGAATTAAACTCGAAGCGTCAGACAAAAAAAAAAGAGGCCGAATATTCCCCCAATCTTGGCCCTGCTTCTTTCAATTTTTGATCGATGCGTTCCGAAATTCCCCAAAGACTCGCCAATGTTTTTGGTTTCTTTCAGTTGCTGCTCTTGCATTCACACACCGAGCCGAACAATTGTCTATTTATGACGAGTTATTTGAATCGCTGCAAAATTGGTCAGAGTGAGTCTCTTTTCGTGCTCTCATTAGCCAACTGCTTCAGATCGCAACCTGCGACGGTCCAAGGAGAACATCGAGATTGTTCCGCAGGAGACGTGCGTGCAGCACGAAAGTTTGTTTCAGTGAAATGTTTACTTCTAAAACGAGTTGCAGCGTCGGATTGCATTCTCACCGAATCGAGCACCACCATTCCCATCGATTCCAGTAAGAAGCGTCAGAATCCAAAAGGAGACATCCAGATTGCCGAGAAGATGAGATGAGCACATTGTTCTCCATATAATACGGGTTCTTTATTATTCCAATATTTTTAACCCATTCGCTAGATAAACAATATACCCCATTCATCAAAGTATCAATGAGCTTTATTATACACACACACAATCATATACAAGTTTTAATTATTATTCCCACTGCTATTTTTCAACAGTTCCTCATCGCTCAAAACCATTCCGTCCAGGTCCAAGTTGCTCATCAGTGTTCTCAAATAGTTCATCGTGCTTGGGTCTTCCAATAAAAGCGGCTTGAATGTAAGGTCCTTCAACTGGTCCGGAAGACACTGCTTCAACGCTTGCTGTGCCCTAAACCACAATTCCCCTAAAACGTACCATCTCCTTTCCCTACCTCGCGTTATCGCTCAATCTACTATAGCATCTAATCACGTGCTTGAGCAGCCTTGAAGAGGGCTCCCTCGACAATTTCAACACCATCTTTCCCAATATCATCGCCACGTGGCTAAACCTTTCATACGTCTGACAAATGTATGACAATCCCGTATCATCCAGCAATATCTTTTGCAATATGAACGTAGCCACCGTCTTTGACAATTCTGTGCCCTGCTCCATGATCCTTAGGCATAATGGGATAATCTCCGTGGACAATAGAAAATTAATGACCGTCAATAGTTGCTCCTTATCATCCGTCTTCACCAAGGCGCCAATTACTCCGAGCGAGGTGAGTCTCAGATACTCAAACGATCTCGAAGCCTTGGTTGTGTGCAAAAACGGGTACAAGTAAAGGGGAATGTGAGCTTGCAAGAAAGGCGCTCTCGTCTCGCGGTGACTGGCGACACATTGCATCAAAGCGAGTGCATTGCAAACTCGGTTCGACTGAACTGCGGTCAGGTTCGCTGGCATGATCGCCGGGTAAATGGCGACCACTTCTTGCAGGAGAACCGCCATAGTGCCGAACGAGTACCACAGCCACACGGGCAGCTCCGGCACACTATCTCTCTTCTTGCTCAGCTCAAGAAGTGCTGTCTCTCTCTTCCTCGGGTCTTTTAGGTCGACGATCCATTGTAATATCTCTTCCCTGTAATATAAAGCAAATCAACAAACAAATTTGCTCCAAACGTGTTAATCTCCATATTAGTAGAAGACGGCTGGGCAATTTGCTGCGCTTGCGTTGCGGGTGACATTCGTGATTGAACAACGATCATCTTAATTGTAGAATTAATCCAAAAAAACACATTGAAAACGTAAAAGGTAAGATTATGGCAAAACGACCATAATAGGAAAAACACAATTAACAGGTATTATAAATATTTTATTCATCCCATTACTGGGTTTCCAATATACACCATCGATACTTCCGTATTTCCATAAACCGCACATATCGCTGGATAAAGCCGCACAGGTGGAAGATTGTCAAAGGCGATTCCCATGAATTCCGCGTTGCGTTCAAAATATGCCAAATGCTTGTCACAGTCTATCACCAATCGTATCTTTTCTCCAATCTACAACATGTTATTACATATTTCTAGCAATTTCTACAATCTCACCTCATACTTCGGCGGGTTCTTCATCTTCGGATATGTTCCCAACTGTTCTCCGTTGTGCATAATCGCATTATCAACCAGATTCCATCCCCACGATTGATCATCGCTTCCCAACAGTGCCACATAGCCAACACAATGGAGAGCCGCGTGCTTCGTTGCCAATCCGACCACCGCCACCGTGCCCAACGGACCTTCCCAAGAAATGTCAAACGCGTGCACGCCTGTCACCACTCCCCTCTTGCTTCTCACGCCATCCGTCGACTGCGCCACCGGCTGCCTATGCACCGTGAACCCATTCGTCCGTACATAGTTGTTCCTCGATATATCCATGTCATTCCACGCGAACATCCACGCGCGTAGCTTCTTCTTCGCCGACGTTAGCTCGCATAGTAAATAAGGATCACTCAACGCCGCTGCTGGCACATTCCTCATCATGAGCCTCTTCCAAACATCCGAATCTTCGAGTGACAGCGCGTTATTCCATTTTCGACATGTCAGCATGCAGCTTTTCAAGTCTTTCAATGGCAAGTACGAAAAAATGTTTATAAGAATGTGGTGCGGCATGTTCTCAGCGCTTTTCTCCTCTAATCTCGCCTTTTTGTGACGTCTAATTCCCTTCGTTGACGGCGCAAGGTTTCCTTCATCATCTTGCAACGTTTCCTTGTTGGGAGAAACCAACTGCGGCTGCTCTTCCGCAACAGTTTTCGCCATTATCTTCTCATTGTCATTTATATTATATAAAATATCCAAATTAACTATAACTATCCTGAAAAAAAGATACATTAAGTGTGCGAGATTCACGAAAAAGGTATATGAATTATGAAAAATAACATAATATATTAAAAAGTAAACAATAATATTAAAAAATGTTTATTTATATAATAAAACAATCAGGTCAACTTCGTTGTAAACTAAAATTCTGATCCTTTAAATACGCCTACGAGAGAAATACTTAAATCGAGCGTTTCAGTCATTCAGAAGAGCTCTCTACTGACTCGGTCAACGTTTAGTTCTAAGGGCAACCCACTCAATTGAAGTGTTCTTATAAAAAACACGAACCAAAACAATAACGAAACTGGACTGTCTAATATAACTATCAAAATCATACTCATAATTATTTCCTGTCCGTCTGAATCTGAAAAAAAGAACAGATAAAAATGAAGAGACGAACATATAAATATATATCAATAATTAAAAACTAAAACAATATTTATATAACAACTACAACAATAAAAACCTCTATATTATTTCTTCACCTTGGCAATCTTCGCCTTTGTCTTATCACGTCCCGCTGATTTCTTCGCATCCGCATCCGTAAATTGAATCGACGGCGATGTAAATCGGAACAAGTTTTTGGAGTAAACTTCATTATGTCTCAACTCCTTCGGTATCACATTTTCATTTTCTTGTAGCTCTTCTTCTTCCTCCTCTTCGATGGTTTCCAGGGACGGTGTCCAAGTCGGTAGCGGCGCCTTCTTGATCTTCTTTTCCTCTTGAATACAATCCTTCAGAAGTAGGACTTCACCGATATCCCCTGGCACACTGCCTTTGACATAAATTACTTGTTTGTCGATGTTCATACGAACCACCTGAATCGCAAATATAAAAGAAATAAATGCAATTTAATTCAACCTCCAGGCCACTAACAGTTCTCCATTCGTAACCCATATGTCCGGGCATCCTCTTTCCTGGCCAGATACGAGCATCTCCCACGGATCCTATCGATCCGATGCGTCTGTGTGATTTGGTAGTTCTCCTTTGTGGTTGTCCCTTCATTCCCCATCTGTGCATGCCTCCTTGGAAGCCCCAGTCGATTGTCTTTCCTGTAGCGGTTACAAACTGTCCTACTTGGAAGTGACGAGCATCTAATTGCTGTCCAACCGCTGGTAAAGCATCTTCGCTGACAATAAAGCAAGCCACATTCTGTTTCACTGGAATCCCAGCCCTCTGGAACTGTCGTCGATAACCGATAGAGTAATCCATTGGATTTACGGTACCTGCTCCAACAGTTACCTAAACAAGATCATATTTCCACACGAGAAAAAAACTTTGTTACCTTCCACATTGGGCCATTCCGATTAAATGCCTTTCTCTTTCCAACAACACTTTTCTTGAACCATTCTTCAGGCGAAGTCACGCTCACCACATTATTATCAAACACTTCCAGTAGCGTGCACAGAATTCGCTCTCCCTTCTTTGTCCACTGTGGAACCATTCCAATTTTTCTAACCACCAGACCCACGCGTCTTGTAGTTTCCGGAATTTCCGCCACTGTGGCTTCAACGTCCATTCGTTGCGAATTCGCTGCCAATAAATTATTCTCTTTCTCGAGCACTGATTCCAATAGGTTTCTATAATCTATTAAATATGAATATAGTATAATGCAAAAATTATTACTTGGTTACGCCAGTGATTGGCGTATTCCTGCTATGGGTCGGCTCATTTATTGGAGGAAGCCATGGTACTGGCGTCAATGTGCGTCGTCGTCCTCGTGATTGTGTTAAATGGTGAGAACCGGTTATGAGAAGGCGATTCCACTCACATGGTCCGTTGTTTGAGACACTGGTTACTAATGTACGCAGCATCTAAACGTGAAAATTCAGTTGTTTTGAAAATAATAAAACCAGAAAAAAATGTAGAGAAAAAATTATATGCGGCAGTTTACGAACATCAGTTTTGAACGCAGTTTCAGGTCCCACCCCCACATTACTGAAAATCAACAAAAAAATTAAAATTTAAAAATGTTTAAAGCTTTTAGTCTATAGTCCTTAATAATTTAAAAGTTTGATTTAATTTATTAAATAAGGGCCCTTATATAAGGATTTTTAATGTTTTTAAGGATATCGGAAAAAAGGGGGCGTGGTCAAAACTGCGTTCAAAACCGATTTTGGTAATGTGGCACGCACTTTTAATTGTCAATTTTTATTTGTAACAGAAATTATTCGAAAATTTTCAGATGAAGAAAGTGGATCTATTTCGATTAATCTGGAAGCATTATAAGTTTAAACCAGCACAATTGCGATCGGATCGTGAGAAACCTTACTACATATCCCGTCAGAATCGATCACTAGATGATTACTCTATTGTAGGTGACTTTCCGCTAATCTTGAATATTAAATTGTTTTCAGATAACCGTTAGTGAAGATAGTCCCAGAGTCATAAAGGGTCTTAATGACAATATGAGTTTTGTGGATAAAATTGGATGCGGTTCACATTTTATGAAGAAGATGGGGATTGTAAGGGGCATTGGATTGGATTCACAGAGGGAGGAAATGCTAGAAAATGGCCAGTCTGTCTTTGCTGAAGTTCTTCGAGCTACAAGAGAGGTACAATTTGTTTTTAATATTTTGTTTTAAAGTTAAGAGTAGAATGATTTCAGCCAATTATCGGAAGTAACATTCGGGGGAATGAAGACTCTGGAATTCCATAGAAAAGCCGCATCAAAGTTGAATAGCGGCCAATTGGAGGCGCTCAAATTTGGAACTGACGACTTCCTCGGACAGGATGGCTTTATTCTCCAATATAGTCCCATTCAGATTGATCGCGACGGATTGTCTTGGTTCATTCATGATATTAATTATGTGAGCATGGATGCCACCGATGAGAAATATATGCTAGAGGATGGGAAACCAAAAGTTTACTTGAGGTCTTGTCGTGTCAATTCTACAATGGATATCTTAATATTTACTACAGGTATAAATTGATTTTGGGGGCATTGAGACAGCAAATGGAACTAATGACGGAGTTGAAGAAGAATTACGACCCAACATGGGAACAGAAGATGAAATTGCCCAAGGGTTATGGTTTTGAATCGCCGAGAATTGTTTTTGTTGAGTTGGATATTTGCCAAGAAGTTGTTACGCCACCGACTATACCTTTGAAGTTGTATGATGAAAGGATGTTGTATGATTTTCATTTGTTCGTATTATAGGTTTTTGTTTATAATAAATAGTGTAAATATTTAGCGGTTAAATATGGGAGCCAAGGTTTTAAATACTAAGGATATCTTTAAAACATATAAATAAGAACACTAAATAAGCAGACCCGGGATTTGGCGTTTGAGCCCAAAGCAGACCCTTAAATATGCACATATTTTATATAAGCAGACCCTAAGGTTGCTTGTTTTTAAGCAGACCCAAATCTCGTTGCTTTGTTGAGTTATGCAGACCGACCATATGATTAGGCTTTTATAAGCAGACCCGCTGAGAGATACATGTCATTTAACCAGACCGAGATTTTAATAATTCTCAACTCGAAAAACCATTTCTAAACCAAAATAAAATCAAAAAAGGGTATTTTATTATCAGAAACAAAATGAGTGAGATCTATAAATTAAAACTCCCAAATAATCAAACATTGGTTAAAGCACTTCCATGCAAATAAATTACCAAAAAATATATATATGCTATAATCAAATTATTATGCGAATTTTCTCTCAAATTATTAATATATTACTATTATTATGATTTGCTAATTACATTAATAACATTTCTAAGATACTGCAATAACTGATGCAAATGATGCTTCGAGCCTGATATTAACTCGAAATTCACCTCATCGGTCGACTCATCTATTGATCGTACAGTTGCGCGGAATTTTATTCCCTGTTTCAATTTATTATCTTCATCTACTGGAAAGTAGGCCTAAAAATAAACTGAAAAAATAAAATTCTCGCAATGCGCGGTTACCTGAATGCATTTGTTAATTGTATTATTCGATTGTTCTGTATCACAGCTCACAAAGTTACCCGAATTACATAAAGAATCTCGTCCATCACCGCTACCGAGATAAGTTTGAGTTGATTGATCATTTGATAATGGTTTCAAACGTTTCGCAGGATTGTTTCGAGCTTCTGCCCGTCGTCGTGCACGCTGGTGCGTCCATGTGACCTTTTTGCACTCACATATCATCTGAACAACCATTTATTCGTGGGATAAATAGAATCAATACCGAGTTCAATTCTTCCTTATTGATTACGGCATCGAGAGCTTTCAGTTGGTTTTCAAGTCGGAGCATGCCTGGAGCAGGACACGTGAGTGATATCTTCTTGTCGATTGGAGTGAGGATCAAGCTTCGTATAAATGTCCACGCTATGATCCAGCGCTGTGTTTTTCCTTGGTTTAGAGTTGAAATGCAAAGTTTAACATCAAGCCTCTCTAATCGACTTCTCAGAGGCTTCAGGCTCTGCTTCCTCCCAAGCATTGACGTATAAATTCTATTTCACATAGACATGAAACCCAAAAAATGACTTACTTTACGCGATCTCTCAGAACTATGCTGTCGTCAATGATGCGATTGACAAAGTCGACCTCGCCTCCAGGCACCTGAAGCTCAGCGGAAGAAGCGAACGTTATCGAGTGCGGAGCTGAGCGCTCTTCAAGCACAACACGATTCGAGTATTTCTCACCGCCCAGGGAAGGCTCCGCGCAGAACTTGTTGTCGGTCGTCTCGAAAAACGGCGGGTTACACATGCAGAAAGTGAACGTCTTGTTGCCGACTTCGCTGATCATGTCCTTTTTGGTGGATTAAGGGTAAGAGTGGAAAGAGTTCTCGGATTTACCATCAATACGGTTTTGGCATTCGGGTTGACTAGAGCCACGCATATCCGCTCGCTTAAATTGTTCCGCGCCACGTTCTTATGTGCCGCCTCTACAGACTTCTGATCGCCATCTGTTGCAACAAACTTCCATTGGTGATTTGTAGTCGAACCCAATAGCGGATAGATACAAGAGGCGCCGGTTCCTGAACAAATCATTATTGTTATTGTATTCGAATAAATACGCACCAATGTCAATCCCAATGACGTCATCATTGAGACCGTTTATGTTCAATAAATCTTCTATAAACAGTATGTAATTCAATTTCTGTGGAATTCGCGGCACCAAGGAACCCAACGGCAGATCTACATCGAGATTGAAGTCGTTTTTGAGAAGCGTTTGTGTTAGACACCGTACCGCAGAATCGTCACGAAAATTAACGTGCACCTGAAAATTTAATCGGTTTTATTCTGTAAATTAAATCTGCCAAAAACCTTTCCATTGTTAGCCATTGTGCAGTGCTTCCGGAATTCGGGGAACTTGATAGCGAGTTGTTTAAAATCTGGTGGTTTGTCTTTGTAAGGATTGCGCGGGTGCATATCCTTATTTAAAGACATGCTGCAAATATGATAATTAGACGTTGAAAATAAAAAAAATAAAATAAATGCCTAGTAAATCAACAACAGTTTAATCGCCGCCAAATTGCGTACATTGCGTACTTGTCGTCAGTTAAAATGTTTATTTAAACATAAAGTAGAAACTATAATTGCTTAAATTATAGCGTTGTAGGAATGTTATCAGTGACACGAATAGGAAGAAGTATACGCAAGTTTTCCAAAGAAATCATTAAACCACCTGGATATAAGGTATTTGTAATAATTCGAAATTGAAAAGAATTCAAGCTTTCAGTCAAAAGACGACCATCTTAAACGTTTCATAATCGACAAGATCCGCGCATCCGGGCCTATCACAGTTGCCGAGTACATGAAAACATGCGTTTCGGCGCCCGCAGTCGGCTACTACGGCCGTTTCTCCGACGAATCTCGGGTGTTTGGTTCGTCCGGCGATTTCATCACGTCGCCCGAGCTCACGCAATTATTCGGCGAGATGATCGGCGTCTGGTAGCGATCGGATTGAATGATATTCGAATCGCATTCTTATAGGATTTACTACGAACTCGCCAACACTGGCCAGAAGGGCCCATGGAACCTGGTGGAGCTGGGTCCCGGACGCGGCCAATTGATGTCGGATATTCTACGATGTCTGAGCAAGTTCCAAGACAAGGACGTGTCGATCCATCTTGTCGAAACATCGGACGCGCTTATTAAAGAGCAAGAGAGACTGCTGTGCGTTGACAATTCCACGAAATCGTGCCACGAGCAGAAGTACGTGCGCAAGAATAAATCCAAGGAGGGCTTTGACGTGTACTGGTATAAGAACATTGACGATCTGCCTGACGGGGTGAGGCCGTTGGTTTGAATGCGCACAAAGCTTACTTCAGTTCACAGTGTTTATCGGCAATGAGTTCCTCGATGCTCTTCCCGTGCATCAGTTTGTGAGGAATGGCAAAACTTGGCACGAGGTTTACGTCAACCTCGATAACGGCCAACTCGTGTTCATGCAATCCAAAGGAGAGAACCTTCACACGCAGGGTCTCATCCCGGCGCACGTCCGTCAATCCGATAGGAGCACGTGGGAAGTGTCTCCAGAAGCGGGCACGACTGTTACCCAAATCTCCGACAGGATTACCGCTTACGGCGGCTTCGCGCTCTTGATTGACTACGGACATGACGGCAGCAGGGATACGCACTCGTTTAGAGCCTACAAGAGCCACAAGCAGGTTTTGGTGTTCACCGCTCTCTCTCTCTCTCTCATAGTGCAACTCCTTTAGGTACATCCTTTGTCCAACCCAGGACACATCGATCTCACCGCGGATGTTGACTTCGGCTACTTGTCCAACCTGGTAGGCAGCACGTGTCTCGTCTATGGACCCAACACGCAACGGGAGCTTCTGGCGCAACTTGGGATTGAATACCGATTACGTCGTCTGCTTCAAATCACGGGTAAACGCGAAACGCAGGAACACATGATTAGTAAGTTAAGTTTCGGGTGGTTTTCTCTATACCAAAGATTGCAGAAGCTTATAATTATCTAATGGGAGACATGGGAGAAAAGTTTAAAGCGATCGCAATGTTTCCCAAGACTTTGGAGAACATTTTGAATGCTAGGGGAGGACCCACCGGGTTTGCGAGCAGGGAAAATAAAGATTGTTAATTTAATAAATGTTTGGATTCTAGAAACCACCCTGACCATTTTTATGTAACATATAAATACGAAATTGTAAACAACATATTCAATGAAAAAATGTAGCAAAGATTATAAAACAGCAATAATGTTTGCTCAATTTGCAGCGGCTGTTCCTTCTCATTCTGTTTCAGTTTGCAAGACAATGTTTCCTGTAAACAAGAATTCCTCAATAAAATCAAGCTAACAACAAACCTTGTTCAACGTATGGCTGATTATTAAGCTATCTTCTTCCCCCTTCGAGAAAACGATTCCATAATCACTATAATCCCGCTCATTATATACAGTTGAGAACCATCCCCATATGCGTTGAGCCCTTAAATCTAACATTGAATAAAAATTTGTGCGCAAAAACCACCAACCTTCTATCGAAAATTCGAAAATTCTCAAAATTGCGCTCGCTTAGTAACATTTTGGTTTTCTCTCTTATCGCTTCAGTCTCGTACTTATCAAAACGAAGTTCGTTGCTATTTAGCACATTCCTTCTCTCATTTCCGTTAAGATTTAGAGGAATGAAATGAGCTTCGGTTGTCAACAGATAGTCATCCACATTGAACGGAACATCATCTGATTCGGTGAATATCAAATACAAGTATTTCAGTGTCTCCGACAAAACGAAGGATTCCATCTGGTCCTCGTTCACCATTCCCTGAACATCTTTCAGCGACGCATATCCACATTCAACCTTCACATATTCTTCAATGTTTTCCATGACATTCGCAGCCACTCGCAGGTAATGCTCATCTTGAGTATGTTTGTACAGAAAATACGTACTTTCAACAAACTCTGGACGGATAGGATGTGCACTCCAGTACACTTCGAGTCGTCTTGTGAACGCTTCGGGCAGGAATTTGTGCTTTCTCACAACTTGATTGAACATCTCGTGTAATTCGATCGCCGCCGCAATATCCCCGTTCAATACTTGTAAGCCGGGCCAAAATGCATGCAGCGAATCGACAAATTCGCGCGTTACTATCTCGGGTCTCATCATATCCACATTCATGTAGAAAGGTTTCTTATACATGTGCGTATTGATGGCTGCATTATGCTTAATTCGTATTTTAATCGCAAGAATGGTTGCTTACTTTTCTAAATCGATCAAGATACGTCGGATCATCGAGCAAAAGAAATGCCTTGAAGCAATATTCATAATAAGAATCCATTCCAGCGCCAATGCCACTTTCTAAATAAGTCAAATAGAATTTGTTCAATTGTGTTAAAACCTCGTCTAATCCATTCGCCGGTGTGAATATCGATAACAGATCCAACCAAGTCTGTCGATTTAGACCGACTTTGCCAGATGAAATCCATTGCTCTTTTCGCCTTCACCAAGAGCTTTATATTTTCAACACTTCATTCATCTAACCTTTTCCTCATATATTCGATCACCAGTGAGCATTGAAACCGCCGTCATTTCAAGGAGCATGGTTCCTGCGCAGGCAGTGCATGTGTGTGTTTGGTATTTCAGATTTCTGTTCAATCCATAACGCAAATTAATCTGGCGACGCTAGAAATCAGTGAAAGCAGCAACAAACAAAATATACCTTACTATACGGCAGTCCTGTTTTGGTGTCAAATGCTGGCAACAATCTATCCGCCATGTCCTTCGCCTTGGATACCAGTTGGTCCTTGTAGAATGACAAACGTTGAGGATTTCTATTTTTCACAACTTGAGCCATAAAATGGGCTTAAACTAGTTAATCTTATCAATAGAGAACAACTGCAATGTCTCACCAGATAAAAGTCCGCCAAGTACACGAATGTTTGTTTCAAAAACACTTACATCCATGTCATTATCGAATGTGACATTGTTGATAACCAATCTGAGAGCGTTTTCAAATTCGTCCAACTCATTTAATAATACAAGTGTGTCCATTGAATCAATTAAAGTTAGTGAGAAGCTGAAGAAAAAATCTACTTTTGAACAGAAACCACCGCGATGCAACCAACTTCCCGAGAATCTCGTCCACATTTCCCCGTGATGGTGAAATTCCACGAATTCTTCCCTTACAAGATAATGGCATCAACTCATCCGCAGGGAATGCATGATTCATATACGATTTGTAGCCGTGCATAAACATTGAATGCGCTTTCTGTCTGGAAATTTATTGAATTCTAAAATATTATTTCAGATAATTTTACCTATAAGTTGACTTTCTTTCCCGGATATTACAATAACAAAAGTTTAGTAGAATGACCAGTAGTGTAATACATAATTTACAAGAAGACATTATTTAACCCGTTCATTTAGTATTTGTAAAAAATGAGCTGAAACAAAATTATAATATTCCAAATAAGGTGCATTTTGTGCAACCACCACTGACACAATTTTACAGACAATTTCAAAAATAAAATTGTTCTTTTTCTGCTCTTTGTGCAAACTGTGATCAATATTTGTGTTTATATATCGAATTGTAAACATTTACTGCATTATATATCCGTTTTCCATTGATATAAACTTTTAAAAATATTCATTTTAAAAATTTAATTATCCCTACAATATTCCCAATTAACACCAAAAATGGTTTAGCAGAAATATTTAATGACCGTACAATTGTTCTTCCACGTCCATTCTCTTTTATTTTTCCCTTTTTTGCATAATTTTATTAACAAGTTCCAGGGATTGGATCAATAATAAACTCATCAAACCATGGTAAAAATTACATAATAAAGCTGCCACATTGGCTATTTTCAGTTGGTTTTACTAATCGGCGACTTCCACCTTCCACATCGCGCCTCCAACCTTTCGCCAAAGTTCCGCAAACTGTTGGTTCCCAACAAGATGCAGCATATTCTCTGCACTGGCAACCTGTGCACCAACGAGACCTTCGATTACCTCCGGTGAGCCGCCAACAGAAAGCCGTCAAACAAACGCTTCCTTTCAGCTCGCTCTCCTCTGACGTTCACGTTGTTCGCGGCGATTTCGACGACGATTGCAAGTACCCCGACACCAAAGTGGTCACAATTGGCCAGTTTCGCATTGGCATCTGTCACGGCCACCAGATCATCCCCTGGGGTGATTCTAGAGTAGAGTTCTTCCTTCAATCAACCTTCCACTGCAAATTGTCTTGTAGATGCTCGAGCTGCTGGCGCGACAACTCGACGTCGATGTTCTCGTCACCGGCAACACCTACAACTGCACAGCCAAGGAGGCCAACGGGCGCTTCTTCGTCGACCCAGGTAGTGCCACTGGAGCTTTCTCGCTTTCGAAACAAGACAACATCCCTTCTTTTGCTCTTCTCGACGTTCAGGCGGATAGCGTTGTGACATATCTGTACAGATTAATTGATGATAATGTAAAGGTGGACCGCGTTATTTATAAGAAACCAAACTTGATAGGCTGATTTAATATTAGCGCAATATTTATTTATTTATATATAAATGTATAAATTATTTAATACTTGGGCTTCTTGTAATCGGTATCCCTGAAAATTAAATTTGGTCTCTATTAAAAACCATTACTTTCTTACCCTCCATCGGCCGCTGATTTTCTCTTTTCCATTATCTTATTAATCTGACTCAATTCGCGATCGATTTTCTTCGCTTCAGACATGGCTTGATGCTTTCGTGTTTTGCGTCCATCTCCCGTTTTCAGACCGTATTGATAAGCAGCTTTTGGCAGCGCTTCTCTGCCTTCCTGAAAAAATGAAATAGTTACGAGTTTTCCAACGTTCTCTTGCCTGATAATTCGCATAATCCTCCTCCGTGTCAAAGTCCCAGCGATTGACGACGCCTTTCTTCAATCCCATGTCCATCTTCGAGAAATCATCGTCATCCGAATCCCATCCGGAACCAAGTTCCGCCATTCCACCCGGGTAGCATTCATCATAACCGGCACTTTCTGTTTCCTTTCTCCGTTTTTCGAGTTTCTCTTCCAGCTGTTTCTGCTTCTCCTTTTCATCTCTTTCCCGCCGGTGGTGAGAAGACGACGAAGAGGACGAGGAGGGTTTCGTGGACCTGTGCTCCTTTGGCTTCTCGAAGTAATCACGTTTAGTTCTTTCCCTAGACCTGGACCGTCTCCTCCTCGGCACGTAATCATCCAAGTCGTCGTAAATGCTCTCGCCCTTAGCCTTTGCAGGTTTTTCTTCCCGTCTTGTCGATGCCACCTCTTCCTTCTTTTTGTTCTTCTTGTGATCAGTTCGCAGATAAGAGAGAACTTGCGTCAATTTCGCAATGATCAGATTATTGGCTTTAATGGACTGTATGGATTCAGGGCGCGGGCAATCGTGGAGAGACCTTAGCAACGTAGTGGGAATTTCAGAGTCGTCATCCTCCAATTCGACAACGTACGCCATTCGCCCTTTTGCAAAGAGATCATTTTTTAGAGGAAGCTCGTTCTTGAACAGAACTCGGTGCATCGAGCGTACCATTCGATTCTCTGAATTCGATTGAACCAACTCGTTTTTCAAGTCAGTGGTAGCTTTTTTGCCACCCTCGGTCTGTAGAAATGGTTATTAAATTGTATTATGTTGTATAGCAACTTACAAAAGCTTCTTCAATGTCGTCATCCTCCTCTTCATCATCGTCATGACGCTTTCCTTCATTTCTAACTTTATTGAGAAGAGAATAATCGAGGCCTTTTACAAGATGAGTGTGCTCAATATCACCTCCAAGATACTTTGACTCGAGAATTTGCTGTTGCTTCAAATCTGCTTGATTTTTCGCGCTAATCGGATCACCAGGGACCGCACGATAGCCAGTAGTTGCTAATCGAGTAGCCTCGTCTTGTTGATCGCCCTGTTTTCGGCGTTCGGCCGCGCGATCGCGATAATTTTTGAGAATCGATTGCAAACGTTCTTCTTCGAGCTCTTCTTCTGTCTTCTCACGTTTTGGCTTCAAAATGCTCGCCAATTCACTATTCGTGGAAGGACCTTTCTTGTATTTATTTGCAAGATATTTTTTGTTCTTATGACGGAATGTCGCTGGAGCACTGGTGGGTGGAGGAGTCGGTTTGGCAATGGTCGATTCTGCTGGCCGACTGCTCCGTGCGGTGGTTAACAATTTGCGAAAATCTTCATTACGCAAGTTCCTGAAAAATTCTTAAACGTATTTAACTAGGAAAAACTGGAACAAACCCTTGGGAATCCGTCATTCTTTTGAGAAAAACCAGGAAAAAATAAAAAAATATTTGCACTAAATAAAGACCATACTGATTAATGATTGACGTGTTTTTAGATACTCTTGACGTATTTTAGGAAAACGTGCAAAGATACAATTGATTGACCCGTTTCTCAACATTGCCTTTTAAGAAATGCGCTAATCGTTGTAGCATTGACGCATTTCTTGCAGCTGAAGGCGCATTTTTAGTGTTTCCACGAATTTTCAGATTTTTCACGTTTTTACAGACTTATACGTGACTTTTTTCAGATGATTAAACTTGCAGCACCAACAAGATGGATTATGGGCATTCGCGGTATGAAGAAATATCCGTTTCCAGTCACATATGAAAGTAGAAAATATTTTAATTTTTGCGGTATTAATAATATTATTTAAAGATGTTCACTTTCCTCCAAATGGTCAGATGAAGCTGCCGGTTATGCCTGCTGAACCCGCTTATGATCCGGAACGCGGAGAGAAAAAGTACAAGTCAACGAAGAGAATGATTGAAGCGAGAGGTGTCGAGGAAATCCATACCGAACTGATTCACGAACAATATGGCCTTGCTGCAATCTCCGGAGGATTCATTGGAAGCGATGATTTCAAGTTTATCCAGGACCGTATTAATAAAAATTTATTGGATAAACAATTTGCCATTTGGAGGGTTGATGCCCCATGGCTTCCGAGAACCAAAAAAGCGCAAGGATCAAGATTGGGAGGAGGAAAGGGAAGTATCCAGAAATATGTGACTCCCGTACGGGCGAATCGTATTATTCTCGAAGTTGGTGGATACATAACAGAGGTCGAGGCTCGAGCCTTCTTAATGTACCTTTGCGAAAGATTCTCATTCCCTGTCGAGTTTGTTAGCGAGCAGATTTTGAGTGAAAGGAGGAAGAAGGAGCAGGAGATCAGAGAGAAGAACATGAACCCATTCAACTGGGAAACAGTGATAGACGGGAATATGCAAAATTGCACGAAATGGTTATCGCAGTATGATATTTCATGGAAGGGTAGATATCGATAAATTTGTTATTTGTTAATAAATATTTAATAGATCATTTAATATTGGAGAATAGTAGGATAGTATGAATGCTATTTTGATATATTTGAGAACATTGATTGTTTCATTAAAATAGATGGATTTGTTTACAGATATATGGCATTAGGAGATGAGGATATTCTATCGATTCCATTCAGAACGATTGTTTTTGTCATTGGCGGACTGCCAGCATCTGCACTCTTCATATGCGTGTTCCTGGCGCTGACACTGCACTTTGAGCAATCCACAGGCACCCACTGCATGGTGCAAAACTGGCTCCCATCCATATCTGCCGCAGTTTCGACGTACTCACCGGAAAAGTACGTGTGGCGGATATTCATTGGGATCCACTTGGGCCCTCGGCTCTTAATTGCTCTCGCAGTCCGAAACTACTTGTTATCGTCGCCACTCAGACCGCTAACGGGACATTCCAGGTTCAGATGGTTTTGCAACATTGGCTGCTTGCTCAATTTAATGGAAAACTTGTTCTTATTGGCGCTAACGTCGGTTTCATCGACCGAAGACCATGGTTGGTTGCCGAAATTTTGATGGTTAGGAGAGAAAAATGTTGCAGGCATGCACGCCAAGTTCTTTGGCGCCTTCGCGATATGCTCAATGGTGTACATGGTAATGAACACGTGGCTATTCTCGGAATCGGGGAGAAGACGGGCGACGAATTGGGGAGAAAGATCGTATGAATTGAAGATTCTGGCAGCATCGATATTCATCATGTGCGCAGCTATCGGTTCTTATCTTTATTGGAGGCATAATGCGTATTGTGAGCCTGGCATTTACACCATATTCGCATTGGTGGAGTATTCGGCGGTATTGTCGAATATTTTCTTCCATTGCACATTGTATTATGATTTTCACGGAAAGAGCTTGTCGCTCTCATCGTCGACGTTCGGTACTGGATACTCGATTTTACCAACGCATTTGGAGAAAGACCATTGAGCATTTACTGACAATGTTGTGATAATAACTATTCGGGTTTATAATTAATAATAAGATAATATATTATAATAATAAATATTTATTTTTGTTTTTACACAGGTTACTATGGTTTTAATGGTCAGATAGCCATATAATCCCTATTTGTGTTAATTGTTACTATAGATTGAGCAGTTGGTTGATTTTTGCATTTGTAATTATTTTGCAGATGGTCTTCTTTTCTTGCAACAATTGTAGCGAGGCTGTCAAGAAGAACCAAGTAGAAAAACATCTGTACAAATGCCGTAACGCGACAGTGAGCTGCATGGATTGCCAATTAATATTCACGTGAGTATGTTTGATGAGTGATCTGCGAATCGAAACGCTTCGTTCAGGTATGAGACATATAAAGGGCATATAAAGTGTATCAGTGAGAATCAGAAGTATGGTGGCAAGAATTATGTGGAGAAGGAGAACAAGGTAGGATTGATTGTTGTTGTTGGGTAGAAATGATGCTGATTGTAGGGTGAAGTCAAGCAGAATGCGTGGGTCGAGCAGGTGAATAATGCAATTGAGAATGTAACGGATAATGAAGTGAAAGAGCTGCTCAAGAATATTGCCGGATACGCGAATATTCCGAGGAAGGAAGCGAAGTTTATCAACTTCCTCATGAACTCGGTTCGATTGCGCAACCGCGATATGGCCAAGAGGGCGTGGAATGCGATTGCGGCGGAAGCGGATAAGATGAGGCAAGAGGCGATCAAGAAGCAAGAGGAATTGCAGAAGGCGCAGAAGGAAGCGGCGGAGGAGAAAAAGAAAAAGGAAGAAGCTCAGAAAAAGGCAGACGAAGAAGCCCAGGAACCCGTTGAATTCAAATGGAAGAAGGCGATTAAAAGGAAGCTGAAGGAAAACGGAGGAGAAATGAAGCTGAAAAAATTGAGGAAATCAATAATGGAGGATTATGAGAAAGCCGGCGGAGACGTGAATCAAATTACCAATGAGTTTATTGAAGAGAAATTGGAGAAATGTGCAGTTAGGATTGATGGGAAAAACGTTGTGTTATGAATAATTATTTTGTTATTTGTTGTTATTATTATTATTATTTGTTATTGTTGTTGTTATCGATTTTGCAAAAAAAAAGAAATGTTTTGAAAAAGGAGTATGCACAAAAAAGACGAAGAAGATGAAAAGCAGACAGAAGAGCAGAGTATTGATTTGGCTTACAAAGTTGAGCCAACTCGATGATATGCAAGCTTTCGTTTTTACGATTCGTTTTTTGTTTATTTTCTAGCCATCATCATTTTGATTTTCAAGACAAAAGGAATCAAATTGTCAAATTGGCTGCAAATTTGATTTTGGAGGCTGTAAATGATGCTGAAAATTGAATAACACGATGGCCACCACAAGAGCTGCCACATGTAAGTCTCCTCGTTGTCGTTGTTTGTTGTTTGTTTTCCGACGCAAAAATGAAATGACAATTAGCGATTTGATTTGGTTGTCTAAAGTGGATACTTGTTGCCAAAAGTGGTTGCATAATTAACGCTTGTTTACAGTTGATGCACATTGCACATTTGAATTGTTTTAATACGAATATTTCTGGCTTTAAAAATGTTTTTTTTTTATCATAGATACTGTATTTTTAAAAAAATGTAGATGTTTACGGATTTTTATAAAGTACAGTAACGAAATTTTAATCAATTTTTTAAATTTTATTTTTATCTTTCGAAAAATAAAAATTATATAATTGTCACAATAGCCACATAAATATATCAGATAAAAATGATACATCAATAATTCTTCTATATAGAGAGTTTGGGTGAACTATAATATATTCAAAAGGATGCCAAATCGAAATAACTATTTTGCGATTTTTAAACGTCTGTGGAAAATGTTACGTTTTTATAAAACAAGCTATTTTACTACAATTTAACGAAGCTGGCCTTAAACTATCTAAAAATAAGAATAAGAAACATTGAAAAAAATTTTAAAAAACAACTTTGCGATACTGTATTTTATATAGTATAGAGTTTCCAAAACAAAATGTTTCAAAAACTGTGATACTGTATTTTACATAGGACAGAGTTTCCAAAACAAAATATTCCAAAAAAACTTCGCGATACTGTATTTTATATCGAAAAAGTTTCCAACAAAACCTTTCAAAAACTGCGATACTGTATTTTCTATAGAAAATCTAAATGCCTAATTTTAGGTATAAAAATGAATAATAAAATAGTTTTAAAGAATTTAAAATTGCTAATGTATAACTAAGTAACCAACCTGCGATTTTAAGTTTTTTTTAATTGTAACCATTTATTAATCGACAAGGTGACTTCTTAGAAATTAATTAACAAAAAAACCCTTGGTGCACTTTGACGAATATATTATAATTATAATTTAAATTAGATAATATTATTATATTAAATAGGGTACTATTAGTTAAACAATATAAATAAATAAAATAAAAGATACTAATAGACAAATTGAGTTGTAACAAGCACGAACAGAAATAACAATAATTACTATAATATTTATTAATAACAAACAACGATTTGAAATATTCAAGAACCGTGTGAACAAAGAATTTCTAATCGAGCCACAAATCCGATACTGTAGTTTACATGCAAATAATCGAAAACACACAAAGAAAACTTTGATATTTATTCATCTAACAAGAATTTGGGCTCTTCCACTAAATATGCATTGAGCACAAAATGATGATGATGATGATGCTCCGGAAAAAAAACTCTAAAAGGGCACTAATTGACATGAATTGTTGATTGAATGCATCCATGCTTTTAGTCGAATTAGGGCTTTTGTGTAAAAATACAATTGATTTACTACCAATCCTATATCTTCAAATGAGATTGATTAATTAGTTAAAATCACATTATAATAATCATCATAATAATAATGGTTTTTGGATGAAAAACTATGCAAATATATGATGGGCGTGGCTTGAAATTGGGCGGTAATATTAAGAAGCCCGCCCCATGAAAAGCTGCAATTCTTGCGGCTCACCAAACAATTACAAAACTAAAATATAAAAAATAAGATGGCATTCCTACTCAAGTATTACACATGTAACCCTTAAGCCCACGTGAACCGTAAGAATGATCGATTTACAGTCTCGGCGAAGATACGAACCCTCTCGGAGTTCCAGGTGAGATTGTCGACGAATCAGCAACCGCCGTCCAATGCAGAAATCATCACAACGCTGCGCTACTTTCAGCAAACTTTGATCGGGTTCGTTCTCCTTCTTTCTTCTTGTTATTTATGTTATTAAAATATTGCACATAACACACACAAGAGCCACAAGTTAATTAAATTTTAATCAACAACGGGTGGTCGATGAGCACAAAAAAATGTAATTAAAATTGTGAGCAGGGACGGAAATTCAACGAAAAAAAAAGCGAATCAACAAAACAATTACAATTTCAGAAACATTTTTGGCTCTCATTTTGAATGGAAAAAATGTAACTTGAGACTTTCAGATAAAAAAGTGCACAAAAAATAGTTTGCACCTAGCAAAAAGAAAAAGAGAAAATAATGGTCTCCGAAAGTGTTGTGTGGATGGGAAATGAAATGAAATGCAAATAAAATCAGAATAAATTGTGCAGATTCCTCAAAGATTTCCCATCGAATCAGACCGGATATTGCGAGCGTTTCTCGTCGGACGCGGCTCGCTGGAATCTCTACCCGAATCTCAATTATTCGGCGCTCTATTATGCCATCGTCAACTTGTTGGACGTGTTTCCGCTCATCACCACCTCGCCACAAGGTTTGTGCCAGTTGCTCTCAGCTTGTCTTATGTCTTAATTAGCCATCGGCGAGGCGATATTGGACACAATCAAGGCGCTAATGATCTTCCTCGAACGCGACTCCCTCGAGCAGCTTCCATTGCTAATTGCCAGTCAGTTGGGTGTGTTTCCGCACGAGCTCGATAAGCAAGTGAGTTCGGGGGGCTCCCAGGCGACCAAGCAAAGCGTTCCCTTTCAGATTGTGCACCTGCTGGCCGACTGTGTGTTCCCCTTCGCCATCACCGACGAGACGCTGGTGAAGCTGAGCGTTCCCGGCGTGCTCATGCTCGTGCTCCAGCAGACGCGCGATCCCAGTTTGCACACGTTGATCATCGAGGCAGCGATGAGCTGCTCGCCGGCTGTCTACCAGGACCTGCTTGAAGTCATCGCGAAGGGCACCTGCGAGAGTCGCGTGGCTGCCGCCAATCTGCTCTTCCACTATTGGCCGTTCCCGAATCCGCAAATCTTGCATCGCAAGACAATCCAGGTGAGTGTGTTGAGGAGCATCAGTGAGCTCTGAACTCTCTGCAGTACCGCGTTCATGCGTGGCGCCCTGTGCAATGCCAGTCGACGATGTGCAGCGAGCGCACGACGAGCGTGAAACGATGCTTCGACCCGGTGGTGTGCGCCGACGTCGCCGACACCAGCCCGCCCGTCTTCCTGTGCCGCAAGTGCGCCGAACAAGTGTGCGGCGAGCGTAACGTTGCCGCACAGCACATCGCACAGCCGATGCCGGCGAGCAGCGCAACTTGCCAGCGAATCGAATGCCAGTCGCAGTCGAAACTAGCGGTGGCAATCTGCTGCTCTCACGAGTGCACCCGACATCACAATCACGTCCCGCTCCGATTGTGCCACGATTGCAACGCGACGGTCCACGCCAACAATCAGCACCTCATCCACAGTGGCACCGGTACAACGTTTTTCGTTTTGAAGGAATATTCCATATCATAGGTGTCGTCTGGTCTACCGACGATCAATGGCCAACAGTGGAGAGCATCGTCAAATTGCTCCGAGAGACAACGACGTTCGAAGGATCTGAAGGCGAGGGCAAGAAACCGAAATGGCTGCGCCAGCTGGATGGCGGCACGTCGATGGGCAAGGAGATCGATCGCATGGCAGATGAGAGGCGCATGTTGAGTCGGTTCGGCGTCTGGCTCATGGCGGCGCTTTGTCCACCCACTGAGGAGGCGGATCCGGTAAGTTGTGGAGAAGAACGGTGAATTGAAGTTGTGTTCAGAGGGCCATCGGGTATATAATGCAAAACGTGTTTGAATGGTTCGCGACAACGGCTCTTTTGCCGAATGACAGTATGGGAGCAAGTTTGGAGCAGTTGAAAACCGACGTGGGTTTGTTGGCGTTTATTTAACCAGACCCAAATAAGCATTTAACAGACCCAAGTAATAAGAATTTTAGTTTAAGCAGACCCAAGTAAGACTTAACGGGCTCCAACCATATGAGTTTAATTTAAGCAGACCCAAGTAAGAATTTAAACGGCTTAAACCTTAAGGATTTAATTTAAGCAGACCAAAACCATACGAATTTCATTTAAGCAGACCCAAGTCATAAGAATATCGTTTACCTAAGCAGACCCTAAGTAGAATTTAACCGGCTCAAACCAAAAGAATTTAATTTAATGAGACCCAAAAAGATTTTAACAGACCCGAACCATAAGTATTTGATTTAAGCAGACCCAAAATGTGAGTATTGTGAGCAAACAGACCCAAAATGTGAGCATTAGGAAGAATTTAACTGGCTCAAACCATAAGAATTTAAATTGAGCAGACCCAATTCATAAGAATTTTGGTTTAGCCAGACCCTAGGAAGATTTTAACTTACCCAAGTCATAAAAATTTCATTTAAGCAGACCGTATGAAGAATTTAACGAGCTGAAACCATAAGAATTCCATTTAAGATAACAAGACTTTTACCGATGTATAACCATCTATTCCAGTTCGTCTGCGATTGGATCAACATTGCCATGAAGAACCACAACAAAATGTTCATTCGGTCATTGTGTGGCCAACTCGACGATGACGAAACCGACGATCGTCCGCACATCGATCGAATAAAAGAAGGACTCGGACGCCTATTAGCTCTCATGCCGTACGACCTAATTTCGATTGATATATGGGCGACAGTGATGCCGAAATGGCTCGAGAACATCGTCAACGATTGCACCGAGGATAATCAACCGGAGCTCAAAATTCTCATGTGCAAGATATTTGAGCCCGATTTATGCCCGCTGCCATTCGACACCATCCACGTGTTCGGTTTCATGACTGAGAGACTAACTGGCGATGACTACAATGAAATGTTCAATGCATTGCAGTGGTGGCACGTACGTTACTGTAGCAGTTTAAACAATGCAATTTTACTGATTTTTAGCAATTGTCGCGACTCGATATTACTATTCCGATGAGCATGATATTGGAAAACTTTATCAAGTGTCTGACGAAGCTGAAAACAATCGAGATACCACCATTATCGGAGAACGATCTGGAAGATGAGGAAATGTCGGTGCACGTGGTGATCGCCGATATCTTGGTGCTCCAAATGCGTCTCAATGATATTGACAGGAACAGCTCATTTGCGATCGTCGACAAGTTGTTCGACTGCTTGCAATTGTTGATAGCGATTCCGATTCGAGCCAGCGAGCATCAGTGCAATGATCCAGAAATGGATGGCTTTGCGGACTGTTCTCGTGAGTTTTTTCTTTCAGTGGGCAATTTAGAAATTCGATGATGCAATACGTGAAAATCTAAGCAGACCCAAATAATATGAGCCCGCTCTAAATGAAATCATTGCGGAATATAAGCTGACCCAAACCGAGCTCACGGTCTGCTTATTTTCGTTATTGAGGAGACCCAAGTCCCTGTTTGGCACAATTTAATAGTAAATATTGCAGCGTGCCAGCAAGCGGCGTTTGTTCAGCAAATGGTCATGAATATCGTGCACCAAGTGTGCCCAAAGCGGGAAGTTGCCATCATCACAACCGTGGATGATGACGACGACGACCAGACGCGCGGGCTTTACGACGAGAGCACCGAGGTTTACGAAGAAAGTGTCGACGGTGAGCATGTGCTCTCGCCGTTGAGCGCCGGCAGCAACAGCAACAAACTGACGCCCGATGCCAAAAAGCTGCCAACCATGCACGAGGGCATCTGTGTGGCAGCCGAGGCCGCATTTGAAGAAGTGGAAGAGTGCGAGTTCGTTGGAATCCTACCGGCCGAAGAAATGGAGATCGCGATGGCCGAGGCGAGCACCCACCATGGCGACATTACAGGCCAGGCTGTCACCACGATTCACTCGATAAAGGGACAGACGCCGAACACCCCACAGACGCCGCTGCTCAAGATCCCCATGTCCGACTTCTGGATAACTTCTGTCGGCCGCTTCAAGTTCAGCTTCGAGCAGTTACCATCGCAGCTCAAGATGATACATTCCCTACTAACGGTATATCACCTTCCATTCATTACCACAAAGATTCTCATTCCTTATAGAGCCTTGAAGACGTCCTCGAGCCGGATGTCGAATTCTTCTGCATGACGACTCTCAAGTACCTGTGCTTGCATTGTGAAGCGCTGAGCAACGCGCGGCGCGAGCACCGCGGCTTCATGATCTGGACCCTGGAAAACCAGTTGATCCCAAGGCTGTGGAGTTGCCTGCGAACCGATTACATCCAAGTCGGCGAGCTCGCTACCCATCTCCTATTGCACGCCATAACCCTACCCAGTGGCGAAGAAATGTTCTGGAAGGTTGTGCACAAGGACTTCACTGCAGATGAGTGGTCGACACGGTTCGACGCCGTCGGAAAAGCTTACGTCATCGCTCAGATGATGAAAACAGCGCCAGTGAAAGCCAACAAGGTACTGAATGATAATATTTGGCGATAGCAACGACTTTTAGGTTGTTCAAACCAGCCTCAGCGCGGTTTTTTATCACTTTGTGGTAAGCTTGCATGATCCTAATCCATCGGTAGCACAGAGAGCCATTATTGCTTTACGAGCAATGCCGAGTAATACGTTAAAGGTTGGTAATTTTTAAAAGAAGCTACGTACACGTACGAAAGTAGAAAATAGAAAAATAAAAATCGATAATATGGGGTCAATCTAAAGATTTTCATTTTAAGCAGACCCAAATCAATAACCAAAGTAGCGGAGACTTGTATCTGATTTAAAATTTAACCAGACCCGAATTCCTCATTTACGCAGACCCAGATCAATAACCAAAAGTAGCGCAGACTTTGGTCTGACTTACTTTTAAGCAGACCCAAATACCTACAGGCCTTGAAAAAGATCAATAATTTTCAGCTAATTTGCATGTGCCTCGAGGCTCAATTCGACCAATGCATCGTTGACCGACCGCTTATCATCCACGCCATCAACATACTAACCACTCTGCTGCCCGAGCAGCCGACCATCACATTCGACTTCTTCATCCAGCGCTTCGAGAGCCTGGTGCTCGAGAGCCAGCTGAGCAGCCAATCCGACGAGACCATGTTCGTGCAGGACCTCATGCACACCGACCCGATGAGCGAGCTCTACCAGCGCAAAGTGTCCAAAGCGCGAACTGCCATCGAGAACGCGCACACGGCTCGCTCCATCGTGCGCCACCTCAAGCAGTACGACGGCCTACGCCATCAGCTCACCCATCTGCCGAGCGATCCAGGTTCGTTTCAATACCACTCCCCCCCCCCTGCGCGATCCGCGCTCCAACCCGTCACAAACAACTCTCTTCTCGCTCTTCTCCTCCTTGCTCTCGCGCTCTGAACAGGCGCCGTCCCGTTATTTGCAGAGATCCGCCTGTCGGAGAAGGTGGCCAAGTGGCGTCGACGCGGCCGACTCTCCGAGGCGGCACTGTCGGCGCGCGTCAAGATCCTCAAGGTCGTCACAATGGTGCGCGTGGTGAACCGGTGGCGCGAGATGGCGGCCGATGTGGCTCTCGGCGCCGCCTCGCTCGTCTCTATGATGACGTCATCGAGCGTGGGCGCCAGCGGAGCTCTCGTCACGACATCCGTCATGTGTATGTTGGCGATGATGCGGAATGCCATACTATGTTCCTCTAAATTTGGTTCTCAACGGCGACTGTGCATGGACTCTTCTTCCTGCTCCGCATTATTCTTGTGCTAATGATGATTATTATTTTCATTTTCATTTCCATTTTTCAATTTTTCTCTGCTCCCCACTATTCGTGCCGTGTCTGATTTCAATTTCCAATCTGAGTTATGCTGACTGACAAGAACGTCCTATCGCCAAACTTCCTCCTAATTACTTATCCGTCTTACTATAATTTTCAGCAACAGCAGCCAACGAACAGCCTCGCGAATCATCGCCGCCGACGCATCCATCGAATGACGCCGTCAAATACGGGCATGGTAACACTATTCTTATTCCGTGTTGTGTGCGTGCTTTTCGTCTTTCCTATCTTTCATTCTGTTTTGTTATACTGACAATGCGACCATTCCTTTGTCGACGAATGTCTGGAAACGTTTAAGTTCACCCGATATGTTATACGAACCGCGTTGCACCGGAATACCAATCTGATCGAGATTTGCAGGAGGCTACGGTCGTTTACGCGAGTTCACCGATGAGGAGAGCAACATGTGTTTGCTGTTCAACCGCGTGGTGGATATGGAGAACCCGGAGAGGCATACCGTCTACCTGGTTGTGTCGCTGTTCGTCGCTTTCCTCAGGTAACGCGTTCTTCTGATTGCACTTAACAAGCATTCAGCAATAAGAACTCGACGCCGACCGATGAGAAGGCGAATGCGAAGAAGCAGTCGCTCGTGTTCCGGCACTTCAACACGCTGCTCGGCTACAGCGGCACCGAGAAGTGCTTTACGATCCCTCCGGCGCGCATCCGCAAGGCTGCCGTGTGCAACGCGTTCATTAGCGGCTTGCCGGACCTGCTCGACATGAACCTGCACATTGGCAACCAGCTCCTCCCCACAGTCTGCCAATTGCTCATTCACCTGCCATCGCCGCAGAAGCTCGCCTCCGATCAGAATGTGTCCAACTACTCACTCGCGTTGCTCACACAGCATATGCGCCATCAATGGCTACACTCGTTGATCGTCATTTTGTACAAATATCGATTCGATCAAGTGCCTATTAGTGATCATATTTTGAAGCTCATTGCAATTGTGCTCAAGACGTTACAGAGTTTGTTCTTCTGATTCATAAAATTTAACAATAAAACCCTATTGCAGACCAAGTGCATGAATGCGAAGATGGGGAGCCGAACACCGAAATCGAGACGTGGGATGAGATCGAGGAGAGCGATGATGAGATCGCGGAGCATGTGGAGGGCCTTGTGCGGCCTGAGAGCCTCGTCGTGAGCTCTATCGGCAAGGAGGGCAATGTTCGAATTGTGCAGCCAACGATAGTCGAGCCTCGCAAGAAGTCGGCTAACGAAAAGCTGAAGCGCAAGAAGTCGAGCATCGCCGAAGTGCTCACCGAGCACGACGGCACCTCATTGCGCTGCGGCTACTGCAACGAAAAGATCGAATCGTTCGACGAGGAGACAATCTCGCTCTGTCTCATCGCGCTGGAGACGTTCCTGCACCGCGAGCCGTCGATGGCAGCGCCCACGCTGTTCAAGATCCTCTACACGGTTGCTCGATTCATCGACGAGCCCATGTATCCATGGCATGGCACCGATATGTTCGTGCCGGGAAACGCGAGAAGCGTCGCCAAGCAAATGCTGCGAGTGTCGCTGCATCACCTGTCGACGTCGGCGATTTGCTTTCAACTGTTCGACACCAAGATTGTTAATGCGCAGTCGTTTTGGAGTGTAATCGCGTTGTCGTTGGCTGATTTTAATGAGTTGAATCCGGTTTACTTTGTGCAGTTGTTGATAGAGGTACTATGATTGAGAACGGGAAGGTTTCCGGAACGGACCTTGAAATCGCGATATTCATATTTAAGCAGACCCGGAGCTCGCGATTTTTGAAAGAAGCAGACCCGGAGCTCGTGATTTTAATATTTACGCAGAGCCGGAATATCTATTTTTAAATAAGCAGACCCAGAGCTCGTAATATTCTTGTTTAGCCAGACCCGGAGCTCGCGGAATTCATAATTACTCAGACCCTGAGCTCACCATTTTCATGTTTAACCAGACCCAGAGCTCGTAATATTCTTGTTTAGCCAGACCCGGAGCTCGCGGAATTCATAATTACTCAGACCCTGAGCTCGCCATTTTCATATTTAACCGGGCCCGGAGCTCGCGATTTTTGAGATAAGCAGACCCAGAGCTCGTGATTTTAATATTTACGCAGAGCCGGAATATCTATTTTAAAATAAGCAGACCCAGAGCTCGTAATATTTTTGTTTAGCCAGACCCGGAGCTCGCGGAATTCATAATTACTCAGACCCTGAGCTCACCATTTTCATGTTTAACCAGACCCAGAGCTCGCGATTATTGATATAAGCAGACCCAGTATACGTGATTTTCTCGTAAATATAAGAAAATATAAATTTCACAATAAACAGATCCAAAAATTGATATTTTACTCGTTTAATCAGTTAAACATTATTCTGAATCATATAAAAATTTTCTTGAATAAACTATTTACAGGACATCGAAGAAACATGGCCATCGTCTCTTCGACGAATCATGAAAAACCTGGCCTACTACATTGTCGAAATACCCATCGACATGTACATAACCCAGTGGAGCAATCTTTTATCGCACTTGGAATCGTTCTTCCGTCGATATCATACAGCCGTAAATCAGCTAGGGTTGAATGGGGAAAAAATACTAATTTCTAGATCAGCAGCGAGAACTCGAAGTTTCCGGCGAAAGCAGAAATCGAGAACGTGATCGTTGTGATGAGTCACGTGCTCAAAGTGCAAAACTTCTCCACTTTCAAGAGCGCTGTTGCGCTGGTGGAATCGTTCTCAAAGTGGCTCGCACAAGCGTTGCATAACGGCGAGATTGCGCTTCGATCTCTTCTCGGCGTGTGTACAGCATGTAATCGGGCTTTGATAAGAGTGAGATGAATAATAAGGAAAATCTTTGAACGTTAACTGTTTGCAGGAGCGTGATAAGCAATGCGTGACGAGGAGTGTCGTCTCGGAGCTCATGCAGGCAATAAAATTCAAGGTGAAAATGCATGAATCCAATTATGTGACGATTGCCAACATGGTGCTGCAGGATTCGGGCGAAGGTAGGTCGCAGCGAAATTCTAATAAACAATAATTTTAAAGACATCGAGGTGCCAATACTGGATGATCAATTTAACACCGCCGCCAGCGAATCAATCCGACCATTTTTGTTCGAAGTACTCGACTTCATCGCCGACCTGCACGTAATCGCCAAACTTAAAAAAGAAACCAACTCGGATTCGCTCGGTGGCGACTTGAAGGTGAAACTCGCCGAGGCTATCGGTAAGCTCTAGTGGTTTAAATATTTACTAATGAGCGTTCTGCAGCTGTGGAAATGTCGCGGTCGAATGCTCGCGACTGCCGCACCGTGATCCGCTTCATCCCATGGCTTATGTCGCCGCCGTCGGTGACACAGGCAGCTCCGGGCGCGTTTGCCGACTCGGTTACCAATGTTCGCGTGCTCTCATGGCTACTCCTGGGAGCGCTGCACGCCAATCACTCGTGTGTTCCCGTGCCCATCGAGTGCTCGCAACATATGGCCGATTACATTCACTTTGTATTGGCTGGCTTCGCCGATCAGAGCAAGGCAAGACTCGATTATCAAATAATAATGATCATAATGATATTTAATTTTCAGCAAAGCGTCGTCCACATGTCCGCTCTGTTCCACGCATTCCATTTGTGCCAACTGTGGACGGTGTACTGCGAGCGAGCGGCCGTGTACAGTTCGACGACCGCATTCTCGCATCTCATCGATTTCTGGGCCCGCGTGACTCCGGCAATCCTTCAGCTTTTGAATCATTCCAAAGTGGTGAGAATAAACCAAACGTTTGATTATAATGATTATTATAATAGTTGGCGGATATGGTGAATCTTCACTTCCTCAACACTATTCAAGCTCTACAACAAGTTAACTCGGCTTTATTATGTCAATTGTATTCGATGTGGGCGCCGATATTGACTGCCTATCATAGTCAAATCCCCAATCAATTAAGGTAAGGTCTCCAAACTACATCGATTAGCTAATGGTTGATTTAGAATGAAACTCGATTCGTGCCAGAACCAACCGTCATTAGAGCCGCCGTTGGTTACGGAGTGGCTGAAGAAAGTGCGCTACAAGATCTCGCAGGTGGAACTACAGACATCAGCAGCGTCACCTTATTATACTGTCTAATATACGTGTATTATAGCATATAATTGTTTTTTTTTGTGTATATGAATATATTATAATAAATTGTTGTGAACGATAGTTTCTTTTTAACAAAAGAAGAGAAAATTTTTTATTCTAAACTAGTCCATGTGCCTCACGTTAATGATTTTATCAATATAATTATCCATTATAATTTTATAGAAGATCACGTTTAGTTATTACTGCGTTCTGATTGATTTTCGTTTTTATTGGAGCTCCCAGGTTTTTATTTGTTCCAATTCGATTTATTTTCGTTTTTATTTTAATGTTATCATTTTAATAATCCTCTAAATTTTTCATTGAAAGAATAACAATAATAATATGATTAACTTTTAGAGCAGAAATGCTCATGGAAACAGACGGAAAACACAACGTCGGGATAAAGCACGGCGATGGTTGTGAGAAATTTGAATTAGCGGTGAAATGGGGGTGCCGCAACGCGTCCTCGTCGCGTGCCGGTCGTCCTTCCCAGTGATGTTTTGTGTGATCGACGAAAATATTTTATACTTTTTTTTTTGGCTTCTCTTCGATTTTTAGAAAGCTGCTTTTGCGAAATTTATTCAATCATATATTGATCTGAAACAGCGATAATGGTGATTAGAATAGGAAAAGGGATAGGAAACGTAGACGAAAGTAAATGATGACAAAAAAGATTAAATGAAATAGATCGATTAGTGAACTTGCTCATTTTTTGCCCGTATTCGTATTGAATCTTGTTTGATATAATGATAATAGTTTCTGTTTCAGGCAGATATCCTCATTCTTGACCACCCGTGCGTGTTCGCACTTCATTTCTTCGGTGCTCAATTGAAAAAGGTTTGTTGCGTTTTCGATTTATTGATTTTTTTAGTTCTTGAATATGATTTTGTTTCATTGTAGCACTTAAAATGATAAATCCGTTAGCGGTGAAGGATTTTATTGTTGCCACCAAGTATAAGCTGATCAGGAAGATTGGCTCGGGATCATTTGGTGACATTTATGTGTCGATCAATGTTACGAATGGCGAGGAGGTAGCTATCAAATTGGAAAGTAATCGGGTAAATATTCTAAAAAGTTTATTATTAAATCATTGTGCATTGGATTTAGGCACGACACCCACAACTTTTGTATGAATCAAAAGTTTATAGAATATTGCAAGGAGGTGTTGGAATTCCACACGTTCGGTGGTATGGAACTGAACGTGAATATAACGTGCTTGTTATGGACCTCTTGGGGCCATCTTTAGAAGATTTATTTAATTTCTGCTCAAGGAGATTTACGATGAAGGTTATTCTTTTTTAATAATTTTCTTCTGTCAAGTTTGGTGGTTTAGACGGTATTGATGCTTGCTGATCAGATGATCGGTCGTATTGAGTACATTCACGTGAAAAACTTCATCCATAGGGATATTAAGCCAGACAATTTTTTGATGGGAATAGGACGTCATTGTAACAAACTCTTTTTGATCGATTTTGGTCTTGCAAAGAAGTAAGAGTTTCGGTTTTATATTAGGGTATTTGAATCTTGTCTGTTTATAGATTCCGAGATTCGCGTAGTAGAACACACATTCCATACAGAGAAGACAAAAATCTTACCGGAACTGCCAGATATGCGTCTATTAACGCACATTTGGGAATCGAGCAGTCGAGACGCGATGATATGGAGTCTTTGGGATACGTTTTGATGTACTTTAACAGAGGAACATTGCCATGGCAGGGATTGAAAGCAGCTACGAAAAAACAAAAGTATGAGAAGATTTCAGAAAAGGTATTTCTTTAATTGTTGTTCGTTCTGATGAATATTTTGTTATACAATATAGAAAATGACAACATCTGTGGAGCACCTTTGCAAAGGTTTCCCAGCAGAGTTTCCGATGTATTTGAGTTATACAAGAGGATTACGATTTGACGAATCACCGGATTATATGTACTTGCGGCAGTTGTTCAGAATATTATTCAGGACTTTGAATCACCAGGTATTCTTCGTTTATTGATTGATTTTGCTATTTTTTGGCATATGGATATAATTTTAGTATGATTACACGTTCGATTGGACTATGTTGAAACAAAAGGCATCGCAATCAAATTCGAATATCTTAATGAGCACAACAGTCGATGCAGGAGCTGCGCGAGCTCCAGGAGTGTCTGGCGCGAATGCTCAAGCGGTCGCCACGCACGCAGCTGGAAACGCGCAGCAGCCTGGAGCGGCGCCGCAGTAAACGGACAGACCGGATGAGAGGATGTTCCGATCATTCAACCAAAAATAATGCAAATATATCATGTATTATGTTTCTCTCTTTCATCCCCAATATTAAACGATTTTGTGTGTGTGTTTGTGCTCCTTGTCCTCATTTTACCGTCGCCGTCGGTACTCCTCAAAAGGTGTGAAAAAGCCGATTTTGGTTTTAAATAAAATTTCGATTACTATTATTATGATTATTTTTAAATTAAGTTTACTATTTGATCACCATCATCATCAAATTAGAAAAGATTGGGTAAATTCTTTCTCGCTCTCCACCCCGTCCCGGCAGACTCGTCTCTTGGGTACTGCGAATCTGCCCAGCCCCCGTCCCTCGCAAGATTATCCAACTTATATATTTGATTATGATTTTATTTTTGTGTACTTTAATTGTGTTTTAAGTATACTTTATATATATTTTTTATGTGTGTGTTACTTGTTTCTTAATCTTTTAATATTATTATTACGATTATTGTTTGTGTATATTTTGAGGTGAAAGCCGTCGGAATTCGCCTTGAAAAATTGATATTAATTGCCGATTTTTTCGAAGAAAAACTAATATTTCTTTTAATTGAAATTAATGTTTGCCCCCTTTTGCTGAAAAAATTGGATTGGATGAAGTCGAAATGAATAAATGATTTTATTAAAATTGTATTGACTGTCTGGTTTGCATTTCTGTTCTGTCGGGTGAACCGATGGGCGGAGCGATAATTTGAATAAAATCGATGCGAATTTGGCGCGAAATTCGAAACAAGACCGCCAACTTTTGAATCTGGTTGCATTCGATTTTTGCTGTCTTTTCGCTTATTTTTCGTTTTCTTTCTAATAATATTATTATTAGTTTTTCGTATTATTCATGTTTTTATTTGTCATATTGTTGTTTATTTTGCAGAAGAATGACTTTAACCGAAATCCAAAATGTTCAAAACATTTCAAAAGAAAACGAGGATACTAACCGAGTGAGTTGCCCAGAGTTTAGCGGCTAAATGCTCGCTTAGCCACGTGGCTTGTGCATGAATCCTGGTTTGCAGGTGAAATTGAGTAAACTGGAAATCAAGAGCGAAAATGAATCGGACGAGCCGTTGCTCCAAGACACGGACAATCGTTTCGTGATCTTTCCGCTGAAGCACCACAACATTTGGCAGTTTTACAAGAAGGCGATTGCGTCATTCTGGACTGTCGAGGAGGTAAGACAAGTGCGCGGAGGTGGAACGCAACTGGCTGTGTTCAGGTAGACCTGGGCAAGGATATGAATGACTGGGAGAAGATGAACGATGACGAGAGGTATTTTATATCGAGGGTGCTCGCGTTTTTCGCCGCCTCCGATGGAATCGTCAACGAGAATCTGGTGGGTCTTGATGGTCTGTCTTTGTGTTTTGATGGCAGTTTGGTTTTCAGTGCGAACGGTTCTCGAATGAGGTGAAAGTGACGGAGGCGAGGTTCTTCTATGGCTTCCAGATCGCCATCGAGAATATTCACTCAGAAATGTACTCTAAGCTTATTGAGACGTATATTCGCGATGAAAAGGAGCGCCACAAGTTGTTCAACGCGATATTCGAGTTTGAGTTCATCAAGAAGAAAGCCGACTGGGCACTCAAATGGATCTCGGACAGGGAGGCGTCGTTCGCCGAAAGACTGATTGCCTTCGCCGCGGTCGAGGGAATATTCTTCTCGGGGAGTTTCGCGGCCATCTTCTGGCTTAAGAAGCGCGGCTTGATGCCGGGACTGACTCACTCGAACGAGCTCATCTCGAGAGATGAGGGGCTTCATAGGGACTTTGCTTGCTTGTTATACTCGATGCTCAGGAACAAATTGACGCAAGAGAGAATCTATGAGATTATTAGTGATGCCGTCAAGATCGAGCAAGAGTTTTTGACAGAGGCGCTGCCGGTGGATATGATTGGAATGAATAGGAAGCTCATGTCGCAGTACATTGAGTTCGTAGCGGATCACTTGATTGTTGAGCTTGGCTACAAGAAGGTTTGATTTATATTGGTTTTGCATTTTATAATAAATGTTTTTCAGTTGTACAATGCGAAGAACCCATTCGATTTTATGGAGAATATTTCGATCGACGGCAAGACCAACTTTTTCGAAAAACGTGTATCGGAGTACCAGCGGCCGGGTGTTATGTCAAAAGAAACTGAGCGGCAATTTGATTTGGATGCTGATTTTTAATCGATCTCTAACTGTATTTGTATCTGTACTAATTTATGATTACGCAATATTTGTACTATATAAACTATGTTCATTTGCAATGTAGGAGAGTTGGCTGAAATTGATTGTCGTCGGGGGTCACGTACACCCAGTCACCTGAAATGTTGATAAGAGGCTGGTTGATGGCTGCGTTTGATGATTACCTTCGACACATTTGAGTGATAAGAGAGAGCGGCCGAAATGGTCGTCGGTAACATGCACGGACTGGCTGGAGTCGCGGCACGACACGTCAATGGCAAGGCATTGGTAGTAGGCGTAGGGCTGGGAGGTTTGAATTGAATGGTGCCATGGCTCGAGTGAGGAGCATGAGTTGCAGTCGCCTGCAACGGAGATAAGCGGGAGATGGGTTTTGGAAAGGTTACCTGTAGGCTTTGAAGAAGTGGATGAGCTTGTACTGGATTTCGTTGCTAGGCCGGTTGAAAGAGTAGAAACCGACGGTGACGAGGGAGTGCTGACATCACGCTGAGCCGAAATATTAAATGTGGTCGAATCGCGAATAGAAGTATGATTAATGTAACGAGAGTGATGAGAATGATATTGATTCTGATGATGGTGATGATGATGATAATAGTGATTATGAACCAATGGTTTATGAGGTGCACATTGAAAAGTGTTGGAAACTAGCAATAGAATATAGAACATGATTATGTGAAGGAAAAAAATGATGCGCATTTTATACGAGGTTCTTGGCGTCGTTGTCCGGTTTTGGGTTGGTCGACTTGGTCCAGAATTCCTTGGTTATGTAGATGATCATAATAAGCCAGAAGAAGAGGAGAAGCCATCCGAGGTAGCAGATTTGTTTGTCGCGGCGATGACAAACATCGATGGATGTGCACTCCATAGGCGTGAATTTATTTCGAGTGTTTGGGTGAGTATGGCGTGTTTGCCATGGCCACCGCCAATTGTCGACATTCCGGAAGACGGCGTTTAAATTTTTGTTGAAAGCCACCTAAATTGCCGTGTGCGACATATTCAACCTGTTTTTGTTGTTACTCAATGTGCGATATTAATAAGAAGGAGAAAGTTGGATAATTAATATGCAAATGAAGGTGAAAAGTGAATATTGGCACGGAGTAAAGGATTTTTACAATTTCGAGTATTGAAAATAAAAAAAATTGGTTTATAAATCTACAGTATCGCATTAAAGGCACATATCCGTTGATACAATTAGAATTACCTCTTCCAAATCTACAGTATCGCATTAAAGGCGCATATCCGTTGATACAATTAGAATTACCTCTTCCACGGCCGTTGAGCAATACGTGGTATAAAAGAAAAAAAAGAAAACGTCGAAAGCATGAGAATTCCAGATGATTAATGGTTCTGTTCTCCTTTGTCCTCTTTTTGTCTTTGTGGTTAACAAAATGTATGTTATGTCAGGTGAAAACTAAAAAATAAAAATAATATTTTTAGTTTTATTATTTTCTCATGTTTAAAAAAATTATCTCATTATTTAATTTTCTAAATAAAAACGTCGCTTATCTCCATCTCCACTTAATTGGCTCGATAGTCAACTGCTCTATTCATTCAATGGACTAGGAATTGTCCTCTTCCACGTGACATTTATTTTTGTTTTTTCCGTGTTTTTTGATTTTTTGTAATACGTCATGTGAACTTTTTTAAAGCAATTGGTTTTTAAGATTTCCTAATATTTTTTATAATCACAATTTAATATATAAAACAACTTTTTATTTCATATTATTATAATATTTTTATATTTAGAGTAAACTGTATTCTTATTGGGATTTTAATGAAATGATTGTTTGTTACAATTTAGTTATACGTTGAAATTGAGTGAGTTTGATATGATTAATTGATTTTTTGAGCAAATATCGAGTGGAAGAAGAAAGGATCCAATTTGTATTTCTCTTCCACGGTCATTGATACGTAGATTCGAAATTTTAAAATTAAAATTTTATGTTTTTTTCAGCACCGTTTAAGAGTTTTTGAGGATTATTAGACGCTCTAGAAGATATTTATTAATTTTCACATCATATGACATTTGAATTGTAAATTAGTATAACTAATTAAATGGAAAAAATTGTTAATAAAAATCAATGTTTCATAATTAGATAGAGAAAGCAAGCTAATTAGAAAATTAAGTATCATTATCAATATTGCATAAGCGCACAACTAGTGTATATACACAGAATCATTTTTTTGGCGTCTCCATCTTTTTCAGTCTCCCTCATTCGTCGCGCTATTTCTCGGCTGAGTTGGCGTGCTCTGTAAATAATTTCAGATCGATTCTCTTTTGCAGGTCCTGGTTTCAAACTCGCTCGCCAACAAGCACCCCCCAATAGACGATGATTATAAAGGAGTAGTAAGTGTTTTTATAATGTATCTTTATTGTATCGGCGTGTGTTGCTCTTCAGCCGAGTAGTGTTGCCATTGTCGGTGGAAGAATATCAAGTGGGACAGCTGTGGTCTGTGGCAGAAGCGTCGAAGGCGGAAACCGGAGGCGGTGAAGGCGTTGAGGTACTCAAGAATGAACCGTTCGAGAATGTGCCACTGTTGAATGGACAGTTTAGTACGGGTCAATATACTCACAAGATTTATCATCTTCAATCGTAAGTGAAGAACGGAAGAAAGAAAGAGTAATGGATGTTTCAGAAAAGTGCCAACGTTCATTAGGAAAATCGCGCCCAAGGGGTCACTGGCGATTCATGAAGAAGCATGGAACGCGTACCCATACTGCAAGACAGTCATAACGGTGTGTTCTTCGAATTTTTTCACATTTTATTGTATATCATCTTCTTGTAGAACCCGGACTATATGAAAGACAATTTCTATGCAAAGATTGAGACCATTCATCTTCCAGACAGAGGAACTACGGAAAATGTGAGCTTTATTTCCATGCAATATTATTCAATATCAATTATTCTTTCAGGCACATGGTCTGAACAAGGAAGACCTGGCGAAGCGCGAAGTCATCACGCTAGACATTTCGAATGACGGCGAATACCTGAACTCAGGTGACATCAAGCCTGAAACAACGCCGTCCAAGTTCAAATCGGAAAAGACTGGACGCGGGCCCCTTACAGACAACTGGAAGGAGACTTGTGAGCCCGTGATGTGCGCTTACAAGCTGGTCACCATTCATTTCAAATGGTTTGGACTTCAGAAAATCGTTGAGAACTACGCGCACACGGTAAGAGCTTTATTGGTGGAATAGAAGGAGAAAACACTTTCAGCAATACCCGCGACTCTTCTCGAAATTCCATCGCGAAGTGTTCTGCTGGATGGATCAGTGGTACGGGCTCACGATGACCGACATCCGAGCCATCGAGGAGAAGGCGCAGAAGGAGCTCGAAGAGCAGCGCAAGAGCGGACAAGTGCGCGGAATGCAAGGATGAGAGCGCGTCGGCCTGGGAATTGATCTCATTCTAGTCCCCGTCCCTCCCCCCGAACCCCCGGTTGTGCATGATTATAACTATTAGATTTCATATCAATATTGCTTGCTTCTCCCCATCCATCCCCTGTCTCACTCTCGTTAGCCATGATTTTGAATTTGAATTAAATTATTTATTATTTTGTTGGTGTTTTTTTTTGTCGCGCTCTTTTTTGTTTTCGTTAATAAAAGAAAGATGAGGTCGGACGCGAGACCAAATGCATCAGCTTCCACGACTTGCCGGCAATCGCGTCGACGAGCTCCAGCAGGCGGATCGAGTGGGTAGCGTTGGTGTAGTTGATCGAATGGTTAATGAGCGTGAGCTTGTAGAAAGGCTCCAACGGCTTGGCAAACTGCAGCTCGTGATTATCTGCAATTTTGTTTTGTTTTGTCTTAAATGGTACCAACCCGTCAATGGGCTATCTAATACTATGGCCGTGGACGAGAAAAATAATCGACAAAACTAGGCTACCTAATTTGAGGAGCAAGAGAGACAGCGCGAGTCGATATTCATCGGCATCCGGTTGAATCTCATTGGTAATTGATTGGAGCTCGGGCTGAAATAAAGAGTAAGGAATGAAGTTGTTGGGAGGGAAGCCACCAGAAGATTGCGCACCATCGGGTCGGCGTTGAGAGCAATGGCGAAGGCGAATAAATAGTTGAGGTGGGATTGAATGAGCTGCCGACGCTGGTTGCTGAAATGCAGAATGGGCGAGTTGTAAACATCGTGGATGATTGATTCGAGCAGGGTATCTTCTGCAAGTGTGGTGTGTATTCGATGACAAACACGATAACTAACGGAATGGCGTTCTCGTCTTTCGTGGTCCGCGTTCGTTTTGAACGGCTGTGATTTTAGAATGTCTTTGGGGGGAAGATGTTGGGGAGAAACCTTACCTGACTTGTTCATATTTAGCCGGTAGCATTTATCGAGTCGGCAAGAGGGACACCAGTTCCTGCGCGTCTTGTCGATGACGCATTTCGCGTTTCCCGCTGCATTTCAAGGATTTTTTTGCGGAGCCCCCGACGTCACGTACCGATGCAGGTGTACTTGATATTGTTGCGCACGCTGCGCTTGAAGAAGCAGCTGCAGCCGTCGCAAGCCCATATTCCGTAGTGCCTCCCGTAGGATTTGTCGCCGCACACCTGACAGCGATAAGCGGCGGTCTCGCAGCGGCCTGAACGATCGAATGCGAAGATTAGTAGGATCAGAAGACGGCGGCTGACTGCTTACCCATAACTTTACCTGACTGACTGAAATCTGACACGCGCGCGCGTTGAATATTTGAGGAGCCATGTCCGAATCAAATGTCAATTAATAATATTTTTATTTATCCCCATAGGTGATGAATAATTCAGCGCCGACGACGTTGAGCAAGATTCGATTGGTTAATTCGATATGGTACGCGCAAGATTTGTTAGTTGTTTTTGTATTAAATGTGCCGGTAGGAAATCGTTCAAGCCGATAAAGTCGCCGATCATCGTCTCGCGGAATCGATCGCCGCTTGATTATTATTCAAAGGTAGATGGGATTATTGATTGATCGAGAGGAGAATTGTAGCTAACAACGGAGCTGGAATACTCGCGCATAATCAAGAAGGAAACGAACACGATGAAGAAGTTCGTAGAATTTGGCAAAACGTATGCAATTGTGAATGGCTTGGAGATGGAAGAGCACAAGGAGCATATGATCGAGAATGGACAAGCACTGTTCCTGGAGATTGTTCGCGCTGTGAGCCGGGTTCGTTCGAAAATGGTTGATGCTTATTTTTAGAATGATTTCAGAACGATTTCAGTCAGATTGAGCAATATGTGCTCGGCGGGCCGAAGACCCTCCAATTGCATCGTCGCATTGCGGCGAATGTTTGTGGAACAATGCCGAGCATATCTCGCCACGATTTTATTGGCGAGGACGGCTATTTGATCAACGATTTCCCGAAAGGCATTGAACGCAACGGATTGGTGCGATTCCTGCATGATGCGCGGTTCGTGAGCGAGGACGCGAATGGAGAATCGACACCGGCTCTATTAAAGTACCGCGATTGCATAGCGAAATGGTTATGGTTTTTAGATTTTAGATACACGTTGATTATGGGAGCGGTTAGGAGTCAGCTAGACCTGCTGAAATCGCTTGATCCGGGAGCTGCGGCAAGATTTGTGTTTGTTGAAATGGATATCTGTCAGAGGGTTGCCAAGCCAACGTTGCCGATTCGTTTAGAGGAAGAGAGAATGTTATATGACTTTCATTTGTTTTATATTTGATTGATTAAAGGGGAGCAATTAGATATCAATGCGTTTTTTGGTTGTTGCGTAAAATAAAATCTATTAGTTTTTATCCGCGTACTTTGTGCATATATGCGGATTATTAATTGTATTATTTATTAATCAATTAAGTTCATTTCAAGTAATTCTTATAGAATTTAAGAATTTAATTAAATGGTGCCTAATGGAAGAGTAAAAAAAGAAGAAAAAATTATGGGCGACCACACGGCCACAAACAACTTTTTGGTTAATCCATCTTCAATATGTGCTGTCCATTATTTCGTAGAACCTCATTCCCCTTTTCCATTAGGCACCGATCTCTGAAAAGGAAAATATTAAATATTTTTAATCAGCAAAATAAACAAAATTGGCAACAACGACACCTCAGTTGAGGTTAGAACCTTCATAGATAATATTCCGACACAAGACCACTACCACTCGGCTGCAGAACCACACATGAATATGTAAATTAGATAAATTAGTATTCAAATTTTATCATTGGTCGTGATATTACGTATAAGATTGTGAACTTTTGCATTTTATTTTACGAAAAAAATTATCTTTAATGGCTTCCAATTAAAGGAACAATTATTGTCGTGGTGTAGGTTGATGAAAAATTAGGGGTAAAGGAGCATTCCCGAAAAAAGATGGTCTCGCTTGGGCTGGTGTAGATTTAATTTGCAATTTGTTTATTATTTCGCTCCTAAATATAATAAATTATACCTAAAATTTTTATTATAATAATTATTATGTTGATTTAACAATCAATTTAGTAAGAGAAAACAAAATTGTGATGAAAAAAAGCGAAATAATAAACAAATTGCAAATTAAATCTACACCAGCCCAAGCGAGACCATCTTTTTTTGGGGTATGCTCCTTTACCCCTAATTTTTCATCAACCTACACCACGACAATATTAAATTAGAAATAGAAGATTTTTAATTTAAAAAGTTTTCGATTTCAAATTCCCGCGATTAAATAATGCGCGGTTTTCTCATAGCCAATGAAAGGTAATGGGCGTGGCTTTTAAAAGATTTTCGTTTTTGACCACAAAGAGTAAAAGAATGAATTTGAAATTTATTCAAAAACCATTTACAAAATTATGTCAAGAATCTGAATGACATCTTCTGTTCAATGTCCGTTTTGTCCATGACTTTACAAAATTCCTGGAAAGTGATGTAGCCGTCGTTATCATTGTCGGCTTCGCGCATGGTCCTGTCTGCTATTGAATTGACTTGCTCTGTGGGAACATTCTGGCCCATCATCATTTGCAGAATGTCTTGAAACTCGTCCTTGGTGATGGTCTCACTTTTGTTGAGGTCGTACATTGTGAAAGCGACTGAAATGTTGAATGTGTGCTCTCGGATCATCTAAAGAGAATTTACATCGAAGTTTGGCCTCGCGACTATTCCATGGATGCGGTTTGTTCTTGTTGATGGGCCGGAAATGGCTGAGCACTTTGACAAAATCGCGAAAGTAAACGCGTCGTCTCTCTAAAACTCTGCAAGAATGATGATGATGGAGGGCATTCGACTGGAATCCCCAATGGAATCATTTGTTGATGTTGTTTGTTTGTTTGTTTGTTTGTTATTATTATTTAACGCGGGGCTAATTCTTGCATCCTTCATCCCCCCCCCCCCTCCTTCACACACAAAAACACAGCATTCGAATATTCGCAGCGGCTGTCTTATTTCTTTAATATCAAAAAAAAAGAAGAAATGTAATGTGCATTCTGTGTGTCTGTTGTGCGCGGGTTTCTCAAGGAGGAGCACCCACCAGCAGCACCTACTCGTGTTGAGGACGACACTCACTCGGCATCGGCGAAGAAAGCGTCAATGATGCGATCACCGAGCGGATTCTGCTTGAGCTCGACAATCGATTGGAAATCATCAGGTGTCAGGAAGTATTGATTGCTGGTTTTGTCGCGATGCGTCGCTAGTGAGATGAACCGATCGTAGAGTTTTAATATGCCTTTTCGTGAAACTGAAATGAATTATTCATTGCAACTTGAATTCTTTTTTTTGTTGGGTTACTTCTTCGTCTTCTTCTTTTTGTTACTTATGCTCTTCAATATTTTTTTTAGATTCATTTTTATTTGCTCTTCTATTAAATAATTCTTCGGGTTTGCTTCACTTAAGTTTTGAATTTTAATTTCAAAAAAAAAAAACATGTCGAATAATCTACAGTATCCTTGCTTCACATCACCTGCGCCTTTAAGTGTTACTGTACTTTCTTTCAATTTTCTTATTTTTAAATTGCGTCTTTGCTGGTTACTGTACTTTTCAATCAATATTATTTGTTCTCATTTGATTAGTTTCTATTATTAAAATTATTATTGTTAGTAATAAAATGAAACCGCCATTATCACACAATTATGAGCCATTTTATTACACAATCAATTGGTTTTTGTTTTGTTTTCCTCCGTCTCTCACGCGATTATAATTTGTCTCGTACAAATTAAATAATATATTCATGCTTCTTTCACAGGAAAACAAGAAAATCAAAATAAATAAGAAGCTCAAACCGAGTGAATACGCAAAAACCGCCAATACACAAAAAGCAAGAAGAAGAGGAAGAGAGAGAAGCGAAAACTAAATAATCTCACGTCCGCTCTCGATGCTCAGCTTTTCCAGCTCGTGCTCCGGAATCTGCGAACTCGATTGTCCCATTTGCGGCTGAAAGCGAAAAGCTTTTGCGATTAAATATTAAACGGCGAAGAAGTAACACAAAACAAAAGAGGCAAATGCCACGCAAATGCTATCCATTGTGTGCGGAGAAGCGAGATTTTATGGAGGTCGGTTGTTTTCCAAGTCACTGATAACGATTCCATGCTGGCGTCGATGAGCAAACCCACTTATCGATTGATTGCAGGTGAATCCGGCACGCAACGCCACCGATTTCTTCCGCGACTACGATCCGATGGTCGGCGTCGGCACCGCGCTCGTCCTCATCCTCTTCTTCGTGTCTGTCACTATTAATGGGTTGGTGCTCATCTCCCCCCCTTCCCAACAACAACAACAAAAACTTTTCCATTTATTAGATTCATTCGCTGTGCCATTCGAAAATGGAAAATGCATCGATTTTACACCCAACTCAAAAAGGCCGAGCAAGATGCCAAAGAAACAAATTTGAATGTATAAAACAAGGTATATTTATTATTTATTACAGCCTGCTCTCCTTCCTTCATCCTTTTATACATTAAAAATCTAACTCTATCTCCGTACAAAAAGATTACAACAATTTTTACTATAACGCTTCCAAGTCTACATGTCTTATGTCTGGATGTTTTTTCGTGATTTCGCCTTCAATTCGATCGATCTCGTCACCCAGACGGTCGATAATTTTCTCGCCATGATGTTCCATGAACATTTCCAATTGTTCTTCATCCTCAATCTGCTTCACTTCCTAAAGTTGTATGATTAATATTCGATATATTTCAGGAGCGGTCAACCTTCAACAAGTTGGGCATGTGGATGACATCATCAAGATATGCTCGTGTGATCATTCTTCCATCGAAATCAAGTTCAGCTTTAAATCGGCTCTGTTCCACGCCGAGACACGTCGCTTTCACATCATGAACTGATCTGCAAAATATATGAAACTTGCTCAATTTTATTACGATAACGAGTATTTTTTAATTGAAACGGTTAATATTGAATGTTGAAAATAGAATTAATAAAAATGTCATTGTTCTCTTAACCAGCATTGTAAATTAAGCTGTATAATATTCCGTGATTTGAGATAGAAAACAAAAATTTCTTTGCACACCATTGCATTTTCAAGAGCTTAGCAAAACCAACCGAATCATTGGATCATTGTTGAGTCTCGCCACAATATCGTCAGTGATTCTCGTTGGCAAACTCCTCCCAACCAGATGCGCCGCATTTGTCCTTATGATAAACGATGCGACCGTTCCTAAACTAATTCAATCCTCCATTCCGGCACCAATAAACAACATCTTGCAAACCTAGGAGAGCTCCGATCACTATCGAGCCGCAGCAATCCGGAATTGGCGAGTTCAGGAACGATGACAGCGAAATGGCACTGAGCGCAATGCCGACTCCGCACACGGCCGCCGTGTCTTCAAGCAGCACAACGTTCAGCGACGGGTCGGCCGACGTGCGCACATAGTTCCACAGTCCAATCTTGGCCTTCTTCGCTTTGGCGATCGCTTCCCGGTAGGCGGTTAATGCCGACGTTCCTTGGAAGCACAGCGACATGAACAGCGCGTAATACGCATACGTGAGTGGTTCAAGCGGCTCTGGGTGCAATAAGCCGCTGATGCCGTGATAAATGGACAATCCACAGCCGAACGCCATTATTCCGCAGCCGGATATCAATGAAGTCACATATCGCATATTGCCATATCCGTATGGGAACAGGTTGTCGGGGTTCTTGGCCGAGTACCGGATTCCGAGCAGCAGAATCAACTGATTGCATGTGTCCATTGTGCTATGAATGGCTTCGGCGAACAGCGATTTCGAGCCCGTCAGATATGCGGCGGTGAACTGTAAAAAACGTCTAGCTGATCATTCTCGTATGCTCACCTTCATGGCCATGTCGCAAAAATTGAGCGTGAATGCGATGGCGACCACACGATCGGCCCCCTTGTGCTGGTTCGTCGTCTCAATCCTCATGCGCATGCGCATACGCTCGGCGTCTGTCAATTCCTTGCGCATCGCCACCAGCGGCCGCCGGTGCGCTTCCAGGGCCTCGCTGCTGCCATGCACCTTCAAAGCCTTGTGGTAGACATCGGTGAGCGCGTACAATTGCAGTTTCGAGTTCTTGCTCATCTCCTGATGGGTACTGCTAAGCACCGGCCGCGAGTGGCTCGGCAGGTCCGCCAAATCCGTCTCTCTGAAAACCACAAGATGCTCAATTATCGCCCCTGGTCAAATGCACTTTAATCCAAATTCCGCCATCGCGCTCAACTTGTCGATCTTGTCATTCTCATAGCTCCGCGACTTCTTCGACAAATGAGCAACCTGATGAGCAATCAAACAAAAAAAGTGCACTTTGTTTCAGACCTTGAACAGTTTCTTCATCCGACGCTTTGATAATCCCGGCGCGTCGTCATAATGCTCGTGTGAAGAAATACAACGCACAGCATTCGTGACTACACGTCGACCTGCAAGTCAGCTCTATTTCAAATTCGTTGCAAATTGAATACCTGTGCTCGAGGAAATATTAAGCAAGAGTGTACATGGAATCATACCCTGCAAACCAATTATCGATTATATTCGAATCCACTCGTTGATAAGATCATTTGTGAGAAATAAAAATATAAAATGTTTCATTCGGCGAAAAAAAACTATTTTTCTGTCGGATACGGTAAGCGCGGATGTTTACGTATCGGCGGGAAATTACAGACACATTTGATTGGAAGGCCGTGAGGCGATAAGAAGTTAGATAATATTTAATGCGGGTAAATAAGTGATAAGTGTATCGAGGAATTTATTTGTATCAAAAAATTGAAATATTAGAATAGGTATAATAACAAAATAACAAATTGTTAAATGAAACGATAAAAAGTTTCAGAAACTAAATAAACAATAATTTCAAGATTATATTATAAGAAATTATATATTTTCATACCATCAAATAACCTTAAAATCTTAAGAAACAATTTTAAAAAATAAAAATAAAAAAGATTAGAGAATAAAATATTTTTTAAATTTATTTTTGAAAATGATACGGTTTTCATGGATGTTTGCGTATGACGACATTTTACACTCCATTTTTTAGGATTTTCCAGTTTCAGCTTTATTACGAATTTTAGACCCCTAAATGACGATTGTTTTATTGGAATAATATTCGTTCATATTCTTTGTACAATAAAGTTGTTCTTAATTTCAGATGTTTGCGTACGAACGCAATCGCACACCCACAACCTCCCTCGTCATAAGTTTCGGCGGATATTAATGCGAACCTGTCGCACTCCGCGAAACGAGCAATCTCTATCTCTCGCACGCGATTTGTGTAACAATCAACAGATGCTCTTTCTCTGCTCGCAAGCCACTGCGTATTCCAATCAATTCTAACCGTTGCAGATGGACACGGCGGATCTGCTCAAACAAGTCGAGTCGCTGCTCGATGCGACGCTCAGCAAACCGCCGCCGTCGAACATCATCGAACTGTGGAAGGAGCACGTGGAGGTGCGTCGCGCTCTCGCCGCCATCGAGTCCGCGCAGCAGAAGCTCGGCGGGGAGACGAACCGACGGTTGGCGGCGGACCGCCGTGATCAGCAGTGCCTCGATCGTTTCGACGACTGGTGCGATGCGATGCACATCGCCAGGAATAATGTGAAGGTGGCGGTCGGCAAGGAACACGGCTGGGAGCTGAGGGCCACCGGCAGGATAGACAAGGACCACGTGGTGGTGCGGGTCCCCCGCAACGCCATGATTTCGTTGGACGTGGCGAGGAAGTCGAATGAACTGAGGTGAGTGATGTTCGATACCGCCTTCCGACATTCTTGCTAGCTTCTTGTAGAAGGGCATTTGAGAGGGACCCGGTGATTGGGGGAATGGCCAACATTGGATTGTCACTATTCGTGGCCGTCGAATGGATGAAGGGACAACAGTCGCGTTGGTTTGATTACATCAACATCTTCCCCAAGGATTTCAGCACGCCTTTATTCTACACCGAACAGCAGTTACTGGTATCCTTGACATTTTCCTGAGCATTCACCAAATATCTCATTTGAAGCAACTCAAACCATCGCCCATATTCGAGGAAAGCTTGATGTTTTACCGCGCGATTGCTCGCCAGTTCTGCTACTTCTTGCTCGCCATCTCCAAAAACAAAGATTTTGAGAAGATGCACAAAAATCAGCGTAACCAAAAGGTCGAAGCGCCGCCGCTCTATAATACTCCGTTCTCTGTGAGCACGTTCACGTTACAATTATACATGTGGAGTGTTGGCGTCGTCACAACTCGCATCAACATGATACCGTCGGAGATGAGCAGCGAGCAAATGGTTCCCGCCCTCATTCCGATGCTCGATATGGCCAATCATGAAACGTCTGTCGAGAATGAGGAGCTCGTGTGCTTCTCCCCACAAGAGGATTGTGCCGTCATTACAAGTCACTCCGAATGTACCGAAAATGACGCTGTTACTATTTTCTACGGAAGGCGCAGTAATGGAGAGCATTTACTTTATAATGGTTTTGTGCCCATCGGATGCAATTATTTTGATGTATACAAGATCAAGATCGGAGTCCCACGAGGAGATAAGTTATTCGAAGCGAGGATAAAGTTGATGGATCAAATGGTGTCGAATGCCTGGAAGACTGGAAATGTTTTCCATTTCGATTTAATAAATGTTTGTTTTATTTTTCATATAAATTTAATTTAAGAAAAAGTGAATTTTTCAGAACCCTAAAAAACCATTCGACGATAATCTAATAACATTTGCTTCAATATTTGTTGATCAACAATTGACAAAACAGTCAATTAATGAATCAAAACGGAAAGGATTGCAATTCCTCGTAACTCGTTTCACAATTTTGGAAAGGACCTATGGCGATTTGGACGAGAAAATGACGCGGAACATCGGATGGCAAGGGGATGTGACTAGGCTCAAATCATCAGAGCTTAATATATTGAGAATGTGCAGGATTTATTGTGAACTTTTGGAAAAGAATATTTAATAAATTAATAATTATATAACCCGGATTTGTTTAAGCAACGCTTTCTCTGATTATTCGATCGCGTTTCCACGTCCATGTGTGATATTCTGATTTGCTGTCTGAAATAATGCTGATGATGAGAAATTATGTTATTTATCTAGCACACATTATGTACTATTCTTCCATTTGGCATATTTTTTTGAAAACGACAACGACAAATTGTTTTTTCAAATTTAGGTAAAACCTCTTAATAAGAAAAAGACCATAATTACTAAACATTCTTCGTCTTGCAGCGAAGATTTTGATACAAGCTAGCTAGAATTATCCATAAATTATTAAACTATCCAAAGCCATACATGACTAATGCCATATTCTCAAAATACCTTGCTACTTTGAATCACTCAAACTCCCGAGACAATCAAAACAAAACAAACCATTTCGAGGTAAAACACGCGTCAAGTTGTGATCGGAGCTGGAATCGACCATCGTCTGTCGTGACGAATTGTTTACCATCACATTGGCGTTGGGTGCAATGAATACGCTTATTTCAGAGCCATGGTAAGAGATGCTACTTGTTCGTGGATCATTTCGCTTGTAAGACGACTTGGAAGAGTAATCAGATCCTGAAATATTACACATTAACGTTGCAATTCGCAAATAGTCAAGTTGTGTAATTTATAAATTAAATTCACAATATTCGCAATTGTAATTTTATTCAAACTGACTTAAATAATATAATTGGACAAGTATTTCTTCCCTAGTTATTTAAATAACTACTAACTAAAAAATTGTTTAAACTAAATAAGGCACAATAAAACAAAAAAGAAAATTTTAAACCTAACGTTTAGGCAAAAGACGAATTTCTGCAAACTGCGCGCGGTTTCTGGCAAATCCTGCGCGCACAATCACAATTTTCGCAATATAAAACTAACCAATTGTTGAAGACGACGGCTGACTGAGCCAAACCCACTCATTAGTATCCTCATGTCTAACAGCGGAACTGGAGAGGCGTGAGAGCAGCGGCGCGACGAGCTCATACCCGCGGAACGCAATCGAGCGCCGCACGAACGACACCAAACAGAAGCAAACGAGGAGCAAAGAAATTGTGAGCAAAAAGAACGGCACCGACACCGACGAGCGCTGCTCTTCCATTGGATTGGCGGTGGTGGTGCGATTAACGACGCTGATCGGCAGGCTGATGAGTGTGGCGGCGAGCGGCGACTGGCGAGCGCACTGCGCACTCGTGTGCAGAATCAGCTCGACGCTGGCGCGGTCGTGCGTGTTGTCGATGCCTGCAAGCGAGACTTCTAACAAATCCCCGCAGCAGCACCCAATTACCAATGAGGTTCTGATGCGAGACCGCCACGCGGCCATCATTGTTGACAATATCGAAATGGTCCGCATCAACGGCGTCCATGGTTTCCCAGCTGCCATCGTTGTAAGACACGGACGGCTCGATCGAGCAATGCTCATAAATGCGCTCGACTCGTCCACTCGTGTGCACGTCGATCTTAAAGAACGACGGCGAGAAAATTATTGGGATGATTTTCAGTTTGAGGCGGCAGATGGCGCGCGCCGACAGTCCGCTCACATCGACAGCGTCGCCGGAAACGCGGAGAGCCGTCGAGCCGAGTTCGACACGGTTTCTCACGCTGATTTCCGTCTCGCCGACGCGCTCTCCTTGCACAATTGCCTCGTCTTTGATGAATTGGATGGACGCCACTGATCGATTGCTCACTTGCAGTCTGTATATGGTTTATAATTTTATTTATAGCCGGAATAAGAAAGTAATTCGTAATCAAAGCCCGAAGAATTTCTTTCTTACGTGTTATGGACGATGTTGGTGACGTCAAACAAGATATTTTTATGCGACGACAGGTACAACTGATCTCCTGTTGCTTCATCTTCAATCCACATTGATGCGAATACGCGCGCCGTCGCTTTCTGATACCTTGGCGCACAAATAAACTGTTTGGCGGCATGGGTGAGCTCCCGCCACGCACCCACCTGCCAATTGCGTATCGGATGCAGTGTGCTCGTGCTCGTCGTCACCTGAAATTGCTCATTCCGCTCGCTTATACACAACACTTACCGTCAGCGGCAGACGCGGGAACCAGACGCGAAACGAGAGCGACGTCGTGAATCGCTGGTAGTGCGCGTAGATGTGCACCTTGGAGGTGCCTCGCAGCTCGGAGCCGTCCACGTACACGCTGCTGCACGTCGGACTCGTCTTGAGCAGTTTCGCGTCGGCCGAGATGCAATGCGAGGCCTGTGTCACGTCCTCGCCCTTGGCACCGATGGAGACGGTGAACACGCGCATCGGCGAGGTCACCTGCTGGCCCGAGATGGCCGCCATGTTGATGAGCTCTTTCCTACGCGGCACCAGCGCTATCGAGGCGATCTCGTCGGCCACCACGCCGAACCTCACCGCCACCTTGGCCTCGTCGGTGCCTTCGTCGTTGTGGATGACGTGCCAGTGCAGGATCACGTCGTCTTTGATCACCGACGACGACGTCATCTTGATGAGCAGTCCGATGACCATCGTCTCGGCACTCGAGTTGGCCATGTTCTCACAAACCAGCGAGGTGTAGAAGAGCGGCCGGCTCGACGAGCTCACGCGAACACGCCAGCTCGCGCTCATCGGGTACACGGTCTCGATGCTCACGCGCGCGTCCACCCACAGCCGAATCTCCAGCGGGTTCGTCGACGACTGCATCGACACGAACATCGATTGCAGCGAGTTGGGCGCGAACGACTGGTTGGCGATCGTGTGCAGCGCGACATGCGTCGAGTTGGTGTTGGCGAGCACGTGGCGACGCCGAGCCCGTCTCGTGTCTTCCAGCGACATGAGTTCGATCAGATGTTGCGGCAGGTCGTGGAAGCGCTGATCGCATCGTGCAGATATTGTATACGAGGCCGATAGCACCTATAGATTTGTTTTCTTCCTCATAAGATAGCTCAACTTACCGCGGTTCGATTCGTTGGAAACCAGGCGAACGGCACCGGAACCCTTATGACACACGAACTCCCTTCCAGCTGACATTTGCCATGCGCTATAAACCAACTTCAATTCTGTTGAATAAGTGATAACAAACCATTCGAGGAGGTCGGTCCAGTGATCTGCACGTGGACGCAAACCCTGCCGGCGGCCATTTCATCATCGAGCACAGCTAGCACATCGACATACGGGCGATCCTATTAGAAAACAATTACAATAGTTCAAAGCGGATTCGTCTTACAATGTAGACGCGTTCAGTGACGATGTGCACGCGGGCCGCGCATCGACGCGCCATCTCTTCGAACACCTTGACAGACTCGCTGCGATCCGCCGCGTGCACCGTCGCTTTTAGGTGGCGGCTCGATGGACATCCGTCCTATAAATAATCGATTGGGTTGAATGGATGGGGGCGCGGGTTACCTGCACGAACATCGTGCTGAAGTTCTGCTGGCCATGGTAGAGCAGGAATGCTTCGTCAGGCGGGGTGAATGAGATGTGCGTTGAGTCTGAAATGTAATAGTAATGAAGCATCTGATAGATTTTGTTAAATAATGACAAATTGTCATTTACGAATAAACTATTGAATCTAGTATGGATAGTCGTTTTCAGAGATCAGTGCCTAATGGAAGAGGAAAAATTAAGATGGAATGAGGTTCTCGTTTGGACGGCAACACATATTTAAGAGGAATTGAGAAAAATTTTGTTTGTGGCCGCCCATCATTTTCTCTTCTTTTATTTCTCTTCCATTAGGCATCGATCTCTGAAAAGGACAATACTAGAGAGGCGATAAGGTGTAGTTTCTTGATAACAATATCGTTTCACGCACTATGATAAATTAAGCTTAATCTTAATGATAAATTGTTATTTTCTGTGATCGGTACCCTAATGGAAGAGGAAAACAATTAGACAAACTTCGGTTCTCATTTTGACGGCCACTCTTTTCTATCTCATAAATTTGTGTTGTCTCAATACAATAGATAACACACATTGCAATGTGCACATTGAAGAGGAAAAAGTCCTTTGTCCAAACGAGACTCCTTTCATTAGATACCGATCTTTGAAAAGTGCAATAAAAGTTTTTAATTTTATTGAATTTTTTTGTTGGTAACTTTTTCTTTCATTAAAAAAAACTCTTTTAGAAAAATATTTGATTTAATCGTTATTAAATACGTACTTCTAAATAAGAAGCTTCTGATTATTACTTAAAACATTGAAAAATAAGGTTAAAATCCTATCCGGCATCGAACCAATGGGCATTCGATTGACAACTAAAACGACGCACCACTCGGCTATGGGCAACAAAGCTTGGGCGCCCGTTCGTTCACCTACATATGGTTGACCATTCGCTAATAGATTTTTAGACGATTTCAGCAAAAAATAAAAAAGTTGAAAAACCAACGAACCCAATGAGAAGAACAAATAAACTATAATAATAACAACAACTGGAACTAGGCGCTGATTGCGGCGTACCATCGTCTGCACTTCATACCATTCAGCATTTATAATCGTTCAATCCATCTATAGTCGACAAATCATTTGGACGAATTGCGGAAAAACACACACGCACACGATATAATTGTGCTCTCGGCTGGCTACTCGCTTCTGCTCTTTCTGTTGTTGGCCGCTTTTTTCTTGTTTCACGCCTTCTTGCTCCTCGCCACTCTCTACTCCATAACAAAAACGAGGCGAAAAAACCCGAGGGCAATCAATAACCAACAAGTAGGCGCAAATAAGTATATCTTTATTCAAAAATAAGTTAATAATCCTCTCCGGCCGGTATGTTGTCTTTCAGCACGTGCTCAAATCTCATATGGATGACAGTGTTCGTTGGCGTGTCGGAGGCTGTGGCGAGCACTTTGAAGTGAACCGCTTCGAGTCCTCCGCGAATTGCTCCTGCGATTATTTGCGAGTAGCCGAGTCCCGAATTTACCAGTTTTGGTGGCACCTGCAATTGAAAAATATCTTAATTGATCAATTAAAAATTCATCCTACCTGCACCAATTCTGTCAATGGATTCGAATCAAGCGTGATCGCAAACTCGCGATCGCCATTCGTCCAATTCGATGAGCTCGCCGACACTCCCAAATAGCACGGAATCGCTTGTTTGCACAAGAACTCGGCAATCTGTCTGGCATCCTTACACCTCGGAACGTGCGCGTTCTTCGACAGGTAATCGTCAGCCAATCTCACACCTATATTGAAGCCCATCTGGTCCAGCTTCTTCGTCACTTCTTTCGGGTCTTCGTAGTCTTTGATCATTTCCGTGACGAGCGATCCATACGTCAGACAGAATAGATCACCCGACATCTTTTTCGACTCAGCGAGCCCTTGTTTTCCAATCTTCGACATTTGTGCCTATTTTTTTCCAATTAAAATCAAGAAAAATTTCAAAAATTTGTATGCGGCGAATTGTAAAAATCAATGCGAGGGTTTGTCAAAGCCACGCCCATAATTTCGTTTCCCTCAGAACCAATTTTGCACGTTTTTTCATTATTCTTTGCATTTCAGACGTGTTCTCAATAATAAAAGGATGGGTACCTATTAAAACTAGTCATGAAACCAACGACGATAAAAAATACATTTTATTAGAACAATAAAAACAATAAATATTAAGGTTTCATATAAAAGCATAGATTATTCACTCGAAGATTCATACTTCCTCTTCTTTTCGTCATCATAATCACTATACGATCTTGATCTCGATCTCTTTCGCTTCTTCGACGAGTGCTTCTTTTTCTTCTTCCTTTCCCTGTCTTTTATTTCTCCCTCAGAATCTGATTCCCTCTGTAAGATGCAACTATATTCACGATATCTACAATCAACATACGTCACTCCTCTTGCTCTTCTTTTTCTTTTCCTTCTTCTTCTTCTTCTCCTTCTTGTCACTTGGTCCTGGTGGGTGAATATGATGGCAAGCTTCATTTAGAGCCTTCACGTAGTCTCGGAAGAGTTGCTCACATTCTTCATCATTTCCAATCTGATTTCAACAAGAATTACATATGCCATATACTTTAATTACCGCTAAATAGGGCTTCTCCTTCTCCACCTTCGCCTTAACCGTTTCCCATTCAGTGTCAATATCAACATTATGCGCCTTCAACAGACTCCTATACTCGCTCTCAATCCGCCGCTTCTTGCGAGCTTCCTCTCTCTCTGCGTCTTTTTCCTTCGCTTCCGCCTTCTCCACCATCGAGTTATAGCAAAGCTTCATGTTACCATAATCCACTCGGTTTCCCATCTCGTGCGAGGTGACCCACTCGACAAAATCATCCCACTGTGTGTTCACCTCCACCGTTTTGCCGAGTTCCTTCAAGATCTCCTTTATCTTCCTTCTATCCTCGCCATATTGTTCTTTCAGCTCTTCCACGTAAAACTTGAAGAGATCCAGCGGAGTGCTACCGGATTGCGATAGCATTTGATCAAAGCGGTTATCCGTCGAAATCGTCGGATACAAAGAAACCCACAGCGACATGGATGTGAGTTCCCCCTTCTTGTGCAGCTCGTGCAGCAGTTGCTGGAACGATTCTCGCACTTTCCTCTCTTGTCGCCGATATCTCTTCTCTTCCTGCTCCTTCTCCTCTTCGTACTCTTTTTCAGCAGCCTTTATGTGTTCTTCGAATACAATCAGCGCGTCTTCTTTATCCATATCTGCAAATCAATCAAATATCCTTCTAATTAAACAAGTGCACACTCACATTGAAGCGTCGTATCATCAGCAAATTGCGGGTTCTCAATCAACAGCCTTTGTGCTTGCGCCCACGTTGTCCGATACGTAATCTGGTCCATGCTCTGCAATATTTGGCTCAGCGCCTGGATGTTCCTATCGCGGATCTCCTTCTTCTTCTGCTTGTCGCGCCGCGACACAAACTCTACGCAGTCTCGGAAGATGTCTCTCCGGTCATCATCTACAACTGCCTGCCAGCAAGGCTCGCGTCCAAACAAATCGCACGCTTTCGAATACTTCAGCGTCTCTTTCATCTTTGGGTGCTCCTGCAGGAACTTTTCCAAGTTTTCTTTCGCTTTCTTGATGGCCAACCGTTTTTCATCCTGAAAGAAGATTCATCAAAGAACAAACATAATGTGTCCTATGCGTAAAGGAACGATCAATAAAGAAAAAATAATTATATTGATCACGTGGAAGCTACAAGCTTACAACGAAACACATAAAAGTGCGCGATCCCTCAAAACCCCTAAAAAAAATAAAATGCATAAACTATGCTATGATGCAAAATTGAGTGCCGCAACTTGCAAAAGTACCGCCCATCTCTTTTTTACTTTATTTTCCATTCAATTTTTGTCAATAAAAAAAATGGCATCTTATGTAACACGCGCTGAACGTTCCGGTAATATATTTTCACGAGTCACTGGTCTCATAAGATCCGGTCAATTAAAATGGGATGAAAGACCGCTTTGGTGAGAATCAGATCGAACATTTTCAATCCGTTCCTTGTTTTAGGTACGATGTATACGTCTCCTCGCCACCATTAACGCCGCCTGATTGGAATGTAAAATTGGCCAAGCATGGCGAGCCGATTCGTTCAATTTTCTATGAGGAAGACCTATTGCGATCGTGAGTCGGTTTAATTGGCACTTCCATTTCTAATTCTTAGGAAATTCTACAAGCGTTTCCGCAATACTGCGGCGATCCAGGTGAACAGCCGAAAGACGAGCATCTCTCAGCAATTTATCAACGAGTACAAGGTTGTCGCTTCCGAAGGCAAGCACACCAGCGATGAGCAAATATTCGATGCGACGATTAATCGAATGCGCGAAAACGGTTTAAATTTAAAGTGAACTTTGTTATTGTTGTTTCCAATAAAACTGACCCTCTCTTCTTTTTGTCTCTGCACCTTCCATGCGTTGAAAATCTGCTTCTTTTCGGAAACTTTGTTCAATATCCGGAAACGGGGATCATTCTGTATCCACTTGACGGCATGGTCCCATGAGCAGTTTGCCGATATCTTTCCGTCGTTGTACTTGTCTCTGAGCAGCTCGCGGAACCTCTCCGCCTGCCTCTTCTTCAACTCCGCCTCATCATTCGTCAGTTCCACCTTGGGCTCCGGCAACGGCACGCCAGGCATCGACGCCAATGTCGCTTTCATCGCCTTGTCCAGGTCCGACTCTTCCTTGGCCTCCTTCATGGGCTCCTTGCCATCGGACTTGATTATCTCTTCGTTCTCTGGCTTTGTCCAAGTCGTCTTCTTAGTGAGCACGTTATAATAGTACGGCTTTCCCTCGTTTGTCTTGTATTCTCTCCAAACCGCTGTCGAACTGCTCTTCTGAACCAAAAGTAACTAGCATTCTGACAAACAAACTAACCTCATCTGCCGTCTTTAGCGCGTCCGGTTTCACCCACGAGCTCTGTTTCGTCACACGATTATAATAGTAAACCCTTCCATCTGTGTGCTTGTGCTCAGTCCACTCGGCGTCCGAATTCGTCGGCGTCGACGGGTTGTCCTCGGCCGCCATCCCGGGCGGCACCAGCATCGGCGACGGACGAGCTGCTCCTGGCGCTGCCGACGTCGGCAAGGGGATCAGCGGCATTCCGGCCAATTGCTGCTGTTGCATGGCTGAACGATTTTGCTGAATCAAGCCAAAAACAAAGCGGTTACCTCGGTTTTGAGCCAACAAGGCCTGCGCTTGTGCTTGAACCATTAGGTTCGGATTAAAGTATCCGAAGCCTGATGGCAACATCAATCGGCTGGATAGGTCTTATCTTAACGACGCAAATAACTTACAAAGGCAAATTGGAAAAGAAGCGAAAAATCTTTAAAACGTTAACATGTCTGTGTCTCCTCAAACAATACGCTCAATTCGTTCTCAATGGAGCGCATTTTAATCGACAATTGATGTAAACAGCCGCGCACATTTTAGCAACCATTGCACACAATTCCAATAATATTTTATTAAAGATATGACGATAAACCAGTATAACAACTTTCGAAAAAGGACGTAGAAGAGAAAATTCAAACAAATTATATCATTAATAGGTAGAGATCAATGTATATGATACAAAATGAAGCAAAAAAGGCACAATTATGAAATTTTATTTCCTCATGAGGAGTAGAAGTTGATTGAGACGTTTCTCCATTTGCGACATTCTTGAATTGATGTTTGTGAACATTCTGGAACAAGTATAATTATAAATGAAATGAAAACAGATCATACGTGATGAGTTCATCGCGTAACTGAATAATATCGATCTCGTCTTCCTTCTTCGAACGTTTCTCGGATGGTTCGACGGAATCTCTTTTCGGCATGAGGAGCTTTCGCTTCAATGGTGGTGTGTCAATTTCATTCTTGTTGAGGATTTCATTCAAATCAAGAGGTGCTGAAAAATGGACCAATTTACGTTTATAATATTCACTCACCAGATGCTGTAATATTTGCAATGCATGTCGGCGCATTCTCATGCTCGCTTATATCCTCCTTCTTCTCCATATTTCCTATACAATCTAGTCCCACGATGACCCTATCCTTACCGGGTTGTGCTTTCCGCCTAACGATATAGGTCGCCTTCTCGGTTTGGATTTTTAAACAATCCTTTGGTAAGCTCGCGGGCTGTCCTGAAAGCATTCTCATCAATTTAATACATAATAAATCAACTAACCGTGTTGTGAATCACTCATTTTCAGTTAAAAATGAAATAAAAACAACAATAAATTCACGTGAGATGAAAAACAACCAATGGGTCCCGTGCGGAAAATTTCGCGGTATTTCGGTTCGCGACGGGACCCGACAGTATTTACCGGTCACCCGTCTTTCGAATTAGTAGGTTGTAGTCCAATATTTTGTAGGTTAACTTATGCAAAAGTAATAATATTCCATCTGTAAAAATTGTAATTAATTATTGCATCACTTTTCTTTTAAAAATATAATGAGCGTAGTGGAAATTTTCTTTTTTTTTTTTAAATATGATATTACTCATTTTTTAGAGGTATTTATTTCCTTAAGCAAATATAAGATATACATAAAACATTGATGGACAGCACAGATTAGATAATATTGGGACCATTTTTGGGACAAATGGTCCCATGTAACAGAAAATGCGTCAATGGTTGTGAAGTGTGTCATAAAGGATGATTGACGCATTTCGCGTGTGTTCATCCAGGACATTGGGATATTTGCCTTAATTTTACCTTAACTTTGTTGGGATTAAGATTATGTTCTGTTGCTTAAACCCATTAGGATGTTAATTTTAGGAGATTTCCTTTAAGTTATTATGAGTTACGTTTATGTTATCTATCAGTTTTTTTTTAATAACAAGTTTCCTATTACCTTGTTTTTACCTTTTTACTGAGTATGTATACTTTCTTAAGGTATCTAATAGAAATGAGTAAATTCTGAGATCATATCTATAGTTTCCGCTTTGTGTTTTTATCTATTAATCAGTATCATTAATCGTTCAAGGTATAATAGATGGTATGATGTAACATTTTCTATTAAATAGATATTTCAAATAGTGATTATCATTTATTAGACTCTGTTTGATACTTTTCTACATTTGCGTAATATTTACTATTTGTATAGTTTGCGTGAAAATATAAAATTCACTTTTACAAACGCAATTTGCAGATGACTGCGGGTGTTGCTAAAAAAGAGTCAGAACACGCCCCAAAAGAGTTGAAAAAGGACGAGATGAACGACTCGGGACACTCGTCAGTCACCGATCAGAATGAGATGAGCCAAGAAGAACCGAAGCCAATGGAAAAGCTGGTCAAGGTGAACATTCAACCGTCGGTGGGCGAGCCGTTCGAAATCCAGCTCAGCGAGAATGACGCGGCACAAGAGTTGTACCAAACACTCCTTGACCGTGAATCGACTTGCCATCGCACGTGCTTTTCACTGACTCTTGATGGACAATTGGTAGATATGTACATGGAATTGAGATCAATTCCGGGCTTCCAGGAAGGCTGCACCTTTATTGTAATTGATGGTGAGGAGGCTTTTGCAGTAAATTAGAAATTAAACGAATTTATTTAGAGCCCTATACTATGCGCGAAGTTCGTTTGCACATCCGTCAATTGAGAGAATTGCTCAAATTTGGTTTAAATGCCAGCGCTCACGAGCTGCCATTCGGAACAGAGCCGACACAACTTTTCCTACCCACTGTCAATATGCAAGGAGAGGAGAACCCGAAAGCAAGTGGAAAGAAGTTTGATGTACTTCCGCCGGAATTCGCAACGCCAGGATCCAAAGATCGCTCGTTGATGCATGTTCTAGTGACAGAAGATAAGCCTATTGTTGCGGTTAAAAATATTGCCATTTCATCTTACAATCCGCCGACCGGTGTGAGGAAAATGAAAGGAGACGTTATGTACGTTGACGTGAATACCGTGGAAGACAGAACGGTCTACATAACGTGCTGCACCAAAGGCTTCTATGTGAACAAGTCACAGGAGAACAAGTTTGACCCGACTCCAATGAACTCGAACAAGACGGTCTATTCGTCGTTAGTTGAGCTTTTGAATGCAGTCAGTCCTGGATTCAAAAAAACCTACCCATTGGTGATGAAGAGAAGATCAGAGAAAACCATGATTGAGAGGTTGCCGACTATGTATCCCACGTCGAATTGGCTTGCATCGCCGCAGACAAGCTTTACTGAAGACTACTTTAGATCAATTGATCTTACGGAATCGCATCGTTTCGGACTGGAAGATCACTTGCCGGGCTCCAACAGAGACTGGAACGAGGAGTTGCAGACGACTTTCGAGCTTCCTAGAAGCACAGTGACTGAGAGAATTGTAAGGGATAGAAGCGTTTACAAGGCGCATTCCGATTTTGTGAACGCCGCTGCGAAAGGAGTCCAAGCGATTATTGATGGAAATATTGTCGCTATAAATAATGGAGACGAGAAGAAGACTCATATGTACATTTGGAATAATATCTTCTTCAGTCTTGGATTTGATGTTAAGGATCATTATAAAGATCTCGGAGGAGATGCGGCTGCGTTTGCTGCGGGAACAGTGGACTTGCAAGGAGTGAAGGCTTACTGGAATCTGGAAGATCCTAAACTGCATACCCTTGGTATGGCGATCTTCGACTATAGAGGATATCGGATTACCGCGCAGAGTATCATTCCTGGAATATTGGACAAGGAACAAGATCAGTCTGTTATCTATGGAAGTATCGACTTTGGAAAGACGATCAAGTCAGATGAATCGTACCATGAGTTGCTCGAGAATGTCGCCAATCAATTGCATATGCTCCCGCATAAGGTGATTCCAACGAAGGACGGCGAAGATCAAGAAGAAGTCGTGCTTTACACGAGTTACGAAACAAAGGGTATCGTCGGTAACGATGGAAGAAAGTATGTGCTCGACTTGCTGCGCACAATGCCACCAGATGTCAATTTCCTCCTGGATGCGGAGGTATCTGAAGAGGCGAAGAAACTTGGATACCCAAGAAAGTTGCCACATACGCTGGCGTCGCTAAGAAAGGAATTGGTTGACAGCTTTTATGAGTCAAAGTGCGTCGAATTCTTCCAAGTTGCCATTCAGCATGTTCGGGAGAGTTTGAAGAAAGCTAATGAGAGTAATGATGAGGCGAGTAAGAAGATTGCAGGTATTTAGCACGGTAGTTGCGTTTTTTTCATTAATGTATTTTGTTTTTAGCTGAAGCTGAAGCTGAACTCACTAAAGACCTTGGTGATATTATGGATGGAAACAGTTTAAAGAGCGAAAACAAAATTTTGAAGGAAGCTTTTGCTAAAGCGTGCAATGCAGTCAATTCGCTCAGCGATGATAGGCTTGTGATCAAGTTTAACCCGGACTGTTTCTCGAGCTTCGTGAAGCACTCGCCTTCCGAAGACTTGCCGAGCCAGCGACGATTGGTGGTGCAAGCGGCGTCTTTCATTTTGACGACAATGATTCCACAATTTGTGCAATCTTTGACGGAATACAGCGTAGTTTTGATCGATGGAGATCAATTGTCTACTGCTATGCACCAAAAGGGTATCAACATGAGATACTTGGGAGAAATAGCCAAGAGGCTAGAAGGATTCAAAACATATGCGAATGCTCTTGTTGTTTGCGAGATTGTGGCGAGATGTGTTAAGCATGTGTTCCGTAATATCAACTACCAGATTCAGCAGAATGAAATTTCCGAGTGCTACTCGCATTTGTTGAACTGTTTGTTTGGAAATGTGAATGCCGAGGCGTCGCCGTTGGTTAATGGAACAAAGAAGAATGGAAAGAAGGGAAATAAGAAGAAGAGCTCATCCACATGGGCTAGCATGTCAACGACTGCCATCTGGAAAATGGTCGTTGAAGAAGCTTCTGTCTATTATGGATTTTCCATCACGGTAAGAAATGGAGAGCGAATTTGATGAAAAATTAAACATTTTTAGGAAGATTCTTTGGACAAGTTGTTCGAGAAACTGGACATTCAAAAGACTGCTCTGTTGTGCAGAGTATGTAGAATAGTTGGCGTTCAGATCGTCGCTAGAGATTATCAGTTGGATATGAACAAGAAGATCGTCTTCACGTGCGACGATATTCTTAACATCTTCCCAATCGTCAAACATAATAATGTTTGTTGAAATTCGCAAGTGACTGTTTTGATTAAGAAATTCGTTTCAGCCGTATTCAATGGATGCGAAGAAAATGCTCGAACGTGGACAACACGCTATTCAATTTGGATCACCGAGAGAAGGATATGAATTCATGTTTGAGTCGGCAAACTTGATGAGCTCTGTGTTTGGAGCTATGCATCCAGATCTGGTGCAAGCAATGCATGGCTTGGCCAAGCTCTCGTATTTATTGAACGATACTGGAGACGCGTTAAGCCACCAGCACAAAGCGACGATGATGAGCGAGCGAGTTAACGGAATGGACTCAGGAAAGACCATCATGGAATATGTAAGGCAATAAAGATCTCAGTTGTCTGAACGAATGTTTTTCAGATGAACTTGGCACATTATGCATTCTCATCGATTTTGATTCCTGGTGCTCTTCGGCTACTTTATCGTGCTCGTTATTTGTTGAACGTTGTGTTTGGAGAGAAGCACCCGCTCATGGCACAAATAGATGTATATTGCGAAAATTGGAGAATTTAATATAGATTCGATTTCAGGCGAATATTGGTATTATTATGTACACGATTCAAGAGTTTGACACAGCCCTCAAGTTTTTGATTTCGGCTGATCAGATCAGCAAGGACATTGGGGATCGCAAGAGGGTGAAGAACGCGCTGATCAGTAATTTGATCGCCAGAACGCATGCGGCCAGAGGAGACTTCCGTGCTGCTTTGGTGGCTGAGAAGGAGACGTTCAACACGTACATGGAGTTGTATGGAGCTGAGCATCAAAAGACGGTCGAGTCAGGAGAGTACTTGAAGACGCTCACGCAGCAGGCAGTATCGTTCCAGAAGAGGCTTATGGAGTCGAACAAGAACACATCGATTTCGGAATTGTTCCAGGTTGTTGAGTGAAGGTGATAATTGTTGAAGAGTTTGTTTAGATTCAATCGCCGACTCTTAATTCGATTATTTATATTATGAACATTATCAATGGAATGGTTTATTCAACATATCCAACATTGAGTGCTTTGGCGGCTTTGGAAAAGATGAAGTTGGACTCGGAGCAGAACGGAAGTGAAGAAAAGAAGGAAACTGTAGAGAAGCAATTGCAGAACGAAGCCCTTGATTAGAATAGATATCCTAGTTTTTGTTTAGACTATGTTATTAATAGTTATAGTGTATTTATTTATGTTAATTGTTTTTTGTTTAATCTATAGGAATAATATTGTTGAGTTTATTAGGGTTTAGGAGTTTATTGTTATTAATTGTTAATATCTTTGCTCAATATCAAACACAATGTGCTCTTTTGTTTGTTTTTCCTCCCCTTCAATTGATTATTCTTACAAATTGCCATATTATCATATGCACATATATATACATATATTCTGTAGTTGTTTTTTTTATTATTTTCATCATCATATAATTATTATTCTTATATTTGTTGTTATCATTATTGTTTTTTGCATTAAAAATGAATAAATAGTCATTGGAAAGAAATGGACGAGGAATTTAGTTAGTGGAAGAGTTTTTAGTGAGACCGCGAATTGGGTTTTATTCAAACGTGATTTAATAATTTGTTGATTTTATTTTTGCAATATTTTGTTTTCGCCATCGCCGATGTGAAATAATGACAAGCGAATTCCGAAGAGACGAGCAGAAAGGGAAAAGCTTCGAGAAGCTTCTAAACGTGAGATTTGGCTTGTTTCGGTTGAATGAGGGCTTGCGGTTTGCAGGGAAGATACTTTCTGCTCGAAATCAACAACCCGAAGGAAAGGGAACGCGTGCGGACGTCGGTCGAGCAGTACGGCGGACGGGTGATGGAACTGTTCGAGGAGGAGCGGCCGCCGATGGTGAGTGCAGTGCGCGGTCGCCAGAGTGACGAGCCGTTTGCAGGTGGTGGTCTCGGATCACTTGTACGCAGTCAAGATCGAGAAGAAGCTGGTGAATCTGGAACAGCCGAGCGACCGACTGCTCAAGGCGCTGCCGGCGCTGCTGCGCGAAGCGGTGCGTAGGAAGATTAAAGTGAGTGTGGGTGGCAGGGCGATGAATAAAGAAATGTCGCAGGTGCGGACGGTGGGCACTTTCCTGAAGCAGCTGCGGATTCTGAAAGAAAAGTGTGGCAAGTCGGCGTCGGCCACCTCGAATCTGTCGGCGGTGAAGGAGGGCATGGAGCGCAGGCAGAGCTGCAGCGACAAGGCGTCGGTGCGCATAGAACTGCCCGGCAGGCGGCCCGACATCCGCGACGTGGAACGTGCCAGCATCCGGCACATCCACGCGGGCGAAGACGCCGGCTTCTCGATATTCAGGAGAGCGCCGCGGGAGCTGGTCGCCAAGAGGAGGAACGACTACGAAAAGTTCGTCGAGGGCCGCTTCAAGGCGCCGCGCAAGAACGTGTTCAAGCTGGAGGAGAAGGAGAACTTTTGCCAGCTGTGCAACGCGCACGCCGACAACTGGGTCGAGCACGAGAAGACGGACGCTCATCGCAACCGCGCCAAAACGAACGGACTGGTGTCGGAGCTCGAGCGCTGCGTGATGATGACCAAGATGCAGATGGAAAGGAAGCGCATGAAGACGGAGAGGATTGTGGCAGACACGGCCGTCGACTGGGAGTACGGCGAGAACGCGCTCGTCATCAAGTGGGATAATTTCAGAGGCGAGTCTCAAGAGGCTGAACAAGTCGGTAAGCGAGTTTTGGGGAGAACACGTCATGGATGATTTCAAGTGTTTGTGGGGAAGGGAAGGGGGCTATAAAAATGAGCTGAAAATGATTGTTTGGTCGACAAGCGATTGGTGATGCGATTGTTGGTAGGTTTGGTGTGTGCTGGATGGTGTTCGAATGATTGTTTTCAGCTCGTTTTTATTTTCTTGGTTGTGCTCGTCTCGATGGCAGAATCGGCATTTAACAGCCTCCGACGTGTTGGACGGCGATGTGAGAAGACGAATGAATGCAAGACGAGAAAGAATTTTGATAAAGTGTGCCTTGCGAATGTCTGTCATTATTATCCGAAATAATCAAAAAATAATAAACTTTTGAATCATCCATGATTGTTGTTTTGTTTGTTTCGTGCTGAAAAGAACTCCGTTTTATAGAAGAACCAATGCAACAAAGCGAGAATGTGATTATAAAGCCGAGCGTGTTGCCGAGAACTGCTCAGGAACGTGAACTTCTTCTCTTCACCGGAAACTTGACGTGACACGGAACAACGACCGATTTTAGGACTTTATAGATTATATAGACTATTGTTGCCTACTAATTCATATTGTAGAATATTGTATTGATGTTAGATCTCAATCAGCCATCGTTTGTACTACGGGGACCACCTAATTTTGTGAATTTTTGTTTTGTTGTTTTTCTTTTTTTGTGAATCGATCTGTAATTTGTTTGGTTGCTGTTGTTTTCTTTTCTGAATATGTATAAACAAATAAATTATTAATTTTACAAGTGTATGTACGGAAAATTCTCGCTGATCTTCGATGTCGACAAAAAACTGGTTTTTAAGTGGACTAATTAGGAATGAAACTTGAGGAATCTTGAAATGTTGATTTTTGGTTAGAAATGTCGATCATTTTCCACAAAATATCAAGAAAATAATCCGTGAATACGGTTTTTCGTTTCAAGAGCCAAATAATCCTAATTTATAAGCGCCTTCTAAATGATACTGTAGTTTATATTAATCTTTGGATATGTTCATTTAACTGCATTTACCACAAAATGTCCTCATCAAACAGATTACTAACTATATATACTACACTTGAATTGTGAAAAAATTTTGCAAATGCATCTTTCAGGTGATACTGTATTTTACATTAAAATTATTTAAAAATGATCTATGTAAAAGCCGCGTAATAATTAGAAACAACAGGGCTTCCCTGCAAAAGTTGTTTGAATCCAGAACGTTTGCGTCTTTTTAAATTGTACTGTAGATAATTTTATGGAACATGTCCCTTTAAATTGTTACTGTATTTCTTTATTTAAATTTTAAAAATTTTAAATAAAACGAACAATTCCACAGAAAATTTATCTTTATTGTAATACTATTTTCGGCATAAATATAAACTCTTTTCTTCATCTGATATGTCAACATGTTCAAAATAAACAAATAAATACAATTGCAATGGAAATTATTTAATCGATATGCGTTGAAGCGCTTTCTGCCAACGGCACATGCAAATTCTCCTCTTCTGGCAGTGGCTGTCGTTTCCAGTTGGGGTTGAGCACTGCAATAATAGGCAATAATGAAAAACAAGTGTTATGAATATACCCAAAATAAGGATGGGGATAGTGTAGGCGAGGATGGAAACGCCGAGAAGCGACGATGTCAAGTGTTGGCCGCACATGCGCGACTCCTTGGTCCAGCACCTGCAAACAAAAACAGTTTGAGGAGCGGTTCCCGCTTGGCTAGCTACGTGTGTTTCCAGGCGGCGCGCTCGGAAATTCCCATCAAGGCCGTGACAGCGACAAGCATGAATATGATAACTCCAAGCAGGCGGTGGAACGGCATCATCGCTTCCCTGTAGAATTGCGGCATTCCCGGATAGAAGAACGTGGTAAAGCCGGCAATATACTAAAGGAAGTTCTAATTGTCAACAGAAACAAAGCGCGACAATACCTGGCCGATGTACATGGCAATCAAGAAGATGCCAATCCACGAATGCAGCGAGTAAAAGTTGACGATGGGCGCCTCCCGTCCCTCGCCGTCGCGGTGATAGTTGTGATAATCCAAGACCGCCTTCAACGCGGTGAGCATGAACACGCTCACGATCGAGTGCAAGATCACGTGCAGCGTCTTGCTAAACTTTTTCGTTTCCTTACGGAACACGCGGTACACGATGATCGCCTCGCCGTAGATGAACACCATGCCCATCACCATGAACGTCGGGTGGTAGTTGAACTGCTTGTCAGGGTCCTCATTCCAAGCGAATCCACGCTCAAAGTAGCCCATCCAGACGGCCACCAGCAGCACCGCAACGGCTCCGCAAGCTTGCGACCATACCAGCAGCACGTTGAAGGCTCTGTTCGAGTTGAGCATCGCTTCCAAATGGCATCGATTCGTTTTTTCTTTTCTTTTCATGCATGCGAGGGATAAAAAGACCAGCAAAATAAAACTGCGCGGTGGTTGGCACAACGACACACAAAACAATCACAATTTATTTAGCTATACACAATATGGAATGTATACGTATCTAAGCGGGCGTTAAAAATTTATAATATATATATATATCCATCAATCAATCAATCAATATTCATTATTATTATCATTGTGGCTAATTGAACAACACTGGCAATTCTTCCTCATTGGCGAGCAGATTCTTTGGAGGCACGTTCTCCACTTCCAACGCTGCTTCTTTCTGCAATCAATTTCCATCAGCACATATCACAAAACAATCTCACCGCTCTTTGCTCGGCTTCCTGTTCCTTCAGCTTCTTCTTGTTCGCCTGAATCTTCTTCATACGGAAGAACTCCTCTCTTTCCATTTCGTCGAGTTCCGTGACAATATATGTGAGCGTGTTCTCAATTCTTGGGATGATAACTAAACAAAAAACCCATTCGATTTCCTTCTTCTCCGCGTCACTAACCGTGTTCAATGGCATTCACGCGCCGATTCGTCACCTTGATCGCTTCATCAAGGGTAATGAAGCAAGTTTGAAGTGTGGCCAACTCGACGAGCAACTCGATCGCCTTGTTGTAATTCTTCTTCAGCTTCGCGATATTGGAGCCGCCTTTTCCGAGTCCCGTCAGGTCATAGGCGTCCGGGCCGTCTTGATACGCGTCGAACACCGGGAGGAAGACTCCTATAATGCTTCAGCTTCTCTCAAGAGCAACGCCAAACGCGACGAAACAAACCTACAACGTTTTCCTTCTTCATGCGCACGCGGTACTGCGCTTGCGAGACGTTCTGGATGACCGTGTGCGAGAAATCACCGGCGGTGAACTTGGCTTCAGCCAGCGAGAACGACGCTTCCTTCATCACCTCTCCCATCAGCACCTTATTCTCGACAATCTTCTTCAAAATCTCACGGAAACGCAGGTTCAACGCGTCCGCCTTCTTCTTGAGAAGCGAATGGCCTTTCTGGGCTCCCTTCAGACGAGTCTTCATCACCGTCTGCGCCCTGACAATCCACGCATACATTCATTTAAGCAATTTAGAGCAAAACTCACATTCTCGACGGGAACACGGCAATTCTATCTTTTCCACCACCTCCGGACATGGTTCACCTGCAAAAATCGATAATCGCATGAATATTATTCACAGAATGGCTATCTAATGTGCTGATAAAAAGTTTTATAGTGGACTGAGTGTGCTGAAAATCAAAACTCGAAATTTATGCGCAAAATAGTTGGGGGAAACAAGAAAGACCAATGACTGTCAATTGATCGCAACGATGGAGCGAACTTTCGTCGTTTCGCCTTCACTCATTCTTTTGGTTTTGCATATATTGAACAGGCCTCAGCATTGATATTTAATAATAATAAACATTCGGTTCTTCTAATGAAACATAGCTGATTATTATAAAATTACCTAATATATCTGTGTCGCAATTTAATAATACTACTACTACTACTAATAATAATAATAATTGAAATCCAATATGTAATAATAGATTAAGAAATGAAATAAAAGCCATCATTATAGCGAATATAATTGAAATAAAATAAAATATAACTCGGGAAAAACATGAAGAAAATAATTTTCAAAAAAAAATTAGTCATGAAGTACAGTATCATTGAAAAAATTAAATCGGAATTATATTTTCAACGAAACTATTTTTAAGCAAGAATATTAAACGTCAAATTTTGACGCGTCAAAGTCATTTATTAGTAAATAAAATAATACTAGACAGGGTCTAATCATATTAGTGAGCAAATTTTTAAACAATTTTATTTTTTACTTGAAATAAAGTAATTTACGTTGTTTATGATTTATAAAACACAAAATACAGTATCGACATTAATACATTTGTAAATATTTTCCCGTTGGCTAAAGCTTAAGAAATCATAAAAATTAGCTTTATCTTTATTTTATAATTTTTATTTTTTGCTTTAAAGAAAATAAAAGGATCAATTAGAAATGTAAAAGACATCTTTATTTATATTTATAAAAATAATTATTGACCTAAATATTTGATTTATAAAATACAGTATCGGAAAAAATTTACCATAATTAAATAATGGAAATTAGTTTATTAATTAATTTATCAATTCCAATTGAAAAATATTCCAAAAAAATGTTTCAATCAAATATTTGTGGATTTTAAAATTATCTAACAAAATCTAAAATTTGTACGTTTCATGAAGTATTGTGCAAGTTAAAATTAAAAAATAGAAAAACACGTTTAATTTTTGAAAAATGTGCATTTTAAGTTAATCTAATTTGTAAGGATGCCAAAAAAAAGGGTTTGTAGTTTTAAATATTTAGTTTTTATTTTCAATATTTCGAATTAAACCCCAATGTCAAACCTACAGCTCGGTTAATGTTAAACAATAACACATGACAAAACAAATAAATTTTATTTATTTAGTTTAAGGTATTATCTCACTACATTTGTCATTATAAGCCTTCTATAGAAGGCCTTCTACATTACTAGGCTGTAAAAAAAATTGGCGTTCGAATTACAAAGTACAGTATCGACAAAGAGGCGCATTGTTACTGTTTTTTATTAGAGAAACTTCCGAGCAAAGCACAGTATCACTGATTTTTTTAAATTTGTTTAAAATCTTAATAAGCTTTTAAACTAATTTAAACATATCTTATTTCTCACTAGTTTTGAGCATAATTCCTCTACCCTACCTTTAATAGATTTATAACATTCCAGTCATATAAATTTCCTTTTATTTTCTTTCTTCTCACCAAAATCATTTTCCCTCTACAAAACAAGGTGAACAACGTAATTTTCACGCGAGCCACCAATTAATCGATGAAAACCGAACGACCTTGAGATCAACGGTCAACCCATCGGCCAACCAACGCCCTCCCATTCAGCCAACACCATGTTCAACCAATTGCTCCTACTATTTTCCCTTTTCTCTGCGATTTTCAGCGAGTGAGTGACTCACAATCAATTTCCACTTTTCATTCAATTTTTACATAATTCAAGGAATGTCTATTGCACATATTACCGCGAGTCGAACGAGATCACATGCGGGTAACCATCAACTCCCCGATCAATAACAGCCATTCACTCCTAGGACGGTGACGTGCAGCACGCATGTGCCGCCCAACGTCGACCTCGAGAACGAAGGACTCGACGTGAAGCTGCCGCGCGGGTGGTACCGCATCGGCACAATGCAGATCCGCCACGACACCAGCTGGCTCAACCTCTACCGGCGGCGCGCCGTCGGCAACGGCTACTGGGACTTTTACACGAACATCCCCGAGAGGAACTGCGCCGGGTTGGTCTGTGCTCGCGCCCGCCCGCTCATGCCTCTTGCAGGACGTTCGGTCTGCACGCCGGCGAGAACATCTCCGGCACGGTGACGGTCAAGAACAAGAAGTGCTTCGACCGGCTCATCTACCAGATCGAGAAGAAGTCGACCATCGCCAAGTTCGACGTCTACCAGTGTCGCAAGTGTCTCTTCCACAGTTGCTGGCTGGGCAGTCGCCTGCTGCCCGCCGCCAGAGACTTTCTAACCAACTTAAGGAGCTACTAGCGAGACTCGTCGCCCATGGCAACTCGAATCAATTTCAGTCACACATACTTTCCCATATCATTCGATACTCGTGCGCATTTTTTAGACCTTAAATAAACATTCGCTTCCTTTTATTTGTTAAGCTTGTGCCCTTTCTCTAACCATAATCAATATTTTGTTTGTAGGCTGCAATGTCAAAGGTTGTTGTTGTTGTTTGTCATCATTTTCTTCGAAACAATTAACGCATTTAGGATAACCCCGTGTATCCCACAGCTCCTCCGCCGCCGACGTACGAAGAGGCTCAGCAGACGTATCCCGCGGGGGCGGCGAACCCGGCTAGTCACAATGTACAACACGTCACTCAGGTGGTCGTTGTTCACGGTGTGAAATGTGCTCCACAATTCGAGCCCTACTCGGAATTCTGCCCCAATTGCCAGGTTCGCATTCACATAAATAAATGAAGGAATGCTCTTGCAGAAGGATGTGGTCACTCGCGTCGAATACACGATGGGATTCTGCTCTTGGCTAATGCTCCTTCTGGGCATCTTCGTCTTCTGCCCTCTTCTGTGTTGCTTCTGCTGTGATTTCTGTAAAGATGCTCGACATTATTGCCCCAATTGCGCCACATATTTATCCTTAAAGCGACGGTAATTTATTTGTTACTCTTTTTATTATTATCATTCAAAATAAAACGTTTTTGTCATCTTCTTCATAATTAAATTTCAATTTATACATAATTATGCTAGACGGTGCTTGGGCATCGGTACTGGAATAGGTTTGTCTCCTTCCAGCCTCTTCGAGAGCCCTGCACAATTAGTATGCCGTTGTCGCGTAGGTGGCTTCGAATCGAGTCGAGGCTGATGTCATGCGGGATTGAGTATTTCCGCGAGAAGCTTCGCCGCAATGTTTGCCCGTCCCCGCAGTATTCGAAGCGTTCTCCAGAAATGCTTAGCAAGTCATCAGTGAGCACTATCTGAAATAGTTCTCGTTATTATATTATATTGTATAGAGTTTTCTCATTTTACAAATTATACATGTAGATTTCATTTATTGTATCAAGATAAAATTGTTTCATTTAATCCCTCTCATTCTTTTTATAACTACAATTCTTTTTTATTACGTAATACACTACAAAGTGCATTTAATCTTACACATACTTCCTCTACATATTTTCAATTTTTGAAAATAATTTAATAGATTAATTATCTTGATAAAAATAAACGGCGACTATTTGTCCTCTAAATTACAAATTCCATAGCAACCTATTTTTTTAAATTTGATCGCTGCTATTTGAGGCAAAGTTTTGTAAACTAAATTACCTTAATTTCCTCGGGTCTGAATCGAAACACGTCCAATTCAATGGTAAAACCATGTTCGGTATTTGTAACATCTCCGCTACCAACCACAGGGCCTGGTGATCCCGGTCTTGCACTTGCGCACCGCTCCACAGGACTATGTCGCACCTAAACCCATTCTGACCTATTATCACCGGCAACAAAATAAACCCACTGGGTAAGACTTTGGGAATGTACTGTACTGATCACATTTCGGCGTTATCCGACGACTCCTGCAATTTTAACATCAATTGGAGCACCATTCACAAAATTATGAAACTGGCGCTCACGTAAAAACCGTCTCGCACGAATTGTCCGGGTAACCATACGCCATTTGGGTGTGCGATGTCGTCGGAAACACCGTGATAACGGCCTGCTCCGAATGAATATGCTCGGCGGCTGGCGTTTCCGACCACACCGAACCCTCGAGATAACTGTCGAGGTCGTCTTCGTCAAACTCGCGAAACACCATCACACTGCAATCAATTTTGAGGAGGCACTGCTTTTTAAAACATCAAACAGAAAATTGATGATAATAATATGAATAAAGCAGAAGCACAAATAACAACAAAATTGTCGTTTCCTCTATTGTCTTTAAAAGTGAAAATGTTTTTTTTTCTGCTTCTTCTTCTCTCGCTTGCTTCAAGTGGCGGAGATCGATATGAAGAGATTTTTTGGTGAAATTTATAATAACAATAATAATAGAACAGAGTGCCCGATAAATAAACATTTACGGGAAGATTTTTATGACATTTTTTGCATGTTTGTCGCAAGGTCAGCATGGATTTCAATTTCGTTTCAACATGTCGTTTAAAAAACGACATAACGTTTTTCCTTCAAACACGACTAATTATTAATAATCCGTTTGCACAAACGATCAAGCTCCTCAAAACAAATAATAATAAAAAAGACCTCTCTCTTTGATTGCATTGCGCAACAATGCGCGTAGAAATTACCTAACAAGGCGTGAAAACATTCACTCAAGGACACTCAGGCTCTCATATAATATAACAATCAAAAAATTGTAAATTACCCATTGTTATGATTCTGAAGTGAATAGTAATCGGGAGTTGTTGTGATCCTCTCCTCCGGCTCAATGTAGCGACGTGATGACTGCAATAAAGTATTTTGACAAAATCAATTTATCCAACTTAGGTAAGTTCGGAAAAATAAGCTTGCTGTGGCTGTTATTAGCTTTGGGTTGTTTTTACAGTGAAAATTTAAAAAAAAAAACATGCATCGATTCTAGTTTATACCTCCAGAATAGCTTATTTTAGTTCACCCACAAATACAAAAATTTTAAAAATAAGCTATTTAAAATTTTTGACGGCGCATTGCGAACCGCCGCGCAGCAAGACCATTATAAATTCAGATACAAATGGAAACTTTCTATAATTGTTGCAACGCGTCGTCAAAAAATTTCAAATACCCTATAAAGTATTGTAAAATGTTCCCAGAGAAAAATGGAAAATTCACGTTAAAATACTAAAAAATCAATCTATCGTCACTTCAAACGGCTATAATCGAATAATATTTAATTAAAGAATATCTGTAAACAGAACGCCACATGAAAATGACAGTTGTTGACAATTTAAAAGATTTTTAAATTTCCACGTAGCAAAATACCGATATTACAGAGATACAAATTTCAACATAATTTTAAATAAATACGTATTCAACTACTAATCTATTGGAAAAACTTTAAAGAAGTTGTATTTATAACCTTATAAAAAGAGTAAATTTATAAACTTTCTGTAAAATTGTACTTAAAACTAAATTAATCTTAAATTTTAGGTAAAAACCAAATTTGAAAAAAATAGTCGTCAATTAAAATGAGATAAGTTGTAAATCCGTAATATATCGTAAAGGGGTTTAAATATTAGCGGGAATTCAAAGCAGGTTTTTTTAAATAGCGATTCGAAGATGCTCTTACATGGAAAAATTACAAATTAAGTTTGTTAATTAGTTAAACAGATTATTTAGCGGGAATTCAAGAGAAGGTAACTTTTAGTAGCAATGGGGTTCAACATCAGTTATAATTTCCACGCAAATTACCCACAAAAATCAACTCAGGCAAATAGACAGCGACGAGCATTTGTCATTGAATCATCAGCTCCCAATCATTTTATATATAGCGACATCAATAAACAAACACACACAAAACCTTGATACTAAACAAACCTTGCATTTATTTAAAAACCAACTATCATACAAGCAAATCATCGTCAAATGGAGCTTTAAAAAGAGTTGCTCAGAGTGCAAATTACTGGGGGGACCCCTATTTGGCGCTGCGCATGCAATCAGCGTTTCCTCTCGTTTTATGACAATCTTGTTGTTGTTTTTTTGTGTTATTTAGTATTTGCTTCTTCTTTTCATGAAAAATAAAATACGAAAACGAACCCTCGAAGAAGATCGATAACGCGAATAATTGTGCTCATACATGTCGCTGAAAACAATCAAAAATCAACAACATGAAAGCTTACTTCGGTCAAACAGAGTCACCCGTCTGGTTACAACCAATTTCCAATATTAATATTTGTTTACACAATTCTACAACGATTAACTCCTCAATTATAATATTTTCTTTCTGTTTTCCAGACGGATAACCAGTTATTTTCCAGAAAAATAACACTGACATAGTAACGAAACAAAAAAAAAACATAAAGCGATAATCGATAATTGAGAGAAAAATGATAACACGTCGATTATAATAATCGGTGCGAGAAACAATCAACAGCCAAAAAAATGGTTTTTACCATCAAATACGCATGATTAATATATTCATGGAACAATAACATTCGTAACGTCGTGTTGGTTTTCTGCTTTTCTTCTTCATCGCATTGTTTGATTATTAATATTTTGATTCAAATGTTTCTCACCACAAATGGCAAACCGTTATTTTTTTGTTTTCTTTTCATTATCACATACAAACACATATCGCTTAACAATACACTTCTATTTTTGTGTTACGAGCATTTCTTCCTTTCCTCGTTATTATTAGTTTCGTTTTTATTTTCCAGTGGCATCATTTAAACCATGGCTTATCACATAATAGGACATGTGCAGAAAATTAAATTTGTAATTGATTTTTTAAAAATATATTGTCGTGGTGTAGGTTGATGAAAAATTAGGGGTAAAGGAGCATACCCCGAAAAAAGATGGTCTCGCTTGGGCTGGTGTTGATTTAATTTGCAATTTGTTTATTATTTCGCATTTCTTATGTGTTGTATTATGTAGTATGTATTATGTTGATGTAACAACCAATTTAGTAAGAGAAAACAATATAAAACAAAAAATGTGATGAAAAAAGAAATGCGAAATAATAAACAAATTGCAAATTAAATCTACACCAGCCCAAGCGAGACCATCTTTTTTCGGGGTATGCTCCTTTACCCCTAATTTTTCATCAACCTACACCACGACAATAACAAACATTGCGTAAGTTCAAAAATCTTGTCGTAATATCACGACCAATGATTTTATTTGGATATTAATCAATCTAATTTGGATATTCAAATGTGGCTTGATGGCCGAGTGGTAGTGATGTGGGATATGGGTAGAATCCTTGAAAGTTCTAGACTCGGCTGCGTCCCTTTAATTTTGTTTTTAAATTGTTTTCCTGATTAAAAATTTTTGCTGTAATCTAAGTTATTTAAATCTATAACCATTACTTATGTTGTAGATATTATCACCATTTTATCATATTCCATTTAAAAGTAATACAATTAATAATCCGCATATATGCACAAAGTACGCAAATGGATTTTATTTTACGCACCAAAAACGCAGATTGTTTTTAAATGCTTCCATATTTTCTGTGTCACTTTTAGTATCCTAAGTAAGTAAGGTAATGTCAATTGTTTAAAAATAGTAGATTTTGTTGAGTGCAAAATTAACCAAAATTCTTTATGATAAATTTAAAATATTGATGTTTCTTATAATTCACATACTTCAAGATCTTTGTCATCTGTCAAGAACCACTTCCATCTTGCAAAGAACCGTTATGCATTTTTATAAAACCTAAAACTACCATTAAAATCAGGAAAAACATGCCCGTTTTGCAAATAAAGCGCGCATCCATTGCCAAATAGGGCACGCCCATCATAAAATACTTCCCCTAACAACAAAACCTTTATTTTATTAAAACCAAAAAATGCACAATTTACGAAAAAAACAATGGCCATAATGAAAATCTGCACCGTCACACAAGATCAGATCATTTTTTTAACATTCATGAAAACAAATAAAATAACCCGGAGCATTCAAGAATATTTACACTTCCACAATCAACTCCTACGAATGACGTTGCTGTAACCGTTTCAATCTCTTCGAGTAGTTATACTTCAATTGTCTCCACCGTTTTGTGAAAAACTTTTTCAATTGTATCCCTTTAAAAAATCGAATACAATGCACACAAAAATACCGATGAAATCGCTCACCTGCCTGACCCACCGGCGACTCGTCGACATTAAACGTTTTGCAATTCGAAAACATCAATTCCACGTCGGCCGCAAAGTCTTCCGCCATTTCATAACCAAACTCTTCATTCTTGGCACGAATCGTCGACAAGTCCATCGGCTTGGCAATGATCTTGCGATAACCCGGAACCGTCTTCAAGTCAACCGGTTCTAGAAACGGTCCCACCGTCGGTTGCAACTCAAGCTCGTCGAGCATCGCACGACACAGTTCTTGGTTCATCTCCAACGGCAAGTGCAATTGACAAGGCTCGTTGAGCTTCCTCTTCAACTTGCGTTCAGCCTTCACCGGCTGCTCCTCCTCCTCTTCCACGTCCTTCTCATCTGCCTCGTTGTTCGTCTGTTGAATAATTGGCGTCGCAAACTTGATACTCTTCACGTCTACGCAATGAGGACAAATGAACAACTTTGGCGGCTCGGACGGTTTCTCATCGAGTGCACATTCCGCGTGCATATGATAGTCGCATCTCTCGCAGGTTAACAATGCGCCATTATCCTTGCAACAGAACATGCAAATCCACTTGTTATCCCTTTCTTCTCGACATCTCGGACAGAACCAGTCACCGTTCGGCACCTTCGTGATAGGCGGCTGAAATCAAATGTGTCTTTAAACGTTTGTTCAGAACCTACAGCTTACCCTGAAGCACTCCATATGACATCCCGTTTCGCATCCATCGCAAACGAGCATTTCATCTCCATCCATCGACTTGCAAATCTGACAAAGGGCTTCTCTCGCCGATCTTTCCCACGCAACCATAGCTTCCATCATTTGGAGCGCCACCATCAACTGGCTCGTCGTCTCCGCACCGGACGCCACATAATCCTTCCACTTTTCCATTTCGAACGTCCGTCTCCAGAACTTGGGCTCCACTATGTCGGCAAGACCGGCAATACTCTTCCGCACGTCTTCCTCCGTCACCTCGTGATCCGTTTCACCTTCATACGTCTTCCAGACAATGTCATCCTTGACAACTTGCGCCAGCGCCATCGACGGCGGTGTGATGCTCGGCTTCTTGACCCTCTCGGACACCGTCGACACGTCCGACACTATCAACCTCTTACGCAGCTTCTCGACCGCCTTCACGATCCTTGACAATGATTCGCGACGCTGCACTTCTTCATTAACCTTCTTCTCAATACTTTCCAACTCAATTGTCCCCAGCTTAATCTCGTTGAGGAACCACGGCTTGCACAGCAGCCTATGAAGACAACGCTCTCTCATTCCCCGTCCATGCAGCGAAGACTTGAGATGCTCCAGCGACTCCTTCGAGTCGAGTGTCCACCACCCGCGTTTCATGCAATTATCGACCCGACGGTATCTTCTCCTCTGCTTCTTATCGGCTCTCGCTCTCGTCAATATCACAGAGTCCACAAGGTCCTCGACGCATGCTATCACGTCCTCGTTCACCTCCGCCGCTACGATCGCAGGCGGGTCCTTCGACGAAACTTCGAATATATTGCAGCCCGGATTGTCTCTGGCGCCCGATTCAATCGATTCAATCACCACCGCTGGTGTATGTGCCAGCATCCAATATTGCCGATGGAACCTATCCAAACCGAATGGGAACGAGCGTATCTTTAGCGACGTCTCGTGGATCTTTCGATTGATCTGCTGCGCTTCGACGTGAAGTTCAACGATGCTGCTCTCGAGCTCCTCTACCGACATGGCTTCCTCCTCCGCCGTGAGCACCTCGCATTGTCCGAGTCCCGGCGTGAACTTCTTTACCACCTTGGGCGAACTGGGCCGCGATGCATCCGATTCCGAGCCGTTCTCGTCCTCCACCGGCGCGTTCATCTTCCGCTGCTGCACCGCCTTCATCGTCCGCGCCTTTCCTTCTCTCATCCACTTCTCTCCGCGCAATCGCGACACCTCATCCAGATTCCGCTCAATCTCTTTGATAACATTCGGACAGCTAAGCAATTCATCGCAAAAATAGGCCATAATCGCCGCCTTCGCGCTTCCACCAATCCTCTCAAAGACCGTTTTGTCAAGCTGACGAGCAAGTTTTTGGCCCTTCTCATCTCTACCACTTAGGAATAAGCGCATCACCTCGCTAAAGTTTTCGCGATCGATTCCTAATTCACCGGAAGATTGCCCGAAAACCGTTGTTGACGTCATGCCGGGATGTTCAAGCACCAATCTCAGCAATTGATGTGCCAATTGAAGGACGTAGTCCGCGTTCGGCTCGCTTCCAGCAAGTCCAGTGCATAGTTTTTCAAGAGACGGTACCTGCTCAGCTGGGATTTGAAGAGCCGCGTGGAACGTATGCATAAACTCGTGTATCATTAAAGCATCTGCGAATCCTTGACCATCGAGACATTGGTTGACAATTCGTGGCAAGTCGGGAAGCGGCTGAAAGAATTTAGTTTAATGATTTTGGAATGATTTGAATGAAAATATTTATTATAAAATCGAAAGAGCTTTCTAGTTTCACGATTATTATTCATATAGTGTATGTCAAAATAGTTGACGACGCAATCACGCTGCAAATACGGCATATTAATTAAAATTCATTTTCAAATCGATTATTTTAATAATTTTTAATTAATAAACGTGAAATATAAGCAATAACAATTAAAAAATGTCACAAAAATTATTAAAATAATCGATTTGAAAATGATTTTGAATTAGTATGCCGTATTTGCAGCGTGATTGCGTCGTCAACTATTTTGAAATACACTATACAAAAATATTCATATTCGAGTTTTTTCTTGTTACATTTATATTTTTGCTATAGTAGTCGCCAAATTCGATTACCACCGCAGAATGTGGCGCACTTTTTTAAAGATATTATTTTTTCATTTAATCTTTATGATTATTATCTTGTCTATGCTCATTCTATACTGTTTTTGCTTAAACAAATTGAAGAATATGTTTTAGATGTTGTTTCAATCGTGGAATAAATGTTGAAAATAATACAAAATAATACTTTTAAAAAAGTGCGCTACATTTTGCAGTGGTAAACGCATTTGGCGACGACTATACCTAAACCATTCTCCTACAACAAAATTCTTAATTATGATTTAGTTCTACAACTATTTTGAGCACAAATCAAAACATTAAAAAAAAAAGAAAATCACCCGCGGTCCGTAAATATGCGTCATTTATAATGTAAGCACAAAACCTGACGCAATTTTACACCCACGGACTGTCTTAATTGCATTTTTCAAAATTTTAATAAATAAATTGAGCAAAAATGAAAAAAAATTCCCAAGCCTTACCCTTATTTCCGGTACCAATAAGTCATCGCCGGGTTCGCGCGATCTGTGATCATCAGCAATTCCCGACGTCGTCGGCTCATCGATAAAATCGTCATTCAAGTTGTCGAGCACCTCCAGTGGGCTCTGCGAACGCGCCGCCGCCTCTTCCGCATCCGGCGGCCGGTTGAGCCTCTCGATGTCGGCGTTAATCTCCTTCTCGCTCATCTTCACAATTTCCTTCTCGCGATTCACCAGAAACTCGCCGATCACCAGTTTACCATTGAACGAGAAATTGTCGCGACTCAGGTACTTGACGTCCATCTTGTTCAGGTACTTGGCCACCTCCGCGTTCGTGCTCAGCTTCCTGCCGCACGGCCCATAATAATTGACGTCTCCCCTGATGCCGGCCGCCGACATGCTGCGCACAAATGTCTGCCGCCGCCAGCCGAGGTGAAGCGGCATGCGAAGCTGGGCATCCGGCGAGCCATTCAGCTGACTCATGCACATCTTGATGAGCTGCTCCTTGGCGTCCTCCTCCTTCTTCTTCTTCATCTTCATTGCGTCCACGCGCTGCTGCTTCTGCGCGAGCTCCTTTTGCTGCTGAAGCATTTGCGCGGCCACCAATTGCCACATGGCAGCGTCGAGCACGTTCTTCGCCCCATTTTTCTTCATCATTTCTTCCATGGCCTTCTTCTTCTTCTGCTCTTCCCTACGCTTCAATTCGAGCTCCTGCTGCTGCCGAACCGCGCTCATTTGCTGCAACAACTGCGCCTGCATCATATTCTGCCACATCAGCATCATCTCCGCGCCATTCCGGAGACCATTCTGGTTCGTGCTATTAGCCGACGCCTTTCTATAACAAAATATTTGCCATAAAAGTTGCTTGAATAACCCACGGCTCCGTGGAGCTCGAAGACGCTCCTGGCGACTCGTGCGATTGCTGTTGCTGCTGTTGTTGCTGCTTTTGCTGCTGCTGCTGTTGAGCAGCGACGAGCATCATCAGAAATTCGTTGCTCGGGTTTGACATCGCTCAGCTCAGCTCATCGATTCTTAAAATGTTTTGCAGTATTCTAACAGTATCATAAAAGCTTCATTAAAACGCTGACATTTTCAAAGAAAAAATAGGCCTTTGCATAAAACCTTCAAAAAAAGAAATCAGAACATAAAATGCACCAACAATGTAATATAAGGGTTAATGTCAATGCATTTATTAGATACAATAGGATTTCGACGGCAAATCGCCTTGAAAACTTTCAAACTTCAATTCCAGCAATTTATTTTAGCGCAATTCAAAAAAGTTGGCAAGTTAGCTCCATTGAGAATGACCCTGGCAACGTGCCAATTTTTGCAAATTTGCAAAAATATTTTTACCAACATTTTTTCGCGGCTTTTTCTAAAAATAAATGAAGGGTTCCTTTATCAGAATGTTGCAAATTTAGATAACAGCTGAATCATTCTCTAGGCAAATTGTATAATTGATATTGGATAGACAAAACAACGGCTGTAAGAAAGTAGGTTTTTTTAGATGGTCTGGAATCGTTTGTAGATGCCACTGGCTATTATTTGAAGTAAATGCCGAGATTAAGACGATTTAAAATGTTTCGCTAGCCATTTTTGTGAGCAGATGAGAAGTTTGACAGGTTTTGTGACATTAATCATTTTGTCATTTCGCTTGCTTACGTTTGAATATTGATTACTAGCTGAGAGTATGTTTTATCAGGTTTACAAACGTGTGACATAAAACAGAGCTATAAAAAGTGATGATCATATGAAAAGAATCCTACGTACAAGTTCAGAACGGTCAGAAAATGCAAAGGCAACAATTTCTAGACGATTGGCGTCAAACGCCCAAATTTCAGCGAGATTTCGAGCAAAATAACATCGGATTTGAAACTAAACGAAAACGAAGAAAGGGACGCCAAATGCGATCGGGCAAAACCACGAACGAAGCGAAGCGAGCGGTCGTCGAAAATGAGTGAGCGATGGTGGTTGGTTGGTGGGTGACGACTCGCTCTCAAACAACCTCCCCCCACCCTTTATTTTAGACGCGCTCTCACATCATACATACACACATACACAAACGATTGACAACAACAACAATAAGCAAGGAAGCAAGTCGATCTGGGCCAGTAAGCCAACAATGAATGCCGTCTTTGGCTGCCTACTCGTGTTAATATTTATACTAGTTGGTGATATATATATATTCAGGAGCAAGTACATCATCAATTATGAGCCACTGTGAAATAGATGATCGACGCGATGATGCCAATAATCACGGCCACTGTTATCAGCAGCGTCCTTGTTGTGCAGCACGAGTCGTTCACGCCGTCGTACTCGACGTACTTCAAGTCTTCGATTGGTTTGCGGATGACTTCCATCTCTTCCGGTGTTAGTGCTCGTTCCCATCCCTCATCCACGTGCTCTTCAAACATCCGTTATTTATTTATCAGCGCGCGCTCTCGTTCTCTCACCTATGCTTGTTTGCAAGTCCATCATGTCATCGAAATTTTTCTGCGCATCTTCAATGTTGTCGGCCTCGAAAAGGAAATCGTTGAGCAGGATCGCCGGCTGCGTGTACAGCACGCTCGTTGCTGGACGCGGAAGCTGGTGCACCGATGAAGTGGCAGGTGTTTCTTCTTCGACCACCTCCATCGATTCATAGTGCAGCTCTGAACTCGACTCTTCTCTAGTTTTTCGGTTTCAGTGTACCTGCTCGTGAGCACAAATTTCTGATAAGATGGTGTTTTAGGCCACGCTTCGCTTCTTTCACATTCGAGCGTAATGGCACAGCAGCTCGAACCTGTAAATTTTATGTTTGGCAAAATAAAAATCTTTTTAAATTATTCACTTAGGAGACGAAATTATATCGATTTACGGAACGGGGAAACTAGGTGAAGATTTAGGGGGGTATTTGAACAGGACCAGATTTACATAGTTGTCAGTTTAGTTACATATTTCTGCTTTAATATGTGAGCTATAAAAGTGAAATGGCTAATGCCAAAAAAAAAAAAAAATTTCTGTGCAATAATGCAATCGCCGCACGCTTTCTACAGAGTCAAAATTGTGTAAATTTACGAGCTTTTTTTTAATGTTGAAAGGTTTAATTCTGTTTCATTTAGTAGTAAGAACATAATCATTGAAATATAATTTCAGGAAATATATAAAAAACGAGCCTCTATATCAAACATAATCTCATGCAAATTGGTCGCAATTTCATCCACACATTCATTACTTCTATTGTCTGCAATACCCAATTAATCCAACGTTTTTCTAACGAAACGCACATTTCGGGTCAATAAACATCTGCGCTTCAATCGTCGTCTTTTTATTCTTTTTCATCTCCTTCACCAGCGGCTCGTTGTCATCGCGGATCTGGCCGTCGAGCAGCATCGTCTCGCAGCCGATCATATTCGTCGCGAACTGTTTGATGGCGGCGACAAAGTCGCGGTAAAAGTCGGGCCGTTTGCCGTCCTTGAGCGGCACGTTGAGCACGATCCTGGCTGACGCGTTGGTGATGAGCGAGATCCATTCGAGCTTCTGGAACGATGTCTTCACCGGGCTGTCGGCCGGCCGACTCAGCTCGACGAGAGTCGCGTTAGGCGTGGCGCCGTCGAACCAAACCGACGCCATCTTTTGACAGATTGGCTCCTTCTCGAGTCCGAGCGTCGTCAGCGACTGGTTCATTTTGTGGATTCGCTGCAGAGTCTTGTTGATCATTGCCTTGTGCGCCTCGTAGTTCTTCTTAGTCGAGAACCAAGCGATTCCAACGATATGAATGCCTCCCGGAAGTAAGCGGATCACTCTTTCCGCATTGTCTGCCATCCACTCATCATCGAGCAGTTTCGCCTTGGGATTCTGCAAAGAAGATCGTTTCGTAAGAACAACACAATTGGCTCACATCCTCCAATGCGCTCGAATGCACCGGGCACTTTGAAGCATGAGCCACGTGAACGTCGCCATCCGAGCAGAACGAGCCTGCAAAATGTTCGCAATGAGAGCAATTCAGGAGAAAACCCACGAACCGAGCAGGAAATACGCCGACGCTTCAATGCTCTTCTCCTTTCTAACAAACTCGTGATTCTCGCAACTCTTTCGGACCCATTCTTCCAATTGTTTGTCGAATAATATCATCGAAACTGTAACATCGATGGCGAGCGATGAGTTGGTCATTTTTTTCCCAGTTATTTATAATATATCATCAGAAGAGAATAAGAGCAATGAGAATCGTGTAGTGATAAGAATGTTGTCATGACAACAATTAGGTTCTGAGTAGGTAATCCGTTTCAAATTGAAGCTATCAGTCTTTGGTCAAAAATATTTTTCTTTTTTGTTTAAAATAATTTTTATTTATTTATTAATAAGAGCACTAAATGATTATTAAAAATAAAATCCATAAATATTACTCAAGACTGCGTAACTTTTTTGATCAACCGAATATACAATAGCAATTTAAGAAACAAAGAAAAATTGCAAACTTTAGTTTTCAAAAAATTAAATTTTCGTAAATCTACACTAAAGCTCCGTGAACATCTTGTCTCCTGCTGAACTTTATCCAAACAACCGTAACAATTAAAAATTAAATTTTCGTAAATCTACACCAAAACTCTGTGAACATCTTGTCTCGTACTGAACTTTATCCAAAACAACCGTAACAATTTAAGAAAATAAATTTTCGTAAATCTACACTAAAGCTCCGTGAACATCTTGTCTCCCGCTGAACTTTATCCAAAACAACCGTAACAATTAAAAAAATACGTTCGTAAATCTACACCAAAGCTCCGTGAACATCTTGTCTCCTACTGAACTTTATCCAAACAACCGTAACAATTAAAGAAAATAAATTTTCGTAAATCTACACTAAAGCTCCGTGAACATCTTGTCTCCTACTGAACTTTATCCAAAACAACCGTAACAATTAAAAAAAAAGAAATTTTTATCGGTTAATTAAACTTTAAAACTCTAACGCCTTATTTATATGAACACGTTAACTATCAATTATCTCCATAACCGGCTTATTATATTAAAACAAGAAAAACTTCATTAAATAATAATCAATGTAATTTCGCTCCGATGAACAGATTTGTAATAAAAAATTATTGTTTACCTTGCATTTCGGTAATCTATTCGTCCTTTCATTTAGAAATCAATTAAAGAAACAAGAAACAGCGGCAAAAAATTAACCAAAAAAGGCACATGAATAAATATGAAACAAAAATTGCTGAATTTAATAACGAAAAACCATCTGTTTTATTAAACGTGTCTCCCTTCATGGCCTAACATTCCCCCCACATGCAATTCCTCGTCTACTAACCGTTTTTATACTTTATTTTCCAAGATTAAAGAAATGAAAAAAAACTATTTGACATCTAAACAAAAAAGAAAACAAAAAACATGGAACTATTTGACTAGAGAACAACAAAGAAAACCATTGTTTACATTATTCGACTTTTGACAATACACGTAAGCTCAAAAATTATTCAGACGGGCTAGCAGATCATCCGTAGTCGGCGCTGTGTCTTTATTCTGCTCCTTCTCCGGTTGACAATTCTCCTTATGCGTCGGCGACACTCGACTGATCTCCACAGGCACTGCCGGTGCTCCTTTCCTACGCACTTTCATCTTCAACTCCCCGCCAGCCGGAAGCGCGTGCCCAAACGCCTTGGCTCTTTCTAACGCCGTTCCTTAAAAGCAGATAGTCTTCTTCATCATTGCATTCCAAAAATCTAACCTCTATCCTCCACCTTCCTCTGCCTTTCCATCGCCAATCTTCCCGCTTGCGATCTGGACGCCTTGTTTATCCGCGGTGTTCGCGAGTTCGTCGCCGACATCAGCGTTTGCAAGAAATCATCGTTACCCGTCACTCGCTCGAGCTCATCCAACACTCCCGCCTTGTCAATGGCCGTCGACACCTTTATCATCGCTCCCGGAGTGCGTTGCGCCGCTTTTGCCGCCGCCTTCGCCGTCATCACCTGCTTCTCGCCCAGCGGCTGCCTGCTTCCCTGCTTCTTCTGCTCTCTCGTCTCCTTCCTCTTCTCTTCCACCCTCATCTGCTCCTGTTCCGCTTCGAGCTCCTTCCACGCCGCCTCATATTGCTCGGTGAACACGCGGATGTCGCCAAAAAACGATTCCATGTTATACTTCACATCGTTGAACGCGTAATATTTTGCCAGCGATTTCCAGTCCTTATTCATTTTCTCGTTCATCATCTCAACCGTCTGCAGTTCGTTCGTCGCCATTTCCAAAAACGGTTTCATCGTCTCCATGAAATTGTCGCCGTTGCCTTGCGATTTGTAATTCTTCAGGCAGTTATCCAGCTTCTTTATATTCACATTCATCGACTTGATCGTCATCTTCAGATCATCCATATTCACCCGTGATGATTCTATGCAGTGATGAAAATCAGTGAACACGAATCGCGCACGTTTCACGTCAATTAGCTTCATCTCTTTGATCAAATGATGCAACAGTGTGTGTCTGTTTTCCACGTCCTTCGTATCAACAAGCTGAAACTTCTTTTTCTACGACAAAATCTCCACACGTATCCTCACCCTTGGCAGCATTCTCATTTCAAACGCATAAGCGCTCGAGTAACTCTTCGACGACGCTCCCATAAAGTTGCCAAACGCCAACAAGAGCTGTAAAAAAATGCGTAAACCTTCCGAGTTCCTCAACTCTTCACACGCTTCCATTATAGAGCACAGTTTCTGAAAATAAATCTCTTCTTTTTCCGTCATCTACAAGAAACACACACCGACTTGACATCACTCAGCAACTCTCCAAACTTCATTTTGAACGCGATCAGATCCAATCTCAACGGCAGAGCGTTGATCTGTGCCAATCTCGTCGCAAATTGCTCCCCTTCTGGCATATCTTCAAACTTCTTCTCGTCCACTTCGCGCAGGTTCTTCAGGTCATCTCCTTCCGGCAACGCTTCCCTCAATTGATCGAGCAAACCGCTCGTCAAAATTCTCTCGTCCACTCCCAGCACGGCGTGCTTCAGCTCAAGGTGCGTCATCTTTAGCGTCGCTTGCAGAATTCCCAGCCTTTGCAGCACCTTGTCGTCAAAGATTACCTGCGGCGTCTTCACCTTCTTCGCCACTACCGTGCTCACATCCTGGCGCGTTGACGTCGACGCCGTCTTTGACGCAAACCTGCACTTGAGCCGGTCGAACATGGTATCGTTGGTGATCTTGTCCTCGTTAGTGTTCACCCAAAACGAGTCACGCGGGATGTCACGAGGATTGATCTATAAAGAAAATCAAAGACAAGAAAGTCAGCAAAACAAACCGTGTTCGAGCCCCATGGAAACTTTCTCATCGGCACATCCACTTTCCTGAGTTTCTTCTCTGGCAGATAGTCAGGGATCAGAGGGATCGGTTTGATTGCACCAAGTGGCGGAGCCGGGGGTGGTGGTGGCCCTCCTTTAAGCAAGCCTGGCGGCGGCGGAGGAGGAGGCGGCGGCGGTGGTGGTGGAGGCCCACCTTTGCCCATTCCGGGCGGGGGTGGCGGTGGCGGAGGTCCTCCCGTAACCTTGGGCAGCGGCGGAGGCGGTGGCGGAGGTCCTCCGGTCACTGGTGGCAAGCCGGTCGGACCATCGCTGCCCTTGGGCTTCGCCACGGTAATCTTGGTCGCTTCTGGCAACGGCAACTTGGGATCCTTGATGTACTGCCGCAGCGCTTCCGTCTCCTTCTTCATCTCCATGATCACCTTCCAATACTCGCCCTGCATGGCGACCGCTTCCTGCTTCGCCGCAGTCGCCTGCCGCAACTTCTTCGACATTTCCTCGTCCTGCAGCTGTTCGATGATGTCGGAAACACTCGTCTCGAACACAAATTTGGCGTCGCTTTCTGTGTCCAGTGGCACACGATGAAGCACAATCTCCGACAAGCACACTTCGATCAGTTTCAGGTACGAGCGTCGACAGTCCATGTCGTCGGGAATGAGGACGAGCAATTGGAAAATGTTGAGCAATAAGTTCTCGACACCAGAAGCCTCGGATATCGTCGCCAGCATTTCAAAGCATCCGTCCAATGTGTCATACTCGGATTTCCTAGAATACACAAAACATATAGACTTACAAAAAACATCAAGAGGCACTCACAAATTGTCAAACTTGTTAACCAGCGTTTCGAAATCCTCCATTTGCTCGCTTTTCATTTTCGCCGCCACATCCTTCACCTTACTATCAACCAGATCTCCCGTGGTAAGCTTGTCAATGAATCCATTCAGCCCATCTCTCTCCGCTTCCATTCGCAACTTCATTCTCATCTGCCACATCGACTCGTCCGTCCAGCTCATTTCATCCGGCGTGTTGCGGTCGACCGCATTGATTAGCATGTTCAGCATCAGCAAAATGCGAAAAGTCTGCGCCGGGTCGCGATCAACGAAGAACGGCAGGCACTGGATGAGCGGACTGAATCGCGACTGCATCGAGCTCTTCGCCAAACTTGTCAGCTCACTGAACATCTTCTGCTGACCCGTCATTTCGAGGTTCAGCGTCGATGTGGTCTCATGTGAAACAAGCATCAAACTCGTGCAAATCACTGTCACGTCGATGCGCAACGCACGCTGTTCCCCCGGCTCTTGCTCCATCGGCTTGCGCCGATTCAGACAAGATAACGTTTGAATGAGCAGCGAGCATACCGGCGAGTTCTTTCGCAGCACGAGTTCTAGTCCTTTCTGAAATTTGGTTTCTATTGATATTGTCGAATAAATTATTAAATTCATATAAACGTGCAAATTCAAATTTTATGAAATTCTCCCTAAAGTTGTACAAAACTCAAGACTAAAAAATAATCATAAAAGTGCGCCGCAATTACAAATACCCATGCGGTACCTTGCAACCATACTCATATACTCACATTTTTCGCTAAAATTCAATATTTATACCAATTAAAGCTTAAACTGTGAAAATGCATTCGATCGATTAAATATATAGGTACCTTGAAATTGAATATACAAATGAAAAAAGGATAAAAAACACAAAATATTTGGGGGAAAAAACTGTGCAAATCTGATTTTATGCAAAAATAGTGCGCCGCATATTGCAAATAGCGGTAATTTAATATTTTTAGGTCCTAAATTTCAGAATTTTTTGTAGAAAGGTTCCCTAACAAATATAATTGCAGCATCATTGAGGGGAGCAAAATGTAAATTTTGTAAATAATATTTCTATATTAAAATCGACGCATGTTTTCAGAGAAAAACTAGGCACTCGTTAATTTGATGGGTCCGAAAGTATGTTCATATTGCATATTACAATAATAAAAATCGCATTTTTTAGATAGTTTAAGAAGGGCTAGTAAAAATTACTAATCAAGTTGCGTAAATTAGCAAGACACGCTTAAATATTGACAAATGTTAATTTCCATTTGGCGTTATGCCAAAATCGATTTATTTTGATTGAAATCTATACTTGTCAATCGAAAATAACGTTTAATCACATTTAACAAAGTCCCGGGTAAAATTTTGAGCAAACATTTGACCATTTAATATAGAATTTGTTCGCCTGGCGTTTCGCTAGAATTCTATAACCAAAAAAAAACCTACATATGTGTTTACAATCGTCCTTATGCAGCGAACAACCTCTTGCAATAAGTCAATCAAATCCAGCTCATTCTTGGACCCGACTTGGGAATTCCTCAGCTTCTTCAGTATCGCCATCCATAATTTACAAATGAGCTGCAAGCCGGTCCTGCCGTTTGAGTCTCTAACCTTCTCTGCAAACTGCAAACCACCTCTATAATCAATTAGAGAACGCTTCAAAACTTACGTCAAACAAAAACGATACAGATTGACATTGCAATTGAATCCTGACCGTCACCAAGTCCTGCTTGCATTCTACCACATTCTCGCTGCGTAAAATTCCCGCGATAACCTGCACATTCGCTAGCGGGGACTGCGTCTTCTTGGCGGCGTCGTCTGTGCGCTTCGCGTTCCTTATCATCGTCATCATTTGATCCGACGGCGTCGATGTAACTAATTGGTCAATCTTGGCCAGCGGCACGTTCTTCTCGAGCATTATCTTGCGAAACTCGCTTCTCATTTCTTCTTCGCTGCATATGCGCGAGCTCGACTCGCCTGTTAGAATAACGACATCTCTGTACATGCCACAATAAAAAATACCGGAAGAATTGGAGGCGATTGAAAAGCTGCCAATGCTGCCCGCGCCGAATGTCGCGTAATCGTCATTTGTTGAAGACGACGAAGGCCCGGCGAGTGTCTGCAAGAAACAAGCATTTAATCAAAACAATCTCGCCACAGCGTTTATTGCGAAAGCACATGGATTTTCTTGCGCGCTTCTTTTCTCTTAAACCGCGACGACGAGAATAGATCGGTCCACTTGTTGGGCGAGCTTCTTCTCGCTGCAAACTCGGCGAACGAGTGTCTCTCCGGCGTGCGTTTGAACTGCGACTCCAGCTTCTTCTCCCTCATTCGGATTTCAGGTACGCGTGATTCATCATCCATTTTAAAATAGCGGCCCCCCTTGGCTATAACAAAACTGACTCAATGCATTTAAAAAATTATAGCCAATTTATCAAATCAATAAAGGAGTGTTTATACATGTTTCGTGTATGTGTATGTGATCATTCAAAAATAAACAAAAACGCATGAAATTCGAGAGGCCGATTATTTTCCCACCTTTGGCTCGATCAATCTTGTATGCTCATCATCCGAATTATCCGAGCAGCAACACAGCATGAACATATTGACTTTTTAATTATCATGCTTATCAATTTGATAACAATGCACATACACACAACAATAATAATACAAAACAACAAACACAAGTTCAAATTCAAAAACCATCTGTCGCCGCGCAAGGTCATATGCAATTTGAGAAGAAATGAGGGAGAAGGGCAGTGGGCGTGTGCGTGTCTATGTAATAGTGTCAATATATTATGCACACTGTTTCTAACAAGTTTCTAAAAAGTGCCTTCAATTATCAATCAAAATTTCACCTTCTTCTGAAACGATTGTGATGGTTTGAGCACGCGGTTGTTGTCTTTTTTTTCTTTCCGACTCACGCTGTCGATTCCAATCAGCTTTTTCATCTACAAAATGATATGAGAAATTATTAATAATAAATTGGAATATGATTTAACCACGAAAAGCTTTAATAGAAAATAATTTATTCGGGAAAAATATTATTTGAAAACGACAGTAACGATTTTCATAACAGCATGCGCCTTTAAATGATACTGTATCTTACCTAATTTTTTGATTTTTAATATTTTTATACAAAATAATATTTTCATTATAATAAAATACAATAAAGTCCCTTTTTCATCTATAAATAATAAGAGAAATCATTGATAACAAATTGGAATATGATTTAACCAAGAAAAGTTTTAATAGAAAATAATTTATTCGAGAAAAATGTTATTAGAAAACAACAGTAACGACAAACATAGCAATATGCGCCTTTAAATGATACTGTATCTCACCTAATTTATTGCTTTAAATTAGAATATAATAAAATAAAGTCGAGATTGCCCTTAAATTTTACTGGAAAAAAACTTGCGCCTACCGTTTTTGTAATTTTAAGAATCTTTCATAATAAAACGTTAGCCCGTCAATTATCAAAATACAATATTAACAGCTTATTATTGACAAATCTTCCAAAATTATTATATCTAACAATAATGAATACAATCGATTAAAAATAAAATGCCATTAATAGTTTCAAATTAAAAATAATTATGGGAACATGAAAATTACAAAAAAAAACACAATTCCAAAAGAAGGAATTTCAATTCTTCGTTATTTTTAATGAAAAAATTAAGGTTAGTGCATTTAATTTGGTAACAATAAATTGCAAGATAAAGGAAAATCTAAATAAAGTGTTATAATAATGACAATAATAATAATATTGCTATAATTTGGGTATTAAACCCACAATTTAAAAAAATTAAAAATATAAATAAATAAAAACAAGGTACAGTATCCATTTTTAAACAAAAATTCCTTTAATGTGTTACGATAGATTATTTTCAACAATATTTTTTAAATAAAATAAATTATGAGAATCAACAATGTTTTGGGAAGATGGCATGAATAAATAAATTCACAGGTGACAATAAGTGCACCCAATACTCCTAAAACCCCGGTTGACCTTCAAAATAGAGCACACTCGACATCATGCCAAAATTGAATAAAAACAATCGATAATAAATTATTGGGATAGAACAATCGTTCGAAATCAATTATGCAAATGAAGTTTTCACTTTTTACCGCATTGATAATCATCAAGATATTATTTAAAATAGCTTTTCATCGTAAATTGTTTGAGGCAATAATCCGTGACATGAATCCAAATTACAAATAGTTTAATTTTGAGAAGAATGCTTTTATTTATTTTATTTCAACTCAAATAGTCAAACGGAACGGTATGGAAAAAGTAAATGATGTCGCAAACATTGCTGGTGGACTGCAGGTGGATTTTTTATTCGAATTGCCGCCGTTCACATACATGTTGCGGATTTTTTTGTTGTAAAATACAGTAGCAAACTTGGGATTTGCAAAAAAAAATAAAAAATTATTTTAAAATAACACCAACTTACTTAATAGAGGGGAAAATATATTATTTACTATATTCAATTTCATTTAAATAAAATTTGCTAATTTTAACTCGGATAAATCGTACCTAGATTGATTTAGACAATTTTTCATTCCTTAAAACCACAAAAATATCTACCTGCAGATTTATAAATGGACAATAGAAAGAAAAATTGCAAATGGTGATTTTTCGACAATTTATTCTTGCACCGGTAAAAGTACCACAACAACAAATACAAGATTTGCCTTAAAATGTGAAAGCGCTGAAAGTCCGTTGCAGGTTTACTCACTTATGATTTGCCACAAAATTGATCGCCAATTTACAGATGCTTAAGGTTGAAGCATTTGTGCTCCAAAAAATTGCCAAAAAGGGTTCTCGTCATTTTTGTGAGGTCGATGATATTGGAAAATGCATGGGTATTCATTATATTGTCATGAACTTGCTTGGGAGAGCACTTGTGGTATGGTGACAATATTAAGACGATCCAAAACAATAGAATTCTTCTTTGTATGCAAATGGGAAACAATACGACAAACACTATCTAACAATCTTCTTTTTAATTATAATATCAATCCCCTTTTACAAATCCTATTTCAATATATTTTATTGAAAAAAATTTTTTAAACCATTTTATTTTGAACACGCGCCAAAATCATGTTCTGTGAGAAGGTCAGACGAACAACCACAGAACTTGCTAGACTTGACGGGCATTAAATAAAAAAAACAGAAATTGATAAGCTTAAGGCCTTAAGCTTAAGGATCAAAAAATTTATAATGAAGTGATTGAGAAGATAAAATCTGAAATGGAAGATATAGCTCTATCCTTTAAAAATAACGCCAACTGAAAGAAGAATAACAGGAGCTCAGTTATGATGTTTAGGTCTATTATTTCATAAAAAAAAAAAAATCTGGATAGTTTACGTGAAAATTGGTTATAAACGATTAAATAAGCCGTGCAGATTGTTGCATATATTATTGTTATGGATCGTCTGGCAAAATTTGATAAAAAATAGATACTTGATTGTCAGGATTACTTAAAAGCTTCTCCATTGGGTACAATAAGCGTGAATTGTGCTCTAAGCATAGGCATCCAAATGGTAGAAGCTCTTGAAGATTTACACAATAATGGATTCATCCATCGCGACTTGAAACCTTCGAACATTGTCTTTGGACGGCATGATCGAGGAGAGCAAGCGAAATTATACCTGGTGAGCTTTGCGATCGCTCGCAAGTACATTGACTCGAAGGTAGTGTTTGGTCATTTGCATGCTCTAATTGAATATTTGAAGGGGGAGATGAGGAAACCACGAGAAAAGGTGGAATTTCGCGGAACAGTGCGTTACGCATCGCAGAATTGCCACAATTTGATGGAGCTGAGCAGGAAGGACGACCTCGAGTCGGCGTTCTATGTAATGACTGAGCTCATAACGGGAGTACTGCCGTGGAAGGGCTTGCCAGACGCGAACGCGGTGGCGAAAACGAAGGCAGGGTGTAGATCGCCACCGGGGATTTATACTTTCTTGAGGGGAGCATGCCCGTTTGATGAAATGAAGGAGATAATGTCAATGATTGATAAATATGATTATACGGCAACCCCTGATTATACTCTTATTAATGTGGTAATTGTTCGAATTAAGTATATGAATGCTTGTTTTTCTTTTTTTTTAGTTGTTACGAAGAGCAATGAGGAAGAATCCACAGCCAGAGCATCCGTATGATTGGGAGATGGGTGGGATCAACTTCATGCCTGATATTAATTAAATTTGTGTTTTATTTAATAAATTTTATAAAAAACTCTGTATTGCTATTGTTAGAATTGCTGGCGATCTGCAATTATTTTTATTTTTTAACGTCTTAAAAATTAGAAAAAAAGTTAATGGCCATTAATTAATGACAATTGTTCTTTCTTGTCATGGTTAGAAAAATCGATAAAATTACATTTCCATAAACTTTTTTTCAGCAAACTTGTATGAGCAAATATAGAAATGATGATTAGTTTAGTATAAAATTATTTCAGAGTAAGCACATGTCTAGAAAAAATTGTATTCTTAATTATTATATTATTAGTAAATATAATTTTATAAATTAAAAAACGCTACCATGATATTAATTGTTCGAGCTTGCTAAGCAATATTATTAAAATAATATTTCAACGAAACTTAAGCAAGGTAATAGTTGTGAGCTGAGGATTTATCCGGATAAAGCCCCCGATCGATGGTAAGCTTAATAAATTTATAAAATTCGCATATTTGGCTGATTGTTATGTTTTTCATTTTACAAGATTTTACAAAAATCCTTTCATACGAGCCCTTTACTGAGCACATTTCTTTATATTTTCATACTTAAACCAAACGTTTAATCGAATTTGTTTCCAGATTAATGGCAATCTTCAAATAAAACGCGAACTATTTTATTTGTTTGTTTGCCCAAATACCTCATGGACAGAAATCAGCGAGAGACCAAATTAAAGTTTTGTGTGTTTGTGCAAAAACTAAAATTGAATTTATAATGTAACAAACGGAGTCAGTTGTGCTGACCATGAGACTCGTTTATTCGATTTTACTATTTGTTGTGCTGATCGGCTACGGATCCTGTAACCAGGTTAGCTTGGATGCGCATTGATCCAGAGCAGAGTCGATTGTTTCAGTGTCAATGCGTGCCGCCAATGGTGCCAAAATCATCAACGCCGATGAGCAACTGCGCCAATTACGATGAGCGGCTAATGGCCGACTCGATTGACGACGCGATCAACTCGTTCCCCGATTTGACGATGGCTGAGAGTGAGCGGCAGAGCAGCAAGGATAGCGGTTGTGTCACAAAGGAATGCAAAAAGTGTCAGAAGGAGCTGCGGCATCGTTTGCGCGAGGTTTGGAATTGACAATAAAAATGGCAAAATTTTAGTTTTCAGATTGGTCTCATCGCGACAAGCGCTCTCGATGATACAGAAGTAGCGGACTCGAACGTGACGTGCACGCGATATTCCTTTACTCGGAACAAGAAAGGTTGGTTCTTTGAGTTTTCGCGGATAAACAATGGAAGAGGATTTACATGGTAGTGGAAGAAGATTGTCTGAATAAATAACTAGTCCCTTGGGTTATTCGAGAATGTTCCAATAAGATTTTATATAAGTTTTAAGGTTTTTTTTAGTGATTTGTTAATTTGCATGTTTGTGTGGTAAAAGATTGCTCAACTTAAGCTTTGTGGCATTAATATTTTAGACAGTTTAAGAGAAAATAGTAAAAATTGTCAAAAACACTCTTTTCTAAAAAGTTCGTTAAAATCAGAAAATTGTTACTTTCATTTGGTTTGACATATTTTAGTTTAACATCTTCAGCGAACCCTTTTTTTACCTTCCAGGAATAAATCTTTGCTTAAATATTGTCATGGAAGAAAAATATACAACGAGGCCAAAAGTATTATCTTCCATTCGGCAAGCATCAAAACAATAATTTTATTGGGAGATATACCAGTTGTTGTTAACCTTTTATAGATAAAATAGATCGCTGTCGTTGCGTCATAGATGCTCAGCGATGCTCTTGCTTATAATAATATTTTATTGTAAAACAGTTTCAAATATTTTCCGAAATTTCAGCCGCTCCACGCGATGATTCCAGCAGCAGTAGCAGCAGTGATGAAGAGGACGATTCACGACAACGCATAAAACGACAAGTCGTGCAACCAGCCGACGCCAATTCCACCGACATTGGCACTCGTTACACCATTTCCTGCACCACCAAGGGTGTTACCACCGACAGCACCGGAACAGTTTCGCTGTGCAACTCTTGCTGGGTTTGGCGCAAGCTCCCCGACAACTATCGTCCGCAGTTTGTCAACGAGTTGATGTGCGACACGAGCGATGAGTCTTGCCTCAGCGGTTATGCTCAGTGCTCCATCGGCCATCGCACGTTTGATGCTGTTCGCTCAGTCGGCGGCGTTAATACCACTGTCACTCTCACAGCCGGTTCTTATTGTGAGTGTCGTGTCAAGGTAGAGGCGATAGACCTGGCTCAATCATTTAAATCTCTTTTCAGACGGGCTCCACTCTTCAAAACCTGGTTAGCGGAACAGGTGCGCCTATTTCAACCATCAGCAATACGGTTACATAATTTATTCTCAACAAAAAAATCAACAACAATAAACAAACAATCTAAACACGTTTCTTTTTTTTCGCTTTCAATAAACAATCCTCATCCTCATCCTCATCCTCATCCTGATTCACCTCATTCAGAGTCATCGTCTGCGCCTCTTCCTCTTCTTCCTCGTCCAATCCGGCTAGTAAGTCGTCTACCTCTTCAACTTCCCTCTAAAACTGTGATGACATGATTAAATTGCGGCGAAAAAACCTTTCGATTTGTCGTCTGATCCTTCATATCTACATCCACTACACTTTGCTGGATATTGGCGATCTGTGCCTCAATCTGATCTTCTTCATCCATTTCTGAGGTTCCTGTCGAGTCTTGTTTCAGTGGGTTTTCCTGGAATTGGCTCTTCTTCAATTAGGATGGTCACAGAACTCACATTAATAATCATCGATGGTTGAATGCTCGGTTTTTCTTCTTCCACCTCGACTTTCACATCCGTTACCGGATTGCGCATCACAAACGTCGGCAAAACGTCTCGATGGAGGATGGTGCGCGGCAGAGTTTTCGCAAACTCGGATGGGTGCTGGTAGAGGCTTCTTGTTTTCTGGTCTTTTTTGATCACATCGTTGATAACGGTTGATAGGTGCTCGGCTCGTTTCATCGCAATGTGCACACACTTTTCAATCTGGAAGGGTGCATTTGATTCGTGGTATTCTAGGAGTCACCTGCGTAGTGGTCAAGATCAAGTTGGTGCTTTGATGAAGGGCACACACCTCCCGCCTCTTGTTGCACGCTACCACCAGCGAGCCATCAAGACAATTTGCTTCTCGCTCCGTCGGATCAATTATAATCGTTGATCCCTTGTCCAAGAATCCAATTGTGGTGCAAATCGGAATATGATAGATGTTCAGTGGGATCGGAGCTTTCTCGTGCTCACTGTGCTAAACCAGATCATCGATTTAGCTTCCGCCATCAATCACAACTCACCACAATTGTATGATTCGGTTTGAGGGTAACATTTGGACGTCTAAAATGATGCAACGCGGCGATAACAGCAAGACAAGCACAATCTAGTAGCGATCCATCGTCGTCGAGGATTCTGACGTCGACCCGAAGCTTCCAGACCTCTTTTCCGGCGCGGATACACAGCGACTCCACGTCGACGCATCGAGAATCTCGAATGATGAGCTCGAGGAGCCGCGTGATTTCCATGCCCTTGGCTCCAAGCCGGTCGTGCTCGTGTGCTGCAAATAGTGCTCGGTTTCGGAGACCGGAAAAGATGCTCGTTTACACAAATTTGCCATCGGACTCATGTCGACGTCAATGTGAATCACGCCCTTGTTGGGTTTCATCGATGATGGTTCGGCGATCTGCGCGGTGACTGTGCACAGAACTCTGCAAAACGGTTCATGCATGGACTACAAGGATTCCGCCAACTTTGTCTGACCGACACTGCACATCGCCGTGCCGCACTCTGATCCAACGACGAGTTTCGTCTCGCGGAACTCGTTGCACTTTCTGAAATCTAGGCGATTCCCTTCTTTCAAGGATTCCACGATCACATTCTTCTCACAGATGGTTAGTGGCTGCACCCTCATCTGTAATACACCTTCAACTATCAATTTCCGCGCTTTTGCGATATATGCACGTATAAATACGAAATTATGATTCCAATTGACTCGAACAAGCATTAAATATTCATTCAAAATAAAGCAAATTATTAAGATAAACTGAGATTATTGTGCTGGCGGATTGGTGCTCATTTGAGCCAGTTGCGCCTGAAGCTTCGTTTGGAATGCGTCAGAAATGACTGCCCGTGTCCTCTTCTTATCCGTCACGATTTTATCAACGGTCTCGATTTGCTTATTAATGTGCTCCTTTTTGCGCTCGAAAATTGCTTTGGCTTTTTCCCTTTCCAATTCAACGAAATAACCAGTGCCAATTTCTACCAAGTGCTTGTTCGGATCAGACAGTTCCGCGCGAATATACAGCTGCAATGAAACACTACTTAACAACCAAACATATAAACGACAATCGAACCGATTCAGAAAGTGGAATCAATGCGCTATGATTCTCCTTAGTATCCTTTATATCGTTGAGTGCTTTCAAGCTTGTTTCATTTCGATTTAATAGCAGCTGAAAACATAATAGTACTTTATAATAAAACAAAAAAAGTTAAAACAAGCCTTTAAAGTTTGGCCAGAGTCCTGGAAAAATTGTAACTCCTGTTCCACTTGTTTTTGCAATGCGTTCAATTGCTCTATACCCAGGTCGTTGAGAGGCACTGATTTTGCTTCTTGTGACATTCTACAATTATTTTTGTGTTATTAAATTCGAATAAAATTTAGGAAAAAAAGAAAATCTAGAAATGGAAGAGTTTTCGACTTTTCGCAAATATCGGCCATTAGCCAGAAAAGCTCGATCATTCTACAGAATATTAAATTCATCATGATAAATAAAGCGAAAAATCCAAAAATAGCAAAATGTACTTCATTTATATAAAAAATAAGATATCCTAATCACAGAAAAAACATTAAATTCTTAAATAATATCTATTAAATATTTAAATGTAACTATTACATGCATAGAAAAATAATATATTTATATAAACCTAAATTAGTTTGAACAATTTTCGTATAACATAATAAAATAACTATCTAAAGCCTATAAAAACTTAATAATAACATAAAGTGAAATTGAAGAAATTTGCAAAAAAATGTATGGAAGAGGTTTTAAATTAGACGAACTAGGCCATTTCAGAGACATGGACCAAAATAAAAATAAGGAACATTTATAAAACAATATATAAGTACTAAAATTATAGCGAAATAGTGTACTCGAAATCTAATGCAGATATAGCTTAAAAATGATAAAACATTAATTAATGCATCGATATTAAAAATAACACTTCTGAAAAATCCTGCAAAATACAGTAACAATTTAAAGGAGCACATATGTTAATCATATATTTGAAAGTATTTATTTTGTAAAATTATATATACTAAAATGGGGATATTTAAAACTAACAACAAAATATGTAAGCTTCTTCTTGCAAGAAGCAATTATAGGCTAGGAGCTCCTTGGCTCCTATAACCAATGATTTATAATCTACAGTATCGATAAAGATAATTTTATTTTTGTTTACAAGTTTTTTTTGTAAAATTCAAAGAAAAATATATAGAAAATAATACATATATGTATGGTGAATAAACAAGCAAATTACAGTTTAAAAAACCCAACTAAAATTTTTAAAATAGAATCCAAAATCATTAGCTTGCAAAATACAGTATCCACATTTTTATTTTCATCTTTCTATAATTATTAAAATGATCCATAAAAACCTTTAATGATATGAAAGGTAAGCTTTCAACTTGACTATCTAGGTAATTATACCGATACTGGTTGTGTGAGCAGGAATATACATTTACGAAAAAACACATTCCTTTGAATTCCATACTCGCTATTTTATAAAAATAATATTATTCAAACTATACACAGCCAGATGTTAAACAAGCATCGGATTCAATATTCTTATAAGATAATATGAACAGAATATTGAACTCATCCCAGATGTTTCGAAATAAATTCCGTTTTATTATTTTTTTTTTCGATAGAAAAATATTTTAGCTCAAGAGGATGTTAAATTCTAATTATTTCTTTTAAATAAAATAGTCATGAATAGCTACTAAATTGAATATATATGTTCATGAGGAAAATTGCATGACGGTTCGTTCGACGGAATTAAGAATATACTTAACTCAACTAACAAGCCTTAAGGGAATTGTTTTAGTTCGGGCTCTCAGATTTTGATAAAACTTTGCAGATAGATTCCTTATGATCCAAATAGTATACTGACAAAAAATTAGGACCCATAGAACGGTTTGAGTAGGTAAAAAATGGGTTTGAAATCCAAAAAATCGCGATCATTCTATTGTATTTAATCTGAATTAAAGAAAGTAGTGATTAATCCAAAGCTATCTCTCTACATGGGTTTAAAATAGAAAAATTTTTATTGTTAATATCGAATCTCGCTAATTTCCACGTAAATAATCTAGAATGATTTTTACGTTAATTTCCTAGACCCGTCCAAAATTATATTTTAAGTATAATATTTTGCTGGAATAAACTTTCACATTTCAATTGGCGTGAAATAGATTTATATTTCTAGATGGAACCCAACTAGAGCCTAGATAGCCAACCAACTCCTTTTATAAAATTTTAAATATAATAAAATAACAATTTAAATTGTGTTAAAATAAAATTATACTTGCAGGCTTCAATACCAACGATTTGGCCAAAGAATTCAAAATAATTGTTTATCCAGAGGCCGTTTGCAAGAAATTATTTATGCGTTAAACGAAGATGTAAAGTCATTGATAAACTAGGTTTTTAAGAAAATGTAATTATTTGTATGTGAGATTTAGTATTGAAAACACAAATTTAACTGGAAAAAATATATAATTTAATGGAAAAGTTAATTTTTAAATGATTTTCTATCACCGTTTTACAGATAAGAATAGTTCTTGCATATGGTCTCAGATTATATATAATGTGTACCCCAGGTGGAGCATTGGAACTGAAAAAAAATATAGTTTTTAGGTAAAATAAGCGATATATTATATATTTGAGAATGTGCCTGACAAATTTATGTTAAAACCATTCCCAATATCACACAGGTAAGCTTATAATATTCATGCCAAATTCCAATGCTGATTTTCTAATCTTTGCGAATTACTTACAACGTGTACTTTAGACAAATATCGTCTAGCTAGAGCTAGTTTGGCTAGTTTGCAAAATCTCTAAAAATATTAAATTTGAGCACGTTTTCTGAGCTCATTTTATTAGCTGGTGTTCTTATTCACGCCAAATGAATCAATAAAAAAAGAAGACCTCAGAAATGCCACTTAAATCTAATATTTTTGCTGATTTTAAAGCGTCTGAGACTTTTTAAGGATATCCTGTACGGAATTTGCTGTTTGTTTACAAGTGGAGGTTAATAAAGTGTGTTTAAAATATTATCATTTTCATTTGGCGTGCTTATTTAGATAATGCTGATTTCCATTACAACAATTGCAAGATCGGATGCTCATCAGGGTTGTGCTCATGATTTTGTTCCAATGGAAGCTTATAATCATAAGATTATTTTATTTGCAATAATTATTATAAAGAAAAGAACCTAATATATTATTTTTTAACTTTCTGTAAATGAAACAATGTAAGATTTTAATATTCTGGAGCAAATTGCGGCTATTACTATTGCATCATCTAGAAGAATATGTAAATATTAGGTACAACGGGATAAATATATTAATTATTTATTTGTATTGTTGAAATATTGTTTATAAACTTGTTTTTGAATATATCTGAATATAGTCATTGCAGGCGCGGATTCTTGTGAATTGTGAAAAATTGTAAGAATAATTGGTATTATTATTATTTTTATTTTAAATAGGTAAAGTAGTCTTTGGATGCAAGTTACTGCTGCAGCTGATACTTGGCTAGAAGAATGCCGTTATATGAAAATAAATACGTGTAAATTAGCAAGACACGTTCAAATATTGAAAGATATTATTTTCCATCTAGCGTGAGATGGTTGAAGACAAGCCAGACAAGTTATTCTTAAACTTTGTATCAATATTAATGCAAAATGAGATTTGAGCTCATTTTATAACCATGCAAGAACGTAATTTTCAGTTTACGTGTTTTGCGTGTGGAAGCTAAATACTTTAAAGTATTTTTTCTAGCATGCCAACTGGGCTCGGTAAATATGCTTAAATCTAGCTTTCTAGAATGATATTTATATTTTTAGATGTCACGCCAAAGTGAATGATGAAGTTGAGGGCTCAGAGAAGATGCTCATTTTGCAAGATTTCCGCAAGAAGCGCATGGATACGGGCTAGAAGAATAACGTTGTATATAGTTTAATTGAAATGTTGAAGTTTATATAAATTAAATAATCCGAACACTCGTTCACGACAGAAATCTAAAAATACATCGATTTTAAGTATTCTGAAGCATTCTAAGATAGAAGAAATATTTTTACTGTGTACAAAATAGTTGAAACATTTAAGCGTAACTTTGGAGCTCAACTACGCGGACCCTAAGAGGGAGAATAGAAATCTTTGAAGGAAAAACGGCTTGGTCTGCGTTGGAGCCGTTCGGAATGGAAGGATATAGTCCGCTTCTCCGCTTGATAATGAGTCGGGCTCCTTTTTCAATTTTAATTTTCTTTAATGATATTATATAATATAATAATTATACTTTAAATTTAGTTCTATATTATATTCCAATCGTCGTGAGGAAACCAAGACTTCCAAGATTTGAATAATTCTTATTAGAAGCTTTTTATTCCGTCGAAGCGCGTTTGGAATGAATATTTGTCAATATTTAAACGTGTATTACTAATTTCCACGTATTATTTTCATATAACTTGACACGTCTCTGTTACTAGCCAAATTGAAATAGCGATTTTCGGATTATTCAGAGTGTTTCTAAATATTTTACGGTCTTTCTAGGAAACCCTGTTCACGACGGCGAATATAAGGTTTAAACATTTAGAAGAATGTAAGAATAAAGTTTTTATATTATTAATTTATATTTTAATCATTGAAAACAGTATTACATTTAACATATTTAACATAAGTCAACAATACGACAATTTAATAAATAAATGATTCCAGAAACTACCCAAAAATATTAATATCTAGCCACAAACTTTGATTTGGTATATTTACCGAGCTCATGTTATAATCATACAATTTGGCGTGCTAGCCCTTCTTAAGGTATCAGGAAATATGCGTTTCTTATCGAACTATGCAAAATGAGCATCCCAACTTGACCATTCAATTCGGTGTGGTAATACAATGAGCTCGGTAAACTTGCTAAAATAGGACTTTTTAGAAAGATATTTATATTCTTTGATTAGTTTAAGACAAGCATAGTTTAATTGCAAGTGATACATGCTTCTGAAAATTCGGGAAATCTTTATTTCTTCTGATTCCATGTATTGAGCCCCTTTGCATTCAAGTTAAGGGATTTTATCAGGTAAAAGAATTATAAAAGAATAATTTTAATATTTTCAGTTGGCAATTGATGCAAATGCTCTGCGTGGTTTCTCTTTCAGATTGCTTCAAGCGCAAGAATTGTTACAAGCATTCACTTTGGTCGGAAATAGTCGAATATTATTATTGTTACTATTAGTATTTAAACTATTTGTCAACATCATTAACACAAGTGTTTTCCACTTAATCCAAAAATGCTCATTGCTCTGTTTTGATCATCGCCTTCTTCTTCTTCTTCTTCTTCTTCTTCTTCTACCAAAGATGACCGAAATCAATGAAACTAGACGAATCAACAACAAACATGTAAAGGGGACAACACAATAAAAAACACACATTACATACACACACATACACACACACACATTTATATACACCACACATTGGCGTAGAAGGAGGGTGGATCCTATCAGTGATGAACTAAAAAGTATAACAAGATGGGGAAGAGGTGGGGCGATGAATTGAATCGAATCGAATCGTCGTCGCGTCTTTTCTTCAACGATTTTGTATTCTTATTCGTATTCTTCTTCTTGTTGTTCTTCTTCTTCTAAGTGTTATTGTTATTGTTGTAATCGGCGGATATTAATTATGCGATGCTCGTTGATTGCACTGCTCGTGGTTGTGGCTTGCGATGGCTACCGGCTGGTGGATGAGGACGAGCAAGAGGCGCCGGTGCGGATGCCTCGAAGACGCCGGATGTTGAGTGAGAATGACCAGAAGGTTGTCGATTATTACATGGATAAGTTGAATCAACTGGCTGTGCAGAAACATCCGCAACAGGTTTGGCTCTTATCATTGACCTTATTAATGTTCTTTATCGAATAATCATAATAAGAAGGCGAATATAAAAAACACAAACACACAATGAAAGCCGAGAAACAGGTTCAATCGATCGATTATTCTGTAATTTGAATCGTACTCTGGAAGGGGATAATGACGATCAAATGGGAAAATGGTTCATCAACCAATGATAACGATAATGGTCATGACCGTATCAATATTTCAATTAAAAAATCCATATATTGAAAATAACAATTTGTTCGGTTTTTTTGGTCTTGCAAGAAAACGGAAAACTTTTGTTGTAATGTTCGATGAATTATTGAGATCTGGAAATTGACAAGTTTAACGAGATTTCTTGGAAATTTATGATGAAAGAACATGAATTGGTCTTTTCGATAGTTGATGTGATTGCTGGTTGATAATAACGCTCATCTGAAAATGGGGGTTTTCTCTCAATAATCTTTCTTTTAGACCATTTTACCGAAAAAATAATTGTCAAGTTTTGTGTAACACGGTCAATCTTTTAAAAATTAGTCCTATTTAATAAAGAATTTTTTTCTGATTCGAATGACACCAAACATCGATATACTTGAATAATTTAGAAACAAGAAAAACATATTTACCTAAATTTTAACACTTTTAGGTAAAATGTCTTTTTCTAGTTAATTTCACATCAAAGTATAATAGTGTTTAGTCTCATTCGAATCAGAAAATTTTGGGCTATTGAATGAGCCAAAAATCATATAAGTTTAAGAAAATATTTTTTAACCTAAAAGTTAAAATTTTAGGTAAACCCATTTAACAGAAATTCAAATTGTTTATTTCTTTTCTATAAGTTAGTTTAGGTACATTTGATATATCCCATAAACATTTTTTCATCGTTTACCCATTTTACCTAAAACTTACAGAATTTAGGTTATTATTTAATTGGTAGATTTTGTTAAAATTAATTTAGTTGAATAGCGCATTTTTTTCTGATTTGAATGACACCAAACATCGATATATTTGGATAAGTTAGAAAGAAGAAACAACATTTTACCTAAATTTTTACACTTTTAGGTAAAATGTCTTTTTCTAGTTAATTTTACATTAAAGTGTATAAGTGTTTAGTCTCATTCGAATCAGAAAATTCTGGGCTATTGAATGAGCCAATAATCATATAAATTTAAGAGAAAATTTTTTAACCTGAAAATTAAAATTTTAGGTAAAATTGAAAAAACATATTTTAAATTGGAGAAAAGGTCATTATAATGATTCTAGATAGTTTATTTTATCATTATATTTGTTGAAATCCCAAGATTTTAGCTTTAAATGATGTTTACCTATTTTAAGAAATTCTGGGTAATTATTTTAGGCATTTTTTTGTGGCTTTTGATTCAACAAATTTATTGCATGTTTAGTCTCATTTGAATCAGAAAATTTTGGGCTATTGAATGAGCCAATAATCATATAAATTTAAGAGAAAATTTTTTAACCTGAAAATTAAAATTTTAGGTAAAATTGAAAAAACATATTTTAAATTGGAGAAAAGGGCAATATAACGATTCTAGATAGTTTATTTTATCAAGACATTTGTTGAAATCCTAAGATTTTAGCTTTAAATGATGTTTACCTAAAATTTGAGAAATTCTGGGTAATTATTTTAGGCAATTTTTTGAAGCTTTTGATTCAATAGATGTATTGCATGTTTAGTCTCATTCGAATCAGAAAATTCTGGGCTATTCATTGAACTTGAAACTTTTGAAACATTTTGTGAAAAATATTTTAACAAATAAATTGAAATGATTTATTTTTGGGATATTTGTCCGTAAGAGCGACATCCAGACTAGATGATATCATAAGTTGTGTGTTGAACCTTGATTGTATAATTGAATGATAACAGTTGTTAACTATTCATTTCTAAACTTACAATAATACATTGTCAGATGTTACTTGATGTCACTATTAAATACGTGTAACAAGATTATTATTTTATTATTATTATTATTAAAACACAATAGTCTTGAAAAACAACAATCATAAAATGATAAAAAAGAATGTTCAATGAACGGGGGAACAGAAAAGTTACAACAAAAGACTGCCAATACCGAATCCAAGGTCGAATTTCAGTTGAACCGGGCTGTGGCGGCGGCGGATCGCTTGAAGGACAGCATCGTGAACCCGGAAGAGAAGGGAAACTACTTCCAAGGTGTGCTCCTAGCCCGCACCCACGCCGAAACACATTTATAATTAGGGGTTTAAGGTGATATCGTGCTGTTCCCGGACCAGGCCAAGGCGCTGTACGAGCAGGCGCTCGAGCAAGGTTCGGCTCGCCCCGTTGACAGCTCGCTGAGCACTCAGATTGCAGGCAGACGGCGTGTGAAGCGCAAGTTCATCGGCTCGAGCTTGCGGCGCTGGGACTCGTCGCGACCCATCGTCTACTCGTTCGACGGATCGCACAGTGAGTCGGCTGGTGGCGGATTAATTGGGCGAATTTGCGGTTTGCAGCGCAGAGAGAGCAGAGGATCATCGAGTTGGCGCTCGAGCACTGGCACAATATTACCTGTCTCAACTTTGAGCGCAATGATCAGGCCACGTCGGGCAATAGAATCGTGTTCACCGACGTCGATGGATGCGCGAGCAATGTTGGCCGACATCCGCTTGGAGAGGAGCAGCTCGTCTCGTTGGCTCCGGAATGCATCAGGGTTGGTTTTATGGACACTTTTTGTTAATTTATAGGTTAATGAGGTTACATGTGTTATATTTAGTGTTCCTCTAAATTCATTTTGTGTCATGCATGCAATTAAATTATTTATTAACAATGTTATACGGCATTCAAGCCCTATTTAAGTGTTACCATTAAACTCAGTGCAATTCAAGCTTTCGAATGAGCCCCATATTGTATCACATTTTGTAAATTTAATTTTTTACTTAAAAAATTTAAAAATTAAGTAAACCTTATTTTTTGCAAGTTTTGCTGTATGCTAAACACATTTTTGAACTCATATTTTTCTCAGCTTTCGAATGAGCCCCATATTGTATCACATTTTGTAAATTTAATTTTTTACTTAAAAAATTTAAAAATTAGGTAAACCTTATTTTTTGCAAGTTTTGCTGGATATTAAAACCATTTTTGAACTTATCTTTTTCTCAGCTTTCGAATGAATCCAATATCGTGACATATTCGTTCTACAAAAATTTTACCTAAAAATTTCAAATTTTAGGTAGAAATGATTATTGTTTGCATAAGGATTTTACGATAGGACATAGGGGGGCTCATTCAAAAGAGAAAATTAAGCTGAGTACAATAGTATGTGTTAGTAGTTGAAATACTCTCAAAAATCGACTTTACCTATTTATTTAAATTTTAGGTAAATTTTGAACATTTTCAATTTGATACAATATGGGGCTCATTTGAAAGAGAAATCTTAGTTGACTATAATGGTAGCAATTATTTAATGAATATAAGATCAAAATTGATTTTACCTATTTAATTAACTTTTTAGGTAAAATTTTAAAAATCCAATTTGATACAATATGGGGTTCATTCAAAAGAGAAAATTCAGATAAATAGAATGGTGTATGTCAAAACTGCACTATGTTTTGATTTGAGGCACTTTAATTGACGTTTTTATTTTAATTAATTTTTTTGTAGCTCGGTGTGATTGCTCACGAAGTTGCACATGCTCTGGGTTTCTGGCACGAGCAGTCAAGACCTGATCGTGACCAATACGTGACAGTTCGTTGGGAAAACATCGACAAAGATTCGAAGGGACAATTCCTGAAAGAAGACGCGGACGACGTGGACAACGCCGGCGTTCCATACGACTACGGTAGCATAATGCACTATCGGTCGAAAGCGTTCTCCAAGTTCGACGACCTGTACACGATAAGCACGTACGTCACCGACTACCAGAAGACCATCGGTTTGACGAGCAGCGACGCCGCGATGTAGTTGGCTCTTTCAGGACAACGCGATCAGCTTTCCTTCAACGACATCCGCCTCATGAATAAGATCTACTGCAGCGACGTGTGCCAGAACATGCTGCCGTGCCAGCGTGGCGGCTACACCGACCCGAGGAGATGCGACCGCTGCCGTTGTCCCGACGGGTTCACGGGGCAGCTCTGCGAGCAAGTGATGCCCGGATACGGTGCCACGTGTGGAGGAAAGGTTCAGCTGACGCGTTCCACGACAAGAATCTCGTCGCCAGGCTATCCGAGGGAGTTTAAAGAAGGTTTGCGAAGAATTCTATCCTTTCACCTTCTTTTACTTAGCAAATTTTTGATTTTGTTAGAACGCGTGACAATTAGAATCTTACAAGATCTGAAATTATTCGAAAAATTGCCGAAAAATACATTTTACCTATGATTTTTCAATTTTAGGTAAATTATTTATCATAAAATGTTATGGTTCTTATACTTATTTGAAAGCTTATAATTTTCTCCGTCGATTGATATTCATAATTCTTACTAAACTCGACATAATTCAACTTTACCTACGTCATTAAATTTTTAGGTAAAATATTTTTTGCAAAATATAGTATGTTATTATAGTCATTCAAAAGCTTGTAATTTTCCGAGTTGAATGATATTAATAACTAATAAGAAATCTAGCAAATTTGTAATTTACCTAGATTTTTAAATTTTAGGTAAAATATTTTTTTGCAAAATATAGTATGTTATTATAGTCATTCAAAAGCTTGTAATTTTCCGAGTTGAATGATATTAATAACTAATAAGAAATCTAGCAAATTTGCAATTTACCTAGATTTTTAAACTTTCGGTAAAACTTAAATATTTAAACATATCAAGTTATTATACTCATTCAAAAGCTCATAATGAGCTGAAACGAAATTTGAAAGTTTTTTGGAGTATAATTGTCAATAACATACTTTACCCAAATGTGTTTTATCTCTTAGTTAGGTAAGAATTGAAATATAGTGCGCATTTTTCAGATAACTTTATTTTTATAATAAAATATTATTCATAGTATTGTGTCAATGACACACTTTACCTATAACTTTACATGTTTCTTTACCTAAAACTTTAAACACGTAGGAAAGGTTAAATTTTGTTATATTTGCTAATAGTTATGACTACTATTCGACTCAGCTCCTTTCAAGCTTTTGAATGAGCTTATTAAACTATAATATACTGCAAAAACTATTTTACCTAAAGTTTGAAAGTTATAGGTAAAGTTGATTTTTCACAGATTTTCTCTATAATATTACCACCATTCGACTTGGAAAAATACAAGCTTTTGAATGAATATAATATCATATTTTGTTTCTCAAAAATTATTTTACCTAAAATTTGAAAATTATAGGTAAAGTTGATTTTTCACCGATTGTTGCTATATAACTACCATCATTCGGTTTGGAAAATTACAAGCTTTCGAAAGAATATAATATCATTTTGCAATTTTCAAAAATTATTTTACCTAACATTTGAAAGTTATAGGTAAAAGGAATTTTTCAATGATATTCTCTATAATATTATTACCATTCGATTTGGAAAAATATAAGCTTTTGAATGAGCATAATATCATTTTGTAATTCCCTAAAATTGTTTTACCTAAAGTTTGAAAACTATAGGTAAAATTGATTTTTGACTGATTTTGGCTGTATAACCACATCAATCGATTTGGAAAATTACAAGCTTTCGATTAAGTATAATATCATACTATATTTTTTCTCATTCTCATTTTTAAATGCGATATTTCTTTAAAATATAGAAAAATGGGGACTAAAAGGACACGCCCAAACTGAAATGAATCATTTTATAATGTTGCAATTATTCTTTAACACTTTTCTTTGAATAATATTGACAGGATTTTCTTTTCTGTTATCTCCTTTTAATTTCAAAAGCCATCGATTCGATTTCAATCCGAACATTTTGCAGGTCAAGAGTGCTCGTGGCTGTTGGTAGCTCCACCAGGCCACATAGTCGAGTTCCAGTTCATCGGCGAGTTCGAGATGTACTGCAAAGTGCGGCACTCGCTGTGCATGGACTACGTGGAAGTGCGCAACTCGACGGACTTTGCCAACACCGGCATGCGCTACTGCTGCTACGGCACGCCGCCGACGCGCATTCGCTCGGCCACCACCGACATGGTGGTGCTGTTCCGCAGCTTCTACCGCGGCGGCAAGGGATTCGAGGCTCGGGCGCGCGCCGTCCCCGAGGCGGGTAGTTGGAATGCGTGGAGTGCATGGAGTGCATGCAGCGCCTCGTGCGGAGCATGCGGCAGTCGAATGCGCACGAGGACGTGTCCGCCCGGAAATGCATGCGCGTATGAATGAGAAGAGGCGGCGAGCTAATGTGGCCAATTTTTGATTTCAGCGGCGAGCCGATGGAAACGCAGGTGTGCAACACGCAGGCGTGCACTGGAATGTGCGCGCAGAAACGCGAGGAAGAGGGACAATGCGGTGGATTCCTGTCGCTGCTGCGTGGCGTCCGATGTAGACAGTAAGCTCGACGCCCGCGCGGCCCCCGACTCATCTTGATTGCAGGGAGAAGACGGTGATGGCGCCGTGCGAGAACGCCTGCTGCCCTGGGTTCGTCCAACAACGCGGTCGATGCGTTCGATGAGGCAGCCAATTATTATTTCTTCAAAATGAGCTATTTAATCAATCCAAATAACAAACTCTTAAGTCATACGGGCCAACCAATTAACACATTCTTTTATTTCTTTTCTTTTCTTTTTAATCTTTTATTTTTTCAATTTTTTAATAAACATATTATTGCCTAATTAATCAAACGAAACGTAAGATGTTGGAAATCTGCCGGAAATCTTGTCGCCGGAATCATTTATGACGTGTCCTACAAGCCAATCGCTTCCTATTCGATCTTCTATTATCACACATTGACCTTCTTTTATCTAAAAAACAATTATTATATAAGAAAAATTGTATGTTCAAATAAATAATTCGTGAACAAACAAAAAATGTGGTGAAACAATAGCACCATTAAATTCAGCGTATTTTAAGCTTTCGAATGAACCCCATATTTCTATATATTAATTGGAAAATATTTTACCTAAAATTGTCAAAAGAATAGGTAATTTGAGATAAACCTTAGAATTCCAAAATTGGTTATTTTTTTTGAAATCAGCGCATTATAACCTTTCGATTGGTTATAATAACTTATAATATTTCACCTAAAAAAGTTTACCTAAAATTTTAAATCTTAGGTAAAACCTTATTTTTGCAATATTTTCAGAACATGATATATACCATTCGATTTCGGAAAATAAGAGCTATCGAATGGGTATAATAACGTATAATATTTAACGTAAAAAAATTTACCTAAAATTTTAAATTTTAGGTAAAACTTTATTTTTGCAATATTCTCTGAACATTATACATACCATTCGATTTGGAAAAATAAGAGCTTTCGAATGAGTATAACAACGTATAATATTTAACAAAAAAAATTTTACCTAAAATTTTAAATCTTAGGTAAAACCTTATTTTTGCAATATTTTCAAAACATGATATATACCATTCAACTTGGAAAAATGAGAGCTATCAAATGGGTATAATAACGTATAATATTTAGTGTAAAACATTTTACCTAAAATTTAGAATCTTAGGTAAAAGCTCATTTTTGCAATATTCTCTGAACATGTTATATACTAATCGATTTGAAAAAATAAGGGCTATCGAATGGGTATAATAACGTATAATATTTAACGTAAAAAAATTTACCTAAAATTTTAAATTTTAGGTAAAACTTTATTTTTGCAATATTCTCTGAACATTATACATACCATTCGATTTGGAAAAATAAGAGCTTTCGAATGAGTATAACAACGTATAATATTTAACAAAAAAAATTTTACCTAAAATTTTAAATCTTAGGTAAAACCTTATTTTTGCAATATTTTCAAAACATGATATATACCATTCAACTTGGAAAAATGAGAGCTATCAAATGGGTATAATAACGTATAATATTTAGTGTAAAACATTTTACCTAAAATTTAGAATCTTAGGTAAAAGCTCATTTTTGCAATATTCTCTGAACATGTTATATACTAATCGATTTGAAAAAATAAGGGCTATCGAATAAATATAATAACATATAGTATTTAACGTAAAACCATATAATTTGGAAAAATAAGAGCAACCGAATGAGTAAGATTAAGCATAAGCAGATTAAGCAGCTAATGCATAAGATTTTCATAAACATTTTACAAAATTCACAAATTACCTCAATCTCATCAGAATGCTTTGGTTCAAAATCGTACAAAACTCGACATATTGTTGGCGCAATAATCGATGATTGTCTAGACTGGCGTCTTCCAGACGACGATGAGTAAAACCCATCATCTGATATCTGAGAAAAAAACAGCCATTTAAATATTGAACATAAAAAACCAACTTTTTCGTAGTCTTCGTACTCGTCGCGAACCGATGAAGCCATTGAAGGAAGAGCCATCGGCGGCAGTGACGGATTGTCGGCATTTAGTGGGATCGAGAGAATTGTCATCGGTAATCCCTACAATCAGCTGGATTCGATTAGCTTTTTTTAGAAACAAACCGATTTATCTTTGAGCTTATGCTGAAATCGGGAGAGTCTGTGTGTTGATTGGTACCGCGACGACTCGTTCACGCAGTTGATCGCTTCATCAATCTTGTGTTTCATGTACTCGATGAGCTCAAACACAGTCTGAAATTCACAGAATTGTTCACTTCAATGAGAGCTCTCGCACCAATTGTTTCGAGTTTGAAACCATTACATCAGCTGTTTGTTGTGCATACAATCGATTCAGCTCATTGCCAAGTGTGCTCGAGATTCGCTCAAGATTTTCTCGTCGTCGTGTCGAGCACATCACTTCTCCAAAGTTTTCTGCCTGCAATAATTATATTTTTGTTAAGATATTTATGACATTCAAATTTGCGTAAAACGCTCTTTCGAATGACACTAATTATAACCTACATATTTTACGAAAATTGGCTTTACCTATTATTTATATATTTTAGGTAAAATATTTTTATAAAAGTTATAGGTCAATATGGAGCTCTTTTAAAAGCCCGTAAAATTCTGAAACCAATGATATAAGTAAAATATAAAATTTCCTGTGAAATTTTGGTTTACCTAAAAATTATATATTTTAGGTTAAATATTTTTCTCAGAATTATAGGTCAAGATGGGGCTCATTTGAAAGCCCATAAAATTCTGAATCGAATGGTATAAGTAAAATACAACATTTCTTTCAAAAGTTTGGTTTACCTAAAAATTACATATTTTAGGTAAAATATTTTTATAAAAATTATAGGTCAATATGGGGCTCATTTAAAAGCCCGTAAAAAGGTGAATCTAATGGTATAAATAATATATAATATTTCTTTCGAAATGTGGGATTACCTAAAAATTATATATTCTAGGTAAAATATTTTTATAAAAATTATATGTCAATATGGGGCTCATTTGAAAGCCCGTACAAAGCTGGATCGAGTGGTTCAAGTGAAATATAATATTTCTTTCGAAATGTGGGATTACCTAAAAATTACATATTTTAGGTAAAATATTTTTATTAGAAGTATAGGTCAATATGGGGCTCATTTGAAAGCCCGTTAAATTCTGAATCGAATGGTACTATAAAAATGATATATTTTCACACGAAAAGTAACTTTACCTATAAATTTAATATTTTAGGTAAAATATTTGTAGAAATATATGAGTCAATTTGAAGCTCATTCAAATAGCTTTGTATATTAATGATAAAAAACTAACAAACACGTCTATCAAGGTGATATGGTTGACAGCGGATGTGGATGGCTGAATCGTGTCTATATAAGAGTCCGCCCTGCAATCCACGGCCATATCCAGATTATTCGAATGTCTCGTAAACATTTGCTGCACATTCTGTCCGAGTGTGTCAATCTTCCTCTTATATCGACCGAGAGCCGTCTGACAATGAGCCAACCGTTGCCGCTCCACCGCTTCCAGACTCTCCACGCCCTTCCGAATCACATTCTCCGTCATCCTGCAGAGCCAACACATCCCCAACACGCTCCGTCAGAGCTCGCTCACCTCCGCTGCTTCTCCAAATCCACAATCTGCCAGATGAACTCGTCCTCGCTTCGCACCATCTGATCGCGATACTTCTTCCTGCGCAACGCAAACTTCTCCGGCGCCGCCTTCTGAGCCGACGATTCGATCTTCTCGAGCTCTTTGCTCAGAACGTACAGGCTCCGCTTCATCTTCTGCGTTTCCACCTTCTTCTCCTTCAGTCGTCGCATCTCGCGTTCGACGAAATTGTCCGCCTGCAATTTGAATGAGCCTGGAAGCGCCGCGAGCAGCTTACCGCTCTCAGTGTTTTTTGTTGACTCGTGTGCACTGACCGCAGCGGCTGAATGATGTCTTCGGTTAGGGCCGATCCGAGGTTGCTGTGGATCGTCGCGTGAGCATCGAATTGCTCCGCCACATTTTGCCACCCTTTGTCGACGCCACTGAAAATAAATACTTATTTGGTAGTGGGCGCGAAATGTTGCCCTTGGCGCAGTGGTAAAGTGTTAGGCTGGAAAGCAGAAAGTGTCGGGTTCGAGCCCGTGTGAAAAAATTAGTTTTTGTTTTTGATTTCATTACGATTTATTATGTCTCTATTAAAACTTTTGCGTTTTGTGCGTGAAATAAAATGCATAACTTCAAAATCTTGACGTAATATCACGACCAATGATAAACTTTGAATACTAATTGATCTAATTTACATATTCGAATGTACGTGTCTGGCCAAGTGGTAGTGGCCTCGTCTCTGAATCGTGTCGATGAAGGTTCGAACCCCATCTATTGCTAATGTTGGCAGTTTTGTTTTTTATTCATGATTTAAAAGATATTATTTAGTTTTATGCCCCTAAGCGCCTAAAATCTATATTGTTTTGTTTATAAAATTATCTTAGTTAATAGTTCTTTTTACCATTTTATCAAATTCCATTTAAAAGTAATACAATTAATAATCCGCATATATGCACAAAGTACGCAGATAATAAATGACTAATGGATTTTATTTTACGCAAAAAAAAGGTAAAATTTTATTTTTAATTGCTTCCAACCATTTGTTGATAACAAATTTCTTATCATTTAATTGAAAAATTGAATGCCACGAGGAACATGTCAAAAATAATGGATTCTTAGCAAGAATATTGAAAATATGGACACTTACGATTCGACGGATTGCGTAATTTTGTGCAAACGACTGGCAATTTTCTTCAAAACTTTAGAGTAGTGAAAATCTAGAGCTGCTCTGAAACGTGTTGTTGGATGGTGAAAGCGAGGAGAATGGCAACCAACTTCTCCTCGAATGCGACAACCACTTCGCCCAACAAGTCACTGTTGGAGCGGATTAAGTCATTGAGCTGGCGGAAGTTGCCAGGAGTGGCGAACTTGTCGACGAGCGTGGTGTTGGAGATTGTCGGCAACTCGACGAGGCCGTTGATGCTGTTCTGGCGGTTGAGCTGGAAGACGCTGCGCGACAGGCTGCGGCGGAGCTTTGACATGCGCGAGTTCATCGCTGAAAAATGAATATTACATGCAAAAAGAGTTGGCGGTAATTGTGCACGCATTGAATAAACAAAACACGCAACACTCGAATGAATCGATCGCCGACAGCCGGATATTTCGGGGTGGCATAAGGCCCGATCGACTGACTAAATTGGAATAATCGAGGCTGTCGGAGCGTCGATGAATCATTGATTAGAATGTTATGACAAACAGCTGTCCTCTTTGGCTTGTTTGAATGGTTGTGGTTAGTATTATTATTAGTATTATAACAATAATCAGAATGCGGAGAGTGGAGACAGCGATGAGTGTACGAAAATCGATTGCCATCGGAATGTGGTGACCTTTGTTTTCGAGTGTATCTGATTGATGGCTACGGTGATGATTCCGAATTAGGTAATTTAGCATTCAATTTGATTGCTGTTATTGATGAATTGTTTTCGGAGAGGCTGAATGATATGTATCTTAATTTGATCAATAATTCAACTTTCACTTTCATTGTAAAACATTTTGGAGCATTGTGGAATAATGGCCGAATCCGGGGATAAATTAGTGGAAGAATAAATTTCTCGTCCATTAGGGTGTAGTCCTTTTGGACAAGCTACGAAATTCCAGTATAATTTTAGCTTTTATTTTAAAGCTTTTTAATTTTTAGAAATAGTTTATAGATTTGTTTGAATAGTTGGGCCATTCCTTGAAATATAGGAAATGGGTATCCAAGTATATATTTTATAATAACCTAATTTTTCAGATAACTGGTGTAGCCTATTTGGACAAGTGTTTATGTTAATCTAGTTAAATAAATTAGCGTGAATAGTGAATAAATGATTTTTCTAATACAAAACTAGACATTATAATTTATAATTAAAGTTTTAATGGATACAGACCTATAAAAAAACCCCTCGCCGACTTGTGGCGCATTTGGATAATTTATTTTCATACAATTTACTCTATATCACTTATGAAGCAGCTTTTATTTGTTCTGATATGATCGTGACAACTAATTCTGACGATCCTGAGCGGTTTTTATTTCATGGTCTAAGCTTTACATTAGTGGCCGGTGGAATTGTTCTTCCAAAATGGTGTACTCCATTTGGACAACATTTTTATTTCACATTTTGGATATCCTAATATTTAGTTTTTCTAAAGTTTTTCAGGAATTTTAATAAGATTTTTGCTATTGGAATATTGTTGGGCGCTTAATTTTAGTATCAGTCTGTAAGAACAAGGTAAAATTTAATTTTTCAGGGTAAAAAATGGCGAAGAACGTGAAAGAGCGCAAGAAGGTCAGTCAATTGTTGGATATCGAGAAGAATATTCAAGCAAAATGGGATAGTGAGAAGGCTTTTGAAGAGGATGCTGGAAAACCGTAAGAATGCGATTTTTTGTTAAAAATAGTTTGTCTAATTGCAGAGGACAAGAGAAATACCTTGTTACATTCCCTTACCCATACATGAATGGTCGCCTTCATCTCGGTCACACGTTCACCGCATCGAAATGCGAGTTTGCCGCTGGATTCCAGAGACTGTTGGGAAAGAAAGTGCTATTCCCGTTTGGCTTTCACTGCACAGGAATGCCGATCAAAGCGTGCGCGGATAAATTGAAGCGCGAGATGGAAGACTACGGCTACCCACCGCAATTTCCGGAGGATGAGGAAGAAAAGCCGAAGGAGGAAGTGTCGGCATTGGACGAAATCACCAAAGATAAGTCTAAGGGAAAGAAGAGCAAAGCGGTGGCGAAAACCGGAAATGCGAAATATCAATGGCAGATTATGCAATCTCTTGGAATGGAGGATGACGAAATCAGAAAGTTTGCTGACCCAAACCATTGGCTCTATTACTTCCCGCCACACTGTATCAACGATTTGAAGAAAATGGGAATCAAGGTAACCAAAGTCTTTCTAGAATTGGAAGAAATAAAGAAATTTGCAGGCAGATTGGAGAAGATCGTTCATAACCACAGACGTGAACCCATACTATGATTCATTCGTTAGATGGCAGTTCAACAAGCTCAAGCAATCCAAGCGCATTGATTTCGGAAAACGCTACACGATTTTCTCGCCAAAGGACGGTCAACCGTGCATGGATCACGACCGCTCGAGCGGAGAAGGTGTCGGACCGCAGGAATACACGTTGATCAAGCTCGAAGTCGTTGACAAGCCGAAAGCGATCGCGCATATTAAAGAGCGAGTCTTCCTAGTGGCTGCAACTCTTCGCCCTGAGACGATGTACGGCCAGACGAATTGCTATCTTCATCCGGATATCAATTACTCAGTTTTCTATGCGAATGAAGACGAGTCGGAGGTGTTTGTAGCCACGGCAAGGTTTGAGATCTGAGAGTTGAAATGACTCTTCAGATGAGTAAATTAGTAATATATTAGAATTAAATTGCAGAGCTGCGAGAAACATGTCCTATCAAGGTCTCACGAAACAAAATGGCGTTGTTCGCTACGTTAAAGGTCTTGAAAAAATTGCCGGCAAAGAACTGATTGGAGCGGGACTCGCCGCTCCGCTGGCTACCTACCCGAAGGTCTACGCGCTGCCAATGCTCACCATCAAGGACGACAAAGGGACAGGAGTGGTGACGTCGGTGCCGTCGGATTCGCCCGACGACTTTGCCGCTCTGAACGACCTCAAGAAGAAGAAGGCGCTGCGCGAGAAATACGCGCTCACCGACGAGATGGTGCTGCCGTTCGAGCCTGTACCGATCATCGAAATCGATGGACTCGGCAACATGGCGGCCGTAGAAATGTGCTCGCGCCTGAAGATTGACTCGCAGAACGAGAAAGACAAGCTCGAGGAAGCCAAGAAGGAAGTCTACTTGAAGGGATTCTACGACGGCGTGATGCTGGTTGGGGATTACAAGGGACAAAAGACGGCGGACGTGAAGAAGAAGATCCAGGAGGACCTTATAAGCAAACGCATGGCTAACAAATACGTGGAGCCGGAGAAGAAAGTGATGAGCAGGAGTGGAGATGAGTGCGTGGTGGCTCTGTGCGACCAGTGGTATTTGAATTATGGCGACGACGAGTGGAAGCAGGTGGTGCGCAAAGCGCTCAAGGCGACGAACACGTACAATGACGAGACTCGTAGGGCGTTCGAGTTCACGATTGGCTGGCTGCATGAACATGCGTGCTCGAGGAGCTACGGACTCGGCACCAAAATGCCATGGGACCCGCAGTATTTGATCGAATCACTGTCGGATTCGACGATTTACAATGCATACTATACGGTGGCGCATTTGTTGCAGCAGGGAGCTCTGGATGGAAGCGTGATGGGACCGGCTGGAATCAAAGCAGAGCAATTGACCGACGCCACCTGGGATTATATCTTCCTTGGAGCCAAGTACGATAAGCAGACGATGAAGGTGAACGAGGATACGTTGAAAAAGCTGCGGCAAGAATTTGAGTTTTGGTACCCGATTGATATGAGGGCTTCCGGCAAGGACTTGATACAGAATCATTTGACATACCTTCTCTATAATCACGTGGCCATCTGGGAAGACGAATCGAAATGGCCCGTTTCGATAAGAGCCAATGGGCATTTGCTGCTGAACAATGAGAAGATGTCCAAGTCGACGGGCAACTTCATGACGTTGGAGGAAGCGATCGAGACATTTTCGGCCGACGGCATGAGATTGTCGCTGGCCGACGCTGGTGACGGACTCGAGGACGCGAATTTCGTCTACGCAATGGCGGATGCGGCCATCTTGCGACTCTACAACTTTATAGAATGGGTGAAGGAGGTTTTGGAGCTGCGCAAGAAGGGCGTTCTGAGGAAGAAGCAGGACATGTTTGCCGACCAGGTATTCCGAAACGAGATGAACGTGCTTATCCAGGAGACGAAGAAACACTACGAGGCCACCAACTTTAAAGACGCGTGCCGCACCGGATTCTTTGAATATCAGGCGATAAGGGACACGTACAGGGAGCTGGCTGGTGGAAACGATGCGTGCATGAGTGAGGAGTTGGTGATGCGTTTCATCGAGACGCAGGTCATAATCTTGGCGCCGATCTGCCCGCACGTTTGCGAGCACATTTGGCAGCTCATGGAGAAGCCGGGATTGGTTGTGAACGCGAGCTGGCCTGCCGATGAAGCGATTGATGAGAAATTAGTTCTGGCGGCGGGTTTCATGAACGAAGCGATCGTGGAGTTCAGAGCGCGACTGAAGGCCTACTTGTCGCCGAAGAAGAAGACGAAGGAAGTTGTGCAGGCACCGACGGAAGCCATCATTTACATCGCCAAGGAATACCCGGCATGGCAGAAGAAGATCCTGGAGGTGGTGAAGGGGATGAGGAACGCTGACGGCACGCTGGCAGAGAATAAGGCGATTAGTGTGCAGATTGGCAAGGAAGAGGCGATTCGCAAGTTTATGAAGAAGGCGATGCCGTTCGTGCAGATGGTGAAGGAGAACTTTGAGAAGAAGGGAGAGGCGGCGCTGGATGCGACGAGTCCCATTGACCAGCTGCAGGTGTTGGAGCAGAATCGCGATTATATTGAGAACGCGCTGGACTTGGACCGCATTTGGTTCAGGTATACGAATGAGGAGGGAGTAGAGCAGCAGATTGCCGAAACGACGGTGCCGATGGGGCCGCTCATTCAGTTCCAGGCGAATAAGGTGGGTCTCATGACTCCGGCAGGAAATATTCCGGAATAAGCTGAAGCTTTTATGAAAGAAGAATGACCAAATTTAGGAAGATGTAAAGATCACGGCGAGGAATGTGAACATTTGCAACGGACTATTCGACGTACAACTTCCGATTTGCAATGGAGACTCGGTTGGGTTGTTGAAGAGGAAGATGAGAAGGATGAACAAGGGAGTGAAGCGTGAGTTCTGAATTAAAAATGAAAGAAGATGGACAGTTTCAGCGAGACACGAGCTCAGCTTTTGGAGATATGTTGATCCAGTGCTCGGAGATCGTAGAATGATTTCGTGCGACGCGCCGTTGGAGGGAAATGTGTTGTTGAACGACGCGGACGTGTTTGAAATCGACGGAGGCAAGGTGAAGATAAAGACGGATCAAGGATTGCTGGATGTTGGATTGACGATTGTTTATGTTGCAAAATAATTGATTGTTGGATTGTTTTTTTTTGTTAGTTTGTCTAATTAATAATTATAATTATAATCAATTGTTGTTTGAAATGCTCCAGGTTCTAAACTTTGGAATATTTTTTCTGACATTCATTAATTTTAGCGTTTATTTGTTTTATTTCTAGTATGGAATAATGAGCAAACGTGAGAGCACAATATTACAGCAAGTTTCAGCGAGTTGCTCCGGAGCAGTGGTGACGTCGCTTTTTAGTAGTGTCTTTGTTGCAAGCGGGGAATAAGTGGTCGATTTTGCAGTGACGCCGCTTGACGTGATCAAGATCCGTCTGCAAAGGCAGCATCGTCCATTTCCAAAAGGCGAATGCTTCTACTACCACAATGGCCTGATGGACGTGGTTTGCACGGCGTGCGAAGTGAAAAAGCCGTGCGAGTGGTATCAAAGGCCGGGAAACTTTAATGGTTCGATTGTGTGTGAATATTGATTTGATTGATGGAAGGTTTTTGGTTGAATTGGTTTTTAGGACGCGCTCGTAAAAATTGTCAAGTTTGAGGGCATTCGCTCGCTTTGGAGCGGATTGGGACCGACGATGTGAGTTGGGACGATGATGGCTTGTTTCTTTAAATGATCACTCTTGCAGGGTCATGGCACTACCGGCGACGGTTTTTTATTTTACGACGTATGACAATTTATCAGTCTATTTGAAGAAGATGTGGGTTTTTTTTTGTTTTTTACAAGATATCCAGGAATGTTTTTTAGGATAGTCGAGAGGAGGGAAACGAAGCCGCACAAATGGACGCCACCGGATTGGTCGGCAGCAGCGGTCGCCGGAACATCGGCAAGAACATTTGCAGTGACAGTGGTCAGCCCTATCGAAATGGTGCGCACCAAAATGCAAAGCCAACGGCTCAGTTATAAAGGTTTTTGCATCTGACGTGGCCTTTATCGAGTAATTGCGCAGAACTCGGAACGCTGATCAGAACTTCGCTGGCAACGAAAGGAGTCTCGAGCTTCTACCTGGGATGGTCGCCAACGATGCTGCGAGATATCCCATTCTCGGGTATCTACTGGGCTGGCTTCGACTACATCAAGACGTGGATGTTGAGGGACAAGCCGAAGGAAATGCAGAAAGAGCCTCCGTTCGGCGTGTGCTTCGCGAGCGGAGCCATATCGGGCTGTTTTGCTTCATTCCTGACGCATCCTTTCGATGTGGTACGCGAGTAATTGTGTTTGGCGACTAAGTCGAGCAAAGTTCAGATAAAGACGAACAGCCAGGTTAGGATTGGCGGATCGCTACAAGACATGAACAAATCGTTGTGGACAGTGGCGTCGGAAATGTACCAGCAAAGGGGAATCGCCTCGTTTGGAGCAGGGCTAGCGCCCAGATTGATGAAGGTCTCGCCGGCATGTGCAATTATGATTAGCTTTTACGAATATTTTAAAAGATTGTTTAATAAGAACGATTAGTAGTGGTTGAATGTATGTACTTGTTGCTATTTATAGAATAGGATGTGATTAGAAGAAGAAGAAGAAACCTTTTATTCCAATGTTAATCGGGTTCTAACATAGATGTATTTTAATAATAATAAAACCGTCATTTACTTGTTATTGAATATTAACTACAGTAACCAGTTGATTGGCCTGATTCACTCTACTTTGTTGATTTTTATTGTTGTTGTATGTTAATGCGAAATAAAAACATTTTTGTTGAATGGAGATTAAGCTGATATTGGGTAGACAGATTCCCTATTATATCCTAATTAGAGTCGTTATTAAATATTTTAATTATTTCAAAAATTTTGTTTTTATTTTCAGCATCCACATGTCGTCGCTAGTGAGTATCAGCAAAAAGTTATCGGGACAGCGCGAGCATCGCGAACGCGTGCAGCCAAAATCGCGGCAATCGCTGGGACAATTGGAAAAGAAGAAAGACTACAAGCTGCGCGCCAAAGATTATCAGGTATTTAAACTAATTTTTCTAAAATTCTAACGAGAAGCTTTAGGAGAAACGCGACACCATCAAGAAGCTGAAAAAGGCAGCGCTTGACAAGAATGAAGACGAGTACCATCATCACATGCTGAACAGCGAGACGCGCGACGACGGACGACACTTTGAGAAACTCAACAAGGCGCAGCAAGAAGAGACCGAGATTCAGCGAAAACTCGGCAACCTCAAGGATTTGCAATACGTCAAGTACAAGCTAGACGAGGAGAGGAAGGTTCGCTCTTGATCTCTATTCCGTGAGTGTTGATTTTTTCTGCAGAAGATCGAGGAAATGAAGAGCGAATTGCACTTTGCCGACCCTTCGTACGCACGCAAGAACAAGCACACGGTGTTCGTTGAAGACGACAAAGAGGCGAACTCGTTCAATCCGAAGAAGTATTTCGACACCACCACGTCGATGTTGTCGCGCACATTTAACCGCGTCAAGTCCGACGATTTGAGCGCTAAGACCATCGTCGGAGCTGAAACGAAGGAGCAGGTGAAGAAGGCGGATCGAGTTCGACGTCTCCGCTACAATGAGCTGATGAAGAGGATGAAGAGAGCTAAAGAGCTGGAAGTGGTGGTGAGCAAGTTGGAGCTCAAGAAGAACCTGGCCACGTCGACGAAAAGCGAGCTCAAACCGAAGAAGGTGCGGGCAGCCAAGCCGATGCGAGCGGCAGTTTACAAGTGGACGTACGAGAGGAAGAAGTAAAAGTGTACATTATTGTTTTATTTGTTACTTGTTATTGTTATTATTAATAAGTTACCAAATCCATTGATTTCACAATAATTGGCGAGAATGTTGATGGCTACAATTTAATATTTGACATTATCACCATTTCATCAATGAACCTGGTCATAAATTAAAGTCGCACAATAGCCACTCCGGCAACAGCAATTCTCGTGCTCCACAGCGATCATATGATCAATGAAATAAAAATCGAACATGCACTGTTGCATGTATTCTCTGCATGGTTTCACAGCGATATTGTGGTGAAAAACATGCTCCGCGTGGAATACCTGCGTCATATTGCTCACACATCCGACAAGCATTCGGTTCTTAATGAACGCGATTGCGTCAGATTCGTGCGGACGCGTGCAAATATGATTCTGAACGCGATTTGAAATTTAGTTTGGTTTTGTTTAAATATTACCTCTTTCGCATTGATCGCTCGTACGGCTTCCCGTGTGCTGGAAAACAGTCGGTTGACACCAGGCACGTAGTTCTCACGTTTCACAGCCATAACGTAATACAGTGCGCAGACAAATTTCGGGAAAAATGGCCGTTGAGGGTCACGGCAAAATTCCAGGAAATCGCCAATTTCGTGTTCCTCGTATGGGAGATGCTTAGGGACCGGTATGTGATTGATAAAAGATTCCATGGGAACGTCAATCATGTACGACGGCAGGTCCGCCATTACACATGTTGACAAAAATAGAAATGATATCAACATTTTTAATTTTATAATGAACACGGAAAATTTATTAAAGATACAAAGATAAATAACAATAAACAAATTTGAGATCGCGTTTAGATTAGGGTCTTAATGGGCTCCTCGGCCTTCTATCAAACCTATAAGAGAATCGATCGCGATCTCCTCCGAACCGATTCCGTCCGGCTCCTGGCATCGTAATGGCCACGTCAATATAGTCACCAATTTCAAATTTGCACTGCTGCAGCGTCTTCGTGTCATCGATTCCTCGTTGCCCATTCATAGTGTTGCCAATATCTCGTGAAATAAACCTTTTTGACATCTTGTCCGGCGACACTGCAAAAAAAAGCATTTGAGTCGCGCCCCGACGAACCCACTTCAAACCAATTGCAAAATCAAACGTTGTGCCCTTTTTTCTGGCGTCCGGCTTCACTTCTTTGATGAGTTTCGTGAGCTCTTCCAATGTGCAATCCATCCACGTGTACATTTGAAGATCGTTGGCGGGCACTGAGCCGCCGTTCGAGTTGTTGTATTCGCTTAATGGGTTGTGCCGATTGTTGGCGCAGAACACTCGAAGCAGCATTGGGCACATTTTCTCGCGATCCAGTGGTTTGTCATCGCGCACCGCTACTTGTGAAACCACCATCCCGTTGCTCATTATTATTCTCTGCTAGAAAATGATATAATTGATTTGACATTAAATGCAATAAACGATATCAAGGAATAATGCATAACTAATTAACTTGTCACAAAATAACAACAAACTTAAAAGCTGACGTAATATTAAATCGGTGCACAAAAATGATGCCAACTTCTAAAGACTGAAAATTTATATTTACGTGAATTCTGGTATTAACAAAACAGTTTAGCATTACCAAAAAATAGAAAATTAATCATTAAAAAAATAAACAATCCTGCAAAAATAGGAGGGACAAGATTCGCAAAACGTGCACAGTTTTGTTGCAAGCAAGACACAAATTGTATTTGCAATAATGAGAAGTATAATATAAAGAAATATACAATAATTTATACAATATGCAATAATTGAAATTAAACTTCATATATTTTTGCGAAGACACTGATTAACAGCATATAATAAAAATTTGAAAATGTACATCATCAATAAACTCGGTCCAGAAAAAATATAAAAGAGATCATTTTTAAAAATAATGAACAAATATAAATACTTTTCCTTAACCTAATAATTATTCTTAAGCAATTATTATCCACAATTATCATTAAGATATTAATAAGAGCTTTTAAAAGTCAAAGCATTAAAATCGGGAATATTCGAATTTATGGGCGTGGTCAATGTTTGGCAAATGAGCGCACATATTTGCGCAAACAATGGGCAGTGATGTTGCTTATTAATTATTCGATTTCTTTTTTTAATTTTTATTATTTTATTCGCGTTTTGATAAACTAAACTACTACGTTTTTAATTTTAATTTACACTAAATTCGTCAAATTTCAATAAAAATCAGTTTCTACTCTAAAAATTATCGATTTTTCAGATGAGTCAACATGGGGCCATTCGACTGCAAAACGACCTAACTGGAATCGATGTAAGCGAGCATTATAAGACTGCCATGTTATTGAAACAATTGCAGGAATCCAAACTAACCGAAGAGGAGCAATGGGCACTCGAGCATCGCCGAATGCACGAATTGCACCGCGGCCACGAGAAAATGCACCTCGAGATGATGTTCATCTTGATTCTCTCCATTGTCGTTGGCCAAATATTCTTGGTACAATGGAAAAGACGGCATTTCAAGTCGTACCAATTGTGCACGCTCATCGGTATGTGGAGTATTCCGGTTTACGTGAGCGCCACCAGGTTTTGGTGGCGGTTTCTCGCCACCTGGATCATCTACACTCTCCTGTCGATGTTCATCTGGTTCAAGGCATCGGCAGATCAGATCAGTGGCAAGACGCCAAGGTATGAATATATGTATTCTCAAAAATGCAGTGCGTAGTGCAGACTCGTTTACAACTGGTTCCTCTTCCTGCACAAACTCAGCTACGTTCTCGGAATAGCTGGTTATCTCGTGATGATGTTCGCCCTCCTCGGCTTTAATTTCATCTTCGGTTGGAAGCAGAACACCTGCATGGATGCTGGAATCCTCCTCCTCTTCTATGGACTCTACTACGGCGTCCTAGGAAGAGACTTTGCTCACATTTGCACCGACCGAATTGCTTCAAAGATTGGGGTAATCACTGGCATTGCAAACAAAACACAATCAATCTTGCAGTATTACACCGAAAGCGGATTGCCGAAGAAGCATCTCGAGGACAACGTGTGCGCGGTGTGCGGAAACCACCTAGTGCACGCCATCGCCAACACGCACACGGAAGATGAGGAGGAAGAAGACGAGAAGACTTACAAACTCTCGTGTGGGCACGTATTCCACGAGTTTTGCATTCGCGGATGGGTTGTAGTTGGTAAACTACAAACGTGTCCATATTGCAAAGAAAAGGTCGACCTGCAGAGGATGTTCAAGAACCCGTATGAATTTAATTGCCGCGAATAACTATACAAATCGTTTTACAGTTGGGAGAAACCGCACTTGTTTTATGGAAAATTGCTTGACTGGATTCGTTATCTTGTCTGCTGGCAACCATTGATTATAACCGCTGTTCAAGGCATTAACCATTTTCTAGGACTGGAATGATCTTAATTTAATAATAATAATACTAAATTTTTATGCCGTTTGGGTTTCCGGGTATATTTATTGCATTCAAATGATTAATAAAATCCACTAAATATAAACAAGTATGAAATAATCAGCATGGTACCCAATAAAACCGACCCTTTGGATTTTTTTTCGTAATTTTAAATGTTTCTCCGTAAATTATCGTCAGTGAGCCCTCGAGATTATCCCCTCGAGAATACATAAAATGAGGCTGAAAGTTCTATATCATAATAATAATACAATTATAAGAACAATAGAAGGGACAGAAATGAATTTTTTCTTAAAATTAAAGTTTAAATTTAAAAAAAGTTGCGTCATCTCATATGTTTTCCGCAATATTTCGTCCTGTGTTTGCATACATTCAGTAGGGCATATTTTCAAAATAACATTTCCCGATTTTTTCCTTCAATATTGAAGCTTCAATTTGAATTGTTGTTAATGCCAATAGTTGAGCCTGCTGTAATTAGTAATAGCACTAAATATGCATTTATTTATGCCTTTAGTTTGATTACGTTAGAACGTTAATTATCACTAAAGAAATTTGTAAAAAAAAAACTAATCCAGCAACTTATTTTTGGTTTCACCATCATTCATGTTTGCAATTCCTTTTATCCTTTTTATTTTAAAATCCACGTAGCAAACACCACGTGAAATAAATGTTTCCGTATGGTTGCGTCGGATGATCACATATATTCATCGGAGCGCGTTTTCCCATTTGTTTTCAGAACATTTCCCAATTTAAAGGTGAGTTTTATTGATTTTATCTATTATTCTCATATTTCGGCAGCCATGGACACCGGCGTTTAATAAATAATTATAACATCGACGTGTAAAAAACACACACACAAAAGGTTTAATATTTCATTCAATTATTTATCATTGTATCAAAATAAACATTTACTTGAAATATTTTTTCTATCGACTTGAAGGGTAATCTTCTCATTTGATTTTACTTTCATTGGAGTCTATCAAATAATTGAGGATTTCAGATGAACGAAGATCCTCCGACACAACCGCCTAACGAAGGATCAAGCCAGTCCAAGGAGGAGGATAATGGCAGATTCGAATGCAATATCTGTCTGGACTCGGCCAAAGACGCCGTCGTTTCCATGTGCGGGCATTTATTCTGCTGGTCGTGCTTGTCGCAGTGGCTCGACACCCGCCCGAGCTCCCCTGTCTGTCCCGTCTGCAAAAGTGCGATAAGCGCCGAGAAGGTGGTTCCAATATATGGAAGAGGCGGCGATTCAGTGGATCCGCGCAAGAAGGTGCCACCTCGACCAAAAGGGCAGAGAACTGATCCACCGCCAGTAAGTTTCAACGAGGATACAATTTCGAATTATTTGAGAAAAATCTTTCAGGCAGGTTTCCCGGGATTCCAATGGGGCGGGGCTGGTGGTGATGGTCTTGGAGCCAATGTGCACTTCTCGTTCGGCATAGGCATTTTCCCTCTCTCCTTCATTGCAACTTGGCTGAACCCGCCATCAGAGAGAAGGCCAGACGCACCGCCACCACGGTCGCGACAATATCAAGAGGAAGAATACTTGAATAACATTTTCAAATATCTGGCAGTCTTTTTTATCATTTGGCTGTTATTTGTTTAAAAAAAATGGTCGTTGTCTCAAGGTGTATCATAAAATGTGAGCATTCCGAATTCATGTGATCGTGATTAATAACGATAATAATTTTATGATTATTATTATAGCGTGTATATGTTTGTCGTTTCTAATAAATATTTTATTTCCTGCTAATGAATTTAAGTGATTTTTGTATAAACATAAAATTGGATTAAACAATACAATAAGCTTGTTATAACGGATGAGACAAATATGCGAATGACGTATTGAAGAACGTTTTCAGCTGGAATCTGAAAATAAGCTATTTTTAATTTGTAAATAAATTTCATTAACAAACAAAAAATTGAGAAAAAATATCAAATGGTTTAGTTTTAATGGTAATTAAATAATGGCTGAAAAGAGCACTCAATGCGTCAAGGGTCTAGTCCTAAGTCATAGACACACCAAATGCAAAAGTTTCAGCTCAGCTTCATTTAAGACGCTCATTTAAATTAAAGCGGCAATATTTTTGATGGGTCCAGATACTGCCCCCGGGCGCAGGCACTGTTACTACGATCCCCTTTGGTTCCTTGAACGGTGGGAACCTGAACTAGGGGTGTAGGATAAAGGTAACGTGCAAAAGCCGTCATTCCTTACAAAACTCTTACATGTAATTTCCTCCATATGCTAATATTCCATTCCATCAGAATATTCACGTGGAATATTAGAATACAATGTCAAAATTTTAGAAATCAAAGATTGCATTTGACATAACTCAAAATTTGGATATTTTAAGAGGAATTATTACAAGAGTAAAGCAATCAGGCTCAAATAGCTATTAAATAAAACATAAACAAATCTATAAAATCGTTTTCCTAAATTTCAGCGCGGATTAATCTGATTTTTCTTTAAAACTATTAAATTTAATCAAATCCACCAACTAATATAATATATAATTAAGAAATTCATAAATAAATAGTGATTAGTAAAGATATAAATTAACTATTGTGTTTCTATAAAACGTAAAAACAATTTTAAAAAAGAAATGACAAATAAAGACAATTCCGTCATATAAAATGTTTTCGCCGCAATAGTTTATGAACTTTTCTGTGGAGCGCAGTTTCCACAAAACATTTTTTCGATTTTAAAATGGACAATTCTCTGAAAAAGTAAGTTGCCGTTGGTTTCTTGACCCGAAAACGAATTTTAGGAAATATGGGCTCGTATTAAAATCGAAGGAAAAAGAGCCAGTGAAAAAAGTCATAAAACCATCAATTTTCGGCGATGACGATGAAGAAGAAGAGGTAAATTAAAAAGAAAAATAAGATTTCCCTGCTATTTAAACTTTTCAGGTAGCAACATCCTGCAACAAAGCATCGGCATCGGTAATAAGAGTGCAGAAGGCGGCGGAGCGTGAACATCAGAAGGCGCAAGCCGAAGATCCAACAATATTCGATTACGACGGTAGTTATGACGAGATCCAGGCAATCAAAAACGAGAAGAAGGAAGAGCAGCGCAAGTTGGATGAGAAGAGAGAGTCAAAGTATGCCGAGAGCATCATCAAAGTAATCAATACCGCAAGTCGGTTGATAATGGCACTTTCAGGCGCACGCCCGAAGGCAATTGGAGAATTTCAGCAGAGAAGAGCGTCAGCAAATGCGCGAACGCGAGAAAGAAGGTGATGAGTTCGCCGACAAGGAGGTTTTCGTGACTGGAGCCTATCGCAAACAGCAAGAAGAGGTGAAGAAGTTCCGCGAACAAGAGGCCGAAGAAGCCAAATTCAATGGTATCCAGTTGATATATCTAAAAAACCATTTGGAAAATTTGTTTCAGAGATGACAGGCGTCCAGAAGCAGAAGTTGTGGGAATTGGGGATCGGACGAACCCTGCTCAATGATATTGCAAGAGACCCGACGGCCGTAATGCAAAGGAGGAAAGAAAAGAAGAATGTGCGCGCACGTTTGAACGACTCTCCTTCGCCTACAAGACAAGAAGAAGGCAAGGAAGAACCAAAAAAGAAATCCATCTACTCGGACGACGAGGAGGAGGAAGCGCCAAAGAAGAACTTTGAGGGTGAACTCAAACCCGGCCTGAATCGCGTGGTGAAGAAGAAAGCGATGACCAAGGCAGAGCGGATTCAGAGGAATTTCACGCCGACGCCGCCCTCCTCCGAGGCCGAGGAAGACGAGAAACCCATCGAGAAGCGCGTCAAGCAGGAAGTGAAGGAGGAGAAGGAGCTGGAAGAGGAAAGCAAGCCGAGGAAGAAAATGTCACTGAAGGAGAAGCTGCGAGCCAAGAAGATCGACAAGGAGGAACGAATGAAGAGGTTCCGGGAGATTTTGAAGCAAAGGAATGGTGAAGAGCAGATTGAAGAGTTCCGCAAGAGATACCTGGAAAGGAAACAGTCGGGCATTGTTGTCCCGCCGTTGTAAATTGTTATTTGTTTATTTATGTATTGTTATTGATTATTGCGAGAAAATTAAAATAATTTTATTTTCAAAATGATTTACCAGACACTTTCTTTGTTCTAAATAGAAGAGCCCACAAGTTTCCCTTCCCATACAAATTTAGTTTTGAATTAATTCGATTAACCAAAAGCTGATTGGTATAAAAGTCCCAATCGAAACAATTTTATAAACAATACTACAAAATGAATTTCGATGTAAGTGGGTTCCCTCACTCAATAAAATTGTGTGCTCATTATTACAGCTTCTCCACCTGTTTGTCTTGATCGCTGTTTTCCGCACAACTCTATCTTGTCGAGATTCCAGCCATTGCTCGCCAGGCAATGAGTGCATCAAGGAGCTTCAACGATGTGTCCATAAAAGATTTGTGTTGAAGAAGAACGACAAATGCGCACGATTCCCGCAAGCGTGCCCGTTTTAAATAACGGTTATTTTTTGAACAAAAACTATGAAGCTATCTTGTCGTATTAGTTTTAATGTTTACGTGAACAAAATAATCCACTAAAGTCTATCAATTTTCATTCCCACGTCAATTCAGATTATAAGGAAATAAAATTTAATCGTATAGTCCATTTCAAAATAGTTGACGACGCAATCACGCTGCAAGTGCGGCATACTAATTAAAATTCATTTTCAAATCGATTATTTTAACAATTTTTAATTAATAAACGTGAAATATAAGCAATAACAATTAAAAAATGTCATAAAAATTATTAAAATAATCGATTTGAAAATGAATTTTAATTAGTATGCCGCATTTACAGCGTGATTGCGTCGTCAACTATTTTGAAATACACTATATAATAAAATGGTTTAAGAAAATCATCATAATAACATTAAAAACAAAAGTAGAAAAGAAATATCAACGCATTAAATTTAAAAAAAAATGTTCGTAAAATATGCCAAGTTGTCTGCGGTACACTTGACATATTTTTACGGACAAGATGACAAATTAAATCAATTTTTAAGACTTAAGATCCACAAACTCCACAAATCTTTTTTCAGCTTTTTTAATGCATCCATTGGAGCAATACATAGTCAATGACTGAAATAACAATGTTCATGTATAGGCTTGCGACAATTATAAAAAGAGAGAGAGAGAGACACTTGTCTTTTGTGTTTCTCTACTTATAACAGTCATGTTGCGCAGCGGTTCGCAATGCGCCGTCAAAAAATTGTGGTGAAAAATAAAATTCCGGTAATACAAGTTTTTAGATATAGTTTCAGGTAACTATTAATTTGTAAGGATGTTTTAAATATTACCAAATTAGCATTTCCTTTTATGCAAAGATATTTTTAAGCAAAATTAGCTGAAAAATCTTGGAAGAGACAACCAAATATCAAAAAGAATTTATTGAAATGACTAATATTCGGCATCTATTAAGCACCGACCAAGAAAACAGAACCACGTACACTGTTTACTCGATGTGCACAGTTTCCTTTTTTTCGCTACGAAGTTTTCCACGCAAACCCCCGACGAATAATGACAGGAAAAGTTATCTGGACATTCGTTGTCCATATTGCAGTCAACCGCCATTGTTGTGGCCATGAGAGCAGCAAAGATTGTCAATGCAAGTACCTGTAGAATAAATATAATTGATAGCTCTCAAACCAAATCTTACATGGAAATTCATTCTTCAATCGTTTGTTCGTTTCCAACATTTCATTCCATTTATATTCACCATTGTACAAGATTTGATTAATTTGTATAATCAAATCAATTTATAATAATAATTGTCATTATTGTAAATCGATGTATAATAAATCCATTGCGACTTAAAGCTCAAAAAAATGAACCCGCTGATAAGCGCATCCATGTGCTTGCCCTAATCACCAATTGTTATCACTCGACCGACCACACGTTGTCTCGTTAATCAATCCTGAACTTCTTTCCATTCCGTTGGCCAAGATGATGAACCGCGCAATCCATGAGAAATGCACGCCTCCGGACTGGAAGAAGGCTAAGGTCACGCTGTTACCCAAGAAAAAGGATGCCGAAACACTCAAACACCACCGTCCCATCGCCTTGACGTCAATTATCTCCAAGATATTCTCGAAGATTTTGACGACACGTCTCGGCTCCTACTCGAAAGTATACCTGGAAGAGACTCAAAACGGTTTTCGGGCTGGTCATTCGTGCATCGACAACATCCAATGCGTCAGACAACTAATCGAAAAGTGCAACGAATTCAAACTTCCGTTGGTTCTCGCTTTCATCGATTACTCCAGCGCTTTCGACAAGTTATCCCATTCCGCGATAAACAACGACCTGATCGAAGCTGGAGTTCCTAACGAGCTCAAAGACGCAATCATGGAGACTACAAACGGCGGACTTGCCCAATTCGAGGTCCATGGAGAACTTATCGATGTGCCACTAGAACGAGGAGTGAGGCAAGGCGACTCAGCCTCTCCGACACTCTTTGCCTACGGTCTGCAAAGAATTCTTGTCAAAGTAGACAGGAAAAGGAGATCGAGCGAATCATGTACCGAAGATGGAATAATGATTGACGGGAGAAGACTGGAACGTCTCGAGTTTGCCGACGACGTCGTGCTCATTGGAAAAAGCTGCAACGAAATCGAGGATCGTCTGAATCTCCTCGTGGAGGAAAGCAGACTTTGCGGCTTGGAGATCAACACAGGCAAAACCGTCATTCTCCACAACGACTATACCCCTTCGACTCCAATCAGGTGCCAGGGTGAAGTTTGCACTTCATCCAAGAGGCTTCGAAACCTGGGCAGCTGGATCTGCATCGACGGCTCGCTGGACGACGAAATAAAACGTAGGATCAAGTCTGCTTGGGCAGCGTTCTCGAAATGCAAACCACTGCTCCCGATGCTCGACAAGAAAAAGAAGCTTATTTTTCAGAATGTGCTCCCCGCCATGCTTTATGGCTCCGAGACATGGACTCCCACCCGCGACCAGATCTGCCGACTTCAACGTTCCCTGAATGCACTCCTTTTCCACGCTGAGTGCAACGTTCCGATCGATATCGCCACCATTGTCGATAACAGGAAATTACAGTGGGCCGGTCATGTCGCTCGACTGCCGCCCACGCGATGGACAAGGACTATCACGGAATGGACACCAAGGGGAGCTCAGCGCTCGAGGGGGCGACCCAAAGACAGGTGGGATAAGCGGGTTGCCGAATTTGTGGACCATGAATCAAGGACATGCACATCCGGAAGAAGAAGATTGGGAATGCTCCAGAAGAAAACGACCTGGTCTACATTGGCGAGATGCAGTCGTTCGAGATGGAGGGAGATAGTTCGCAACCGCTTATGCGGATGATTCGAACTCCAAAGTATCCAAAGTAAGTAAGTATTTAAAAAAAACAATCAATAACAATTATAAATCAGTAAAATTGCGAACAACGAAAATAAAATTTAAATGTTTTCGAATCAGCAGCCCTGCATTTAGCTCGGAAATGTGCGGAGTGTCTTATTTTCTTGAATCGAACGCTTTAACACTATTTTCAATCAGACATACATACATACTTTTATGCAAAGATATTTTTAAGCAAAATTAACTGAAAAAAACTTGTAAGAGACAGCAAAATATAAAAAAGAATTTATTGAAATTACCAATCGGGACCTATTGTGCACCGACCACGTACACAGAACCACGTACAGTGTTTATTCGATGTGCACGGTTTCCTCATTTTCGGTGTGAAGTTTTCCACGCAAACCCCCGACGAATAATGACAGGAAAAGTTATCTGGACATTCGTTGTCCATATTGCAGTCAACTGCCATTGTTGTGGCCATGAGAGCAGCAAAGATTGTCAATGCAAGTACCTGTAGAATAAATATAATTGATAGCTCTTAAACCAAATCTTACATGGAAATTCATTCTTCAATCGTTGTTCGGTTCCAACATTTCATTCCATTTATATTCACCATTGTACATGATTTGATTAATTTGTATAATCAAATCAATTTATAATAATAATTTTCATAATTGTAAATTGATGTATAATAAATCCATTGAGACTTAAAGCTCAAAAAAATGAACCCGTAAAATTGCGAACAATGAAAATAAAATTTTAATGTTTTGAAATCAGCAGCCCTGCATTTAGCTCGTAAATATGCGGAGTGTCGTATTTTCTTGAATCGAAGGCCAAATACAAAGTACGGAAACGAATGTTTTGATGCCGTCAGCGTTGCGTTCGCGTTGCGGTCGTCAAATGCCGGGTACACCTTGATTAGCTGTCTGTGTCTCTACATACACTAAATTAAGGACAAAAAGCTAGGCCGTATTTTTAGAAGGGTTATTATCCTTTTCAGAGATCGATGCCTAATGGAAGAGGAAAAATATTAGGATGGACTGATGTTCTCGTTTGGACGGCCTCTCTTTTTAGACGGCCATTCTTTTTTACGAAATCATGGGCAACACATATTTAAGAGGAATTGAGAAAAATGTTTTTTATGGCCCCATCATTTTCTCTTCTTTTATTACTCTTTCATTAGGCATCGATCTCTGAAATGAATAATATTTTGAAATATTCCGATATTTTATGGAGATGGGGATGAGGTTATCTTAGACTGTTTCGAATGATATGCAGGGAAAGGTTGAAATATTTTTTTAGAATAATTACATAACAAGGATATTGTAGTATAAAGCTGAAAAAACAGCTACCACAGCAAATAAGGCTTAGGTACCTAAGCCTAAGCCTTTCATCTAAAAATGAACTTCCATCCAAATACTATTATATTATTATCATATTTACTTGTATTGTATTTAGAATTACCGCAATATAAATAGTTTCCAACAATAATGGCCTAATATTCAAATGAGTCACTATTCGCGTCCACTCTCTCGCTTTCGTGTACCCGGCATTTGACGACCGCAACGCGAACGCAACGCTGACGTCATCAAAACATTCGTTTCCGTACTTTGTCTTTGGCCTTGGAATCAGGGCCAAAGTTTTTATGCAAAGATATTTTTAATCAAAATTAACTGAAAAAAAACTTGTAAGAGACAACAAAATATCAAAAAGAATTTATTGAAATGACTAATATTCGGCATCTATTAAGCACCGACCAAGAAAACAGAACCACGTACACTGTTTACTCGATGTGCACAGTTTCCTTTTTTTCGCTACGAAGTTTTCCACGCAAACCCCCGACGAATAATGACAGGAAAAGTTATCTGGACATTCGTTGTCCATATTGCAGTCAACCGCCATTGTTGTGGCCATGAGAGCAGCAAAGATTGTCAATGCAAGTACCTGTAGAATAAATATAATTGATAGCTCTCAAACCAAATCTTACATGGAAATTCATTCTTCAATCGTTGTTCGGTTCCAACATTTCATTCCATTTATATTCACCATTGTACATGATTTGATTAATTTGTATAATCAAATCAATTTATTATAATAATTGTCATTATTGTAATTCGATGTATAACAAATCCATTGCGACTTAAAGCTCAAAAAAATGAACCCGCTGATAAGCGCATCCATGTGCTTGCCCTAATCACCAATTGTTATCACTCGACCGACCACACGTTGTCTCGTTAATCGATTACTCCGACTGCCGCCAATATCAGTCACCTATACAAGAGAGAGAAACAAGACTGAAAAAACAAAACATACACATACATACACAGCATAGTATGATCGATGCGCATTTCGATTTGAAACTCTTTGTCTCAGTCGGGGCCTTCAAACAGTTTTTGTTCGTCAGCTGTTGATTTGCACTTGGTCGCTGCTCTTTTTCTACAAAATTATCTCTTGTTATAGCTGCTTTAATGGCGAATAGTAATAATAACAACAACAACAATTCGCAGCCGGAGGAACTTTGCCTCGTTTGTCAGGATATAAGCACAGGATATCATTATGGGGTGCCGTCGTGTAATGGATGGTGGGTTGATTCTTTTCCTTTTGATTTGGTGGTGAATATGGAAACATCCATTCAAGTCAAATGCAATTTTAAAAAGAGGCGCTCACGCTGTAAGAGAATAGAGTATATTCAGTAAAGACATTACTCCTCTCGGATTTGTTTAAAATAAATCTGATAAAGTTACATGATAATTGACGTCTAAATTAATCGTTCGGTACAAGAAGTCGCAGTTAAATAATGTAAAATGTTCGTTTGAATTTAGCGTGAACATTCCTCTCATTCCAGTCCGTCGTTAATTATTTTCTTATAGTCAAATGCAAAATATTTTTGGGGGAAATTATCTGGATTAAGTAACGTGCTCTCTTTATCAAGATGTAGGCTCTGTAATGTATAAGGTACTTACTTTGGATACTCTGGAGTTCGAATCAGCCGCATAAGCGGTTGCGAACTATCTCCCCGCGCTGAATCCATCCAGTTTATTACTTTATTTGAATTTGGAGTAATAGTAGATGCCCTTAATTCCGTACGGTTGGCTTACCAGGCCTCCTAGGACCGGATCAGCTGCGAGTATGGGCCGCTACCGGAGCTAGGGCAGGGTTCCTTCGGCCTATACTGTTGAGGGTGGCCAAATCCCGCGATGTTGTTGAAGTGCAGTTACCATCCTTCGCCGCGTGGAGGCAGAACCCGAGAAGGTTTTAACCAATGATTATTTGCGCTATCGATTAACCTTTAAAATATTCCAATTTTTCGCGTGCGTGCATTTAGTATAGTATAAGTCCAACAAAAACACAAAGCCTGAGCTCAAGGCAGGAATTTTAAGTAATATAACTGACCTGCGACGTGAAAAATAACGATTTCAAAATATTAGAAAGTTATCCCTGGACACATTGCATCCATCTTAACTGAAAATGACAATATTCAAATATATCCTAAACGATTCTTACCTATTTTGCCATGAAAATTAAATAATTTCTATCCTTCCTCTCTTAGACATCATCCATTCAATTTTAGTCGTCTCTGTCGCGAATCGTATAATATTGCTGAAAATAAATTATGATTAGAAAACAATCTCATTTATAGAGTTTATGGCTGAATAGAAATTTAAGCAGAACAAGTGTTATATTCTAAAATTAATTCTTTAAAAATTTAATTTTATGGCCTAATTTTCGTTAAATTAGACCCTAAACATGGTAATTATAGTATATACTATGAGAAATTAGGACTAATGGTCTCTCGCTAATTAATACTTGATTAATAATATAATCAATGTCATTAATTTAACGTCTTAAAAAAGAAAATCCTTAATCTCGTCCAGGGAAGTACAGTACTTTTTAAAGGCGCAATTTAATTGGAGAGGTTGCGTCTCGTGCAGAATGGCTACTGTTTTAAAACTTTAGTTTCTGGAATTACTCATTGCTTAATATATTAGGCCTTAAGCTTCCTAGTAAGGTAATTTTGCTAGAGAATATCAACCATTGTCAGTAAATATGCGAATGGAGCTCATCGGAACTACATAATCGGTATCATTTTAGTCCTTGTTTAATAGTATTTTATAAGAAAGTTGGGATTATTTAAATTTTCGGGTTTTTAAAGTGGAAAAAAGTGTTTTGTTTTGAGTTCAACTGACAGGGAGCACGCCATATTTAAGAAAATGTTTTTTGGTTTATTTATTTAAAGAAAATATTAAAAGTTTTCTATTATTTTGACTGGGATATATTACAAGTATAAGAATGTGTTGTAAAGTTAGAAACTTATTTTAAAACATTGGAATTATTAAGGTAGGGTAATGGATTGTGCTCCACATTTTCAGAATAAAATAATTTAACAGACAGAAAAGAAAGTTGAAAATAGCCCCACTATTTCTCTCTATTTCGAGATTTGTCTCCGCAAAATTTAATAAGGTTTAGTTAGGTGCTCTATATGATATAGAAAAACTGTATATCATAGGTGCTTAGTTTTCAAAAACCATTATTTTGTCAATTCCCGATAAAAAATGGTTTCTATTCGCCTTTATAAAAAAATGATTTCAGCAAGACCTTCTTCCGGCGGACGATAATGAAGAATCAAACGTTCGTGTGTCAGTTTGACGGCAAATGCCCGGTGGACAAAAGTTTGTTGCCTCGACACCACACACAAACTCGCATTTGCAGGCATCCGCTGCGCTTGCAGGCACTGCCGCTTCGAAAAATGCCTCAAAGTGGGAATGGATCGAAACGGTTTGAAAACAGCCCCTGTCCATCCTTTATCAAATCTTTCAGCGATTCAACAAAACCGCGACCCCATTGGCTACACGAAGCGCACACGACGATATCCGCCGATTAAGAAGGTCGAGTCGAGCGAAGAGTGCACGAATGAGATTGTGGTGAATGAGCACGAGCGGGTTGAAGACACGTTCCTCACGATTCTCACCAATACCGAGCAGAAGTGCTCAGCGCTGAGGCTTGCTGAGTACATGCCGTCGCGGACACTCGTCGAAGCCGTCACCACGCCGTGCTTGCTGTCGAATAATGAGTTTATGGCCGAGCACGCGATATTGGTGAGTGATTTGAATTAGCCATCTATGGGTTGTTGTTTTTAGTCGCCGCGCCACAGGATTACCAGTCTTCGGTTCGCTACCCAGCAGGATTATCATTATTGGCATGAACGCGACTGGTTCGTGATGATTGAATGGGCCAAGACTATACCGGTGTTCGAATCGTTGCCGTTTCTCGACAAGCTCGCATTGTTGAGGCACTCAGCAATCACGTATCCCTCATTGGTGCATGTTTACAATTCGCCCGATCACGGTCCGGACACGATAGTGTTTCCGGATGGCTCGTATTTTGATCGCACGCCGGAGCCGAGCAGGTATCGTGATTATATTTAGACAATTTATTTTGAACATTCCAGGCCACTTGGTTTCAATAAAAAGAAATATCAAATGCTTGACCAATTATTAAAACCGATGCGAAGTATGCAAATCGATCTCACCGAATTTGCCGCATTCAAAGCTATATTCTTCCTAAATCCAGGTGATAATTACGAGTTTATTGGGCTTACAAATGTCAATTTGCAGATGCGGATGATGTTGACATTGCGTCGAAGAAAATATTGAGCGATGGACGAAGCGCCATCACCAATGCTCTTTATCGATACATGGTGAAGAAGAAGGGACCTGAAGAAGCTGGAGACAGGTTGGATGTCGAGTACGAGTGAACAATGACGGATGGTTTTTGCAGATTTGGAAGATTGCTGCTCCTGGGCACAGTACTGGCGACGATGGCGGTTGAGATGAAAGAAGCAGTGCTCGTTGCCGATTTCTTCGATCAGATTCAGTTCTCAACGTTTGCGAAGCAATTGCTATTTGGGATTAAGCAAGAGCCATAGACGATGATTTTAAATATTGTAATTTTATCGGAATATACGGGTTTTACTTGTGAAGATTAGAGATTTTATAATGGAACCGTCAATTGTTATTTGTTGATTTGTTATTATTTTACATTTACCTCGTGATTAATTCTTCATAAATTAATTGGATGTTCAACAAAAACGGGTTTTACATAGAAAATAAATGAAATATTGAATGAAGGAACGGAAAAATTTAAAGGCACAGGGGAATAAATGGAGGCTGGGTTTCGACACGAAGAGTATGGTATCTACAAAAATTAACCGTTTTGGTAATCGAATAATATAAAAATAATAATCGAAACTCGAAAATGACAATAATCAAATAAAATAGTTATAGCTTGAAGCTTTAAGTGTTTACAGATTATTTATAGCTATAAATATTATTGATTTGATAGTATAGTTTAACTAATTTAAGAAAAATGAAAAATTAGAATTCCAAAAAAATTAAAGGCGCAGATCAATAAAAAATAGTTGGTCCCCAAGACTCGCGATACTGTTATTTCTTTATACAAGATAATCATGTTTTTGACCGCCCATTACCATTTAATTACCGTATAATTAGTTTTTTAGACTCGAATTAGCGGATTTCAGGATGTCGCTGAGTCGTCTGTCAAATATTCACGTGATCAGCCGTTCGGCATCAACCCAGGCTGTCAGCGCCAATATTGGATTCTTCCAGAAGCTATCATGCCGTTTCAAAGGTTTGTGTGGAATCCAACTTTCTTCCTAATATTCTTCCTACCATGCTCAGGTATTCCGCTTCCTGGCGAGTCCGAGGCTCCAAAATCGATGTTCGACAATTGCGGCAAGGAGTGGTCGGCGCCGGAGCCACTTCCAGCTATGCCGAAGGGATTTAAGGAGGATCCTCAAAGGGACTTGGTGAATTATCCGTACCCGGAGAGACCGATGTATCCGCCGAAAACGAGAATGCTAATGATGCCCGATTCGTGGTTCACGGCGTTCAATAAGGTAACAGGGGTGTCTGGCCCATACTTGTTCTATGGCGGATTGTTCGCCTTCCTTGTGAACAAGGAGTTGTGGGTGTTTGAAGAGCAGGGACATATGACAGTCGGCTGGATATTGTTTTACTTATTGGTGTCGAGGACCGTCGGATGTAAGCATTTTTGAATTTCATTTTCAGAAGATTTTTTAGACAAAATTGATGCTGGACTGTATCAAGGATATCAAGAACGAATGAAGTATTTTAAGGGACTTATTGCCGAGGATCTGAAGGATGCGGTGGAGTTTAGAAAGGTTTATTTGATTTTTAAAATTAAAAAGTGTACGTCTATGTATTATCGTTTTCAAAGAACTATGGAAGAGACCAATTTTTGGCACAATTGAGATTAAAGTTGTTTTTACCGTCGTGGCTTTAGTTTATAAGGTTGAGGCTACGCTCTTATTTACAGCTGTTTCTAATGTATTTTTATTCGGTAAATAGTGGCGAGTATTCTGACATTAATTCATGAGCGAATCAATATAATTAAATAACAAATAAACACGTGAACACGTAGTAAATATGAAATAAAAACGTGGACAAAGAGTTTACAAAGCCACGACACAGTTCAGAATAATTTGGTTCATGAAATCCATGAATACTAATGTAAAATTAAAATGGTAGTTTTTTATGATTGCCCGTGAGTTTTTTATGATTGCCCACGAAATGAAAACTCTAACGAGATAATAATGTAGCTTTCAGACATCAAAGCAGCAAACTGAGTCGTTTAATGCGCTGAAGGAGAACTTGCCAGTGGCGTTGAAAGAAACAATGCAACTTCAATTGGAAGCCACTTACAGGTTAAAATATTTGTTTTTTTTAATTACGAGTAATTTCCCACTGACCGGTTGTCATAAAGAGAGATAATGAAATAAATTTGGAACTTAAACATAGTTTTTGTTCTTTTTACGTGTATCTCTGGTTGGAGCTAGTTACAGGCTGTGTCCTCGAGTGGAGACAAACTCTAATATCGCTGGATTGTTAATAATGAACCACGCCAAATATATCTAGAAAAAAGACTTCAAAAGAGCCACATTAAGACCAAATTTCGAAAATATCTAAAGCATCAGAGATATTTGAAATAAATCCTTAAGTTTTAGCGTGGAAATTAATACTACGCGTTTAAATCTAGAAAAAAATAATTTTCTTTTGGTCTGATGAAGCAAAATAGCTAATCGAAAAAGGACATCATTATCTAGAAATTGTTAATTTTTTACAGACAAAACGTGGAAACTGTCACCAATGAGTTGAATCGTCGACTCAATTACCTCAAAGAAACCGAAGAAACAAAGTCGCGGTTTGAACGTGATCAATTACTACGTCTGATCAACGAGGGCGTCGAGAAACAAGTTTATCAGAAGGAGTTCAAGGAAAAGTATCTCCAAAATGCGATTATGCAATTAAAAAATCTGAGCGTGTAAAATTTCTAATTGTTTGTTTTTAAATCATATAGATGTTTACGATAAAGTAGTTTTTGTAATTCCTATAAATAATCGTGCAGCTGGACGCCTGATTAAACACAAAACCATTCGAATAAACACGAACGGTTTTGTATAAAATGAGCGCGAATTTCACCAGATGAGCATCACCACATAATGTATTCGATTTTATTCGTATGTGCTTTTGTTTTCTCGAATGTAGCCGCGACGGCAATATTTGATCGGACTTTCTCGAAGCCATACATCCTCAAGAAGACTTGGGTGCAGAACTTTATCAAGTTTCAGTACATTTTCGAGGGAAAGAATAAGAAGGCCAAGATTGTTCCGTTAGGTAAGCAGTCGCTGAGCATTACTAGAGTGTGCAGTTGTTTGCAGGCTGCGTCCCAACGAATGTCGACGATGGACCGACGTTGAAGGCTGGCGAGCAGCACCGCGAGCACGACTTTGTGTTTTCGTGCGAAGAAGGAGAAGACGGCGTTCTCAATTATGAAGCGATCGGTAGGTGATCGAGGAATTTGGGTAAAACAAATTAATGATTGAAGCTTGTGTGGACGCGCACGGAGCCACTATGTATCCGGGCGAGACTCGTCGGCTCAGCAATGGTACGGTGGTTCTGCACTGCAACACGTTTGGCGGCGCTTTGAAGAAAGTAGTCGAGCGGTCTGCCGGATGTTACTTCAATGAGACCATCTTTGGAGAGGACGAGAAATGGGTTGAGCCAATTTCAAACGCTTCGTCGCAGATGACCGGCAGACTTATGCAATGCTTCCGCCCGCATTACAGTTATTATGAAAGCCACGTGGTTGGATGTGTCATTGGAAGACTGGGCGTGCTAACCGACGAGTTTGGCCAGTTGCCGAACGGATCGTATGTGAAATGCATCGAGGGAACAGCTGGAAATGTGCAATTGGTTGCAGCTTCTGTTGATGGTAATTTTGTTGAGGGTGCTTTTGACTGACGCATGGAATGTTTAGATCTTTCTTGCCAATTGGATAAAGAAACGCATGCTCATGGCAGTGAATGGAACGACGAGAAAAGGAGCGCTGTTATGCAGTGCACTTATGGTCACATAGTGAAGACTCGTAGGAACAGATTGAAATGTGATTTGTATGAAATGATCGTTTTAGAATGTCTTCTTGATGGACAATCGCTAGCGATCGGACAAGAGGTGCCAATTTCGAAGGGATGTGTATTCATGTGCCATCCGCAGACAAATGTTTATATTTGTGATGAAAAGTTGGAAGAGTTTAAAATTGTTGAAATTGATAGTGGCTCGACGAATTCTTCATTGAAGAGTTTGTTCAAACTATAATAATTGTGTGTAAATTGGTTGAATGTATGTAAATTGGGAATGATAATAAGGAATAAACTATTCAATTTATGATTAGAAATTTATAAGTATATTTAATTAACATCACAGGTTCTCCTTATCACAAAATGTTTTCCATTGCCTTACGCCTATTTTGTATTTATTGTATAGCAAACAGCGAATTAATAGGTAAGGTGCATTAGAAAAACAAACAAAATGTAAATTGAGTATGGATGTGCACGGATCCAATTTTATTCGAAATTGTCGAAAACGCATTACGTGATTATCATGAAATTGGAGACATCAATGAATCAATAAAAGGAGAGTTGATGGGTTACTTGAACAAAGCGTGGCTCGTGAACACTATCAATTACTCGCGATCGATCGCGAACACAGCGCCGTATTCTAATACGAACAGCAAGAATATTTGCTTTATTCAGGTTGGAAAATGATTAAATGATGATGGATTAGATGAGGATGATGATGATGGGTAACTGTTGCAGGAGCCGCAGCTCGATGTAATTGTGCTCATTGCTGCCATTCAAGAATAAACCATTCATTTTGACTCAAAGTATGAGATTGATCGTGTGGCTGATACACTTCTCCGCGTTTAGTCTCTGAAATTAGAAAGACTCCAAAGTCGATGTTGCAACATACGTGAACACTTTCGATTAGTTCCACGATGGCATTTCTCGATTCCATGTTTCGGCGATGACGATGTTTTCGCGACGCCGCTGTGTTGCCCTGAAATAATCAATTTAAAGATTTTTACCTTGTTGATTACTTTTATTTGTTTGGGAACATTTTGGTTTCTACGTCTTTCCAATTCTATTCTATTGTCCAGTCGGTTCAATTCGTTGTTCAGACTATCTATCCACTTATTGTTGCGATTCTCGGAATAATTGCAGAAATATTTGAATTGAGATTCTTAAAAATTATCGAATAATGATTGTAGCTTGTTTAGAAACAAACCATAATTGAATAAATAACCGAATTGGCTGGAATTCAACTGAAAAATGAAAGTGAAACATAAGGTCATAACAATCACAATAAACTCCTTAATAAATTTAAACAAATGAGAAAATGATATTGAACTCTTGACAAGAATTTCAACTTTTTTATTGTAAAAGCAAATTTTATCAATTTCTGTAATTTTAAGTTCAATTATTATCAAACATATTCAAAAATTTTCTATCTAGGAGCATTATAAGAGTAAAATTTACTTGTTTTAATTATAACGAAAAATGAGAGAAGATTCATCATTTTTCTTGAAAAACAATTTGGAGCTGCAAACATTATTTTCTCGATTTTGCTTGTTCTTGTGAAATGGTTAAATCTAATGCATTATTTCGATAAATGTCAGGAATATGCGGAAACACTTAAGACTAACCATTTGAATATTATTATAGCGGATTTGATCTGACGTGGTGTTGTTTTCTTTTGCTTTTTCTATATTATTTTTCAAATTAGTCTTAATGCGTTCTTCGTATTTTTGCGAGTTGGTTCGATTTCTCTTCTTTTCCAGAACTCTTCGCTCTTCTTTTGTCTTTGCAAACAATTATCATGATTGAAGCTCGCAACGAAAACAAACCATCTTTTGAATATCGACTTTTCGCATTCGCTCACGAAGAGATCGCATAGATTTATCATTTTCAGCATCATCATCGTGAATTCTGAACTGGAATTATCTTAAATAGAACACTGATTAATAAATACGGATTGGCAATAGAGAAGAACAATTCATCCTTGCAAATGTGGTCGTCTAGAACAGTCGATTGGTTATTCTCCAAGATATTGCCAGTCTCTTGGCGGATTTCAGGATATTGGTACTGTTCAAATGGATCCTCATCTGCAATTTTTGGTTTGACTTATTTTGACACATTTTGTGGAATACTTTGTTGTTGGAAGGAAGCAAATTGGTTGCCGTTGAAGTTGTTGTTGTCTGAGAGGATAGTGATTATTCAAATCTTATAATGAAAGTAACAAACCATATTCATTCGATTCGAAGATATAATTATTGTCATAATAAGAATTTGTATATTCCATAGCGAAGCTAAACAACTCACTAATAAATGTTTAAAATGAATCGATGCTTCTTATTATGAAATTAGTTCCTATTTCAACTCATCCGTGCATTGTTGTCGAGCACTAGTGCCTGCCTACCTTGTTTTGATACAACAATATTAGTGTACGTCACAGTTTTGCGGAATCACGGATTCATTATTCATTTCTCCGTAGCATAGTGGTAATTATTTTGCCTCACAAGGATTTCATTGATCCTGGTTCGAACCCGCCTGAACCGTTAATTTTTTTTTCAAAAAATGGTATTTTCAAAACAATATATACTCTGTTTCGGAGCGCGAAATCTCATTTCTCCGTAGCATAGTGGTAATGATTTTGCCTCACAAGGATTTCATTGATCCTGGTTCGAACCCGCCTGAACGGTTTATTTTTTTTTTTCAATAAAATTACATTTTCAACACAATATATACTCTGTTTCGGAGCGCGAAATCTCATCTCTCCGTAGCATAGTGGTAACGATTTTGATTCACAAGGATTTCATTGATCCTGGTTCGAACCCGCCTGAACGGTTTATTTTTTTTTTCAATAAAATTACATTTTCAACACAATATATACTCTGTTTCGGAGCGCGAAATCTCATCTCTCCGTAGCATAGTGGTAACGATTTTGATTCACAAGGATTTTATTGATCCTGGTTCGATCCCGCCTGAACGGTTTATTTTTTTTTTTCAATAAAATTACATTTTCAACACAATATATACTCTGTTTCGGAGCGCGAAATCTCATCTCTCCGTAGCATAGTGGTAACGATTTTGATTCACAAGGATTTCATTGATCCTGGTTCGAACCCGCCTGGACGATTAATTTTTTAAAAATTAAAACACTCCAATAAAATGTTTGCCTAGCAGAATTATATCATTCACACTATATGATTCTCTATAGCTATAGTCAATTTTTTTATTATTTATAGGGTTAAAAATTCCTCCAAATATATACAGGCATTTATTGACAATTAATACATGGATTAATCGGAATCTGACGATGATCCATAATCAGCAAGCATCGACAGCCCGCCACCAGTTTTCGCCGGCGCTTCTTCTTCCTTCGGCTTTGGTTCTTCATTTTTCTTCTTTTTTAGTACTATCATCTTTGACAGAATTTCCTTCTGATCATTCTTCCGCTTCACTTCGGCTGGTTTTAAAATACTCGGACCAGGCTTTGATAAATCTTGCTCTTCTATTTCATCGTTTACTTCCTGTTCTTCTTCTTCTTCTTCCTTCAACCTTCGTTCAATTTTACCGCTTTCTGCATTCATTCCAATGATTTCTCTGCAAATTAATTCATACAAATAATAAAAACTGTATACATTACTTTGCCAAACGGTCGTCCTCTTCTTCTTGTAATTTTAGACGCATGGCTCTTGCCTGGTGGGGATCAGTGGCTACCAGGTACGCTAAAGTGTCTACCACTTCCTTCTGTCTGTTAGATTCTTGAAGATCCTCAAGGTTTCCTAAATCGCCATCAACAAAGAGTGAAGTATTTCATTCCACGTTACCCAACTCGTCCATTTCCTGCCGACTCATCATCGTGCGCTTTTCGAGCATTTTCATTGGATCCTTCGCGTCTTCCGCTTCTTTCTCTTCTTCTCGTTTCTGCTGATCTTGGTAAAGTTTGACTGCTTCGAAGAGACGTGTCGCGCCGTGTTCATTTTGGTAGTCGCAATTCTCCAAATCCGTTTTGAAAGTGATCTCCGCCAGACAATTTGGACATCTGCAGCAGTTTAATCTTTGTTTTATTAGTTTCTTCCCAATTCATACCTGAAATAGAATCGGAATATTTTTAAATTTAGGTAAGATTCTCCTTCAGCCGTTTCTCTTTTCATATTAAATTTTTTTCCTGAAAACTACTTTATAAAAAAAACGTCCATTCCAAGAACCTTTGTAAATATATTCATGACATGTGTTGCATTGCATATTAAATGGAGTCATTACTCGTTGCACAAACTGCCTTAAACATTTTTACCATTTCTACCATCCTATCAATCAAAAAAACCTATTCCTCTGTCCTTTCGCCCTTGGGATCTTCGACGGATCGAAATCTGGCGGGTAATACTTCTGGAACACTTTACGCTCGGTTCCAGTCATTGTTCCTAACAATTTGAAAAATAAATTTCATTTATTTATTCCATCAATTAATTCTCATATAAATTAAAGGCAAATTTAAACCATTACAAATATTGTAAATAAAACTGTAAATATCTAAAAATTTATTCATACACTTAACTATTTACTAAAAACGTCTAATTTAGAATTACTCATTCATGAACATCTTCCCGTTCGCAGATATATTTGAAGGCGTCTCGCAATGACTGTAAAATCAATTTTATTGTTATCAAAATTATTTGGTTACCTTAAAATTATCTGAATCTTGAAGTGGAATCTCAAAACCGAATTCGTCCTCCAAAGACATTACAATTTCTACCTTTAACATATTCACATATAAAATTGGTTTGGTAAATGTCAATATACTTGATCCAAGGAATCAAATCCAAAATCTTTTTGTAAATTTGCATCAAGTTTCAATAGTGATTCTTTATCAGCCGGAAAACGATCCCAAGAGCGTACAGCCTTCAAAACGCGTTCTTCGACCTTAAAGTCAATAATACGATTCATTAGTCAAATATAAGAATATTATACTTCTTTGAAGGTAAGATTCTTTGGTGGATCGAATGGGCCAAATACTTCAACCTTGCTTCCTCTAGACACAAAGATTTAAATCGTAACTCACACATATTACCTCGTCTGTGTGTAACACACAGATGGTACATTGAGCTTTACTTGGGAAGCAAAACGCGTAGTAGCAAAGCTGCGCGAAAACTTAGAAACAATCGCTCCCCTGGTCAAAGCATGGCTAACACAGCGCGAGAACATCTTAAAATTGCTTTTTGCCGTTAACAACTTTAGTTATTTCTATTAAATATTTCTTTCGTTGAAAACGTGTGCTATGTTATAACAAATGTTTATCAATAACAATTTATGTATAACGAAAAACAATTTATTTGTGAGCCTTGCGCTGAGCAATGATGACTCCTTGAAGCTCCTCACGCTTTCTCTTGGCACGAAGGTGGGTTCCGATGCGTCTCTTCAAGAACTTGAGAGCACGCTTATCCTTTGAGATACGGAGCATTTCAATAACTCTTCTCTCGTATGGGGCGAATCCAGTGATTTCACGAACAAGCTCACGGACGACCTAAAAACATTTATAATAATATACTAGATCATATGCATACCTTGGTCTTCTTGGAAGCAACACCTCTGTGTCTGCTTGGGCGAGCTTTAACTGTAAGCTTGGTGGCTTGGTGACCCTTCTTGAGGCCGACGGCCAATCCCTCTACACCAGGTTGACTCATTCTGAATTAGTTGATTTCGCAAAAACAAACCAAAAAAAAACAAGATATTTCGACCAATTAAAATGGAAGCAAAATTACATACTATGTTAAACAGATACCCTTATTTATTATCAATTTGAGCAATATAAAATTATTTACATATCTACAAATGTACACTAAAATAGAAATATGAAAGTAGTTTCCTCTATGGAATAACTAGTTGTTGTAACCATGTTGAAATTTTATCCGTAACAATTCCGGAAAAGAAGAAAAACGGCACTTCCTGATATTTGCCGCTTCTATCCCAATTAGCCTGAAAATGTCATCATATTATTGAGTCAATTATTTATATCATAAGTGGCTCACCCAAAAATAGGATTCTTATATAGCTCTCATTGACGGCTGGCCAGCAAGTTAACTTGTCAAAACCAGTGCTTTTTGTGAGAGCAATATGCCACGAAAGTAATTTAAAAATACTCACCCTGCAGCTACTGATAATGAAAAATGGGAACAAAATAGCATATATACATCCATTAATCAAAAAGTTTGATGACAGCGAAGAAAGAATTGTTAATAGCATTCCAAAACCAATGAAATAAGCCCATTTCCTCTGTATTCTTTCGATTCGTCGCTTTAACTTTACACTGCGCGATGCCCACAAATATTCAAAACTGAAAATCCGTCATCAAAACTAATTCTAGTTTGTATAACTACCTGTACATAGAATTAAGCATGGCTAGATGAATAAAAGAAACTATAGAAATAAATGGTATTGGTATAAAATCCATTAATGATGCTTGCAACATAAAAATCAAGCCCAAAATTGTTGAACAAATGGTATCGGCAATGGAAACACTGGAATTTTATGCACATTAATGAATATTCAATTTCAAATTACCGAAAATCCAATCCAGGTGCTGGAGGTAGTTTCAGGCGACGAAGGCATGCATTAAATACATCGGAAAACCATAGTGCCATAACTATTCTTGTAACAAGGTATATCGGAAGAATTAGCAAAAACACTGGCATGTTTAATACAAATTCTTTCTCCGTAAAGAATCCAAATAACTTCTTTAACGGGTACCATGCTACAAGAAGAATAGCAATTATTCCAAAGTTTATTAATGCTATTTTGACAACTCTTAATTCAAATAATCGATATAAACCCTAAAAAAAATAGCATACCTTTTCCACACTTTTTCTCTATGTCGTACGACCTTCTCGGGCGGTTTCTGAACATTGCCCTTCTTTTCACGGCGATACGATAAAACTGTTTTTGGTGCTGGATTTACGGGAGTTGATATTTCTTCATACTCTTCTTCGCAATCAAGTTCTCTAATAAACTTGAAGAAAAATAAATTTCAATAACAAAATAATACTTACTGCAAGTCCGTTAATTGAATCAACAACTCCACACAGAAAATCGATAACTATTGCCCATAATATACTTGTCATATTTACCGGGACATCTGTAAGAACAAATTTAGATATATCTTTAACTCAAAACTTGATTCTAATGCGCAAGAAATGAAAAACAACAAATTTAAAGAAACGAAAAAAAAAGAAAAAATGTGGTCCTAAAAATGTCCCTCCTTTGAATGTGTGTTATAATGCTGTTCGCGTTGAGACCTTCGCTGCGAAGCAACTTTCCCCCTTATACACGATACGTAGGGCAAAAGTGTCCACAATTTTTATTTTTATTTCTCTTTTTTTCCCATTTTATTTTTTCGGACTGAAATTTTTGATTTTTAATGGAACAGTTACACTTTATTTAACGGGGAAATTTAATGTTTTTAGTCTTGGATAATGGCTCCCGCTCGTAAGGGAAAGGCTAAGGAGGAACAACCAGTGGTTTCGCTCGGACCACAAGGAAAGACTGGACTCGTCTTCGGAGTTGCTCACATCTTCGCTTCTTTCAATGACACCTTCGTCCATGTCACTGATATTTCAGGTAATTAGTTTCATACATTATTGGTTTTCTCATTTATCCTATTAGGTCGTGAAACTATCGTCAGAGTTACTGGTGGTATGAAGGTTAAGGCTGATCGTGATGAGTCTTCACCATACGCTGCTATGCTTGCTGCTCAAGATGTTGCTGATCGTTGCAAGCAGGTTTGATAGTTGTTATTGTTTTCTTTTATTTATATAAATATAGCTCGGAATTAACGCCCTCCACATTAAACTTCGTGCTACTGGAGGAACTCGTACCAAGTCGCCAGGACCAGGAGCTCAATCAGCTCTTCGTGCTCTTGCCCGCGCTGGTATGAAGATCGGAAGAATTGAGGATGTCACCCCAATCCCATCCGACTCGACAAGAAGAAAGGGAGGTCGTCGTGGACGTCGTCTTTAAATTGTTATTTGTTATTCTCAAGAATAAACTGTTTGAAAAATTTATTTGTAATAACCAGTAAAAATTAGAACGGTGTTTGCCTCCGCCGTCGAGGTGTCCTCAATTCTGAACTAGAATTGGACGAATAAAGTGAAAAACCATTTAAAGTGCTCGCTAGACTTTCTACTGACGAGTGTCTATGCGTTGCCAATGCGGTAAGACCAAGTTTTTTGAGCTTCTTCCAGTAGTTGGCGACATCTACTCCCTCCCATCCGGTATTTTCTAACCGGTCGAAGTATCTGAAGATTGTCATTTAAATTTTCTTTCTCGAAGACTTACCGCCGCATTATTCTGTCCCTAACCCTTTGTTCCGTTTCTGAGAGGCTCCCTTGTATGCACAATTCAATATTTTCTAGTACTTGCTGCACGCTATCCATTCCAACCAAACATGTTGTAATTCCGGGAAAGTTGAACGCATAATTTAACGCCAATTTCGATATGCTAATATTCTTGGACTAAACCCAACTATTTAAGCTAATCGTGATTATTACTTACAGATGAATATGTTGTGGCAGCAAGGCAAGCCTCTCTTATCTCATCGTTTGCTGGATGCCAAGGAGGAGCCCCCTTTTCAGTGAGCAAACCCCAACTGAGTGCCCCCGAATTAATAACAGCGATGTTTTTATTCTTAATAATATCATTATTCGATTTCAAAGCACTGAAAATACCTGAAACCATTGAACAAATTGGCCAAGTGAATTATTATTAAGTGTTCCTTTACAATAAGTCATAACGAAATCAATCTTAACCGTCGTGCAATTAATAACCTGACTAAATACGACTCGATTTTATTCATTCCATAGTTAACAACTGACACTAATTTATCCAATCGATACCCAGTCAAACCGATATGACGAATCTTTCCACCAGCCTTTGCCATCTCCAGAGCTTCAAGGGTTTCATAGAGGACGATGCTTGCATTCGGCTCAAAGTCGGCGTCATGGATCTGTAGAGATTTTGTTGAGTTACAGATGACGTTTGTTTGATTGTCACACCTGGACATAGCAAATATCAACATATGTGAGCTGAAGCCGCTTCAAACTATTCGTCAGCGATTCGAGCACCTTGTCGGCACGAAAGTCAAACGTGCGCGCGTAATCTAGTTCGAACCTTCCAACTTTGGTGCTGATATAAAACGATTTTCGCGGAACTTTGGACAAAGCCTCGAAATAAGACCGTATCGTGAAAGAAGTCGCAACCAAACCACCAACCTTGCCTAAAATGGACTCGCTCCTACTCTGACTATACCAATAACCCGTGTCGATGTAATTGATTCCGCACCGCAGCGCCGTCTCGACGATCTTCATTATCGAGTCTTCGACGTTGCCGAACATGCCGCCGATGGCAGCCGCGCCGAACGAAATCCGCGAAATGCGCATGTCGCTCCCCGGCACGCTCTTGTAGCTCATCCGCCGCACCGCGCCCTCGTCGTGAAATTTCGCGATGAACGTCGGCGGCAAGCATGGCTGAAACTCGTCTTGCTGGTTCATTTCAATTTGCTTCTGACAAACATCATTCGCCCTCGATTTGTGTCGCAGCTCCGGCGCCAATGAGATCGATCGTGGAATGTGGCGTGAAGTGGATGGCTGCAATTAGCAATTAATTGACTAATTAATGCATTAAGCCGTTGGTTATTCAGACAAACTTGAAAAAAAAATTTTTGTCCGGTCGGACTTGAACCAGGTGCATATCGCTGCAAAACAAAAGCTTAGCCACTATGCTATAATACCGATGCGCGCAATCGAATTGAGATATAAATTGTTAAAGTAATATATCATCAAATGGTCTCAATGGGAATGAAACAAATACTTTCCGATTGGTTTTTATGTTTTATAAATTTCTTATGACTCGAGTTACAGTCAGTTACAGCCCTTGTAAATCCTTTCAGTAAAGTAAATACAGATTATTTTTTCGTAATAATAATAAAAGAAACTTTTTTAGATTTGAACAGAAGCGACGAGGAATCTAAAACGTTAAAAAACAAATTCCGAAGCGTGTAGTATTAGAATAGATAAAAGATTATGTAGAGTTAGTTGCTGACCTGTGTGGCGTCGATTTTATTCTGCGAAACACTGCCATTCATATAAATCGGAACTCCGCGAGTTCTTGAAAACGTATGCGATTGCATAAGTCGAGCATTCACAGATCGAATAAGCAAGTCTAAAGCAAAAACATTTACGAAATTGGTTGCTTGAAATGGAAAAAGAGCACAACAGCGTCTTCTCGAACAAGAAGAGGTTTATTGTTGTTGTTGTTGTTGTTGTTGTTTTCAGAGCTCATTGGTTGTGGGGGAGTATCGGCGAAGCGTCGAACCCGTTGTGAGCGCATGCTTAAGATTAAAAATGCATGATTTTCGACGTCAACAAAACACATTTGAGCCGACGGCCATATAGGATATAATTCGACTCGTTCCTCGCAAGTACAAATCGCCAATTATTCGTATTCCAACGATACCGCGCGTTCTGCTATTATGACCGGCGACCATTTTATAATCGGTGTCCTTCCGAATCCAGGTCAGATGCGTTGCTACGTTCGCGCGCTTTCATTTGATACAATTTGAACCGAAATGAGACATTGGTTGATTGTGGTTTGCTTCATTTCCGCGGGTTTGTCGTTTCATTCGTCTCATGATTCTAGGATTATGTTGTTTAGGGCATGCTCAGTTAGCCGCCATCTTCTCCGATGCGTCCAGGAGTGCGGATTGCAGTAATTGGAGCAGTTGGGGTCCGTGCATTTGGCCCGATAAGATAAATGCAGTTAGTTTTTCGCTTTATAATTCTTATGGAGCATGTAAATATCTTGGATATGCCTTTTGGAATTTTAAATTGTTCGCGAATTTTAAGATTACCCGGTATAATACCATAAAAATCTAACTATTGGATTCAGCTGAAATTAAGTAGACTTTCTCTACACTAATAACGTAAGATACCCAAGAATTGACCAAATTCACAGAAAAGAACAAGATTAACGAATTCAGGATTATCTAGATAATTAACTAGAAGTCAATTATCCGTCGATGGATCAATTTTGAATTTCACTCATACAGTCCCTGCTTATTAGTCTACTGCATATCCAAAAATGACAAAAATTTACAGAACAGTTCAATAGTTAGATTTGAAGGATTACCTTAAAGAAATTTAGTAAATGTTAAATTCCAATCGAAGCAATTTTAAGACTCCATACCTTGACCAAGTGTCGACCATCTGCCAGCACCATTGGTTCTTCTCATTCATCCGCAACTACGAAACGGTAATCCCGCAGCCACGCTTTTCTAAAAAATCAAAATATTTCCGGCTCTCAACAACTTTTACACTTACATGTCCTCGGTGCTCAAATCGAAAAAGCCGTGCGGCCTGTGCTCCTACAAACAATCGTGCGGCTACGGCGGTGCGGTCAAGTGCAATCAGAACCCATTTGTCACCAGCCGGCCCATCATCCCATTCTACGTGGCCGAGAGATTGTGCAGCGCTCGCGATCTCGGCGGCTCGAGCCAGGTCGACTCATGTGTCGTCGACTACGACAAGCTAATGGTTCGTGCGCCTCCCCTCGACCCATAATCGGTTTCCAGGAAAACGGCGGCGAATGCCAACTGTGGCCCTCGCCGAGCGTCGATCTCTCATCGGTCGACGTTCAATTCAGAAGCCAGTTCGTCGACAATCTCCACTGGTACACCTGCATTCCTCAAAACCGGTTCAGCCTTGCTTCACACAAACTAAACAAGAATAGTTTTTTTTAAAGGAAATTACGCAAAGGTCATGGAATAACCGCAAAGTACCGACGCGAGAAAGTTTGCCGTTGCTGCTGCTACCCATTCCGACCAAATCCACACACATTCAAGTGCGAGCACGTTGCCGGAAATGCTCTCGCGCCTGGGGCCGATCTTCTCTCAGCCGAGTTCTTTTAATAATAACAACAATATTGTACATATTCACCCTCATCATTGCTTGATATTATATATCGCCTTAATAGTGATTTTAAATCGAAATTGATAGGAATTTAATTATCAAGATATTCTTACTGATATAATTAAAGCTTTAGATTAATAAAACGACAAAATTTCTTTCAGTAATTATGCTTTTAAATAAAAATAATAATGATACTGAAAAAATAAATGAAGAAAGCATCGTTTAAACTACAGTATCGGCCAAACAATAAAAACCATTTAAACTAGTTCTTTCCTCGATACTGTACTTAATTTTATATTTTCTTTAATTAATGATTAACAAGATAAACAACAAATTTATTCGTAAAATAATCCTATTAAATTAATAATTTATTAATAAATAAGTAAATACATATAAATCTCGAAAAATCCGAGTTTCTATTATTACAAACCCAAACTTTCCAATAATTACCAAATTCACAAATAATTCAAAAAATGCGGGAATGTGCTCAAAGTCAATGCCACGTCTGAAATATACATCAACTTGTTTTCGTCAGGATTTCTATCATTTTTTCATCAGTCATTGTCATCACTAAGTGGTAATTGTCACAAACCACCGCCATCAACCGACACAATTAAATCATAAGAAAATCAAAATAAATTACTACAAAATCTAACTTCAAGATTAAAGCAAAATAATCTTAATTAAATTAGAAACTCTGACGAAAACAAATTTAACAAGAAAAAACCCCAAAAACATGACTAGATCCTCTAATTGCCTCACGTCCAAAAACCTAACAATTAAAATGCGTAACAATATTATGCAATTACACGGAGAATCTTTGCTCTCTTCCTTCAGGTAACATCAGGCTAACATGCTTCGGCTGCGTCCACACCAACTTCGGCCGGAACGATTTGCCAGTCGGGCTCAGTGGCATCGAAACCGTCGGCGCTGCCTGGCTTTTGGCGAGTTTCATCTGGTTCTGTCCCATTCCCTAAACATTCACATTCCACTTCTCACTTCTTTTCCAACAAAACCCCACCAGGAACGTCTGACTCGTCTGGAAGAAGTTGATCTTGCCATCCTGTGCTCCATACGTGGCCAGGTACTTTCCATCCTCATTGAACGCCACGCTGGCGATTGGCCCCGAGTGCGCTGTTAGACTCTGAAAACCAAAAATTTCCACTCGTTACCCAACCACTTCGTCTTACGTGCGTCTTTGTGGCTCGCAGCTCGTGCACAACGCAGACACCGTTCTGGCCGCCAAATGCAATTCGCCTCGTCGCCGCACAGTACCCAACCATGTTGAACTTGGTGATCGGCGGGAATACGTCGGCCAGCGACTTGTGCTTCAGCATCGACACGTCCAGACAATGCACGAGCACGTCTCCCACCGGCAGCATCATAGCCACCACTTCATTGTACCTCTTCTCGCACAGCTCTTCGACAATGCGCAGCACTTCAACGCGCGACTTGAGCAGCGGGCTCACCACCGTGTGCTGGATAGTCTGATGCTGTGCGGCCGCGTTGTACCGCGCCACTTCCATGCTCAACGCCGTTAGAAGCGCCGGAGGCCGCGCCAGGGCTATCAGCGATAGAGCTTGTCGCGACGTTCGAATCGCGTCTTCAATGGCACTAAGCGGAGCTCCGGCTACACTCGTTCTGCAAATAATTCAAATGAAAACCCTGCTGGACGTGCGCAAAAACCCAACCCATTCTTCTCACAGCTGCCGGCGAGGTCGAGCAAGCCCAGCACAACCTTCGATATCTCGAGATGCGGCTCCCAGTGCACGAACCCTCTTCCGAGCAGGTCAATGGCGGCCCTGCGCAGCGGCGAGTGCACCGGTATCAACTTGGACGGCGCTGCCACCAGCAGTTCGAGAAGCGAAACCGCGGTGGCTCGCGTCAAGTCGGCTCGGTTCAGCTCTTCGCCAAACTCGGCTCCGATGACCCCCAGCAGGATGATGGCCGTCGCCTGGTTGCGGCGCACCTGTTGCACTCCCGACTCGCCGCCTTCTGCCGTCGGCGGCGCTTCCACCACCGACACCATCTCCACGTTCGGCGGCGCGTTCTTCTTGCGCGGCGGGATTTCCGGCGGCTTCTGCTGCTGCTGCTGCTGCGTCGGGATCGACGATTGCAATTTCGAGCCGAATATCGACAGCGCGTCATCCAGCAGCGGTGGCAAGAACGGCGCCCACGATTCAATCAGTCGCCGCCTGCCATCCGCGCCCAGCCTGCCCAGCTCTCTTATCAGGAGCGCCTGCGCCGCTTCGCGAATCTCCATGCAACTGTCCTGCCAACGTCTCGCCAGCATTTCGATGCTTGGTGCCGCGTACGAGCTCCGCGGTCGCACATGGTCGGGCAGTAGAGCGCAATGCAGAGCCGCCACCAGGCTCCAGCCCTGCTTCACCTGGTGCTGGTCTCCAGCCGATATCACGTCGCTGTTCGGAGCGGCCACGCTTCGCCGACTTCTCGTCAGTTGCAGACCTGTGTTACGCATGGCCATCAGCGTATTCGAGGTGGCGATGATTGACAGCAAATGATTCGTGTTCAGCGAATGACTTTCCTGCCATCTTGAGCGCTTCGCGTACGCTTCAAAGTCGCTAGTAAATCGCGATGGCAAGCCAACTGATAATTGTCCTGAAAGTACAATACTACAAGTTTATTTATAATATAGTCGTCGCCAAATGCGATTACCGCCGCAAAGTGTGGCGCACTTTTTTAAATATTATTTTTTCAATTAATGTTTAGGATTATTATTATTTTCCACATTTATTCCACGATTGAAACACCAGCTAAAACATATTCTTCACTTTCTTTAAGCAAAAACAGTATAGAACGAGCCTAAACAAGAAAATAATCATAAAAATTAAATGAAAAAATAATATTTAAAAAGTGCGCCACACTTTGCGGTGGTAATCGTATTTGGCGACGACTATAATTATACAATTAATGACTAAACAAAAGATATTATTCATTTCAGAGATCGATGCCTAATGGAAGAGTAATAAAAGAAGAGAAAATGATGGGCCACAAAAAACATTTTTCTCAATTCCTCTTAAATATGTGTTGCCCATAATTTCGTAAAAAAGAATGGCCGTCTAAAAAGAAAGCTCATCCAAACGAGAACATCAGTCCATCCTAATATTTTTCCTCTTCCATTAGGCACCGATCTCTGAAAAGGACAATACAATACAAAATTCTTATTAGAAGTTCTAATTTTTCATTCTAAAGAGCTCGGCTAAATATTATTGCAGATTCCATAATTATTCAATATTGCAATATATTTTTGAGAAAAAAAAAGTTTCGAAAATAAATTTTAAAAAACAACACAATTCTCGTAAATCCACACTCCGCAAACATCCCGTCTCCCGGTGAACTTTTCAAAATCTACAGTATCAGTTACATTATTCACTTTTTCTCAAAAAAATCAACTTCATCTAAAAGAAACGGCAAACCTTGTCTCGATATATTCCCAAAATACACCTCGTGTTTCGGTTTGTGCAGTGAAAGCTTCTTCTCGCACACCTCGTCCAAATTGTCGTCGAGTCCCCATGCGTGCAACATCGAGAGCATGAGTCGAGCCACGTCCAAGTACAGGTTGGCTTCAAACTGCCATGTGAGCTTACGTGACAGTCCCGAGATGCCAATCGCCTCGTCTTTCCGCGCGTTTGCCACGTTCTCGGCCGATGCGTCGATGTGCAATATTCCGGCGATAAGCGAGCTCACCTGCACAATTGAAACATCAAGTGGCCATTCCATGACACCACCCTTACCTCAAACTGAACCATATGCGCTCCACGCACACAGCCGGGCAGCGGGATGATCGACATCGGCGATCCCAATTGCGCGGCGGTGGTAGTCGTCGAAGCGGATCCCGGCTCGTGGTTCATGGGCGTGCTCGCCGTCGTCACACTACCCACCATCTTCTGCTTCACCGCATCCATGTTCTTATTCTTGAGCGCTCGAATCAGCTGCACGGCGTTGTTCGCCTGCGACTCGTCGGTGCCTTCTTCCAGTCCGATCTGCTCATCGCACGCCGCCATCACGTCCTCGGCGAGCAGCCCCGTCACGATTCGGTCGAGATTTGCCGTCTCCATTTGCCACACGTACACACTGCCGTCCGACAGTTTGACGAGCATGAAATCGTCCAGCGGCCGCCATTTGACCGCCGCCACCGGGTGCGGGTGCTTCGACGCCAACAGAGTGCACTTGTTGTCTCTGATGTTGAGCAGCGCGATCGAGTTGTCCTTCGACATCGCCGCCACGCATTTCACCACCATCTTGCTGCAGTTCGACGGCGGGATCAAGAAGCCCGTCACCGGGCCGCCGTGGACGCAGAATCGGTGCAGTTTCGCGCCGTTGTTGATGTTCCATACGATCGTCGAGTAGTCGTCCGCGCCCGACAGGAACACTTGTGCGTCATATCGCGCGTCGTGTTCGTGTGGATAGAACATGGCGCGCACGGCGGCTCGGTGGCCGCTCAGCTTCCGCATGTTCGGTCGCTCCGATGGCACATTCAGCCATTGTCGTGACAGTGTCTCGCAGGCGTACGTCATGATGATCGCGCCGTCCGATCGGCCAAGGAACAGCTTGCCCTGACTCGTGACAAAAAGCGAACAGCATACCGTATCCGAGTTCTGCAAAAAAAAATAACATAAACATGTGTCCAATTGCAGAAAACGCGCGCGTCCATTGCCAAGACCACGCCCATAATTTAAATTTTTTGTTTTTAGGATTTTTATTTTTCACAGTTTCTTTCTTGCTCATTTTTAATACGACCGTGTTTTATAAATATAATTGAATAGCGAAATTATTTCCAACAATAATAGTCGCCATGTTAGAAATTCTAGAATAAAGAAATGGTTTGAAATAGAGAAAAGGGGATCTTCTTGGAGTAATTTCAGATTATTTTAAGAACTAGATAGGATTATTGGCATTTTAAAAGTTGACAAAATAAGAGCACAAAAAACCTAGTTAGTTTAATCCACAGGTTTTAGGCAACATACATATTTTATGGGGCACGTGCTATGAAAATTTCGATTTTATAATATTTAAACACGTTATATTGGTTTGTAAATTGCTAAGCTATCAAGAACAACTGTACCTTTCCAAAATATTACAGAGACTATATCGCCATTTGCGTGTACATTCTTTTATTCCTATTCCAGTTAGTATAAGCTTTTTAGGAAACTTTCAATAATTTAATGTTTATTTTTTTTATTTTTCGTATAATTTAAATGAAAACTCACCAAAACTGGCATCGTGACATCGTCATTATCATGCAACGTCTTCCATATGCTCATCAAACTTTCTTGATGCGTCCCTTTAAACTCTTAAAATCGAAATTTTGCAGGTAACACTACCAAATCTCCTTACTAAATGGTAGATTCCTCAGTGCCGGCACCGCTCGCATGAACTGCTGATCAAATGGCGGCATCTTCCAGACCAGCACGTTCCCCGTCTGCCTGACTGTGCGCACAATCGTCGTCTCCGGCTTACCCGCAGTCATCTCGTTCGTTTGACCAACGTGACACTCAAAGCAGCTATCATTCATCCACGCGCGATTCGAGTCTTCGATTCCCGGAATCGCGGCGACGACAAACGGCTCATCCTGATCGAAATAGTTCTTCGTCGGGATTGCGCCTTTGAAAAACTCATCAGCCAAAAGTGTTGGCAAGCATCTAAACAATACTATTTTGAACATTTTATATGAGAAGGGCTTTTTACGTGATGGGGACTTGAAAGACTTTTATAGACTCATCGCTAAAACCGACAGCCACCTTATCGACGTCGACGACGAAGCCGGAAACGCATTGGATCAGTTCGCAGCTGCTCTTCCATTGCACAATTGGCGTCAAATCATTTATATTTATAATCATCCACGAGTGTGCACCGATGATTAATAAAAATTCGTCATTGATTGTGTTGAATGTGCAGCTTCTGACTTGTTCAATGTCCAGACGCTTCGATTCCTTCTCATACAAGGCGTTCGAGTGGTCCTGTAAGGTTCTTTTCTTTATGTGGAAATGGCAAAAGGCCGTCAAGTCAGATCTTGATATTTTTTGAGAAACTCTTTGTATTTTAAGTCAAAAAATCTAATGTTTTTTAGCTTCAGCTCTGAACCAATGGAAAAGAAAAAAGATAACCTTGGTTTCTAGCTCGAGAAGCGTCCAAACTTTAACAATTCCGCTCATGGTAACACCAATAAGCTGATCGTCTTTGGAACGTCGTGTAACCAGAGAATAGCCAGCGATCCAATCGGGCTCAACCCTGAAAAACTCGTAAAATCTGAGAGACGGCGAAGAAGAAAAAGCGAAAACCTTGATGAGATGGAGAAAGTGATGGTGAGATCCTGCGGGTCCATCACCTGAACATCGCAATAATCGCCTATACAGAAAAGACGGGTTGCTCGCGTGTGGCGAGATGATTTGTACGTCTACAAGAATATTGGTTGGCTGTGCGATTCTCGGTATAAAACACTCACGTAAGGTTGAATATATCTATGTACATTGATGGACGTGGCAGAGTCGATGCAGCGGCCGTCCTGAATCTCCCACAAGCAGATGAGACCGTCGGAAGAGGTTGATATGAAGCGTCTAATCAATCGAGAATTATTTGTGCCGTGTGTGGTTGTGAATACGTGTTGTTGGCTAGATTGGAAGTCTGCGAAATGGCGGTGATGCGGAACTCGTGGCCGATCATGAGCTGCTTCGGAACGAGACCCTGCTTGTACTGCCAAACGATGAGATGTCCATTCTCAGCGCCTTCAAATGAGTTCAACTCGAGATTGGAGCACGGCTGTCGAAACCTGTGATTATCGTTTCGCCGTCAGGAAGCACGCGTAGCACGCATATTTGGTTGTCAGGTGGCTGCGGACCCCATATGACGATGGGCACGGACAAACCGGGAGACTTGAGACCGGTTGCCGGTGGTTTTTCCACCATTTGTGCTGATTTGTTTGCCACTGGTCTAGACTGAAAATAAAAGAGCCTAGTTATGTGAAATTAGCATCATCATCATTAAAATGAGATTTACCTTGTGTATAATATACGATTAAAATTCAGTTAACTTGTCGAACTAAACAAGGAAATAAATAAAACAAAAAGAAAAAAAGAAAATAAAATCCAATAAAGCGCGTAAATCGTATTGGGTCCCGAGCCGAAGAGAACCTGATTGGATGTACCTTCGGGCGGAAATACGAGCCAAACGATAATATTTTTCCTTTTTTGTTTGTTTACTTGTTTACTTGTGAATAATAATAATGGAATAAATATTGTTTAAATGTTTTAAGAGTATTGATTGCATCAAAATGTTGGAAAACTAAAAATGTATATATTTGTTTTAAAATTGTTTTTGCTATCAGATGGTGAATATTATGCTCGGGGAGAATTTTTAATAGGAGCGTGCCATTAAATAGGGTATTTAAAATTTTGTTTTAAATTGGATAAAAATAAATTTAAAGATCGTAAAATTAAATGCATTCGTACTGTTGACACCGAATCTGCGGATATGCGTAGATTGTAAATTCTTTTTTGGAGATTTTCCACGTATTTTTTTAGCGATTCTCGCTTAGTGTTCTTAATTATTTCCATTCATAGTGAAAATTAAATGTAAATATTTTTTATAGCTTGTCCTTCAATAATTTCATAACGTTCTGTCACGAATGATTGAATTCTATTAATATTTTTTGCATTTGTTGAATCACGTCACCCGAAAATTTAAATTTTATGAAATTTTATAACGTTTTACTAGTTTTTATGTGAATTTTTCGAATAGCTGTGAATCCTGAATATTATAAGCCAAATAATTGAGTAAATTATGATTTCTATTGTGGATGGCGTGATGAGTTATTTAAGAATTTAAGCCTGTATTTAACAGCACTATTTCATTAAACTTATTGATATATGCGGAGATTGGTAAAATATAAAAAAAAAAAAAATAGAATTTAATATTTTATGGAATCTGCAATAATAAGTTCGAAATATTTAACTGAACTCTTTAGAACAAAAAATTAGAACTTCTAATAAGAATTTTGTATTGTATCGCTTGTTTAGTAATTAATTGTGTAATTATAATTTCATTTTAATAAAAAGCTGTTCATTATTAGTGGTCTTTGCTGTTTTAGTTAACTCATAGAACTATTTTAGATCAAGGAGCCTAAGGATTACCCTTTCCTCATCATTCTAAACTCCAATAGTCGGTTAGAGGTGATTGCACTAATCTTTGGGTACTCATTTGTCCACAATATTTGCATACTTTGTCTACTTGGTTGAATCGTGAATGTTGTCGAACATATTTCTTCAAATCTTTCCCTTTATTTTTCATTGACGTCCTGTTCCATTATTAGCTCGGTTGGTGGATGCATGCCAACTGAAATTAAAAGAATAACTCATCAGAGTATTTGTAGAGGTACTATGATAGTTTAAGAATAATTCTCCGCCGTTATAGGAACATCAATATTTAAATTCCACGTGAATATCGTAATTTTCCTTTAAAAGTTTTAAAATCGTTCATTTGGCGTGTGGATGTCTTGTGCTGGGACGTGCAAGGGCTTGAAAGAAATATTTATTCCTGATTGTTTTATAATCTAGATTTGAGCCTGTTTTTATTTGCACATTATTTCAACATTCTCTATAATATTCATTTTTCTCATTCAAGTGAACGGATTTTATTGTTTAAGGGTTTCTTCAAACTATGGCACTAACCAAAGATGTGAAATTGCCGTCGGATGACGAATTGACGGTGCCACAGGAGATCAGCATGTCGACGCCGTGGCTCAAAGCGGTTGCGCCATACATGGCTAAACACTGTGAAAAGGAAGCCAAGGTTTGTGTGTTTTTGTTTAATGGCTATCATTGTGGGAATCAATACGTTTATAAAGATATACAATGAACCATTTTCTTGCAGGAATTCATGCTGCGCCGGAAAGAGCTCGAAGACCCGCGAGCGGTGCTCAAGGAAGGAGCCGCATTGACGGCGTGTGGTGTGGATTTCCTAAAATCTCTTAAGAGGGCATGTCTGCCGGAGACGCAGAAACTCGCCGATTGCATTGACCAAGGATCAGCGAAGCTCTACGTGTCCAAGTTTGTCGATCAAATTGTTTTCTATCGAAGCAGCCGTTTTTAGGTGTCACCCACAACAGAAGGAACTAGACGCGTGCGTGGAATCAAACCTGAACTTGACGAGACCAAAGTTGGGATACTTTAGCAAACTGCACGTTCACGAGAGTGAGCAGCCAGCACCACGTAATTTTGTTTGATGTATAGACTCGTGTAAAATCAAATTCAGAACCTCAAATGAGGGACTACAAGGCAGAGGCGGCGAAAGTGATGGCGGAACTGCCAAAGGATTACCATCTTCGGAAGGATTACAGAAAGTATAATGATTGGAGATACAATGTCGCTGAAAGTTAAATAGAATTGAATGTGTCTAGAGTTGTAGAAGAATGTTTTTTTTTTAATTATTATTAAATAGTTTTGTATGTTAACGTGAATAAATATACGAAATGTAAATGTTTTAATGAGCAAGAAAATGGAGTCTTTCCGTCGAATATCTGCGTGCATTTTTAGTTGTTAATCGCACAGATTGCAGTCATGGAATCTGTGGCGAACGCGTGGCAGCCGATCGATTGGGAACGATTGCAGGTGGAGGCTGGCTGGCTTCGGCTGACTGAATTCGAATTTGGTTTGATTTGCAGGCGAGGATCGAGTCGGAAATCGCAGCTCTCGGCGAAAGACAAGATGACAGTGAAGTGAGGCGAAAGAGGCTCGTGGAGGAGAGCAACACGTATCGAAGTAACACCGACAAGGTTCTCATCTGTCGTCATTGAAAAACGTATCATTTTCCCCTGCGCGAGTAGAACCCAAGAGAACGATGATGGAGTCAAGAATGTGCTACCATTCTGCCACATAGCAATCCCAAATGCTACTGCTTTTAGCTAAAAGTTGGGTCAGTGAGCGCATAGGAAGCGGTAAAGCGACTCGTTGTTTTATTTAAAGCTTACAGGAGTGAGAAAGTGAACACGTAATTAATTACGAGTAATTTCTTCTTTCTGCAATACAAAACATTGATTAATCGATTAAGTGAAGAATTAATATCCGAGCCAAGATAAATTCAATTTTGGTTAGAAATATTTATATAAAGGCGATGTCACAATTATCGAAAGCCAGAGAATGCTTGCGCTGCGACTGGTTTGCATGCTTCCCTGATAATTTTGACATCGATTTTGTATTCTCTGCACTTTGCGCTTGACGGTGGCGTGACTGTGTTTTGCAAGAAATTGTTATCAAAAAACGTGCAAAACTGCCCCCAGTACATTCAATTCAAACTGAAAAAGTAACCAAAGTTTCATCAAAATTACACGAAGCGTCCTCACTCCAAAAAACAACAGCAAAGATTGATGACGTGTTTACGCTATATAACAGGATGAGTCTGTTTTCATGCAAAAAACACCTCGCGTCCTAAACGAAGCCCTTTTCGTGCAAAACACAGTCACGCCAACGTCACGCTTAAAGTGCAGAGTTTAAAAAAAAATAATTTTGCCGGTTTTGCAAAACCCCCAAACAATTTTTCTATTTTATCCGCAAACCCTCATTGTCTCTGACCGGCATCGAACCAACGGGATTAGCGCTGGTCACCGGCACGCTCCCAACTGCGCCATGTACTGATATGATAACCTTTGGTGATAACGCGTTTATATGATTGTACTAGTAGTGTCGCCTATTGAAAATCGATTTGAGCACAGAATGGAGCTGATGAAAAAGAAAAAGCAATTAGCTCATTGTTGAGTTGATACAATTATGGTGAATAAATCGATTCGAAGGGCATGACATTCGTGCAGATCAATCATGAATTGCGCGGATTAGGGATGCATGTTGCAGCTGTCACCATTTCCTAATTAGAATCGAGTCGCACTCGACCATCTGCCGCGCAATCAATACTCATTGGCAAATTGCAGGAATCGCGAAAGCCGGCGATCCCGCTGATCAAAGCCTTCCAGAGGGAATTCGACGAGCTGCTGGCGCGCAGTCAATCAGCCGAATCGGCGCTCATCGACGTGTGCTCGCAATTGGTCAATCTGCCAGGTCTCTGATGTGCGCTTGTCGCTCTGAATATTGGCCCTATTTGGCTCTTGTCGATCGATTGAGCAGATGTGAAAGAACCGACGGCCTCCCATCGTTCATGTGGCTGCTGCTGCTGTTGTGGTGGGGGGCACAGACAATTGATAGGCTCGTCGTGCCAGGGCGAAGACGTTGAGCCTTCTGCCTCTCTTCTCTCGCTCAATTCCAGCTCCGCGGCTTGTTTTTGAATAACAAGTCCTTATTAGACGAGAGGAGATGGAGGAGGAGGAGAGAGTGTATGCGTGTTTGTGTGCTCGTTGAGCTTGTGTTGTTTTTGTCGATTGGAGGCACCCCAGCCCGATCGATCGGAAGAGCATTCGATGAGCCAAACGCATTCTCCATTTTTGCCCATTTTCGCCTACTAGCTTAACGTCGCGTTTACAGATCCGCGGATATTGATTCAGTGGAAGAGTCGTGTCGACGAACTCACTAAACTCATCGACGCCGCCAATTTCGAGATCGCCGAGCTTCGCAAGAGTGGTGAGCATAACAATGTGTTTTATGAAATATTTGTGGATCTTGTGTCGATTTTGAGTTGATCTCATTTTAGAAAGAAAAATGTTTTGTTTGCTCCGAATTTGTTTGTAGAACATGATCCCCGTAATTAGACCCATTTTGGAGGAAGGGACAATTTAAAGTTATAAAATTATTTAAAAACTAAAACAAAAATCAATAAGACGTCTTGTGGATCGAACCGATTCCATCTGACTTGTGACCAAAGTTGCTCCCAACTGCGCTACACTTTCCTGACAAATAATTTGTAGCTTTAGAATAGCCACAAACATTCATTTTCTAATTAAATATTGCGAATTCAGATGCGAAGTTAAAAGTGGAAGAAGAAATTCGAAACGAGTTCCAACTGAGAATCGATGAAATGAACCTGAAAAACGAGAAAATGCTCATCGAATCTGAAATGCTCGAGAAGAAGGTGCACGAATTGGAATCGCGGAACAAGGAGACGATGAGGAAGCTCGACGCGGCCAAGCTGAGCGTCGGCCAGAACGAGGAGCTGCAGAATGAGCAGTTGGCGATAACGATGAAGGATTTGGACGAAGCGCGGCACAAGATCGCGCTGCTCGAAGAGAAGATGGCGCAGATGAGCGCCGAGATGAGCCAGACGGACACGAGCAGCCAGGCGGGAGGCATTGTCGACATCGCGGCTCTCGGCGGGCTCATGATCGAGAAGGACGAGCAGATTGCCAAGCTGCGCGCGCAGAATGAGGAGCTGGTGGAGAAGCATGAAGGCGAGCTGAAGCAGTGGAAGAAGAAGGTCGACGAGGCGACGGTCGAGATGAAGCGGCAGGAGCAGTTGGTGGCTCAGTTGAAGGCTCAGCTCGAGGAGAAGAATGATTACGAGGATATTAAGAAGGAATTGAGGTTAGTTCGAGCCTCCGAAGGTTTCATCTTCGTGTGAAACACGTTTAGAGCTTTCGATTGATATCGATATTGTCCCGGTTTGAGTCGAATTTTCTTGATTTTTAAAGTCTCCGCCCCCTTTTTTTGGAACCACTGAATTTAAAAATTGATTTCTTTAATTTTTTGAGTTCCATATAGCTTGTTTGAATAATTTAATCATAATAATTTAATCTGTAACCTATAATTGATTTTGAAAATATCACAAAATGTTGTTTTAGAATTATCTCGGCTTTTTAAAATTTTGCAATATTTTTAAAACGTTAATAATCCGCTAAATAGTGGTTACCACTGTTTAGACGACATTGAACTGATTTGTTTGATACCCATATTGACTATATTTGGATCAAAATTGAACAATTTTAGCAAATCCCACCCATTTTACCTAAAATATTGTATGGATAGGTAAACTGTTTTTAATGTGACAGAAGATAATGATTTATAGCTCATTGAAATCAGTAAAACATCAGGATTCTGATAACATTTGTAGTTTTACAGAAAAATAGAAAATGAATGTTTTAAATTTTTGAGGAAATATAGTTTCTTGTTGATTTGATATTTCTATTATATGGATGTTTAGAGATATATGGTAGCAACTATTGTTTAGACAAGGTTATGAGCATTCGAATGATACCCATATTGACTATGTTTAGTTGAAAAATAAAGAAAATCAGAAATCTCCGCCCATTTTACCTAAAATGTTGTATGGATGGGTAAACTGGTTTACACCTAACGTATGACAATGGTGTATAGCTTATTGAAATCAGCAAAACATGGGGAATAATATGGTTGTACTTGTTTTGCAGAAATTTGAAAAATTAAAATTTTTAGAATTTGTTTTTAAAAAAATTTACCGTATTTTGATATTTCTATTATATGGATGTTTTGAGATATATGGTAGCTACTATTGTTTAGACAAGATTATGAGCATTCCAATGATACCCATATTGACTATGTTTAGTTGAAAAATAAAGAAAATCAGAAATCTCCGCCCATTTTACCTAAAATGTTGTATGGATGGGTAAACTGGTTTATACCTAACATATGACAACGGTATATAGCTTATTGAAATCAGTAAAACATGACGAATAAGATGGTTGTACTTGTTTTGCAGAAATTTGAAAAATAAAAATTTTACAATTTGTTTAAAAAATTTTTTACCGTATTTTGATATTTCTATTGTATGGATGTTTAGAGATATTTGGTAGCAACTATTGTTTAGACAAGGTTATGAGCATTCGAATGATACCAATATTGCCTATAGTTGGATGAAGCAGAATGAATTTCACTAAGCTCCGCCCATTTTTACCTAAAATGTTTCATCTATCGGTAAACCTGCTCAAACTTATCTGATCTGAATGATATATAGCTTTTTTGAATCAGAATCTTATGGGGATTTGAGAAGTGGAGCTCTATGGGACCATCGAATTATCTACGGACCATCTAAATTTAAAAAACACACAAAAATGCTTGAAAACAAAGAATTCTTGCAGGGTTTTGCGACAAATCGAATTTGGCGACATCGCCGAAGCGAACTCAGAATCGATAGAGCGATTTGGAGCCACCGTGGACACGTTGGACCGCCTGCTCGCCGAGAAGAACCGTCGGCTCGAAAACGAGAACGCGAGCCTGCGCGCGATGAACCAAGGAATGAAAGGTGAGGCGAAGACTGTGCTTGTGCGTGTGCGTGTGTAGTGCTCTCTTCTACTGTCGTGTCGTGTTGATATGAAAAAGAAAATGAAAGAATGAGTGTGCGCTTGAAGACGAGCTAATGACGGCGCTCGTGGCCGGAAATCATCAAAAAGTCGTCGAATCGGTCGAGAAGCGCGTCGGCGTCGAAGTGGCGGAGAACTATCGGCAGATGGACGAGGAGCTCGATGAGAAGGTGGAGCTGGCGAAGAAGGAGCAGGTCGATGACAAGAAATCGAAGCAGATCGATCTTCTGACTCTGCTCAAGGTGCGCATTCAATCGCGGCTCGCAACAAAGCACGCATTTTGCAGAAGATCAAGAAGGAAAGGGTCACGCCGACGCACACCATCACCACGACGCCGCTGAAGGAAGACGAGCCGGCGGAAGAGGGCGCGAAGCCGCAGCTCGAAGAGCACAAGATCGCGCAGATGCAGGAACGAATCGCCGACAACGTGAAGCAGCTCGGCGCGCGAGCCCTCAACACGATGGAGATCGCGCGACAATGCAAACGGCTCATGGTCGCCTACAACATTGGACAGCGGCTGTTCGCCAAACACGTCATGAATCAGGTCGTCAAGGTGAGCAAACAATCGTGAGCATTAATTGTGCGCGTTTCAGTCGCAAGGATCGCTGTCGGAGCTGCTGTCGAAGCCGAGGCATTGGAACAAGCTCACGGATAAAGGTGCGTGTTTGGCGGCGCGAAGATGGAATCAAACGTTTTCTTGCAGGACGCGAGGCGTTCCGGCGAATCTACGGCTGGCTGAGCGACGACACGGCCATCGAGCTGTTGTGCTCATTGAGCCCGCGCAAGGTGTGGCCGCCGACGGAGAAGGTCGAGCACCCGGAGCCGGAGAGCATGTGGGAGTCGAACAGCGCGCAGCTGGCGTCGTCGCCGCACGACGAGACCAAGGAGAACCCGCGGACGCCGGCGAGCGCGCGCGAGGACCAGTACCGGCTGGCGGCGGCGGCTCGCGGCGGCTCGAGCACGCCGATGCGCTCGAGTCGCTGGCGGCACGACGACATCCCCAAGGAGAAGATCATGAGCATCTTCCAGAACGAGCTGGCCAAGCTGAAGGGCGACGAGGAGCCGGCGCGTGGCGGCGACGCCGAGGAGGACGGCGGCAAGCGGAGCCCGCGAGCCGTGGACAAGGTGATCCGGCAGCGCATCGCCGCCGGCCTGCTGCCGGTCACGCAGGCGCAGTTCGACGAGCACCCGCTCATCGACACCGAGCAGCTGGTGAAGCACATCAAGGAGTTCCTGATGGTGCACTCGATCTCGCAGCGGCAGTTCGGCGAGCACGTGCTCGGGCTCAGCCAGGGCTCCGTGTCGGACCTGCTGGCGCGTCCCAAGCACTGGAGCCAGCTGACGCAGAAGGGCCGCGAGCCGTTCATCCGCATGAAGCTGTTCATGGACGAGGTGGAGAAGGAGGACGAGCGCGACGGCGGCCCGCTCGCCACCACCATCGCCTCGATGCTGCGCAGCGACGGCGTGGAGAAGAGCGACCTGATGAGCATCGAGAGCGGCAGCGGCGTCGACACGAGCAAGCTCGTCGAGGAGGTGCGTCTGCGGCTCGACACCAGCGGCGTCTCGTACCGCACCTTCGGCGAGCACTACCTGCGCTGCTCGGCGAGCGTGTGCGCCGACCTGCTGCTGCGCCCGCGGCCCTACGAGACGCTGAAGCCGCTCGAGAAGCAGCTCGTCGACCGTATGAAGGCGTTCGCGACGGACCGCGAAGCCGTCGCGCCGCTCGTGGAAGCCGAGCGCGCCTGTCCGCGGAGAGAGCGCATGGAGCAGTTGCTGCTGCTGCGCAAGGCGACGAAACGCAAAAGCGAGGACGTCGACGAGGAAAGCGAGCCGAGGAAGCCGATCGTGAGTGAATGCGAGTCGGATGATTGACGTGTGTGTTTGATTTCAGCAGAGGACAGTGATCACGGACTTTCAAAAGGACACGCTCAGGTTTGTGTTCGTCAATGAACAGCACCCATCGCAGGAAGTTTGTGAAATGGTTAGTTTGGGTTTATAATATTAGTATCAATGGATTCTACGTGCAATTGGCTTTCGAATGAGATACAACATGACATATTTGTGTCGTCTCTATCAAATTTTAACAATTTTGGACCCCCCTTGAGCCCATGATTCGGACCCCTGGGGGATATCGATTGCGGTTCGATTACGGACCCATTTCATATTTTTTTGATTATTGAAGGGAGTGTAAAAATGTTATTATCTTGTTGGAAAATTAAAAATTAAAAATTTTATCGGTTATCCTTGGAAATGTTTGAAAAAAATTTAAATTCGCGCCAATTGTACCATGGGTATCAAATTATGCAGAATTTTTTTTGAAAAAGACAAGAAGAAATGCAGAAAAACTTGCAGCTTGCTCAGCGGCTCGACATGAACGTGCGCACAGTGCAAAACTGGTTCCACAACCATCGAACGCGAAGCAAAGCGCGCGAACGCGAAGGCAAAGTCTACTCGGACGCGATACCATCGGGCAAGGCGGAAATCAGCGCCACGTGGAAGAACGATCTCGTCAAAATGCTCAACAGTCCGAAGAACACGGCGCGCGTCAAAGGTTGGCTGCTCGCCAGTCACGCGAATAAATCCGCATCATTTCAGACGGCGCCAAGAACAACGACGACCTGGTGGTGTCGTCGATCATCTCGAGCATCAAACGCGAGACGAGCGCCAAGCTCGAGCCGAAGAAGTCGCTGGCCGAGATTCTGTCGTCGTCGTCGGCGTCGACGAAGGTGCCGATCAAGTCGGGACAGCTCGACCGGCTCGTCGCCAAAATGCGCCAGATGGCCGAGTTCAAGGCCCAGAATCACTTATGATCTCTTTGTTTTTGTTTTTTTGAATTTTTCGCCCAAATGACTCGTTTTACCGGTTGCCACAAGAAATGATCTCTTTTTTATTGATTTAATCGATTGTATAAAATAATAACAATAATAAACTGATACACACGAAATAGTAGAAGAGAGAGAGAGGAGAGAGAAAGAGAAATAAGCTGAAGATTACAGACAAGTTGAGCCAGAATGAGCAAAGCCTTGTGGAAGCTGAGCAGAAGGTGCAAAAGTTCGAGCGAGATCTGGAGGCGATTCAATCGGTATGACGGGGCTTCCAGAAGAGCCTAAATGAAATTGGTTGCAGAAGGTGTCGCTGGACGAGTCGTCGCTGGTGCCCATTCTGACTTTGCAGCGAGATCGACTCAATGAGAAGATTGTGGAGTTGGAGGAGAGCCTGGCTCTTGAACGCCAACGACTGCTCTCATCGACGATTGAGATTGAGAACGTGCGCAAGACGAATGTCGGCTTGATGCGCAGCATGCAGGCTCATTCGTCGCGCATCGAGATGGAGGAGAGCCGGGTGCCGATGAAGGCGGCGCAGATGCACGACCGCGCGGCGCTGCGATTGAGCCGCGCCGTGTTCGCCACGCCGAGATCACGAATGGTTTTCTTTGTGTACTTGGCGGTTATTCATTTGCTGGTGATGCTCGTTGTTTACAAATATGCGTTTGATCAGGCGATGCTCAGGGATCAGGAGACGGAATGCGAGTTTAATTTTAGGAATCATATGAAGGAGATTCATAAGGATCATTAAGGATGGTTGAGGGTTTCACTTATGGGTTATTATTGTGGTATTGTATAAATGATGTATTTATTTGAAGCGTTTTTATGTGATATCTGCTTTTATGGTTGAATAAATAAAAAATCATCTGTATATTTGACTTGGTCACAATCTGAGCTTTCGAATGATACCCATAATTATATATATTCAATGATTTTAAGAGATTTAAGATAAACTCCGCCCATTTTTACCTAAAATTGTTTTCGTATCGGTAAACCGTTTCAAGCAGCTCAGAATTGCATGTTTTTCAGCTTGTTCGAATCAGAAAACTTCCGAGAATCAAATTATGACACTCTCTCAGTTCCAATTTACTTTTTGAAAATTTCAAGATTTTAGAACTTTCTTAAAACAAAAACTCTGCATAGAGCAAGATTGTTAGAAAACTAACATTATCATTGTTTAGCTCACATTCTGAGCTTTTGAATGATACCCATATTTGTATACATTTCCTAATTTTACGAGATCTCAGGTAGACTCCGCCCATTTTTACCTAAAAGAGTTTTCGTATAGGTAAATCGTTTCAAACAGCTCAGAATTGCATGTTTTTCAGCTTGTTCGAATCAGAAAACTTCCGAGAATCAAATTATGACACTCTCTTAGTTCCAATTTAATTTTTGGAAATTTCAAAATTTAGAATTTTCATAAAACAAAAACTCTGCATAGAGCAAGATTGTTTGAAAACTAATATTACCGTTGTCTTGCTCACATTCTGAGCTTTTGAATGATACCCATATTTGTATACATTCACTTATTTTTACGAGATCTTAAATTGACTCCGCCCATTTTTACCTAAAAGAGGTTTTGTATAGGTAAATCGTTTCAAACAGCTCAGATTTGCGTGTTTTTTAGCTTGTTCGAATCAGAAAACTTCAGAAAATCAAATTATGACACTATTGCAGTTCAATTTTAATTTTTTGGAAATTTCAATTTTTAGAATTTTATTATAGCTATAACTCTGCATACAGCAAGATTTTTGGAAAACTATTATTACCGTTGTCTTGCTCACATTCTGAGCTTTTGAATGATACCCATATTTGTATACATTCCTGATTTTACGAGATCTCAGGTAGACTCCGCCCATTTTTACCTAAAAGAGTTTTCGTATAGCTAAATCGTTTCAAACAGCTCAGAATTGCATGTTTTTCAGCTTGTTCGAATCAGAAAACTTCAGAGAATCAAATAATGTTTCAATCATTGTCATAAGCTCCACCCATTAATACCTAAAACAGTTTTCTCATAGGTAAACTGATCAAAATTATTCGAATTCAAATGATAGGTGGTTTATATTGATTTAAAAAAAAAGATGATCTTAATAGTCAGTCCCGCCCATTTATGCTATTATAATTATCATTTTCAAATAGATAATTTTAAAAACTGTGATTTTATTCGGAAATTATTCGATTGAATAACTTAATCCATTGGTTATCGCTTGCATAATCTTGTCTTTCATTATTTTCTTTGTCTGATAAGATGGTAATTGAAGCCTATTGAAACATGTATGAGCCCTTAAGATAGCAACAATTAAATGTTGAAAACAAAAAACAAAACAAAAACCTTGGAAGCGAAGTTTCTTCCCCCCATTTTTCAATGCAAAACCTATTCGAGCCATTTGTACCTCTTAAAGAAGCAAATCCATCAAATGGCACCGTTGATGTTCCTGTGGCAAACTGTGAATATTCACGATTAAATTTCGAAGAAGAAATTCAACCGACCAGCAGCAAATTGAATCTCTGCTCGTTCGTCATTTGCTCGACGCAATCCCAAAACCATTCAATAACCACGTGCGAGTCAAAATAACCGCCTTTGTAGATTGTATTCGAACGCCAATCGAACAGATCGAGCTCCATTGAGCCGCTGAGAGTCATGCTCAGCTCAGATGGGCTCAATTGGCCGATCAGATCGAGGCTGAGAATCTAAATGGAGTTTGTTGTATAAAATAAGTATGCGAACTAAAATGTCACTTGGTGAAATTCGGTAGTTATAATTGTTAATTGCTCCTCGATTCCTTTTTTTGATTGCGCTTGACACATTAAATTCACAAAATCATGTTTGTTTTCATTCGTGACGGTTATTGAGTCTCCAGACGGTAGTAAATTAAAATCACATGTCTGCAAAACAAAATTATTGAAGAATAATCATTGTTAGGTCCGCCCATTTTTACCTAAAACATGTTCTTGATCGGTAATGTTGTTCAAAGTGCACCAAATTGAAAGTTTAAAGACTTATTAGAATCAGAAAAATATGCTTAATTCAATAGAATAATTGGTTGTCTGCATAATCTAATTTTAAAAACTGTTGGAATCTAAGAGTTTCAGACTCTCTACTTTCAGCTCAAAATGAGCACATTACACAAAAATGAAGTAGCTAGTTGTCTTAAGTAGACAATATGCTTTTGATTGATACCCATATTACTATAGTTTGAACTAATTTTAACAAGATTTTCTAAAACTCCGCCCATTTTTACCTGAAACAGGTTTTTGATCGGTAATGTGGCTTAATGTGCACCAAATTTAATGGTTTTACGCTTATTTTAAGCGGAAATTTTATAATTTTTAGAATATCTAGCACATTATTGAATAAAAAGTTTTAAAAAGGAAATATAATTTTCTTCTGTCACTAACCTTCCCCGTGATCTCCACATCAGTATAAATAAACTTCATATCCAATTCTGATACATCATTTTCTAAAATCCATTTCATGCTATTGTAAAATTGAGGATCACACTGTTCGAAATCGTCGATATGAATTTTCCTAAACAAAAAAGTAAAAATCATATATTCACAATGAAATTCTGAGAACATTTTTAGCAAATGCTTATAAAATACTTGCGTGAAGAAAACATCAATCAGACATTTATGAATAATCGAAAGAGCCAATATCCTGGCGCACAATCTGAGCCTGAAATCAAAATTTAAAATTGAATGGTCCCAAAGTGATATCGGACCATCGAATGTCTTCTGTGCGTATTTGATGGCGACGACACAATTGAAGCTGATAGTCGTTGCCGTGATAGTCAAAGTATCCATTCGACGGATTAAATAATTGGCGTGACAGCAAAAGGAAGAATTCACGTGATGGTCCGCCGTAATCCAATCTGCCAGAAGATTTTACTGTTTTCAAGAGACTCGTAGTTACCCAATTTCATCGTCAAATACGATATGAATTCTGGCTCGTTTTAGAAGGTTGATGTCAGCTTCCAAAATGTGACTGTGAGCATCTTGCACCAAATTTTCTCGTGAAATATTCCATCTGCAAACATTTAAATGGGCGGAGCATAGTTTTTGAATGTACTCTCAAATTCTTCACAATTTACTGAGTCGAATGATCTATATAACTACAAATGTCTATCATGAAATAGCAGGATAACAACGATTTAAATGATTTTTTAAAAAGTAGGCGTGGCTTAACCACATTTTCAAAAGAATATGCTAGCAAAGTGAATATGGGTGTCTTTCAAAAGCATAAAGTGTGGAGAATCTGATAATGATGGTAGTTTTTTGAAATTGTGCTGAAAATCCAGATTTCTAGAAATTTCAGATTTGCAATTTGTGAAATTTCAGATTTCGACTGACGTTTTTGTGAAATTCGAATTCTTCACAATTTTCTGAGCTAAATGATATAAGAAAATATAACTTTTCTTGACAAAATATCAAAATAACAACGATTTAATTGATTTTAAGAAAAGTGGGCGTGGCTTAACACACATTTTTAAAAGAATATGCTAGTATAGTGAATATGGGTATCATTCAAAAGCAAAAAACCTGGAGAATCTGAAAATCACACTAGTTTTTTGAAATATAGCCGATATCAATACGATCTGTAATTTTCAGCAGAAAATCTGAAAAAAAACTCACGTAATTTTAAGCGGGCCTCGACTATATTTTGCTCTATACAACTGTGCATAAAACTCAGTAATTCTTTGATCACTCGTCGGCTCGCCAGCGTCATTCTTCTCCTCGTTGTCGTCGAGCATACTGACGGCCAACGACAAGTCGAGATCATTGGCCAGACTAGCGATAGCCAACTCGCCAAATCTATCGATCAAGCGTAGTTTCTTGCGAATGCGTCCTTCAAATCAATTCCTTGTCGTTGGCTTTGCATGCAGGCAAACCTGCAATGTGCGGCAGCTTTTCCTGCGCCACGTGCATTATCTCGTCGTACTTGTTCACCAGCACATGGTTGCCATTCTTGTCCACCTTAAAATCAACATTTCTTTACTTCTTCCACTACTACCCTACCGAGTCGATTGCTGAGCCTCGTTTGGGCGGCGCACTGCGGCCCCGCCTCTGCCTCGACTCGAGCAGGCGCACGCGCGGGTCGAAAAGCGTCGTCACGCGGTGCGAATGGCTGAGGAACACGCGCTTGCCGTCGATCGACTTCATCTCCCAGCCGAGCGGCAGCGGCTCGGTGCGGTCGGCGAACGCGTTCACGAACTCGACAAACTCGCCACTCGACTGGTAGCGGTGCGGCGAGTCTACGCGGTGCTGGATGCGGTGCAGTGCGTGGCGGACGATGGCGCTCGAGTTGTACAGCGACATCGCCTTCTGCCGATACTCATGTCTTCTTCTGGATTTGTTTCTTTAATACCTCGTTATCGTGTAATTTGATGATGAAATCGTCGCGCTGCAAGAATTCCGATATCGCGTCGCTGTTTTCTATCATCGAATCGTTGTGTGCAATTGTGCGTCGCGGTGTCACCGAACTAAACTCTTTGTCATATAGCAAATATACAAAAGTTAATTTTCTTACACAAATTCGCCTCTGTGAACCTGTGAAATTGAATCGCGACGTTTGCGGCGTTGCTGACGAGGAAGATTCTGCGAACAATACGGATTATGGGAAAATGAATATGTTTTTTGTAATCTACGCATTTTTCTGATTTGATTGACATACAACATAACGTGCTTTTCTCATAATTTAAACGATTTAAATTTCAGTGGTCCCAAAAAACTTTAAATTATAAAATTAAAGAAACCATTGCAATATGGGTATCATTTGAAAGCTTATAATGTAATAAATCCGTAAATAACTATAAAAACAATGAAAACAGAACGGGACAGTGACTTATCGCTTCTATTTAGCATTTTTAAATTAGAAAATCACTTTTTTCCATTTAAAAATCAATATATAAAATTTTAAATACTTTCATTTCATACTTTTCTTTTTTTCTGATTCGTTTGACATACAACATGACGTGGTTTTCTCATAATTACAATATTTCAATTTCAATGGTCCCAAAAAACTTTAAATTATAAAATTAAAGAAACTATATCAATATGGGTATTATTTGAAAGCTTATAACGTAAAAAATTTAGAAATAACCATAAAATTACGATAAACTTAATGTGAGGCTGATTTACTTTCATTGTATGTCTAGTAAACTAACAAAAAATTACAAATAACCCGATACCATTTAAAATATTCAGCCATTTAACTTTACGTTATGAAAAGTAAATTTAAAATGCTTTTCTAATTAGTTTGACATACAACATGACGTGCTTTTCTTACAATAACAGGCATTTAAATTTCAATGGTCCCAATAAAATTTGAAATATAAAGTTAGAGAAACAGTAACAATATGGGTATCATTTGAAAGCTTGTAATGTAATAAATCCGAAAATAACTATAAAAACAATGAAAACAGCACGGGACAGTGAGTTCTCGCTTCTATTTAGCATTTTTAAATTAGAAAATTACTTTTTTTCATTTAAAAAATAAATATATTAAATTTTAAATACTTTCATTTGCCTTTTCATAATTTTCTGATTTGTTTGACATACAACATGACGTGGTTTTTTCATAATTACAAGATTTAAATTTCAATGGTCCCAAAAAACTTTAAATTATAAAATTAAAGAAACTATATCAATATGGGTATTATTTGAAAGCTTATAACGTAACAAATTCAGAAATAATCATAAAAACTTTGAAAACTGAATGAAACAGTGACAATGATCCCAATGAAAGTGAGTGGGCGGGGCTTGTGGGTTTATAAGAAGATGTAAGTAGAAATAAGTCAATATGGGTGTCATTTAAAAACTCACAACATGCTGAAACTCAAAAATTGTCTAAAACTTTGGTTCTTACAACAGATTTTCTAAAAATAAAAAATGAAATTCAACGCACTTTTTCCGGATTAATCCAACTTGTTTCTTCCGTCTCATGGTTGACATAAAATACTCTGCCTTTCGCATCCAAACAAGTCTGCCAGGGAGATTTAACGATGCTCCTCTGTTTCATTGCCGAACTGCTCAAATCACTCGAACTCGAGCTCTCCATTGAACTCACATCCACTTGAATATCTAAATGATAACAATTAAATTGAATCGATTTTGGCAAGAACCTTTTTCTAAAATTGGCTCGATTGAATATAAAATTTCAATATTATAGTCGAAATATTCTCGAAAAGAGCATTTGGAGCAATTGGTGTCAAGTCTGAATATTCTTTATCAAAACGACAAATCAACGCCAATACTCTGAGGAATTAAATGAAAGCAAAAAGTGAGCATAACAGTGAGAAAAATAAAAAGAAAAAACTTTTTTTGGAATTAAGAGCATCGAAAATGTTTTTCGGATGTTTAAATGAGCAAAACATGAGCTTTTTTTTATTTCGACTGGTAGGAGGCAAACAAACTCGATGTCAACAATAAATTGGCGACATTTGAATAATCCAAATTGAATTGTTATTTGAACGTTTTCCATTCCTTTCACACTTTTTGGAATATAAAACTGAAATTTGAGATTATTCAATCGTCTGCAAATGTGTCAATGGATTACTTTAGTTTGTTTGAAACTTTCTTGGCTCGACGACCAAATCAATTGTTGATTATTGTTAATTTTCAACCAAATTTTGTTTGGTTTTTCTTCCTGTGATTTGCCAGAATCGTCGTGAATGTTCACTTCTGAAAAAACTATTTACATCATTGAACTCAGTGTAAAAAATGCTTTTGAATGATACCCATATTTACTATACTAGCATATTCTTTTGAAAATGTGTTTAAGCCACGCCCACTTTTCTTAAAATCAATTAAATCGTTGTTATCTTGCTGTTTTGTTTGAGAAAGTTATACTTTCTTACATCATTCAACTCCGAAAATTGTAGAGAATAGGAATTTTTTAAAAACATAAGTCGAAATCTAAAATTGCCCAAGTTGCAAATCTGAAATTCCTAGAAATCTGGATTTTCAGCACAATTTCAAAAAACTAACATAATTTTCAGATTTTCCACATTTTATGCTTTTGAATGACACCCATATTCACTATGCTAGCATATTCTTTTGAAATTTTTCAAAAACCACGCCCACTTTTCTAAAAATCCATTAAATTGCTGGTATTTTGCTGTTGTGTTGGCGAAAGTTATACTTTCATATATCTTTCAACTCCGAAAATTATGGAGAATCTGAATTTTACAAAAACATCAGTCGAAATCTGAAATTGCACAAGTTGCAATTCTGAAATTCCTAGAAATCTGGATTTTCAGCACAATTTCAAAAAACTAACATAATTTTCAGATTCTCCACATTTTATACTTTTGAATGACACCCATATTCACTATACTAACGTATTCTTTTGAAAATTTGCATAAGCCACGCCCACTTTTCTTAAAATCAATTAAATCGTTGTTATTTTGCTGTTTTATGATAGACTTTTGCAGTTATATACATCATTCGACGCAGAAAATTGTGGAGAATCCGAATATTCTAAATATAATATTGACAATCTGTTATTTTTACAAATTGCAATACTGAAAATACTCTAAATTACAGATCTTTCTGATATTGAAAATATTTTGAAAAACTAGTGTGATTTTCAGATTTTCCAGGTTTTTTGCTTTTGAATGATACCCATATTTAGTATTCTAACATGAACTTCTACAAAAACACTTAAATATGCCCCGCCCATTTTAACAAAAAAAGCCAATTTTACGATTTTTGAATAGATTTATAGACTATTAAACTCGGAAAGTTGTGAATATTCAGAATATGATACTGAAATTAAGCTAAATACACGTTTACAAGTTTTGAGTCAAAATGAAATAAATAAAAATTGAAAATCACATTCACCCTGGACCACAAAACAAGCTTCATAACAAATATAAACAATCGATGACTTTGCCAGCATTTTGCCCGTCATTCCATCAATATAACCAAAGTAGAGGCGTTTCAAGTTGAGCACGTTCTTCTGCGACAATCGAAACGTCGTCGGCGACGTGAGCCGTCGAATCGACTTTTGATCCAAATAGCAGCTCGTTGTATCGTCTGCCAGTAGGAATAATAAAAATAAAAACATTTGCAAACGGAATAGACGAGTTACCACAGTTGAACAATCCAATCCAGTCGAGTAAATTCTCATTCGACTGTTTGCCAACATTCCACCAAACTTCGATGGTCTTCAATTGTGAGCATTAAATTGTGCAATAATCTCATATCAAATACTTGCTGAAGCTTGTGATGAATGTACACGTGACTATTTGATGTTCTCAAACAACCCGGTTCTATATCGCTCGTAGATATCGTTGAAGTGTTGTTGTTTACCAAATTGGGCTCGCGGTGTAGGAATGATATCATTCTATGTCCTAAACCATTCAATGTCCGTGACAACAAATGTAGCAACATTATATAATCAAACATCGCACGCGCGCGCTTTGGAAAGATAGCCTAGTGGTAAGCGTGCAGGGTCACGGATAGTGGACATCGAACGGGTTCGACCCCCAATAGAAATGATTTGTTTTTTAATTGTTTTATTTTGTCATATTATAATAATTTAACGTAATAAATGAAAAATATATCTATTTTACTGGTTGTTAGTTTTAATTACAGCCTTCCTTTGTAACGAGAGCTCAATTTTAGCTGATTAATAGAATAAAATAAGAATTTTAAATTTTTCAAGAAGTGGTTCTTCTATTCAAATTGTGGGATCATAGTTTGTATGTTTTCCCGTCATTTTTGTAACATATTTAAATTCTCATAAATGTCTGAAAACAAAATTAATAGACGCCAATCATGTTCGATCAGAAAATTTTAAAATAAAAATAAATAAAAAGAATTTGCTAATTTATAGAAGACAAAAGTCCTAGCAAATCATTAAGGAAACCAACAAAAAAAGCTGTTGAATAAAACACGCACTGATTCCGACTTCCAACCGGAAACCAACCCATTCTGGTTGAATTGTGGATTCGATTGGAGTGAAAGACAAATGTTTTTTTGTTTATCAGAAGCTCACACGAAAACAACAGCCAGAAGAAACCCGAAAAAACATTAGGATACGCCAAAAATGATTCTATAAATAAATAAATAAATTGATAACACGTGTCACCGCTCCCAAATGAGAAGACAATAAGACGGCCCTCCAACCAACGCGCATAAAAATAAACTATTTCCCATGGGTCCATCAATTTTGTGTGTGTGTGTTTGACGTTTGAGCCCTTTTATTTTGACTATAAATACCAATTCTTCTTTCATTTTAGCTTTGTGGTTTTCTTTGTTCTATTTGACGATTTCTGAATGGGAAAATGGGATATTTCGAGAATGTCGTTGATGGAATATCTCGAATATAATTATTTTTAATAATTGGAAAGGGTATTAATAACATTAATTAGTATTTAATTCGCATAATTGGTTTGGAAATTAATAAAGACCGTAATTTGTTAAAGGCGCACGTCGTAAATCGACACGGCTCTTGACACGATGAAACTATATGTTTGCACTCTCTCACATGTTTACACTATTTTGAATGACGGGCGATTTATCGTTAAAATTATTTTTTATTTATCGTTTTTAATGTTTTAAGGTTATCCTAGTCAGTTATTTATGAAAGATTGTTCTAAATAAATCAATCTAATTTTGTATTTAATAAGAATTGCGTGAAATTAAGAAAATCAATTTGTATTAATTAATCCATTATCAATTGCAGGTTTTGCCATGAACCGACTCGCCCAACCAACCCGATCTGTTGTCAAAACTTTCAAGCGCAACTCTTCCGGACAATTCTACGGAAGTAACAATGTTGAGGGATTCAAGGAGAGCTTCACCAGCACTTTGAAGCAATCTGATAGTAAGTTTTTTTTTATGTGTAATTTTACTAACCAACATGAAAGATTGTTCTAAATAAATCAATTAAAAAGCACAATCTTCATTGTCCTAAATTTAAAATTTGAGTGCAAATCTATACTAATTTTAAGTCACTTTAATCGTTGTTATCGAAAATATTGGTTATCGGATTTCTTCATTTTGAAGCAACTTTTGATGGTTTAATATAATTTAACCAGATAAAAGTTTTAAAAACTTGTCTTTAACAGTTTAGAAACAGTTTGTTAATTCGCAATAGTTTCAAATCTGGAATCCGTTGACTTAAATACATTTTTCAGTTTTAAAATTATTAATGGATGAAAAGTAAACTATGTAGTGTTGGCAATTTCAATAATATCTTCATATTTGACTTGGTTAATATTTACTGTTTTGTAAGCCATACAAACAATATACTTTAAGTAGGATTATATCAATTTATATCCATTATGTCAACTGGATTTACTTTTATAAAGTTTTCTGCAATAAAATTTTGATGTTTTTTTTATTATAGCCACGAAAGACACATGGAAGAAGATCTTCTACATCGCTTCCGTTCCATGCCTGGCTCTTACGATGTATGCTGCTTATTCCGATCACAAGAAGCACATGTAAGATTGTTTATATGATCTTTCGGATCCATTCTAATCAGTTAATTACATTTTATATTTATTTTGTTACAGGTCGCACGAGAGACCAGAATATGTTGAATACGCTTTCCTTAACGTCCGCAACAAGGTATTTTTAAAACAAATTTTCTTGATATAGCCGAGATCATTTAGCCATTCCCATGGGGAGATGGAAACCATTCACTCTTCCACAACAAAGCTGAGCAGTACGTTCCAGGCGTTGGATTCGAAGCTGAAAGAGCTAAGCATTAATTTAAATTCGAAATGAGTGAATTTGATTTTGTCGAAATGTGGCAGATTAGTTGTTGTATCGACTGATATCACTAAATATAGTCTTTAAGTGTATAAAGTTGTTTATTTCTTTGAAAATAAGAAAACGAATTGAGCAATTAGGTGTCTTGTGGGACTTTATTTGCGCGGTATTTTACCCGACCAATGGCGACTTTACAATTGTTGTTTATCTTAAAAAGCGTATGTTTTAGTGAATGAACGAGTTTAATTCTAAACCTTATGCTGTATGTTAGTTCGAACTAATCGATTATTAGTGTCCTGTGTTTTACGGTAGTTTGGAGCAACTGGAACCTTCTCTTCTCCTTGTTTGCTCACATAAACTCGTGACCATTCGAAAAACTGAAAATATTTAGGTTTTTTCGAAGTTGAGTGTATAGTATACATGATCTCTCGTGATATGAATTGGTTGATTGAATAATATCCAAGAGACGGTCTCATGACAACCAGGAGACGTTAATGAGCCGTCGTATGTTATAATGTCCCTAGTGTATGGCAGCAACCGCCACGGTTCGAAATCGCCCAATTGGATGCGCTGATTTTTATGCGAGATGCTCGCCGTGGCAATAGTGAGCTTTAATAGCTCTTGATTGGTCTCTTCTCCGAACTGAAAAAGGCTATTATTAGAGATAAATACATGCTTGCTATGACTGCATAATTAGAGTGTGGAGGAATAAAAGAAAGGAAGGTACCCACGTCAACTAAAATTGCAAGAATAGCGATTCCATGGGGAGACTTTGAAGCCGCGGTGAAGTTGTCGTACAAATCGGTGTTAAAGGCGACCAGCTGGATTTCCATTGGATATCTTCGCCCATTAATGGTGTGCTCACTGCCGTTGTGCTCGCCACGGCCCATGTGAATGTCAACGCGCTGCACGCGGTATCTGTAGCCGTACAAAGGACCGTTGGTTATATTGGCGCAAGGCTTTCTTGGAGAGTATCCGATGCGCACGCGTATCATTTGGCCTGTGTTGACAAGTTCTGAGAGCACCTGCGATGGAAATGATCGTCGAATGGTTTATCACGTGAGCTTACCGGGATTTTATCCAAACGCACTGGCTTGATGGAACTGTCGAAGAGCAAGCGGTCGGGACGGATGTCGATGGGCGATTGAAGACGGCCTTTGGAACACATCCACCAGTCCTTCTCGACGAGGCCCCAGAAATCGGGTCCGCCGAAGACATCGGAATCATATGACCATTGGTAAGTGGGGGAAGAGGGTAGGATTACAGAAATCGACAGGAATATTGGAAGAATGTGAATGAAGAGGATTCGCATTAACTACCCTAAATACTAGTTAAATGAGATGTTTTTTGTTGATATTGTTGTTGAGACGAATATAACGTTGCTATGTAATTAAGAGCTGGAAAAATGAGGAGGATAGCTGAGTTATAAAGCAAAAAAAGAAAGATTTGGTGGTTTCGCTGATTTTAATTATTCATATCGAATGTGCGTTTTTGACTTTCGCGCATTCATTAAATTCTATTGATAGCAAGGGCACAAAGACGACGGAGAATTGTTGTAATTTAATAATAAATATAATAATAAAAAGAATAAATTGTTTATTATTATTATTGGAATATAAAAGAATTTTAATGATTTTTTCCGGAGAGATGGATATGAATTATTTAGGAAGAATAGATGAGGCAATTGGAAGGAAAGAAGGAAGATGTGCACACATATTGAAAAGCAATCGAATTTGGTGGGAATTGTATTTAAATGGATGAACACTGGCTACTTGAAGCATCCGATGACAGGCAATATGGCTTTGGAAGGAGACGAGCACGCAACGAGGCAGGCTCATCTAAAAATGATGGCAATTACCCGATGTCCCGCGCGAAACAAATGTCTTATTGTGTTTGTGTGTGTGTGTAGGTTTTTTTTGGTTTGATTGAGTAAGTCTCATGAATAATTTGTTGCTCAAATGCACACACATTGTTGCTGTTCTTTTAAATGTTTTCGAGACTGACGGTTTATTTGAGAGATTTGTCGTCGGCGAGTGCAGCGAGGAGAATCTCTCACGATATGATATCGAAAAAACGAATAATTAATGCATTTATATACATGCTTGGCTCGTTGGCGGCTATTTTGTGACACGTTTTAAGTTATTATTGTTGTTATTGATGAGGATGGCTGGCTGGTTGGCTAGAAGTTGGTGACGATTCGTCGCTGATGTTGCATTGGTTGAACGATCATTGACGGGATCTTTGACTGAAAATAAAGTGATTATCAATATACACGTTATTTCTAAAAAAAAGATTTTGATGCTTAAAGTTCTCATAATTTTAGTAATTTTTGGATTCAAAATGAATTAATAATCGCAATTTGGTTACTCAAGTTTGTACTCTTTTCTCTTTTTTGAAGTTTTAATTTTCTATTTGTGTTCTTTATCGGTTTCCCACGATTATGTCGTTAAATTGAATTTCTTCGCGGCTTTCCTCATTTTAATCAAAGCTAAATTGGTGAAATTTGATTATGGCGGTCATCAAAATGTGATTTTCTGGTGGATTAATAGGAGAAAAAAGAAATGGATTCGACTATGCTACGCTGAGCGCTTTGTTGTTCCTAGCTTACCTCTGAACATTGCGTGGGCATGGAGTACTTTCGCGAATCTTCCCTGGCATTCTGTAAGAATTAAATGGTTAGCAACAAGAGGAGACATTGAGCGAGTACCATTCGAGGGATCCGCGAGGCTGGCGGTGGAATGGCTGACGGGCACGAGAACGACGACGAGTAGGGAATGCCGACGGGGCGCGGGATGTGCGACTCGCTCGAGTTGCTGATCGCGATCTTGGTGATGTTGTTGTTGCTCGTCGTCACCACGTTGGGGGGCGACTGCGGGGAGTCGTCGTGCTGGACGCTCGCCGCGTTGTTGGCGCGCGACTGCTCCACTTGGCTGCGAATCTCGGCGCGCTTTGCTTCGCGTGCCTGCGCCGCTAGCAAATGGCTCTGACGCGGTCCGTAGCGTTGACTGGGTCGCCGTTCGAACGAGCAGGATTGGCGTCGCGAGAGACGCGCGCCTTCCTTGTGTACCGTCTCGTATTCGGTTCGGCCTCTGTAATGGAAACATTTTTCTACAAATTTGAGCAAATATTCTTAATCAGCGTTAAAAATTATATCGAATGATACCCATATTAGTTGTTTTAATAGAAATTTGAGGAATTCTTATTTTAATGGTCCCTGGAAAAGAAAATTATAATCTTTGTTATAAACGCGTCAATATGGGTATCAATCGACGCAGAATTTAATGCTGAAAACGATAGATATAATCAATTGTATGCTTAACAAAAAATTTTTGAAAAAAGAAAAAAAATTTTTCAATTAAAAAATTTAAAACTTGTTTTTGTAGTATTTGACGTATTTTAATACAAATATTATTAATCGTCATTAAGAATTCGTTTGAATGATACCCATATTGAATGGTTTATTAGTAGTTTGACATTTTCTTATTTTAATGGTCCCTGGAAAAGAAAATCATATACTTTGTTATAAACGTGTTGATATGGGTATCATTCGACGTAGAATTTAATGCTGAATATGATAAAAATAATAAAATTTATGCTTAACATAAGGTTTTTGGAAAAAAACATAATTTTTAGCTTAAAAAAAATTTTTTTAATTGAAGACACATTTTTTGTAATTTTAATGTATTTTAATACAAATATTATTAATCGACATCAAAAATACGTTTGAATGATACCCATATTGAATGATTTATTAATAGTTTGACATTTTCTTATTTTAATGGTCCCTGGAACAGAAAATTATATTACTGAAGATAAACGGATCAATATGGGTATCATTCGACGCAGAATTTAATGCTGAGTATAATATAAATATTTGTTTTATGTATATTCCAAATATAAAAGTTATTTTCGTTAGATTCTTTTAGAAATTTTCACTATTTTAAGAATGGATAGTATATTTTTGACCATAATTCCTATTAAAGTGGGCGTGGCTTATATATTTCTCAAATTTTCAAGCACAGATAGATCTATCGAATAGAAAGAATTCTTTAAAAAAAATACCTGTATTTAAAAGTGCTTCCCAGGCGGAAAAAGCTGATCTTGCGACTTTGCTGGGCTGGCCTCGACCTCAAACGGAAAAACGTGTGCTGCTCCACTGCGCATTTCCAGAAATGCTTGGCAGCCTTCTCGGACATCAAATTAAACACGAAAGTGTGCAATTGAATCTGCCCATTACTCTGAGAAACAAACAAATCCAAACTGCTTCAACCCCTACATACCGTAATATCCGAATCCTCCTCGACCACCAGCGAGATCTTTTTGTTCTTGAAATCGAGCTTCTGAATCTTCTCCCACAGAAACAGGCCGATCTTCTGCTGCCCGTCGAACACGAGCATCCCTTGCGGCGTCAATCCGAGACGGTACGTGTTGCCGTCGCGACCCTCCACCGTGTGCATGTCGACGCCGTACATTTCCAGCCATTTCGCCTTGTTCAGGAACTGCTTCTCGGCCTGTGCCGGCGTCAGCCCGCGGCACTCTTTGAACTTGTCCACGATCTCGATTTCCATCTGCTCGTCCTGTTGCGGGTGGAAACGGAATTCGGAGATGAACAGCGGCGTGTGAGTTTCCGGGTTGTAGTCGCCGAGTTCCGCTGCAAATTTGCTTTTTTGTGCTCATGCTCGTGCCCCGCAGAGAGTGACTATATAAGTCAACAGGAAAAGCGAGCGAGCCCTCCACCATAGCCTAGTGGTTAACACGTCCGAGTTGCGAGCCTTTCAAACCAGCTTCCACCCAAGTTCGACCCCCAGCGGACGATATATTCATAAGAATTTTGAATTAATTAGCTAATTAGCAATACTTAATTAGTATTTAAAACAAATTTAATATTCCGTAAGAACTAAATATACAATTTACATGTGACTATTTTATAATAATAAATATTATAATCGTCAATTTCTAGCTCCAAATCGAATATATTTATCTAAACAAAATCATGAACCGGATAACTTCAGATACATCTGATATTGTGGCGAGCCTGCATACTCAAAGATTAGTCCAATCACCTCTGACGATGACCGACTATCCGAGTTAGGAGAGAATGATGAGGAAAGGGAATTGAGTTTGTGCTCACAAAAGAGCTGCTTACACTCTGTTGACAGGTCAGCCCCGGGATTACTACGATTATTACTAATTATAGCTACTAATCTATTTAAATACGTCAAATTGTATATTTTTCGTTGATTTTTGAAAAATAGGAACTTTTAACATGTCAGAGGCCAATTAATGTCAAATGCGCTCTATTAAAATGATGACAAATTAAAAATTCAATTTCGTTGCTTAAAATCTTAAAATAAAACATACATTGAAGCGAAAAAGCGGCCAATTGGATGGCAAAATCCCTGGGACAACTCAAACGGCCCGACGCGATGTCATTCTTGAGCTGAAGGAAGAACTGATACCTGGTCAGCTCTTCCTTTAGATTATTCGCCGGATCGCTCGTCAAAAACTTGACGCGGAAGCGCAGAGTGAACGGCGGGCCGATGTCGAGCTGCTTGACGAGCTTCTTGGCCGGATCGAGCCAGTGCTGCACATTATAATGATCGGTGAACTGGAGACCAAAGTAGTCGCGTTCTTCGAGATCCAGCGAGTAAAACACCTCCTCGTATAAATCGTGTCCGATCGAGTTTCGCTGCAAAACGTCGCGCTGTCACAATTCATTCTTGCTCTTTTGTCTTACGGCGAGGATGATGTTCAAGTGGGCGCCGTCTAGAAGCAACACCTTGCACATGACAAACTTCTTGTGGTCGAAAGAAGCGTCGGGCTCGGCGCTCTTCGGCGGACGGCTTCGAAACCGCGCCGAGAGACTTCGCAGCATCCACGACATCTGCAATCGCTCCCGTTAGATTCGTTCTAGAAGATTCCTACTTTAGGCGATTCATCATCGATAGAGTTACTCATCATATGCAGTTAAATAAAAATGAGCATTTGCTATCAACATTACTAAAAAAAACATGCAAAGCATACATAAAAAAACAAATATTGATAAGGAAACCATCAAGACACGCAAAAAATCAATAAACAAGAGCCCGATCGAACACAAGTGGACAAGGTCATTTGGAGACATGAACGAGGTCAAAGAGAGATAGACGGTCGAGTGGTCGAGTGTGGCGAGCGCGCAAGCCGGCAGGTGAGAATGAAGCACCAGGTGTGTGCTCATCGGGTGAAAGAGGATCCGCGCACGCGCGCGACCAGTTTTGTTTTTGTTCGCAATCATCAATTGTTTCAAGAAATCACACATTGGTTCTGGTTTGAGCGCCATTCATTCTTCTTTCAAGAACAATAGCCAAGTGAGCGAATCTTCATTCGAAGCGAGCCAGCTCGATCATTTCCAGAACTGTTTAATATTGAAAATCTGGATAGAGGAACTAATCTTATTAAAATATTGTTCTAGTATAAAGGGAAATATATTATTTTTTAGACAAAATTTTATCAAAACTCTTTAGGGCTTTCCTCTCCTCGAACTCGTAGAAACTTGATTATTCAATATATCCGCACGCCAGATTGAAATAGTGATGTTCAGATTTCTAATAGTTTGTTAAAGATATTATGGACTTTCTAGACAACACTATTCTCACTCCAAATGGAATACTAATTGAACAATCTCAGAAAACGTGCCAAATGAAAATGAGAATTTCCTAATATTTAATTGTATATTATAAGCTTTCACGTATCAAATTCAGAATATTTTTTCCGTGAACTTGTGGTGCTGTTATCGATAATTTAGACAATTTATTCTTAAACGATCCAATAAATAAACTGTAAACCACAACTGTAGGTTAATCAATTTGTTGAAATACTTTATTAAATTCTTATAAATAACATATTTGCACTGCACTGCCACGAAGTATGCGGCGTGTTGCAAAAGTTCACGCAGCAATTGAATTTTTAAAAATGAAAACACACCCTTCATTTATTAATTTCCATTATTTAAACTTTTTTTTAATTACAGCGTATGTTTATAAATTTTGATGTACTTTCTTGCTTAGAATCGTTTATAATAATTTATTAATTGTATTAAGTTTGTTTTAGGCACCTCAAAATGTTTTAGAACCAAAAAAATTTAAAAAATGTGAATATCTTTTTGGAAACATTAAATGTGGTATTAAAACCATTACCAACACCTAGAGGAGTATGAGAGGAACATTTTGATCTATAATTTATAACAAATTATCCAGGGTGTTTTTAGTAGTTAATCAATTAATCATCAACTTTATTTTCGCAATATTACTTGTCCGTTTTGCTCTTCTACACGTTTCTCATGCTCATTTCAATATAGTTATAGTTTTCAGATCGATGACTGGTCCACATAACGCATCGTCAGAGCTTTCGCGACACGAAGGAGCCTAAAATTCGGTTAAATCAATCACTTGAATAAATTACATTAAATATTTAATTTTTAGAATGCTGTAATCAGTCTTACTGAACAAGCTCGATTACGTCGACTGGAAGTTAGAAGGAAAAAAGAAGAAACCGGAAAGAAGAAATCGGACGCCTATAAGCGGCGCAAGAATTTAAAGGTATAATTTTTTTTTATATATCAGGATTTTGTGAAAACAATCAATCAAAACCATTAGATCCTCATAATGATAGAGAATATTTTAAATTCTAGTAGAGGTGAATTTATGTCTAAAATCGAGTAAATTTACCTGAATTTGTATTACTCGCAAGTTTCCGTCGCTATATCTCAATTTTTCCCACTAAAGTCCTGATATTTGTAAAATTTGTGATTTTTAATGATCATGGTTTACAGAAATTGAAGTTGTCGTCTGGAAGGTTCCAATTAATTGATGATTCCATGGAAGTAAACAATAAAAATCCAAAACATCGTTTTTCAATTGATGGTTTCTACCATCTATGTGAAAATGGTAACAAATTCTTTTTTTTAATAATATTTTAACCACATATTAGTCAGAAGGAATCCATAACGGTACACCGACAACACAAATTTGGAATAACATCGATATCATCGTGGAATATTCTGTGAAAAGAGTAATTTGTTCTATAATAAATAATATATATTCTATAATACAATTTATTAAATGTTAATAAAAATATAAAAAATTTGTTAGTTATGTCACTTTGCTTAATCATTCCGTCCATCTACTTCGCATATAATTCGATTTGTTAGTTTGATCGATAGTAGAAGATCGACATTACGAGACGTCGAATAATTTATCTGTAATCCATAATGATTAAAAACCACAAAACAAATTTTACAAATATCAGGAATTTGGTTGGGAAAGATAGAGCTATGACGACGGAAACTTGCGAGTTAAAAAACGAGCATCATTAAATCAAATTTTTGCGGTTTTAAACAAAAATTTCTATCTATATCAATGAATCCGATCATCATTGGAATATAATGGATTTGACTTATTAATTACTCAAACCCTGATATATGTTTTAAAAAAATATACCTTTAAATTGCTGAGTCGCTTGTGAATGTCCGATATCTGTTTGCTGGTTTCTTCCTTCTAATCTCCTATCAACATCGTTCCATAGCATTGATTACAGCATTTTACAAATGATATATTTAAATTAATATATTCTAGGGATCGTTTTCAAACCGAATTTGAGGCTCCTTCGTCGACACATTTGGTTGATCGATAGTAGAACCATTATGAGACGTTGAATTAAATGTCTGTAAACCATAATCATTAAAAATCACAAATTTTACAAATATCAGGACTTTAGTGGGAAAAATTGAGATATAGCGACGGAAACTTGCGAGTAATACAAATTCAGGTAAATTTACTCGATTTTAGACATAAATTCACCTCTACTAGAATTTAAAATATTCTCTATCATTATGAGGATCTAATGGTTTTGATTGATTGTTTTCACAAAATCCTGATATATAAAAAAAAATTATACCTTTAAATTCTTGCGCCGCTTATAGGCGTCCGATTTCTTCTTTCCGGTTTCTTCTTTTTTCCTTCTAACTTCCAGTCGACGTAATCGAGCTTGTTCAGTAAGACTGATTACAGCATTCTAAAAATTAAATATTTAATGTAATTTATTCAAGTGATTGATTTAACCGAATTTTAGGCTCCTTCGTGTCGCGAAAGCTCTGACGATGCGTTATGTGGACCAGTCATCGATCTGAAAACTATAACTATATTGAAATGAGCATGAGAAACGTGTAGAAGAGCAAAACGGACAAGTAATATTGCGAAAATAAAGTTGATGATTAATTGATTAACTACTAAAAACACCCTGGATAATTTGTTATAAATTATAGATCAAAATGTTCCTCTCATACTCCTCTAGGTGTTGGTAATGGTTTTAATACCACATTTAATGTTTCCAAAAAGATATTCACATTTTTTAAATTTTTTTGGTTCTAAAACATTTTGAGGTGCCTAAAACAAACTTAATACAATTAATAAATTATTATAAACGATTCTAAGCAAGAAAGTACATCAAAATTTATAAACATACGCTGTAATTAAAAAAAAGTTTAAATAATGGAAATTAATAAATGAAGGGTGTGTTTTCATTTTTAAAAATTCAATTGCTGCGTGAACTTTTGCAACACGCCGCATACTTCGTGGCAGTGCAGTGTATTTGTATTTCACAATGGACGATTTTATGTTTTATGCACATCAATAAACCGATCCAAAAAACTTTGGCGGCTTATATCTCAGCTAGTGAAAAATTTTGAAAGCGGATTTGGAATCAGCGCATCGGAATCTATAAATGGTGAGGGTCTCATCAAAATCTTCCGCTTGAGAATTCCGCTAAAGTGACTTCCCTTGTCACATCGTTTATGAACAAAATGTTATTAAGCTCTATTAAATTTTGAATATTTTGTACCACAAACTTTCAAGGTTCAAATAGTTTAAGAGGTTAATGAATCTAAACAATGTGACGTACGTGAAAAAAAAACAAGAAAATCTATGCGCCGAATGCGAAAACCTATGCGCTGTTTGTATTTTGTTTTTTAAGTCTGAAAATCTTTTTTATTTTCTAGCCTGCCCTTTGAATTTTCTTTAATTAAACTTTAAGTTAATTAAATAAAAACTTTTTAGATATAGTCGTCGCCAAATGCGATTACCGCCGCAAAGTGTGGCGCACTTTTTTAAATATTACTTTTTCATTTAATTTTTATGATTTTTATTATTTTCCACATTTATGCCACGATTGAAACAACATCTAAAACATATTCTTCAATTTATTTAAGCAAAAACGGTATAGAACGAGCCTAAACAAGAACATAATTATGAAAATTATATGAAAAAATAATATTTAAAAAGTGCGCCACACTTTGCGGCGGTAATCGCATTTGGCGACGACTATAAATAATTTTAAAAACGTTTTTCTATTGACTCAACAGGAGCACTATTTGAAACATCAACGAGGAATTTATCTGTTTAGGTATAAATCGATTAATTTTAAATTTAGGTGAAAGTGTCACTAATTTGAATATTCCAAAGTTTTTTATAGGTTCACAACCATCGCATAATGAAAAAGACGACCAATGGTGCTCTCAATGAAATAATACTGACAAAGTAAGCTAAATTAATATTTTGACGGCTATTCTTTAAGAGAAATGAATGCGACGGCAAAATTGTTTCATGTTAAAGGGATTATATATCAGCGTCAGATTGCTTAGAAGAATGTTATTTGAGCTATACGAAGGGAAATTCATTGTATTTGATATAGCAGAAGATAGATTCCCCACATTGGAGCTAGACTTGGAATAAAAGAGGACTATATAATACGATTGATGGCTATAATAAAACAAAGGGAAATATTTCAAAAGCTCAACAACAATAAGAAGGTCGAATAAATATAATTAAGGCATGTTAAACGCCACCAAGAGCATCTCCAAATTCAATCAAGGTTAAACCATCGAAAAGTCACACCCATAGAGATGAGAACGACGAAAAAAGAAAACACAACTAATTAAGAATATCAAATTCGACAGGTTTCCGCGACGTGTCCTCCTCCTCCCCCTCATTCACCAAATTGATTGATCGTCTCCATGCCATTAAGATGATCAGCATAAATCCGTTATCCGTGCCGTGCCGGTTTCTTGCCGAATCCAGTTGGCGCCGGTTGAGTGCACATGCTCGTCGATTAAACAAATCATCGCGCTGCTCTCTTTGTAAACAATTATTTATTTCACACATTTTATTTTATAAACCATATTTAATTATAATGGTAAACAATTATAATAATTATATTCTTCATTAGCACATTTGATTTATTCAATTAATTAGCAATATTGGAATGGTTATTTCCCGTACTTTAAAAGCCAAGACAATAATTTAAAAAAAAAACAATCGTGAGTGTTTGTAAGGGGGCTGTGGTAGTAATTTGGTCAAAAACATAACCAATACAATTAAATTAATTAATTAATTACATCAATAACTCGTATTCATTTGGTGTTCTTGAAATATACACTACTACTGGTTTCTGTCTGCTTCTCATGGTTCTGTCTCCTCGTCATGGCAGCGGTTCAACGTAATTCGACGGTATCAATCCCGTTTTTCCATTCAGAGTTCCAACAAGCCATCCTTCCTCTTGTGAATCGTACACTAAACATATTTAAGTATTAATAACGTTGATAGATGATAATATTATATAATTTACACGTGAAAACTTATAAGACACATTCATTTATGACTATTTTAATTTCTCGTAACGTTGAAATCAAAACATACCGTTGGTTATAATCTGTCCCGGCTCGAACGACAATTCCGATTCATGGTCCGGCGTGCATGCATAAAGTGTCTTCACTCGCCTACTGCAAAAATTCAATTAAGTAAATAATGTACTTCTGCCCTGATAGTGTAGTGCTCCAATTAAGAAAAAGAAAAGAAAACACAAAAGTGTTTCGAACCTCGCATGCGCCGCTATTCGCTCCCTCGCCCACGGCGTTCTCAACGAACTGCTTCCTGGTTTGGTTTCAAAGTAGGACGAGCTCAAACTGAAAAGCATGCAAAACAGGAGAGGATAGATAGGTTAAAAAAAAAGAAAAATCAGCGTGCACGAATGGCAATCAAAAAATGAAACTCACGATTCGGCCGGCATCCTCGAATAATTTGGCGCGTAGGTGACGCTATTCTTCGAGCGCGTCATCGTTGGCTCCACCACCACAGTTGCCGTCGATTCTTCGCCTATCGACGACGAGCCCAGCGAGCTCAGTGAGTCAGTGCTGTTACGCGCATCGAAATCGGCCGATTTCGGCGAACCCAGCGGACTTGAATGGTTGCTAGTGTGCGTCACGTGACGCGTCGATCGCGACATCGAACTAGACACGATCTGCGTGTTCCTCACGAGCTTCGGCGCGCAAGATACCGTCGATGTCTTCGGCGATTTGTCGGATCCTAGCGAGTCCAGCGAAGACGAGTTGGACGCCACCTGATGATGGTCGGGTTTCGGCGGAATCGCCGCTCCCAGGGTCGCTCTCGGCTGAGTTTTAAATATCTAAACTTGCACTAACCCTCTCACATAATTTCAGATATCACTCACCTTGCCGTAGTTCGATATCAACACCTCAACGACAACGTTGCAAAACTTGATGTCCATTATCGCAGCCACAGTCTCTTCTTTCGGCCTCAACAGCGTCGGCCCAAAGCATACGCCCAGGTTGCTAACAGTCATCAGGTTCTCCGACGAGAGATCGGCTACGCGCCGCAAATGCCTGATGACAATCTCGAGCATTCTTAAGTGCTGCGCGGGCAGCTGATGCACGTAGAAATGGATGTGATCGACGCGCATCGTCGCGTCGCCCATCTTGGCCGCATTGATGAACACATTGTGCAGTTGGAACGTCATCAGCGGCTCGGGCAGGTTCCTCAGAAACGTCTTCACCGCGCTGCTGATCGTCTTCGTCTCCCATTCGTCGTCGCGTAGGTTCAACGCGCCCTTCTCGGCCGCTTTCCGCCTGTCGAGTCCGAGCTGCATCAGTTTTTGTACTTTCGACGTCACGCCGCAGTTGCGATACACGCCCTGCTCGCGGATGCCCTTCTCCTCGAGGATGTTAATGCACTGCTGCACAAATTCGAACCCGACCTCGTCCAGTTGTGCTGCAAGAAAACCCTCATTATCACAACCATCGGCAAGAATGTAGATTTTCGTCGGGCCACCGCTAACCATCACAATTGTCGACGACAAATCCCGGCAGGAATGCGGACGCCTTATGAAACGACCGGAGCCCGTCCATCACGTTGAACCGCGGCGAATCGTGCCCGATCGCCGTCGACGGCATCGAGAACACACTCGGCAGCGGCTCGCCAAATGATGAGCTACGTTGCTTTTCATAAACTCGTGACATGGCCTTCGCAAAAAAAAGAATATGTATATATATATATAACACTAGACAAAACAAAAGAAACGCCACAAATGAATGGCGAAAGGACCCATTAAGTGGAATTAAAATTCATTTCGACAGAGATGCATGCGCACATGCACAAAAATTAAGTGGCGTCTGTGTGTGTGTGCGTGTGCCGTCAAATCGATTCGGTGAGACTAACAAAAAATATGTCAACATTCGTTAAATTTTCCAGCATTTAATTGCTACAAGAATTTGGTGAAAATCAAGAAAGCCTCATCCAGATGAACAAAACAACAACAACAACAACACAAGTGAAAACTTTAAATTGGAAGAAGAAGAAGAAGAAGAAGCAGAAGATAACAAAAATGTATGACTTCCATTCAATTGCATTGTACCTAACTCTATTCGGCTTTGACAAACAACGCGAATAATAAACAAGCGACACCAGGGGGCCGACAACAACAACAACAAGAAACAACTGGAAGAGGAGGCGACGAGCTGCCACACAAAAGAAGACTCCAGCTCATCTCCGCCCAGTAACTCCATTAGGCTGCGGCGGCTCCAACGAAAATGATTAAACTCAACAAACTTTGCTGAAATGTGCTGCAAGACGGGTTGGCGCACGACGTGTACGGTCCCTTCTTGCCATCGTTCATCGACTCGATCCACTCGACCAGGTCGTCTTCGGAGAGCGCTTGCATCGTCAGCACATCGTTCTTCTCCTCCACCGCCACATCGAAGCAGAACCGTTTGTCGATGCTGTCCGCCGGCCGCCGTGCGCACGATTTCAGCTTGAACGTGACCGTCTGCGCCACCGCGCTCTTCATGTCTGTTTTGGTGGCCGAGTTGGCGCACACCATCGTGAAGATTCGCGTCTCTTTCGAGTAGACGCAATAGAATTTCGTCCATTTGCCGAGCACGTCGCGACCGATCGTTTCTGTGGTAAGAGTTCAATATTAAGCCAGTATTGCCTTTCCCCTACTAGGTATCTTGCTCTTCTCTTGCATGTAAACATAGCCTTGCTTGATGGTGGACACCGGTCGATCGCTATCGTTGGTGGATTTCGTGTGCGAGGCGAGCATCTTCTTCTTCAGTTCTTCTGCTTCAGTTATCGTGGCCGTGTAATTTTCTTTTGTCTGCAAATGCGAGCATTCCAAACAAGCTCTTCTCAAAAAAAATCTCCACTAACCTTTTGCACCTTTGTCTGGACATTGTCTAAAAACGGCTTGAAATCCTGATGAATCACATTTCCTGAACCAATAGCTTCCCAATAAAAATTTTATCATTTGAAAGCATCACTCACCGACGTGATAAAATGAGAGCCACGAGTAGACGTAGGAGCTGAGTGTCTCGACAAACTCAAACTTCATTCGCTCCTGAACCGACTGAATCTCGGCCACATATTGCAGAGACGCTTGGAAAAAGTTCTTTTGCTGCGTTTCGAGTTGTGCGTCGGCTTCTCGAAAGTCGTGATGGTTGCGGCGAACCGTGCTCAGGTGCAGATGCTTTTCCAGTGATGAGTAAAATTTGCTGCTTTCTTTCTCGTATTTGCGCTTCTCTTCGTTTAGTAGTTTGCCGATGGCTTCGGTGCGAAATCTGCACAACCATTTTATAGAAATAATATAATAATTAACTCACTTTCTAAGCGGCTTTAGATAATTCTCCTCGGCTTGATTTACGATTTTCATTCGCTGCTCTTCCACTTGTTTGATCATTTTCGCAAATTCTTTTAAGCATGTTGCTGCAAAAATATTGATTTAATTGTTAGCTTCATTGTTGTAATTTTTTAAACATACTATGGCCAAATGTTTCCGGTAATATTTACTTTCCCAAAAAGTATTTTTTAACAAAATATGAAAATGCGCTCTATAGCACATGGCCGTGGACGAGAAACCACCTTTGCAATATCTCTTCCATAGCCATTTTATAGAACCATCATTTTAACTTTTTGCTAAAAGTTTCATTTAGAAATTTTTAAAATTAAAATCGTACCAAAGTGTAATCTAGAGGCAAAACGTCAGCTAGAAAACGCTTCCAACACATAGATATCACATTTTACCGTAGAAATTTATTCGCTAGGTGGAAGTTTTTATAATAATTTTGAGATAAAATTCAGTTACACGTTAAATTTCCCGACATTATTGTTTTAATTTTTAGTATTAACCGCGCCGCACTTTGCACACACACGCCAGATAGACGTTAAGTTGTTTTCTACATCTGTTTTTAGAAAAATGTCACGGAAAACTTTTCTCCTAAGTAAGATTCCTATGTAAACGCTTAGAAACTCAGAAAAATACGCTTACAAACAGACATCCATTTACGGAAAACGCCACATCGTCTCTTAAACATTGTCAAACCAATTGAAAATGACAATATTTCGATATTTAATCGTGCTTCCAAAATTTGCACACTTAGCTTATCAGAAAAGTTTTCCGTCAGATGACATCGATTGCATTTTTTTTTAGATATAAGAATGGACTTTTCAGAAAAGTTTTTTTTAAGATAATTATAGATATTTTAAGTTAAAAATAGAATTAAATTCTACGGGTAAATTAATATTTCAAATGTTAAATTATTCAGTTTTTTAAGCGTTATAGACGACGTGACAGTTTTGAATACCGTTTTAAATGCCAGGCACGCCAAATGAAAATGAAATTTTGCCAATTTTCAATTATTTAATAATTTTCTTAAAATCGACGTGAAAGTAAAGGGCCAATTTTTACGGCAATATTGAAGTCTTTTCATAAAATATATGCTGGACTTTAGACCTTTATGTTATGTTTTAGTGACTTTTCTGGCCTACTGTTTTTACCAATTCATTTGGCGTTGACCTTAATTGTGACAGTTTTTCTAGATATACAAGAAGAAAAGTGGAGAGTATTTTGACATGTAAATTACAATCCATTACGATTTTATAAAAGGGACTAATTCCCACTTACAATAGAAAATTTATCAGGATATCGTTAAACTATCCGGAAACCTTAACTTCTGCTCAGGAACACGCCAATTGAAATGATAAATAGGATTGCTCAAGTAGGATGTTAGAAGCTTAAATTTCAGAGCCCTTTGTATAATTGAGAGATAATTTCAGACAGATTGATTCTTTGACGTAAACATAAATCAGAAATAATAATTTTTAAATATTCAAAAATCATCATTTTCAATTAGCGTGCAGGAACTACACAAATGACTGTTTTTTATGACTTCAGTTTTTTAGCAAGTTTTTCTTAATCTATCCAGCTTTCCATTAAGTTAGATAACAAAAAATTTATGATGGAGAAATTTTCACTTTCAATCAACAATTCCCGGAAACACATTATCAGCAATATTTCCTACAAAAATAAACACTCACAAATAAACCGCTCATCATCGGTCTGATTGGTGCCAACGGTTTCTATCCGAAACTCTGATAACGATTTGGCGAATGACAACTGCGCGTCTGATAATTCTGTAAACATGCCGATTGCGCGACAAAACCATCATCGTCAACAAACTCTTGGTGCACATGACGAGCTCGCGGCATTGCGATTCGATTATTTTGATATTCTTGTAAGCCTCTTCAAGCGCAACCTCGTGATCATGCAGGTTCTGACGAAACCACGGCGAATCCGATATACAATCGGAAAATTCGAGCGCCCTCAGCACCATTCTGGCCCGACGGTCTCTGCAAAACATCAATAGCGAGTCGAATTCATTTGAAATCGAATAAAAAATAAAATAAAGGAAACATTTGGTTTTCGCCTAATCCTGGAGCTGCCTCTTGAGAATTCGTCTCGTTCTCAACCCTAAGATATATCTATGTTTATGCTACACTACCATATAATCTTCGGGTTTTCTTCTTCTTCTTCTTTTCTTTGTTTTCTTCGCACAGCAAATTGTGCTGCCTAGCAAACTCAATTGGGATAGAAGATGAGATCATAGAAGAGACGCACAAAAAATAAACAAGTAAAAATGATGACGAATTTCTTCAACAAGAAAGAAGGCGAATAAGAAGAAGAAGAAGTTTATTCAATAATTTTTCCGCGAGGTTTTTATCAGTGAAAAATTATTATATTGATCGGGGCACAAATAATATCGTCTCTTTTTCGTTTTTATTATCGAGTGCCATTGATCGAAGATATCGATCAGTTGGGGGCGAATTATTTATAATTTTAAATAGATGTAATTAATTGATAAACAACAACAGCAACAAAAACAACAACAACCAATAATAATAAGAAGAATAAATAACAAGTGTTCCCCCTTCATGTTTCAAGAATGTTGAGGAGAGGAAGTGGGGAATAAAATAAAAATATTAGCAGAAGCCACAAGTTGGATCTCAAATTTCAACTGTGTTTACAATAAAAAAGAATAAATAAATAAAACTGTGTCTTTGCAAAATTATGAAGGGAAGAAAAAACTGATATGCAATAATTCTGCCATTAGGATTAATTGGATAAACTTTTAGAAAAAATAACCCACAGTGGATTTATTAAAGCCTAGAGCATAATATTAATAAAATTCATAGTCTAAAACAATTATATTCCTATAAATATAACCATTCACGATATAAAATGCCTAAAAATAAACAACGGAAAATGAATGGAAGAGAAAACTGATATGCAATAATTCTGCCATTGGGATTAACAAGGTAAACTTTTATAATAGAATAACCCAAAGTGGATTTATAAGAGCTTAGACTATAATATTAATAGAATCCATATTCTAAAAAAATTATATTCCTGTAAATATAACCATTCACAATAAAAAATGACTAAAAATAAACAACGGAAAATGAATGGAAGAGAAAACTTATATGCAATTATTCTGCCATTAGGATTAATAGGATAAACTATTGGAAAAGAACCCACAGTGGATTTATTAGAGCCTAGAGCATAATATTAATAAAATTCATAGTCTAAAACAATTATATTCCTATAAATATAACCATTCACAATAAAAAATGACTAAAAATAAACAACGGAAATAAATGGAAGAGAAAACTGATATGCAATAATTCTGCCATTAGGATTAATTGGATAAACTTTTAGAAAAAATATCCCACAGTGGATTTATTAAAGCCTAGAGCATAATATTAATAAAATTCATAGTCTAAAACAATTATATTCCTATAAATATAACCATTCACGATATAAAATGCCTAAAAATAAACAACGGAAAATAAATGGAAGAGAAAACTGATATGCAATAATTCTGCCATTAGGATTAATTGGATAAACTTTTAGAAAAAATATCCCACAGTGGATTTATTAAAGCCTAGAGCATAATATTAATAAAATTCATAGTCTAAAACAATTATATTCCTATAAATATAACCATTCACGATATAAAATGCCTAAAAATAAACAACGGAAAATAAATGGAAGAGAACTGATATGCAATTATTCTGCCATTAGGATTAATAGGATAAACTATTGGAAAAGAACCCACAGTGGATTTATTAGAGCCTAGAGCATAATATTAATAAAATACATTATCATAGTCTAAAACAATTACATTCCTATAAATAAAACCATCCACGATATAAAATTCCTAAAATAAACAATGGAAAGTGAATGGAAGAAAAAAACTGATAAGCAATAATTCTGCCATTAGGATTAAGAAGGTCTCAACTTTTATTGAAAAAAATAACCTACAGTGGATTTATTAAAGCCAAGAAGACAATAAAATTCAATTCAAAGTATTACAAATCTACCATTTACGATATAAAATGCTTAATAAGTGAATGAAATAGGAAGTTAATTTGCAAAACCTCGGTCATACCTAAAAAGATTTTCCTATAATGGATAAAAAGTGGAATAAAGGGAACATAATTAATAGTAATACATATAATATATATTAATATCCATGTAGGTGTAATAAATACAATGTTAAATAATATCAAAACAAGCGGAAATTAACTTGCACGGTCACAATTGGATATAAAACAAATATCTTGTAAGTTTTTATTATTACGTAACGTCTGGCTGATTGGGGGAAAATGTTCAAATGCGAATGTCTTTGTTCTATCTTTAAAAACGCTAAATAATATAAAAAATAAAACAAAAAAAGAATGGAAGAGGAAGTTGTGAGTCATTGTTTCGTCCACTATAAGATAATTTTTTGTTATTTTAAAAATAAAATAGACAATAGGCACTATTAGGTTCAGTGGGATTAATAAACTAAAATTCATAAATTGTATGTTTCAATGAATCATAGTTATAATATACAATTAAAAGCTGAAACTAATAATATTTTAAATGACAGAGAAAATCATTTGTAATTACCACGGCCATTATGAGATATTTCGGGTTTTACTCTTAAATAGACAGGAATAACAATAATAACAAACAATAATTTATTTCGCATTATATTAGCTATACAATATAATACCAATCAATTCTATTTAATATTCAATACATTTGTTTTGTTTATAATATTTTTAAAAAAATGATGAAATGGACTAGAAAATTATAAATTCACTTCCACGGCCTTGCAATATAATTAAGAGTATTATTATTTATATATAAAGTGTATAAGATTATGATAGTTAATGGTCACATCAATAGAGTTTATCCAATATAATTGGAAGTGTAAAAATAAAAGAACTAATAGAATGAAATTAAAGGGCATTAGAGGATTAAAGACATAATTGGAGATATTAAAAAGGTGCGCAATGATTTTATCAAAGAATGTTCAAAGGGAAACCGATGGGTTTTATGGAAGAGACTAGGTGACAAATAAGAAATTAAAAGAGAGGAAGTGGAGGCTCGAGTTTTACGAAATTTCCTAGCTGATTAATAGTTTCTGATCGCTTAATAATGTTTCCCTAAATGGATTTTTATATAGATTTGTGATTATTTTATTTCCACTGTATTTAATTGACATGCAAACAATTATAAAAACTACACGAGACCAAAGTTTTGATTTATATTAACGTTTTAAAAGATTTCACCGACAAATTTCAATTTTATAAGACTCGAAACACATTGTACCGACGATAAAAGTTTGATATTCCAATGTTACATGTTAAATATTGCTAGATATAAGAGTTTTGATATTTTAGATTCTGCTGAAATTGTTGATTCTCGTAAAATAAGCAATATTTCATATTATATCCAAGTTTTAAAACATTTTATCGAGTAGTTTTAATTTTATAGGGGTCTAAACCCAAGAATTCGCTTGATTTTCCACAGTCTTACGTCTTACAAAGATGACAGGATTTTAGTTAGGACTTTTCTTTCCTTTATAGATATTATATTTGATATGTAAATCCCATGACGAAAAGCCTTAAAATAGCGTCACTATTTGAAACCCAGCTATGTCAGTTTTGGCATTTTTCCAAGTTTTTCTTCGGACCATCGAATTTGACTCGTAGATTTATAAAAAATTAAAATATTCCTCGATGGATTTGGCCCAAATTTTGATATAATGTTAAACAAACCGCATTTATTAAATATGCAAAAAATCTAATCTATCCATAAATCGAAAATATTGTTTGGGACCATCGAAATTGCTGAAAACTTGACATGTACCTTGAACAATTATCCCATTACAGAATTGTCTCAAATTCGGCTATAACATACAAAACACATTACTAAACCACTCTACAAAATATTATAAAAATCCATCGACAAAATTCGCAAAATTTGTCGCATTGAAAGTTTCAAAAAATTATAATGGTCCCAACGAATTTCATAACAAAGTTGAATTTATTCTTATCAAATTCTCCTGATTTTTTCACAATAGTTGATACTTTTATTTCTATCAAAAGAAAATGGCAGGGTTCTTAAAATGGGAGACATTTAAAATAAAGTGGGCGGAGCCTAAATGCAAATTCCGCGCAAGATCATGGAAATTATAATAATATGGGTATCAAATGAAAGCTTATCAGCTGCTTTATTCAAATGTATTGACTATTTACTTGTGACTTCTATGTTTCATTGACTTTTTAAAACTCATGGTCCATGAAAATTATTTAAAATAGATAGAGACTCGTGTTTTTCCATTAAATGAAGTAACAAAAAATCAATATAGAGTTGCTTAAATAAAATGAAAAGAATCTTTACCAAAAAATGTTAATAATTAATCCAAAATAAGCGAAATTCATTTGAAGAGTTTCATACCTTTACAGTGAAAACGAGCACAATTCGAGAAAATAGAGCAAAAAATCGAAATAAAAATTGGAAAAAGAAATCAACTCTCTTGTAAACACAAATATACACAAATTCGATGCAAAATAGAAATTGAGAAGAAGATGGAGAGATGCTGACTGGAGCGGGCCGCTGGTCGGAGAACGAGGGCGAAGATGAACCAAAAGGGTGCATGTTGTATATCATCATCATCATCATTATTGCAAGACAACAAAGTTGTTGTTGTTGTTGTTGTTGTTGTTGTTGTTGTTGTTGTTGTTGTTGTTGTTATTTCTTTTTCGCACCAAAAACGGACAGCCGAATGATTGAGGACAGTGAAACGAGAAGATTCGGCGGCTCCGTCTGAGCAAACGACTCATATTGAAAGAAGAAAAAGAAACAAAAAGCCAATATTCGGACGCGATTTTTCAGTTACTCTAACCACAGAAAAGGCTTGCAATCTTCAATTTTTCAAAATCTACAAATCGGCTCAACTGCAGATCTCAATGAAACCAGTAACACACTGTAAAACAGTTCTTATATTTAAATTCAGCAACAGATACGCTTTTATTTGATACCCATATTGTTATGATTTCCATGATCTTGCGCGGAATTTGCATTTAGGCCCCGCCCACTTTATTTTAAATATCTCCCATTTTAAGAGCCCTGCCATTTTCTTTTGATAGAAATAAAAGTATCAACTATTGTGAAAAAATCAGGAAAATTTGATAAGAATAAATTCAACTTTGTTATGAAATCCATTGGGACCATTATAATTTTTTGAAACTTTCAATGCGACAAATTTTCGAATTTTGTCGATGGATTTTTATAATATTTTGTAGAGTGGTTTAGTAATGTGTTTTATATGTTATAGCCAAATTTGAGACGATTCTGTAATGGGATAATTGTTCAAGGTACATGTCAAGTTTTCAGCAATTTCGATGGTCCCAAACAATATTTTCGATTTATTGATAGATTAGATTTGTTGCATATTTAATAAATGCAGTGTGTTTAACATCATATCAAAATTTGGGCCAAATCCATCGAGGAATATTTTAATTTTTTATAAATCTACGAGTCAAATTCGATGGTCCGAAGCAAAACTTGGAAAAATGCCAAAACTGACATAGCTGGGTCTCAAATAGTGACGCTATTTTAAGGCTTTTCGTCATGGGATTTACATATCTGTCGATTATATAATACCTATAAAGGAAAGAAAAGTCCTCACTAAAACCCTGTAATCTTTGTAAGACGTAAGACTGTGGAAAATCAAGCGTATTCTTGGGTTTAGACCCCTATAAAATTAAAACTTGTCGATAAAATGTTTTAAAACTTGGATATAATATGAAATATTGCTTATTTTACGAGAATCAACAATTTCAGCAGAATCTAAAATATCAAAACTCTTATATCTAGCAATATTTAACATGTAACATTGGAATATCAAACTTTTATCGTCGGTACAATGTGTTTCGAGTCTTATAAAATTGAAATTTGTCGGTGAAATCTTTTAAAACGTTAATATAAATCAAAACTTTGGTCTCGTGTAGTTTTTATAATTGTTTGCATGTCAATTAAATACAGTGGAAATAAAATAATCACAAATTTATATAAAAATCCATTTAGGGATACAGAAACTATTAATCAGCTAGGAAATTTCGTAAAACTTGAGCCTCCACTTCTTCTCTTTTAATTTCTTATTTGTCACCCCCCTACATTAGATTTCTGCACCTCAAAAAGTCATTGAAACGTAGAATAATTTTAAACTATAAGAGAAATAGATTCTCTTACCGAATAACACAATTTGAGCAGCTTTACTGAGCTCCATCTTTAAACGATTCATAAATAAAAAATAATAAATTTTATCAAAGAAATTAAAAATCCTTCGATGGACTCTGCAATGTTTCCCCTAACAAATAAATGTTTGCTAATTACACACCAAATGAAAATTATAATTTTGCAAAGTCTTCTCTTAAAATAGTTCCAGGACTGCAGATTTCCACGATATTTAAATGACTTTTATGAGCTTCTGTTTTTAGGAACTCACTTTGCGTGTAATTATAAATTAATTATTATTATAATATAATGTATGTGATGGAATTATAATATAAAAGCTTAAAAACTTTTATAAAAGTAATTATAAAAATCATTGACTGAAACAAATATTTAGGATCAATCATCGTCGAATCATATCATCGAAAGTTCCATCAAGAAATATTTCATTATTTCGATGTTCTTTATTAATTCCAATAAAAATTATTTACATAAACAAGATAATGAATGTCTCATTAGATTGCTCATATGCTCCAAATTGTATAATAACTATTTTCTCTAAAATCTCTAAAATTCTTTAAAAAAAAATTTTCCAGCATGGTAGCCGATACTGTACTTTGTTCAATTGTTGATAATCAATATTGGTTTTCATCATTTTACGCCCTAAAAATTAGTTTTAAAGATTAACCGCATGGTTTTCACGTAAAATTTTAACATAACATTAGCATTAAATTTCTCTTAAATTTGCTCTCTTTAATTATTTATAATTGATAATACTTAATATTAAAAAGAAAGCGATGCGCCTTTCCTGCGTTACTGTACATTTTTTAGCCGCGAAATTTTTTATTTTTTTTGCTTTCATTATTTTATTTGAATGTTTTTCTTTGATTTATATTCATATTCATATTAGTTTTAGTTAATATAAGCAACATTCGAATTAACCGCCGAGTTCGACACTGTGAACTGCCTTCGAAGTATTCGACGGATTCTATTGCGAATTGTTTTATTCAAGAGGATATACAAGACGAACGGAAGACCTTCAAATACGAATTCATTTTATGGTATGATTAATATTCCTACCTGCACTTAATTGATAGGATATATTGCTAATATGTAAGAGCAGAATGGGCGGCTCGTCCAAATGAAAGCTAATCACAAACAAGATCGCGGGAGTTGAATAAATGAGAGCAATCATGATCGATTGGGTCATCAGCTGCAAATGGCTCAATTAGAATGCTCGCAACAACTCGAACCAACGTGTTTCTGCGAGATGCTCGCTATCGACCAATAATTCTCATAGTTCTTGTACATAAAAAAGCACAAAAGACTGTAAATGGTGATGAGCACGACGCAAATCGTCGAGTTGTGATTGATGAGAAGTTTATTCTCGAACACGTACTCCGATTCGAGACCATTCAATGGCGTAAACATTGGTGCAAGGTATAAGCTGTTGAATAATGCTGTATCGTAGAAAATGGAACCAGTGAGTCCATAGAGGAAACAAAGGAAGAGGATCAAGTAGGTTTTCCAATGGTCCTGCAACGATTCTACAATGATGGCTTGTTTTCAGGGTTTGCTACGTGGAAGAAGATTGAGAAGACTTGCGGGCCTTCCATGACATCGATGAGGCGATTGAAGGCGAGGAATACGCATGCCGATGTGCCAGAGAGCCATTGCACTGAAACTTGGTCAGTAGAATTAGGATTGGTTAAGGTTTATTTTATTTATAAAACATTTGGAATAGAGCTCAGAGAAATTGCTCAGATATTGTATAATTTAATCTGTGCTTGTTAAAGTGATCGGAAAAAAATGTGTAATGAAAGTTGTCGTGGTGTCTGACCTTATATTTAATTAAGACAGCGAGTTTTGAGAGTAACTAGTAAGAAGATTGCCTAAAATGTTTGTCAGCTAAAAATTTCCATTCGAAGTGGAAAAATATGGATGTAACGTCTGTTTGTTTCGAAATGGAATATTTTGTAAATCACAGTCTACCTATTTAACATTTTGTGTACACCTTTCTTCCGGAGGAGTTCAGAATTGTAATGAACGGGATATAAATGAAGCTGACGAAATGGGAAATAATTTCAGAAGATAATAGTAAATGAACGTGGAAAGAAATTTGTAATGTGGTGAACAAGAAAGAAACTATCGATTGGCATGGATGGACAAATTGGAATATGAGGGTTCAAGAGTGACCATTGAGAACTGTGACGCATGCAGGCTTCGACAATGATTGAATTGTAAGCATCACAACATTTTCACTTAAAATATCTCGATGAAGGAAAACTGTTTTTTAACAAATCGAATGAAGATTGTCCAACAGAGCCACGTGAGCATAGAAAATTCCAGTTATGAGAAGATAAGAAACCAAGAATACGGAACCTCGTCCATCACTGGTAAATTCTTACATTAGATTGTGGTTCTCCCGAATTGTTTTGTTTCACATTTTCCTTTGGGGATTAACCCACGGTGGAACCGCTAAAATCAATGTACATGGAGACACCATCCACATCCCGCTCAGGCGAGGAGTTCGCCAAGGTGATACGTCGTCGCCGACGCTTTTGAATTGAATTTTCCGACGATGTTCTCATTATCGGCAGCTCATCCGATGAAATTGAAAACAGGCTCAAAGCTATTAGGAAGACAAGCACTCGACACGGCTTAGAGATAAACACGAGCAAAACGGTTATTATGCGCAATAGCTATGCAGATAAAGGGGATATCTACTCTAACGGCACAAAGTTTCCTAACTCCCACGGACCCCGATATTTGGGAAGCTGGATAACCGATGGCTCACTCGATGAAGAAATAACGAGACGCTGCAAAGCTGCATGGACGTCATTCTCCAAATGTAGACCACTTCTGGCTCATTTGGACAGAAGAAGAATCAAAGAACTCATCCTACAGAATGTCGTTCCGGCTCTCTTGTATGGGTGCGAAAGTTGGTCCATCTTGAAGAAGGACAGAGGTCGACTACAACGTTGTGCAGATTCGATTTGTTTCTATGCCGGGTGCGATGATTTTGACGGGGGTGTCATTGTGGATAAGAAGAAGAAGATGAAATGGGCTGGCCATATCGCACGGATGCCACCACAAAGATGGTGTAAAATCATTACAGAATGGGACCCTCGATGTGGCGTTAGAAGCAAAGGAAGGCCGAAGGAGCGTTGGGCAGACTCGATTCGCAAATGGGTATCCTACTATGTGCACGAAACCTCCACCAGACGAATTAATTGAAGAAGAAGAATAGGAATCCTTGAGAAGAAAGTGGCTTGTTCGACAATGGCGAGGCAGAGCCACGACGTCTGGAGAGAGATGGTCCGCAACCTTCACAGTTGATACGGGCTAATCAAGTAATCAAGTAATCTTCGAATGACTAGCAACGTAAACACACACACGACGCACTCAGAATGACGACCGACAATCAAGTAATCAAGTAGTCAAGTTTGGAACTGAACAAAAAGCGTATGGAAAGTCGCAAGATGATCCGCCATCGGATTGGTTTTTCACATTTTAAATACAGACTGGGGTGTCACGGAAATCTTTTTTTTTCAAACGTACGACAGAAAACGAAAATGGAATTTTTTTGTAACGGACAACGGAAAACGGAAATGGAACTCAAAAAACGACGGAAACCAGAAAACGGAAAATGGAATTCCGCGCAACCCTGGTTGCAATCATTGCGAATGATATGGAACGAAGAATATCGATTTTGGCACGACTGGCGAAGGGACACGGACTCGAAATTAATCCTCCTTTAGCAGGAGAAATTGCAAAGCGAACGAAAGATGCGTGGGCATCATACGGGAAATACAAACTACTCTTCATGCACATTGACCATAAGGAAAAGAGGAAGCTCATGATGTGTTATTGCTGCTTAAACTAATCATTTGGCCGTGCAAGTGCTATCGATCCAGTCATGGTAAGCCCTCTTGCTGGTTTTAAGTAGTTTACAGCGTCTCAACTCCAAACACTACTCTTCGGGTCGCCATACTATAAGGAGAGTCGGTGGTTTGTTTTAAATATCCCCACAATAATTTGGTGGACTTTGAGTTTTAATTTCAACATTAACATTGGATTTGAATTGTGAGTTGACAAGATTAAAGCTCAAAAGATTAATTGTGGCTGAAATCATTTCGAGTTTAATTTAATGAGAAACTGACATTTGAATTCAGACGAATGTCTCATTAATTAAATATGAAAACGAACCCATGGTAACCTTGCCGACGATGGTCTCGATGATCGGGTTCGTGCAATAGACGGCTCCATTGAAGGCGGCAATGCCGAACCAGATGGCGACTCCCCACAGCTCGCTGAACTCGATGCACCCGATGAAGAACATTATCTTGTAGCACGAGTTGTTGTACAAGTCCTTGGAGCGCATCACGTAGAGCACCGGAGCTCCGACGAGCTGCAACCAACCGTTGAATCATCGATGCTGGATTGCGAGCAAACCAGAAAGAAGCAGCCGCTGACGAGAGAATAGGCGGCGAACAGCTTGTCCGAGTGGCCCGTCTGGTACCACTCGTCGATGGACTTGTGCGAGCAGCGATACCTGAATGCCGCCACTTTTGACGTACTTTGTCGCTAGTTGGAATTACCTCGCGGGCTCGTTTCCGCTCAGGATTGTTAGCAGCTCATCGACGTGCCGAGGAATCATGTTGAATGCAGAAAAATGCGAGAAAAGGTTTTACTTGATGCGCAATCCCCAGAGGATTAGTGGGAGGGTTACCTTGAATCGTCATCAATGTTTATGATAATTAAATAAATAATTAGTCGGAAGATGAACGTTTATAAATAGAAAGTGCAGAGTTATTTTGTGGGAAGTGTGTTTTGCTAGAAAAGCAAGTGGAACGGAAATCAAGAAATCAACAGAACATGAAAGTAATCACTGTTTGTTAGGAGTCTAAACTGGGTTATTGTCAATTTTAGTTATTAATAAGTTATTTTTGAAGCTTTATTTTATATAAATTCAATATATTATTTAACAAAAGCCACAGTCGAGCTCAGTACAGAGTTTGATCCCGTGAATCGCTTGCAAAGGAGTCGTTTAACCCGATTGCGAATTGTTTTATTCAACAGGATATACAAGACGAACGGAAGACCTTCAAATACGACTTCATTTTATGGTATGATTAATACTCCTACCTGCACTTAATTGATAGGATATGTTGCTGATATTAAGGAGCAAGTCTGGAGGGTTTTTCATATGCAAAGTGATGGCGAACAACGATGCGGGAGTTGAATAAATGAGAGCAATCATGATCGACTGAGTCATCAGCTGCAAATGGCTCAATTAGAATGCTCGCAACAACTCGAACCAACGTGTTTCTGCGAGATGCTCGCTATCGACCAATAATTCTCATAGTTCTTGTACATAAAGAAGCACAAAAGACTGTAAATGGTGATGAGCACGACGCAAATCGTCGAGTTGTGATTGATGAGAAGTTTATTCTCGAACACGTACTCCGCTTCGAGACCATTCATAGGAAGGAATATCGGCGCCTTGTAGAAACTATTGAATAGGATCGTGTCATAGAAGATGGAACCGAAGAGGCCATAGGATAAGCACAGGAAAAGGATGAAATGCGTTTTCCAATGGTCCTGAAAAAATGTTGGCTTTTTTGGCGTTTTGTATTTGCTTGAGACGTGGAAGAATGTCGCGATGACTTGTGGACCTTCCATGACATCGATGAGGCGATTGAAGGCGAGGAATACGCACGCAGATGTGCCAGAGAGCCATTGCACTGAATAATTAATATCATTTCTATGCGGTGATTTACAGAAAACGTATAAAAATTCAAAAATCGACTCGTTTGCCGAGCGGAAAATTACTCATCTGACAGGAGACTGATTGCAAGAAAAGGTATCGGGGAATCGCTATGGAGAATGGTTCATTTTTCTAACAGTTTCACACCAAATTGAATGGTTAAGTTGGCGGCTTAGAAAAGATGCTCATTTTGTAAATTTTGGCAAGAAACGCATGTTTTTAGATTGTTTAAGACGGGCTAGTAACAATGAGGTGTCAAATTATATGAAACTAATACGTGTAAATTAATAATACACGGTTAAATATTGACAAAATCGTAATTTCTATTTGGCGTGCAGTTTTCTTGCAATCGGGTTATACGAAACCCTAACAAAATCCAATTCCCCTATAGACTTTTTAATATGCGGAACGGGGAAGTATTTTGTTTTTTTTTTTGTCAGAAGGGAAGCCACAGTCGTTTATGCACATCTATGATCTTAACTTTGTCTTACAATTAGAGAAAAATATTTTTTTTTTTTTTTAATCTATTTCATATATTGTGCGTTTGTCAATTTATTTTTCACGCGTCTAGTACACATATGCACTCCAGTGCCACGATTAATGCGTATCTTGCAAAAAAGTGTGGACAAATTGCCAAACCACGCCCTTCTCTTTTTATTTAAATTCTTTGTTTTTTTTTAAGAATTTTAAAAACGTTTTTGAATCTTAAAACCAATTAATAAACCATTAATAAATTATTCTTAAACATTCTAAAAACAAATTAAATCAAATTCGAGGAAGTTATGATTCTAAAAATATAAAGAATTTAAATAATAAGTGAAGGGTGTGGTTTTGCAATTAGTCCACACTTTCTTTGCAAATTGCACAGCTGTCGAGGCAGTGGAGTGCATATGAATTATATTTGCAGCTTTAGATAGCACTCAAATTCAACCGAAATAATACAATTCTATAATTTCTTACGTAAGCCGCTATCCGAGGCCGCAAATTGGGAAAAAAACGGTGTTAATAGGTGAAATATTATTATTATATTGGGTTGAGGAATAAGTTGGTAAAGTTTTTATATTATTTTTTGTTTTACAACGATTTTCTTGTGATTTGGGAAAGTGTTTATATTTATGTTGTAGCGTTTTTTTCTGCTCTACAAAACTGTGCTTTTAGTTTGTTCTGAAATTTTAAATTTTCATCATTTTTCAGGCTGAGAAATGAACTATCCAGGAGGCAAAAATCACCATTTTCGACATCTGCTCTTCTTCGAAAGCAAAATGGAACCGAAAACCTCTCGGGAAATATTCCGTGTGTATGGAGAAGGTGTCGTAGGCGTGTCTTCTGCACAAAAATGGCGACTTTAATCTTGAAGACCTTCAGAATTAGACGAAGAGAATCTGAAAGAACTATTGAAGGAAGATGGTCGCCAAACAAGTCGTGGATTTGCCGAAAAAAATGAAATGTGATTGAAAGACTATTGTTAATCATTATTCTTTGCCGAAAAACTCCATGGATACCTCATGAGCTCAACGAAAATCGCAACTGGTCATGGGCACATGGTCATAAACAGCGATTTTTGTACCGAATCGTCGCGGGAGATGAAAAATGTTACATGTACGTCAATCTGAAGCAATGAAAGGACTGGGTGGCTCCAGGAGATACGCCAAAGCCGAGAGTCAAGCAAGATCTTCATTCAAAAAAGCGGCTGATGGAACTGGGAGGGCATACTGCAATGGGAAATGCTCTAAAGAAACGCCACGGTCAACAAGGAGCTCTATGTTTTCCAGCTAAGCCGCTTATATGAGGCTATTCGACTGAAAATACCCGATCGACAAGGCCAAATAATCTTCCTCCGCGACAACTCAAGGACGCATACTGCACAAGTCGTCAAAACCGCTCCGCTCAATAAAATGGGATAGTTTGGGATGGTTCAGTGGTTTTAACTAGAAGAATATAACTTCCAGATTATAATCGAATAAAGTTGGATTCGTAGACAACAGAGATGGACGGAATTTCGGAATCCGGACGTATTCAGTGTTCCACGTTCTTATGAAAAGTGCATTTTCGAAAGTCGGAATCACAAAAACGGTATACTTGAGCACGCCAACTGCAAAAGTTTCAGAATATATGAATTTAAGCCGTCCATTCAAATTAAAGCGGTAATATTTTTCTGATAGATAGTTCTGTGAAGGGGAAGGAATAAACCATCTACGATTACCACCGTTCCACCCACAATCAAATGGACAAGCCGAACTATTTGTCGATACGTTTAAGAGAGGATTGCTGAAGATGAGAGGAGAAGGACCTCCAGCTGAAGCTTTACAAACGTTCCTGAAGTTTTCCACCTATCACCCGCAGAGAAGTTTATCGGACGCCGAATTCGAACAGAACCGGATCTGTTATCACCGAGCAGAATGCCGGAAGCGCAACAAGAAGATGGAGGGACAGTTCAACGTCAGACATGGTGCGCGAAGAAGAACGTTTGATGTCAACGAGCCAGTCTACATTAGAGACTACAGATGAAGGTACCCCCAATGGATAACTGGATCCATCGTCGCAAGAAATGGAAGCGTTCTATTTCAAGTGAACCCTACGAATGGGAAATTTTTGACACGCCAGGCCACCCAACTAATACATCGACAAGGGGATGAGCCGAACCATGCTAGTGGAATTCTAGCACGAGAACAACAACGCTGCCGCCGTCACCGCAACCAATTCCGAACATTGAACGACGAGAAGATCGAGCCGCGTTCCGAAACCAGTCACTCATCTTCAAGTGGACCCCAGACGACGCCGATATTTATATAATTAATTATTGTACTTGTTGTCGTTGTTGCCCGTTAGCTTCTCCTTATAACAAGAGGAGGTGTTGTGGCAAAATTGTTAATGCCACATAATAGGTCACCTTTCCACGAGTGACTTCTTAACTTTTTAATAATAGTTACGTATGCCACGTCACACATGACTCAGATATTTTACTATAAATATGTAGCCCAACCAGTCAATAGGGGATCTATTCCTTACTTGTACCTGTTGTAGAATACATCTATTATTCATCCACTGTCATCAACTTCGTAACAATATTAAATCAGAATTTGCCAATATTGGAAATCGAACATTTCATTTGGCGTGGTTTTGGCTGAATTCCGCCCCATCTTTGGTAGACATATGACTTACTCACTTGGAGACTAATTTCATAGAAATATTGGTTGCTTATCATTGTGTTTTGATAAGTTCAACTGCCCTGATAGGTATAATCATTTAAAAAATGTGCCGCGCAGCTCATAAAAACAACAAAACAATTATCGAGACGTGATAATCCCCGAGAGGCCTGTTGATTATATAATTGGCATCAAACATCTTTGTGCATTTATTTTCTATGTTAGTAATGAGAATGACGGGAAGGTTTTATCAGAGAAATGATGAAGGTGCAATCTGAAATATGCTTCTGAGATTGGAAATGATTGAAGATTTTTGCTCATCTGATGGGATTTTGCTTTCTTGGTAGAACGTTGTTTAGAGAAGCACATTGTTCTCATATTTTCGTACTTGGTTGGGATACTGAGAATTATTCTCTTATCGAGAAGCGGACAAACACTCCCAAAGGCGACGGCTTTCTAAACGCCTTTTTGATTTCATCACGTAATCAAATTTGATTTCAAAAGCACACTATAATTGTGGCGTGGGCATCAGAGATGGGCGGAATGTGCAATTTTTGAATTTCGGAATGGAAAAATGGCCGCAATCCAGAATTCCGCCCATCTCTGGTGAACATCAACGAATATATTTTAATGAAATTTCGGTAATAATAGTCAGCCAAACGATTCAGTTAACATTTGATTGATTTTTTTGGTTAAATTAATGCCTAAAATGTTAAAATGAGACGGCCATTTTCATATTGCTTGCGAAAAACATTATTTCCGATATTTTTAGGTGGCGTGTATTAAGAAATTTTAATTTTTTTTCAATCATTTGTTAAAATTTTGCGAAACTCGTCATTCGAAAATTGTTGACTCGATTCACAATTTTCACATTTTCGCCATTTTTAGAGAATTTCATTGGTTTTCACGTGCAGACGTAGTTTTAGATATTTTTAAAATTATTCTTATTATTAAAGAAGAGTAGGTAAACTACCTTAAAAATTAACATTGAACTAATTAAATGAAGATTGGCTAAAATAGTTTTTTTCTTACATTTTTTTTTAAATTTATCTTTTTATTTTACCAATTTTTAAAGTCTAATGTGGTTTGGTTTAAATATTCCCACAATTTAGATGAACTTAGAAGCTTCAATTTGAACATTACAATTGGATTTGAATTGTGAGTTGACAAGATTAAAGCTCAAAAGATTAATTGTGGCTGAAATAATTTCGAGTTTAATTTAATGAGAAACTGACATTTGAATTCAGACGAATGTCTCATTAATTAAATATGAAAACGAACCCATGGTAACCTTGCCGACGATGGTCTCGATGATCGGGTTCGTGCAATAGACGGCTCCATTGAAGGCGGCAATGCCGAACCAGATGGCGACTCCCCACAGCTCGCTAAACTCGATGCACCCGATGAAGAACATTATCTTGTAGCACGAGTTGTTGTACAAGTCCTTGGAGCGCATCACGTAGAGCACCGGAGCTCCGACGAGCTGCAACCAACCGTTGAATCATCGATGTTGGATTGCGAGCAAACCAGAAAGAAGCAGCCGCTGACGAGAGAATAGGCGGCGAACAGCTTGTCCGAGTGGCCCGTCTGGTACCACTCGTCGATGGACTTGTGCGAGCAGCGATACCTGAATGCCGCCACTTTTGACGGATGTTGCTGGTAGTTGGAATTACCTCGCGGGCTCGTTTCCGCTCAGGATTGTTAGAAGCTCATCGACGTGCCGAGGAATCATTTCTTATGTAAGAATGATTTGAAAACATTGTAATAAACGGAAAGCATTATTCCCAGGGGATTCGAGAACTGTGATTGTACCGATCACTTGAATTAATTAGTTGGTTTGTTATACATTATTATTTTGTTTTTTTAGTGACGATTAATTTGCACGAGTTTGATTTTTGAAATTAATTTAAACGGTTAAAAATAGCACTTGCTCATTGGCGTTGTTTTATTTTATTATGGATTCAAAATTCAGATAACAATGATCAAATAAATAAATTTATGTTTCCTAATTACATTTAACAACAAGATTGTCAATCTAAAATTGATAATCACTAAGTATTAATTTGGTTTGTTTGCATCGAATGTCGATGTGACTTGAAGATCGGTAGACTGCGTGGATCTTCTTGCCATCCGAGTTCTGTTGAATATTCCATAGATGCTCGTGGAAAATCGGCGAAGCTGGAAACTCGACTCGATTTGACTCGATTAATAAGCTTACCTGCATCTGAAACTGCTTGCGAATGTCCATCGCCGTCATCATGTTAATAAACGGGTCGGCAATCATGCCAACAATCCAGACAATCGCCGCCACGCTCGCCAATATCTCGACCTGCACAAATAGTGAGCTATTCAAGAATGTCTTACATGGCGATTTATCACCTTCGCCTTCAAATTGTTCGCATGAAAAAGTTTTGGTGAAAAAACGCACCCAAAGATGACAGATTCCTGAGATTGACGAGAGCCACGATGCAGACGATCAGAATTGGCACGTTGCCAACGGCGAATGTGCTCATATTCAAGCTGAGCTTCTCGAGAGTCTTCATGCTAATCGACTTGCCGCGAGTCATGACCAGCGACGATTTCCTCATCATCAATCGAAGCCTGCACGAGGACAATTAAATGGTTGGCAAACGAGAAAGTGAACTTGATGAGAATCGCACAATACAGCACCAGAACTGTGCCATAGCACATCGACAAACAAATGACGATAACGATGGCCAATGGCTGTTGGCATTTCTCGAATGAGCATCGGATGGGAGCAGTGTCGGGGTAGAAGAGAGTTGCTCCCCATAATCCCACGCATATCTGCAAGAGGATGTGTGATGAGCGATGGAAACATCCGACATACGGAGAGAGCAATGGAAATGAGCCAGATGAGAACTATGAGCAAATAGCAATATCGTAAGGAGAATCGCGTCTGGTACCATAAAGGATGAGCAACGGCTGAATAGAGGGAAATCGTAAGGCATGTGTACGTTCCTAGAAGTTTAATATTATTTTGGTTTGATATTCGCACTCTACTGCCAGGAAATCGCGCCGAATTGCAAAAGACTTTGCGCGGAACACAACTTTCACTTTATTAATTATTATTTAACGGAAACATTAGCTTAAATTTTGTATGGTTTTGGTTTTCAACATTATTTTGAAGGGTGGTTATTTTGGTTTAGCCTTTTGATTTTTAAACGTACACATTTCCTTCAAAAATTAAAAAAATCCACATAGCTCTTTCAAAATTTTTTTAATACTATTTTAAGTAGAGCAGAAAAGGTGTTTCTGTTAACTAATAATAATCTGGTTTCTTGTGCAATACGGGCACGATATCATGCCAGTGGAGTGTATTCGAAAGAAAAATATTAATTCGAGGGTTGACATCAGCACGCGGGCTAGAAGAATATTTCATTTTTTCATTTCATTTCGATTTGGCGTGAAAACTGGAATCCGAAACTCGGAATTCCGCCCATCTCTGATATACACTGTCAGAACTTGTCTCTTACTAGGGGAAAAACATCTAATCTACCGTAACGTGATGGGAGGGCTTTGAAAGTTTCAATATTTTAAGGTCCCGCACGGAATTCCAACAAACAGGGTACCTCCCACTCACTGAGCGGCACATTATTTTTTTAAATTCTATTTTCACGTACCAGTTACCGATAAGAAGTTCATCGAACCAACGAGGATGAAAATCATCGCCGACGTGTACATGAATCCACTCGTTTTCCAAACAATAATGACCACGTAAAGGAGAATATTGGCGACGAGAATCGAGATGGTACGGCTTATCAGGAACACTTGCTGCTTCTTGAATCTGAGCGTGTTTTTTTATGGCGAAAAGAAATTGATGAATTCGGAGCGCGTTTTCATACACGATGAGGGAAAGGAAAAAGAAACGATTTGTTTCCATCTACTCGTTGTTACCTTGACGGCGCTTTGTTAAAGAAATTGATTTGAATGAGCAGGTAGGAGATGTTGACGACGCACGCGACAGCCGACAGTACGATTGGCAGGATGGCGAGGAAATAGGTGCGGAACTCCTTTGCGCGGTGAACTTCCTGTAAGTTAAAATTGAAATTAACGTAAATCTCCTGGTTTAATATTCTTTATTGGGACCATCAAAATTTAGATACTGATGCACGTCACACGTAAATGCAAATTTTGTGAAGTTTTCTTTTTGATAGAGTGTAGGCATTTACATGTTTTAAATCTATCTACCATCAAGTTTTATAGAAAAGCAGCGATCTAAAACCTTAAATTTGGTATTTTGGGTGGCGTGCAAATGAAAACAATATCACGCCAAATCGAATTAACGATTTTGCGATTTTCAAACGTGTATAGAAATTTTTACGTCTTTATAACACAAAACTTTTTACTACAATTGGATTGAGCTTGTCTTAAACTACCTAAAAGTGTTAATATCTTTTTAAAAAGTTATATCTGAGCATGCCTACTGAGCACATTTTTGTACCATACAAGTTGGTGTGCAATATTTAAACGTGTATTATCCGACGTCTGTTTTAGCGAGGAAACTAAAAGACGAATCAAGACTGCGTGGAATGTTTTCACTAAGCTTATCTTGACAAAGAGAAATCTAAGGAAGAAGGTCCTTCCAGAATATGCTCCCGATTGTACTATACGGCGCGGAAACATGCACGTTGGAAAAAAAAACAGAAAATTCTACACAGCAACTTGGATCGTCAAATAATACAAAGGATGTTGAAGTGGTGGACGAAACGATTGACGGAATGGGTTCCTCGAGGTTGGACACGACAAAAACGAAGACCAAAAGCGAGATCCCAAATTATGTGCACGAGAAGTCCACGTCCAGAAACTCAAGAAGCCGAATCGGAATCCTGGAGACACGCCAATTCGAATGGAAAGAAAATGAGCTCAAAAAACGTTGCTGATATCTAGTATTTTGGAAAGATATTCATGTTTTTCGATAATTTAAGAAAAATCTGTCCAATTGGCGTAAGCAAAGTGTTTGTAGAGTACACGTAAAAGTTGTATGACGCGAGTAAAAATGAGAAAATTTCTATTGGCGTGCTGGAGAAGAAGGTTCGACTATTGCCGATTGGAGATCGCAGAGAGCTGGTCCGATTCTCTATAAGAGAATGACAAAGTGCTCCTAAGAGTATCCTAAGTAAGAATTTAAACGTGTATTATTCATTTATTTACAAAAACAGTCGTTTCAAGCTTACTTCAGGCAATAGTTGGCTAGCGAAGTGGTATTGTAATAAAATGAGCTCAGTAAACGTGCTCAAGTCGAACTTTTTGGAAAGATATTTATATTTTTGGTTATATTGCCTTATTTAGTAGTTTCGTGTTTATTTGAAAACATGAATTTTTTACAAAAAAAAATCTGGCATATTAGTTATCATCCCCACCCTTTATTTATGTTATTTTTTTTATGTTGCTATTATTTATTTTTATTACCTGTTACCTAGTTTATTTGGTTCTTTCTTTAGATTATTTATTTAGTTATTGTCGTGGTGTAGGTTAATGAAAAATCAGGTTTAAAGGAGCATTCCGAATAATAAAATGGTCTCGCTTGGACAGGTGTAGATTTAATTTGCAATTTGTTTCTTATTTCGCTTTTTTTATCACAATTTTGTTTCATTTTGTTTTCTCTTACTAAATTGGTTGTTAAATCAACATAATAATTATTATAATAACATTTTTGTATAATTTATTATATTTAGGATCGAAATAAGAAACAAATTGCAAATTAAATCTACACCTGTCCAAGCGAGACCATTTTATTATTCGGAATGCTCCTTTAACCCTGATTTTTCATTAACCTACACCACGACAATATAATTTTATGTTTAAGTTTTTAATTTTCATTATATTTTAATTTAATTGTAGTTTTAATCACGTGTTTAGTACACGTAGTGTAAATAAATAATAAATAAATAATTGCCACACTCCGCTGCCAAGAAACCGCGCCGCATTGCAAAATACTTATTATTTTTATTTTCAATATTTTATTTATTAGGTATCGTTTCATTCTGCAGAAATCCTGATAAAAAGAAATTCTTAGTACGTCAATTAATGTATTCGTTGTTAATATAAGTGACTTTTAAATATTGAAAATTAAAATGTTGAGTTTTTGCAATTGGTGTGAAGTCTTTTGCAATGCGGCGCGGTTTCATGGAAATAAGTGTATTTTCAAAATAGTTTTTTTGGTTTTAATTGTTTCGGAATCTTAGAATGTTTAGCTCCCATTTAGTACAAAGTATTATAATAAATCCGCAGAACGAACCCTCAAAAGAATGCAAGGCACCTGATCGGCGCTTATCGAACAATTTGCATATTTCTCATCCTTATTCGGTCGGAATATGTCGGAACAATTCTGAAATGGTCAAGAATGAAGATGAAAGATAATTGAAACTCGCCCGAAACACGAATGGAACGGCATACGAATTGTTCATAATCGAATTGTCATAATCGTTGAACAAATAGTGAAATGTGAAACCGATAAAACTGTAAAATCATCACTATTGATTTGGATTTGGATGAGGATTTGTTACTAATCCATTCTAGGCACGGAATTTGAAGTAGCAATAATATATTAGTGAGTATAATTATAATCTAGAGTTTGATTATTTATTGATTAATTGATAAACAAGCAGTAAGTGTACATTAGAAAAGGTTTTTTGTGTTTTTTTTAATAAAAAAATGAACGGAAGAATATAATTGGTGGAATCATTATTAGTTGAGAAAGAGAAAATAATAATAATAATTAAAATGTTTTTAGAGGCAAAATCAATTTTTTTCTTCGCCTTCCTTCATTGATGAATCATTCATTGGTGAGCAAATAAACTGTTCAGGTTATCGTTTTTGTGTATGATATGTTTATTTTGCATTTATTGAACTGATATTAAACTCTGCCAGTGCGAATTCTCTTTTTATTTTTTGTCCTATTCAGATTTAAATTATTTTCGCACGTCATAAATCGTTTCTTTTTTTTTGACAATGCAGACGCAAAAACATTCTGATAAGAATTTTTTCTATTTGAACGATTGATGTTAAATAGGTTCTCAGTCAAATTGTGTCTTTTGATTTTGCAATTCGCCTTGCGTTTGAAATAAAACTGAAATGTGATCAAGTGGGAGCTTAAAATGCTCGGAAATGAAGTCGCGCAATGAATCGTGGCTATCAAAATGAGTTTTTATCATCACCATTGCACTTCACTCACTTTTCTGATTCGAAAAACACCCAACATGACCGTAGAAGGTCGACATTGGTGGAAATACACAATGTGGGCGGGGCCTAATGGTCCAATATCTCAAAAGTACGGTAGATGGCACAATATGGGGCTCTAATGGGAGCTTGCAATGTGTTCTAATCAGTTTTCATAGATTTGGATCGATTAACTTTCAAAATTGAGTGAACACGTGAAGGACCATTTTAAGCATTAATTGTTATATTTCTTTCAGATTTTCACTATATTAATGATATGGATACGATAATTGAAAATAGATTGTTATGAGGATTCGAAGGACACCCAACATGTGGATAATCTAGCCGAATGTGGAAAATATTAAAATGGGCGGGGCTTAATGGTCCCATATCTCAAAATTACGGTAAGTAGGTCAATATGGGGCTCTAACGGGAGCTTATAATCTCCTCGATTCAATTATCCTAATCATGGATCAGTTGGGGAGATGAAAGGTGGGGTAATGGGCACACCAAATTGAATGGTTAACTTGGGGACCCAGAAAAGAAGCTCATTTTGCAAATTTCGGAAAGAAGCGCATGTTTTTAGATATTTTAAGACGGGCTGGTAACAATGACGTGTCAAATTATATGAAAATAATACGTGTAAATTAATAATACACGGTTAAATATTTACAAATAGTCATTTCGATTTGGCGTGTAATGGGTAAATTGGAACGAAGAACTTTAACCGCGGTGAATGGGTGTGGGCGCGAGGGGGAGCACAACACGACACTACATTCCTTGTTCGTTTAAACCGCTGATTGATGTTCAGAATCGCGATTGATGGTGTGATCCTCTGGGATAAGTTGCGCTGGGGTACAACTCAAGGGTAGAATTGAAATATCTTGGTTGTGTTTCATTTAATTTATAATTTATTCATTCATTCATCTCATAAAAATCTCTATAATACAAACAAATCAATTTATAAAGCCAATTCGACTTGCGGTGTTTCCTTCTTCGGCTCCAAGCTTTCCCTCAACTTCTTCAAATATTCTTCATCGAGTCCGTGGCTCTTCTCGATCATCTTCCTCACAATTCTCCTCTTCATTTGCTTCGTTTCATATTCTTCTTCCGTTTCCTTGAGCAGCCAATCATTGAACGGTGCAAATCTCTCGAAATCCGCCATTATCTTCGGATAATCGAGTGCACACTCGATAAGCTTCATGAAAGCAGTTCGGATATCCATGAACGGCTTCGTCACACTATTCATAATCGTCATTGTGAGCGCTTCTCCTCCCATCGCTTGATACCACTCGTGCGCCAGGTCGTCGTCGCCTAAATTGCTCATTTTTAAAACTAGAAGCTCGTAATTCTCGTTACAATTTTCAAACAGAACTATCGCCGCCTCAATGTGTCGCACTCGCAACTGCGCTGGTCCGTGATTCATCGCCGCTCCGAACGATTTGAGCACGCTCCGAATTGCTGCAATTAAAGATCCAACGACGCTCAGTTCATCCGCCTACCTTCATGGTCCCTCTCAATTATCTTCTTTGCTTCTTTCGTGTACGCCACATTCGCCAGCGTATCAAACGCCAACACTCGTTGCGAGGCGTCGAGCAAATCAAAGTGTTGGATCTGAATCCAATCACATTAACCTGAACCCTTAATCTCGCTCACCAGGTCGAACACAAAATTCACATGCTCCGGATACGCTTCAATCGTGTCTGCGTATTGCCGTGAAAGCTGTCCGAAGAATTTGATGGCAGCTGTGAATAGAAAACCGCCATCCGGGCTCATCTTCGACTCGACCATCATCTTATGAATCTGTCGTATTCACCAAATTATTTCGCAATTCTTGCGTCGCTCTTTCCTACCATCTCTGGCACCAACTCCTTTTTGAGTGCCATTGCACCATCGCGGCTGCTCAGTGCAATATCACCCAACAATTCAATGGCGGACAGCTGGGTAAGCACATCGTTGCGGTTTTTCGCGTCGGCTATGAGTTCACGAAGAATGGGTGTCATCTGATCAGAGTAGGTCGCGGACTTGAATGATTCGAGGAGCACCTAAATTTACCTCATTAACGTGATATTTTGCTGATTCTAAAGAAATGTGGGCGGGGCTAAATGGTCCATTAAGAAAAACTGACAGTATCCATAACAATATATAGATCTTAGGAGCTCGTCTACTCATAAACTACTGGAGCTATCCCAATAATCACAGACCTGATAAATTCGGAACCGATTCTCGGCCAACTTCTCGCCTTTCAACGCCTCCAATTGAAGCATCAACTCCTGTACGACCATGTTCACTTCCTTGGCAATAAGCCTGGCGATCGATTCGAAACATTCGGGTTCGTCTATCCGCCTGGCGAACGCTATCAACACCGCCTGGCACTGGCTCAGAACCAGCGCCTCCTGCTGGCTCTTGATCTTCCCATTGATCAGATTCGCCATCACGTCGACAACGTGCGAGTTCGTGTTCGGGATGGCTTCGAGCACAATTATTTGATATTTGGTGAGCAGTTTCTCCAATGGCATGTCGGCGATTATCATTGTGATGATGTCTTTGCATTCGATCCAGTCGATTCTAAAAACCGATTTTAATAGAAGAAAGGGATAATCGGTTGTGCATACTCTTCATGATCAAATCCAATTAATTTGTGCAATATTTCAGCTCCTTTTTCTTGAGTTCGTGTGTCCAGGTATTCCTGTCTCAACGCTTCCATTGTTCGTCCTGATTAATAAGTTATTGGGTAATATATTCGAAAAAATAGTGTTTAGAGAAAAAGTATCGTATCCATTCAAAGGCGCAGATTGAAACCTCGATACTGTAGTAGTACGACGCTTCAATGTACGACACGGTTTGTTTAGCAAATACTTTCTTAAAACTTCCTCTAATAGCTACTTTAAGCATTTTATATTATTTTTCTACATTAAATGAAATAATAATAATATTGTGAATGTCATGTTCTAATTATTAAACAAATTATTTTATCAAAAATATCCCAAAGATTGCGACAATTAAATCCAAACACCGTATTCATTTCAAATATTTTATTTATACACATTATTTCATTTCAATGGCCTATAATACAAGAGCAATTCTCCTCCTTGCTTCCAAATGAAATGCTTGACGCTTCTCAAATCCATATCCGGTTCCAACTTCTGCTCATTGCAAAATATTTCAAGTTTTGTGTGTATTTGATTCAATGGCACCGATGGTCCCGTCATCGTCTCTTCGCCTACGTTCAATATCTTTTCATACACGTGCTCCATCACCTTTCTGATCTGCAGCATTTCGGTAGCAGAGAGACGGTCTCTTAATTTAATTCACATTATTAATCGTAATTTCTTTTTCATTTTAATTACTTTTTTGGTAGTTTTATATTCAAGCTTGGATGCGGTAGCAAGTAGAATGGCATTTTGTTGAACTTTGGTAGCTGACGTCTTTCAACGACATCCGTCACCCATGGTGGCACGTATTCTGAAAGCAAATCAGCTTCTTTCGCCGCGTCTTTGATCTGCATTCGTACAAGGGGTCGTCCGTTTGCTTCGCTATAATGATTCACCTTGTTGGTACAATTGCCATCATAGACCCTACCATAGTATAAACGGCGTGTGTTCGGGAAGCCGCTTGAAATTAGCTGTCGCCCTTTGCGTCTCATCCGCATTCTCATCTTCCGTATTCCCCATGTCATTATGCGGCCAATATTCGAATAACGATCGGAGCATCATTCCTCCATAGTTCACTTTCGAATCAACCTTTTCGGCGTCGTCAAAACCAGCATCTCTAGCGCTCAGCCACGCCGAGAACACGTCGAGCTCGTCTAGTGTGATTTGCAGCATCTTTAATTACACGAATAATTTATGTATTTTTCCTTCTCGCCTCACCCCGCTTTTGAAATCCACACTAAACCAGCTTGGGACGAATACTTTGCGGTAATGCTCCTTGAGAACATCTTCCATGGGACGTTTCCCATAGTCGGCAACTTTCCGCGCCGCCAGAACGTCGTAGAGAGCCACGCAGTCGTCAGAATCACGCGTCACTACGTGTCGTTTATCGTTGAGAAGAGCGTGCTGTTTGATGGAAGCTGCTCCGGCTGCAACATTACCAGGTTTGCTCAAAATCGAGAAACGTCACCAACCGATAACAATTTCAGGCGATGTTTGCAGCGCATTGTGCATGAAAGAACGATGGCAAAACTCGTCGTCGCCACCAATCGACAGCTGCGCATTCGGACGCACCGACCATCGCTTCACGCTGGAATTCCACGTTCCCACCCATACGCTCGACGGACAATCGCGGTCATTCAGCAGAATCTTTTTCACCGGAGCTTCCTCCTCGAACAACAGTTGACTCTGCGTGACGTCGCACATCTTGGTGCGCAGCACGCGCTTATCCTTGCCGGCACTATATATGTTGGAGAATGAGGCGTCCACTTGCAGAGTCCACACGCCTTCCTGGTGTGCAATGCAAGTTGCCACGCATCGCTGCTGCCCAATATCCCAGAGACGAATCGTGGCGTCGCTACCGGCCGAGATCGCCTTAGTACCGTCGTCGCTGACTACGATCGCTTTCACGTTGTCCGTGTGCCCGCGCAGTTTCATGATTTTCTCATTGGTACGCGGATCAAATAGTCGAATGCACTGCAATCTGGGATACTCGTGGTCTCTGAACACTATGAAAACCTTCTCCGTGCCAGAAGCAAGTACGAGACTCGACATTGGTGTGCAAGCCAGCGAATAAATGGAATCCTTCGAGCCTACCATGTTTCCACCTGCAAAAATATTATTAAAATCTGTTTGCAAGTATTGCTTACTCAATTTAATACCGGAACCAATGTCATAAATATATACTGCATGATCGAAACCAGCACTAACCGCCTTTTCTACAAACGGAGCATAGGCGAGACAGCTCACATAATCCTACAATCTCGTCTAGCATCACCCCGTCGAATATTCTATGAATACCCTATGCGTCCTAATAACGCTGACGCAATTGTTCCTGCAAGATTCCACATTCCACACCTTTATCGTGGTGTCATTTGATGCAGAAATCACTGAAACGAACAACTCCAACCGGTGAACGAGTTTAAAATCGCACAAAGCTTTCCCTGATTGCACAATATCATATCATTGATCCAGTCTGTATGCTGCTCCAACGATGCTTGAAACTTTACTGGGTATGATTTATCCGGTGATTTGACGCCGCCACGTGCTGAGAACGCATCCTAAGCCGCGAACAATAGAATGACTTAAATATTTAATATATTCACCTTATGTTGCGCCACATTCCAGATTCGAATGATAGTATCGCTCCCGCCCGTATAGAGCCGGTTTAGCGTGCTGTCGAATTGAAGAGCACTTACAGCCGACCGGTGTCGTGGCTCTTGCTCGTCGCGGACGATAAAACTTATCTGAAACGAATAACCCGCGATTTTGTCGAATATAATAAAATTACCTTCTTTTTTGAACACACTGGGTTCTGGTTTACAAGTGTCATAGTGCTTTATTTGTGTCGAAACATGCTGGAAAAAGTTTTTAAGGGAAATTGTTTTGGGCAAAGAAGAGGAAATGTTTGCTGTCATTTTTAGGCCACTAAATTAATTTTTTTTAATAAGTGGAAGAATAATATTAAAATGTTTTATTATTGAATAATTTGAATTATAATATTCTGTATATACAATTCATTGCAATTTAAAACATATAAGAACAAAATATAATTTTTTTAATTAAACAAAAATATATCTGGCAGAGAAAAATACATTCAAGATTCCTAGTCCATTAATAGTAATTATGGAAAAATGTAGTTTTCAGTCATTTTTCTGCAATTAAGATATAAAAATGACATTAGAGAAATACTAATTAGGATAAGAATCTGGGAAAATTAATGATCATCTTTTAAAAATCGCACGCAAGTAGGTACAAAAAATAATATCGGTTACCAAGAAGGATCATAGGTCATAAACCATCATTACGGGAAATAAAAGGCACCAAATATTAGAGCATTAAATATATATATATATATATATATAATAAAATATTAAGAGAATTAAAATATTTAAATCCAATGCTCATGGATAATTCTTGTAAATAAACAATTCGAGACCGATATCAGCTCCAATCTTAAAATACTATCCGCGAATAAAGTTTTTTACTTATTAAAATGTTAGATATTCAATAACACTGATTATAATACCCACAATCCCTAAGCTTCGTGCGTAAGTGCTTTTGGGTCTACGATGGCCTAGGAATTTTCTCAACTAATTTCTATTCCACTATTTTGTTGAACAAAGAAGGATCTATAAGTGTTAATTAAGGATTCCCTGGATTGTGAATATTATTAAAAAAAAAGATACTAAATAGTAACAGGAACATACTATTCAAGTTTATTTATAAGATCCTGATGTACGCTAATAATTAAATATTGGGAGAATGGCCGAGGACACAATAATTTAATAACTTTGGAGGAAAGAATAGGAAGCTTAAAACGAAAATTATGGAAGGTTTTGATGTTACATATTATTCAGCTTCTTTCTTGAATTATCTATAACTCCCATTTCTAATAATAAATAAAAATTAAAGCGATTTTATTAACGGCCTAGGAATTCTTCACGGACTAGTTCTTCTGAAAACTATTCCTCATAATTATTGTTTTTGCTGAAAATAACTTTTCCCTCCTCATTTCTTAAGAAAACCTTAAAATTAGTTAATGTTTAGAGTCGAAATACACACAGAACCCCGAAACATGCGGAAAACAAACATTTTTCCGCCAAGTTCTCGCCTCTTATTATTTACTCAACTTTTATCGATTTTTTCTCATTCATCCCCCGCAATCTTTTCAGGGTTATGCCATTAGGCTTATTTGGTGGAACATCATCAAAGGCACAAGTTCTAAATGATACCCCGTCGCGTGGCGATAAGAAAAGCTTGAATGAGAGCAATTGTAAAGGTGAAAAGAATGGAAATGAAATAGTGAAAAACTATTTGTTCCAGGCGTTGTGCTCAAATTGAGCAATACGACAGTTACGATCTTGAAACAGTTGGCAGAAGGTGAATGGCAATTGGGGATTGTTTGTAATATTTGTGATTCGTGTTTCAGGCGGTTTCGCAATCGTTTATCTCGTTAGTGATAAGAAGAATCGTAAATTCGCCCTAAAGCGGCAATTCGTTCTGGACAATCCGAAACAATTAGAGGCATGTGTCAGGGAATCAAAGATTGTGGTATTTCTTATGGATCTTACTGTTTTCTTATAAATTATCTTGTAGAGCAGTTTAAAGGGTCACAAGAATATTGTGGAATATGTGGATCACATGATTAGCTTGAACAAGTTTGGCCAGCATGATTGCATGCTCATGACGGTTTATCATAAAAGTAGGAATACCGCTAATCCATATTCAATATTTCGCGACAGGAAACGTACTCCAATTGATGAATGAAAGAATCAGCAGCAACCAATTCTTACAACCGATCGAGATCTTGAACATCTTCTGTGACATGTGCGAAGCCGTGGCGCGCCTCCACCACTCAACCACGCCGATCATCCACAGAGACCTCAAGGTCGAGAACATCCTCATAGACGAGCGTAACAGCACGCACCCGGTTTTTGTTCTGTGCGATTTCGGCAGCGCCACCACGCAAGTGTTATCGATGAGCACTCACTCAGCACAGGAGATTCAGGAGGAAGTTGAGCGAAACACCACTCTTTGTTACAGATCGCCGGAGATGATTGATGTTTACGGCGGACAGGAGATTGGTACGATCGACTAGTTGCGTTCCAATGATCATTGACACTTGCAGGAATCCAGTCGGATATGTGGTCGCTCGGTGTTATGCTCTACAGGCTCTGCTTCTTCACGCTTCCGTTTGAGGAGTCGGCCTTGGCTATTCAGAATGGCATTTATTTGCCGTTTCCGACTGTTCCAGATATATCAATGGCTATTAAAGCTATTATATGTTAGTTTTTCACGTAATTTTGATTATTATGACTTTCTTTTTCTCTCGTCACTCTCTTTTTGCGGTGTAGTTATTCATTAGAACACGGAGAGAATATTTGTATGTCTTCCACCTAGCTAATGCCTGAATTACAGATCATCTACTCGACGTTGACGTTAACCGCAGACCAACAATATACGAATGCGCGAATCTGGCATTCGAAGCCTATGGTAAACCAAACCCTATTGATAATATACACGTAAGACGCTATAATATCTATATAATTTCCACAAAACTATCAAATTTAGAAAGTCCCGAAAAAGTCGCTTGAAGCGGCGATTGCCGAGTTCAACGAATCAAAGCCGAGGAATCAACGCGCGCCACCATCACCGGCACCCAAGCACGATCAAACAGAAGCCGAGTGTGTCGAGCAGCAGAGCACATCGGTGAATCCGCGGAATCGGCCTAAAGCGACACAAGTACTGCCAGCAATTCCGGCGATTCCGGGACCGCAAGAGCTTGGCTTCACGGACCTGGATGGTGTGAGCAGTCATCGGTCGAGAGCGGCCACCGACTCCACGCAAAAGTCGACGCAGGTGCATGTGCATAGAAGGAATGCGAGCGATACGTCGCAGTTGTCAAAGAGTGCATTCAAGTGAGAATAGTTTTTTTCGGGGGAGATTATTTGTTGAGCCTTCAGGCCGTATAGCCAGACAACTCAAAAGGTGGCGCGGAATGATGAAGAGTGGAACCCATTCTTATCTGCCCCGATGATGGACGATGCTCACTTTGGAGAGGCGTTCGATGAAATGAGAAGGAAGGGTGAGGGTGATTTTTCGCAATACTAGAAGATTACCGAGCTGTAGAACACAACACCGAGGACGACGCGTCTTCAATCGACTCGCGCGATCCGTTCGGCGCCGCACCCTTCGATCCGACCGCTACAGGTACCAGAAAATGTTGTGGGCCACCATCGCTGCTGCGATCGGTATTAACTAGAGACGAATCGGCGCCGCCGGTGCCGGTTAGGACTACGTCGAGATATAAGCCGTCGTTGTGATTGTAAATAGTGAATGAATAATATAGAAGAAATGTGTGGATTTTGAATAGCTTGTAATATGATTTCAGAGGAGATGAGAAATAGAATTGAGAGGTTCATCAATGAAGCGAAACATGTTGGTGTTTAAGACATTGAACGAGATAATTATTTTGATAAATTTTAGACGGACGAGGACTCGGAGCACGATGAGCAAAGGATGAAGGCGCGTCGTCGCTACAGTTACGAGAATATTGATGGAGTTGGCGATGATGCAAGCAGCGACAGTCGTGGGAGAACCGACAGGGACTCGGACGAGGAGGACGAAGAGGCGGACACGTCTCAAGACGAGGAAGGCGAATCATCGCAGAACACGATTGGAAGCGATGATGGCGAGGGTGGAAGTCGACCTCTCCTAGAAGATGATGGGCTCGAGGAAGATGAAGAGGATGAAATTCTAGTAGCGGCGAGCACAAACCCATTCTTGAGGGATGAATTAACCCCAAAGGAGAAGGAGGTAATGCTTATATTTCGAATATCATGTGTTTTTTAATTGAAGATCTGGAATTGGAGTCGTCGGTCAACAATAACAGCATTTGCGCCGGCAACACTTCCAAGACAGGCAACCCCATTAACGGCGACGCCCAAGAAGCCCGAGTTGCCACAAACTGCGCCGGTGTCGATTATTCCGAGCATGTCATCGACGACAATCGCTGATGAGCCACCAAAGGCTGCAACACCACCGAAACCGATGGTGGTTGCGCAATTGATCCAAGTAAAGGATGGCAGCAGTGACGAGCCGGAAGATGTGCACATTTGTACGTCGGAGAAGATTGGCGTGGCGAGTGGCAAGAAGAAAAAGAAGAAAACGTTTGGACTACGGTCGTCGCATCCGTCGATAGCAAGCACGGAGATGCCAAAATCGGGCAAGAAGCAGAAGAAGCAGCAGCCGGAGGATGCCTCGTTCGTGAATGGATCGTTTCAGTGCGAGGATTTAAATTAATTTATTTTATTCATGTAGATAATGTTCACTTGTTTATTCATTGATGTAAAATAGAATTCACTTATATGCATAATCTTAACTATTTTTATTGTGAATTAATTATGGAAAACATATTAATAAAATACGGTGATTAGGACAATATTGATTTTAAAAAAACAAAAAAATAAGAAAAAAATCGTGGGAAAAGTTCAAACTTTGAATGACAAACTACAGTATCTCGTTTAATCAACTGCACCTTTAAATTGATACGATATTCTAATTGCTGATTTAAATGTTTTTTAATATTATTATTTTTGAATCAATGAAGTACAATAGTCTCATTAACCGTATCTAATATAATTTAACTATAATAATTTATAAAGCTTATCACTCTTAATATACTTTTAAATTTAATGAAAAATATTTAAACTCCTTTTTGTGCATTCAAGTGTTGTGGTTGTTTGCATAACATTATTATGGCGACCTCGGTTTGCGTGCACATTATGTTTTAAACATACTCATTGCTCATTTACCAATACAGGCTCCTTATAAGGAGATCCTTATAAAAGAAAGTGGAATTTAAACTTGCGCGCATTTGATTCACAATAGAGCGCATTTTCCAATGATTTCTAGCTTCATTTCTTCTACATAATTTTGGTTTTTTTAAGGTTTATTCTTGTCTCATAGCAGATGTTGTGTGTACAATTCAGATATTCATAGAATTGCGATTTGTAATTAATTATGAGTACATTGCAACAGTTGTTTACTTAAAATTCCTTAACATTTAAACGCCCTCCATCCGTGTCCATTAGAGCGCGCTTGCATAATAAAAATATTACTTGTGTGCTACGTGTAGTTGGCTCAATTCCATCAATTATTTTTAATTTAAACGGAATTGACACTGAATATTGTATGAAAACGTTTTTATTTCAGTGTTATGAAGACAACGGAGAATGAGCCGACGAAGCACGCGAGTTTTGGAGCAGAAGCGGCACATTTTCTCATCTGCGCCGGCGGAATATTGACGTGCTACTTTTATTTTGGCATTCAGCAGGAGAGAATGTAAGTCTGTTTGATACTATGTTTTGTTTGATATCGTCATGTAAAATTGTTTAGAGTGCAAAGTGATTATAACGGAGAAAAGTTTACATTCACGCAAGCGCTCGTTTTCTTCCTTTGCTTGGCGAATACAATTTTTGCTTATTTGTTCCGCAGGAAAACCGACGTGGACAATGTACCAACGAAGTTGATTAAAATTATAAATGTTGAAATGAAAGAATTATTTGCAGAATGTACGCAGCCTGCGCGGCAAGCTACCTGCTAGCAATGATTTGCAGCAACCAAGCACTGCAATATCTTCCATATCCTACGCAGGTGCTCGCGAAATCGTGTAAACCAATCCCAGTAATGGTTTTTGGCGTTTTATTCGCTCATAAAAAATATAGGTATGCTTTTAAGTATTCAAATTGAATCGGTTTATGGTTTTAAGCTTGCGCAAATATTGCTACGTGATTTTAATAGTCATCGGCGTGGCCATGTTTCTCTACAAGGATAAGAAATCTAGCAAAGAGAGTCAATTTGGTATTGGAGAGCTGCTTTTGGTGATATCACTGGCATTGGATGGAACTACAACGTCTATTCAAGACAGAATTAATAGAAGCTATCAGCGAACATCGCTGTCAATGATGTTTTATATCAACTTGTATTCTAGTCTGTATTTATCCGCAGGGTTTGTGACCTTTAAATAATACTCGTCGGTTGAAATTAAATATTGCAGGCTTATTTTTACGGGTGAGCTCTACTCTTTCTTCAGCTTTCTTCAGAGATATCCCAGTGTCTTCTGGGACCTCATTTTCCTGGCGCTTTCATCTTGTGGCGGACAATATTTTATATTTAAAACGATTAGCGAGTTCTCGCCATTAACTTGCTCTATAATCACAACAACAAGGAAATTATTCACGATTATTATATCGGTAAGCAAGTTGTGGATTCGAGCCAAATTTAATTGACTCGTTTAGGTTATATTTATGAACCATCCGCTAACGACGAGACAGACACTCGCAACCTGTGTTGTCTTCTCGGGACTTACGATGGACGCCATTGATGGGAAATTGTCCAAGAAGAATGAGAAGAACGAAACGCCGGTTAAGGCACAATAGGATTTTATTGCATTTTTTTAAAATTATTTTATTACCTCTTTTAATTGTGATATATGTGTGTATTTATTGCATTTTCCCGACTTAATTCTTCGGAAACACTAATAATAATAATAAGAAATAGTAATAATAAATCTCTAAAAGAAGCTTTAAAAGCTTTAATACGAACAAATTTAATAAATAGTATATTGTGGGAAATTGCGCGCTAATGCAATATCCTAATTAGCGGAAGTTTGAATATGTTTTCTATAAATTTTGCTAAACTAATATGTGCAAACACGCTCCATTTAGAATGGAATTTGCGGGGCAATTTAAATTTTATGTTAAAATGAGCCATCTCATTCAAATTTGGCAAAAATAGTTTTTAGCACAAAGTGATAGTATAATAGAAGTTGTGGACAAGTTTGCAAAAGGTAGGTAAAGGACGGTTATTTTTAACTGCCAGGGAAAAGGAAAATAGTAAATTAGTGTACAGGACAATGCCAATTAAGTAGTGGGTTGGTGCTCCGTTGGGGTCATTGATACCATTACATGACACAGAGCGTTTATTTATTACTTTCCATAAGTCACACTTATTGTTTAATAGTTCTTATATTGATTATCATATTTAAGTCATGGTCTGTGTCGGATTTTGAGTTTTAAATGTAGGCACAATTGTTTTTATTTAATATTAAATTTAATTTTTTAAATATATTTAATGTAACATTCTTTTTGCATTTGATAAATACCTATATCATAATACAACTTTTAAATAATTTTGTGCATTTTATATTTAACCTTCATTAAAAAATTGGAGAAAGATAGTGCTAATTTGATAGAGCACAGGGAGACATATACTTTATGGAGGTATGTGCGCTCCATGGCGAATGCGTCGCGTGCTCTTTTCAATTTTCCCGCAGCGTTTATTTTATTTATTTTTTAAATTTAAATGATTTTTTTGAAAATAATTTGTTTATCTATTACTTTAATAAATTATCGGGATATTGTAGAAATAAAATTGAACGTTTTATTGATTGTTGATGCGATATTCAATGATACTGAAATAAAAAATTGCATAATGCATACGAATTAATAAAATAATCTTATCAGGCAAATGCCCTCAACGCCAACAACGGCACGGAACAGCTCAACACGTCGGAAATCAACGAAACCGTCGCTTGATGACCCGTCGACGTCGTTCGAATCGCCTACAGAGGTAAGAATGCGTTCTTGGCGTTGCAAATCGTTATGTAGGATGGTGAAACGATAACAAAGAAAGATGAGATCCGGGCTTTTCTGGTTGGCAGATTGTTAGCAATGATGAGGGACCACCGTGACTCCACGTAAGATTTTAAAAGTTGTATTTTGTTCGATAGTTATGGTTCAGCGAGTCAAAAATTGCTGAGAAGGCGGCGGATAAAATAGCGCCACTTAATGAGCATATTTATAAATTAGAGCAAAGGGCATGTGGGATGACGCTAGAAGAAATGGTCAAGGATACACAGTACGCTTCCTATTCAATATTAAATGTTGCCGGTGAAATTTCCAGTGAGATGGAAAAAGGTAACCAATTTAACATATAATAATCTTACTTATTTATTTATATAGAAAAAGCTGCACTTAAAAATCAGAAGACTCTAGAACCAATCGAAGTTAAAATTGAAGACACGGTTGTGCCGCAACCTGAATCAAACGTTGAACGTGCTGCGAAAAGGGTACTCCGTTTATTGTAAATTTCAAAATATATTAAAATATATGCAGGAAGCACATGTTCTCGCGCGAATAGCTGAACTCCGACGGAATGGCATGTGGTCGAATAGCCGTTTACCAAAATGCGTTGAGCCAGAGAGAAATAAAACTCACTGGGATTATCTACTGGAAGAAGTCAAGTGGATGGCAACGGATTTCCGCGCGGAGATGAGTATGAAGCGGCAAACGGCGCGGAAACTGGCATCGGCCATTGCCAAGGTGCACAGAGAGCAGGAAATCGAAGTGGAGCGAAGCGAGCAGAAAGCAATCAGAGATAAGAAGAAGCTGTGCGCGTCGGTGGCGAAAATGGTGCGTGATTTCTGGCAGAACGTGAACAAAGTTGTGGATATTCGCGCCAAGGAGGTTATCGAATCGAGAGTGAGGAAGGAGCGCAACAAGCACTTGATGCTCATCATCGGTCAGGTGAACGAAATGAGCACAATCGTGCAGGAAGGGCTGCAGAAGTCGAAAACTCCGTCGGTTGCATCTAATGGTTAGAATTTTTTTGTTTTACAACAGTCGTGAGATGTTCAATTTACAGCAGATGACGAGTTTTCAGTAGGTGAAGAATCAGAGTCCGACGATGAAAGGACGATTGCAAATGCGGAGAAATCGCTGAAAACCAGGGAAGTCAAAGATGAAGTCGATGCCCTAACAAGCGAAGCCAACGCTAACATTGATGACGTCCTTGCCTCGGTATGTTTTCTGTTTTTTTGAACAGGTGTTTAACGTTTTTGTGTAGCTTCCACCGGAATATCTTGCGGCGTATGGTGTTACAAGCGAGGATATTGAGGAGATGAAGCGCCAGAATGTTGCTGTAGAACAAGAGGAGGTTCAAGAAGAAGAAGAAGAACAAGACGAGAAGAAGGAAAACAATGTGGGTTGTTTTTACATAGATATATTAGGGACGCAATAACAATACTCGTTTACTTTGTTAAATCTTTTTATAACAATAGGATTTTGATGTTATATGGATTGTGTGATTGAAATACGTATTGTCGCTTTAAAATATCGATGTCGAATTGAAGGAGAAAAATGATTCCAAAGTATGTGCCCCAACTGAGACAGATAACATAAATGCATGAGATGACAAGAAATATATGCATCTCTCCAAACGAGACCATAATTTTTTCCTTTGGTTTTCCTGTTCTATTCGGAATCGATATTTGAAAGCGACAATACAATTTTCTTGAAACTACAGAGAATTAAAAAATCAGTGACTGATTAAATTGTGTAATTAAGCATTTGTGGATGGCGCGTGAGAATATTTAGTAATAATACACCCAAGTTTTGAGTTATACTGTATTCATTCACTATAATTAAGATGAACAACTGGTCCCGCAAGAGATCCAAGTTCAAATCATTCACCATGAAATATAGAGATGTCAAAAAAACATATTAGTACAGTAATGACTTCGGAATATAATCAATAATATTTATAATGTTATACATAGGGACATTTACGTTCAGAAAATAGATTGAGACACGATTCCATAGCAGGAAGTTAGCTATAAAGAAGTTACTACTAAATTTATAAGATTTATTTGTTTGAAGTAGTAGCAGGTTACGGGGAGAATGAAAGAAGCGGTCATATTCTTTAAATAACGGACAATGATATGGTTGAAGAGTTCAAAATGTTTATGTACTCAGTTGTGAAATTTAGTTGAAGCTAGCTTCCTGTTGAAAGAATAATATTTGTACAATTGTTAATATTATACTGGTGATTCAAAATACATCGGTCAGAGATTTTTAAAATATTAAGGAAGAGTTTATTTAAAAAAAAAATAGTAATTTTTATTTTTTAATTATTAAATTATTTTTGTACTTTTCTTTGCTTAAATTAGAAAGTTTTTGCTGTTTAAATTGTAAAAAAACATTTTGAATTTTATTGGTGTACACAAGTATTAATTGTTTGAAATTCGCAGTAATAGGAACGTCCTCTGAAACAATACAACATTGTATTTATATAAATCAGCATACATTGTTTAACATTGTCTTATTTGACTTACATTAAATGCTCATATAGATTAAATACAGTAGTGAAACTCTGTTAAATAGGAAATTGTCATTTTTCGTGCAATTACTTCATGTAAATTTTGTTTACTGTACCGTTTTTAACCCAATAATTCCTCCAGCTAAACTAGAAAAACAAATTTTGAGAAGTCTCATTCTCAAAATTTTCAAATGAGTTTGCAATATTTTTATATCAGTATTTAAAATTGACGAGAAAATAATAATAAAATATTATAAAATTGAGTAAAATCTGTCAGCATTTCAGGAAGGAAATGGCGATGGTCGTGGGGTTTTGCAAAATGTCAACTACGAGAAGCTAAACAGCGTGAACAGTGACGAACGCCAAAAAGAACTAGCGAACATTGCCGAAGAAGCGCTGAAATTCCAGCCGAAGGGCTACACACTCGAAACGACGCAGGTGAAAACGCCGGTGCCATTCCTGGTTCGAGGTACGCTTCGCGAATACCAAATGGTCGGACTCGACTGGCTTGTGACGCTTTATGAGAAGAACCTGAACGGAATACTCGCTGACGAAATGGGCCTCGGCAAGACGATTCAGACGATCTCGCTGCTCGCGCACCTCGCATGCTCCGAGTCGATCTGGGGCCCGCACTTGATCGTTGTACCGACGTCAGTGATTCTCAACTGGGAGATGGAGTTTAAAAAGTGGTGTCCGGCACTGAAGATTTTAACATACTTTGGGTCTGCCAAAGACCGCGCTGAGAAGAGGAAGGGATGGCTGAAGCCGAATTGTTTTCATGTGTGCATCACCTCGTATAAAACCGTCACCACCGATATTCGAGTTTTCAAGAAAAGAGTTGGCGAATTGTTTATTAGTTGAACATTAAAAAACTTCTTTTCAGGGATGGCAGTATATGATATTAGACGAAGCGCAAAACATTAAAAACTGGAAATCGCAAAGGTGGCAGGCGCTGTTGAATGTTCGAGCGCGGCGACGCCTTCTGCTCACTGGAACTCCATTGCAAAACTCACTAATGGAGCTCTGGTCGCTAATGCACTTTCTAATGCCGACGATATTCTCGAGTCACGACGACTTCCAGGATTGGTTCAGTAACCCGTTGACGGGGATGATGGAAGGCAATGCCGAATTTAACGCTCCACTCATCCAACAGCTGCACAAAGTGCTGCGACCGTTTATCTTACGGCGGCTGAAGAGCGAAGTGGAGAAGCAGTTGCCGGCCAAGACCGAGCACATAATCAAATGCTCGCTGTCGAAACGACAAAGGTACCTCTATGACGACTTTATGAGTCGCCGTTCTACCAAAGAGAACCTCAAGTCGGGCAACATGATGTCGGTGCTGAATATTGTGATGCAGCTCAGGAAGTGTTGCAATCACCCGAACCTTTTCGAACCGCGTCAGGTCGTGTCGCCGTTCGTTCTCAATCCGAGAAGACAAGAGCTTCCCGCTTGTCTATTTGAGATGACGAGGAAGGACAATGACGACGAGAATATCCCGGACTGTCTGAATATCATGAAGAGGGTGAATGCGCATGGAACTGCAGTGAGGTCGAAGAAGCCGCTCATTGAAGAGATGGAAGACGAAGAGGAAGTGACGGTGAGACCGCCGCTTGTCGAGGGATTCAAGCTCAACCGGACGTGTTTCGAAGAGCACTCGGAGATGGAGGCTTCGGAAGAAGAGCGCGCGGGATTTCATTGCCGCATGGCGGCAGAAACGTCGCGATTAAAACTCAAGGAACATGGAGCTATGAGCCCCCCGATAAAGAAGCCGAAGCTGACCGGCACTGCTCCAAATCTATCGGACTATGTGCCGCGATATGTGATAGAAAGGATGGAGAAGGAGAAGAGGAATCGTCTCGAGATTGCACGTAGAAGATTTGACAAGATCGAGGAGCCTATCTTGTCGGCGGAAGTGTTGTCGATCTTAAGAGTGAAGGGCAAGCACGCAGGCCGACAGGAGAAGAGAATGATGAAGTTCATCGAAATGGCGGCCGAGAGATTTGGATTGTATGTGGAGCCGGTGCTTACCGACGCCTTCGAGTGTCGTCCGTCTTCGTCGGGACTGCCGTCGTATATTAGGAACAACATGGAAATGGTGGAAGTTGTGTCAAAATCGATGCTGCAACAGCAATCGGAACTCGATGATCGATTGCTCGTCTCCAGAATGCTGCAGTTCCCCGAACTACGATTAATTGAATACGATTGTGGGAAACTTCAAACGCTGGCGTTGCTCCTTCGGCAGCTATACCTTCACAAACACAGATGTCTGATATTCACGCAAATGTCGCGGATGCTCGACGTGCTGCAGATGTTCCTGGCGCATCATGGTTATCAATACTTCCGACTCGATGGCAGCACCGGAATCGAGCAGAGGCAGGCGATGATGGAGCGGTTTAACGCCGACGAGAAGATATTCTGTTTCATTCTTTCCACCAGGTCTGGCGGAGTAGGCGTTAATTTGACGGGCGCCGACACGGTGATCTTTTATGACTCGGACTGGAACCCGACGATGGACGCGCAAGCTCAGGATCGCTGTCATAGGGTAAGTGACATCTGTGTGGGCGCTTGAATGTTTTTATTGTTTTCAGATAGGACAAACGCGAAACGTTTCGATTTATCGCTTGATTAGTGAACGAACGATTGAAGAGAACATCTTGAAAAAGGCGATTCAGAAGAGGCGGCTCGGTGAGTTAGCAATCGACCAAGCCGGATTCACGCCAGACTTCTTTAAACAATCGGACAGTATCAGGTTGGAATCTGGCATGTAGCAAGAAATTAATCAAATAATTGACAGGGACCTGTTTACTGGCGAGAACGTGGACGTTCAGGATCCGCTGGACGTGCCGAGCAACGAGAAGGAGCTCGAGTCGGCGATGGCTAACTGCGAAGACGACGTTGACGTGACGGCGACGAAGATGGCCACTGCTGAGGCCAATGTCGACACGGCGGAGTTCGAAGAAGCTGCCAAGAACGCGACGACGAGCCATCTCGGTAACGAGGAAGACGTGGATGAAAAGTATCTGGAGCTTATCAACCAGTTGAAGCCGATTGAACGCTATGCGGTCGGTTTCATGGAGGAAGAGTACAAGCCGGAGTTTGAGGAAGAGGAAAAGGAGGCATTGGTTGGTTTTTTCATTGGCTAGTGTCTCGTAAAGGAGGAAACTTACAGGCGCTGATTGAGCAGAAGCGAGAAGAGTGGAATCAGAAGGCGGAGCAGCAGGTCGCCGAGGACGTCGATGACGACGACTTCTACCTGGGCGGAAATCTGCTCGACGAGGTACGCAAAAGACGTGGCGGGAAGAAGGGGAAGCGCAAGAAAGCGAACGCGAACGGCGCGACGCCGCCGATCAAGAACCGATCGCCGTCGAAGCGTCGTTCGGTAGTGCCGCCGCTCACGCCGTACGTGTCAGCGGCGCCACATGCACTCGGCAGTCCGCCGGCTTCGCCGCCTGCAAAGCGCCCGGCAGTCGCGGTGACGGCGGCGGCGCCGGAAAAACAGCCGCGCAAGAAAGCCCCGTGCGAACCGCGACCGAGCCTCGGCATCTACGAGAAGCCGAGGATCTCGTATCGTGCGAGAAGCGATTCGGACCCGGTGGAGAACATGTGTAAATAGAGCCCGATGTTAATTATCATTATACTTGTTTTGTTTCAATTTTCTTTAATTCGTTTGTTTTCTGTTTGTTTGTTTTGACGATAAATGGTGATTCTTCTTCTTGTTGTGCACCGTTGAGCCTATTTTTTCCCGCAGCCATGCTGGAAGTTTTGTTGCGACTCTTTTCTTTGCAGAGAGGATTTGAATCAAGCGGCGCCCACCGTTCCTTGTGTTTTTTGTTTTGGATAGTGTTTGGAGAAATTCAAAATCGTTCCGTAAATGGTGGCGCTGCGGAACGATTTGAATGTCTCTCGGCGCAAAAAAGAGAAAGCTGCGGATGACCGGATGGATGGAGGAGGAGAAGAGGTGAGACGGGGGCCGACGAGGGTCATCAGCCGAGTGCTCGCTGCCGCATTGAGTTGGGCTTGTTTGCAGATACTCGCGCAGGGCATCGACGACGAGACGATGCCGTCGTGGTTGCCGCCGTCGCCGCCGCTGTCCGACGAGGATGAGATGAAGTTCGACGAGACGTTCGACCTGCTCTACGAGATCGATCCGATGAACGAGACGCGGTTGCCATCGCAGATTCACGAGCTACGGCGTCCGCTAATGGAGCGTCAGAAGGTGCAGAATGGTGAGTGTGCAACTGTAAATCCAACATATCCAACCGTTTTAAGATATACTCAGTCCGCTGGAAGTGAAGCCTCCGCCACCGGAGGAGCGCTTCTCGCCGGTGTTCGCCGACAGTGACGAGGATTATAAGAAGAAGAGGCGACGTGACGCACGCCGCAACAACGAGGTCAAACGTGCCACCACACCGCCGCCGCCGACGAAGGAAGAGGAGGACTACGACGGCGCCGAATGGTGCATCATCGAGGATTACGAGTTGTTGCGTGCCGTGCAGAATGAGATGACCAACATGCACGACCTGGAGCGCTCGCGCAACCACGCCGGCATGATGCTCAACTGGGAGCTCGTCGCCTCGGCTGTCAACCGGCACACTCGATTCTACCGATCCGCTCGACAGTGTTGCATCCGATACCAGATGTTCGTGCGGCCCAAGGAGCTCGGACAACTCGTCACCTCTGATCCGATCACCAAGAGGACGGTTAAAGTCGATCTGACGCCGACCGAGCTCAGCCATCTACGCAAAGGTCGCGTGTCGACGGAGCAGCAGTTTGTTCACGATTGCGCGAGTATTCTCGAGAAGAAACACGTCAGCCGATTCAAGATGGTCAAATCGCTCAAGAAGCCGACGTCGTTCTGGAGAGGGGCCAAGGAGGCGAGAGAACCTGTCGGAAAAATACCGGAAGATCACGAGAAGAAGCTTGAGTCGCTGGATGTTAAATTAGAGACGAACTGGGATGTGGAAGAGCTGGGCGAGGTTGTCACCGAGACGAAGAAGAAGGACAAGCTGCGAGAGGTAATTTTATGGCAGTGAAAGAACTTCGAATGAGTTTTCTTGTAGGGATCGCCAAAACCGAGGACGAATGTGTTCATCGAGAGACCGCACGTGTTCAAAGTTGCCAAGGGCGAGAAGCTGGCGCCCCGCGGACATCGTGTTATCAATGTTCCGCCACTGCAGACGCTGCCGCAGTTTGTACCGCATCAACAGGCGCCGCAGCAAATTATGAGACGCGCGTCAACGAGTCAGGGCATATACCAGTCCAACTACGTGATGATGAACACGGCTGGACCAGAAGGCGGTGCGCAAACTCAACGCATTGTACCGCAAACAACGCGAGCCTATTCGACAAACGCGCCGGTGGTCGTGCAGACGGCTCAGCGTGGACAGCAGCGCGTTTTCCGGGTAAGAATAGATAGATGCGCTTTTTGTTCATAGAACCAGTTGTTGAAGAGTGGAATGACCGGCAGAGTGATGATGCAGAACGCCGACAGAGGAACCGCCTTCACGGCGTCAAATGTTCGTCTAATGCATCCGACACAGCGAGTAGTTGCTCCGGGAGCGAGACGAGCTCAACCGCAGCCTGGCACAGTCGCCGCCATGGTCATGTCGAATCGCGGCGGCGCTGTGTCGCATCTGCGATCGATCCCGCGAAATTATCAAGGACAGAATCGAATAAATCTGATGGTCGGTCCGCAAGGGCAGCTTAGGCAGCAGGGTCATATAGTGACAAGTGGGAACGCGGTGAAACGTCAGCTCATGACTACAGCAAGGCCGGGAAACCGCGAGCAATCGGTAGCGCAGGTAGTGAATGACCCTTCCAATGTTGAAAAGATCACCGTAATTCCAGGTTGTCTTGGCACCACCGACGAGCAATTCATCATCGCAGCCTCCGATTCTCCACGTGCAACCCAGAACCCAACAGCAGGAGCCACAAACTCAAGCACCGCAACCGCCACCTACCAATAACCAATAATTTATTCATTTTATGTATATCTTGTAAATTTAAAAATGAATGTTTATTTGTCTTGCTGCCGCCACTGCCGGCAATACCGGTTTCAAGGAGATATTACAGAAGTATAAACATGAAAGGATATAGCTTCTAAAGAGTCTTATTATTATTATTCACACAAACATACACCAACAGCCATGTTTTTATTGTTGTTATTCTATTGCGCGCATGGTGTGAGTTTTACATTGTTACTGTTTTTATTGCAAATAAATATTTATTGATTAGTGCCTACCAGGCTTCGATGACTTACCACCGCCTGTCATTCACTACGAATGCCTGCGAAATGAGTAATTCTCGAATAGAAAAGCGACGTGAATAGAAAGTTGCAGAAACAAGTGCACGACGGGTTACGTGTGCGGCCCGTATGGATGTACGTCGTCTCGCCGAGTGATGCACGGAGTTAAGACAATTTCGGCTGAGAGCGTAGTGAGCTCACTACGCCATAATTAACTCTTCTTGGATTTTAGGAGGAAGAGCACGGAATCAATGATTACCAGAGGTGCTGTACTCGCCACCTGCTCACCGACGATTGCATTCGTCTGTGCGATCATTCCAAAACGTTTAATTCGACGATGGTAAGAATCCCTAAAAACCAGTGCCCATATGCAAGAAGGCATTTATCTGTTAAATGGCGATGAAAAATTATTGTTAAACTACTCTTATAAGAATATTTAAATAGGGGTATGGAAGAAATAATATTTTAATACAAAACAGACTGTAAAATATCTAAAATTTACTGTAAAGGGCAATTAATCAATGATTTTCCATCACCATTTAACGGATAAATACGTTCTTGCATATCGCCTCAGAATGCATGATTACAAATGAAAGTAAGAACCTTAAAGATGGCAAAATGTCCACGAAGTGCTACACCTGTACTACGCTACTGCTCGCGACAATCCATTCAGCATCGCATTTGCTGCTATAAAGTATTTATTCGATAGTTTTTACACTATAATTTATATATCTCGTACAGGTAAAGCGAATAGCCAATGAATGCCAAAAATATTGCTCAGGCGAGGTGAGAACGTTGGATCCTAACGATGTACACTGCTTGATGTATATCAATTATGACTGTTAATTTATTTTATTGTCGGCATGTTGTTTAAATAAAGTTCATAATAAAAAGAGAAACAAAATTCAAATTTCAATGATAATTTTAATTGGTTACGGTAGGCGATGGACGCAAAAAGAGACAAGATGTTCACACTAACTGTAGGTGTCGATTTACTAGAATTCTCGAAAGTTCTCGAAAATTCGAAAAATTTTCAAATTTAAATTTTTTAACAATTGGTTTTTTTTTCAATTTAAACATAATATTAGGTACTATATTGCTTATGAAATTATCACACACATTGCAGATGTAAAAATGCATTCTACCAGAATCTTTTGTGATCGAGAAAACTTTCCGGCTAATTCAACGCGACACTTTCCTGGAGGTGTGATATTCTGGATAGTCTATTAAGGGTTCGTTTTTTTTAAACAGAATCTTAAAAACGGGCACTAAAACATTTATTTCGTTATGTAATTGTCACTATTTAAAGTAGCGTTGAAATCGGGTTCTCTGGAGCATAATACATGTGTAACTGCCCTTCTCTCTATATCAGGATAGCAACTGCAATTATTGAATGAAAATGTTGGTTGGGAAGAAATTAGGCATACCTTTCCGTATAAAACTTTTTGTCTTTCATGATCAAACAGTCCCTTTTATACTCCGCGTCGGATTTTGGAGGAGAGTACGGGGTAAGATTCGGCTCATTCGGTCCCCAGTTCCCGCTGAGATATTTGCGGAAATTCTTTTCATCGGTGCTTTCATCATTTGTCTGGAATTGACAGCTATTTTTGTCTTCGCTGTCATAGCATTTCACGTCCAGCAAGCCATCCACAGCCACTATCGCGTCTGGTCTACCCGCTACAACAAAAACAATCATAATTATTCACGGCAATTGACCTAACCAAGCTCCATCATCGAAGCAGTTTCGTCGACATTTACGGGCGCTATAATCGTCATTCCATGCTCGAAACAATTGTCGCGGTAGTAATTTAACTTGGGATCTACTGGCACCAACTTGATGCACCGTTTTGGGTAGTCGCCGTCGTTAATGGCTCCACGAACCCATTCTTTTGTTCCCTCGGGACATTTCGCCGTAGCGTCTTGGTCTTTGTCGAATAGCTCACAGACAATGGGATAACTTCTCATAGTAGTAGACTTGAAGCGATGTTCTTTGGGAGCCAAAAGATTTATGACCAAATGTGGAGTATGCACGTTATCAGAATTGACCTTTTCCTTTGTTCGATACTGAAAATGTTATATTATAAAACTAGAAATCTGACATCTTGTGTTACGTGGCGTGTATAGACGGTTTTTCCGTGCCCAGGTGTCCAGTAATTTGCCAAAACCCTACCAATTTTCTGAAATTGTAGCTTTTCTCAAGAACCTTCTATCAACAACCTTTAATTTTATTGGGAAGTGTTCGAATTGGGGATCCAATCGACTATAAACCGTTCCCCGCATTCCAAAGTATCTCCCGGCATGCTTAAAAGTAGTTTCGTATTCGTTTATTACATTCGCCAACTTACAGGGCAGTATTTATATATAGGAGTAATATTGAAATAATCAAATTCATGTGGAACATATAACCGTCTGTATGTTCCGTCGGGCAAAACCATCATGTGTACGGTATTGTGGAACGCGTTGGTCTCGTCTATTAAGCGTGCAGTCTCCTCGCGCCGCTTTTCATCCTCTGTCTTAACGCGCTTACAAATAATACGGGCTCGACGTGACCGCAAATTGCTGAACTCGCTGCTGAAGAAGATTCCAAGGCGCTTGTCATCAAACTCCTTTCGGCTAATAGGCACGGAATTCACCTTCTTGCACTGTTCCTCCATACCATCATAAGTTCTTCTTCCTGACATGTCCCTTTCTACGTAGCACTCACCACCAGCTGGATAAAACTTTCCACCACATTTCGAAAAAGCTAAAAGTGCCAATTATAGCCACACAAGCTCACAAGACTCACTATAATGACACTCAATTGTGGAATTATCATACTTGGGATTCAAAGTAGATGTTCCCAACGGAAACAGCTGGTCGCAGATGCTTGCCAAATATTCCTAGAAAATATTGTAATGCAATATGCCAGTTGAAATCCCAATTACCGGTTTCATCTCAAGCATCGTTAGCGGAAACACTACTTTACATGTTGCTCCCTGAAATATCTTTAGCTCTTCAACGTTTCACAATCTTTGAAAAACCGATCTATCTCCCTTTGCAGTGCCTCCACGATTTTTACAAGCGGATAAAAATTTTGCGACGCCATCTACAGATCCAATTTGTATCAATAAACTCAAAATTGCCAAATTGACTACTGAAACAAAGAAAATTGGTGCGCGTGGGTTCTGTGAAAATACCAAAAAGTTTCAAACGTTTCGCCATGTAATTAATGAACAAGTATGCTCTTATTTAAAAGTGCATTCAATACATGTTTCCATCCTTAAGTACTTTTTTCTAATAGCACACGTGCGAACGTAGCGATCGTATCATTTTCAAGAAATTTATGCGGAATATTGAGGATTGAAGCGTCGAATCTTTTTTGGAAAAAAATTGGTTGCGATACGCATTTAAATATCAAACTTTGCACTGGTGAATCCGAACTCGCCTTGGGGACGGAAGAAAAAGCTTTTAATAAGAATTATTCAAATCCGGGGAGTCTAGGTTTCCTCGCGACAATTGAAATAATATATAGAGTTAAATTAAAGTCTAATAATATAAAAACGATACTTTTTTCAAGCTCATTAGAGCCCAAAAATCGTAAAAATAAATTAAAATTGAAATATTGTCCTTTTCAGAGATTGGTGCCTAATGGAATAGTAATAAAAGAAGAGAAAATGATGGGGCCATAAAAAACATTTTTCTCAATTCCTCTTAAATATGTGCTGCCCATAATTTCGTAAAAAAGAATGGCCGTCTAAACGAGAACCTCAGGCCATCCTCTTCCATTAGGCACCGATCTCTGAAAAGGACAATAATTTTGGAATTATTAAAAATTGGTTTAATTGTTTCGACTGTTTTATATACACTAAACATATTTCTTCTCTCTTACCCTCCTTCAGAATACTTAAAATCGATGTTTTTAAGAATTCTCTCGTGAATGAAATCGTGTTTAGTTCGCAGAGGACGCGTTCGGATTCACCATTGATGGCTGGATGAGATCAATTAATATTCAAAGTAAATCAATGGTCGTGATATTTGCACAAAATCTTAAACTTTTGCATTTTATTTTTCGCAATAACCAAAAACGCAGTTTGATTTTTAACTGCTTCCGAGTTTCGCGTGATGAAAAGAGTTGATTAGAGAAAATATAAATATCGTCCTGTTGGTCAAACAAATGTCATTTTATTTATTATATTATTTATATGATAATTTATTCTTCGATGACTCGTTTCTTGGTGCATTCTTCAACCCAAACACACTCATTTGTCTTGAGCTTTTAGGGTATTTTGCTGTTGGTGGGATTGTCTTATGTTTTTGTAAGCGCGAATAAGGTTGTCATTACTCGTAAAGTTCTTTTCTCTGGGACCGCTTGCAGTGATTCGTATTATGAGGATAGAGTAATGATGAGGGTCTTGTTCATGAAGGATGATATGGTGAGTTATAATGATAGTCTATAATATTTTAGTGTTTAGGTGGTGAGTTCTTTGGAAGCGGCGGCAGCTCGTGTTGAATATGATGTTGACTTTGATGTTTGTTTTCATTTTTAATCCGTTGAGTTCTTTGTGTTTCAGAAATCGTTTTTCGATTATACCATTTTTGTTTTCTTTCTTGCGGCACCGAATCCCACTGACTTCGATCGCCATATCTATTTTGAAGTAGACGCTGATACGTGGAAAGTTCATTCGGGATCGGTTAAGAAAGCGTTTGAGAGGTATATTGATCCAATATTTATGGGTGTATAGCTTTTCAATAGGCACATATTTGAACAAGAAGACGACGTTACAAGAATTAAAATTGTTTCCTGTAGCGTCAGTCTTGATGGCTATAGTAAGGAAGAAACGCCGCTTTTTACATATTATCCAGTAAACGGAATATTGCTACTTCGCGACTCTCAGACTCAAGTCGTGGCTTTTATTCCTCGCGTAGGAGATATTATAGATTACGATAAGAAATTGAAAATTGGAGAATAAATGTATGCCGTACTGTTTTTGATTTGTTGTTGAACATGTTTTTTAAAACTTTGGATCAGTATAACGAATTCAGACGGTCTGTCGTCTAATGAAATCGGGTTTTCTTGATCTCCCGGAAGAGGCGGCGGCAGCCTAGACAAGCTGTCAATTAATTCTCGTTTATTTGTTTGTTGAACGGACTGAACGGAAATGTGCAGATTAGGTATAAATTGTTGCTGGATTTCAAAATATTGAGGCTCGCAAAATGAAAAACTCATGGATATTGTTGATTTTGGCGCAAGCGTTTGCTGAAAATTCTGGTGAATTTTATGACTTGTGATTATTTTTGCATATGATAATTTCAGAGCTACAACATGGCAAAGAAGCGTATTATCCAGGCTTCAATGCTTTCAATTCAAAGAAATCGGCAATTGGAAGCTGGTCGAGACGCATTGCAGACCCATATTCGACGTAAGTGATTCATGATAATGGCGCAATACGTTAATGGAATCCTTATCAGCGGTTATAATGGCTTGCCTGAATCGCAGATAACCGAAAATCAACGAAACTTTGGAGGGATGACGAGGTCCTCGCACAAACTAACATTTGGCAGCTATGGAAGTGTTGACAGTTTAAAGCGGAATGGTGATGGTTACGGTGGGATGGGATCCATCTATCATAAACGAGGTTGATTTGTTTTGCTTTGTTTTTTTAAATTACAATTGAAGGTGGTTGGAATGATAGAAGTAGCGAGCAGGAAGATTATGAGCCCGATGACAGTGGGAAATGGAAGAATGTGAATGAGGATAGGTACAGGGGCGGCCAGTCAAGTAATGAAGATAATTATCGTGGATTCGGAAACTTTGGAGGTGGTCGCGGTGGCGATGGATACGATAGAGGAGACGAGGAAGAAGAAAAATTGGAAAACAATGGTGGATATACCCGCGGAGATGAAGGATACAACAGAGGGAGTGACGGCTACATTCGGGGGGATGAAGATTATAGCCGATCTCTTAGCGGGTACAACCGTGGCGATGAGGAATACAATAGACATGGCGGTGACTGGGAGGAATACCCGCGAAAGTTTAAGAGCCGCCGAAATCACGGTCGCTGGAATTCGTACGAAGATCGCGGATATTCCGGGGAGGATTATCCGTCACGACGGGCATACCGCAAGTACGGCGGATATGAACGCAGGAGAAGCGGCGGTCGAGGATGGAACGGAGACTATGATGACTATTATCCGGCGCGAATGAGAAGCGACGTAGAGACAACTACACAAGTGCCGTCTACCACCGAAAACCTTTAATTTACATTATTTTTTATTTATCAATAAATTATTTATTTCACGTTGACATTTCGTTTAAAAAATACTACTAAAAAATTTCCCTTCGGCACAAAACATACTAAAAATAAGATAAATAACTTTCATAATATGGCAAAACCATATTTAGCAAAGTTATTTATCTTATTTTAAGTATTGCCCTTTCACAGATCGGTGCCAAATGAAAGAGCAAAAAAAAAAGAAGAGAAAATAATGAGCGACCACACGGCCACAAACAACTTTCCCGTCCATTTCTTTTCAACTTAATTCCATCCTAATTTTTCCTCTTCCATTAGGCACCGATCTCTGAAAAGGAAAATATATTTTTCTAACAAAATTTTCTAGACAATAATATTTATTTAAAGGCAGTGCAGACAAACATTTTAGAATAATTTTATAGTGCCTAGAAATGAAATATTATCAAAATCTAAGAATTTGATCATTTTTAATTATTTTCAATGGTCTCATAGATAACATGAGACAAATATCCAATTTATGTTAATAACTTCTCTGTCAAAACTTCTAGATCACGTCAGATTTATTACTTGTATTTTTTATAAAAATAAAATTTGAATTGACAATTTCTCCGATTTTGATAATATTAAACTAAAAAATCAACAAAAAGAAAGAAAAAACCATTCAGCACCTACTCCCGGTGTCCTTAATAGAATAATGAGTATCCGAGACTGCTCGCAATATCCTCGCAGCCTCCTCCGGAAGCGTATCGCGTTGCTTTTCCGCAAACACTTCGTAGCCGGCTACGTGCTTTACAACTTTGCTCGATCTGAGCAGCGGCGGGTAGAACGAGACGTGAAATTGCCAGTGAGTGCAATCCAGATCCAGATATTTTCCAGTTGGTGCGCCCAATAATCCCATCATATATGGGAACGAACACTGAAAGTTTTATCTTTTTAACTGACATTTAATTATTTTGATTGACAAAATCCAAACAAGAAAATGACGGGAAAAGTGAAGAGAGCCCGATTGGAATTCAATTTTTTGTATTTTAACAAGGGAAGTATTATATGTTTGTCCAACATCTCAGATTTTGATGAAACTTTGAAAATATTCACAAAAAAATTTTAGCTCGGCTCGCAAAAAACGCTTTAAGATACTGAATAATGAAATTTGGCAACCCCCCCCCCCCATCATTATGGATGGAATGTAAAGCAAAATGACTCGGGTTCGATACTTCCTTGGTATAATTCTTTATTTCTTCTAAATTTGGTTGATTTTTACTTTCTCTTTTTTTAATGATTTTATATAAATACGTATACATTTATTTATTGAATTATAAGTAATTTTTTATTTTTAATATAGTCGTCGCCAAATTCGATTACCACCGCAAAATGTGGCGCACTTTTTTAAATATTATTTTTTCATTTAATTTTTATGATTATTGTTATTTTCCACATTTATACCACGATTGCAACAACGTCTAATACACATTCTTCAATGTATGTAAGCAAAAACAGTATAGAACGAGCCTAAACAAGAAAATAATCATCAAAATTAAATGAAAAAATAATATTTAAAAAACTGCGCCACACTTTGCGGCGGTAATCGAATTTGGCGACGACTATATATTAAAATGACGAAACAACACAAAAATGGACTTCTGACAATTATTGATCATCCACCTCCAAAAATAAACATACTTTCCTTCCCCAAGATTCGAAATTGCCTTAAACACAGTTGGTTCACTAGTGTGCATAAGGTGGACTTTTAAAGAGACGTACCAAAATGATGTAATCATATCGCTGCATCAGTACCTCTTTCTATCGATCAGCAATAATAAACAAACATTTTTGTCTTATTTCATCCTAACCATAAAACTACTTCCAAATATATGTATACTCATTTATTATTCATTTCAGAGATCGATGCCTAATGGAAGAGGAAAATTTTAGGGGCGGGGCAAAGGTCTTGTTTAGGCAGCCACACGGCCACTGAGGCCATCACGTCTCTTCCTCTTTTGTTTGTCATCAATATTTTTATTTCATCCATTTTCATTTTTAAATTAAACTTTTCATTTCTTGTCATCAAAAAATAGATAACAGAAATTGATGAGAAACAAATGAGGAAGAGACATGATGGCCTTAATGGCCGTGTGGATGCCTAAACAAGACCTTTGCCCCGCCCCTAAAATTTTCCTCTTCCATTAGGCATCGATCTCTGAAATGAATAATATGTATAGTCATAAAAAACAATTGTAACAAGGGATATCAAATTAATCCGAACAACGATATTGAGAAGAAATAAAGAATCATACCAAGGAAGAATCGAACTCGTTGTGCTTTGCATCCCATCCATTTTCGACTGCGCCATCGTTGGGGCTGCACAGAAATCAGGTTTTTTTTTCAAACGGAATTCCGTGCAACCCTGGTGCACACGTTTAAACGGATAACGAATCTTTTTCATCAAAATCTGAGATGTTGACCAAACATACCTCCTCTGTAAGAGACTAAGAAGACTAATTAGAAAGCTCATTAATGAAAAGTATAAACCATCAGTTACAGATTCATTCGTAACATACTAAAAACCATAATGAATTTGAGAAAAAAAAGAAAATTTAAATTTTGAAATTTGATTTTCGAGAACATTCCAGAAATTCTCGTAAATCGACATCTACAGTTAGTGTAAACATCTCGTCTCTTTTTGCGTCCACCATCTACCGTAACCTAATAGAAATTATCATTTCAATTTTTATTTTTTTATTTTTTTTATTTTACTTTATTAATATTAGTTTTCCTTATTTACTCACCTATCATAAGTTATTATAGTGTATTTCAAAATAGTTGACGACGCAATCACGCTGCAAATACGGCATACTAATTCAAATTCATTTAAAAAAACGATTATTTTATTTTATTTTTGTGACATTTTTTAATTGTTATTGCTTATATTTCACGTTTATTAATTAAAAATTTTTAAAATAATCGATTTGAAAATGAATTTTAATTAGTATGCCGCATTTGCAGCGTGATTGCGTCGTCAACTATTTTGAAATACACTATAATATTCTTTTCTATTATCAAATGACAATAATTTAGTATTTCATACCGAAATTATATTTTAAATCCGATTAAACAAAATGTTGTATTTGAAAGATGGAAGAATTAATTCAGGGACTATCAAATCTCTAGACCATCTCTGCACTTTTTCCATCAAGAAAAAATATGCGAATTCAAGTGAATTCAATATAAACCTTAAAAACATTATCATATTTGATTAGCAATGTCTGAAGAATCTCCGCTAACGCTTCTAATTCGACGCCATTTAGGTCCAAATATCTGAGCACATGCCTTCTGGGCAGGATCATCGTCTCAAAAGGCCAAAACGCCCAAAATGGCACGAGAACCACCCAATGTTCATTACTGGCAACAATCCGTTGATCTTTCACAAGCTCCTTTTCAAGGTAATCCATAAGCATTACACCCGCCTTCGTTTCATAATACTTCTTCAATTTACGGCAATTTAGTTGCAATTTCGATTCAAGACAACCTTCTGATTCTCATCCTTCTTTGCCACAATCGTCGGCAAATAATTTGACGCCCACAGTTGCCCGTGCGGGTGCTGATTCGAGCAACCAACAGCTTCGCCGCGGTTCTCGAACACCTTCAACAGCGTTCACGCCGATTGCCAAACTTCACGCCCTACCTGGATCCATTCAAATCTCGTCTGCAGCTCAGCGAACTGCTCTCGCCACACTTCCAACACGCGCATCACCTCGCTCTTCGTCATCAACGCCAGCGTCTTCTCACTATCCGGGTGGTAACAAATGACACGACATGTTCCGCGCACTTCCTGCTCCACAAACAGTCCCTCGTCGCCTTCTTCGACTTTCCTGCTCGCCTCGAATGCGGTAAAACTCGGGAAATCATTCTCGAATACAAACGTCGTCGAGTAGTCGTCGTTCACGGCCCCCGAGAGCCGCGTTCCCCTCGGAGCCAGTGAGTTGTTGCCGTTGGTCTTGGCCGTCGGTTCTTCCTCGAGCTGTGCTCCTTTCCAGGGTCGATTGATTCGATTTGAAGCTACAATAACCCACTCGCTAGTCAATGGATTGAATCGCCGCGTATTATTCATCTCAAATGTCTCCCATCAAATAGAAAAGAAAAACCATAAATTAATAAATATTTTAATAATTGTAATAATAACTAATCTATAAAAATCAACAAACATGATAAATATGAAAATTACATTAAAAGCTATAATTTAAAATTATCATCGCACTTTTAGCTGCTTCATCTTTGGTGCTTTGGCTTTGGCTTCCCTTTTCAGTTCTTTCGCTTCTAGGCGCCGCTGACGATCCGGGTCCGATTCCTCGAGCAGTTTCTGTTTACGCTCTCTCGTCTTTTCTTCCTTCCGCGCTTGTGCAGCTTCCTGTCGGTACTGGTGCAAATTCTTGAGGAATATTTCTTCAAACTCTCTTCTTTTTTTCTCCGCCTTCAAATGGGCTTCCTTGCTGAGTTTGAATTTTCTAATCTGTCAATAAGAAGGAGCTTATCATTTTCTCTTAATTCACTTAAAATCTCACCTTTTCTACGAGATAGAAAACTAATGTGAACACTTCTTCAACAACTGCTTGTTCGTTAAGATAATCGAGATTAAGCACAATGTGCATATACCTCTGCGTTTCCGGCAATCTGGTGTAAGTCTCACCACTAAAAATGTTTTTTTTGCTCATTTGTAAATATAGACCTACTCTTGTGGTTTCGGTCCAGTAAATTGATCAGAAATATGGATGATATCGAAAACCTTCTCGTACTTTTTGATGAGCGACACAACTCCTGGCTCAAGAATCGAAAAGGCTATCTCGTTTTGATCCGTGTAAAGTGCATATCTACAATTGGTAAATGTAATAGCTCAAGTATACCGACACAAAAATTATATCTAACTAAAAAACTAACGATTGTGGCAAATTCATCTGCACTGCCGTCTGCTTGCGCTCAACCGTAAACGACGACAAATCGAGCATCTCCTTCACATTCTTCACCACCGTCTTCCGGTCTCCGATTGCCATCACAATCGGTTCGGTGTCTTTGTCACTTTCGAGCACAAATTTCAGGGAAACCTTATCCACGCAGGGCTCCATCAAATTCAAAATTCTGCTAACCACATCCTGCCTCTTCACCATTCTCATCTAAACATTCAGCCTATCGGCATTTCAATTCTACTCTCCTTCCTACCTGCAACTGCATCGAGTTCACGCATGTCCTTCCCGTGCACCATGACGTGAAAATATAATCCGTATCTCGTCGCAATTGCGGCTCGATCGTCTCCACCTCGCTGACTCCATCGTCTCCCACCAACGCGAACTGCTCCTCAAGGATCGGTTTGCAGTACTCGAACACGGTGTTCGCGATGCTCTGATTGACAGCTCTACCATATATGTAATTGAGCAGGTAGATAGATATTATTGCGATTACAACAGCCTCGACTTGATACGAAGCCCAGTTTGAGCGAAAGTGTGCCGGCACGTCCGTGAACTTCAATGGTTCTGCCGGGGTCTCTTCGACTTCTTCCTTCTCCTTTGCCTCGTCTTCCACTATTCCAAAGTCCTCTTCGAAATCTTCATCCTTAGTTGTCTTTGCTGGTGCTGGTGTTGTCGCTTTTATAATGGTTTCTTCCACAGGTTCTGAGAATCCGTCCGTCACGTCATCCTGGAAATAAGCATATTGATTATTGTCAGTGCGAACATCTAATAAAGCGTTTTCTATATCATATCTTAGTGTATCATAAAGGATTTCTTTCTCCTCTTAAAATCTGATCTATAATAATTCGACAATCAATTTTGTCATAGTAAAATATCTCGAGTCTTTTTGAAGTTTAGCTCCATTTTTGCGACACTCACGCTAACATAGAAAATATCCTGGAAGTCTACCCGAGCGTTGGGGACCAGCTCGTTTTTCCATCGGAGAAAGTACCGGGCTCAGAGTTATATTTGTGAGTTTAACACGAAATTCTCAGAGAGTAGTTTTACAGTCTTTGGTCTGACAAAAATTCCGCATTCGCTACAAGACAAACTTTCGTCGCCTATGCTTTATTTGTATTCACGATTTAAAAACATCTCTACACCCTCTTCCAGATCAACGATTCTTGTAAATAATAAAAAACACAATCAATTGCACGCCAAATGATGTCTTAAAAACAGACGAATAACTTTGATACGAAATTTCATAAAGAATTAAAACATCAGAGATATTTTAAGGGAAGCCTGAAAATTGAAGTAAAAATTAGTTTTAAATTTTCACTTGTAAATTCTTTTATATCTCAAGCGGACACTAAAGTGACTTCCCTTGTAAAATCAAAAACGCCTAACAAATAGACATAGATGATAGCTATCGTATGCGAACTGCATATTTCGTATGTTATTATGGCGTAAGATAGCATGATGGAACTTATTAGAGCTTCAGATCTGTACCAAAATAGTTTCAGGCGCCACCGCGAATAGTTTCGCAGCAAGACCATTAAAACAATAAATCGTGTTGCGACAGAAACACATTATATACAGGCGTTATAACAACGACAACACTTTCAATCGATTACAATTCCACATAATTCTAGAATCCAATAAAATCAACAAAATAGCTCACCTCGAACTCTGCAAACTCGTTATCCTCCTGCGCCAGGCATCCAACGACGACCAAACATCCAATAAATACCAATTTCCACATCTTCATGGTGAATTACCCTAAAAAACGCACTTTTTTCACAAAACAAATCATCAATCGGTTACAATAGGCGCACATTAAATTATTATACACTTTATCATAATTTATTCCAATATGAATAAACCATAAAACACTTGTCATTACTGGTAAAACCCATCGAATACAAGTTCCATCCCTCATGGTGACGTCGCGGCGATTGGCAAGGCGCCAATTGCCGTAGCGCGCACTTGCCACAATTGACTCATTTTGGAGGCATTTCAAATTTGATTGCCCTTAAATTTTCAGACAAGAAAAGGATTTCAAGAAAACCTAATTTAAAAATACAACTTGTAAACAAATACTTGCGGTAAGCTGCAATGCAAAAACACCCATTCATATCCATGGTGTCAAAAAACGAGCCAAGTATGAAATGAACACAGAAATCAATAAATGACATTGGGGCGTAAGATAGCCTGCTGAATTGTGTGTATTAGATTGCTATGGTCTATATATGTGTGGGCATGCTTTTTTTTGTGCACATTCTTCTCATCGTCACTTGTTCATTATCACCTTTTCTTTATTTTACGCTAAATCCGGAAGATCCAATTAATTGTCAAACTTGTTATGAAATAATCTTATCATTTGCCTTCTTTTAAATATCAATTACTCATCAATTCATTTCTTGTTTTCTTTATATCACATATATATGACCCCTTCAACAATCTTTTATATAATAAACACTTTGAATCTTTTCCGTCATGTTCATCCAACTATCAACAATGAGCTCATTTTTCTAATTTCTACAATTATTCTTTCAATTTATTTAAATAGTTTTTAACATCTGAACATTAAACCTTTCACAAGTCCAAAAAAGGTTCATCTTTTCATTTTGTAGAATGGGTCTCGCTACAGCTCATTTCCAAAGCTCTTACATTTTATTTTATGCCATTTAAGTTTGAATACCTGCACGCCAATTGAAAATATCTATATTACCAAGTCTAACTCTGAATTTCTACCTTCCACGTAAATAATCTAGACTGATTTTCACGTCAATTTACTACATTTCTCAAAAATTATGTTATAAATACAGCTTCTACCTAGAACAATAGCTTTAAATACAATAACTGATCTCCTCTTCTTCACATTTCAATCGGCGTGTACCTGTAATATCATTTTCTTCTTATAATTAAGTAATTAAGAAAGCCTAAAAAATAGTTTCACTTACTCGTTTCGTTATTCTGTAAATCATGTGGAATATCAATTAACATTTTCGAGTTTACTCCAAATCACAAAATATAAACAAAGTTAACAACAAATATTTAAATTTTTCCTTGAAACAATTGACGTTGTTTAATCTCTGCATGTTTTGAAAATTCTCCCAAATCCAAATTATTTTCGGTATTGAGCTCCCACTTTTTATAGTTCAGTGGTACTTTATATTATGCTAATGTGCACTCAATTGACATTATTCTATCCAATATCAACAAGTATTTTAAACATGGTAAACTAGGAAAAATTAGTTTCTACAAATTTTGTAACTAAATTTAAATTCATTTAAAAAAAACCGGATTACACACAAACAACCAAATTAATAACGAAAAAATATTCGGGCAAAACCATAACAACTCTTAATCGAGCAGAAATAAAAATTAGAAAAAAGTTTTTTTGTGATACTGTCGATTGTCGCTATAAAATTGGGAGACAAGATGTTCACACAGTGTAGATTTACGGGCTCATCGGCTAATACATTTTAACTTTATGAATGTATTCACCTTATCACCTGGGAAACAGAAATACAAAATTTAAGATAATAAGAATATGCAAATGGCTAAAACTATTTTATATGAGCAAATAAATAGTAGCACACGTTACCAAACGTCTCGTAGAGGAAATAAAAATCAGTACATTTTCGTTTTATTTAAGATTCACTTCAAACTAGTAAAACAAAGATATTCGTCTAAACCATATTTTACCTTCATCACGCAAAACATAAGTCCATTGCGGTTATCACTTACTTTCACTAATATTAGTATTACATTTTACATTTAAAACAATACAAAAACTAATTCCCATTCATGCAAATTCGTACCCGCTCGGTCTTTGAAACTTCCCAACTTTTATCATCCGCATCATTCTTTACAACATCTCAAATCGGTGGCCGAATATCCATCAATCTCTCGCAGCACCACACACTCTTGCCGGCATCAAGGGTCCGAAATGGGGCACATTTGCCATTCTCTCCTCCAAGAGCACTCGCTCAAACAGACGCCCCCACGAAATGAATGTTTTGTTAAGATACACTATTCGCTAGAGTCAATCAATATTCACTTGTTGTTATTTACCTCTATTTATTATAATTTTATCATGCGCTTATAATTATTATAATAATTATTTTAATTAGGGGACCAGAGTCATTGCCAAAATGACGATCCGATTAACATTATTGGCAATATTGGTGATAGGTTTGACGGCGGCCAAAGAGAATGATTGGAAGCAAGCTGGTTCAGGTAATCTAAACTATTTTCTATTAAAAAAATTTATAAAAAAACCTTGAATTTCAGTTAACGGCGAGGTTTTGGAGAAATCAGACTTTCCTTGCTATTCATTATCCCGCGATAACTATACTTGCTCGGCATGTATTCAATATCACGAATCCTGTGCGTGGTGCGGTTCTCCGGTAATTTTTTTTGCTGAAAATATAATATAATTACGGTTCATTTCCGAAAATTTTGAATTTGATCATATTGCGTTCATTTTTGGAAGCATTACCTGACAATTTTAACATACTTGATTACTTAATGATACGCTTATTTTATCTTCATTCTGCGTAAAGAAAAAAATTCGAAATAATGTCCCGTAAATCGTTAATGTGTAAACATCTTGTCTCCCGATTGCGTATCAATGCATACCGTAATCCCCATTTTATTTGAAAACTTTCCCTTATTTTTGTTAAACGTACTCTAATATGGAAATTATCTTTAGAGCTCCTAACAAAAGGACCAAAACCGCCAAATTACTTAATGTTTACTATATATTAATTTTTATTCTCATTCTGTATAAAGAAAAAATTTCGAAAAATTGTCGCGTAAATCGTTAGAGTGTAAACATCTTGTCTCCCAATTGCGTACTATTTCATACCATAATCCAAATTTTATTGGTAAAACAAATTTTCTGCGATTTTATAGGGAAATTAACTGAAGCGACTCTGATACACTAACGTGAATTCCCTTATTAGCTCTATTCTTTGGCTCTACCTATCTTTTTATAAAAAAATATTCTGCCTAACTCTTATTCTTATCCAGAATAACTATAAATAAGCTCTTTTCAGTCCTTTGATGAGAAGAAACCATATGCACGATGCGACAACAGAGCAAAACTGCTCGAACACGGCTGCCCTGAAAGTTACATAGAAGACCCGACTACTAAACTCGAAGTGACCGAGGACAACACGCTATCGGATCAAGGAGAGGTTGAATCCGAAGAAGAAGCGGTCCAAATCAAGCCGCAAGAGATGTACGTCGAGATTCGACCAAGTATACATTACCATAGTTTATCAATATTCAACATTCGTCTCATTTAGAATCGCGAGTACGATTTAATGTCACTTACCGACAGGCTGTTGATTACCCCGTCGACTTGTACTACTTGATGGACTTGTCTTATTCCATGAAAGACGATAAGCAAAAGTTATCCGAGCTTGGCGATTTATTGGGTAACACGATCTTAACAATAATACCAATAATACCTTCCCTTTAGCGCAACGAATGCGAACCGTCACCAAGAACTTCCGACTGGGATTCGGCAGCTTCATCGACAAGAAGCTAATGCCCTTCATCGATCCAAGGATTGAGAAGCAGCTTTCACCATGCCCGACGCCTTGCGCTGAGCCATACGGCTTCAAACATCAAATGTCACTCACAACCAACACGGCCAAGTTCAAGGCGGAAGTCGATAAAGCTGAGATCTCCGGTAACTTGGATGCACCGGAAGGCGGATTCGATGCCGTCGTGCAGGCGCTCGCGTGCAACGTTTGTTTGATTAAATCTCGATGGTGGCGCATTAGAAACATTTAGAGAACAATCGGTTGGAGAGACAGAGCTAGGAAGATGATCGTCTTCTCGACGGACGCCGGATTTCACTTTGCCGGCGACGGAAGACTGGCTGGTGTCGTCGAGCCGAACGATGGCTCCTGCCATCTGGATAGAGAAGGATTTTATACGGAGACGCTCACCCAGGACTACCCATCGATTGCCTTGCTACACCAAATGATCAAGGACAGAAAGGCGAATATTATTTTCGCGGTTACTAGGAACAATCAGGATTTGTACACACAAGTAAGATGATGTTTTACTATTACAGCGTAATTTATGAATTTCGTATAGTTGTCAAATGCATTACCGGATGTCTCATCGTCCGTCGGTGTATTGGCTAACGATTCTCGAAACATTGTCGATCTCATCGAGAAGGAATATCTGAAAATTAGCGAGAAAATCATCATGGTCGACAATGCGAACGCGTCAGATGGCCTCAAAGTCACCTATCGATCAATGTGCCTCGAGTTAGTGGACACAATAAAAGTCTCCTAATCTTCCACCGAATTTCAGCGGCACCACACTCAAAGACACGAACGTGTGCGAGGGAATCCGCGTGGGAGACGAGGTGTCATTCGAAGTGACACTTGAAAACACGCACTGCGTTGACAAGCGCGACTTCCAATTACGCATCGGACCATCCGGATTGGACGAAGCGCTGCTGCTTAACGTGAAAGTGTTATGCGACTGCGATTGCGAGCAGCAAGACCGCATCGTCAAGAACGCCGAAGAGTGCCACGGTGGCGATATGGTGTGCGGCGTGTGTAGATGCAAGGGAGGAAACGTTGGAAAGTACTGCGAGTGTAATCGCCCGGGAATGAGCACTGCTGCTCTCAATGAGAAATGCAAGAGGTTTGGTGATGGAATGCTAGTTGGAATTAATAAAAGAACTGCAGAACGAACGAGTCGGCGATTTGCGAAGGACGCGGTATTTGCAATTGTGGACGGTGTGAATGTAACCCACGCGCGGTATGTAATCCTGACGAATTAAGTAATCCATAAATTATCTTGTAGAATCCAGAAGAACAAATATCCGGGGAGTTTTGCGAGTGTGATAACTTCAATTGTCCGAGACACGACCGTAAAATCTGCGCAGAACACGGTGAATGCAATTGCGGAAAGTGCATCTGCGCGCCAGGATGGACCGGCAGAGCTTGCGAATGCCCGATATCGACGGATTCGTGCCTATCAGCAAATGGAAAGATTTGCAATGGCAAGGGCGAATGTATTTGCGGAAGATGCCGGTGCTTTGATGGTCCCGATGGCAATAGGTACTCGGGAGCCAAATGCGAAATCTGCCCAGTTAGTTAATTACAAGAATTACAAAATTTATATTTTAAGACTTGCCCAACTAAATGTATCGAATACAAGCCATGTGTGATGTGTCAACAATGGGGAACTGGTCCTTACAATGAGGAAAAATGTGCTCAATGTCCTTTCAAGGTGATCCCTGTTGATGAACTGCCAAGTAAGGTTACAATCCAGAATATTAGGAAATCTAGCAAATTGCAGCTATTAATGAAACAACTCCTTGTCAATTTGTTGACCCAGCAGATGACTGCACTTTCTATTATTTGTACTACTATGATGAAGCGACGGACAACGCGACGGTTTGGGTGAGAAGGCATAAAGGTAGGATAATCGCTTAAAAATTAACTGTTAAAACATAACACTTTTAAGACTGTCCTCCGCCTGTCCCAGTTTTAGCAATTGTGTTAGGAGTTATTGCTGGAATTGTTATATTGGGAATATTATTGCTCTTATTATGGAAGCTTATTGCGGTTCTACATGATCGGGCAGAATACGCCAAATTTAATAATGAACGACTGATGGCGAAATGGGATACGGTAAAAAGAAGTGAACATGAGTATTGGATTAAATGAAATTGTTTTTAGAACGAAAACCCGATCTATAAACAAGCGACGACGACGTTTAAGAATCCGGTGTATTCGGGAACCAAGAAGGGATTGTAAAATTGAAATTATGCTCAAATTACTTGTTATTAATGCTTCTTCAACGTGTACCAATTATGTATTTTTTTGACCAAAATTGCTTTACTGTTATTTAAAAAATAATGTTTGTTATTATATGTTTGGTGCTCATTGATCTTGTCTTCCATTATGTAATAAATTAATAATATTTATTATTATTCTATGAGATACGGAATAAATCAAAGATTTATATTCTGAAGGGTATTGAAATTGAAATAAAGAACTTGAAGTATGTCAAGGTTCGTGCTAAAAAATTTAAGGAATGTGATTCGTACCAAGTTCTTAATATATCCAATGAGTTTATTATGTTCACGTGTTTTTGTGTTTTTTATCTCCACCTCCGCGTGGTGGAGAGTGGTAAACACTCCTCATCAATTTGTTCAGTGTGGGCTAACAGAAACAACCCCCCCCCCCAATCCCCCCACTGGGATTGGTTCTTGAAGGCCTGGTTAGCCAACCCAAGAAATATCAGGGAAAATACTATACTCTCGAAAAATATTAGAGAGAGCTGGTCCGCTTCTCTATAAGAGAATGACAACGAACTTCTAAGTATCCTAAGTAAACAAGAAAGTTGCACATATTTATGCGACTTAATAACTCGTAGGACGGATTTGCTACTAACTGACACTATACAATCTTCAAATTTCGTGGAATATAAAGATAACAGGGCTTAAATCCCGCCAAGCCCCACTATATTAATAAAATTTACCTCATATGCAAATCACCCATTTGAAAAATCCAATAAAATGCATGCGACGAACCTTTTCTGATAAAGCATACCTTAAACAAAAATTTTTTAATACTCATTGAAAAAAATTAGAAACCATACCTATCAAAATAGCGCTAATAATACCCCTTTTAGGTAAAAATTTAAGTGCAATTATTAATGGACTAACTTTGTTGGACTAGAAAAACAATTCGACCACGGTCGTAAATAGTTGCGCGGGAAGTTGAAGATATGATTGATCCACCGATTCTAACATAATTTTCATTTCATGAAATAAAGCTCAACTAAAGCTGCGTGAGAATAGAAATTGATAAAGATCTCCTGGAGCATGAATTCTACTTTGGAAATGATGCATTTCTTCGAATCTTTTGTCCTTCAGAATTTATTGTTTAATTTAGGGTATTTCTTATTTATCTACAGACTCCAACTTTGTTTTGATATGCGCTGTTTTTTTAGAATCTTTTTTTTAACGAGTTTAGAATTAATCGCTAGAATTTATGACTAAAAGAAGTTTTCATCTTGTTGGAATAATAATGGCCGAGGTTTTTGCCCGAATAACACCTCGGCCACTATTATTCTTCCACGTTGGGGAAGAGTCAAGCATTTTAGGAAAATGATAGATTAGATCTACTAATACATCCTTATAGGATTCTAGCAGCTACTAGGACAAAACTATTCTTAAATAGAAAACAGAAATGTTCGCATAGTTCGACTGGCCGTCTCCTTTCATCAATTATTTCTCTATCGTGTTTATCAATATCACATCAGGCAACCTTTGCAACTGACAAGCGCATGGGTTTAAACTTGTGTCTTTTCTTTATTGATTCTTGTCCATATTTTTTTGAATCAGCACGTCCCATAGCAATTGTCGAGCTCCTTAATAACAAAACATCGAGCCACAATAATAATCATTTTCATTTCCAGATGCTGCTGCATTTTCTCAAGTCGAGCTCTATTCGGGTAAGAACCATCACAATAGGAAGGAATTCAAGTGTTTGCAGGTGTGCACACGATGCTCATCATCATCCGGAGCCTACACACGACAGCCCATCGATAAGAAATGGGCGGAAATGGCGAAGAAGGCGATGAAGGGACGCGAGGCGGAGACGTTGATCTCGCAGACGCCCGAAGGCATCCCGATCAAGCCGCTTTATTTGCAAGCGGATAGGGAATGCGACAAGTCGCGCGACGTGGAGCTCCCGGGACAATTCCCATTCACAAGGGGACCCTACCCGACCATGTACACGCAGCGTCCATGGACGATTCGGCAATACGCCGGTTTCTCGACGGTCGAGGTTGGTAGGAGTGGAGCTATGAATAGATTTGTGATGGTTTTCAGGAGTCCAACAAGTTTTATAAGGAGAATATCAAGGCTGGACAGCAGGGGTTGTCGGTGGCTTTTGATTTGGCAACCCATAGAGGGTAGGTTTTTTCTTTTTTAGAGCTCCTGGATTTAGGATTAATAGTGGATAATGGAAGAGTAATACACTGATGTGATTTTTAGGCCATTAATTCTTTCAAATAATTGTCAGTTATTCTCACTATTTAATACGTTTGCATTATTATTTCCAATGGTTCTAAGAATTATCTATAGTTTAATAGTAGACATAACCAATGAGGCCTTTCAAGCTTATTATAATTATTTAATAGCTAAACTCTATATAGTGGACGAGAAATTATGCTAACTAGTTTTTAGGCCATTATGTTTTTTTGTTTAGAATTTCATCAAATTTATAAAATTGTTGATAGATTATATAACATGATTGTTTTATTCTACATAATCTAGCAGTCAAAGATGCCACTTTCCTTTTTAAGCTCATTTTATTGACTTTGAGTTTATAGTATACCTATTGGACGAGAAAATCAGCCAAATAGTTTTTAGGCCATTATGAGTTTTCGCATTATTTTCCATTGTTTGTAATATTTATCATTTTTACTATCTTTAGTATAGTTTCCATTTATTAAAAATAATGTATCGTTAATTTAGCAGCTTAAATTACTCATTTTGTTGCTTAAAATAGATTCTTAATTAATAATGAGCTATACTTTACCTGTTGGACGAGAAAATTAGTGAAATAGTTGTTAGGCCATTATGTAGTTTCTCAAAATTTTCAATTGCTTTATGCTCCTTGATGGATTTTTGGCTTTGGAATAATTACTGAGTCTTTTTGAATCCACGAACAAAATTTTGTTTTGCTAAGCAAGTATCGTTGATTTGAATATTTTCCAGATATGACTCGGACAATCCGCGTGTGTTCGGAGACGTTGGTATGGCTGGCGTCGCCGTGGATTCGGTGGAAGACATGAAGCAGCTATTCGATGGAATAAATCTCGAGAAAATGTCCGTTTCGATGACAATGAACGGTGCCGTCATCCCGGTGCTGGCCATGTATATTGTAGCCGCCGAAGAATCAGGAGTGCACCGAAAATTGCTATCCGGCACCATCCAGAACGACATCCTCAAGGAGTTTATGGTCAGAAACACGTACATTTACCCGCCCGAGCCATCGATGAGAATCATTGGTGACATTTTCGCCTACACTTCCAAAGAAATGCCAAAGTTCAATTCGATTTCGATCTCGGGATATCATATTCAGGTAAATTTTGTGAAAGGACTTTTTGGGATAATTTTGATGCTTGCAGGAAGCTGGAGCTGACGCGGTTCTGGAGATGGCGTTCACTATCGCTGATGGTATACAATATTGCCAGACGGGACTCGAAGCGGGTCTCACTATTGACCAGTTCGCGCCGAGACTTTCGTTCTTCTGGGGAATTTCGATGAACTTCTATATGGAGATTGCCAAGATGAGGGCGGCGCGCAGGCTCTGGGCGACTTTGATCAAGGAGAGATTCAATCCGAAGAATGTGAAGAGTTGCATGCTTCGCACGCACTCGCAGACGAGCGGATGGTCGCTCACCGAGCAGGATCCTTACAATAACATCATCAGAACAACCATCGAGGCAATGGCGTCGGTCTTTGGCGGAACACAATCGCTTCACACGAACTCGTTCGACGAGGCCCTGGGACTGCCGACAAAGTTCTCGGCAAGAATCGCCAGAAACACGCAGATTATCATCCAGGAGGAGAGCGGCATCTGCAATGTGGCCGATCCATGGGGAGGCTCGTACATGATGGAATCGTTGACCGATGAGATTTACGAGCAGGCGCTCAAAGTGATCCGCGAGATCGACGAGCTCGGTGGAATGGCGAAGGCGGTCGCTTCTGGCATGACGAAGCTCAAGATTGAAGAGGCGGCGGCGAAGAAGCAGGCGCGAATCGACTCGGGCAAGGATGTGATTGTCGGAGTGAACAAGTACCGTTTGGAGGAGGAGCAGTCGGTCGACGTGCTCAAGATTGACAACCGCAAGGTGCGCGAGGGACAGATTGCCAAGCTGAAGAAGATTAGAGAGACACGAGATCAGGCGAAGGCGCAGCAGGCGCTCGACGCTCTGACCGAAGGCGCGAAGGGAAAAGGCAACTTGCTCGCGTTGGCCGTGGAAGCGTCGCGAGCCAGATGCACAGTCGGCGAGATTTCCGACGCACTGGAGAAGGTGTTCAATAGGCACGCGGCGGTGAACCGTCTTGTCTCGGGAGCCTACAAGTCGGAATTTGGCGAGACTTCGGAAATCGCGGAGGTGATGAACCGAATCAAGCAGTACTCGGAGAAGGAAGGAAGACAGCCGAGAATCATGGTGGCGAAGATGGGACAGGACGGACACGACCGCGGCGCGAAGGTGGTCGCGACTGGATTCGCCGACCTCGGCTTCGACGTGGACGTGGGCCCGTTGTTCCAGACGCCGGCGGAGGCTGCGCAGCAGGCCGTCGACGCGGATGTGCACGTGATCGGCGCGAGCAGTCTGGCGGCGGGACACTTGACGCTTATCCCGCAATTGATTGACGAGTTGAAGAAGCTGGGAAGACCGTAAGTATGTGAAGCACAAATCGTGAATGTTATCATTTTTGCAGAGACATTTTGGTGATCGCGGGAGGAGTGATTCCACCACAAGATTATCAGGAATTGTATGACAGCGGGGTTTCATTGGTATTCGGGCCTGGAACCCGATTGCCGGTTTGTGCGAATCAGATATTGGAGAAATTGGAAGCAAGATTGGAAACTGGAAAAGCACAAGCTAATTGAATGGAAAAACTTTTAATAAGTTATTGCTCTCGTTTTCATATTGTAATTGTTTTGTTGTGTGAATATTGTTCTTAGAGCAGATTGTGCCATTATTGTACCAGAGATTTGTTTTATTTATAGAATGTGTATAAAAGTTTTGATTGGATAAAGTGTAAACGAGCGACTTTTGAAGCACATTGGCAAACAGATTTTTTTTAAGAGAATTGTGAGGGTTTTTTTGTGACTTTATTTTGGTTGGTTTTTTTTTGTTGAAAATTTGTAATTTTAAATGTGCATTTGATTTTTAATAAAGATCCCGGAAGATTTATTTGGAGCATTTGCTAATGCACAAATCGTATAATTGAAAGCAGAAAAAGCTTAAAACAAAAAAAGAAAGTAGAATAATAAGAAAGAAAACGACGAGTGCTCGATGTGCACAACAGAATCGAGCACGAGAAGCAGAAGCTGAGTGAGCGAGTGTCTCTGGCGATTGATTGGTGGCTAGAGCAGATGTGTTGCTCATCGTGTATATGTGTGTGTGCTATTGGCGAGCATATTTTGGAGTCTCTCAGTCTCACCTCGATGCCATTCTTGTTGATGTTATTGTTATTTTTTTATATTTTTTGATTTTTATTTATTAATGGATTGTGGCCATTTTGTTTGTTGCAGATGAGCAATTGATTGAGCTCGACAAAATGAAATTGCCGGTTTTTGTCATATTTTGCTCGTTCGTCGCCGGTTTTGATAAAAATAGGTTTTTCCTCGCTTGTTTCTTGCCACAATCCTGTGTTGCAGTATTCGCGAATGTGCGCAAGTGCTCGGCGAGCATATTAAAGAGACGTTTGGCAAGATCTCGCATGAGGATGTGTTGCGGAAGAATTATGAGAAGCTTGTGGAGGAGGAGCTGTATGATCCGAGAGTGGAGCTGAAGAAGAGCAAGCATAGGATCGAGGATTACCTCAAAGTGAGGTCGCAGTTCGCATACGTGAGTGGAGAGAAAAACAAAAAAGAGTTTATTGAAATGTACAGAAGGCGAAGATTTCATTAGAAGCGAGGGCTCTACGCAATGACAGCGATGTGAATGACCCAAACTCGAAGAACTTTATCAGGTTCATGAGCGCGAAACAAGGTAGGAAAGGGAGAAATGACAGATGATTTATTTATTTATTTATTTAAAATACGTGTACTAGACACGTGAAGAAAAGTAATGTTAAAATACCACAAAAACATAAAGAAACCCTAGCACGCCAATTGAAATGAGAAAAAGAGGAGCTCTGATAAAGTGCTTAACACTATTATTGTAGAACAATATTATACTTAACAGATAATTTTGGGTAGATCTAGTAAGTTAACGTGAAAATCAGTTCAGATTATTTACGTGGAAATTAAACATCGACAATTAAACCTGGTAATATTGCTACTTTCAATCGGCGTGCCCTAGGGTTTGTTTAAAAAAAAACTAACAAGAAAGAAAATTTTATTTTTATTTTTATTTAAAACAATCAATTACCCGATTAAGTGGGAACCTAAGGAAGTTATAATAAATATGCCGGAGGAAGGAAAATTTAGAGTAAAAACTAGATACATAGAATTTACATATAAGAGCTACTAAACAAAATAAAATTAGGTACTTAATACTATTTATTGCTCATTCTTGCAGGCAATGATGGCACAACCATCTATGAGAGCAACCATTTCGGCAGGAAGATGAAGGTCAACGAGACGCGATCGTTCAACTTGACGCAGAACGCCAATTTTTACACGCTGCCAACCTCGTCGGCGTCTTCTGCTGTTCATGTGCCGACGCCGCTCTATGATAGAAGTTGGTTTATTTTTTCCTTGATTCGGTGATTGTATGAAGAGTCTGTTGCTAAGTGACGTTTTAGCGTTTTTTTTACTTGAAAGAAATTGTTAATGTTTTATTTAAAAGTTTTTTCTAGGGTTTTGAATGCATTTTATGTTTATTTTCAAGATTCTGAGCTTCTAACCTTTTGAATGATACCCATAGTTACATACCTTTTTCAACTTTTCGAGTTAACGTAAAATCCACGCTCACTAAGGTAATTTGCGGGTAATTGGACTTATCATTGATAAAATGTGATAATTTTTTAAAAAACACAAGAGAAGTCAGATTCTAGTTTTTTGAAAGTCAGCCACTATGAAGTTTTCTTATTTATTCCATAAATTTTATTTTAATTTGTTTTGAAAAAGTAAATTTACAGAACTTCGTGGGTAAACCTGATACAAATGATTATCATTTTCTTATTCAGCAGCTTTAGTACTTTTGAATGACACCCATATTGCCCCAGTTGGAATAATATTGAATAGAATTGTCTAAGCCACGCCCATTTAGGTAAACCGTAGGTAATGGGTCTAATCCTTGACGGAATTGAATAATTTTTAGCTTATTTGAGTCAGAATTTAAATTTGAATTGAAAAAAACACAAAAAATTCTATATTCTTGATTTCAGAGAAAAATTAGAAAAATTACCTAAAATGGTTATCAGGTAATTTCAAGATATTTTACAGATATTTTAGAAAACTGATTGGTTTTTCGTTTTGTTCACATTTAGAGCTTTTGAATGACACCCATATTGCCACAGTTAGCATAATATTGAATAGAATTAGTTAAGCCACGCCCATTTAGGTAAACTGCAGGTAATGGGTCTAATCCTTGACGTAATTGAATAGTTTTTAGCTTGTTCGATTCAGAATTTAATTTTGAATTGAATGATGTTTACAATATTGACGATTTCTGGTTTTTGAGCATTTCAGATTTTTAAAATTGAAATAGTTTCAGACAAAAAATATAACAAAATAATTTTCAGATGAAGAACTGTTGAGAAAGATCGACTGGTCTGACATAGATGCCGTGTATCGCACAAATCGCGACGAGACCAAGGACCTCGCGTTTCAACTGTTTTGCTCCGAATCAGGCTTCATGCGCTATTATCCAGCAGCGTCCTGGTTTTGGGATAATCAAGATGAGCACCTCGATTTGTTTGATTGCCGCAACACCGAGTGGTATATTAACTCGGCGACGAATTCCAAGAATGTCCTTTTGATGCTTGACATGTCTGGTAAGCTGATTTTTCTTTTCAATCTCATTTTTTGATTGTTCATTATTAAATTAGAATCTTTAACCGTTCGAGCTTTTAAATTAGATTGTTTTCTTTATATTTTCAAGTGTTATAACCGTCGATTTATGTAAAATTAATGTTATATTGGTGTAAAGGTTAATTTTTCATCATATTATTGTATATTCTCAATTTAAATAACAGCGAATAAGAATTCTGATATTGTTTTCGTAATCTTCGTCTTCTAAGCTTTCGAACGATACCCATATTACCCATGTAGAGGACTATTTTGGGAATACTTATTTAAACCACGCCCACTTAGGTAAAAACTAAGGTAAATGGGTTTATTTTTCATCAAATTGCATGTTTTTGACACCATTTGAATCAGAATTTTATGCTCAGTCTTGTGGTGTTAAGAATTATGTTGTTTTAGAATTTCTTGAAATATATTTGTTTTACAATAATTGACGTTTACTGAAATAGGTTGGGTTGTATCTAGAATCACAAAATGTTAGTAAATAGATAACATTTTTGGAATCTACGTCTTCTAAGCTTTCGAACGATACCCATATTGCATATGTAGAGGAATATTTTGTGAGAACATATATAAGCCACGCCCACTTAGGTAAAAACTAAGGTAAATGGGTTTATTTTTCGTCAAATTGCATGTTTTTGACACCATTTGAATCAGAATTTTGTGTACAATCTATTGATGTTACGAATTATGTTGTTTTAGAATCACGTGACCGATAATTGTTTTACAGAAATAGACGTTTCCTGAAATAGGTTGGTTATATCTAAAATGACAATATCCTCGGATTTCGATAAGATTATCGTAATCTATGCCTTTTAAGCTTTTGAATGATACCCATATTACTCATGTAGAGGTCCATTTTGGGAATAGTTGTTTAAGCCACGCCCACTTAGGTAAAATTGAAGGTAAATGGGCTTATCCTTGATCAAATTGCATGTTTTTGACACTATTTGAATCAGAATTTTGTGCATAATCTATTGATGCTATTAAATATGTTGTTTTAATTTTTCTTTGATTTAAACCACGCCCATTTAGGTGAAAATTAAGGTTGTGATTACTCAAATTTTAAGTTTTTGAGCAATTTTGATAGAGAATTTAATGTAGAAAACCATAACAAGTTGATATACTAGTTTTTATAAGATTTTAAAATTTATGATATTTACAAAATTAGATTAATACGTTGTTTTTTTGAAATCTTCTGGGCGGAGTTTAGAGCTTCGTTTCAGGAAGCATGCTTGGACAGCGCTACGAGGTCGCCAAACAGACAACAGAAGCAATTCTCGAGACGCTCTCGCACAACGATTACTTCAACATAATGATGTTCTCGAAGAGCATCCACATGCTCGACTCGTGCAACGGCACCAACGGGCTCTTGCAGGCGACGATGCGCAACAAGAAGGCGTTGCGACGTCGCATGGACGGCTACTCGAGCGAGGGCAAGGCCGACTACGAGCCGGCGCTCACGCTCGCCTTCAAAATGCTTCTCGGGGTAAGTTTGGAGCCGCCGGCTGCTCCTCGCTTTTATGTGTCGCTTCCGCTAACCATCCGTGTGCGCTTTTTGTCGAATAATCGTTCTAGCTGAAAGGCTCCTACTCGCTGCACACCAAAGAAGAGATGTCGCAAATGAGCGCCAACCAATCGGCGGCCCATCCGTTCCACGTGATCCTGCCCGAGCACGTGCTCACCGCCAGCAAACAGTACATCGACTCGGTGAGATGCTTTTTGATGCTTTTCTGCCGTTATTGTCAGTGTCGTCGCGTGAAAATAACTCGATTTATGTGGCCCCCAAGTGATGTTTTGTCGCAAAACGATTGTTTAGATTAACAACGGCGGCGAGAATAATCGCGGAGCCTGCGAGCACGTGATCATGCTCATCACCGATGGCGCGCCCAGCGACTACGAGAAGATTTTCCAGCTCCATAATGCGAATAAAAAGGTGGGAATGTGAGAACGAGATTGGAATTGAGAACCGTTTAGGTAAGAGTTTTCACGTTTTTGGTCGGAGATGAAGCCATCGACTTTGACGAGGTGCGCAAGATGGCGTGCAATAATCGTGGTTATATGGTGCACGTGGCGAACATGGCCGATGTTGATGAAAAGATACAGGTTTGGTGCTCATTTGAGAAGTATGCTTGTGCCGCTACTAGGGACCATTCAAATTCTATGAGCAACTTTCTTCGACAACAGCGAAAATTAAATTCAGACTCATTTTAAGGAAATTCTAAATTATCATGGCCCGGACACGTAGAACGTTTTAGATCAAATAGGTTATGGATAGAACAGTTATTGAAGAGTCTATATACCCATTTTTTTGTAAAATTGAACGGACCATTCTAATTTTATGAGCAACTTTCTTGGAAAACCGCGAAAATTGATTTTTGACTCTGTGTGAGAAAAGACTAAATTATCATGGTCCGGACCCGTAGAATTGAATGATTTAAATTTTGTTTGAATAGAAGAGATATTGAACAGTCTACATGCACATTTTTATCAAAATTGAACGGACCATTCAAATTTTAGGAGCAAATTTCTTCAACAACAGTGAAAATTAAATTCTGCCTCTGTTTCAGAAAATTCTAAATTATTATGGTCCGGTCACGTAGAATTGAATGTTTTGAATTTTGTTTAAATAAAAGAGATATTGAACAGTCTACGTGCAAATTTTTATTAAAATTGAACGGACCATTCAAATTGTGTGGGCAACTTTCTTGGAAAACTGTGAAAATTGAATTCTGACAGTTTTTAAGAAAATGGTAAATTATCATGGTCCCGGAACGTAGAATTGAATGATTTGAGTTTTGTTTAGATAGATCAGATATTGACGAGTCTACATGCAAATTTTTATTAAAATTGAACGGACCATTGAAATTTTAGGAGAAAATTTTTTGGAAGACAGCGAAAATTGAATTCTGACTCTTTTTAAGAAAATGGTAAATTATCATGGTCCCGGACACGTAGAATGTTTTAGATCAAATAGGTTATGGATAGAACAGTTACTGAACAGTCTATATACCCATTTTTATTAAAATTGAACGGACCATTAAAATTTTATGATAAAATTTCTTGAAAGACAGCGAAAATTGAATTCTGACCCTTTTTAAGAAAATGGTAAATTATCATGGTCCGGAGACGTGGAACGTTTTAGATCAAATAGGTTATGGATAGAACAGCTGTTTACCAATCTTCCTGCTAAGTTTTATCAAAATTGAAGGGACTATTCAAATTTTATGAGCAACTTTATTGGAAGACAGCGAAAATTGAATTCTGCCTCCGTTTCAGAAAATTCTAAATTATCATGGTCCGTGCCCGTAGAATTGAATGATTTGAGTTTTGTTTGAATAGAAGAGATATTGAAGAGTCTACATGCTCATTTTTATTAAAATTGAACGGACCATTCAAATTGTGTGGGCAACTTTCTTGGAAAACTGTGAAAATTGAATTCTGACAGTTTTTAAGAAAATGGTAAATTATCATGGTCCCGGAACGTAGAATTGAATGATTTGAGTTTTGTTTAGATAGATCAGATATTGACGAGTCTACATGCAAATTTTTATTAAAATTGAACGGACCATTGAAATTTTAGGAGAAAATTTTTTGGAAGACAGCGAAAATTGAATTCTGACTCTTTTTAAGAAAATGGTAAATTATCATGGTCCGGACACGTAGAACGTTTTAGATCAAATAGGTTATGGATAGAACAGCTGTTTACCAATCTTCCTGCTAAGTTTTATCAAAATTGATCGGACCGTTCAAATTTTATGAGCTGGAACATTCAACGAGTCCAGAAAACGAACCGCACAAGCTATTTTAACAAGATGAGTATTATTTTATGCAAATTTTCCAAATTTCAGCATTATATTCGTCGAATGTCACGCGTTGTAGGCCGTCACTATAAAGAAGCCGGCCAACTTTCCTGGTGGACTGGAGTGTATCGAGAGAGATTGGCAAGAACATTTCAACGATCAATTTCTATTTTTAATATTTCAGTACCTTCCAAGGCCAGAAGTATTCGCTGAGCCGGTGCCAATCACAAATCAATCGTTTGCAGTGATGAACAAAATGGCATCAAAACGGGTAACCTAATGATGAAGTGATAATAAACCAGAAAATTGCAACTTAGAAAATCCGACTGCAAAAAACTGAAGCCAGAAGCCGAATGTTCGTGACGACAGTCTCGTATCCGGTAATCGTGAATGAGACTTTTATGGGAGTGGCAGCGGTTAACATCCCGTTGACGGAAATCAGCCAGAAATCTCATCCATCGAATGTAAGCGAGCTTTATTGGATTTTCAATATTTCCGTTTCAGATTGGAATGAAGAGCTATTTCTTTATGCTTGACCAGAATGGTTTTGTCATGTCGCATCCACAACTGAGACCAATTGATCCGGTTACAAAGTCACACAAGCATAATTATAATAATATGGATTTGTTGGAATTGGAAGTTCCACAGAATCATAATGTAAGTATATTCGTTTTATTTTTATTTTGACAAGGTTTTTGTTATGAAATTCGTAATCTCCGCACTATAAGCTTTTGAATGACACCCATAATGTAGGCTCTAACTATATTTTGAGAATTGTTGCACAGGCTCCGCCCATTTAGGTAAAACTATAGGTAAATAGGTTTATATTTCATCAAATTTGGTGTTTTATAGCTTTTTTGATTTCAAAAAATGTGGAGATTTCAATCATTTTAATAAACAAAACGTTTTCTAGTTTTTTAAAAAAGCATTAATTTTTAACAAAAAAATTTCCAGACAATTATAGAATTTCTTGATTATTATTTCATAATTTCAATAACATTTTTAAATTCTGTGTATTTTAAGCATTCGAATGATACCCATATTGTCTATTCTAGTGATATTTTGAGCAGAATGATTTATGCTCCGCCCATTTAGGTAAAACTATAGGTAAGTAGGTTTATCTTTCATCAAATTTGATGTTTTATAGCTCTTTCGATTCAGAAAAATGTTGGAAATTTAATGGTTTTAATAAATCTAACGTTTTCTAGTTGTTTGAAAAAACTGTATTTTTAGCAAAAAAAATTTACAGACAATTATACAATTTTTTGGTTATTTTTTCATAATTTCAATAGCATTTCTAAATTCTGTGTATTGTAAGCATTCGAATGACACCCATATTGCCAATTCTAGCGAGATTTTGAACAGAATGATTTATGCTCCGCCCATTTAGGTACAACTATAGCTAAATAGGTTTATCTTTTATCAAATTTGATGTTTTATAGCTCTTTCGATTCAAAAAAATGTGGAGAATCTAATAAAGTTATAGGTTTTTGAAATATCTGAGTTTTAAAATGAGGAAACGTCACATTTTTTGTGAATTGACGCAGATATTAAATTAAATTGTAGGATAAAGTTATTTTAAGATTTCCAATGCTGAAATCCATTTAGTTGATATTAAATCATCAAAATTTCAGATAAGAGCCAGCCAGCAAAAAAGCCATGTTTCGGACCTTTTGTGCGAAAGCGGTGAGAATTACGTGGACTGCATCGAGGAGCTGCGAAAGATCGTAAGACGGCATTTACCCCAACAAACCCGACTCAAACGACTATTGCAGACGCGAAAAATGATCATCCAATGCGACAACAGCGACGTGCAGCAACTCGACGTGCTCTTCGCCACCGAGACGTTGGACCGCGTGTACCCGCAAACCAACACTTTCTACTCGGAGTGCATCAGCCACGCCAACTTCGTGCTGGGTCTCGCCGTCGCCAAGGGAGACGACTACCGAGTGGTGAAGAAGCAGAAGAAGTACAACTTTGGCGGCGTTCAGATGGACTGGATGGCCGACAAGCGCTGGTCGCTTCATCCGCACTGGTTGGTCGGCTCGGAAGCACTTTTGGATTTAATTTCTTGCAGGAGGTATTGTTTCCTGAATGACTCGGACACTCATATGACCAAGGAAGAAGCTTTTGAAGTTTACGTTCAGCAAATGGCGCAATCTGGTGAGAGATTTAATCGATTTTGACAGATTTTAGAAAAAGTACACGTAGAATTAGTTTGTTTTTGTTATATAGTTTTGCTGAAGAGTCATGAAAGGTAGCCTGCAAGTTTCGTAGAGATCCTACGAGCCGGGACCATGATAATTTGATTTTTGTCAAAATGGCTAATTGAGGATTACGGTAGTTTTTGATAATTTCTAGAAAAACTACACGTAGGATTGCAAAAAGATGTTGTAAAAATATTAAAAAATAGTTAAAGAAATTAATCTACAAGTTTCGTAAAGATCCTACGAGTCGGGACCATAATAATTTGATTTTTGTCAAAATGGCTAATTGACGGTTACTGTAGTTTTTTCTCGATTTTAGCAAAACTACACGTAGGATTGCAAAAAGATTTTGCAAAAATATTGAAATAAAGTCGTGAAAAGTAACTTACAAGTTTCGTAAAGATCCTACGAGCCGGGACCATGATAATTTGATTTTTGTCAAAATGGCTAATTGAGGATTACGGTAGTTTTTGATAAATTCTAGAAAAACTACACGAAGGATTGCAAATATATTTCGTAAGAATATTGAAAAAATAGCTAAAGAAAGTAATCTACAAGTTTCGTAGAGATCTTACAAGCAGGGACCATGATAATTTGATTTATGTCAAAATGGCTAATTGACGGTTACTGTAGTTTTTTCTCGATTTTAGCAAAAATACACGTAGGATTATTTTGTTGTTATAATATATTAGTGACAAGAGGTTATGACAAGTGTACTGCAAGTTTCGTAGAGATCCTACAGGCAGGGACCATGATAATTTGATTTTTGTCAAAAAGACTATTTTATGGTTACGGTAGTTTTTGCAAGATTTTAGCAAAACTACACGTAGGATTGCGAAAATATTTCGAGGGAATATTGAAAAATAGTTGGAGAAAGTAACCAACAAGTTTTGTAGAGATCTTCCAAGCAGGGACCATGATAATTTGATTTATGTCAAAATGGCTAATTGACGGTTACTGTAGTTTTTTCTCGATTTTAGCAAAAATACACGTAGGAATAGTTGTTCCTGTTAGTATATTGTTGAAAACACGTCATGACAAATGTTCTGCAAACGTAGTAAAAATCCTATGAGCTGGGACCATGATAATTTGATTTTTGTCAAAATTGGCGATTGACGGTTACGGTAGTTTTTGGAAGATTTTAGTAAAACTACACGTAAGATTGCGAAAAGATTTTGCACAAATACTGAAATAAATGTGTAGAAAACAACTTACAAGTTTCGTATAGTTCCTACAAGAAGGGACCATGAAAATTTTATATTTGCCAAAATCGCTAATTGAGGGTTACTGTAGTTTTTGGAAGATTTTAGCAAAATTACACGTACGATTTTTTAGTTGTCGTAATATATTATTTACAAGAGGTTATGACAAGTGTACTGCAAGCGTCGTAAAGATCCTACAAGCAGGGGCCATGAAAATTTGTTTTTTGTCAAAATGGCTAATTGAGGATTACGGTAGTTTTTGATATATTTTAGAAAAAATACACGTAGGATCGCGAAATTATTTTGCGCAAATATTAAAAAGTTGTTGTAGAACGTAACCTACAAGTTTCATAGAGGTCCTACAAGCAGGGACTATGAAAATTTGATTCTTGTCAAATTTTGCTTAATTTTCAGGCGAATGCCCACAACTTTGCAAATACCGACGCAATCTCGTCGAAAAACTATTACTCGACCTGGAAGCAACAAGCAATCTAGCCGACAGCTGGGACACCCAATACCAGTTCATGAAAAAGTTTTTTTCCAACTATTAAAAAACCAAAAAATAATATTTCCAGCAACCTGATCCACCTGGCTTTCTACGCGACGCCGTCCGGCATGATTCGCTATTACAATCTGACCCTGGATGATTACGATTACGTGGACACTCGCTGGAGCATCATGGATCGGATTGGTTTGTGGCTGTCGATCGAGCAAGCGCAGGAATCTTACAATCATTTCATAACCGATTTGAATCGCAAATCGGTCGATGATCGCTATTTCAGACGGGCGGTCCGGATGCCGGATACGATCGTGTTCGACGTCTCGAATAACTGTGAGCGAGTTAATATGTGATCAATAAGATTCTGGGAATGTTTTCAGCCAAGATTTGGTACAAATCAGAGACACAGCTCACCGGCTATGGATTGAATGAGAACATGACGATGCTCGGCCAAGCATTCAAGGCGGTCAAGCTCAACAAGGCCGTGATAGGTAAACAAGATTAGAAAGAAAAAGAAATGATTCTGTTCTGTAGGTGTGAGCGGCTTCGAGTTTGCTTATGATTACATTGTCGAGACACTCTCTGAGCACGGCTGTGCTCCGTCAAATGACCGCAAATGGTGCGTGTTGCTCGATGAGCACGCCTATGTCTTCTACAGCAGCAAGAGTGACATCTCCTACGAGGATTACTTGGCGGTAAGAAGTAAACACGTAAGCCACGTGATATTTTTTAAAAAATATTCCAGGGACAAGGCGAGCATATTGGCGAATATTTCGGAGGACTTAATCGTGTGGCACAGAGAGCCATGCAATTGCTGATTGAGAACAAGTTTTATACCAAATTCACTTATACGGACCATCAGGCCACGTGCAGGTCTAAGAAGCGAACTGTGATGGCGGGCAACAAAATGTGGATGGTATGTGGTCCTTTATTTGGAAATAAATGTTTGGAATTTGGTTTAAACATTGTTCGGCTTGAATATTTTGACACGAACGTTTTATATTTGAACTCGTTGCGTTTTTAGCTTTTATTTGATACCCATATTAGTCTACCTGCCGTCATTTTGAGATCTTCGTCTAGGCTCCGCCCATTTAGGTAAAATAGTAGGTAAATCACTTCATAATTAAGCAATATTAGTGATTTTTTGGTTGTAAGTATTGAAAAAAGGCCAGAAATCTACCTGAAATGTTAAAATTTTGATATCGCAGATTTTAAATTTTATATATTTTTTCTCGTTAATTTGTTAAAGCTTTTGTGAAATTCGAATTACTTTAAAAGACATTAAAGATACATTTTCGTTTTTCTTACTTTTAGAGCTTTCATTTGATACCCATGTTACCCTATTTACCTATTGTTTGAGATTGACGTGCTCGCTCCGCCCATTTAGGTAAAACTGTAGGTAAACCTCTTCAAAGTTAATTAATTTCACTGATTTATAGCTTATTTCAATCAGCAAAACGTCAGAAATCTACCTGAAACGTTAAAACAGTGATATCGCGTATTTTAAATTTTAATTATTTCTCGTTTTATTTTTAAAAGCTTTTGTGTACTTCGCATTAATTTAGAAGCCCTCACAGTTACAATTTCGTTTTTTTTACCTTAAGAGCTTTCATTTGATACCCATATTACCCTATTTACCTTTATTTTGAGATTAATAGGTTTTCTCCGCCCATTTAGGTAAAATTGTAGGTAAAGCACTTCAAAGTCAAAGAATTTTAGTGATTTTAAGCTTGTTCAAATCAGAATGGCGCGGGAAATCTAATGAAAATATTTTTAAGCTGAATTAGTATGACTCCGCCTACTTATATCGTATTTCGTCTAATTTTTCTACATTCTATGCTTCAAAATTAAATTAAATCAATTTCAGCCAGCCAAACAAGCACTCAACTTTATTCGATTGCTTACAATCAAACTCCTGCAATTCCTTTCATCCATATATTCCGGATTTTCGGTCTTCGTCCCCAACATTCCTGTCTCGAATGGTAGCCACGCCCATCATATGAAACCCTCAACATTTTTGTTTTCCAGCATACACGGCATCTTTCCACGAGGGAACGGACGTCTACCAATGTTCCAAAGCGTCCGTCTTTTATTTCACCAACAAGGATGGGCGGAGCAAGCCTAGCGGCACGCACTTGGTGCCGGGAAATCGCTCGGAGCGGCCGTGCAAGATGAACTCGAAATGCTCCGTGTAAGGATGGCGACCAATAAATGGCGGTAGATTCGAACTTGCAGGAAGATGGAAGCAGCTTACGTGGACGGCACCAACCTGCTGATGCTGTGGATCACGCAGGACCGCAACAGCGAGAACTGCTACGACGACTCGCAGTGCCAGCTGGACGACATGTCGAACGTGGGCTTCGGATTCCACGAGGTCAAAGGCGACGACGACACGTGTCAGGACACGGAGAAGCGCAAAAGCAAAGCCAACGACGTGTGCTACTCGATCCTCGACGACGACTCCGAGAACGAGAGACGCCCGTGCTCGCTGAGCACCGCCTTGTCACCCCTGTTTTATAGTATCGTAGTTGTTTTAGGTTGCAATGTTAGACGTTTTTGAATGTGAGTGGCCTTTATTTTGTAGACAATTTTCAGAAGTGATAATTATATTTACTGACTTATTTGAATACCACAAATTGTGATGATTGATGAAAAATGTGGGAAAGGAATTGGAATTTCGTTTATATTTTAACTAAATGTACCATAACTGGTTTGCTTCTACAGTAACACATTTTTCGTTTTCTTTTTTCAATTCCTCGTCTTTTTAGCTTTCGTTTGACATCCATATTGGCTAGTCTAGCTTGATCTGGAGCAAAATTCGTAAGCCCCGCCCATTTAGATAAAACTATAGGTAATAGGGTTAGTCGTTGAGAAAATTTGATATTTTTTTAACTTATTTAATTTAGAAAATTGTGAGAAAGTCAATAGGTAAAAATATAATAACAAGTAGTTTGTAAAGTTTAAAAAACGTTAAAAAAACTAATTTTTCAGTCATTTATAGAATTTCCTGATAAATATTTTACAATTTCGTTAACAATTTCGTATTCAGCATAGTCTGAGCATTTGAATGACATCCATATTGGCAACTATACCTTGATTTTAAACAGAATTGTTGAGGCTCCGCCCATTTAGGTAAAATTCAGGTAATGGGGGTTATCTGAGTCAGGTTTGTATAATTTTTAGCGTATTCGATTCAGAATAAGCTAAAGAATCTTTTAACATTTGGCTTGTTTTTTAATGTAAGATTTTAAGCTCCTCAAATTTTTCTCGCTGAAAATATGTTTCTCGATTAAATTTACTGCTAGCTTATATTTTTATATTTTACGTTTTTTCATCATTTAATTTAATAATTAGATGATTTTTAAGAATTTAAAAAATAAAATAGTCGAAATAAGGATTTTGGGTAACCGTGGGTGGAGCTTATATAGAGTAATATGAAAGTTACCGTAGGTATGTCAATATGGGTCTCTATCGAATGCTGACATCGAGCTGATTACAAATATGTTATCAGTTTGTATATAACTCAATTGATTCGCGAGTTCTGTGTGCGGCACGGTTATTTCCATATTTTTCGAAAATGTCAAAATTACCGTATCTAATTCAATATGGATGTCAATCGAAAGCCGAAAACGAGCTGATCGCAAATATATTATCAGTTTTTATATAACTCAATTGATTCGCGAGATCTGTGTGCGGCACGGTTATTTGCAATTTTTTCGAAAATTTGAGAACAACTGCATCTATGTTAATATGGATGTCAATCGAAAGCTGACGATGTGCTGATCACAAATATGTTGTCAGTTTTTATATAACTCAATTGATTCGCGAGATCTGTGTGCGGCACGGTTATTTCCATTTTTATCGAAAATGTCAAAATTACCGTATCTAAGTCAATATGGATGTCAATCGAAAGCCGAAAATGAGCAGATGACAATTCTGTTGTCAGTTATTACCTAACTCAATTGATTCGCGAGATCTGTGTGCGGCACGGTTATTTTCATTTTTTTCGAAAATTTGAGAGTTAATGCATCTATGTTAATATGGATGTCAATCGAAAGCTGACGATGTGCTGATTTTGAAAATGACATTAATTTTTTTACTTGACTACTTTGAAGCAAGTTATGGCTAAAATTACCATCCAATCCTATCCCATAAAAACCTCTAGGCATAATATTTCCAATAACGGGTAACATTTTTAATTAAGTAATAATATTAATGAATCATTTATTAATAAATAATTTAAAGTATTGAATAATTGCAAACCATAAAGTAGAAGAAGAATAAAACGCGGAAAAAAGAATTCACCCGATCAATAAATAAGACAAAAAACGATTTAAAGTAATAATAATAAATAAAACATCCTGAGTTTGAGTAGCATAAAATAACAAATATTTCGTATAAAGAAAACAAGAAACACAACAAAAACAGTTACACGTGTCGGAAAAGAAGATGCAGAAGGAGATCAATTGGTTCGATCGGAGACCGTCGACGCTGACGTTTGGATCTTGCGACGCACCGAAGAAGGCCGTTCGCTGACTGCAATAAATATAAATTTAAACAAAAAAATTCGCGAGCAAGCTTACATGTCGGCGTGGATGGCTCCGCCCTCGCCTTTCTCGTCGTGTTCGTCCACGTGCGATGCGAAATTGGTTTGCGTGAGAGCGTCGGGAACTAAACAGAACAAATGATTCAATGAATAACAAGACGGACCCACTTCCTTGGTGGTCGGCGTGTTGCGGTTCAGCTCGCACTCGATGAAACGCACCACCTTGGCCATGCACGCGTCCTGGTAGTCGTGCACCCACTTGACGCCGTTGTATTTGGTGATGTTGCGGATGTCCGACGGGATCGCGTCCTCCTTGGCCGGGAACTCGAACGCCGTGTCGAATATCGGGATGATGTTCTTCTGGTGCTCGAACGCGCACTTGAGCTCTTTGTGCACCCAGTCCTCGCAGTTGTCGTCGTTGAGCAGGCGGTCGAGCGAGTTGGGCGTGAGCACGAGGATGAAGTGCTTCGCCGCCTGGATGTTCTTGAGCAGCGAGCTGTCGAACTTGCCCGCGTACAGCTTGTCGACGTCGATGAAGACTTTGTAGCCGCGCAGCTGCAGGAGCACCTTGATCAGACTCGCCAGCTGGTTGCCGGTCGAGCGCCGGTACGAGATGAACACGTCGATCTGCTTGCTCAGCATCGCCACCTCGACGTCGTCGGGGTGCTTCGCGTTCTCGAACGCCTGCTTCAGCTTCAGCCGGTGGATCGGGTTCGTGATGCCGCACGCGTTCTGCATTATGTCGTCGGTCAGCGACGACAGCAGCGACCGGTTCACGCCGTTCGTCAACATCTGGTACGTGTACACGGAGAGCTCGGGACTCAGATTCATTAGGAACTGGTCCAGGTTCGACTCGTCCACCGATGAATAGTCGGCGGCGATCTTGAGGCTTTCGAGCTCGCGCATGAACCGTTTTCGGTGCAGGCCCGAGCTCATTCCGATGTCGTTGAGCAGGTCGTTCTCATTGAGGTGCAGTAGCAGGTCGCCGTCGACCATGTGCTTGGCGAATTTGTCCACGTACTCTTCGAAACCGATCTGAAGTTTTGACATTTTTAGTAAAAAATTGTGTTTTTTTGGATTGTTTTGCTCAAAACTCAAATATCTTTTCTAAAATTTTTGATTAAACTTGCTCATTCAATAAACAAATTATTTTAAATATGCATTTTTAGAAAAAATCCTACAGTAATCCATCAAAAATAGTGAAATTTTCCAAAATTTTCGAAATTTCCCCTAAAAATCAACTATTTGCACTATGATTGTTAAATCAATTTGACGAATAAAACATAAATCAAATCTAAATTAAATATGCTCAAAAAAATTCTACCGTAATCCGGCAAAATCAAGAGAAATTTGACGATTTTGACGAATTTTCACTATTTTTTGTCCAAAAATCCGATATCTTCTCTATAATTGGTGGTTAAATTTTAAAATATAACTAATAAACATTTCTAGAAACGAAATTTCAAAAGAAATCCTACAGTATTCGGTCAAATTTCAACGATTTTTTCCAAATTTCAGCATTTTTTGCGCAAAACTCAAAAATTTCAATTATAACTTTTGAATAAATTTTTTCAATCAATAAATATTCTACTCTAAATAAGAATTTTTGAAAAAAATCCTACATTAATTCATCAAAAACCGGGAAATTTGACGGAATTTTTCAAAATTTTCGGAATTTTTCCCTAAAACTCAAATATTTGCTCTATGATTGTTGATTAAATTTGGTGAATAAATCAAAAATCACCTCTAAATTAAATATTCTCAAAAAAAATCTACCGTAATCCGGCAAAATGAACGGAAATTTAACGATTTTATGCAAATTTCAGCATTTTTTGCGCAAAACTCAAAAATTTCAATTATAACTTTTGAATAAAATCTCTCCAATACCAAATATTCTACTCTAAATTAGAATTTTTGGAAAAAATCCTACAGTAATCCGTCAAAATCGAAGGAAATTTCACGATTTTGTTTAAATTTCAGCATGTTTTGTCCAAACATCAAATTTCTTCTCCATCAAATTTCTTCTCCGGAATTATCAAAAAACCCATTTTAGATTATCAAAATGATCGATTTTACATAAAAACACCGCCACTTTATCGTGACAAGAACATTGTAAATTCCTTCTTACATATATATGGATTTCTTGATAAAAATAAACAAATTTAAATCGCGAACCTTTCTGACCCAATACTTGACATCGGTCGTCGTCCAATTCGGCACCTGCTGAGCCAACTTATACGGCACTTCTTCTCCAATCACGGTCAACGCTTCCGAAGCGAACTTGGCGGCGACCTCGTTCGGTGACGATGCCACTTCCTTGAGTGCTTGAATGGCTCCGATTTCCTGCAACATTCAAAGAATCAATCGTTTGTTGCGCAATGTTTGGCGCAATTTTCGGGTTGCGTCCAGTCCGCTGTTTAAGTGTTGCGCAATTTTCGGTTCATCGTTGAGCCAGAGTTGCGTCAACGTGCAACGCTCAAGGTGACACATGGATGCTACGTCATCAATAAAAAGGGGGCGGGCAGTTGATCAAAGGTCAGATGGGTTGAATGAAAAATGTGATCTTATTATTTATACATTAGTTGTAATAATTATCTATTTTAAGAGAAGCAATCAAAAAGAAAGAAATTGTCAAGCAGAATTCAAATATTATTCCTTTGTTTACTAATGTTATAAATAAGATTTTCGAAATCTCCACATTTTTCTGATCTTAAAACTCTACTTTTTATCGAAATCGATGAGAAGAATCTTCTGCAAATGGCTACAAACAAGTTTTCATAAAAATGGGCGGTGCATAAGGAATTTTAAAATAAATCTACAGATAAGTATATAAATATGGGTATCCTTCAAAAGCAAATAACCATCAGAGTTCAAAAATGAAAAGAAAAGTATGATATTCCGGGAATTAGACCAGATACTGTAGGTTAAGTCATTATCGGTTATCGAAATTTTACTAAAATAAAAACCGCCCGTAGAAATGTCGAGAAAACTACATTAAATTATTCTCCATAAATTTATGCATCGATTGGTGTTTCTTTTGTCAATATCTATAAAGGGGTTCTTCTCAAAAATGCGTTTAACTACATGGGCGGTGCGTAGAAAATATACAGAAAAATGCAGGGAACTCAAGTAATATGGGTATCATTCAAATCCTTACAACACGATGAGTTCAAATATAATCTCAAACTTGCACATCATTCAAAGATAACCGTGATACAGTATTTCATTCATACCCTAAGGTTCCCCTTAATTCTGACAAAAATATAGCTTTTTGAACAATTCAAAATTTATGTTTTTTGAATTCTCCATAATTTTCTGTTTCTAAAAACCCAAATTTTATCATAATCCATCAAATGGTAATTGATTTAATTACAATTAAGAACATGGACGGTGCATAAGAAATTTGAAATAAATTTGCAGTTAACTATATTAATATGGGAATCATTCAAGAGCTGAGAACTAGCTGAGCTCAAAAATAAACCCAAAATATTGATTGCTCTAGAATTCTTCAAGTAAAACTCATTTTAGGTTGTTGGAATTTTAACGAAATTGAAATTGCCTGTACAAATTGATTAAAAACTATTTTATTAAAATCGTAATAATTTGTCAAATTGATTGATGTTACTTTTATTGAAATCCATAGAGTGGTTCGGTTGAAAAATTGTTTCGAAAACATGGGCGGTTCGTAAAAAAATGTTGATATAAATTTTAAAAATCTGTATAAATATGGGTATCATTCAAAACCATTCAATCAGCAGAGTTCAAAAATGTTAACAAACTGTCGATATTCTAAACCCTAATTGAAATACTGTTACCATTTGTTACATGGGCGGCACATGTAAAATAAAAAAATTGCAACCAACTGTAACAATATGGATATCATTCGAAAGCGGAGAATTAGCAGACTTCAGAAATCGCAAAAAAAGTTTGATATTTCGACAAATATTCTGAATACGAATGGTTGTCTTTGTACAAAAAACAGTTTGTTGCTTATTGAAAATTATATTGTTATGTTTTTTTGTTTTTTTGTTTAAAAAAGTTATGTTTGTATTTTAGGGTAGATTTTCTAAAATTTTGTAATATAATTTTGTCAAAACATGATCGACCCCTGAAACAAATACCACATGGCTATCAATCAAAAGTAATTGAAAAGCTGAGTACAAATATGATAATTATTTCCGTAAAAAGATAATCGTTTGTTGATAATTTAAAGAATGTGAGTAAATAATAATTGAAATTTGATTTTCTAAAACCACAGCTGATAAGCAAACAAACTTTATATGTAGTATGTTTTAAAATTTATCAAAAAAATCGTATGGGTTTCATAATAATCATTTTATTGGTTTTACAAAATTGCAAAAAGTTGAATTTAAATTTAAAAAAACAGTTGTACAAGAATGTTTTGTTTGTTTATTTATTTGTCGTCTTCCCTTCTCTCTCAACATGTATATTGAATGATTTAAATAATCGCATCAAGCGACTGGTTCGAAAAAAATGAGTCATCCAAGTGAAACAATAGATAAGAGTGCTGGGCATTTGTACGATCAAATGAAGATGATGCAATTCTTGCTGACTAATTGTTGCTTTTTGCAAATAAATACTTTTTTCGTTTGTTTATTGTTGTGGTTTGGAGAAATAAATTGTTTGAATTTTTATCAATCTCACCTCCCTTTTGATGAACAATAGCTAAGGAGTACGGATAGAAACAATAACAATATATGAAAATAGTACAAACCGTATAAATTTAATTGAGATGATTAATCAAATTATTCAAAACTTATTCAGCAGGAAATAATTGATTACGATACTTATTAGTCTCTGGCTAAACTACTTGCGCATTAATTTATTAGGTCCATTAAATTTTGTACTTAATAGTATCCACATTACTTCGAAAATCTACAAATATGGGCGGTCTGAATTTAAAACCGCCCATTTAAAACTGTTTTAAATAAAATTTTCGAATTCCCCACATTTTTCTGATCCTAAAAATATACTTTTTATCAAAATCGATAAAAGGAATCTTCTAAAAATAGCAACAAACCAATTTTCATAAACATGGGCGGTGCATACGGAATTTTAAAAAAACATGTAGGCAACTATATAATTACGGGTATCATTCAAGAGCTGAGAACTAGCTGAGTTCAATAGTATCAACAAAATTCTAATGTTTCTGTAAATACGAGAGATACGGTAGATAACGTTTTTTGTTTGTCTATAGTTTGATAGAATTAAAAGCGCCTGAGGAAACTGAGCCCAATGAACTGTTTCAGAATTCCCGTTATTATACGAATCGAATGATCTTGCATGTATCAAAATCTATAGAGTGGCTTTTCTGCAAATTGTTTTCATAAACATGGGCGGCGCATAAGAAATTTTAAAATAAATCTACAGATAAGTATATAAATATGGGTATCATTCTAAAGAGAATAACTATCAAAGTGTAAAAATGAAATGAAAATTATGATATTCCGGGAATTAGACCAGATACTGTAGGTTAAGTCATTATCGGTTATCGAAATTTTACTAAAATAAAAACCGTCCGTAGAAATGTCGAGAAAACTACATGAAATTATTCTCCATAGTTTGATGCATCGATTGATGCTTCTTTTGCCAAAATCTATAAAGGGGTTCTTCTAAAAATTTCGTTGAAGCATATGGGCGGTTCATAGAAAATTAACAGAAAAATGCAGGGAAGTCAAGTAATATGGATATCATTCAAATCCTTAGAACACACAGAGTTCAAATATAATGTAAAACGTACTAATTTTTCAAATATATCCGTAATACAGTATTTTATCCTTACCCTAATCCCCTTTAATTCTGACAAAATAATCGCTTTTTGAACAATTCAAAATTTCTGTTTTTTGAATTCTCTATAGCTTTCTGTTTCTAAAAACCCAAATTTCATCAAAATCCATCAAATGGTACTTTATTTAATTACAATTAAGAACATGGGCGGTGCATAAGAAATTTGAAATAAATTTGCAGGTAACTATATTAATATGGGTATCATTCAAAAGCTGAAAATTAGCTGAGATCAAAAATAAACACAAAATAATGATTGCTCTAGAGTTATTCTAGTTATTATAGGTAAAATTCATTTTAGGTTGTCGGGATTTTAACGAAATTGAAATAGGCTGTAGAAATTGAGTCAAAATTGTTTTATTAAGATTAAAATAAATTTTCAAACTGAATGAAGTCACTTTTATCAAAATCTATATCAAAATCTGTTAAACCCATTTATTACATGGGCGGTGCATCGAACATTTACAGAAAAATACAGAAAACTCATGTAATATGGGTATCATTCAAATGCGGCCAACTAGCTGAGTTCAAAAATCAACAAAAAAGTAGAATATTCTTAGAAGCCGAAAGTGATTTGGGCAGGTTTTTGCAAAAAAAGAGAAATAGTTTTAAATAAAGAAATGATGCAAATGTAAAAGAAGAGAAACAAGCGTCAAAAATATTACCTTAGCATATGGGTGGAAGAACTTCCTGGTTTTCGACTTGCGAAACCTTTGCAAAGCGACAGACTTTGATCGGACAACCTTAGGCTTGAGAACAATTTCACTCTTGGTTCTCGCGAGGGGCGTCTTGAGCGGCAAATGAGCCAGCGACGTTGGCCGCTCATTATCACCCACGTATGGGATGACGGCCAGCAACGGTCGCGGGCTGCTTTCAATGTTTGTCATAAATAAACAAGTAAATAAATAAAAACACTCTAGAATGTGCGCTAAATGCAGACTGACAGCAATTGTTGTTATTGTACCTAGGCGGTGTTCAGTCCCGCCCATCGCCTCCCCCTCCTCTCCCATCCCCCCGTCATACATTGTACTGCGATAATTCGGTTTGACCTTGTTAGCTAAATTGAACAGATTAGAATATTCTGGAATACAATCAATTCTGATTGAATCATATGGTAAATATTTATTTGTTTGTTTGTCGCAGTTGAATGCGTTTTTGGCCGCTGACTGGTTTTTTTTGCGCTGCAAAGAAGGACGATGGCTGTTTGGGATGATTGCCAGGTTAAAGTGGCTGCGATGGTGCAATGTTTCGTAATCGCTTATCAGTCGACGATATGCGCGTTTTTTAAAAGTTGTTTTGATGTACTGTTTAAACAAATATGGTTAGGGTGTAGTAATTTTTGATCAGAATCTGTTTTGAATACAAGCCAAACAAGTATGTAAAACAGTTGAAGTCTGTTATTCAACCAAAGTAGATTGTCTGATTTTTGATCAGCTGCAGTATTTCAATTAGGGTTTAGAATATCGACAGTTTGTTAACATTTTTGAACCCTGCTGATTGAATGGTTTTGAATGATACCCATATTTATACAGATTTTTAAAATTTATATCAAATTTTACACGAACCGCCCATGTTTTCGAAACAATTTTTCAACAGAACCACTCTATAGATTTTGATAAAAGAAACTTTATTCAATTTATGGTTACTTGAATATGTAATTACTTGAAATCCCTGTATTTTCTGTAAATTTTCTACGCACCGCCCATGTAATAAATGCATTTAACAGAAAAACCGCTCTATAGATTTTGATAAAAGTGACTTCATTCAATTTGAAAATTTATTTTAATTTTCATAAAACGATTTGGACGGAATTTCTACAGTCGATTTCAATTTCGTTAAAATCCCGACAACCTAAATAAGTTTTATCTATAATATATGAAAAAATTCTAGAGCAATCAATAATTTGGGTTTATTTTTGAGCTCAGCTAGTTCTCAGCTCTTGAATGATACCCATATTTATATAGTTACCTGCAAATTTATTTCCAATTTCTTATGCACCGCCCATGTCCTTAATTGTAAATAAATAAATTACCATTCGATGGATTTTGATGAAATTTGGTTTTTAGAAACAGAAAATTATGGAGAATTCAAAAAAATAAAAACTTGAATTTTTCAAAAAGCGATATTTTTGTCAGAATTAAAGGAAACCTTCGTGTAAGGATGAAATACTGTACTTCGGATATATTTGAAATATGTGCCACTTTGAGATTATATTTGAACTCATCGTGTTGTAAGGATTTGAATGATACCCATATTACTTGCGTTCCTTGCATTTTTCTGTAAATTTTCAACGCACCGCCCATGTGCTTAAACGCAATTTTTAGAGGAACCCCTCTATAGATTTTGATTAAACAAACATAATTTTAATTATAAAATTAAGGACAATCTAAAACTATAGTCTTCTCGATATTTCTAGGGGCGGTTTTTAATTTTAGTAAAATTCTGAAAACCTAAAATGGATTTATCTACCGTAACTGGACTAATTCCAGAAATGTTATGTTTTTGTTGTGATTTTTGAATTCCTCTAGCTCTTAGCTCTTGAATGATACCCATGATTATATAGTTGCCTACATGTTTTTTAAAAATTCCGTATGCACCGCCCATGTTTATGACAATTGGTTTGTTGCTATTTTTAGAAGATTCCTTTAATCGATTTTGATAAAAAGTATATTTTTAAGATCAGAAAAATGTGGAGAATTCGAACATTTTATTTAAAACAGTTTTAAATGGGTGGTTTTAATTTCAGACCGCCCATATTTGTGAATTTTGGAAGTTTTGTTGAATCATCTCAATAAACAATTTCACTGATTTTATCAATTGAGATATTTTATTTCTGCAAAACTGAAAAGTTCAAGCTCCGCCCACATCGTTTGCAAACAAACTTGATTGTTTTTGAAATTTTCAATATTAAATAGTGACATTTTTATGATGAATAACATTTTCGGTTCAAAATTGCTTCATTTTTGCACAAACAGTTTTTTTCTGTCTATTTTATCTTCTTTTAATTGCAATTTTCAATGATTTAAATGTCAATTTTTTCAGCTCACAAGGTCGTGGCCTTTAAATGACAACAATTTCTTTGAAATTATGTTATTGGCATTTTCTGAAAGTTGGAATAAGCTCCGCCCATTTGTGTTGATAAATCCAAGGATTGTAATCTTTCTATTACTAAAGGAATGAACGAGAATTTGTGTATTGGTCTTGTATACTTTAAAATTAAAGCCAATCATTTATCATAAATTAAGCCCCGCCCATTTTTGATTTTCCTGTATTAATTTTTAAGCCTTTTTAGATTGTAAACATAATTTCCGATATTTGAAAAATGTATTCAACTTAATAAAAAATTTGATAATTTTTTTTATTAGAATAAGCCACGCCCACTTTCCTTTAAAAGCTTCGTGCTGTTTCGACAGAAATTTGAATCGTTTCCAGTATTTTTTTAAAGAATTTAATTTAAAAATTTGTATTTTGTAATTCAGCAATCATTAAACATTTTTTGATTTTTATTTCGACAAATATTTTCATCAAAAAATTGCCGTTTTTGACTATAAATCAGGTATTTTTTCTTTAACCACGCCCATACGAAAATGGGCGTCATTTTCAATATAAAAAAATTCAATATAAAAATTATAAAATAGTTTCAATATAAAAAAATAAAGACAATTTTATAATTAACCACGCCCACTTTTTAGATTTCCGTCTGTTAACTGAATGATTAATGCGATATTTGGCGTGGAAAAATTGTGAGAATAATCAGACATACATGGAAAATTGATAAAATTGCAAAGCGTGTAATTTTGACGGTAAATTCGAGCCAAAACGTTTTTCTGAAATTTTCAGAAAAAATTTATTTTCAGTATTTTGTTGCGAAAAATTCTAAACTTGTGTATTTTATGACAAAAAATTCAAAAAAATTGATAAAATAATTTTTATATACAAAATCTCACAGAAAATCGATATTTTTAGTCATATACAACAACTTGTTTGCATAAACCACGCCCATTTTGAAACATTTCGGGAATAGTGATTAAATAAAATTTTTCAGAATTTTTAAAGAAATTGAATAAGCAAAAAAGTTGACATTTTTATAAAGGTGCTACAGAGATATGAGCAATATATATTAAGCCACGCCCATTTTTAAAAGAAAATTTTCTCTAATTTTGCTGAAAATGATTGGATTTGCTCAAAATTTTGTGAACTTGTGTAATTTTTTATGCTCTACAAGATGATTGTGTGATTTTGCTTGTAAGGTGGACTTATGATTGAGTTTGTTAAAAAATTAGGTTAAAAATGGGCGGGATGTTGTTTCAACAAAATTTATTGAATTAAGAGAGGAGTAATAAGAGAGTATTTGTCAAAATATTGTATTAATAGTTTTATTATTCTTTGTTAGAAATGTTAAATATCCATATAAACAATTTGCACGCCAGGACAAAACACCGAAAACTCACAAAATTTCCACGACAAACAAGGTGTCAAATAAATTGGCGCAATTAGACCGTCTACGAGCACCCATTCAATCAACGTGCACCCGAAGCTACAACGTGCCAAATCGGGTGCAACGGGATTTTGACCTCATGCGCAGACGGACACGAACGTTCGCCTCCCACCAAGAACAACAATAACAACCACACCTCTCACTAATCTTGATTTCCTCACGTGTTCAGCGAATTTGGCTACAAGTGAAACCTGTCTGCGGTTCGGTTTGGACTTTGATCTCTGATTTCTTGTTGGTTTGGGGATGCGCCAAATAAATTGCTTCGTTTTAATTATGAATATGGAATGTGAGAGACGCAGGTGGTTAGAAAGAAAGTGAAAAAAATGAATTGCGGGTTGGAATCAATAAGAAATCGGTGATAAATCGCTGATGATTTCTTTTGCAGATTATATGTTTGCGAATTATTTGATGGAAAGGGAAAAATCAACAATCATTATTCCCACTTTTTAGCTAACAAGATGTAAGATGAATATAACCGATGTTATATTCACATTCTACAAATCAATAGCATTTGTTTGACACCCATATTTATATGGCTCCCACTAATCCTACCAGTTTTATAAAAAAAAACTGAAAATTCCAGATTTTCAGATAATTCACATATTTCTTTAAAACCTGCACAGTTATTGAGAATTCGTTAAGCCCATCTTATTGTGCTTATCTTAAGCGTTTAGCTGACATCCATATTTGTATTCTAATCCAATTTTGAAGCCAATGCCATAAGCCCCGCCCACTTTGCTCAATTTTAAATAATACGCTTCTATGAAGGAAATTTAAAATTTTTGATCATCAATCAGTTCAGCAGACTGTGACAAACCAGATAACATCTATAATTAAGCAAAAAGTTGCCATCTGGAATTTTCAGAAATTTTCAGCTTTTCACAGTTTTTGATCTGTCACCCGAATAGAAGAAGATGAAAAGAAAGAAAATTATAAAATTTGGAAGCAGTGTATCATGAGCTTTCGAATGATACCCATAATGACAAAGCCACGTATTTAAAAAAAAAATACTTCCAGGCCCCGCCCCTTTTTGCTCAAACTCATTTTGTGCGCGAATAAAAAGAGGTATGGCAATGTTTAATACATCAATCCATTCACAAAATTGTGGAGATTCAGATTTTGTTAGTTACTTTTGAATATTTTCCTATCTGACATTTTCAGAAAATTTCAGTTTTCCAGTGTTTTGATCTGTAAACTGAAAACGAGCTAGTATTTTCAAAAACAAATATGTTAGTTGAAACCAGTGTCATGTAAGCTTTTGAATGATACCTATAATGATTAAGTCATGTTTATTTTAAGATGATACTATCAAGCTCCGCCCCTTTTGCTCAAATCAATTTTGTGCGTGAATGAAAAGAGTTACGGCAATGTTTCTTACATCAATCGATTCACAAATGTGTGGAGATTTATAATTTTTAAAGCTTTTTTTGATAATCTTTTATCTGGAATTTTCAGAAAATTTCAGTTTTCCAGTGTTTTGAGCTGTAAACTGAAAGTGAGCTAGTGTTTGCAAAAACGAATATGTTATTTGAAACCAGTGTCATGTAAGCTTTTGAATGATACCCATAATGATTAAGTCACGCACAGTTTTTGATAAGATTGTTAAGCTCCGCCCCTTTCTCTCAAACTCATTTTGTGCGTGAATATAAAGAGTTATGTCAATGTTTAATACATCAATCGATTCACAAAATTGTGTAGATTCAGATTTTGTAAGTAACTTTTAAATATTTTCCTATCTGGAATTTTCAGCAAATTTCAGTTTTCCAGTTTTTTGAGCTGTAAACTGAAAACAAGCTAGTATTTGCAAAAACGAGCACGCTATTAGCAATCAGTAAATTACAAGCTTTTGGATGATATCCATAATGATTAAGCCATGTTTATTTTTAGATGATATTATCAAGCTCCGCCCCTTTTACTCAAACTTATTTTGTGCGTGAATATGGGTAGGTACTATAAGGTTTTGTACATGAATTGACTGAGAAAGTTGTGGGGAACACGATGGTATTAAAATTGAAACAATTTTTTATAGTCTGGAGATTTTAAGAGGTAATTATGTAAAAAACTGTTCCAAAACACACCTGAAACACCTCGAGTTTATTCTGTTCTTTCTTAATCACCGCCTCCATTGTAAAATGAAATGCTGCTGTCATTCTCGCTTCCTTCCTTGCTTTGAGCAACGGCAAGAGTCTTCAAAAAACACACAAACTCATTCTTTTCATCAATTCCAGCCAAACAAACCTCGACAACCATTCCCTTTCGCGACCCTGCGTGTGCTTAAAGTGCTCGTGCGCAAAATTAACGGCCTGCATCGAGGCCAGGAACGGCTCGACGAGCCCCAGCGTGCCCGACTTGCTCACCGCCGCGTCGAGCTCCCACTGCTTGGCCGACGCCAGACTGCAAATGGCGAGGCACGCGTAGTATCGCGTCAGGTCGTCCTGCTGGCTGGCGAGCAGGAACAGCCAGTCGGGCACCTTCTTCTGGATGATCTTCTTCTTGCCGTCCGAGCACGAGAAGAGCGCCAGGTTGGCGAACGCCAGACTCACGTGCCGCGACGTCTCCTTGCAGCCCTTGGCGCCCGTGCACATCAGGATCAGGTGGTCGAGCACGCCGTACTCGATGAGCCGCAGCGACGTCGACGTGCTCTGGTTGAACATGTGCTCCATGAGGCTGGTGCTCAGCCGCTGCTGGTCGGGGTTGCGCGTCAGCTTCATCGCCTGCAGCATCAGCCGCTTCAGGTAGTTTTTGTTGACGATGTAGTCGCGGTTGTCGCTCGACATGATCGACTCCACCACCTTGCCGCACGCCAGCCGCACCAGCTCGCAATTTTGCTGCGAGATGAAGATCTTGATGATCTTCTCGAAGTACTCGCGCTCTCGCATGTAATCGCACAACGCGCCCGCCAGGTCCACGCTCACCTTCGACGTCGACCACGCCTTGCGCATCAGCTTGATGATGATGGTGCAGCCCTCGGAGATCTTCTCGTCGCTCTTGTCGCTGATCGCTTCCACGGCGCGGTCAATGAACAGCTGGTACTTGGAGAGCTTCGTCTTGAGCGTGTGCATCATCGTCACCTGCTCCGTGTGCGACTGCTTCGTGATCGCCGGGTTGATCACCGAGTCTTGCTGGAATCCCTAACTCTCACTGTTCCCCAACAGAATCCTACCTGAGTCAACGCGAATCTAGTCCCGTTCGGTTTGGCCGGCAGCGAGTCGAGCGGAACCGGAGTCGTCCCATTAATGGGCTCGTCGATTATATTCGAGTTGCTCGAGCCCTCCGACTGAAATAGGCGCATTCCCAGCAAAACACATAACACTCGTCTTACCTTAAACCGCCGGTACACCGAGTCTTCCTTCCTCGAACTGCCATCGCTGCACGGATTTGACATTGATTGCTGCAGTTTGGACTCATTTTGAGTTAAAAGTGTGTCGTCGCCGGATTCGCTCGACTTGGATGTCTATAATTTGAATTTAGAATCATTTAAGCGAAATGAGCTCACGCTAGCGAATGGTGGCGCAGATTGTGGCGGCAGGCTGATTGAGGGTGGATTGAACGGCGTCGACGTGATGGGCGTGGCGATCGGCAAGTCATCGTCGTCGTCAAACTCGAAGAGAGAGTCATCGGTTCTGTAATTGAATGTACATTATTAAAATATTGTTAAAAATGGAAAAAACACACTGTTTTGTGGGTTTCGTGCAAGGTTTTAGTTCTCATCAACTACTTTATCTCGACAACTACTTTATTTTGTACAAATTAACAACAATATTTGGATTCTACAGATGATTACCTTTCGAATGACACCCATATTTATAGGAATTGCATCGATTTAATTTTCACGTGTTTCACGTATATTTAAATTTCAATATCCCTTGAACAACATTTTTACCAGTATTTATGTATATCATTCGAATCAGCTTGTTTCACCGAGTTCAAAAAATGTAGTCATTATCATATTTTCCGTTTATTTATTTTTTTTTAAAGAAAATTAAAGGCATTTAATTAAACTAGTAAACTACAGTATCTCATTGAATTCTTAGATTTACAATAAACAATAAATACCTTCGGGTTTAGCAGGTATCTAGCTTTTAAAGGATACCCATATTTATGGGGAATAGCGTAAATTTAAATTCCACGTGTTTCACGTAAATTTAAACTTTTCCAAAAATAGCGTTTTTGCCAGTATTTATGTAAACCATTAGAATCAGCTTGTTTTACTGAATTCGAAAAAACACTAAAGTTTCCATATATTTGCGTCACAAAGTTTTGATACCTTTGATTTTCAATAATAATACCAGTAACCTACAGTATCGCTATTATTTCCGCCTTTTTTCACAAATCCACAACATTATTAAGATTCAGAAGATAATACGCTTTCGAATGATATCCATAATCATAGGAATTGGGTGAATTTTATTTTCACGTGTTTCACGTGTTCCCAAATTTCAATTTTCCGGAAGTCGAATTATCGCAGCAGTGTTTTATATCATTCGAATCAGCTTGTTTTACTGAGTCCAAATATGTTGTTTAAAAATTTCCAGCTATTTTTAGAAAAGAGATATGAATTAAGTTATAAAAAAACATTCTTAAAAATACCGTAACCTTGTTATTTACTTACACAGCCTACAATAATTGTTAAATTTGAGATTCTTAAATAATTAGAAAAGGGATGACCTTGATAAATTAATATTTAGATCCCTTTTTTTAAATTTAGTTTTCTTAAAAGGAAAAAATTGTAAAATTACCGAAACTTTTAATTTTTCTTCAAATAATTCAAAGATAATTCTAATTTATATCACAAAAAACCCACAAACAGCATGTTTTTCCCATAAACAATCCATATAGGTAATTTCAAGCGCCCACTTGATTATTAAATTATGGATATTTCGCATTTTTGGCTTCAGTTCTTGTTGCTCGACGGCTATTCTAGATATTCCTTTTTTTAGAAATGTAATTGGTGAGTGTTTTATTGTGACAGAATCGAAATGATTAAGATGTTAAAAAGCAAAGTTAATCATGCAAAGGTTTTTGTTTCACTAAAAGCTCATAACTTGAAAATCAAAATCATATTTTGTTTATAAATCTTTTTAGCTTGTTTACATACCTGCAATTTTTTTAAATAAGGCAAAGTATTTTGGTTAATTATTCATTTGAAATAAATACCTATGATTTCACAAAAATATTTTTGTCAAAGTTTCAAGATTTAACTGATCCTAGGATTATGATTCCTCTTGTGACCAAGGTTCAGAATTTTACAGTCAACTTAATAGAAAAAAAATAAACATAATTTCCTAACAATATTTTTTATTAGAAGCCAGAAAATGAGACACATTTTCTTTTCAAACAAACGAGAAATTTAGTTCAAATTTGACTTGCTGTTACAGTACAATTTGAAATTGAATCAAAAGTTCTGTTGAGTATATAAAAAGTTCTGTCAAGTTTGATACCTTCTGAAATAGGAATTAGTTTTAGGATTGAGGAAATATTGCAGTAATTATATTTAATAATTGTTAATTAAATGAAAAATGTTTAGATTAGCAAATTCTACAAATTGATTAGTAAGATACACGGCTTAAAGCATAGTATACTTGTCTACCAAGAAATCACTATTTTTTTCAAATTTTGGATGGCTCTAAATTATAAATTTGTAACAGAACCAGAAAAATTAAATTATAAATTATTTAACATTTTTTAATTAATCAAGAAAAATTTATTTCAGTCAAATGCATTAAGAGAACTCTTAGATAAAGCCTTTCAAATAAGGTACACTTGTTTTTCAAAAAAATCACAAAATTTTGTCAAAGTTTGAAGTGCTGTAAAATATGAATTAGTTATGGAATTTGAAAAACCTTTCAAGTCTAGGTTTATCAGACCTGAAATAAACTGAAAAATTTAAATTTTCGAAATCCATAAATAGGTTGGGCAGATACACGCTGTCAAACCAGATACACTTGTCTACCAAGAAACCACAAATTTTAACAAAAGTTTAAAACCCTGTAGAAATTTAATTTGTCATACAAATTTTAAATTGTTGCAGTATATTTTTCAGCAGGTCTAAATTAAGTAGCAAAATCTAAGTTTTGCAAAATCCATAAATAGATTGCCGAGATACACGTCGTCCAACAAGATTCACTCGACTTCGAAGAAATCACAATGTTTTGTCAAAGTTTGAAGAGCTGTAGGAACTTAATTTGTTTTAGAATTTTTAAATAGTAATAATATAATTTTTAGCAAATCTCAATTTAATAGAAAAAGCTAAGTTTTAAAAAATCCATAAATAATTTGCCGAGATACACGCTGTCAAACAAGGTATACTTAACTTCCAAAAAATCTTCAATTTTTGTCAAAGTTTGAAGTGCTGTAAACTATGAAATAGTCATAGAATTTCAAAAACCTTGCAAGTCTAGGTTTATTAGACCTGAATTAAATAGAAAAATTTAAGTTTTGAAAAATCCAAAAAGAGATTAATCAGGTACACTCCGTCAAACAAGGTATACTTGAATTCCAAAATTTTACAAAAATTAGAAAAAGTTTAAAGCGCTGTAGAAATTTAATTTGTCATAGAAATTTTGAATTCTTGCAATATATTTTTAACAAACTTAAATTTAGTAGGAAAGTTTAAATTTTTAAAAATCCATAAAGAGATTGGTCAGATACACACTGTCAAACAAGATACACTTGACTTCCAAGAAATCACAATTTTTGTCAAAGTTTACAGCGCTGTAGGAATTTAATTCGTCATAGAAAGTTTTTAATATTGCAGAATATGTTTTAATGAATCTTCAAAAAGTTATAACAATTTAGTTTAACAAAATCCATCGACATTTCTCTGAGCTACGTGCCCTAATATCAACAACACTTCAATTTCACGAAAATTACGAGGAATTATCAAACATTTGCAGTGATTAACAACTTAATCAAGACTATCAAAAACCAATTCACAAAAAAAAAGTCACATAACCATTTAAAGTGGTGTTTACCAAACGGCTTAATATTCGAATAAAATGAGTCAAAAGAAATGATTCAAAACTGACTTTCTTAGACTGGTCGATTCAAAAAACAATAAAAAACCAAAATCAACAAACAATCGTTTATAATAATAATAATATTAATCCAAAAATAATTGTTGCAGAAAGAGAGAAACAAACAAAATAATTAAAAAAAGATTACAAAAATGTTTACTCTCAAGATAAGAGCCAACATCACATTTCCGGTTAAAGGGGAGCTCGAGGAAAACTTACAGCGCACAGTTCTGCACAGCTTTCAGATAGCGATTTTGGAGCAGCGAATAATCGAAGAAGAGCTCATTGAGCCCGATGGGCGTCTGCACGACCTTGGGCTCTCTTTTCAGCAGAGGCTTCTTGGGCGGCTCACTGGTGACCGTTTCCAGCAGGGACTCGAGTCCGTCCTCATCCTCATACTCGGTGATTGATGAGAGTTTCTCGATCTCCTTCATTAAACGAACCAAAAGAGCCCAAAATGAGACGATGCAATCGTTTTGCAATGCGCTTGCTCTCTCCTTCGTTTCTCTTCTATGGGAGTGGCTTATCAGTTTTGGGAACACACGCACGCTCAAAGCACACATCGACACACACACAGATTTTTGTTTGTTTCTCTCTATTCTTATCAATTTTATTGATTTTTTGGGTTTCAAATTAGAAGAATGCTTTGTTTTGATTATCACAATTTAAACATGATGATAATAATGATGTCATTGATTTAATTACGCACATTTTCGGCGAACTGACGAATGTTTTGTTTCAAAAAAAAGGTTAATCAGCAACTGTTCGAAACCTAGACCCATTAAACCACATTTTTTACCTTTATCGCTTGTAAATTCTAGGAAACTGTGTTTCCAATTAAAAACATGTAAAATGTTAAACTCTTTTCCAAATTATCTTTTGATATTGTCCTACCTACGTGAAATAAAATACATAAACCCCGCCCATTATTGACATTTTGACGGGTTAAGCAACAAATAGCGCAAACATCCCTTGTAAATAAAATATTTTTAATCCTTGAAAATGGTTGTAAACTAATGGTTCAAGTTTTGATAGGGAAACAAATATTATAAGTTTTGAAAACTAGATTTAAGGCGTGAGCTATAAAAATTTTGATAAAAGTTTTGAACTCAGCAGGTTTTCAGCTTTCGAATGAGCCCCATATTAAGCCACCTACATCCACTTCCTATGACTGAAATTAAGCCACGCCCATTTTTGGCGTTAAATTGGTTATTCTACAATTTCTCGAGTATTTATTGGTGTATTGAAGAGGGAAATTAGGTTTTTAAAATTAGAAAACTATAAGAAACATTATAAAAAACAAAATTATATAAAATTAAAAAAACTTTGAAGGTTTTGAAAGGAAAACCCCGTTCTAGGACCATTAAATCTTGAAGAATTAGTTTCAGCCTTGAGTTATAAGAATTTTTTAAAGATTTTTGACTTCAGCATGTTTTCAGCTTTCGAATGAGCCCCATATTAAGCCACCTACATCCACTTCCTATGACTGAAATTAAGCCACGCCCATTTTTGGCGTTAAATTGGTTATTCTACAATTTCTCGAGTATTTATTGGTGTATTGAAGAGGGAAATTAGGTTTTTAAAATTAGAAAACTATAAGAAACATTATAAAAAACAAAATTATATAAAATTAAAAAAACTTTGAAGGTTTTGAAAGGAAAACCCCGTTCTAGGACCATTAAATCTTGAAGAATTAGTTTCAGCCTTGAGTTATAAGAATTTTTTAAAGATTTTTGACTTCAGCATGTTTTCAGCTTTCGAATGAGATCCATATTAAGCTATCTACCTCTACTTCCCATGGCTGTAATTAAGCCCCGCCCATTTTTGGCGTTAAATAGGTTATTCTACAGTTTCTCGGCTATTTATTGGCGTATTGAAGAGATAAAATGGGTTTTTGTAATTATGAACCTACGCAAAACAATACTGAAGCAAAATTATATCAAAATGTAAAAAATTTTGAAGATTTTGAAACTAAAACCCCTTCTAGGACCATTAAATCTTGAAAAATTAGTTTTCAGGGGCGAGATACTAAATTTTTATTAAGATTTTTAAACTCAGCAGGTTTAGAGATTTTGAATGAGCCCCATATTAAGCCATCTACCTCTACTTCCTATGGCTGTAATTAAGCCCCGCCCATTTTTGGCGTTAAATTGGTTATTCTACAGTTTCTAGGCTATTTTTCGGCGTAGAAAAAAACTGAAACGATTTTTAACATAACTTTTTTATAATAAATCAAGTAATCCTAATTTTACACAGCGTGGCTTATAATTTCTGAAAGTTTCTAGTCATAACCCATTTTAGAACAAGAAAATTAAAAAAAACATTTCAGCCTTTAGTTACAAAAATTTTATTAAGGTTTTTGACTTCAGCATGTTTTCTGCTTTTCAAAGAGCATCATTTTAACCTATTTTCGCGACGGGTCTATGGAAATATTCAAGCCCCGCCCATTTTTGACTTTAAATTAGTTATGGTGCCGTTTCTCGCTTATATTTTGATCAAAAAACAAGTTAGGCAACTTCATAAAATCAAAAAACTATTTAAAGACAGTCAAAACAAACTTATTCTCAAATTTTTTTTATTTTTCAAAATATCGTAGGGTTTAAAAGAAAACCATTTCAATAAAAATTGTATCTTAAAATAATAAGTTTCAGCCTTATTTAAAAAAAGTTTTACTGCAATATTCAGACTCAGCAAGATTTCAGCTTTCAAATGAGCTCCATATTAACTCATCTTCGCACATTTTCTACGGTACAAAATTAAGCCCCGCCCCTTTGAACAGTATTTCAGTTATTTTAATGTATTTCAGCTCTTTTTTGGCGTAAAAGGGTGGGGGATAGCTTTTCGAAATCAGAAAAAGATTTTACGCAATGTTAGCAGATTGTTTAAGTTCTTAGTTAAGAATTACTGTAATTTATATGAATGTGGATACGGTAATTTTCAATTTATAATATTCCATGTGGAATTGTTGGCTAAACAAATTTTTAAGCAAAGTTAGAAACTTTAACTGCATTAGAAAGGTTTATATTGGCTCCGCCCACTTTTTGAGATAGGTTGTATGGCTATTTTTTGAGGCATAATAATTATAAAATAGGACTAATTTTTTTGGAAATATTTTTGTCTGAATTTTGACAACAAAAATGACAAATAGAATCCAAACTATAAAATATAAAAAAGAAGAAAAAGAAGGAAGCAATAGATGAAGCATATAATTGAACAATAAATTATTAAAAATTAAATTTAATCATCATCATCTTCATCATTAAATATTTGAAACAAAAAACAAAAAAAAGAACAATTAAGAATTAAAAAATTTGTTTCGATGAGTCAATATTTGACAATTCGAAAAATGCATTAAACTTGTCAATGTTTCCGAAATAAAAAATGGGTTTATGACCTGTTCGATTTGGTGAGTGACTCAATCGAAAATAGTGCAATTTTTGTGCACAATATTGTTTTTTCCTGTTTTGTGATTAATATTATTATTATTATGGTAATTGAATTCAAATTTATTCGCCAAATTTTATTTGTTTATCAATGAAACATGTTTTTTTTGTTTTATTTACTGATTGAGTGGGTGGACAAATAGATAAATAACAAATTTTTGGAATTCAGGTTTTGAAATGGTTTTGGAAGAATACAAAATATTTTTTTGTTAAGGTTATTTCGGGTATTGTTTGAAAGTTTAAATGAGTATTTGTCATAAAACTGTTCACAGTAGTCTATACGACATGTTGTTATTAATTTTGAACTCAGCACGTTGTTTGCATTCGTTTGATATACAGCATGCTATGTTTTTGATGGTTTCTGGAATTTTTAAAATTTTCAGACAAAAATGAGCATTACAGGTAAAGTTGCTCAGAGTAATCTATATAACAAGTTATTACTATTTTTGAAATCAGCAGTTAATCTGGATTCGTTTGATATGCGTCTTGCTAAATTTTTACTTTTTTCTGGAATTTTCAATATTTTCAGACCAAAAGAGCATTACAGGTAAAGCTGCGCACAGCTATCTATACGACATGTTGTTATTAATTTTGAAATCAGCACGTAACCTGGATTCGTTTGATATACGACTTGCTAAATTTTTACTTTTTTCTGGAATTTTCAACATTTTCAGACCCAAAAGAGCATTACAGGTAAAGCTGCTCAGAGTAATCTATATAACAAGTAATTACTATTATTGAAGTCAGCAATTAATCTGGATTCGTTTGATATGCGTCATGCTAAGTTTCAACTCGTTTCTGGAATTTTCAACATTTTCAGACCAAAAAGAGCATTACAGGTAAAGCTGCTCAGAGTAATCTATATATCATGATATTACTGATTTTGTACTCAGCAAGTGATTTGGATTCGTTTGATATACGTCTTGCTATGTTTTTTACTTTTTTCTGGAATTTGCAACATTTTCAGACCCAAAAGAGCATTACAGGTAAAGCTGCTCAGAGTAATCTATATGACAATTTATAACTATTTTTGAAATCAGCAGTTAATCTGGATTCGTTTGATATACGTCTTGCTATGTTTTGACTCGTTTCTGGAATTTTCAACATTTTCAGACGAAAATGAGAATTACAGGTAAAGCTGCTCAGAGTAATCTATATAACAAGTAATTACTATTTTTGAACTCAACAGTTCATCTGGATTCGTTTAATACGCATTACATCAAGCATTAAAGCAAAATTTTGGATTTATTAACATTTTCAGCATTTACTTCTTAATTTCAGATTTTCAGAAAAAAATAATTTACAAGTTAATAACAAAAAAAATTTCCTCAATACCAGATTAGTTTAAAAACATGTGGAACCTATTAAATATCTATGATCTTGACGCAATTACCTGCTTTTAGGTAAAAATAGGCGTGGCTTATGAATGTCTTGTGAAAATCATCAAAATAGTATTAATATGGGGGTCATTCGAAAGCTCTTTGAATTTTAAATTTGATGGTGTAGTTCAAATTTAAATTAACATTTGTTTAGAAAAATATTATAATACGTAATCGATAGAAAATTAAAGTTCCCAAATATTAAAGACAATATTAATGACAGAACAACCAAAAATTTCAAAAATTAATGAATTCCGTCTGAAAAACAGCACAATTGAAGGCAAAGACTAAACCAGCGGAAAGTAATAGCGAAAAACAGATTGAATGCAAACAAAAATAGGCACAAAATAAAACATACCTGCTCAATATGCTCAATTGTCGCTGAAATGTAGACGCGTCCTGCCTCGCCAACAAATTGCGATCCGTTAAAACATCGTCGCCCATTATTGTCTGAGTTTTAGCCAGCTGAGCAAAAAAAGAATCGAATCCCATCTTGAGAATTCCCACAATTCTCACCTTAATCTTTCTTGAACGAGTCGCAACATCATTCGAATCAATATTCTGGTTGATAGCTGTCTGATGATTATCAGAAACTTGTCGTCTCTGCAACGAGCTGAAAATCATCGTTGTGTTGGGGAAAAAAGTGCGACGGGAAAACGACGAAACCGAAAACCGGTCGAATTAGAGATTTGAGCGGATTAAAATCTGTGTGTTGAATATTGTTAAACGATCTTAAAATGTTTTTTAGTGATGTTTGATCTAGAAAAGAAAATTATTCTGAAATTGGACAGCAAATTTTTAAATTTTATTTTCGGTAAAATTGTGTTTTGGAGGGTTGCGAAGTTAGAACGCTCCTAAAATAATTTCAGCACGATGGATTTGTCTGAAATCAGTATATTTGGTGAAAAATTGTTTTTTCTTTATAATACTAAATGATTTTACAAATCTATAAACTCAATTTCTAGAAATTTTGTATTTCTTGGAAGAAACCCAAAACTCAAAAAAACAACTTTTTTGGCTTTTCAGCCTCCTAAAATCATTTAAGTTCGATGGATTCGTCTGAAATTTGTATATTTGGTGTAAAATTGTATTTTCTAAAATTTACTAATGTAACCTAAAGAACTATAAACTCATTTTCTAGAAATTTTGTATTTCTTGGGAGAAACCCAAAACTCAAAAAACGACTTTTTGGATTTTTAGTCTCCTAAAATAATTTCAGCACGATAGAATGACCTGAAATTGCCATATTTTGTTGAAACACATTTGTTTTTTATCATACTAAAATATTTTTGAAATCTATAAACTAATTTTCTAGAAATGTTGTATTTTTGTAAGACACCCAAAACTCTTAAAAACGGTTTTTCAAATTTCCCGCCTCCTAAAATCATTTCAGTTCGATGGATTTGTCTCAAATTGACATATCTTATACAAAATTGTCTACTCTATAAGATAATCAGTTATCATAAAATTCTATCAACTAAATTTCTAAAAATGTTGTATTTTTTGGAAAAACCCAAAACTCAAAAAAAATATTTTTTTAATTTTTAGCTTTTAAAATAATTTCAGTGAGTGTTATTGTGAGTGTAATTATAGACTAATAGTTTCTCTACAAGATTAAAACACAAAAACTATGTGATAATTTATTAATTTTTGTAAAAAATTGATTTTGTTCAGAAATTGGAAAAATCGACAAAACGGTACATTTGAATTAAATGACTGTAAAAGATTAAATATTCGATGGATGAAGCTGAAAGTTAGCGTAATTATAGATAAATAGATTATCTTTAAGATTATCTTATCAAACCTATATATTTATTAATAAATTTTCTCACAAATTTGATTTTTCTCTATAATTGATTAAATGGTATTATTGAATTAAATTAGTCTAATAAGATTTCCACGCGATAGATAAAGCTGAAAGTAAGCGTACTTATAGATAAATAGTTTCTCCACAAGATTAAAAAATAAACACTATGTGTTAATTGATTCATTTTTGATAAAAATTTGATTTTGTTCAGAAATTTGAAAAATCGATAATCCGGTGCATTTGAATTAAATGACTGTAACACAATAAATATTCGATAGATAACGCTTAAAATTAACAAAATCATAGATAAATAGTTTCTCTACAAGATAAAAATAAAAAACGATGTGTTAATTGATTCATTTTTGAAAAAAATTTGATTTTGTTCAGAAATCGGAAAAATCGATAATCCGGTGCATTTGAATTAAATGACTGTAACACAATTTTCACTGGATAGATTCAGCTTAAAATTAGAAAGATTATAGAAAATTAGTCTATCCAAAAAATTGTCTAAACAGAACTATGTTAAGATTTCCGGAAAATCAATTTTCCTCAAATATCGGAAAAATCAAGAAAATTTGCGTTTCGACTTAAACTTCATAAAAGTTTTTCCGCTCTATGGATATGCATAAAATCAATAACTTTATTTTAAAAACATAGTCTTTATAAAATACCAAATTTAGAGAAAAATCCATCAACAAATGTTTGAAAAAAATTAATTTTGAGCACTAATTAGTTCCAACGGTTAATGAGCTCTTAAATAATTATAACTCATGGGAATTGGTTTTGTTGTTTATCGACAAGCAAAATGATCCTCTTTTAACAATTATGAAAAATGCAAAATGAAATCGATTGGAAGAAAGAAAACATCAAACCAAAATAGTAAAAACCTCAAGTCAGAATTAAAACACAAAAAGTTTCTTCTCATAACAAAGTCCTTAAGAATAAAAATAAAAACCTTAGACAAGAACTGATAACAAGCCAAAAATATGATTTTAAGGCGATTAAGACAATCAAACTTATGCACAAAAACTAAAAAAAAAAGAGAGAATAGAAATTTGATGCTGAAATTGTGCGCATTCCGGCAATCTTCAGCTGGAAAAGGGCTGCGCGGGGAAAAAGTGAATAGAATATGGAGACGAGCAGGCGACGAAATGAGCAGCGCAGTTTTGAAGATGTTAGTTGTTATGGGTGTGGAAATCGATAAGAGCCAATTGGAAGAACACAATGATGCCAAATATAGAATGACATTTTAATGAAGCGATTATTATTATTATTATTAATATTATAGTTGTTGCTATAATGAATATAATCGCCGCGAATTAAGATTTTCCAGACAATATATGCGCCAAATTTGAATTTAAAGAATTTAAAATTCTCAAAACGATTTTTATAATTAATTTTCACGTCAAAGAAACCCAATTTGTATGGTCATAAAATGAGCTCGGTAAGCATGCTCAAATATAACTTTTTAGCAAGATTTTAACATTTTTAGATAGTTTAAGACTTGCATAGTTAAATAGTAGTAAAAACTTTTTTGTCATAAAAACGTAAATATTTCCACATTCGTTTAAAAACCGCAAAATCTTTATTTATATTTGCCTCATTTAAATAATTCAAAAGTGATATTCAATGAGGGTTTTCTCTAAAAATACTGTATCCATTAAAAAGTTTGATTACTGTACTATTAAAATAGACCTTGTTAACTTGAAAGAAATGTTGAAATCTTGTAGATTTGTCGTGAATATTCTTCCAGTAATCATCAATCGCAATTTGATGATTATAAGATTTATTTTTCAAATATAATAAATTTCCATTTTTTTACTGTTACAATAATCTATCTTAATTTCAATTAAAAACTAAACTAAACATTTCCTTAGATACTGTAGATTTATATTTCATATTTAGTATACTCTTTTCACCCCATATTGATTGATTACTTTGGATGCTCAGAAAAAGTGCTCATTTTGCAAATTTTGATAAGAAACGCATGTTTTTAGATAGTTTAAGACTGTCTGGAAAAAAATGACGTATCAAGTTATATTAAAATAATACGTGTAAATTAGTTAGACACGTTTAAATGTTGACAAAATTTTCATTCCAAAAATTTATTTTGGTCGATATTTAATGATGGTTTTCTTTAAAATTACACTATCTATAACTTTTTACTCTTTCTTTATGCAACATTTTAGTTCTTCTACATTTGTACAATAAAACATAAAATTGTTACAATACTGTAGGTTCTTAGAAATATTCTTTGAAATTCATCATGTTTTTCGACTTAAATTAGGTGTAGATGAGGAAAATGGTCGTAATTTTGGAATCTTAGGGAAATTTGGATAATTTAAAATTGAATAGGATTTTCAGAGATTTTAACTATCTAGAAAACATTCGGGTATATGCACAATATGCGAAATATGGTTGTGGGGACCATTTGAATGGAAGAGTGGAAATTTTAAAAAATCAAGCGAAACGTGGGTTGGGTAAACTGCTCATAATTCTGGAATTTCAGCGAAATTTGCTTAATTTAAGAATGAGTATGATTTACAGAGACTTTGACTGTCTATAAAACATTTGGATATATGCACAATTTGCAAAATATAGGTTTGGGGACCATTTGAATAGAAAGCAAGAAATTTCGAAAATCAAGCCAAAGGTGGGTTGGGTAAATTGCTCATAATTCTGGAATTTCAGCGAAATTTGCTTAATTTAAGAATGAGTATGATTTTTAGAGACTTTGACTGTCTATAAAACATTTGGATATATGCATAATTTGCAAAATATAGGTTTGGGGACCATTTGAATAGAAAACAAGAAATTTCGAAAATCAAGCCAAAGGTGGGTTGGGTAAATTGCTCATAATTCTGGAATTGCAGCCAAATTTGCTTAATTTAAAATTGAGTATGATTTTCAGAGACTTTGACTGTCTATAAAACATTTGGATATATGCACAATTTGCAAAATATAGGTTTGGGGACCATTTGAATAGAAAGCAAGAAATTTCGAAAAATCAAGCTCAAGGTGGGCTGGGAAAATTGCTCATAATTCTGGAATTTCAGGAAAACTTAAGATAATTTAAGATTGTTTACGATTTCTAAAGACTTTTGCTGACTAAAAAACTTTTGGATATATCCGCAATTTGCAAAATATAGGTCTAGGGACCATTTGAATAGGAAACAAGAGATTTGAAAAAATCAAGCGAAAAGTGGGTTGGGTAAATTGCTCATAATTCTGGAATTTCAGCGAAATTTGCTTAATTTTAGAATGAGTATGATTTTCAGAGACTTTGACTGTCTATAAAACATTTGGATATATGCATAATTTGCAAAATATAGGTTTGGGGACCATTTGAATAGAAAGCAAGAAATTTCGAAAAATCAAGCTAAAGGTGGGTTGAGCAAATTGCTCATAACTCTGGAATTACAGGGAAATTTAGGTAATTTAAAATTGTATATGACTTTCAGAGACTTTAGCTAACTAGAAAACATTTGAGTATATGCACAATGTGCAAAATATAAGTTTGGGGACCATTTGAATAGAAAGCAAGAAATTTCGAAAAATCAAGCTCAAGGTGGGATGGGAAAATTGCTCATAACTCTGGAATTTCAGCAAGTTTGAGATTATTCAAAACTGGCTACGATTTCTAAAAACTTTTGCTAACTAAAAACTTTTGCATATATCCGCAATTTGCAAAATGTAGGTTTGGGGATCATTTGAATAGAAAACAAGAGATTTGGAATAATCAGGCCAAAAGTGGGTTGGGTAAATTGCTCATAATTCTGGAATTTCAGCGAAATTTGCTTAATTTAAAATTGAGTATGATTTTCAGAGACTTTGACTGTTTATAAAACATTTGGATATATGCAAAATTTGCAAAATATAGGTTTGGGGACCATTTGAATAGAAAGCAAGAAATTTCGAAAAATCAAGCTAAAGGTGGGTTGAGCAAATTGCTCATAACTCTGGAATTACAGGGAAATTTAGGTAATTTAAAATTGTATATGACTTTCAGAGACTTTAGCTAACTAGAAAACATTTGAGTATATGCACAATGTGCAAAATATAAGTTTGGGGACCATTTGAATAGAAAGCAAGAAATTTCGAAAAATCAGGCCAAAGGTGGGTTGAGCAAATTGCTCATAACTCTGGAATTACAGGGAAATTTAGGTAATTTAAAATTGTATATGACTTTCAGAGACTTTAGCTAACTAGAAAACATTTGAGTATATGCACAATGTGCAAAATATAAGTTTGGGGACCATTTGAATAGAAAGCAAGAAATTTCGAAAAATCAGGCCAAAGGTGGGTTGAGCAAATTGCTCATAACTCTGGAATTACAGGGAAATTTAGGTAATTTAAAATTGTATATGACTTTCAGAGACTTTAGCTAACTAGAAAACATTTGAGTATATGCACAATGTGCAAAATATAAGTTTGGGGACCATTTGAATAGAAAGCAAGAAATTTCGAAAAATCAGGCCAAAGGTGGGTTGAGCAAATTGCTCATAACTCTGGAATTACAGGGAAATTTAGGTAATTTAAAATTGTATATGACTTTCAGAGACTTTAGCTAACTAGAAAACATTTGAGTATATGCACAATGTGCAAAATATAAGTTTGGGGACCATTTGAATAGAAAGCAAGAAATTTCGAAAAATCAGGCCAAAGGTGGGTTGAGCAAATTGCTCATAACTCTGGAATTACAGGGAAATTTAGGTAATTTAAAATTGTATATGACTTTCAGAGACTTTAGCTAACTAGAAAACATTTGAGTATATGCACAATGTGCAAAATATAAGTTTGGGGACCATTTGAATAGAAAGCAAGAAATTTCGAAAAATCAGGCCAAAGGTGGGTTGAGCAAATTGCTCATAACTCTGGAATTACAGGGAAATTTAGGTAATTTAAAATTGTATATGACTTTCAGAGACTTTAGCTAACTAGAAAACATTTGAGTATATGCACAATGTGCAAAATATAAGTTTGGGGACCATTTGAATAGAAAGCAAGAAATTTCGAAAAATCAGGCCAAAGGTGGGTTGAGCAAATTGCTCATAACTCTGGAATTACAGGGAAATTTAGGTAATTTAAAATTGTATATGACTTTCAGAGACTTTAGCTAACTAGAAAACATTTGAGTATATGCACAATGTGCAAAATATAAGTTTGGGGACCATTTGAATAGAAAGCAAGAAATTTCGAAAAATCAGGCCAAAGGTGGGTTGAGCAAATTGCTCATAACTCTGGAATTACAGGGAAATTTAGGTAATTTAAAATTGTATATGACTTTCAGAGACTTTAGCTAACTAGAAAACATTTGAGTATATGCACAATGTGCAAAATATAAGTTTGGGGACCATTTGAATAGAAAGCAAGAAATTTCGAAAAATCAGGCCAAAGGTGGGTTGAGCAAATTGCTCATAACTCTGGAATTACAGGGAAATTTAGGTAATTTAAAATTGTATATGACTTTCAGAGACTTTAGCTAACTAGAAAACATTTGAGTATATGCACAATGTGCAAAATATAAGTTTGGGGACCATTTGAATAGAAAGCAAGAAATTTCGAAAAATCAGGCCAAAGGTGGGTTGAGCAAATTGCTCATAACTCTGGAATTACAGGGAAATTTAGGTAATTTAAAATTGTATATGACTTTCAGAGACTTTAGCTAACTAGAAAACATTTGAGTATATGCACAATGTGCAAAATATAAGTTTGGGGACCATTTGAATAGAAAGCAAGAAATTTCGAAAAATCAGGCCAAAGGTGGGTTGAGCAAATTGCTCATAACTCTGGAATTACAGGGAAATTTAGGTAATTTAAAATTGTCTACAATTTCTAGAGACTTTAACTAACCGAAACACATATGGGTATATGCACAATATGCGAAATATGGGTGTGGGGACCATTTGAATGGAAAACGAGATTTCGAAAAATCAAGCCAAAGGTGGGTTGTGCAAAAGGCTCATAATTCTGGAATTTCAGAAATTTTGTGATTATTCATGATTGCGTAAAATTTCTAAAGAATTTTTCTAAATAAAAAACGTTTGCGTATATCTGCAATTTGCAAAATTTAGGTTTGGGGACCATTTGAATAGGAAACAAGAGATTTGGGATAATCAGGCCAAAAGTGGGTTGGGTAAATTGCTCATAATTCTGGAATTTCAGCGAAATTTGCTTAATTTAAAATTGAGTATGATTTTCAGAGACTTTGACTGTCTATAAAACATTTGGATATATGCGCAATTTGCAAAATATAGGTTTGGGGACCATTTGAATAGAAAGCAAGAAATTTCGAAAAATCAAGCTCAAGGTGGGTTGGGGAAATTGCTCATAACTCTGGAATTTCAGGGAAATTTAGATAATTTGTAACTGAACATGATTTTTAGAGACTTTAGCTAACTAGCAAACATTTGGGTACACCCACAATGTGCAAAATAAAAGTTTGAGAGCCATTTAAACTAAAGTCTTGATCAAATGCACGCCAGTACTTTTTTGTTCCAATTCTCATTAAAATTTCAAAGAATAATCCTAATTAGACAAAGTATCTGAAAATGCATGAGATGTTTAATAACGTTAAGTAACCAACCCAATCCATTGACACATTATTATTTCCATTATAACAAAGCGACGAGCAAATCATTTTTCCCCGAAAACAAACACGACAAAAAAATGATCGAAAAAAAGTGGGGAAATCTAGAAATCCAATTAAGTACAAACTCGAATATGTGTACTAGTCGTGTCCAAAAGCGAGACGAGAGAAAAAGGGAAGAAAGAAATCTGAAAGCGAGGAAATATGATGTTGATGATGATGTTGGTGGTGGTGCATCATTTATTTATGGATATGGATATGGATATGGATATATATGCATATCTAAACTCGAGTTGATCATCAGCAGTGATGGATGAGTGCCCCGTCGGCTCTCATTTTTCTAACGAGCAAAGGGGAGGTGTAAACTCCCCGCTCGTGTTTCTTCTTCTTCTTATTCGAAGGTCCTTTTTTGTTTGATTATAATTAGATATAGTTTTGGGTATTGTGGAAACTCTCGAATGACATTCTTGAATAAGAGTTTTTTAAATTTATGCACAATGGGCTTTTCCTTGATTTTCGAGCTCGCTTATTTTATTTTACATATTTTTGCATAATTCTTGTTTCATCTTTTAGAAAAGTCACTTTTTTGTTGTTTCCTATGTTACTTGTTTCCAGATTTCTTACAATTCAAATTCCCACTATCTTGATTTTCTTAAAAATTTCAGTTGATATCTCGTGTAAATCACATCACACAACTGAACCAATTTATTCATCATCTTCACTATAAACTGAGATCTCGTTTGAGATACAACATGCCCTAACCAGCTTGCTTTTGTAAAAACTTTGAAATTTTCTGAAAATTCTTGAAAACTTAAATCTCACGTTTACGTGTTTTTCTTGTCTAGTTAGTATTATTTTCAAAATGCTTATTTAATAAGCTTTTGTTTGAGGTACATCATGCCCAATCTAATTCGCGTTTTCTGAAAACTCTCAAATCCGCAGAATAGTGTGAATCTCACGCGTGAATCTCACGTGTGGTGTCTTTTCTTGTCTAATGAGTATTATTTTTGAAATTAGCATTTCATAAGCTTTCGTTTGAGATACAACACAAATAACTTTTCTGAAAAATTTTTGTTGACGCATTTTTGGTGCATCATTTGAATCATGGAGCATGAAAGAAATAATTAATAATGTTTAAATAATTTTTTGAGTAAATCGCTTTTTATCTTTAATAAATTTTAATAGACGGTGCATAAGTCGACAATTTATGCAAGTATGGAATTTGCACGAGAAAGGCGTCAATGGATAAAAAGCTATTTTAAAATTGATCTATTTTTAATGTTAAATAGTGTTTAGTTTCAATATTTTATAAATCAGTCAAATTTCATTAAAGCTAGTAAGCTGGTTCGCGATTTAGTGCTGGCGTATTTGCGGGGCACGACTTAAAAATCGTCAAATAAGATATTTTCCAAGTTTTCCTTTGTAGAATCTTTTATATGGCTGTAAACTATTTATCATTCAGTTTTCATAGAAATTAGTCTACAGATTCGTGAGTGATGACTGACGTTTCTTAGGGGGAACGAGGTAAAAAGCGTCAACACAAAAATATTTAAGTTATACTTTATTCAGCCGTTTCCAATTCAACATTCTAAACATTAACCAAGTTTAGTAGAATTTGGTAGACGGATTCGTGAGGTAAGGGCTGACGCATTTTCGGAGCATCAGGTAAAATGTGTGAAACTTGAAATTTTCCAATTTTTCTTTTATAGAATGTTTTATAAGACTGTATACTATTTATTCTTCAGTTATCATAGAAATTAGCAAACGGGTTTGTGAGTTAAGGGCTGGCGCATTTTCCGTGCACAACGTAAGATGAGTGAAACAAGAAATTTTCCCATTTTTCTTTTGTAAAATGGTTCATACGGTTACATAATATTTATTTTTTAGTTTTCATAGAAATTAGTAACGGAGTTCGTGATTTGAGGATTGGCGCATTTTTAGTGCACGACGTAAGATGCGCTAAACAGGAAATTTTTCCATTTTTCTTTTGTAAAATGTTTTATATGACTATATACTAATTATTCTTCCATTTTCCTAGAAATTAGTAAACCAGTTCGTGAGTTAAGGGTTGGCGCATTTTCCGTGCACAACGTAATATTAGTGAAACAAGAAATTTTCCCTGTTTTTCATTTGTAGAATGTTTTATAAGACTATATACTATTTATTTTTCAGTTTTTATAGAAATTAGTAAACGGGTTCGTGAGTTAAGCATTGGCGCATTTTTAGTGAACATGCGCTAAACATGAAATTTTTTCATTTTTCCTTTGTAAAATGTTTTATATGATTATATACTAATTATTCTTCCATTTTCTTAGAAATTAGTAAACGGGTTCCTGAGTTAAGGGTTGGCGCATTTTCGGGGCATGATGTAGGATGGGTCAAAAAAGGAAATTTTCCCCTGTTTTCTTTTATAGAATGTTTTATATGACTATATACTATTTATTTTTACGGTTTCATAAAAATTAAAAAACGGGTTCGTGAGTTACGGGTTGGCGCATTTTCGGGGCAGGACGTAAAAAGCCTCAACCAGGAAATTTGACAAATTTTCTTTTTTAGAAAAATTCTACCAACATTATTCTATCTTCTATTGAATTCTTATAAAAACTATTCAACAGAGGTACTCCAAAATAATGAGATATGCATTATTTTTGAAAAACAAAACAATTTTGCAATGCACCTTCAATTTTTATTGGAAACGATTTATATTCAACATCTAAAATGCATAATATAAAACATATTAGAGAGAGAGGAAGAGCTATTTGCACTTGCTTACAATGGACGACTTAATTCCGGTCTTAAATGAAATCATTTTTGATGATTTATTTCAATTAAAATGAGTTGTATATTGAGAAAACATTTGTGAAGAGTATTTAGTTGATCTATCCGTGTCTCATTTTCAGGCAACAAACCATTCAAGCTGAATAACAAGTTGGCAAATAATAAATGTTTTCATTCGAATGTCTCAAATTATAATATGCCAGTAAAGAATTGCCCAAATAAATCCGCGCTATTATTATTTCTTTCTTTTTTTACATTTCTTCCATCTTGTTCTTGGTTCTTAAAGTGTTTCTAATGTTTATCAGTATTTTGCTGATCAAATAACTCGTGTACTTTGATTTGTTTACCAAAACAAACAAACAAATAAGGATTTATGCTTGAAAGAGTTTTTTGTTTGAGCCACAGGATGTTGGCTTGGACAGCATTCGTCATATTAATTATTGTTTTCAATAAAATACAATTAAGTCTTATATGGATTTATTATTAGTGCCAATTTTATTGTGGGAAACTTGATGGCGTGGTTTTTATTTTTAAATCATAGTGGACTTGTTTTTTACTTTTTTGACTGACTCGATGAGTTTTATTTCATTAGAATTAATTTTATTTTAAACTATTCGATTCTTTAACTACATAAATTAAAATATATTATCACAAAAAATTATACTTTTTTTTTGTTTTCACGTAAAATGTTTCACGTAAAAATTCACACGTTATCACCTTTATTTTTAAATTCAGAATTTTGTCTCCTTTCGAATGACACCCATATTCATATAATTGTATGTCATTTTGCACAAAAAATCCCATAAGCCCCGCCCCTTTCTTTAAAAATGCTTTCCAGACTTCCAAGAAGCTCATTTTTAACTATTTTTTAGAGTTAAGAGTAATATTGAAGCCCATTTTATGTCAATGAAGCTTAATAATTGATTTTATAATAGTTATTTACTTACACAATTTTTTAAAGTTGGAAACAAAATAAAACTCCGCCTACTGTCTGATTCTCGAATGGTAATTACAATTTTTGAATTCATAATTTTATTCTCTTTCGAATGACACCCATATTCATATAATTTCAATCATTTATCGAAATTCGACTCTTCGGGGTTGACGCATTTCTAGTGCATTGCTAAAAATGCCATAAGTTAATAATTTTGTTAAAGAAAAATTGATTATTGTTGAAACCAGACCCTATTTATTATAAATCGTAAACATTCTTTTGAAAATTACATGTTGACGCATTTTTGGGGCAGCTTCTAGAAACGCGTCAGCCTATTATTTTGAAATTGTTTTTTAATAATAAGTATCTCCTGAAATTTTGTAATAGTCTGGTAATTTTTGCAAAATTCTGTTAAACAATTTTGACGCATTTTTGATACGGCAATGATTTACAGCTTGACGCATTTACGGGGCAGGTCGTAATAAGCGTCAATGGTGAATTTTGGGGGATTTTATTGGGAAATTCAATTTCTTGTCAAGATTTTTATCGATAAATAGATTTTCAAAAGAATTGATCGATGAATTCGCGATAAATAGCTTGGCGCATTTACGGGGCATGCCGTAATAAGCGTCAATGATGAATTTCCCGAACTTTAGTGTGAAGTTCAATTTCTTGTCAAGATTTTTATCGATAAATAGAGTTTTAAAAGAATTGATCGATGAATTCGCGATAAATAGCTTGGCGCATTTACGGGGCAGGTCGAAATAAGCGTCAACGATGTATTTTCATGGATTATATTGTAAAATAGAAATTCTGGTCATGTTTTTTTATCGATAAATTGATTTTCAAAAGAATTGTTCAATGGATTCCCGATATATATAGCTTGACGCATTTACGGGGCATGCCGTAATAAGCGTCAATGATGAAATTTTTGGAATTTTATTGTGAAATTCAATGTCTTGTCAAGTTTACTATCGATAAGTAGATTTTCAACAGAATTGATCGATGAATTACCGATAAACAGCTTGACGCATTTACGGGACAGGTCGTAATAAGCGTCAATGATGAATTTTGGGGAATTTTATTATCAAATTCAATTTTTTGTCAAGTTTTCTATCGATAAGTAGATTTTCAAAAATATTTGTCGATAAATTCCCGATATACAGCTTGGCGCATTTCCGGTGCATATACTAGAAACAATTGTGCAAATACAATTTATCAAAGTTGTTGTTCTGCAAGAATGTTGAAATTCTTTTCTTCTAAACGTGATATTTAAAATTTAATAATTTATTAATATGATATAATTGTTAGCGCATTTATGGTACACCCAATCAAAAATTTGGGCTAAAATAAAAATTATAGAAATATGGGGCTCATTCAAAAGCTTTAAAAAAGTGCATTTTAAATGTACAGTTCAAAACACAAACAAAAATATTTTGTCAGAAAAAAATTCTAAAAATATCTTTGAATACGACAAGGGAATTGATTCTATTTAAAGAAAGAGCCAATTTCCCTGCGATTTTTGTGGATAAATGTATTAAATGGAAACCGAAAGATTTTCGATTACCTCATCCTTTTTTTTGGTGACTAACAGCCAATTACCAAAATGAAATCCTACGTTTTGTTTTATGAAAAGAAAAAACAAACAAATTAATCATTCCAATGAGCACTTTGAGTAATCTCTCTCAATAATAAATAGGTTTTTGTTTATGAAAATCGAATATAACCCCTAAGGCAATATTTATGCAATTAATTGGAAATTCGCACGCAAGATTATCAAGAAAAAAAAGCAAGAAAGAAATGGAGAAAATAAAATAATGAAAAGTTTATTCTTTCAACTTTTTTTATTTTTTATGTTTCACTTTTTCATGTTATTTTAGTTGTTTATTATTGTTGTTGTTGTTGTTTCCCATTTCCTAATCATTCATTTATTCGCTCTTAAATGTTTTCTCGTTGTTTTTTTTGGCTTTCTTTCGTTGGTTTTTTTGGATTCCAATTTTGGCGCGGATTATTTTCCTTTATTAGCTCGTTTCCTTTGCATTATTTATGTAAATAAGTAAATAATCATTTGTATAAGCTTTGCTGGATTTATTTTACTCAAACTTTCACATTTTGCCTTGACGCATTTGCGGTGCATCACCCAAAATGGGTCAATGAATAAAATGTAAACAATAAAATTTTTATTTTAAAACTTCATTAATTTTCTTCAAAATAGGTCAACTTAAAATTCTCAACATTTTCCCTTTGACGCATTTACGGTGCTGTGCGCAAATTGCGCCAGCAGTAAAATTTTCATTATTTTATTTTTATTAGTAAAACAGACATTATTTTGTTTAGTTAACATTATTATTATTGTGCCTTTGATCTATTTATTCTGTTGACGCATTTTCGGAGCAGCACGCCAAATGCGTCAGCACTCAAATTTTCCATTATTTCATATTTATTATTAGAATGTAACATGTTTATAATTCTAATAGTAATGTCGACATTGTCCCCGACAGGTTATTGCATCATTTTTTTGTTGAAGCATTTACGGTGCATCACATAAATTGCGCCAGCAACAAATTCCAACCATTTAAGATTTAATGTAAAAAAATTGCCTGTTTTTTCTTCAAAAATTCTCAATGCCAACATTACTTACAACAAGCTTTTTCTTAATTTTGTGTTGGCGCATTTACGGGGCACTTCTTAAAAATCGTCAAAAATGAATTTTCCAAATTTATCTTGTGAAATATAATTTATGATCAATTTTTCCAACCACCCGTAGATTTTCATTAAAATTGTTCAATATATTCACGATTTATGGTTGACGCATTTAAGGGGCTGGTCTTAAAAGACGTCAATGATAAAATTTTCAAACTTTTGTTGGGAATTTAAAATTCGTTGAAAGTTTTCTATTCCGTAGTAGATTTTTACCAATATTGGTCGATGGATTCTCAATTTACATGTTGACGCATTTTCGGGGCAGGTTGTAGACAGCGTCAAAGATGAATTCTTCTAAATTTTTAAGTAAAATTTAATTTCTGAGGAAGTTTTTCACCAATTTGCATATTTTCACGATAATTGGTCGATAGATTCTAAATTTACATGTTGACGCATTTTTGGGGCAAGTGGTAGACAGCGTCAATGATGAATTCTCCTAAATTTTTAAGTAAAATTTAATTTTTGGGAGAGTATTTTATCCATTTGCACATTTTCACGATAATTGGTCGATGGATTCTAAATTAACACGTTGACGCATTTGCGGGACAGGTTGTAGACAGCGTTAAATATAAAATCTCTTAATTGTTGTTGTAAAATTTAATTTCTGGGAAAGTATTTTATCAATTTGCACATTTTCATGAGACTATATCGCTGGATTCTAAATTTACACGTTGACGCATTTTCGGGGCAGGTTGTAGACCGCGGAAAATATGAAATCTCTTAATTGTTGTTGTAAAATTTAATTTCTGGGAAAGTATTTTATCAATTTGCACATTTTCATGAGACTATATCGCTGGATTCTAAATTTACACGTTGACGCATTTTCGGGGCAGGTTGTAGACAGCGTAAAATAATGATTTTCTAAATTTTTGTTTTGTAAATACATTTGACTACAAATTTTCCATCATTTTTCCGCAAAAAATTGCTGACGCGTTTGTGGTGCAATGACATATAGATGATTTTTGAGTCGTTTTATAACAAAATAAACATTGTATCCCATTATTCATCCAAAAAAAAGAAAATCAAATCCAAATAATTAATTCAAGAAATTATTTTGTTTTGTTTTGTTTTATTATGGTAAACAGGGGGAGGCAATGTGAATATTAATAATTATTTGTTATTGTTTGTTTCATTTTGAATAACCAATTAATCTCCTTTCAACGGGGCTCATTCGCAACGAGACAGAAGATATCTTGTCATTCATCAAAATGCTCAACTCGCCGTCAAACTGACAACAAGATCCCAACAGCTGCTCTTATTTTGATGTCACTTGTTATCACTTTCAATATTAGCCACTATTATTTTTTATATATTTTTTTGTCATTGATTCAGCTTGTTATTCAATCAATTTGCCACCATTATTAATAGAAGAGTTTTCGTTAAAGCCTCTCGTTAATCTGGATAAGTCTCTTCTTCTTCTTCTTCTCCTCCAATTCTTCATCATTTTATCCCGACAAACGTTTTTTTCTAGCATAAACTTGACAAATTCAATTTTCGTCTATTTTTTCTTCATTCATCGTCTTGTTGTTATTATTATGAGCTCATTCAATCAAAAAATAAATAAATATTGCGTATATTTGACAAAAAAAGTTTTGAGAATCCTTTGCCAATTATTTATTCAAGTGTTTGCCGTGTCATCAATCATATCTAGCCAGAATATGGTTTTCTCGATTGCCATCTTCTTCGCCTTTTTTTTCTTATTTTTAAATTTATCGCCTTCTGATTATCGAATACGTTTTTCAGACTTTCTTCCATATTCGACTGTTTTTTTTGGTACCACGAGGAAATAAGATTTGAAAAATGGTTAGTTTTAACGGTTTTTTTGCGGAAATTTATGCGTCTCATCGAAATTATTTCTTGTAAATGTTTTTTTTATTTGAATTCCCATGGCGAACTCGGTAAAAAACTTTATTTTTAATATAAACTACCCCCTCACTCCTTTAATTTGGTTTTTTTAAAGTCAAATCTACTGATTTTCTACAGTTACCCATTCCATATCTCATTTCCCATGGCCAAGTGGATAAGGTTTACGGTTTGAAAGTTGAACGATTCCGGTTCGACCCCTAAAACTTGTCACTTCATTTTTCTTTATGAAAAATATCGATTTATTACAGTAGCCTTGTTATTATCAAATTTCCCGTAGCATAGTGGATAAGTCGTTTGTTTTATAAGCTATTCGATCCCGGTTCGACCCCTAATCCTCGTAAACTTGTTTTACACAATTATTCCTATTGGTTTTCTACAGTAACCCCTTCAATTCCCATTTCCCGTAGCACAGTGGGTAACGTTTATGGTTTGAAAGCTTAACGGTCACGGTTCGACCCGTAAACCTTAAAAATTTCTTTTACTGAATAACTTCTATGGATTTTATACAGTAACCCATTAAAGTTCTCATTTCTTGTAGCATAGTGGTTAAGGCGTTTGATTTTGATGCTAACTGGCCCCGGTTCGACCCCTATTCCCTATAAATTATTTTTACTAATTCATTTCTATTGATTTTATACAGTAATCCATTCAGTTTCTCATTTTCCATAGCAGAGTGGATAGCGTTTATGGATTGTAAGCTAAGAAACACCGGTTCGACCCCTAAAACTTGTCATTTCATTTTTCTTTATGAGATATATCGATTTATTACAGTAAACTTGCAATTCTCAAATTTCCCATAGCATAGTGGATAAGACGTTTGTTTTGTAAGATATTCTATCCCGGTTCGAACCCTAATCCTCGTAAACTTGTTTTACAAAATTATTCCTATCGTTTGCTACAGTAACTCATTGAATTTCACATTTCTCATAGCAGAGTGGATAGCGTTTATGGATTGTAAGCTAAGAAACACTGGTTCGACCCCAATTCCTCATAAATTCTTCTTACTTTTACAATAAAATCGAATTTATACCGTATTCTTCTTCTTTTGCAAAGTAATGTGGCATAGTGGGTAGCAGGTGTAGCTTGTAATCTAAACTACCTCGGTTCGGACCCCAACTTGTGCAAGTCTTTTTGGATATAATAGATAGTTACAGTAATCCGTTTGATTTCAAATTGTTTATAGCTTAGTGGTTAACTAACATGTTTTGAATCTAATCAATTTTAGTTCGACCCATAATTTACTTAATTCGTTTTTTATACGGTAATATAGTTATATTCCAGTTTCTCATGGCAAAAGGCTTTTGATATTTAATCTAAACTGTTCCGAATCCATCCTTAACTCCTTTATTTTCAAAATTGATGCCAATCTTGGTCTTCCAAAATTATTGTACAACTCTTTTTTTGCTTGAATTAAGTACTGGAATACAGAAAATAATCGTCGAACAATTTTCGGATTAATCGAGTAGGGAGACGTCGGATAAAGAACTTAAGAAATTAATTGTCATTTGCAATGTATTCGATTTGTCCTTTTTGCCGGACCCTTGCAATTTCAATGAAAACAACAATATTTTCTATTTTTTGGGGAATTAATATCATTGGCATATATATATATATATATATGAATTATTTAATTATTAGTTGTATTGTTGTTTCTTTTTTAGATTTATCTTCTTCTTCTTCTCTTTATCCATTTCTTTGTCTGATGCTCTCCCTCCCCCTCACGAACGCAAAAATTATTGCTGTTTTTGGCATTCTGGAATAAGAACAAATCTATCAATATTTTTGTCTTTTCTTTCTTTTTTTTGTCGCCATATTCAATTTGATTATCCTTCAATATTCCGTCCATTGATTGTTTATTTTTTCGAGAAAATTTGCCTGTTTTTCTTCATTTGCAGGTTATTAATGCATTTTATAAGAATTATAAATAAACGGATTAAGCAATGTTTTCTTCTACCTTGCTTATTTGTAATCTTTTTTGTCTTTTTCATCGATTTTCTTTTTTATTACGATTTTGACAATAAATTACAGCTTTGCTTAATTCTTTTATTGGCGCATTTTTGGCGCTGCACGAGAAATGTGCCAGGATCTGATAAATCAAGAGATGAGCTCTAGAAATCGTAGATATCGTGCATCTCCGTAGAATGGACGTTGTTAAATTTTTAATCGCGATTTATTCCTGCCGTTATTTGGCTCTGCACGAGAAATGCGCCAAGAAAAGTCTATCGACTTTTGATTAAAATGTAATCATAAAGTTATTTATCAAACTACCAGCATATCAAAAAACTACCAGCATGTTAAGAAAATTGCAGATTTTTAAAATTTTTACCTGCTGACGCATTTCTCGAGCAACACTAGAATTGCGCCAAGAAACGAAATTCTGATTCTGAATTCATTTTTTAGAAAATTCCTTTATTAAAACTTTCATGAAGGCATTTGCAAACTCATTTATTCATAAAATTTAATTTTTGACGCATTTTGCGAACAAGCACGCCAGATGGATTCGTAAAAAAACCCAGAAATGTAATATTGCAAAAGGTTTAAAGCGCAAGAGACATTTTGAGAGAAGCCTTTAATGTGGACGTAAAAATTTGTCTTCAAATTACACGTGGAAATTAATAAAAAAGCGTTTAAATATTGCAGAGTCGTCATTTTCATTTGACATGCGCGAGAATTGCGCCAGGAAAATATAATTTATAATATTTTAATGAATTAATAATTACAATTAAATTTTCCAATTTCTAATTAATACAATTTCCAAAAAAATTGTTGTATTTTTGTTTCTAGCGCATTTTACGCGCAACACGAGAAATGCGCCAAGGTTGGAGATGATTCAGAAAATTTAATTTAAGCTTCTCGCTGTACTGATAATATTAATAAAATTTTAGAAAGACACTCCTATATTTAAAATTTTATTATTGGCGCTTTTTACGGGAAGATCGAGAAATGCGCCAAGGTGGGATTTATTTTATGAATTAGTATATATCATATTGCTAGTAAGAAATTTATATCGTACTATTGTAGTATAATAAAATTTGAATTCATTTTTTCAAAAAATTGTTATAAAAAAATTGCTGACGCATTTTACGGGCAACACGAGGAATGCGCCAAGATGCGTTCTTCCGCATTCTAATAGTTTTCTAAAATATACCAGGTCACGTACTAATTCAAAAAATTGAATAGTAAGAAAAAAATTTTGCTGGCGCATTTCTGGTGTCTGACAAGATTTACGCCAACAAAAACGAAATTCATGCAATTTGAAGCTGAGAGATTTGAAAAAACACTCAGATCAACTTATAATTTATGAAAAACCGTGTACTATATAGTTTAGAATATGAATGAAGCATTTAAGTTAGAAAAAGTTCTGAAAATAATTTCCACGTAAAAGCGTGAAAGAATGCACACTTAAATGCTATAAAATGAACATTTTTCACTTGACTTGCTTGATTTTAAAACGAATGCACATTAATATGGAATGTTGGGTGCACTATCAACCTTCACTATGAATATTGCACTTAAAACACGCCAACAACGAACAAGCATAAACCAACAAAAAAAGCACACAAATAAAGTCTAAAAATAAGACTCGTAAACAAGTCGGCAAACTTTAAGCTTAAAAGATGTCAAAAAGAGCGATTTATTGACGTGTCGACAGCAAAAGCAAGAAAAACACATTTTCAGAGCGACGAGATGAGCAAATTAAACAAGAAAGTTTTCCAGCGCATGCTCATCAAACCCCAACAAAACATTAAAATGAATGTAGCCCTTAATCGAAATAAAAAAAGAAGATGATGATGATGTCCTCTAACAAGTTTCGCGTGCATTATTCATCGTCGCTTCCAAAAATGAATGTTCTCGAAATGTTTCCGCCGCGACGCTTTGATGATGATAATGATTAATTCATTAGATTTTTATGAGCACACCATTTTCCGTTTCACCCGATTGCAATTATAATTATCAATTTTTGTTTTCAATTATTTTGATTTTTTTGCGCTTGAGACTTCAAAAATATTTATTTTTTTATTATAAAAAAGATGAGTTAAGGCTTAGTCGACTAACTAACTTGAATGTCCGTCCATTTTTCTGAATTGTGCTCATTTTGACATGATGAAAGCGTTTTTTTTTCATTTTATGTTCCCTTTCATGTCGCAAATCATTTTCGGATTATTTTTATTTTCTTGATACGTTTGTGTGCTTTTTATTTTAACCATTTTTAGCTTAAAATGTTCATTAACGCAGTGAAAAACGAAAAAGGCGCCAATAAAAAATTTGCATAATTTTTCTATTTGCACCAAAAAGACGCCAATAAATAAAAATTTTCGTAATATTTCTATTTGCACGAAAAATGCGCCATTAAATAAAATTGCGCAATTTTCCTATTCGCACGAAAAATGCGCCAATAAATAAAAGTTTGCGCAATTTTCCTATTCGCACGAAAAATGCGCCAAGAAAAGTTTGCGTAATTTTTCTATTTGCACCAAAAAGGCGCCAACATAATAACTTTATTCTTTATTGTCAATATCGTGTTGCACCAAAAAGGCGCCAACTATCAAATTTGGTAGTTTAAAATCTCTTAGTGGAATGTTGAATACATTTTGCACCAACAAGACGCCAACAGACTCAGTCTTTTCTTCCCAGAAAGTTATTCAAAAAGTCTTCAAAATATTCGATGTTGGCACTTTTTCATGAAACTTAACTTTGCTAGGCTTTTCTAGAAATTTCCCGTTCCGCACCAAAAAGACGCCAGCAGACTGATTTTATTTATATTAAATGGCAAAAAATATTTACAATGTTTTCGATATAATTTTTCCCATAATCTACCAAGGAATTTGAGATCTATTGACGAAATTTTGCGACCTTACTGTTTTGCACCAAAAAGACGCCAGCAAACTTTTTTAACAATGAAAAGCTAATTCAAAAACGCGCTAACAGTTTCTATCGTACCTTAATTTGATGTCTACATGTTGAATATGATTTTCCATAATATTGAAGGATACCGTAATTGACGCATTTCTCGTGCAGCACGGAAAACACGTAAAGATTTTTTCTTCAACTTTTTTCTACAAAAAATGTTTGACATTAAATCAAAATAATTATTTGAAAACCTTTATGTTTGATGATAAATATCAGTTGGCGCATTTCTCGTGCGGAACCTAAAACGCGCCAAGAGAAGAAAAATTTTTTCGAAAAAAGGTTCATGGTCTGACTAACAAAAAATTGCATTTGTTGGGGTTCACGAAAAAGTTTAAAACGTTTGTATGAAGATAAAAATAACCTATTAATTGTTTGCGCATTTCTCGTGCAAATTGGAAAACATGTTAAGGTGAATAATTATCCTATTAAAAACTAATTAAATATTAGGTAAACATAATGAGCACTATTATTTGTATAAAAATAAACATTATTATTTGTTGGCGCATTTCTCGTGCAGCGCAGAAAATGCGAAAATATAAAAATTTTATTATAGGGAATCGGGAAAATATTAATGAACAAAACAAAATTTTTTTAAGAAAAAAATGACAAAAAATTCAAATTATTTTGTTGGCGCATTTCTCGTGCAGTGCAGAAAAAGCGAAAATCTAAAAATTTTGTTATAGGGAATTGGGAAAGTACTTGGGAAAAATTATTTTTTAAGATAAAAAAAAGAAAAATTGTTAATTATTTGTTGGCGCATTTCGCGTGCAGCGCAGAATAATACGTCAAACACGTTAATCTAAAATTTTTGCGTCATTTTGTTAAAGGAACCAGAAAACATTTTTGTCAATAATTATTTTTTTAGAAAAAAAGAAAAATTCGAAATTTTTTGCTGGCGTGTTTTTGGAGCATTGTCCCATTTTTTTTTGTTTCTATTAATATTATCTTAAAATGTTTAATTGAATAATATTAACAATAATTATGTTAAGAAAACATTACGATTTTTGAAAAACAAAAATCTTGACGCATTTTCTGTGCAGCGCCAAACTTGCCTCATAGTCGACGAATCGAAATATTTTAAAATGTATTTTTTGCACACAGCATTTAGCTGAATATTAAACCACTCAAACATGCAAAAATAAAAACGATGAGCCCACCAGCAAATGATCAAAGAACACGCCAACACATAATAAATGTGTGTCTAGCAAAGTTTTCAGATTCAAAATTCTGACCTGCACATTTTAATATGGCAATATAATGAGTTTGAATTTAATCCGTTCAATTATCAAGAGACGAAAGAGACGAGGTGATAATTTAATATGAATGTAATCATTTAAAAAGGGAAGAAGCAATGAAAGAAGGAATGAAGAATGAACAGTTACGTTTCCATGGTTATATTCTTGTTAATCGGCGTGATAAAACAAAAAAAACTTTTTTTTTTGGTTTTTGAATAATCGAATTTGCGAATTTTATACTCTTCATTTTTGTGCACTTTTAAATTTATACTTGTTATTATTATTATTGTAATAATTTTAAAAAAAAACATAGCCATGAAATAATTCTCTTGGAACATTCGAATCAAGTCATCCGAATATCCGCCATTTATTGATTTTCTTTATAAAAAAAAACATTTTGAAGAAGAAGAAACAAATTTCGATGAGTTGTTTTGTTGGTGGGAGAGAGAGACGACAGTTGGCTCGAAAATGTCACAAACTCGGAACAATTTCAGGCAAAGTGTTTGAGCAATGTCGACAACGGCCAATGGTGTGCCGTGGAATTACACGTTGAGTAACGGAAACGTGGCTGAAACTATGCAGGTGAGGAGGCGATGAGTTGGCGAGTGCGCTCATGTTGCTGGTTTTAGGTTTGCGAAGATATGCTGCGCAAGCGCGGCATTCCATTGGTGCCGAAAGGTTCGTTGCTCTTTTCTTGTTTCGATTTGATTGATTATCTCTTTGCTCTTTATTGATTCTGTGGGGCTCCGCATTGTTCTCTTTTTCGAATTTATTCATATTTATACATGTATTTTATTATTATTATTACTTCATAATTCTAATGCATTTCTGCACCAAAAACACATAAAGAAATTTTCCAAAAAAAAAGTCAAAAAATTCCTTACTTTTACCAGAAAATGTCCCATTATTGGCGTTTTTCGCGTGTTGCACCAAAAAGACGCCAAGACTTATATTTCTAGAAAACTAGAAAATTACTTTTATCAGAAGAAAAAATTATAGCCTATATATATCGTATATTTCATAGAAAGGCAATTTTAATCTAACATGTTTTATTGGCGCAATTTAGGTGCAGCACCATAAAGACGTCAAGACTATTATATTTCTAGAAGACTAGAAAATTACTTTTATCGACAAAAAATATTATTGACTATATATATATAACGTATATTTAATAGAGAGTCAATTCAAATCTAGAATACCTTATTGACGCAATTTCGGTGCAGCACCAAAAAGACGTCAAGAACCATTATTTCATTAAAATTGTTGATAATTACTGCTTAACTCAGAAAACGAAATAATTTTAAATTAAAAAAAAACCAAAATTAATTTTTTGTTTCCCATATAACACCTAAAAGACGCCAAGGCTTATTTATTGATTGAAACTAATTCTTTTGAATTATTATTTAAATGAAATTTTATTTCAAGAATTGCTCTATTTTTTGTTCACAAATCATAAATAAATATTTATAACAATTAATTTTAACTTGTGGACGCAGTTTAAGTGAAATAACAGAAATTTTAAAAATTTTAACATTGTAGAGAGCCCTATTTTGGTTATTTGACAAATTTTTCTAGAAAAAATATCGCCAATGGACTGGAAATGTTATGAGCTTTCGTTTGATATCCATAAGAGTACACTTGCCTTGGTTTTTGAGCAAACTATATATAACATGATAAAAATGGGTAATTTGTAGGTAAAATATAGGTAAATTTAGAAACTTGATAGGTTATGTATATATTTAGAATCAGAATTAAATTCTGAGTTTAATGATGATAGTTAAAACTGAGTACTTTTAAAAATTGAAAATTTGAATTTTACCGAGTTACATATTTTCCTTATTTGACGAATTTTTTTGAAATTATTGCCACCAATCGACTGTAAATGTTATAAGCTTTTGTTTGATACCCATAAAGTTACACTTGTCTTGGTGTTTAGGAAAATTAGCAATAACATTATAAAAATGGGTAATTTTTAGGTAAAACATAGGTAAACTTAGAAATTTGAAAAGTTATGTATATATTTAGAATCAGAATTGAATTTTGAGTATAATGAGAACTATCGCAACCTCATAGCTTGAAAGATTAGAAAAACTACGAGATTTTAATTTTTTTTACAGTAATATGGGGCTCAAATGAAAGCTCTTATTAAGATAATTATTAATAACTATAGATGAACGGAATCCCGGATTCAGAAATTGAAAAAAGTTAAAATTTTAGACGATGGTCGCCTGTGGTGCAACGCAACATACGACACAATTCTCTGCTGGCCGCCAACTCCCGCCAACTCCTCGGTCACCCTCCAATGCCCACAACTGAAAGGACTCGATCCAACAAGTAATCGAAATACCCAGCCGCCCTAACTGTTTGGCTAATCTGATAAATTGAGTCGAAAACCGATTTTTGGCTGTCGAATGCAAAAACCCTCGCGCTGTTTGCTTGTTTTTTAACTGATTCGCATGATTACCTAACCTTTTGTGGCCCCGATTATTTCTCTATTCCTGATTGACGTTTGTAGGACAGATCGTGAAGCGATGCGACGAGACTGGCAGGTGGGCCGGCAAACGACAAGGCTTCTATGAGAACCCGTGGGGATGGACCAACTTCACTGTCTGCTTCAAACTTGATTATGAGGATGTTAAAGTTAGTTTTTTTCCGTTTTTTTGATTGCCAAATTCTTCTTCTTCTTCTTTGTTTTCTTCTTCTTCTCTAATCTGCACGCAATGTTTGCTCCTTCGCATGCTCTCTAATCTATCCGATTTCTTCTCCGCCGCCCCCCACCACCAACCAATCAATCAATTTATCAGTTTATCAGCCGAGCACACTTTCTTCCTTAATATTTTCGCGAAACTCACACCAAAACACAGAAAACATCACCAAAGTTTGCCACGAATCCGGTCATTGGCTCGGTCGAACTCCCAACGAGACCCTCATGGGACAGGGTTGGACCAACTTTTCCATGTGCTATACCGAGGAAGTGATTTACATTATGAACAATTTGAATAATGAGAGTTTATCGGTTTGTTTGCATTTTGGTTTTATTCATCTCGTTTTCTTTTCTACCTCTTCATGTTTTTAATCATTGTTATTTGTCACTTTGGAAAACACAGAAACACGCCGTTCAAACTTTGAGCCGAGAAAATTGGGCGTGGAATTTGAAAAATATATAGTATTGTTTTCAACTTACATAACCTTATTATGTTTGCCAAATTCAGAATGCTAAAAGTAAATTCCTTGAAAACGAAATTTTTCAATCTTTTCGTAAATTACCGTAAGAAAATCACGATTTCTCTAGAATCCGTCTTACAATTTTTTCATAACCAGCACCATTAAACGTGTCACAAAAATATGCCTCTAAAAATGTATATAATTCTATCACTTTCTGCACCCAGTTCTCTAAAAACTACTACAATCTGTAAATGTGGGCGGAGCTTGTTCAAAAATTTCAGAAAGTTACAGTAACATTAGTATCAAATTAAAGCTTACAAGGGAAGTGTTTTAGGTCTCCATCTCAGATTTTGATAAAACTTTGCAGATAGATTCCTTATGGCTTGATTAGTATACTGTCAAAAAATTAGGACCTACAAAACGGTTTAAGTAGGTGAAAAATGGGTTTGAAATCCAAAAAAAACGCAATCATTCTATAAATAATGATTTCATTGGCTTTGGATGCAGTGGGACGACAGCGCAGTGGTAAAACGATAGGACACGGAACAGGATGGTGAGGGTTCGATTCTCTTGGGGTTGTAATATTTGTATTAGTGATGCTAGTTTAATATCTCTAGGTTGCTTTTTCCTTTTTTACTTTTAAAGATGTTTATGAATTTTATAATATTATTTATTAAATCAACATATATAATGATTCTCAAAAATTATATGTTGAAACATACAAATTTGTCACAATAAAGACAGCGGATAAAAGATACATTTTTACAGTTACTTATTTCACATCCTTTGGAGATCACTTTTGGGAATAACAGTTGCTTCGGTGTAAAAAATGATCCCGGACGATCGATTTTATATCCACTCGCAAACCAGCTGTATTTTACCCAATTGTGGAGTTTCGGCGAACAAAGCTGACGGTACATTACAGACAAAACCTATGAACATATTATAACCAAGCATTTAAAAATAAGTTACCTGAAGGATTGAAGATCTTTGATGTATTTGAAAGCTTGGTTCACATAGCCGTGCATACTCCGTGACAATTTTTATAACACTCTTGAATCCACCAAAGACGCCAACATCCAAGGGTTGAATCATACCTGTACAACCAGCAGGAATTTGAAGTGTTTTTAACTTATTATCATCATTATTGGGGTCCGAATAACCGTTTGCATCTTTCCATCCGTTCCATGAATCGATAATAAGCAACGAGCTAGGCGGAACCCATTCATCGAAAATCACTGTGTTCAAAAATTCCTTCATCAACGGTTTTGTCATAATGTGGCTAGTATGACAACGTACAACCAAGTTGGAAAAAGAACTTCGAAAACTTCTTGGAAATCTTCCGTTGATTTCTTTCAAAACTACAAACAAACGAGGATGTAGTTTTCCTTCTGCAGATATTACAGGAAGCACTGTGTAGCTGTGAGTAGTGGAACTCACAGTGTTCACAGTGCATTCAACTGTTTTTGTGCCTGTGTACGTTAGTGTTCTCGCAGTGTTCATTTCCAATTGAAAACCACTTTGATCGGCATTAAAGATCCTTCTGGGTGAAAATGCTTCCAACTCCTGATTAGCCATAACCAAAAAGTTTTCTGCACTGGCCAATAGTTCATCTTTTTTCTTATGCCGTATCACAGACACAAACTTCGTGATCTTGCGAGAAGAAATTCCGTGTGCACGCTTCCAAGAGTTAATCCACGAGTTAGAACACGGAAAGGCCATATCGATTTCAAAAAAAAAAAATACAGCTGGTTTGCGAGTGGATATAAAATCGATCGTCTTTATTGTGACAAATTTGTATGTTTCAACATTTTTGTTTTTCATGTTGAGAATTTTTGAGAATCATTATATATGTTGATTTAATAAATAATATTATAAAATTCATAAACATCTTTAAAAGTAAAAAAGGAAAAAGCAACCTAGAGATATTAAACTAGCATCACTAATACAAATATTACAACCCCCATTAGAATCGAACCCTCACCATCCTGTTCCGTGTCCTATCGTTTTACCACTGCGCTGTCGTCCCACTGCATCCAAAGCCAATGAAATCATTATTTATAGAATGATTGCGTTTTTTTTGGATTTCAAACCCATTTTTCACCTACTTAAACCGTTTTGTAGGTCCTAATTTTTTGACAGTATACTAATCAAGCCATAAGGAATCTATCTGCAAAGTTTTATCAAAATCTGAGATGGAGACCTAAAACACTTCCCTTGTTAGATTTTTCTGATCACGAATATCTAATTTATATTTCAACAAACCTTCAATTTCTCAAGTTACGGTAGAATAATAATCTAATGCATTTTAAAAACCTTTTTTTCTTAAAATCTCTTCTTAGAATTTTTACATAACTTGCATCATTGAACGTGTCACAAAAATATGCATCTAAAAATGTATATAATTCTATCACTTTTTCCACCCATTTCTCTAAAAAACTAGTAAAATCTGTAAATGTGGGCGGAGCTTGTTCAAAAATTTCAGAAAGTGACAGTAACATTAGTATCAAATTAAAGCTCAGGTTCTGCTGATCACGAATATCTAATTAATATTTCAAAAAACCTTCAATTTCTTAAGTTACGGTAGAATAATAATCTAATGCATTTTAAAAACCTTTTTTCTTAAAATCTCTTCTTAGAATTTTTACATAACGTGTATCATTGAACGTGTCACAAAAATATGAATTTAAAAAAAAAAAATATATATATATATATATATATAATTCTATCACTTTCTGCATCCATTTCTCTAAAAACTACTAAATTCTGTAAAATGGGCGGAGCTTGTAAGACAAATTTCACAAATTTAGAGAAATATTAGTATCAAATTAAAGCTTAGATTGTGCTGATCAAGATTCTGCTAATAATTTTTGTGTTAACCCACAAAAAAGACGGAATATTTTCACAAAATCCTTAATATTTAGAGGATCTTTATAGTGGGCGGCGCCTATTTAAAAACTTGCTCGTAAAATGAACAATTTTATCATTTATCATCAGACGAGTTTGTATATATTGCCAAAATCGTAAATTAATAATTTCCTCCTGGGAATTTGCCAATTAAATGTCTCATTATAACTTAGTGGGTGGAGCTTATTTAAAAAAAAATTTGAGAAATTACAAAAAACAAAAAATAATTTGAGAAGTTGTGTATTATTATCAAAACATTATGATTCATTTAAAAAAATATTGAGGGATTTTTGTACCAAGAATTTTGACTTTTTCATGACACTAAAAAGGCGTCAATTAAAATTTGAAACTAAAAAATCTTTTAAGCTTTAAAATTATATTCTAGTTGTAATTTTAGATAGTTTATTTTTAGCTAAGAGTCTTATTTTAAAAAAGAGTAGACATTTTGTTTATTGCGTGTTCTATAGTCTGCCCCGAAAAGGCGCCAACCCTAAAATTGAAACCAATCGATTTTGTGTTTTTTAGTTTTTCGATAAGCGGATGTCTTCTAGAAATTATTGATTTAACAATAATTCAGAAATTTCAAATATGAAGGGTTTTATGGTGTGCCCCGAAAAGGCGCCAACCCTAAAATTGAAACTAATCGATACAATTTTGTGTTTTATAGATTTTTGAAAAGCAGTTGTTTTCTAAATATTATTGATTCAAAATAATTCAAAAATTTCCAAAATGACGCGTTTTATGGTGTGCCCCGAAAAGGCGCCAACCCTAAAACAGAAACCAATCGATACAATGTTGTGTTTTATAGATTTTTGAAAAGCAGTTGTTTTCTAAATATTATTGATTTAAAAATATTTCAGAAATTTCAAATGTGGCGGGCTCAACGGTCTGCCCCGAAAAGGCGCCAACCCTAAAACAGAAACCAATCGATACAATTTTGTGTTTTATAGGTTTTTGAAAAAGACTTTTCATCTAGATAACATTCCTCCATAAAAATGCACACATTTTTTTAAACCAAAAAAACAATTTTTGAATACGATGAGCGGCGTGATTCTTTTTTTCAATCAAATAAATAATTTCTTTAAATAATAAAACTTTCTCGTTTAGATTGCACAAGAAGTTGCTCGAAACGCGAGAAAACTGGAATTCGTCGGCCTTGGATTGTCATTTGTTTCACTTTGCATTGCCATTATGATATTCTCATACTTCCGGTATTGCGAATCAACCTGAATCGCACAATGAATCATTTAATTGCAGTCGACTACGAGTATTTCGAAATCTTCTGCACCTTCACTTAATGATCGCCATGCTCATGGTGGTCATCATCCGACTCGTCCTCTACATCGATCTGATCTTTACCGGCGACCACGGTCCGTTGGCAAATCCGTCCGACGGCAAAACCATCAACACGATGCCCTTCGTGTGCGAAGGAATGTTCTTCCTGCTCGAGTACTTCAAAACCGTCACATTCTGTTGGATGTTTCTGGAGGGCATCTATCTCAACAACCATATAATCTTTGGCGTCTTTAATTCGGAGCCGAGTTTGACGCCATATTGTCTGGCTGGATACGGTAATTTATAAATAAATAATGGCTGATTGAAATACCGCCAGCACACCAAATTATTTTTTTTCATTTCCCCTGCAGTTAATTTGCATAACTGCATGCGGCAGTTTGCCATCTCATTGTCGTATTTGGCAAAATTTTAAGCATTTTTTACAGCTCGAATGATATCGTTTTTAACATTTTTCCATCATAAATAGAAAGAACAGATGATTAAATATTATATAATCATAAACTTGTTTAAAAATAAACCACCTACAATGGTTCCCGAGCGGGAAGTTAAACAAAATTAACACATCTTTATAGAGTAATATCTTTATTCAATATCGTGGAATTTTTTTCTAACCTATATCGTTAGAACCCTTGGATCATGCTGATTCTAATGATACCTGAAATCTTAAAAATTGATCACTACATTATCGATTAATCTTCAATTTTAGTCGACACACTATATGAACTCCATTCTCTAGTCGATATTGTTCGATCCAATACTTGTACGTATCGACTTGTAGCTTAACAAGACATCAATTATTGATGAATTCACGAATTGGCGACTATGAATAATCCATTTCTGAGAACATATACTTGAAATCTGAATAAATAATGAAAAATGTACTATTACAGACATAATTCCAATTCTGTTGTCAGTTGCTCGTAAAAATTATAGGGAAAATTGAATAGATTTCATAGATTTCGAAATTATTATTTGTATATTAATATTATATAATCAAGGAATTTATATTTCCGTTTATATAAGGATTATCCCTGAAAACATTCCATGTTCACCGTCCCATCTTGAACGATAATGATTACCGAAAATTCTTGGACGTACCGAGAGAGCTTTGCCGTTGCTAGAACAAAACAAGATCATTAAATAGAAATGGTATTAACCAATATTAATAGCATATCTGCTGTTTGTCGGACGGCAAAGACCCCTTAGAATCGAATCATCTTTATAAATTAATCGATTAGTGGTGAACAATGGAAGGAAGAACTACTTAGCTTATCATAATAAATTGAAGTTTGAGTACTTCATGAAACACAAACTTATTGGATTATTTGGAATTAAAAATAATATATATTTAATTTCGGTAATTATTTTGATTCGGTTTATACTTCCCTATAGTTTTCATACGGCAATGACAATCTCCATTCTTCAGTATGTGATAAATATAATAAAATATACCTTTATAATCCTTGTTTTCGAATCCTTGATGAACTTCTAGTCGTTTTGATTGAATTTTAGTCATATCCGAATAATTATAATTAGCAGCAGCAACTATTTGGCAGCGAGTAGCGATGGAACTGTTTAATATATAAATCGATATGTTCTCACACATAGTTCGTGTGCAGGAGCTCGACTGTTAGGCACCATATAGGAAAGAGTATGAGGAATGTAGAGGTGACATTGTGAGAGGCTCCCAGACTATCATTCTTGTCTGTACTTGATGCATAGACATTATCGGGATGAATGGTCTAGCTTGTTATAACAACGTCGACTAGAGAATGGAGTTCATATAGGGTGTCGAGGAAAATTGAAGATTACTCGATAACGCAGTGATCAATTTTTAAGATTTCAGGTATTATTAGAATCAGCATGATCCAAGGGTTCTAATGATATAGGTTAGAAAAAAATTCCACGATATTGAATAAAGATATTACTCTATAAAGATGTGTTAATTTTGTTTAACTTCCCGCTCGGGAACCATTGTAGGTGGTTTATTTTTAAACAAGTTTATTATTATATAGTATTTAAGCATCTGTTCTTTGTAGTTATGATGGAAAAATGTTAAAACTCATTTCATTCGAGCCGTGAAAAATGCTTAAAGTTTTGCCAAATACGACAATTGGCTGTCAAACTGCCGCATGCAGTTATGCAAATTAACTGCAGGGGAAATGAAAAAAAAATAATTTGGTGTGCCGCCAGTTTTGTAGGAATTCCATTAATACACACATTAATATGGTTGATGGTTGTACTTATCAAAAAGGAGTTCAAAGTTGAGAGATCTCTTGGTTCTTATTATTTAGAGCCCGAATTCTGGATCCTTGATGGCCCCAGGATGGCCGAACTTGTGGTTAGTTATTCAACTGGGCGGGGCTTAAAGCTACACAAAATTTATTATATTTTTTGAGTTAAGCGAAACGTAAGCTTTCGTTTGAGGTACAACATGCCTATATTTATTAAATTCCAGCGATTTCTATAGATATGGGCGGGGCTTAACCTAAAACCCTTCCAAATCCTTTCAATTTAGTCTCTAGGACTTCATTCATAGCTTAAACTGAACCTAAAAACACGGTGAATCCTGTATTTTTTTTTGAAATTGCTGTAGAATATTTTAGAAAAATTATGTTTTGCATTAAAAGTAGCAAACTCTGTTAAACTATACTAAATTAAGTATAAAGTGGGCGGAGTCAATAAAACTATTGTTTTCATTGTTTTGTTTAATTAAGTGAAACGTAAGCTTTTGTTTGAGATACATCATGCCCGTATTTATTAAATTCCAGGGTTTCTATTAATATGGGCGGGTCTTAACTTAACACTCGTTAACATCCTTTCAATTTAGTCTATAGAACCTCATTTATAGCTCAAACTGAACCTAAAAACGCGGTGAATCCTGCAAAATGTATGAAATTGTTGTAGAATGTTTTAGAAAAGTATATTTTGCATTAAAAGGAGCAAATACTATTAAACTATGTTAAATTAAGTATAAAATGGGCGGAGCTTGTACAATTGCTGATTTAATTATATTTTTTTGAATTAAGCGGTACGTAAGTTTTTGTTTGAGATACAACATGTCCGTATTTATTTAACAACAGAATTTTCTATTAACAGGGGCGGGGCTTAACTTAAAACACTTCCAACTCCTTTCAATTTAGGCTATAGGACCTCATTTATAGCTCAAACTGGACCTACAAACGCGGTGAATCCTGCAAATTTTACTAAATTATTGTAGAAACAATTATACAAATTATTTCTTGTATTTTTAATAGCAAATTCCATCAAATTATGTTCAAATAGTCAGAAAGGGGCGGGGTTTGTTAATTATTTTGTTACATTATAATTTTTGTTACAAACAAATTTTTAGCTTCCGTTTAAGATACAACATGCTCACATTTATATAAATACAAAACATTTCTTAAAAATGGGCGGGGTTTACATTAAATCTCCGTAGAACTAACATATATAGAGTCATTTAGGTATAAAATTAAAGCCCTAAGAATTCTGCGTTTGTCAAAATAAACATGAACGCAGAGGGAATATTCAAATGCGGTTTTTCAAAAACAAACTTTTTAAAAAATAAATTCCCTCATACAAAATGTAGGCGGAGACTGCCAAAAATAACTAATCCATTCCAAAATATTTATAATAAGTAAGTTCTAAGCTTTTGTTTGAGATACAACCAGTCTATATTTCGCAGCTTCCAGGAGATTTTCCCAAAGTGGGTGGAGCTTAACTTAAAACCCTTCTAAATCCCATCAATTTAACCTATATAAGCTCATTAATAGATCAAATTACTTCTAAAAACCAGCTAAATTTATTTAATTTACTATCACTTTTCTAGAATTCATGAGAGAAGTTATACAATGTAAACAACCTTGAGTTTTGTTTTATTGTGGGCGGAGTCGATTTGACATTCTGTTTCAATTAACTATTTTATATATGTGTAGTCTAATCTTTGGTTTGTTATGTAACCATAACTATGTTTATTCCATTAAATGAAGAAATTTTGTGAAATGGGCGGAGCTTCACATAGAAAATCCTTGAAAAGGGGGTTATATTGGTATAAAACTAAAGCTGAAAAATAGTGAATTTAGTCTGCAAATCAGGTCTGAAAAGAATTTTTTAGAAGAAATAACGCAATAGATATTTTTAATAGTAGGCGGAGCTTTATAATTTTTGTGATATTTTTTTATTGAAGAGGAGTGGATGCAAGAATATTTGACATAAGAAATAACAATATCATTTATTTTATTGTTTTCAAAAAAGTGGGCGGAGCCTACTCTTAAATTACCATCTTACTTTTTAAACGGCTGTTATGAATATCAAACGAACGCTTAAAATCCGAGAAAATATGAGAATTTTAATTTTAATTTTAAAAAATGAAAAATAAATTCAAAAATTTTCAGTTCAACTCATTCTTCTTAATCAACGTGATTCGCGTACTTTACTCAAAAGTACGTGAATCACAGGGTGGCGGTGGCAACAGCACATCAGAAGTAGCTTTAATGAAATCGGTAAAAGCAGCGATGATGTTAATCCCATTGCTCGGTGTGCCGAACATAATGCAGACAATTCCATTCGCACCCACAAGAGATAATATAATGGCGAGCAAAAGGGATCACCGATTGCATCCTAATCTCAATAGTTTCAGATATTTGCGGTTTGGACATATACTGCCTCATTTACATATATGTATCAGGGACTAATGGTTTCGAGTATTTATTGTTTTATTAACAAGGAGGTCTGTTTTTATTTTTTTAAATTTATCTTCTTCCAACTTAATATTTGACAGAAACTATTTCCAAATTCAGTGAATTTTCCTCTTTCGAATGACACCCATATTTATTTACATCCAACTATTTATAGAATTCAATATAAGACCACGCCCATTTTAGAAAACTTGGTTTGAAAATTAAATTACTATAAATATTTTGAAAATCTATACATTATTTTAATATTACATAAGGTTTAAAATAAAATAGTTAATTTTTTCTAAATTGTTCAATAAGCCACGCCCATTTGTTGAAAAATGAAAATTCAAGTAAGAAGTAGCATGATTATACGCATTCGAAACAGAACAATAAGTTGAATTAGAAAATTTTATTTTCAACAAAAATGGATAAGAGGTGGGCGTGTAACAAGAAAATCAATAATTTACTTTCTCATTCAATTTTGTTAAAAATCATCGAATTTTACAATAAAGTGAGATAGTTATTATTTTATTGCAATGAGCAAAAAATTTGCTTTTGAATGATACTAGTTTTGTTGTCCTAGCTTTACGTTTCAAGTTTTTTCCTAAACCCCGCCCATTTATGAGTAAAAAGCAAAAAGTGACGGAATAACGTCGTGATTGTACTCATTCGAACCAGAAAAATGAGCTAAATCCAAAAAGAATATTTTCAACAAAAATGGATAAGACGTGGGCGTGAAACCTGAAAATCAATAATTTACTTTCCCTTTCAATTTTGTTAAAAAGCATCGAATATTACAGTTAAGTGAGATAGTTAATATTTTATTAGAATGAGCAAAAAATTTGCTTTAGAATAATACAAATTTTATTTACCTAGCTCTACGTTTCAAATTTTGCCATAAACCCCGCCCATTTATGAGTAAAAGGTAAAAAGTGGCGGAATAATGCCGTGATTATATTCATTCGAATCAGAAAAATGAGCTGAATCTAATGATGCAACCAGTTTGTCGTCTAATCCTTAACGAAACGAATTTTACAAAATTGGTTATTAAAATTTGTCTTAATTGCAGGTGAACCAAGTGCTGAAAGCATTCTACGCGCGGTACAGGCTATTACACAAATCGCAAAATGAAATTCGACGCGGTTCACGTAGTGTAGCTTCTCATTACCAAGCGAAGAATGGCGGCGGGAACATGGTAAACCGAAAATATTGGAAATAAAAAACACTCAATATCACAGACAAAAAGCGGCATGGAGGACAGTGGAAAGCTGTCGCCATTCTCAGCACGGGGCGACGACAAGAAACTACAGATAGACGAGTCGAATTGCGAGCCGGACAGTTCCGACAACAACAATCGGCCGCACGCCAATGAAACGACGCCATTGAAGGGCAGGTGGGCGGGCACGCCAGGAGCCGAGTGATTATATTTTTATTTTAGCAACGAGACTCTTCAGCAGACATGACAACGGCCACTTTGGTAGATAGTAGATTGTAAGGGTCATTTTGGGTGAAATCCGATCGGCCGGCCGGCTTTCCACAACAACTTGTTCCATTTAAAACCATTCGGGTACCTTATTTTGCAGTTCTTGTTTATTATTACTTTTCTTGCCTTTTAACAAATCAACATTCAAACTTTTATATTGTTATCGGTGAACCATGAATATCATTCAGTTCAGATTCGTTTCTTCGATGTGATTTCCAATTAAATTCTCGTCCATCAATTATCTTGTATTTATATGTATTAATTGTGTATTATTTTTTCTTATTATTATTATTCCCCTTATTATTATTATGTTATATTAAATATCATCATTGACTATTAAATAAACATTTATGCAATATTGTTCTAATTGATCGTGATGACACTTGTTTTCCAAGGAGCAATCCTTCCTCATTTCCAAATCGTTTCTCGCTGCATACTCGACTCGCAATGACTTCCATTGATAATCGATTAGTTCGAAGTTGGATTGTCTTTATTATTTTTGATTTTCTTTTTCGCGTTTAGGTACTAATAAGGATGTTCCGAAAATTGATGGGAAATGGGCGAAGTTGAAGGTGCGAATTTTTTTTCATTTTCTTGTGGCTAAACCACGCCCCTTTTTCAAATAGAGTATAATAATTATTGTGTAGTAATTAGTAATGATTTTGGAGTTTTCTTGCGTATTTTTTCTTTTCCTTGGCTAGTTCTTGGGATGAAACAAAGGTAGAAATGTGGTAGTCGTGAAAATTTTGGTTTTCCCACTTAATTAGCTGAATATCGTTTTGCTAAAACTTTTGTTTGCAATTTATATTTTATACAAATATCCTTAACAGAACATTTTTTTCCATTTTTGCGAGCTAAGAACAGTACCAATCGACTGACAAGGTCATAAGCTTTCGTTTGATACCCATAAAAGTACATTTTCCTTGGTTTTGAGCAAATTAGCAAAAACACCATAAAATGGGTTATTTGTAGGTAAAACATAGGTAAACTTAGAAAAATGATAGGTTATGTGAATATTTGAAGTCAGAATTAAATTCTGAGTTTAATGATACTAGATTTAACTGAGTACTTTTAAAAATTGAAAATTTTAATTTTACCGAGTTACCTATTTTCCTTATTTGACGAATTTTTTTGAAATTATTGCCGCCAATCGACTGTAAATGTTATAAGCTTTCGTTTAATACCCATGAAGGTACATTTTTCTTGATTTTTCAAAAAATTAGTACAAATACGATAAAAATGGATAATTTGTAGGTAAAACATAGGTAAATTTAGAAAACCGATAGGTTGCGTATATATTTAGATTCAGAATTGAATTCTGAGTTTAATGATGATAGTTTTAACTGAGTACTTTTAAAAATTAAAAATTTGAATTTTACCGAGTTACCTATTTTCCTTATTTTACTTGTTTAATTGAAATTATTGTCACTGATCGATAGGAAACGTAATGAGCATTCGTTTGATATCCATAAAGGTATATTTTTCTTAATTTTTGAGCAAATTAGCAAAAACACCATAAAAATGGGTAATTTTTAGGTAAAACATAGGTAAAATTAGAAATTTGATAGGTTATGTATATATTTAAAATCAGCGTTTAATTCCATGTTTATTAATACTATTAATACACTCGTAAACAATATATTTTTCAATGACAATTTCATTTTTCCGATTTAAAAGAATACGATTGATATTATTAAACGTAAAATTTAATTCTAATTTCAAATATATACATAACCTGTCAAATTTCAAAGTTTACCTATGTTTTACCTACAAATTACCCATTTGTATCATGTTATTGCTAATTTTCCTAAACACCAAGACAAGTGTAACTTTATGGGTATCAAACAAAGCGTATAACATTTCCAGTCGATTGGTAACAATGTTTTCAAAAAAAATCGTCAAATAAGGAAAATAGGTAACTCGGTAAAATTCAAATTTTCAATTTTTAAAAGTACTCAGTTAAAGCTAGTATCATTAAACTAAGAATTTAATTCTGATTCCAAATATTCACATAACCTATCAACTTTCTCAGTTTACCTATATTTTACCTAAAAATTACACATTTTTATCGTGTTTTTGCTAATTTGCTCAAAAATTAAGAAAAATGTGCATTTATGGGTATCAAACGAAAGCTTATAACATTTCCAATCGATTGGCGCTATTATTTTCTAGAATATTTGTCAAATAACCAAAATAGGACACTCGGTAGCTTTCACAAATTAATTTTCACAGTTTAACCCATTCAAAATTAGAAAAAAGATTTTCCTACCTAACGCCCGCGAACTAGCAGAACCAACAAAAACCATTTGCACACCAGGACCTGCTGCGACTAATCCGAAGCCAATTTGCCATATTCATTCAGAGGGTCTTCAAACTCAACTCAACGCCGGCCGCAATCGCTGCTCCACGAGTGCCATTGAACAAACGCGACGAGTTGATTCTCAGGTACGCCAACCGCTCAACATCCCCCCTTCAAACGATTCTCTGCAGATGGACGTCGAGCTGCCTGACGTCAACAAACCCCATGTTCACCAAAGTGCCGCAGTTCAACATGGTCTACTGCACTCTGCCGTCGCTCACCATGTTCGTGATCATTGCGCAGTCGGCGGACGCGCCGACTCGCCTCTACCGCTGGTTCGCCGTCGACGACACCGACTTGTGCTCTCTGTCGGCGCTGTCGCAGCGCGTCGGCAAGCTCGCCGCGTCGCGCTCCGTGTACACGTTCGTGCGCTTCCTCGTCGACGAGGAGCCAACCACCACCGTCAGCCGCGCGCTCATGGACAAGTGCAATCGACTGGCGCGTCAGCAGGTGTTCGCCTCGATCCGCACCTCGCGCGTGCTCCGCTACCTGTCGACGCTGTGCTTCAGCGCCAGTCTGAGCGACAAGTTGCCGCGTCCGTCGCGACTCACCACCAACGCCTACGGCTCCTGCGGCATCCGCGCCCACTGGTGCGGCAAGGTTCGTTGTGTGGTCCTCGTTCCCATCAATCCGCTCGCCTTCAGGCCGTCTACTCCGGCATGCATCGCTTCCTGACCAGCTACGGGTCGCGCAAGATGGAGCACTTCATCCTCTTGCGCTCGCCCTACCGCCGCGTCGTCCTCAGCCACTTCGAGGTCATCCAGCTCGACGTCGTCACCAGCGACAAGACGCGCGGCGCACTGCTCATCCTGCGCCCGCACTGCCTCGGCGACCTGCCGCGGGCCAACACCACGCTCTCTCTCGACAGCCTCGCCGAGATCGTGCACAGTCTGGCCACGTGCGCCGTCACCGCGCCCGCCGACATCCTGCTGCCGTCGTTCATCGTGCACTCGCGCCACGACGTCTGGAAGAACCTCGCGCAGAAGGAGAACGGCGTGGCGCCGGACCTCGGCCAGTCCGCCAAGCTGCCGCCCATCGCCAGCGCGTGGCACTGGACGAGCCTCGCCGTCACGCAGCAAGGCATTGGCGACGAGTACCCCGACGGGCTGTCCAACTCGATCATTCGGGTAAGTGTGCTCGCCCTCCCCGCTACTCGACGCGTTTTCAGCCGTTGGTGGCGCGCCGCGTGTGCAAGCAGGAGCTCGAGACGCCCAGCAAGTCCTACGCGGTACGAATAGACTCGCCCTTCACGTACATTCTAACGCTGCAAGGTTGGTGCATCCAATAACATTGAAAATCAATTCGTTCAGACATTCCATTACTCGCCGGATCCTACTATGGAACGCCTTCACCACAATCATCCGAAATGTTTGTTAGAGCGCCGCAAAAGTCCTCTCCTCTTCATTGCTAACCCTAATCAATTCTTTTAGGATTTGCAAGAAGAAGAAGATCAAGATAAAGAAGAAAACGACCAAGAAAACGCGTCGTCAGAAACTTCGTGAAAAGGCTTCCAAGAACAGATCGCGTACAATCAACCGAGAGCGAAAGAAAATGGAGAAGCTGGAGAAAAAGAAGGAAATCGATACAACAAAGTCATCGAGTGATTCGAAGTCGTCCAAGTCTATGAGTACTACAAAAAGGATCAAGAATAAACTAGCGGGGATGTTTAATTGGAAGAAGTGAAGAATCAATATGATAAAATACAATTTAAATGCCATGTTCAATGTTACTCAAATTAATTACATTCTAAATAATTATTTCTTATACTAATGTTTTTTGGAAATAAATATTTATTTCTTTTAGCCTTTCCTAATCATTCGATGCAACAGGGTAATCTTTATATTATAATTTGATAGAACTAAGAAAAAACAAGTAGAAATCAAATGACCAAAGAAATAAATACAAAAATCAACAATAATTATCTTCTCCAGTTAGAATCCGCGTCGGCACTGGTCTTGGTGGCCGGTCTCGGTGGTGGACGGTTTCCTCTTGCTGGCGGGGCGGTGTCCCTACTTGGACCAGATGAAGCTGCGCCTGCTCCTTCTCGTCTCAATCTCGATGGGATAAACTTTCCAGTAGGCTTCGGCTCCTCTTTCGGTGCTTTAATTTTATATCATCTACACATCTTAATGAAGAATATCTCCTTACCTTCCTTCTTCACAGCGCTGACAGTCTGACCTCTCGACCACGTCGCTTCAGCGTCTGGAGCTGTTTGCCTTGGAGCCATTGGCTTTCGTTCTTCGCTAGGTCTCGATGGAACAGCTGAAATGAGCATGAAACCCAAACAATCACAATCAAAACATTACGTATATTACCGGCTGTCGGCTTCGTTCCTCTTCTCCACACATTATCTTGGTCAGCCTTCGAAGTGTTCTCCGCTCGCTCTTTGAATGGAGCTCTTTCTTCACGCGGCCGCATAGTTTCTTCTCTTGCTGGTCGGGAAGTTGCCGTCGAGCTTCCCGCAGATCTCCAGTTGGAGTCGCGCATTGCAGCCGAGTCTTCGTCGCGGAACCGGCGATCTCTGCCATCCTGCTTCTTCTGCTCTTCGACACGCGACATTCTGTTGCGGATCTCGTCTTCACGCTTCCTACGTTCCTCTTCTAGCTTCTCCTTCTGGCGACGCTCTCGTCTTTCCTTCATTCTCTCCTGAGCCCGTTCTTCAAGACGGAAGTTCCTCACTTCCTTCAACTTGTTCTCCCATACAGATATCTACAATACACAAACCCATACATATTTTAAATCTTTACTCAGCTCACCTTGTGCTTAAAGTCCTCGGCATTATTTTCCTTTACCTGCTCCACCCAGTCGAATGCTTGATCGCGTACTTGCTCCCACATGTTCCATAATTTTACATCTTCCTCATGCTTAGAGCTAAAAATTAAAATTAACCAACGTATAAAAAATATTAAACAAACATTTCTCTCTTTATCCTCTCTTCTTCATTCTTCTCGTGAATTTCTGGAGCCTTGGCCATTCTCATCGACATAATTGCCCTCCTTTCTTGCATTTCCTCAAGGTGGAGAGCGCGAATTTGATGATCAAAGTTTTTATCCTGCTGTTGAAGGCGTTTTTGAGTCTCCTCTCTTTCGCGATCGAGTCGTTCACGTTGCTCACGCAAAACTTGCTCTGGGTCCATGTCCTGGAACTGATCAAGTCCTTTCTCCTTGATAATAGCCTGATAAATAGCGTTTTGCTGCATTTTACGCAATTGATCCTGTTTGATCTTCCGTTGAATCTCTTCCTGCTCAGCTTGCTTCCTCTTCCGCTCGCTCTCCTTGTTCTGCTCTTCGAGTCGCTTCATCTCGTCAGCTCGCATAATCTCCTCCCGTTTCGCAGCTTCAGTTTGTGCTTGCAACGTTTTCTCAGCTTTAACGCGCTCCCAATTCTCCTTGTAATTTTCGAGCTTCTTCTTTCTCTGTTGGATTCGGTCAATTTCAGTTGGACGATGTCTTTCATAATTGATAGCATGGTTCTCAACTCTTGCCAATAATTCGCTGCGGTACTTCTCGCCGTCCAGTTGGTGTACCATCTTTCTCAATTTCAAGTACATCAATTCAAGGTGATTGCGAATTCCTTCGATGCCGAGTTGAGTGTTGTCCCCGGTGAATCCTTCGGTGTCTTCCAAGTCGAATCCTCCAGCCAAGGTAACTTCAGCTGATCCGAAGCGCACACAGTCTGCCCTATGGTCGATTTGAGCGCGAATGATGCGGTGCTTGCTGGCTTCAACAACTATTCTCTCCAATTCCAGGTCAGAATAATATGGGATAACCTTCTTAATGCGTTCCCAGCTAATGGAATCATATATCACCGAAATTTGTTTCAAACACTTAATCGCTGCGACTGATCGAAGTGCAGCAACGTATTGGCCATGATCATCCTTCTCAATCGATGCGAACAACGCCTCAACGTCATTTGCTACACGCAATGGTGAGAAGTTATTCTCGAGCAATTTGTAGAGATCATTAGACGTCTTGCTGGCGGCCTCTGGCACTCCAATTCTGGCAGCTTCTTTCAAAATTCCCGCCTTAGTCGGAGCTATCGGTAATCGCAACAAGTTTGAAAGCAATCTCATATTGGCCACATGCTGTTCTTCAATATCCAAGTTGCGGCTTAAATCAGATGGAGCATCAGAGCCTTCTGGAATGGACAGAGTAGCAAGGAGCACTCGACTAGCTTGTTCTTGTGCTTCCTCTTGAGTAAACGATTTCTTCATATCCTTATATATAATATATTTCTGAAGTAGAGCAGCAGCGTGGAAAAGACTGTTTCCAGCCTTCCAAAAGACGAGCGCCAACTTGTCGTAATAGTTGACGTAGCTCGCTGGCTTGACGGTTCTCTTATCCTTGTCCTTTGAGAGTTGCATCATTCCGTGAACATCTTCAGCGCTTCTAAAACCAACCCAACTTGTAAATATAATTGAAAAAACGTTCTCACTTGTAAGCTTCCTGCCACAGCTCCATTTTGATCGCAGTATCAAACTGATATAATCTTGTCTCTTGCATCAGTGTAAGTGATTCCGGGGAAGTGAGTTTAACACTATAAAAAATTCCTTCAAAATAATAAAATTAATAAAATAAGTACACATGAGCTGCATATTGGTGCTTCTGAATTTGATTCAAATGCAATCGGAGCAAATCGCAAAGCTTCCGGAACTCGGTTCTTCTCTGGTACTTCAAGCAGAAATTGAACGATTGTCTGACAATCTGATGGTACAAGTGCTCCACTTGAGCATTGTTGCGAAGCAATTCAAGACAGTTTCTATAAGATTCCCACAAGAAACGAAGCCACGGAGCCAAGACAGTTCGGTCCATTCGGTCTTGAGCAGCAGCGCCAGAGACAACAGCGAGTAAAAGTCTCTCTGGAACGTCTCCTTGATCCAAGTCGCCGATCTCCTCAACTTTATCAATCGACTGCTTCTGTGCCTCTTCGGTTTTCTGCTCAGCAAGTTTTAAGAAATAGTCAACAACTGTTTCCAATGATTTCACATTCACTTGCTGCGTTAATCCCTTGTATTGGAACAATGCGTCTTTAGCAAGGTGATGCTTCTTTAAATCGACGCACAGTTCCATGTGCTTCATCATAATTTGCTCGTGAACAGATGTCCATTGCTTTTGTCTTCTGGCCTGTAAAAAGGCTTATTAATTTTTGATAGCAACTCAATAAGAGTCAGATATGTTTTATATCAATTTTCGCATATCAGATGTTTCTATATATTAATACTGCTTGTTCCTGTTTACTAAAATTAGCCTTTAACATTTATTTAGAACGGTTATAGACCTTCTGATTAATCATTATTTAGTTACCGTACCACTATATAGCTGAGATCAATACTTCGATCTACCATTTATGAATTTTTATAAGTGAAACCATAAATCAGTTTCTTCTTTCATGAAAACATAATCTATTTCCCCCATTTAAATATTTTTAACAAACTTATCGAAGAATTAAAATAGACACTGGATTTGAAACAATTTCATTCCCAATATTTTTAAAATAAACTTTTTTGTGATATCGATTTATTTGTGTACAATAACAGTTAATTTTAAAGCAATATTATAATACCCACCGCAATTTTAATTTTAAATTTCAAATTTTACTTAAATTCGTATTTATTCGATCAATTATCTTATTTAGGTTATTGTATTAAATATTAAGAAGCAGCAAACAGTGAAATTTCAAATAATTTCCCACAAAAATAATTTTAATTGTAATATTGATATATATTTGACTGGTTTCTTGTGGGATGATATATAAATTAAATCAAATATTTCTAGGAACTAGACATAACTCTCTATGTTCTTAATTGTCTTATGGCTTAACGGTTCGCAATACATTTGAAAACTTCAAAAGCAACTATACCTTAATTGTGTCATGAAGAGTGTCCAACGCATCAGAAACCTTATCGATTTGAATAAGTTCTTGTGCCCTTTTTAACGCCGTTTCCGGCTTTTGAAAATAATTTGGAGCCATTTGCCGCTCTTTATTACCAATGTGGACTACAAAGAGTCTGAAAATTAATCATTTTTTGTAAAATTATCAAAATCCGTTTTTTCAAAGTATTCTCGTCATAGTGATAGCACATATTCGGTACTAAAAAATACGGCGATTCTTATTATAACAATTTAACACATCAATTTCGCAATTTGTGCATAAAAGAATTAAAAAATAGTTAAAAAATAAAAATAATGTCGAATTGGCGAAAGTGTTCGCAACGGGATATCTCTTTCATGAAACGTTGTGCGCCTTTAAATTGTTTATTTATTTTTTTCTATTTTTTGCTGACTTTTCAATTAAAGCATTATTAAAGTGTTAAACAAGGCATATTAGTGGCAAATCTTTCAGTAATACCAAATCGCATGGCACATAATTTACAAAACATCCACGATGGTGTGTCGTGCGACGGCTGCAGCGCCACCGCATTTAACGGCAACCGTTATAAATGCTTACGCTGCCATGATTACGACCTCTGCCAGTTCTGCTTCCTAGCCAACAATTTTGGAGATCAGTCGAGAAACTCGGAAACGGTTCCACACGACGAAACGCATCCGATGCAATTGATTATGACCCAAGCCGATTTTGGTATGATGTGCGGTTTTTTTGTTTCATTCTGACATCCTAATAGAATTGGTATATGCATCGGATCCATCGAAAAACTACGAACAGATGAAGATTGCCGTGTTCACTTGCCCGTATTGTAATCTTCATGGATTTAATTTGCGAACATTTGGCATTCATGTACTTTCAGTTCATCATGATCCGCCATCTTACACAGTGGTATATATGTTTTTTATTATATTAATATTTTAGTTGGATATAAGTTCTACGAATGTAAGATAACAATAATTCATTTATTTAAATTAGAAGGATTCCGTGAATGGTTAAACATGAGTGTCATGAATAATTGGAATAACTTTAAGAATGATTCATAGATAGTAGATATCTGCAATCCACCCGTAATAGTATCTCATTGAACGTTTTATTTGTACATTTAGAAGTATAATATTTGACAAAATATCAGATATTTGCATGTTTCTTGTTAATCTTAATAGCAGCGTGTAGGACA